>CM071683.1:5445000-7845000 GCA_036553675.1 Solanum okadae
TAAATTACTCTTAGTAAATGGTTAGTTCCTTATCTTCTTAGTAACCCCGATGGATTAACCTGTAAATGCCTAAGGAAGTTGAAAGTCCGTCATGGTTATGGAACCGAAAGGACTGTGTATCCCAGGGTGTGGTTAAAGAAGCAGGTACTAAGAACATGGGTAAGGAAAAGAGATGAACAGAGTAATTAAAAAAAAAAAGAAAAAAAAAAGAAGTAATTTTGGGAGAAATTACATAAGATTTAGTAACAAAATACTACTAAACAAGATAACGGAGCAGGAAGAGGGAGTACTGAGTAGGATTTTACAACAAATTTGTACAACCGCAGCTTACAGAAGATATCTTATTTGTTTAAATCTAAATTCTTACTACTGTCTTTATTAATTTTAATTTAAACGTATTTTACTGGTATCAGAGCTGGTAAGTTTTTGGGAAGTAACTAGTAAAATAAGACCTTTGCGTAAGTCTATACTTATCTGAAACTAAATAATACTAAAGAAGTTAAGGTTAGATTAACGTATGAAAAAACACCCCTTCGCTAACCAACTACGACTACAATATTGGTATCTATACAGAGAAATAAAAATAAAAACAGAGTGGTTACAAATAGAACAAGCACTAAGCTCATATTTAAAAATTTTAGAAACAAGAAATTTAGTAGATAGACTTTGTAATCACGGAGGTTTATATTCGTTTAATCGACCAACCTTAGTCAACCCAGAATTATTAAGTGCTTTAAAGTGGGAACTACAGAGTATAAATAGTAATATCCAACACGCAAATAGACGCATAGAAGTTCAAAGAAATCATATTAGTAATTTGAATTTTCTCTTAGGATAGATTACGCAGTACTCATACTAGGTAAAGTATATGTCATCTAGACTATATAAGAAAAAATTTAGGCCATACGAAAAACAGGTTATAATTGACCAGGAATATCATTGGTATCTATTAAAAATAAGGCAGAACTATAGAGATATATATGATTTTTTGATAGAACAAAGACAACTATATTTTGAACAGTTAAGGTTATTTTCAGACTTGTTGACCTCAAATCAGATATCTCTTATACGACAGGAAATAAAACAGATAGATTTACAAATACCTACTATAGGAGCAAGAGTTTATCACTATATAAAAGAAATTAGAATAGAAACACAAAATTGGAAAAATAGAACTTTATATTTAGCATAATAGGAAGTATTAAGAAGTTAGAATACTTAGATTTAGAATTAGTTTCAGAAAAGAAATATCGAAGACTAAAATTTGGATCACTACTCAAGTGTAATTTCGCAGAAGGAGACCATATTTTACATAGCGACAATCAACATCTAAATACGATCACAGATTTAATATTAAATTTAGCAGAACATAGTCAGTCCAAAGACGATAGATTTCTGAAGTTAATAGAAGCCATAGAAATCCTGCAGAAAAAACAAAACAAATCATTAGAAAAAATAGAACAAAATTTTGATTTTCTAAAAAACCAGCAACTAGACATAATTTCTAAAGTACAAACCATAGTAGTAAATAGAATTGATAACAGTTCTCAAGAAATACTAAATAGTCAACTAGAAAATCTTTATAAAGAGACAAAAGAAATTAAGAAAGAACTAGGTAAACTTAAAGACTTAACCCTTTCATGAACAATCCTTTTTACCAAGAAGTCCTTAGAAAAACAGCACAATTTCAAATTAATCCTGAAGGTTTATCAGATTATATTCCACCAGGTAAAACAGACTCTATAAGCGTGAAACAAAACAATCTGATAATTTTTGCTTTACTAGAATTAAATAAAAACCTAGAAGACCAAATAACAGAAATAAATAAAAAATTAGATAGTTTATTAGAAAATAAAATCCCTAAAAAAGGTAAGCAAGAAAACGATATACAAGACTTAATAGAACAGCTCAAAAGAGTTGAATTAACTCCTCAAGAAGATAGACCAAAAAGAAAAGATAAAACATGGACCTTTTTTCAAACAGGAATAGAAATTCCCAAGAAAGACAAAGGACCAGTTTCTCTCAAGATCGACTAGGAAACAATATGTTAGCTCGAATAATGAATAACTCATCTAGACCTAGTAGTAGTCATCAGCTGGATGAATTGATAGATGTAGATAGAGACATAGAAATTTTTAAACAAAATAAATTAAAAATGTTAAATCCACAAGTTCTTTATAATACAGGGTTTTTCTCATCAACAGCACATCTATACAGACATTATAGAGAAGAACAATTAAGTGTATCAGAAAACGATAGTGAAAATATAAATCTAATCAGTAAAGAATCTATGAAAGAAATTCAGAAAAGACGAATGAATCTCATGCATATGGGATTAGTGGTAATTGGGGTTAAAGGATTAACTAGAAAAAATTTGGGTACCAAAGTACTAATTACCTTATATGATAGTAGATGGTCAGAATCTAAAAGAGCAATAATAGGTTTAACTGAAGTAGACATGAGTAATAATGGAGGAATATTTTACTGTAGTCCAGATTTCATGATAAATTCAAAAGAATTTGGTAACCACATAAAAATAGGCATACAGACCAAAGGGTATGAAGAAATGAACTGTGGAAATAATCTTTTAGTTTGTGTTGGCTTTATAGGCAAGTTAGCCACAAACAGCAGTTCAAGGTTTAAAATAAAAATAGACGATGCAGTAGGCATAATGGGAAATAAAGGAATCAAATTAATGAACCCTTTAAAGATAAATTCAGAAGAATATGCAGGTAGAGAGTGGAATCTAGAAAATTTTTGCAAAAAGGAAGTATTACGACCAAATGACCACCTCACATACACTAACAATAAAGGAGAGACATCAATTAGATTCACTGATTACAAATATACAGATCAAAAAGAAATAGAGGAAGATTTAGAAGATAATGAATCAACCATTAATATGGAAGGTATGAATATCCAAGATATAAATGAAGAGGACTACGAAGTAGACTTATCAATAGAAAAGGCTAAAGAATTACATCAAGATAATAAAACAACTTTGTTCAAGTGTAAAGGTTGTAAAAGGGGAAAAATAGATATCTCTATATTAGAAACACATTTTAGAGAATGCAAATTCAGAATAGATAATTATGGGTATAGACAAAAAGAAAACACCCAAGAAGAAAGCGATGATGAGACAACACGCAGTCTAAAAGAATTCATGGAAACCGCTTCTTCTAGTTCGAGTCCATTTCAAAAGACAACCCCCATAACACCAGTAGAATATACTATAGGTAATTTACCACGTCATCGGGTATATAGGCAAGACCCGGCAACAGAACCAGAAATGGTTAGACCAATAGGAATACGAATGCCAATAGAAGCCCCTATCAAGCTTCAAGATGGAGGAGATAGAGGTAAGATATTAAATATAGCAGCCCATGATCCTCAATTGTGGAACTCAGTAATAGATGTATGGAAAGGAATAGTAGTGGCAGATTACATACATCATTATAGTGAAACAGATGCAGAAACTATGTATAGATACATGGAAACTTTTTTAGGAGAATCAATCAAAGGAATGTGGGAAGCATACAAGGTAACTTACCCTCAAGAATTCCAAGAACTAGTAAATATGGGACCAAATCCGTATAATTTTACTAATAAAATACATAGCCTAATAACAGGAGAAGACCCTAATAGCGGATTAGTAGTCTTACAAAAGAATGCTTTAATAAAAGACTATTTTTATTTATGCGCTATAAGTGGCAATGCGTTTGATCAAAGCTTAGGAAAAAAGCTTTTTAATAAACTCCCTGGAGCATTAGGAAGAGAAATAGAAGAGAGATGGAGCAAAAGAGAAGGAGTTATGCAAAATCCAAATACTAGTTGGTCTATAGGACATAAAATACAGCATGTTATGGAAATATTACAAGAAAAGTGTACAAATATACAAATACAAAAACAATTAAAGCAAAATGAGACTGGTTTTTGTAAAAATATATATACAACACAAAGCTATGATCAAAGTACACCAAATAAGAAATATAGACGAAAATATCAAAATAACCAAGACTACAGACCAAGGAAAAAATATTATCTAAGAAAATCTACGGCAAAAAAGCCTTATCTAAATAAAGATAGACATGTCAGAAAACATAATAATAATAGAATCTACAAAAATAGATTATCTTGTTTTACATGCGGAAGTGAAGAACATCTTGCTAACACTTGTCCAGGAAGAAATAATAGTAGAACGAGAAACTCCCAACTCATAGAAGATTTCCAAGAAACCCTGATAAATGTAGATGAATATATGTCAGATAACGAAAGTATATATTCAGTAATAAGTATAGATGCTTTAGAAGGAAGACAACACGACTCGTCTGATTCGGAAGAAGAAACTTTAATAAATGAGATTGGATTAGAAAAATTAGACATCAAGGATTTTACATTTGTCAATGTACATTGCGACCACCAATTTTCAAAAGGGAAAGGTTTAGATAGCCAAAAATGTTTTAATTGTACAGGATATCCCAGTAAAGACAGGAGAGCTAAATGTACGAATTGCTATATAGAAGGATGCCTCATGTGCATCGATAAAATATTTAACATTAAAGTTATAGACCAAACGATAAATATAAAAGAAAAAACATTAATGACCCTAGAAAAAATGATTGATAGTTTGGAAGACAGAATAAGTAAATTAGAAAAAGGGAAAGAAAAGGAAGAAGAAGAGGTAGAAGAAAAAGAAGAAATTGAGCTCTTAAACGAAAAAGAGGAATATAAATCGTTTGAAGGACTAATTTGTAATGAAGACAAAAAGATTAATACTATCAAAATATTAACAAGAATAAGAATTCAAAACTATGAAATAGAAACTTTAGCTCTAGTAGACTCGGGATGTACAAAAAGTATAATAAATAGAAATATCCTGCCTACAGATATAATAAAAGAATTTTCCGAACCACAAAGCGCCATGCAAATGGACGGATCTTCAAATATATACAAACATTATGTTAGTAATGCTCAATTAAGTTTTTTAAACACATGTGCAGACTTCTACAAACCTACTTATAAGTTAGAAAAAATATGGGTTAGACATTTAAATATTAGGATAAACTTTGTTTTAGGCTTAGATTTTTTACTACATAATAACGGAAGTTGTCTCCTCACTAGAGACGGAGTAATATTTTCTAAAAATATGACTCAAACCTCCATAACAACAGAACCTGTTCTTACAAAATCAAGGTATGTTAAAAATACTGATAATACAAATACATTAAAATGTAATAAAGGGAAAGAATGTAATTGTACTAAAATACATGTTATCAAAGAAGAAGAAGAAATTGAATTATTAGAATTAAGTTTATCTGATATACAAATAGAGAAAAACTATGACTTAATAGAAATAAATACTGAACTCTATAATTTTAAGAAAGGATTACAACATATAGGAGTTATAAAAAACCAGAAAGACCTAGACGAAGTAATTTCCATCTTAGATAAACTAGAGATAATTGGAGAAAGACCCCTGAAGCACTGGGAAGCCAATCATATAACTTGCAGACTTGATATTATTAACCCAGAATACACTGTTAAAACTGCTTCAATAGAATCCACAAACGAAGACCTGAGAGAATTTGAAGATCAAATAAAAGAATTATTAAGTTTAGGGATAATAAGAAGGTCAACTTCAAAACATAGGTCAGCCGCATTCATGGTACGAAATCATAATGAAATACTAAGAGGAAAAGCTAGAATGGTAATAAACTATAAAAGACTTAATGACAACACTAGAATGGATGGATATAAATTGCCAGACAAATCAGAACTAATAAATCGGATACAAGGAAGAAATTTTTTTAGTAAGTTTGACTGTAAGTCTGGATATTGGCAAGTCAAAATGCATGAGGATAGCATAGAATGGACAGCTTTTACTTGCCCAGAAGGACATTTCGAATGGCTGGTAATGCCCTTTGGTTTAAAAACAGCCCCTCCAATCTTTCAAAGAAAGATGGATAATATATTTAGAAACTATAAAAATTTTATTTTAGTTTACGTAGACGATATTTTAGTTTTTAGTAATAATACTAATGAACATCTAGGACATTTACAAACGGTATTTAAACTATTCGTAGACAATGGAATTATAATTAGCAAAAAGAAAATGGAATTATGTAAGACTCTTATAAAATTTTTAGGGGTAGAGATCGGAAATGGAAAGATAAAATTACAACCCCATATAGCAAAAAAGGTCCTAGACATGCCTGATAAACTAGACAATACTAAAGACTTACAAAAATTTCTAGGAATACTAAATTATGCACGAAGTTTCATCAAAGATCTAGGGAAAGTAGCAGGACCCCTATACTCTAAAACAGGAAGTCATGGACAAAAGACTTTTAATATAGAAGACATAAAATTAGTACAAAAGCTCAAACAAATGGTTAAAGATATACCAGATTTAGCCCTCCCACTAGAAACAGATTACCCAATAGTAGAAACGGATGGAAGTCTCGAAGGGTGGGGAGCAGTTTTGAAAACAAAAAGCAATAAATATGGAGATAAAAAAGACGAAAAAATTTGTGCTTATCACAGCGAAAAATACAAAGAAAAAGGAAATATGAGTAGCATAGATGCAGAAATTTTAGCAGTTATATATGGATTAAATAGCTTTAAACTATACATTATTAATAAACAAGAAATTTTGGTAAGAACAGATTGCGAAGCCATTGTAAAATTCCACCAAAAGATAGAAGGAAAAAATAGTAGTAAAAGAAGATGGTTAAATTTTTTAGACGCTACGTCAATATACAACATATCGTTAGAACATATAAAGGGAAAAGATAATTCTTTAGCAGATCAACTAAGCAGACTTATGAAAACTAACTGTTTGTTTTCAGCATGAGTACAGATAAAGACAGAGCATCCAGTTCAAGTTCAAGTGGACAGAAAGACAAAGACTTGTTGCAGACTCTCTTAGGAAATACTTTATTTCAACCACAAACGAGGCAACATACAACAAGCATGGAAAGAATATATTTTGGAAAACAAAATTTAATCTTCTATCCTCCATCTAATCTAAGTTTCAGGATAAAACCAGAAACGAAGATAGATAGACCTCAAAGATGCTTAATAGACAATCTATGGATAGCATACAACAAGATTCCTCGAGACAACAGTTATTTTGTGTCAGTAGTAAATTCATTAAGCCATTATTTTACGGACAAAAATGAAGACAAAAAATTCAGATTTTATGTAGTAGTCCAAGGAAAATTACAAGGAGTATTCCAGACATGGATAGAAGTAGTAGATTCAATTAAAGACTTTCCTACTCCACTTTTTAAGGGATTCAATAATTTGAATGAGGCGCTAGACTATGCTAGAGGAACTCTCGGGCCTAATTATTTCATAAGCCCAGCTTTGAGACAAATTTCAAGACCTTCTTTGCAATACAATATTCAGAAAGACACAGACAGAATAATTTTTTGCGATCATTGTTCCTCGATGACGGAAGGATTCAAAAGACTAAATCAGACGATTGAAAGACTAGAAACAGAAAAAGGGAAAATGACACAACATATCCACTCATTACAAGAAAGGATAAGGTTTTTACTTGGAAATATAGAACAAAATAAGAGTTCTCCATCTCACTACAAAATGGATAAGACGGGTGTACATTCCCCAACGAATGTAGAAAAAGCTATTGTATCAGCTAAAGGTACAGCTAGTCCCGTTCAAACGGTAGCGGGTAAAGACTCATCAAATCCGTTGATGGTTGACACTTTACCAAAAAGTGTAAGAATTCTGCCGGCAAGTTTCAGTACAATGGCAGAGACAAGTAAAAAGACAAAGGGATTCCTCCAAAAAAGAAAAAAAAAATAAAAGGATAGAAAAAATAATAAAAAGTTCCCTTTACAAAATACTTGCAGAAAAGACTAAGGAGGTAATACAGGAAAAGATTATACGAGAAAATCCGAAGCCAGAACCAGCAAATTTTGAACACGAAGACATAGAGAGTAGCAGTGACGAAAATAATTTATCAGACCAATTTAATCAACACTACAACCCAAATGACGACAATGATTCAGGAATGAGTTTTGATTCCATAGCATTACACAACCTGGATACCTAGAGAAATCCGTAAATGATGACATCAACACAAGAAGACAAACAAACAAATAGGTAAGCAGTGACATCAGCCATTATGATAAAAGAGACTCCACTAAATTACTCCACTATATGTCCATTATAATAAAGAAGACTCCACTACATCTCCACTATCACAAGAAGACAAAAGAAGGACACTCAATTTCAAAAAGGTTTCACAAAAGCCATGTGACGATGGGGCCCAAGGAGCACCCGGCAGGTGAAGAAAGTTTTAGAAATTGAAATCCGAATTTCAAATCCGGATGGACTTCTACTATAAATAAGCACCATGTTGCAAGAAGAAGATTAGAGCGAAGTGTAAGAGAACAGAAGTTTGAAAGATTGTAAGGATAGTTTACATATTCCCCTTCCCTTTCATCTTTAAAAAAAAAAAAAAAAGAGTGTGTAAGTGTTTGTGTACAAAGTGTGAGTGTTTTTAATTTCAAGTAGCTGCAAGGTCACTCGGGGACTCCCGAAAGGGAAACCTCATTCCGGCCATTATCATGTAAGTAGTTATTAGTTTTCTAGATCTTTGTAACTTTCTCCCTATATCATGTATATTATTGTACTATGAATGTTTATATGTTTATATTAATGATGTTCATATGTTTATATTAATGTTTAAATTACTCTTAGTAAATGGTTAGTTCCTTATCTTCTTAGTAACCCCGATGGATTAACCTGTAAATGCCTAAGGAAGTTGAAAGTCCGTCATGGTTATGGAACCGAAAGGACTGTGTATCCCAGGGTGTGGTTAAAGAAGCAGGTACTAAGAACATGGGTAAGGAAAAGAGATGAACAGAGTAATTAAAAAAAAAAAAAAAAAGTAATTTTGGGAGAAATTACATAAGATTTAGTAACAAAATACTACTAAACAAGATAACGGAGCAGGAAGAGGGAGTACTGAGTAGGATTTTACAACAAATTTGTACAACCGCAGCTTACAGAAGATATCTTATTTGTTTAAATCTAAATTCTTACTACTGTCTTTATTAATTTTAATTTAAACGTATTTTACTGGTATCAGAGCTGGTAAGTTTTTGGGAAGTAACTAGTAAAATAAGACCTTTGCGTAAGTCTATACTTATTTGAAACTAAATAATACTAAAGAAGTTAAGGTTAGATTAACGTATGAAAAAACACCCCTTCGCTAACCAACTACGACTACAATATTGGTATCTATACAGAGAAATAAAAATAAAAACAGAGTGGTTACAAATAGAACAAACACTAAGCTCATATTTAAAAATTTTAGAAACAAGAAATTTAGTAGATAGACTTTGTAATCACGGAGGTTTATATTCGTTTAATCGACCAACCTTAGTCAACCCAGAATTATTAAGTGCTTTAAAGTGGGAACTACAGAGTATAAATAGTAATATCCAACACGCAAATAGACGCATAGAAGTTCAAAGAAATCATATTAGTAATTTGAATTTTCTCTTAGGATAGATTACGCAGTACTCATACTAGGTAAAGTATATGTCATCTAGACTATATAAGAAAAAATTTAGGCCATACGAAAAACAGGTTATAATTGACCAGGAATATCATTGGTATCTATTAAAAATAAGGCAGAACTATAGAGATATATATGATTTTTTGATAGAACAAAGACAACTATATTTTGAACAGTTAAGGTTATTTTCAGACTTGTTGACCTCAAATCAGATATCTCTTATACGACAGGAAATAAAACAGATAGATTTACAAATACCTACTATAGGAGCAAGAGTTTATCACTATATAAAAGAAATTAGAATAGAAACACAAAATTGGAAAAATAGAACTTTATATTTAGCATAATAGGAAGTATTAAGAAGTTAGAATACTTAGATTTAGAATTAGTTTCAGAAAAGAAATATCGAAGACTAAAATTTGGATCACTACTCAAGTGTAATTTCACAGAAGGAGACCATATTTTACATAGCGACAATCAACATCTAAATACGATCACAGATTTAATATTAAATTTAGCAGAACATAGTCAGTCCAAAGACGATAGATTTCTGAAGTTAATAGAAGCCATAGAAATCCTGCAGAAAAAACAAAACAAATCATTAGAAAAAATAGAACAAAATTTTGATTTTCTAAAAAACCAGCAACTAGACATAATTTCTAAAGTACAAACCATAGTAGTAAATAGAATTGATAACAGTTCTCAAGAAATACTAAATAGTCAACTAGAAAATCTTTATAAAGAGACAAAAGAAATTAAGAAAGAACTAGGTAAACTTAAAGACTTAACCCTTTCATGAACAATCCTTTTTACCAAGAAGTCCTTAGAAAAACAGCACAATTTCAAATTAATCCTGAAGGTTTATCAGATTATATTCCACCAGGTAAAACAGACTCTATAAGCGTGAAACAAAACAATCTGATAATTTTTGCTTTACTAGAATTAAATAAAAACCTAGAAGACCAAATAACAGAAATAAATAAAAAATTAGATAGTTTATTAGAAAATAAAATCCCTAAAAAAGGTAAGCAAGAAAACGATATACAAGACTTAATAGAACAGCTCAAAAGAGTTGAATTAACTCCTCAAGAAGATAGACCAAAAAGAAAAGATAAAACATGGACCTTTTTTCAAACAGGAATAGAAATTCCCAAGAAAGACAAAGGACCAGTTTCTCTCAAGATCGACTAGGAAACAATATGTTAGCTCGAATAATGAATAACTCATCTAGACCTAGTAGTAGTCATCAGCTGGATGAATTGATAGATGTAGATAGAGACATAGAAATTTTTAAACAAAATAAATTAAAAATGTTAAATCCACAAGTTCTTTATAATACAGGGTTTTTCTCATCAACAGCACATCTATACAGACATTATAGAGAAGAACAGTTAAGTGTATCAGAAAACGATAGTGAAAATATAAATCTAATCAGTAAAGAATCTATGAAAGAAATTCAGAAAAGACGAATGAATCTCATGCATATGGGATTAGTGGTAATTGGGGTTAAAGGATTAACTAGAAAAAATTTGGGTACCAAAGTACTAATTACCTTATATGATAGTAGATGGTCAGAATCTAAAAGAGCAATAATAGGTTTAACTGAAGTAGACATGAGTAATAATGGAGGAATATTTTACTGTAGTCCAGATTTCATGATAAATTCAAAAGAATTTGGTAACCACATAAAAATAGGCATACAGACCAAAGGGTATGAAGAAATGAACTGTGGAAATAATCTTTTAGTTTGTGTTGGCTTTATAGGCAAGTTAGCCACAAACAGCAGTTCAAGGTTTAAAATAAAAATAGACGATGCAGTAGGCATAATGGGAAATAAAGGAATCAAATTAATGAACCCTTTAAAGATAAATTCAGAAGAATATGCAGGTAGAGAGTGGAATCTAGAAAATTTTTGCAAAAAGGAAGTATTACGACCAAATGACCACCTCACATACACTAACAATAAAGGAGAGACATCAATTAGATTCACTGATTACAAATATACAGATCAAAAAGAAATAGAGGAAGATTTAGAAGATAATGAATCAACCATTAATATGGAAGGTATGAATATCCAAGATATAAATGAAGAGGACTACGAAGTAGACTTATCAATAGAAAAGGCTAAAGAATTACATCAAGATAATAAAACAACTTTGTTCAAGTGTAAAGGTTGTAAAAGGGGAAAAATAGATATCTCTATAGTAGAAACACATTTTAGAGAATGCAAATTCAGAATAGATAATTATGGGTATAGACAAAAAGAAAACACCCAAGAAGAAAGCGATGATGAGACAACACGCAGTCTAAAAGAATTCATGGAAACCGCTTCTTCTAGTTCGAGTCCATTTCAAAAGACAACCCCCATAACACCAGTAGAATATACTATAGGTAATTTACCACGTCATCGGGTATATAGGCAAGACCCGGCAACAGAACCAGAAATGGTTAGACCAATAGGAATACGAATGCCAATAGAAGCCCCTATCAAGCTTCAAGATGGAGGAGATAGAGGTAAGATATTAAATATAGCAGCCCATGATCCTCAATTGTGGAACTCAGTAATAGATGTATGGAAAGGAATAGTAGTGGCAGATTACATACATCATTATAGTGAAACAGATGCAGAAACTATGTATAGATACATGGAAACTTTTTTAGGAGAATCAATCAAAGGAATGTGGGAAGCATACAAGGTAACTTACCCTCAAGAATTCCAAGAACTAGTAAATATGGGACCAAATCCGTATAATTTTACTAATAAAATACATAGCCTAATAACAGGAGAAGACCCTAATAGCGGATTAGTAGTCTTACAAAAGAATGCTTTAATAAAAGACTATTTTTATTTATGCGCTATAAGTGGCAATGCGTTTGATCAAAGCTTAGGAAAAAAGCTTTTTAATAAACTCCCTGGAGCATTAGGAAGAGAAATAGAAGAGAGATGGAGCAAAAGAGAAGGAGTTATGCAAAATCCAAATACTAGTTGGTCTATAGGACATAAAATACAGCATGTTATGGAAATATTACAAGAAAAGTGTACAAATATACAAATACAAAAACAATTAAAGCAAAATGAGACTGGTTTTTGTAAAAATATATATACAACACAAAGCTATGATCAAAGTACACCAAATAAGAAATATAGACGAAAATATCAAAATAACCAAGACTACAGACCAAGGAAAAAATATTATCTAAGAAAATCTACGGCAAAAAAGCCTTATCTAAATAAAGATAGACATGTCAGAAAACATAATAATAATAGAATCTACAAAAATAGATTATCTTGTTTTACATGCGGAAGTGAAGAACATCTTGCTAACACTTGTCCAGGAAGAAATAATAGTAGAACGAGAAACTCCCAACTCATAGAAGATTTCCAAGAAACCCTGATAAATGTAGATGAATATATGTCAGATAACGAAAGTATATATTCAGTAATAAGTATAGATGCTTTAGAAGGAAGACAACACGACTCGTCTGATTCGGAAGAAGAAACTTTAATAAATGAGATTGGATTAGAAAAATTAGACATCAAGGATTTTACATTTGTCAATGTACATTGCGACCACCAATTTTCAAAAGGGAAAGGTTTAGATAGCCAAAAATGTTTTAATTGTACAGGATATCCCAGTAAAGACAGGAGAGCTAAATGTACGAATTGCTATATAGAAGGATGCCTCATGTGCATCGATAAAATATTTAACATTAAAGTTATAGACCAAACGATAAATATAAAAGAAAAAACATTAATGACCCTAGAAAAAATGATTGATAGTTTGGAAGACAGAATAAGTAAATTAGAAAAAGGGAAAGAAAAGGAAGAAGAAGAGGTAGAAGAAAAAGAAGAAATTGAGCTCTTAAACGAAAAAGAGGAATATAAATCGTTTGAAGGACTAATTTGTAATGAAGACAAAAAGATTAATACTATCAAAATATTAACAAGAATAAGAATTCAAAACTATGAAATAGAAACTTTAGCTCTAGTAGACTCGGGATGTACAAAAAGTATAATAAATAGAAATATCCTGCCTACAGATATAATAAAAGAATTTTCCGAACCACAAAGCGCCATGCAAATGGACGGATCTTCAAATATATACAAACATTATGTTAGTAATGCTCAATTAAGTTTTTTAAACACATGTGCAGACTTCTACAAACCTACTTATAAGTTAGAAAAAATATGGGTTAGACATTTAAATATTAGGATAAACTTTGTTTTAGGCTTAGATTTTTTACTACATAATAACGGAAGTTGTCTCCTCACTAGAGACGGAGTAATATTTTCTAAAAATATGACTCAAACCTCCATAACAACAGAACCTGTTCTTACAAAATCAAGGTATGTTAAAAATACTGATAATACAAATACATTAAAATGTAATAAAGGGAAAGAATGTAATTGTACTAAAATACATGTTATCAAAGAAGAAGAAGAAATTGAATTATTAGAATTAAGTTTATCTGATATACAAATAGAGAAAAACTATGACTTAATAGAAATAAATACTGAACTCTATAATTTTAAGAAAGGATTACAACATATAGGAGTTATAAAAAACCAGAAAGACCTAGACGAAGTAATTTCCATCTTAGATAAACTAGAGATAATTGGAGAAAGACCCCTGAAGCACTGGGAAGCCAATCATATAACTTGCAGACTTGATATTATTAACCCAGAATACACTGTTAAAACTGCTTCAATAGAATCCACAAACGAAGACCTGAGAGAATTTGAAGATCAAATAAAAGAATTATTAAGTTTAGGGATAATAAGAAGGTCAACTTCAAAACATAGGTCAGCCGCATTCATGGTACGAAATCATAATGAAATACTAAGAGGAAAAGCTAGAATGGTAATAAACTATAAAAGACTTAATGACAACACTAGAATGGATGGATATAAATTGCCAGACAAATCAGAACTAATAAATCGGATACAAGGAAGAAATTTTTTTAGTAAGTTTGACTGTAAGTCTGGATATTGGCAAGTCAAAATGCATGAGGATAGCATAGAATGGACAGCTTTTACTTGCCCAGAAGGACATTTCGAATGGCTGGTAATGCCCTTTGGTTTAAAAACAGCCCCTCCAATCTTTCAAAGAAAGATGGATAATATATTTAGAAACTATAAAAATTTTATTTTAGTTTACGTAGACGATATTTTAGTTTTTAGTAATAATACTAATGAACATCTAGGACATTTACAAACGGTATTTAAACTATTCGTAGACAATGGAATTATAATTAGCAAAAAGAAAATGGAATTATGTAAGACTCTTATAAAATTTTTAGGGGTAGAGATCGGAAATGGAAAGATAAAATTACAACCCCATATAGCAAAAAAGGTCCTAGACATGCCTGATAAACTAGACAATACTAAAGACTTACAAAAATTTCTAGGAATACTAAATTATGCACGAAGTTTCATCAAAGATCTAGGGAAAGTAGCAGGACCCCTATACTCTAAAACAGGAAGTCATGGACAAAAGACTTTTAATATAGAAGACATAAAATTAGTACAAAAGCTCAAACAAATGGTTAAAGATATACCAGATTTAGCCCTCCCACTAGAAACAGATTACCCAATAGTAGAAACGGATGGAAGTCTCGAAGGGTGGGGAGCAGTTTTGAAAACAAAAAGCAATAAATATGGAGATAAAAAAGACGAAAAAATTTGTGCTTATCACAGCGGAAAATACAAAGAAAAAGGAAATATGAGTAGCATAGATGCAGAAATTTTAGCAGTTATATATGGATTAAATAGCTTTAAACTATACATTATTAATAAACAAGAAATTTTGGTAAGAACAGATTGCGAAGCCATTGTAAAATTCCACCAAAAGATAGAAGGAAAAAATAGTAGTAAAAGAAGATGGTTAAATTTTTTAGACGCTACGTCAATATACAACATATCGTTAGAACATATAAAGGGAAAAGATAATTCTTTAGCAGATCAACTAAGCAGACTTATGAAAACTAACTGTTTGTTTTCAGCATGAGTACAGATAAAGACAGAGCATCCAGTTCAAGTTCAAGTGGACAGAAAGACAAAGACTTGTTGCAGACTCTCTTAGGAAATACTTTATTTCAACCACAAACGAGGCAACATACAACAAGCATGGAAAGAATATATTTTGGAAAACAAAATTTAATCTTCTATCCTCCATCTAATCTAAGTTTCAGGATAAAACCAGAAACGAAGATAGATAGACCTCAAAGATGCTTAATAGACAATCTATGGATAGCATACAACAAGATTCCTCGAGACAACAGTTATTTTGTGTCAGTAGTAAATTCATTAAGCCATTATTTTACGGACAAAAATGAAGACAAAAAATTCAGATTTTATGTAGTAGTCCAAGGAAAATTACAAGGAGTATTCCAGACATGGATAGAAGTAGTAGATTCAATTAAAGACTTTCCTACTCCACTTTTTAAGGGATTCAATAATTTGAATGAGGCGCTAGACTATGCTAGAGGAACTCTCGGGCCTAATTATTTCATAAGCCCAGCTTTGAGACAAATTTCAAGACCTTCTTTGCAATACAATATTCAGAAAGACACAGACAGAATAATTTTTTGCGATCATTGTTCCTCGATGACGGAAGGATTCAAAAGACTAAATCAGACGATTGAAAGACTAGAAACAGAAAAAGGGAAAATGACACAACATATCCACTCATTACAAGAAAGGATAAGGTTTTTACTTGGAAATATAGAACAAAATAAGAGTTCTCCATCTCACTACAAAATGGATAAGACGGGTGTACATTCCCCAACGAATGTAGAAAAAGCTATTGTATCAGCTAAAGGTACAGCTAGTCCCGTTCAAACGGTAGCGGGTAAAGACTCATCAAATCCGTTGATGGTTGACACTTTACCAAAAAGTGTAAGAATTCTGCCGGCAAGTTTCAGTACAATGGCAGAGACAAGTAAAAAGACAAAGGGATTCCTCCAAAAAAGAAAAAAAAAATAAAAGGATAGAAAAAATAATAAAAAGTTCCCTTTACAAAATACTTGCAGAAAAGACTAAGGAGGTAATACAGGAAAAGATTATACGAGAAAATCCGAAGCCAGAACCAGCAAATTTTGAACACGAAGACATAGAGAGTAGCAGTGACGAAAATAATTTATCAGACCAATTTAATCAACACTACGACCCAAATGACGACAATGATTCAGGAATGAGTTTTAATTCCATAGCATTACACAACCTGGATACCTAGAGAAATCCGTAAGTGATGACATCAACACAAGAAGACAAACAAACAAATAGGTAAGCAGTGACATCAGCCATTATGATAAAAGAGACTCCACTAAATTACTCCACTATATGTCCATTATAATAAAGAAGACTCCACTACATCTCCACTATCACAAGAAGACAAAAGAAGGACACTCAATTTCAAAAAGGTTTCACAGAAGCCATGTGACGATGGGGCCCAAGGAGCACCCGGCAGGTGAAGAAAGTTTTAGAAATTGAAATCCGAATTTCAAATCCGGATGGACTTCTACTATAAATAAGCACCATGTTGCAAGAAGAAGAGTAGAGCGAAGTGTAAGAGAACAGAAGTTTGAAAGATTGTAAGGATAGTTTACATATTCCCCTTCCCTTTCATCTTTAAAAAAAAAAAAAAAAGAGTGTGTAAGTGTTTGTGTACAAAGTGTGAGTGTTTTTAATTTCAAGTAGCTGCAAGGTCACTCGGGGACTCCCGAAAGGGAAACCTCATTCCGGCCATTATCATGTAAGTAGTTATTAGTTTTCTAGATCTTTGTAACTTTCTCCCTATATCATGTATATTATTGTACTATGAATGTTTATATGTTTATATTAATGATGTTCATATGTTTATATTAATGTTTAAATTACTCTTAGTAAATGGTTAGTTCCTTATCTTCTTAGTAACCCCGATGGATTAACCTGTAAATGCCTAAGGAAGTTGAAAGTCCGTCATGGTTATGGAACCGAAAGGACTGTGTATCCCAGGGTGTGGTTAAAGAAGCAGGTACTAAGAACATGGGTAAGGAAAAGAGATGAACAGAGTAATTAAAAAAAAAAAGAAAAAAAAAAGAAGTAATTTTGGGAGAAATTACATAAGATTTAGTAACAAAATACTACTAAACAAGATAACGGAGCAGGAAGAGGGAGTACTGAGTAGGATTTTACAACAAATTTGTACAACCGCAGCTTACAGAAGATATCTTATTTGTTTAAATCTAAATTCTTACTACTGTCTTTATTAATTTTAATTTAAACGTATTTTAATGAGTATTTTGTTATATATATATATATATATATATATTCAGTGCAGTGAGTTATTATATTTACTTTTATTGTGAAGTCTTAAATGATTTTATCTTAGGCTTACGCTTTACATTCAGTTGAGTTATATTTCAGCCTTTTTAGTTAAGTTAATATTTCCTTCAGCTATATTACATACTCATACATTTGATGTACTGATGTTGTTCGGTCTCCATCTTTTTAGGATACATATACAGGTGTTCAAGATCATCGATCGGTACTTCGTTGAGATCACTTCACACTCATGATAGCATTTTTGTGCGACCTCCTTGCTTTCGGAGGACTTCAATCAATTTAGTTTTTTCTTAGTTTATTTAAGGTTATTGTGAGTCTTGTTCCGACACCTATCTTAAAAATAGTAGATGCTTCATAGATAGATAGTATTGAGAGTCTTTCAATATTGCTTTTGAGATACTATTACTGCACAGTTAAATTGAGTAGTTTGACTTAATGATTTATTTCCATTTTAAAGCCTATATCTGCCTGTATTGTTCATTAGAAAAAGGACTATAAAATTGTCCTTGTCTTTCATGATGACCTCATTAGTGGTCTTGGATGAAGATGCAATATCAGCATGATTCACAGCTGGTGATTGATCCCTTCTCCAATTATCAGAGTTAACTTCATTCCTTCTCCAGCCACCAGAGTTACCATTTCTCCTCCATATGGTTCCCTAGGTGGATAACCAACTAGTTTGTAACAATCGTCCCTTGTGTGACCTTTCATCTAAGTCACACTACTTTCCTCTGAATCCTCTACCTTTTCCTGCTTGCAGATTCAAGACCCTTGCCTACATTGCCAAGGATTCCATCTTCTCAGCTGTCTTGGCAGCAATGTTTGCTGCAGCTACTTATTGACTCTCATTTTGGATTATCATGACATATGCTTGTCCTGAGGAAGGAATTACTGACTTCATGAAGATTGGTCATATGATTTATTCAAGCCACTAAGGAAATGGAGCAACCTCTGTTGGTTCGAATGTTCAATGTAGTCCTTCAATTTCTCACATCCACAACTTGGTGATGGAACCAATACATCAATACTCATACCACAACTCCTTTAATTTTGAGAAAGAAACTGAAACAAAATTGGTACCTTGCATCACTGTAGTGATTTCCTTGTGTAATTATCAAATCCTTACTCTATTCACTTTGTCAAAGATTTCCTTCAAATCATATGTGTATCGAAGAATAATTAAACAATCCTATTCAGGAGATGTGCAAAGACTGTGTACATGCATGAGTCATGATAGAATAATATAATCCCATTGCTCATGGAATTGAGCATCAAACGAAGCCTTTGTGCATGCTCCAGTCACTAATCCCAACTTCCTCTTACCTAGCAGTTTAATTCACATCGTTCTACTGCATAAGATATAGTTTTTAGATCCGGTAAGCTTCACTGGAATAAGGACAGATCCTGAAGTATTTGCCTGGCCTAGAAACAGAGGATGATGAGTAGCATCAATCTTCACTCCTGTCACGGAAACTACAAAGGAAAGCTTCAATTGAGGATTCATGAAGGATTTACGCAGCGCATCAAATCTACTGCACTGATACCATGTGAAAATATGAGCAATGAGCTTGAAAACTTAGCTCAAGTTGTCCATCAATGGAGATCAATATTCTAGAGCGAACTATAGAAGAAGATATTTCAAAATTGGGAATTGTATTGATCTGAATTGTTATGTGTACAAAAGCTACGATCGAATATATAGAGTAAAATGCTAAGGTAACCGCCTTAACTAACTACACTAGCTTCACAACTGCACAATTAACCAATAATCTAGCTAATTTAACAATATTAACAACCTAAACGGTCATGTGTTAATATTTTGTTCCTTGGGGTCTAAGCACACCTTCATTATCTTGGAGCCATCAACGCGATACCTAGTACGCTTCCCAACAATTTCCCCTGCGACAACCAAATCCTACAATATGGCATCATGAACAGATGTAAGAGTTATGTTGTGGGGTCGTTGAACAGCTGAACCTCTCTTGAGAGGTCTCACTACCTCCTGGTGGCAATAAAGATCACATCCTTTCGTCTGAACTTCTTCTCCAATTCCCTAACAAGGCGAACATGAACCTTGCGGAAAGCTTTCCTCACTCTGTAAGGTACATGGAACTATATCTTTATTTTAAAAACAATAAATATATAAACATATAATAACTTACAATTTCGAATTCCGAATTCGCGGATATCAGAATATATTCAATACTTTAAAAAAGGAATAAGTGACTAATTAATTATGTTAGAAAGAAAAGAAATTAGACACAATGAATGAAGGAAATAACTTATATATATTGCACATAAATATATTTTGGGTTACAACTCATATAAGCATCTTTCAAACAAACATCAAATTAAACCACCAAACAGAAAAAACCATGAAAGTATAGTATAATAACATGTCACACTATTATCCTTTACATGGCTATATATAAGTCTTATTCAAATTATTATACAATGTTTTTGTGACACAAAATATTACATAACACAATTTATTATTTCATGTTCATAGTGGAACTTCAACAGTTGCAAGGGTCACAGTTGCAGCTTGATCCACACTTGCACCCGTTCCCTCCTTCTGTTGCCTTCTCAACTGATCCTTCAACCATTCCCTTGCTGCAAAATTTAATCATATAGAACCATTAATTTTACCACCAATAAATCTCTTGGATAACTACTCGAACTGATCAACTCCAAAAGATAGCTCATGAGGAGGTTATATTATCCAACACATATAAGGAGAGACCAAGTAACCTTTAATCCACGAATGTGGTCTAAATACCCCTACATCTAGGACTGAACATTTGGAGCATAAACGATATAAGACGGGGTCCAATATTAAATGATACAATGAATTAGACTGGATCTAACTCTGATATAATATTCTATAAAGAAGAAATGAATCTTAGACCAAATTAACTCAACCACAGAAGCCAGCTCAGGAGTAGAGGATTTTTCAAGACCATATATAAGAAATATCTATTAACCCTTAACCATCGATATGGGCCTCAACAAGGTAAAAGGGACATGATAATTTGATAGTGAAAAATTATTTCACATTAGATTGATATTACTAATTGACATTCTTTGAAATGTTTCTAACGCCTATAGCAATATTGATTTTTAATGACAATTAACTAATGCTGGTAAAGTGTTTAATAATCTTTTGAGGAATTTGGTCAACTCATCAGGCTCATGACCTAAAGATTGCAGGTTCGAATCTTCGGACCCTCTACCTCTACTTCCCTTCTGCTCATAAACAGCCTTCTAGCAAGGAGAAAGAGATAAAGAAGAAAATTCAAAGTTACTAGGTAATTAGTGAAGAGGTTTATAAAAGCCCTCTTTCTTTACAAAAAAGGATACATGCCCCTTTCCTTTGTTAATGTGCATATTTATTACTGGTAACAATTATATTTATTTTAGTATGAACTCAACAATTACTTTATAAGTCAGCTAGTCGTGTTAATATTTTTCAGATCATATATAAATTCATAAAACTAAAAACTCATAACAAAATTTAGTATTACTTACTTGTTCATAGGTGCAACTCCCTCGATGATGGTAAGGGTAGTTGACTTCTCCAAATCAGGGTACATGTTGCACCTGCAACAAATTGACATCGTATAATTATCATAAGTCATATTTATTCTTCTCGACTTGAACTATGTACGTGTATATTATTATATATATACTTGATACATATTTGTATGTACCATCAAATTTATTTCTATGTCATAAATTAAATTTGTTTAAAACCGAAAAGAGAATATTTAAACCTGAAGTTGAAAAGAGTATTTCAGTGTTTACGACTTTTCTTAAAAAAATATGAATTTTAATAGTTCAGTTAGTTGGCTTACCCTCCACCCTTGCCGCAACTGCAGCTAGAACCACAACCGCAGCTTGAACCACAACCAGACATTATAATATTTGAATTCGAAAGACTTAATAATAATGAGAGTAGTTCAGCAAATTAATTAAGCAAGTGATTGATGTTTTGGTGAAATTAACAAAAAAGTTTGGGGTTTTTATAGGAAAAGGAAAGAGGGAATAGGTCATTGTCTGCTTCACACGTGGACCAATAGTATGGTTTAGAAAATAACGTCTTATCAATGTATACTATTTTTTATTTTATTTTATTTTATTGAGATAAGAAGGCATTATACTTGCTTCTATAAAGATTGACTAAGCATATATAAATAGAATAATATCAAAACATTTTTAAGAGATAATTATGTTTTGTTTCATTCATTCTATATAATTATGTGACGGTGCAATTGATTACGAAGTTCAAGATTTTAGTAATATAAATTCTTGCAACTTAAAAAGTCTTATTAATAAAAAATAATATTAAAACATTTTGATATGTCCCAAATAAAGTTAAAAATAATGTCATATAGATTAGAAGAATGTGACCTAATTCTATTAAGAAAAGTAATGTGACGTTCAAGATGAAGACAAAATAAATCCATCAATATATTTAGATAACTATAGGATTTAAGGTAGGCTCAGTTTGTTGATTATAGGTTCGATCGAATTTAATAGCTTTAATTTAAATTTTGAATTTTTAGTAAAATGTTTCTTGAATCTATACAAATTATTTAGTTAGAACCCAGTAATTTAAAAGAATTAGAATTCTAAATTCGTATACTTTAAATTTTGGCTTCGACTCTAAATTAGGATCCTCTCGATCGATATCCATTTTGACTAATGATCCAAAACCATTTCCATTATAATTTATCTGTATCTTAAAAGTGAATTAATTAGGAGTTCTTCAAAAGTCAATCAAGAAAAAAAGATAAAGATATGTTAGGAGTATTAGATTTGCTAAATTATTTTTCCTATGATACAAGATATGTTGTCATGTGTTGAAACATTCTAGGATGACATGTTTGGGTTGGCTATCAATCTTCATTATATTAATGTCATAAGTATAATTAATTGGTGTCATGACTTTTGGAGATTTATCGAAAGTGATCATACCTATTTAATATGTTACAACTTGTGTTGAGTTGTCTAGACCATTTATAAATGATGCACTCAATAATCCTAGGAGTAACATATAGTTTGATCACACACTATTAGAAATAAACACATTATTCATTGTCAATCAATAAAAAATTTGTGTTATAAATATGATTTTTAATTTAATTTTTTTTATCGAATCAGCTTACTGAAAAATTGCATCGTTGAAAACAAATTATTATTAAAATAGTGGGAACTTTCTATTTTTCTTGTGTGAAAATATTGCTATTTTTTATTCTTTCTAATTCAAAAAAAAAATCTATAAAAATAATCGTCGAATATTTTTCAATGGAATAATAATGAATTTTTTTAGGGCAAACAACATAAATCCCACTAGTTTAGGAGCTAATTACCTCTCTTCCCGTGAGTTTTCGATATTACAATTTCTACCATATTTTGGTTTCAGATACATGTACATAACACGTTTAGATACATGTATCTCAGATACATGCTATGCAGATACATCTAATTATATGTATCTAAATATAAAAGGTAGTTTAGATACATGTATCTCGGATACATGCTAAGCAGATACATCTAATTATATGTATCTAAATATGGAAGGTAACGTAAACACATCAATTTAGGAGGAAATCACGCGTTTTCCTATTAATTTCTTCTCCAATTCTTCCATGAATTTCCTCTCCCAAAAATTTCAAAAAAATAATAAATTTCTTCTCATTTTTTTGAGCATCAGAATTTTTTTCTTATAGGTACATAATCTTAATTCAGATACGTGTACACTTTATGAGATACACAAATTTTTAATTAGATACATATATATACACATACAACTAACTAGATACATATTTTTACCACCATCTCTCTTCCCTTTCCCCTTCGTCTCTCTCATCTTTGGCAATAGAAAAAGTGGCCATTGATGCCACTAGTAAGAAAATAATAAGTATTTTGCTGTCAAATCAGTCCAATATCATACAAAAGTTTGATTCTTCAAGTTATAATTAATTAGATATTAGACTTCCGCATGTTGATAGTCTTAGAGAAGACACGCCCATTGATGCATTCTTCTGCTCCAGTGGAGGAGTCATCATTGTACCGAGAGTATTTTGGGATGTGATGGGAGTGGAAGCATTAGGAGAGAGAGTAGGTTGATCATTTGGAGTGACGATAAATTAGGGGAGAGGGGATGACGTGAGAGATAATTTGAATTGCTAATCAACCATAAATTAAGGAATTTGAATTTTAAGATAATTATTCAACACCATATTTAAGGAACTTGTAGAATTGATTAAATTTTTTAAAATATATGATATAATTATTAAAAGTGATATTATATGTAATTGTTTTAAACTAGTGGTAAAATAAGTATATATGATAGTGAAGTATGTTTAGATAAGTAGTTTTTCCATTTTTTTAAGTAGTGAGACATCTCATGACATTTAGTCCTCCATTGCAACAAGTTACATTTGGTCTTTGAAATCACCCAATTCAAATGGTACATAATCTAATAGTTGGTTCTTTTCATATTGTTGGAATGTATGCGTCCACTTATGTAGATGGGACCAGGTCCTCGACACAGTTATAATAATAAACAGTAAAGACCAAATACTGAAAGTAAAGATTGACAATCAACTTTACGTGGAAACCTCCTTGCTCAAGGGAGTAAAACCATGACCTGTTCTCAACAGGACTTTTCAAACTGCTTCCACTAATCTTCTCCAAGCAAAAGTAAAAGTCAGTTTACAAAATGAGATTAACCTGCTAATCTCCACACTAAGCAATACCTCCTATCACTTAGCTGAGCCAGAGCAGATACAACACTGCCCACTATACTAATCCTAACCGATTAATATAGACTTTAGAGTAAGAGACTAAGTTACCCTTAACCTAGTTCTTACAATAATTCACACAGTCATCCTCTCTTCTCCTGTTAAAAATGGATTTGATCTGGCCCGTTGCATGAGCTGCATTAATTAATTGAGTGTTCAACATGCTCTCCTTTGGTTTTTGAGTTATAGGTCTGTTGATTTTGATTATTGCTAGCGTGGTTTTGTCTTCTGTTAAAGCTCTTTCTATTCCAATAAGTTTGCTTGTATAACTTAGTGTTCTCATCTTTGAAGTATGCCAAAATGGATTTATTAATAATTGTTTCAGTGTTAGTTTCAAATAGTTTGAACTCGAGTGAATAGACTTCCCTAAATAATTACTTCGGTTTGTGGTTTTGTTAAATGCTAGCGTGATTTTGTTTTTTGTTTTGTGAAAGATATTATTTTATTTGGGAAAATTGTCGACTCAGCTACTATTTTAAAAAATCAGTGGTATGCAACTATTGTTTCTACACCTTCGGTTACTTAGCTATTTGAATGGTGTGATTAGATGCAAAGTGTTTTGGCAAATTACCATATTATCTTTTCTTAAAGTTGTGGGTATATTTTCACTATTTTGGCATACTCTTCCATTTCTTTTTTTATTTTTTATCTTGAGCAGTTCTTATATTAACTTCTTTGCCTTTCTTCTTTTGTGATACATGTGAATCTGCCTTGAGGCCTCATGGACTTCTCCGTTTCCCTTGCATTTCGATTTGGGTCGTAAAGGCCCAAATTTGCTCTTCTTACTTGGGTCAGCCTCATTATCGGGTCAACGAAATTGCTGTACAGGTTAAAAGTAGCAAGATAATGCTGAAAATTTAATTTTCAAGCTCCGAAAATGTCGAAAACAAGCTGATATACCTGTTGTATACACCGATATACAGTCAAAAAATATAATATACAGGTCCAAAACGTGAAAATGCAGATTGAGAAATGTAGAAATATGGAGCTCGAATAAAATCACAGATCCGGGAGTTCGAGAACTAGCAGTATACATGGTGTATACATCAAATATACACTTGGTGTATATCATGACAAGTGAGAATGAAAAGGGCCAAAGGCCCAAGGAAATTTTAGGGGAAAATTTTCAAAACAACAATATTTTAGCTTTTAGTGAGACTCCTTAGCAACAGTTTCATTATTTATTAAAAATATCATTATTTTAGTTTGTTAAGAGATTAGTTATGTATTTATTTTATTTTGATTAATTTGAAAGAATACAAATAATTAATAACAGAATAGAGAAAATCATGGAACAAAAAAATTCAAAAAAGGTAAAAAAGATTTTAAATACAAATCAGTTATGTTTTGAAAAGAGCATAAATAGTCATCTTTTCGTCGAGCGTTTTTTTGCTTTCTTCTTAAGAACATCAAAAAAAAATTTAAAATAATTTAGTTTGTCTTCCGAATCATTCATCTGATAACTTTCAAAGCTTCTTCAAGTTGAATACGACATATTTTTGAAACATAATTTTTTAAAATTGACAACTATAAATTTGTCGCATCTAGTGAACAATTGAAAAACAATCAGGTATTTTTTTTGATTTTTTGATTTTTTTGGATGAGATATTCGTATATGTCAAGTACAAGAGTGTTTTTTTTCCTGATTGAATCAGTGAAATCTTTGTATTCATTGGGATTTATAGCTTTTTTTGGATGTTTTGTATCCAAATTATGACGTATAACGAATGAAATTATTATTTTTTAGTTTAGTAGTTGTTTTTTCTATTTGAATGCATACAATAATTTGTATCCCATTAAGTTAATGCAACTAATCGATCATGAATTATATGTTGAATACAACAATATATGAAACAACAGTGAGATGAAAATACAAGTTATAAATACAAAGTGAGATTGAATAGAAAGTTGTGAATACAAAAGAAATACTCTCTTCATTTGAAATACAAAGTGACTTTGAAAGGTAATATACAAATTAATGGATCATGAACTATATGTTGAGTACAACAATATATATAATACAAAATTGCGATGAAAATACAAAGTTATAAATACAAAGTGAGATTGAATATATAGTTGTGAATACAAAATAAATTAAATACTCTCTTCATTTGAAATACAAAGTGACTTTGAAAGGTAAAGTAGACACATAAAATACAAAACTTGTTGGTATACAATTAGGTTGAATACAAAACAAAAGAGAAATACAAACTTGTTCACATATAAATTGAGATTGAAATACATAATGAATACCCAATAAAATACGAAATTGTTAGCATACAGTTAGGATGAATACAAATTAAGAAGGAAATGCAAACATGTTGGTATACTAATTGAGATCGAAATACAATGGAAAAACAAAAAATGTAAAACTTGTTGATATATAGATAGAATGAATACACAAATAAATTGTTGATTCAGACATTGTAGACAGACAAATGCTTTCCCCAAATCTAAAACCCTAAAAGAAAATATAAATGTATTAAAAATCAAACAAAATAAACATATGAATGAATTTGTAGATTCTAATAAATCTGAAATATTAAAACGAAATTAGAAAAAAAAATTGTTTAATCGACTAAAAATCTAAAATACATAAATTTTACATGAATATGTAAACAAACTTGCATAAAAATAAAAAAAATTAAGGAAAAATCCGTAATATGTACAATGCGAAATATAATTCATAAACGGTGATATTGAAAACAAATCAAAAGAAATCTAAATAACTAATTGAAATACATAAATATTTGATGAATATGTAAACAAACTTGCATAAAAATCGAAAAAATTGACGGAAAATCCGTAATATGTACAATGTGAAATATAAACCATAAACGGTGATATTGAAAACAAATAAAAAGAAATCTAAATAACTAATCGAAATGGATAATGGAAATTACCTTGCCAATCGAGAAATCTGCTTGAATTAATAAAGAGATTTCGTTTAACAATAAAGAAAATTTCTTGATGAACAACAATTTAGCACCTTGAAGAAAGATAAACTTGAAACGTGAAAGGTGGGGAAGAAACGTGAAAGTTGGGAAAGAAACGTGAATGGTGATGAAAAAAGGTTAATGGTATTGGTTTAATTTTATTTTTTTTCATTTTAAACGGTTATTGGTATATAATTTGGTCCAATATAGGACTCTTTCCATAAATAAAATTAATTTAAATTACTAAAATCTGAATACATATTATTTTATAAAAATATTGTCATTCTGCCATTTTAAATAAATATTTTAAAGTGTTGTTATGTTGACTAATTATGTTAGGTATTATGACTTAATTGCTATTTTTTTCAAATTTTAGCACGTCCAAAGGAGTTAATGGGCTGGCCCATGACTTTTGGCAAAGTGGTAGACTTAGGACAGGTGAACGAAAAGGCCAATTTAATTGGATTTGAGCCAAAGACCAAGTTTAATTACTTCTTTTCCCTCTCTTATTATTTATATTGTATTGTTTGACTAACTTTGTCTATTTTATGGTTTAATTTAATTAAATTCTCATAGATAGCCATTTCATTTTTTATCATATTCAAATTAAAAGATTTACATTTTTTATACTTAACTTTATTTTTATTATATTGGCCTTGCAACTTGCAATTTTTCCCTTTAGAATGACCCCCTTAGTTTATTTCCCCTTAAAAATAATTAATAATTAAAAAAGAATGTATAAATAAATAAATAAAAGAAATGAGTTCTTTTACTTGGTTAAAATTTTAAAAAAACTAGTCAAAGTCATTTTAGTCAAATCTCCAGTCAATCGCAAGTTAGCGGACATTCTAAGGGCCTAACACCTTCTCGGAATGTACATTTGAACTCGAACCTTTTTATTTTCAATTGATTTTATCTGTTTAAATCTTTTGAAAACCTTAAGTTTTTTCTTGATTTTTATTAAAAATTAAGTGGCGACTCTGTTTTTTTGGAAAATCGATTTCTCAAGAACCATAAGTTTAATCGATTTTTCAAAAACATAGTTATTTTTTTATTTATATTTTTGAGTAAAATAGAAATGGTGACCCTGCTGGGAAAATGAATTAAGTTCTAACCATAAGATTTGACTTATTTGATTAATTGTTATTAATTGCTGAATTGTTTATCTATGCTTATTGTGTTTAAACTGCTATAACTGTCATTGCAGTTCATGACTTTTCTTATTATATGTACAGTATATTAAATGACGATTTTGCGAAATCGTAGCCGGACTTTTTTATACTCAACTCTTTTTCAGAATGATCGGTAATTTATTAGTTCATCATGCGTCCAATGGTTGTCGTGAGTTCTAGCTTAAGTTGTCCACTTGGGTTTCCGGTCTTTCAAAAGCCATTGTTAGTCAACTAGCTTAGAGAGAAATCGAATCCCCAATTTAGCACATTTTGAACTAAGTTGACCCAACACCCAAGGTGTATTGAGCCCATTAGAAGCCCACCTTGTGTCTATTTGACCCTTTGGTCAATAAAAGACAACCATGCTTATGTGTTTAATTGAAGATTATATATGTCATTTTTAAACGAATCAATTATCTATAGGTTGGGGGTAGCTTACCTTTGTCTATTTTTCTTGTAGGATGAATCCAACACATGAGAACCCGAATGGTGACCATACCTGATCCTTACCTCCAAGTTTGATGGAAATTCATGAACAATGGAGACAAGAGAAAGGTTCAAAGACACATAGGCAATCTCTTGTCACTAGTGGAAATGGTGGCTTGGTCCGGTTTAATTGGAACAATGGTAAAGGGACATCGACAATATGGTATTTCGGTTCGGGGAAATGGAAATGACGCTGACTATTGAAGAAGTCCTTGCAAGTTATGAGAGTGTCGACATGTGCAACAAGAGGAAACGTCAACCCGATACGAATCTTCTTTTCCCCAAAACATGGAATTTTGCTGAAATTAAAGAAAAATTGTCACTCGTCAAAGCCAAATAAATGGACAACTTCCCGGACCAAATATTCCGCTTAAATAACTCTATTATTGATTTGGACGTGCAAGAGCTTACGAGAAATTTAAAGAAGAGTTCGTCTCAAAAGAAAAATGAAAGGAGACACGTCCTCTTGTCTTTGCAATATGCCTACTTGGGACGATGGTATTTCCCTAGGGACCAAACTACACTATCCATCCAAGTGTAGTAATGGTCACTCATGCTATCTTTTATGGAGTGGGCTACGGGTCGGCAACTAAGTACTACACTTTGGCGCCCATGATTTTGGCCGACATTTATAGGGCTTTGGACAAGTGTCAAAGCGTAGAGCGTTTCTTTCAGGGATGCAACCTGATACTTCAATGGTGGATGATGAGACACTTGATCAAAGCCCATAATCCAGAAGAACCAGATCTGTTAAGACGGTCAGAAGAACTTACAGGTGACGATTGGTGGATATACCATAATCATTGCAACAAAACTGGAGGTCTAAAATTCTAGTATCCCAGACTTCAGGGTTTAAGAGAAGAAAATGTGCAGTGGTCAATAGAATGCCTAGTGGTGACAAAGCAAATGGTGATTCGAGCATAAAAGGCCCCTTACTTGATATTTGCCGGATTAAGAGGGACTAGACCATATGTTCTCGGCCGAGTCCTTAGACAACTAGGAGGGAAACATGAGATTCCCCAAACCGCATACATGAAGAAATTTGCAACCGATCATGAAAATGGACGAATCTCTTATGTTGAAGACATACGTAGAACATGGAAGACTCGAAAGGTATTGGGTGAGCCAGTACCAAACAGGTTCCATCCTGAATGTTCTAAGGATTACAAGGAATGGTTAAAGTAGAGCCTCGCCGGAACTATCGAGCCTAGTCCGAACGTTCCCCATATTATTGCAGATGTTGGAGCCAAACATCAAATTCGACTTCATCGACTCCAAGAGAAGTTTGATAGGAATGAGTTAGAGCATCAACGTCGGCATTCATAAGATGCCGAAGTCACAACTCAGTTAAAGCAAGAGCTACAAAAAGCCAGGCAATGCATGTCAGAATTGGATGATAGCATGGAACAGCAGATTCAGTCGATCGAGAGGTTCAGGTATCAAGAAGGGGATCGGTTGGCAAGAGATCACCTATGGGAAACAAATATACTATGTGGGAAGAGGTCTGCATCGAAAAGAGGACCAGACTTGGTGAAAGATCAGGATAAACTTGATGTTTGTTATCATCCCCTGCATGAGATTGCTTTATTTATACTTTGCTTTGTAATTTACTTTCTGAACTCATTTCCCTAATTTCATGTTTTTTAAACATTTTTTGAATGCTATTAATAAAATATTTTGGGAATAATGAATTGGCTTAAGCAGACATATACATCCTTCAATTAGTTAGGCCTACCCTTAGTGAAAGGGTCACATGCATGTTTAGGACACGATATTTGTATGTTTACTTGTGTACTTTAACTATTTATGTGGTACGCTGCTTTGAATAAGGACATTTTTAGCCCACTCCTTGTCAAAAATTTTCTGAAAAACAAAATCTCTACAATGTCAAATACAAGTCACTATCAAAATGTTCGACCAAAATTCCATGAGTCTTGAATTTCTCAGCCAGAAATAAAATCCTACTACCAAATCCTAAAACGTTACTCTATCATCTCAGAAAAGGTAAAATTACTGCTAAGATGGAAAAAGGCAAGAACGTCGAGGTAAAGACAACTGAGGAGAATTTAAGGATGAAACTGCGTCGATTCAAACAAGAGATTCGAGAAATGGGAGAAAGAAGAATAGAAGTAGAACTAGCCACTGCAGGTGCGCAAGCCAAAAGTGCAGCACTAGACGCGGAGCTAGCTGTTAAGATGGCAAGATATGCTATCATGAACGAGGAGACGGTTGCTATGAGGAAGGAACATGATGTCTTCAACAATGATATAACCATGAGGCTTCAGAAGATACGCGGAAAATGCTCTTTCTTCAATCAAGAAGCCAATAGTGGTCCCGAAGACACTCACCCTAGAGCCCCTGAAGAAGATACCAATGAGGAAATTATGTATATGCCTCCCTTCCTGGGACGTCTGAAAGGAAGAGACAAAAAGATCACTCTCCCAGCTTATGAGCGGTCACATAGCGTGGGGGTAAGAATCGTGCCGTGTGCTCTCATTTACAAGAACCTTAAGGTTTCACACATGCTGAAGCCTCTTGAAGGAACCACTTTTGGGTTTGGGGATGAAAGTTCTCAAAAGACGTGTGCCTACCACCCGAACCAAAGAGGGCACACTATAGAAGAATGTGTGGAACTTATGGCAGCAATCCGCAACCTGATCAATGTTGGGAAGATCCCGTATATGTGGGGTGAGAACACCGTCCTTACCTGTGACCAACCAGAGCCCAGTATGCCGGTCACTGACCACACTTTGTTTTATTTTCACTACTTCACGCCTTTTAAGAAAACGTTATTGGATATCTACAGTCAGTTGGTTCAAAAATGGGTCTTGGTCTATATTAGAAAGGATGACGAAGCAATCGATTTCGTTGGGATTGAAATCTAGAAACCATGCCCTTATCATGACGTCATAGATCACAACATTGGAAGGTTCCTCGGGTTTCGCTATGACGTGGAATCCCTCATCAACATGGGAAAGATTCAAGTTGAGTTTACCCCCCGTGATTAATGCAGCAGTCAGAAGAAGAAGCTTTAATGAAGGCACCATCTATCTTTTAGGAGCTTTATTATATGTTTTTTTTTTACTTTCCTTGTAATCTTGAAAAACTGAATGAATGAAAATGAGAATTTCCTTTTGTATTCGAACTACGTAGGGCCTGAATTCTCCTTGGGAGATACGTAGGCAGCCTTTCAAGACCCGGCCCCTATTTTTTTAAAATTTTCTTTTCCCCTTTTCATTCTACAAGAAAACACTAAATTCACATCAACAGATGCCAAGAGACGAAGCAAGAAGACCTTAGTCTAATGCAATTTAACCTCTCTGAGTCACCAACCTCAAAATAAAATGAGCAAACTTCTGCTTGTTAAAAAAAAATCAGTTCCCATTATTCGTGGGTTAATATGTTCTCAAATGAAGCAACTCTTATGTGTTTATATGCCCTCTATGTGATATTTTGTGTCATATTGCCATGAATCGAAACTAACAGATTTGCCTTTGAGTTATTTTCTTCTACAGGTAGTTAGAACTTATCTGTGTTGATAAGCTGGCTGAACACCCTTATTTTACAAGGTCAAAAGTTCCCAAAGATTCCTCCCCCGGTCAGAAGTCTTGGAAGGGCAAGTCAACAATGGGTGACAACAATGAAGAGATTGGCCTTACTGATGTTGTCGTGGCTCAACCCGTCGTTGCTGATCAAAACAAACTAATTATGCAGCTGATGCAACAGATCACTGAGATGCCGGTCGAAATGCAGAGAAGGCAAAATCCATCTAATTCGGTTTTGGGTTTCAATGCTCCAGCAGACGAAAGACCTCCATTTCACTTTCCTCCTTCAAACATGGAACAGGCTCAAAACCCACCCTTCAATCCTGTTCAGAATCCCTCAATCATTGACTTAACCACCCAAAACCCCCATTATGCCTCCGCCTCTTACCAGACACCACCTCCTCCTCAAAGTACCAACCCCCAAGCGCCACTCCCTCCTCAAAATGCCAACTTCCAAGCTTGTCCCCCCCTCAAAACCAAGACGTTAACCACCCGCACACTTCCCTCAATCACCAAAATCAGTATACCAGCCCCTAGACTTTCCCTCAAAACTATCAAGCCCCTCAAAATGCCCAGAGTCCCTCCATTGCTCCACCCCTACCTCAAAAACCCACTTTCCAAATCCCGGTTCCCAATGAGCACGACGCCAATGGTTCTGAACTTGACCACTATGAGGAGCGAGAGAGAGAAAGTGGAGGTCAAAGGAAGAGGCCGTCAAACTGGATATGAAGGAAGAGATCCGAAAGGCTAAGAAAGAGTTACAGTGTATTTCTGAAGTCACCGGTTTGAGTTATGAGGATTTATGCACTCATCCAAATTTGGACCTCCCAGAAAGGTTCAGGGTGCCAAAATTCAACGATTTTGGAGGAATAGGGAACCCCTTAGCACACCTGAGGGCCTACTGTTACCATCTTGTGGGAGTTGGAAGAGATGTAGCTTTACTAATGCGGCTTTTTAGCCGAAGTCTGAGCGGGGAGGCTCTAGAATGGTTTACATCTCACGAAACAAGACAATGGCCTAGCTGGAATACTCTAGCGAAGGACTTTATCGAACAATTAGCCTACAATGTGGAGATCGTTCCTGATCGCTATTCCTTGGAAAAAATGAAGCAGAAATCAAATGAAAGTTACAGAGAATTTGCATATAGATGGAGAAAGGAGGCAACTAGAGTTTGGCGATCTATGTCTGAGAAAGAAATTGTCGAAGTATTCGTGCAGGTTCAAGAGCCCGAATATTATGATAGAATTATGTTGCTCGTTGGAGCAAAGTTTGTTGAGATAATCAAAGTCGCTGAGACTATCAAAGATGGATTAAGAACCGGGAAGATTGCCCGTGTTGCTATCTGGCCTGAATCCTCGGGTTCGTTGAATAAGAAAAGAGAAGATGTGTCTTCTATCTCTTATAAGGGAAAGAAGATCCCGCGAAAATCCTCATCATACCAAGGTCGTTCTCGACCTTCACAGAGTTTGTACCCAGCTTGTTATGCACAAGATGATTACTAAAATACCTCACCCCCTAGTTACTAAAATACCCATCCTCCCAGTTATCAAAATATCCCTCCCCCTAGTTACCAATATACCCCTCCTCCCAGTTATCAAAATACTCGCCCTCCAAGCTACCAAACTCCCCCTCCTATCTACCAAAACTCCCCCTCTGGTTTACCAGACTCCATCTCATCACTACCGAAACGCCACCTCCAACTGTGCCAACGTTCAGACAAGTTACCAAATGCCTCCCCCAATGTACCAAACATCAGTTCCACTTAACCAAAATACTCCCCCGAACTACCAAGCTCCACAACCATATTACCAAACCAACTCATATCCCAGATATCAAGCTCCCCGTCCAAACACTCCAAATTATTGTCAAATACCTCCTTCTCAACAAGACAATTACGATCCCCCCCGTCTTAGATTTGAGAAGAAGCCCGATAGAAATTTCATTCCGCTCATTAAAAGCAGAATAAAGTTTTTCGAGCGATTAACTGCGGCAGAATATATTCATCCAGTGGAGTCCAAGCCAGTTGACACTAGCTCAAAGTTTTACAGACCTGACCAGAGGTGCGCATATCACTTCAGCGGTGTTGGACATGATACCGTGGACTGTATCAACCTGAAGCATAAAATCCAAGACCTGATTGACCAGAATGTGGTCTCTCTTCAGACAGTTGCGCCCAATGTCAATAGTAATCCTTTGCCAAATCATGAAGGTGTCACTATCAATATGATAGAGACAGATGATGATTGGTGCGCGACAAAGGCAATAGTTCTAATCGCTCTTGATGAACTGAAATGGCTGTAGCCTCGTTGAGCATTAGAGAGAAGAAAAAGTTTGTAATTTTGACACCTGAGAAGGTTGTTGCCTTGGTGCCAAGAGAAACTCTTGCCCGACTAACGTTTGTGATTGAAACGGCTGTCACTCAAGGCATGACCAGATTCGGTAGATGTTACACACCGAAAGAGTTGGCTCAAGGAGGGTAGAAGAAGGACCAAACAAAAAGACCGATCAGTGAAGCCGAGGTGGAGGAGTTCTGGAGAAAAATACAGCCGAAAGATTATTCGATTGTGAAGCATTTGGAGAAGACTTCGGGTCAGATTTCTGTATGGGCCTTGTTGATGAGTTCGCAAATGCATAGACAGACTCTGATGAGGGCTTTGGATGATACTTATGTGTACGTGGGTACTAACAGTGACAATCTAGCAGCCAGGATAAACCAGGTCATTCGAGGACATCGAATCAATTTTTGTGACGAAAAGCTACCCTTTGAAGGTAGGATGCACAACAAAGCTCTGCACGTCACCATTAAATATCGGGATAGAATTATAAATCGTGTTTTGGTCGACGATGGGTCCGATCTCAACATCTGCCCATTTTTTACTCTCAAGCAGCTGAAATTCGACTTGGGAAAGGTTCAACAAAAATAGGTCAATGTGAGAGCTTTCGATGGAGTGCAGAGAGACACGATAGGGGCAATAAACTTGGATAGTCATATGGGTCTTGTAGAATTCAATGTGGAGTTTCAAGTGTTAGACATCAATATCAGCTACAATTTGCTTCTGGGAAGACCGTTTATCCCCATGGCTGGGGCTGTGCCTTCTACCCTTCACCAACTAATGAAATTTGTCTGGAAGGACCAGGAATTGGTCATTCATGGTGAAGGAAGCCATTCCAATGGATATGCACTGATCGTTGATGAGGTCTCCCGAAGTTACTATTTTTACACGGTGGAGCTGGTAAATGCCACCGGTGATGACTTGGCTCCACAACCTCCTATGTTTTCTGTATACAAGATGATTGCTACTGTTATGCTCTAGAGCGGTTTCGAACTAGGTTTCGGATTGGGGAAGCACTTCAAATAATTGTTGAGCCTATTCAAGTTCCCGTCAGAGAAGCAAAGTTTGGTTTGGGATATGTCCCAATAGATGACGAAGTAGAGATGAAAAACAAGAGTGTTGATCAAGAATTGGACAGGCCAATTCCTCATCTGTACCAGTCATTTCTAGCACGAGAGTAGGTCGATGATAGTGGTCTAGGGGAAGGAATCTGGGGCTTGTTCGAAGAAGTTAACGCAGTCATGGAGGATGAAGTTGGGACCTCAGGAATCCGCAATGCCGAGCCAAAGGAGCAGTTGCAGAATTAGACCTCAATGCCGCTTTTGATCCCCTGTTCATCTTGGTAAAAAGGACGCATATTTATGTTTGTTTTGAAAATCGGTGGTAGTTCGAAGAGGCCCGAGACCCACCATTTATGCAGTTTTATTTTATTGTTTGAGTCTTTTTTAAATTCCCCTGTGATGTTTTAAAAGGAAAAATGGCCATTTGACATGGCCAAAGTTGTGCCTGTTTTTCAATTTAAATGAAAGCCTCATTTATTGAAAATTTGGTTACTTATCTATTTACGCTTTACTTTCCTAACTTCGTTTGTTTATGCTTTCAGTAATAATAATTTAAAACCTGCTAATGTCATGTCATGTCATTAGCCAAATAAAAAAAATGAGGCAGGTGATGATGAATGCGAGGTGTATGAAGATGAAAATGAGGTACTTGAACATGTTGCTGAAGAGTTTCGACAATTTGAGAATCAACACAAGCCGAATTTGGATGAAACTGAGACTGTGAATCAAGGGTATGAGGATTGTGTTAAAGAAGTAAGAATCAACGTCCATCTGACTGAAGCTCAAAGAAGGGACCTGGTTCGTCTGCTCAGAGATTACATCGATGTATTTGCCTGGTCTTACAGGGATATGCCAGGTCTAAGTACGAACATGGTGTCTCATAAATTGCCGATCAATCCAGATTTTAGTATGGTAAAGAAGAAAACCTTGAAGTTTAAGCCTGAGTTGAGTTTGAAGATCAAAGAGGAGATTACCAAACAGATCGAGTCCCAAGTGGTGGAAGTGACGCAGTATCCGACTTGGTTAGCCAACATTGTTCCAGTGGCGAAGAAAGACGGGAATATCAAAATTTGTGTTAATTATAGAGATCTCAACAAAGCAAGTCCGAAAGATAATTTTCCATTACCAAACATCCACATTGTCATTGATAACTGTGCTAAGCCTGAGATGCAGTCATTTGTGGATTGTTATGCGGGTTACCACCAGATCCTGATGGATGAAGAAGAAGTATAAAAGACAGCTTTCAGCATGCCTTGAGGTGTATATCATTATTGGCTGATGTCGTTTGGTCTCAAAAATGCCGGTGCTGCTTATATGAGGGCTCTGACAACCATTTTTCACGATATGATTCACATGGAGATCTAGGCGTTTGAGGATGATGTCATAATCAAGTCCCGAGAGAGTTCGGATCACTTGACTCACTTGAGGAAATTCATTGATCGTCTATGCCGATACAATTTGAAGTTAAATCTCGCCAAGTGTGCTTTGGGAGTGCCGGCTGGAAAGTTGTTGGGATTCATAGTTAGTAGAAGAGACATTGAGCTTGATCCTTCCAAGATCAAAGCGATTCAAGAGTTACCTCCTCCAAAGACCAAGAAAGAGGTGATGAGTTTCCTGGGAAGGCTGAACTACATCGGTCGGTTCATAACTCAATACACCATGGTGTGTGAGCCCATCTTCAAGTTGTTGAAGAAAGATCCCCTGACCAAGTGGACTGGAGAATGTCAAAATGCTTTTGATGCCATCAAGAATTATTTGTCCAATCCACCGGTGTTGGTTCCTCCGCGAGAAGGGAGTCCGTTGTTGCTACATTTGTCGGTCTCGGATAACACATTTGGATGTGTGCTTGGTCAACATGATGAGACTAGGAAGATGGAGCGAACCATTTATTACTTGAGCAAGAAATTCACTCCATATGAGGCTTGTTACACTCTGTTGGAGAGAACATGTTGTGCTTGGACTTGGATTGTTCAGAAATTAAGACATTATTTGTCTTCTTATACCACATACATTATTTCCAGGATGGACCCCATTTGAGACATAAGTTGTCACCTCTTCTTCTTCCTCTATAAGTCCCTCAGGAACAATGAAGTATAAAGTGCCAAGTCCCGTCCAATTTTCAAACCAAAAACTAGAATTTCCTTGCTTAGGTTTCCAATTGATCAAATGCTCAACCACTTCCCTAATTTGTATCATTTTTTTTCATACACTTGAACTATTTCTTCCTTCTGCTGAAACCGGATGAAGCTTTTTAAAATATTTGTTCTACATGAACAAACTCCACAGGCTTATAGAGGTTCTAAAATTCCACCAAAGTTTAGCAAATAGAGCATTTGTGGTGTCTTTTAGAGATCTGAAACCTAGACCTCCTTCATCCTTTGGTGTGCACAGAGTATCCCAGGCCACCCAGTGTTTGTTTTTCGTCCCTAGTGTATTATTCCAGAAATATTTAGCAAAAATTGATGTATTTGCTTGAGCACTCCAACCAGGGGGGTCATAGTTAAGAGCAAATAGACAAGAATAGTTTTTAGCACATGCTTGATCAATATGTATATTCCAACAAATGAAAGAGTCTATTTTGCCAAGATTGAACCATTCTCATAATCTTTTTCACTAGATCTTCAAAGTATATTATTCTCCTCTTTCCATAAAAAACATGACACCCTAGATAGGTAATAGGAAAATAACCTTTCTTCATGTCTAGAGTTTTTTTATTCTATTCACAGTATGATTATCAATCTTGTGGTGGAGGTAGAAACTAATCTTCTCGCTGTTTATTAATTGTCCAGATGATTTCTCATATTTTGAGAATATTAATTAAGGGTTTATCATCTTTTGTACAAAAGAGTATGGTGTCATCTGCATAGGATAGATAATTGATCTGAGGACTTCATTTGGGCATACCAAATCCTTTAACAATTGGGTCATTATGCAGATTCTCATCGCGATCACGACCCAGGGTCACGCAATCGCGATGAGTAAGGCATTAAAGTTGACCATTGTCATAGAGGCAAGACCCACGCGATCACGATGCACCCAAGATGATGCTACATGATCGCGATGCGGGAGTCTCGCGTTCACGATGACTAAAATGACCATGCACTAGAACCTGAAACCATCCAAACTCAAAATCATCGAAAGGACCCTCGAGATTCATCGAAACCCTGTACAAGGACAATTTTATCCTTTTCTATTATGGAAATATAATTATTACACAATATTCAGGTTAGAGAATTGGGATTTAAACATCTACTTCAGAAAATAATTAAATAAATACCATAAAACTCATATTGTGCAGTCAAACTATTCTTAAATTTGGTCAAATTATCTAAGTCAACTTTATGCAGTACTATTAGACAGTCAACCACTCTTATCTTCCCATATTAGTACTCATTTATATATATATATATATATATATATATATTGATTCCATGATTATGAACAGACTTAGGGTTTCTAGAATTTCAACAGATCATCATTAATTAGTTATTTAAATGTTTCAAATAAGATTATCATGTTATTTCTTAGTTTATTGCATGAATTTCAGAACCCTAGCTATGTATTCCTTTAGTTCTTGAATTACACATGGTAGGTTAGATATCTCAGTTATTCAGTTATACATGCCTTAGTTATTAATGCATCATTATCAGATTAATTGTTGCATTCTCAGTTTGCATGTTCAGTTTTGAGCTATCCAGTATTTTACAGAAATTCAGTCATAACCAGTTAACCACTTAATTCATTGGGAGTAGCATAATACCGAGTTGGACTAGGGTTCAACGTACCCATATAGTCCCAAAACTACGAGTCACGTAGGTGTAAGTCCCCTCAGTGGGCAACATCAGTTTAGTGATCACGCCATCATGCCTCTATACCTCTGGCAGGGTATATTGGATCCTCTAGATGAGACGTATACATAGGGCTCCACATTTAGCTCATGTGGTTTTATTGTCGGTTATTAGTAGCTCCCACAGTTCAGTCAGACTCTATTTCATTGACCACATTTACAGTTCATTTAGTATTCAGTCAGCTTGTTATAAATTGGGCATTGCATTCAGTTAGCTCAGTATTCAGTATCTATAGCATGTTCAGATTATTTCATTGCTTTATTTCTTTGTTCGGTTATATGTTCTTTCAACTTTACTCTATCTTGCATGCTTAGTACCTTTCTAGTACTGACGCATACATGCACTACATCTTCTCGTGATGTAGGTTCAGGTTCTCAGCATCCAGATCACGCTTAGATCGATTCCCGATCTTCAGTTCAGCAGCATCAGTGGTGAGTCCTCATTCTTCGAGGACTAGTGACATGTTTATCTTTATTGCTTTTAGTGTTTAGTTTCAATTTTGCTAGACCTAGTTGGGGCATGTTCCAACATTTCTAGTTAGTTTAGAGGCTTATTTCAGACATAGATAGATTCAGCTTAGTATTGAGTTAATATCTTCCTTGTATTAAACTCATCAGCTTTCATTTATCTCAGTTATAGTATATGGGTATTCCCCATCTTGTCATCTTCTTTATGATTTAGCTTCCGCACAGTTTTTATTATTCAGATTATATTTAGAATGCTCATGATCATACTAGAAGGGTTAGCTTGGGATCACTTGTGGTCTTAGATCCCGTGTCTGCGTCTCAGGGGTAGCTCGGGGCATGACAAACTTGGTATCAGAGCCTTAATTTTAAGTGTCCTAGAATGTCTGAAAAGACGTATTATGTAGAGTCCTTTTCATGGATGTTTAGTGCGCACCACATCTAATTAGGGGGAGGCTACAAAATGTTTTAGGAAATCTTCATCTTCTTGTTACTCTTATTGTGCGTGAGGTATGATCTTAATTCCATTCTAACTCGATGTTCTACGTTTCAGTGATCATGCCTCCTAGTAGAGCTTATGCGTGGATTGCGAATGCCAGGAACACAAACGCAGCTCCTCCAGTTCCGGATTAGGAAGTCTCAAATGCTGAATTCAGGAATGCCATTCAAATGTTGGCACAGAGTGTCGCTAACCAGAACAATCAGTGGGTTCAAGCTCCTGTGAATGCAAATGGTGGATCAGCAGCAGCAAAGGTCCGTGACTTTGTTAGGATGAATCCGTCTGAGTTCTTAGGATTGTAGACTGGTGAAGATCCCCAGAATTTCTTGGATGAGATCAAGAAGATCTTTGAGGTGATGCAGGTCACTGGGAATAATCAGGTTGAGTTAGCATCTTACCAACTTAAGGATGTGGCTCATAACTGGTATACTCAGTGCAAGGAGAACAGGGGTACATATGCCGCTTCTATTACTTGGGATTGTTTCAGCGAAACCTTTCTAGACAGGTTTTTCCCCATAGAGTTGAGATAAACAAGGTCCCAGGAATTTATGATCTTAAGGCAGGGTAACATGACTGTCTAAGAGTATGGGCTCAAGTTTATCCAACTCTCCAGGTATTCTCCTCACATGGTTGTTGATTCCAGGGCTCAGATGAATAAGTTTCTATATGGAGTGTCAGACTTAGTGAAAACACAGTGCAGGAATGCTATGTTGTTGGGAGACATGAACATCTCTAGGCTCATGACTCATGCTCAGCAGGTTGAGGGTGATAAGCTTAGGGAACAGGCTAAGGAGACTAAGAAAGCAAGAACAGGTAACTACGAGTATTCCCAACAGAAATTGGGTGGTGGAAATCGCTCGCAGCTTCAGTAGAAGTCTTCGACTCCAACACCTTCATCAGCTAGTGTTCTATAACCTAGGTTCCGTAATGATCAGAAAGGTAAGGCGTCAGGCTCTAAGTCTCAAGGTAGTGTTTCAGGCACCAAAACTTACCCAACTTGCCCGAAATGTAGTAAGAACCATCCGGGTGAGTGCCTTGCAGGTAAGGAAGGGTGTTTTGGGTGTGGTCAGTCTGGTCATATATTGAAGGATTGTCCTTCTAGACAGGGTCAAGGAGGAACTAATGGTAAAACTTAGTCTACAACTTCAGTAGCACCAACAGGTCACCCAACTCAGCAGGGTAACTCTTCTGGTACAGGTGGCGGACAACGCCAAAACAGGCTCTATGCTCTTCAGGCTCGTCAAGATCAGGAAGATTCTCCTGATGTAGTCACTGGTATGTTACGAGTCTTTGATCTTGATGTTTATGCTTTATTAGATCCAGGGGATACTTTGTCTTTTGCAATCCTTACATAGCAGTCCAATTCAGTGTTAGCCCAGAAACTCTTTTAGAACCCTTCTTAGTCTCTACTCTAGTCGGTGACCCAGTTATAGCTAGACGGGTATACAAAAATTGCCCTATCACAGTCTTTCAGAAAGTCACCTCATCAGATCTTGTAGAGTTAGAAATGGTAGACTTCGATGTCATTCTAGGCATGGATTGGTTACATTCCTGTTATGCCTCAGTCGATTGTAGAACTAAGATTGTTTGTTTTTAGTTTCCAGACGAACCAATATTAGAATGGAAATGTAGTAGCTTAGCGCCTATGGGTCGATTCATTTCTTACCTTAAGGACAGAAAGATGATCTCTAAGGGTTATCTCTATCATCTAGTTCGGGTTAAGGATTCTAGTTCCGAATCCCCAACTCTTGAGTCAGTTCCTGTAGTCAGTAAGTTTCCAGAAGTGTTGCTAGATGATCTCCCTGAAGTTCCTACCGAAAAGGAAATCGACTTTGGAATTGATCTCCTTCTAGATACCCAGCCTATCTCTATTGCTCCTTACAAAATGGCTTCAGCTGAGCTTAAGGAATTGAAAGAGCAGTTGAAAGACCTTCTAGATAAGGGTTTCATCAGACCTAATATTTCGCCATGGGGTGCACTAGTGTTGTTCGTGAAGAAGAAAGATGGTTCTCTAAGAATGTTCATTGACTATAGGTAGTTGAACAAAGTCACAATCAAGAATAAGTATCCTATCCCCAGGATTGATGACTTGTTTGACCAACTCAGGGTGCTAGTCATTTCTCAAAGATAGACCTCAGATCAGGTTATCATCAGCTTAGAGTAAGGGATAGTGACAGTTCGAAGACAGCCTTCAGAACTCGGTATGGTCATTATGAATTTGTAGTCATGTCATTTGGACTAACCAATGCTCCTGCAGCTTTCATGGATTTGATGAACAGAGTGTTCAAGCAGTACTTGGACTTGTTCGTTATCGTCTTTATTGATGATATCCTCATTTACTCTAGGAATGAGGAAGAACATGCTCTCAAAGATCGCCAATATTTGCAAAATTTAGTAAGTGCGAGTTTTGGTTACAATCAGTTGCCTTCCTTGGGCATATTGTGTCTAGTGAAAGAATTCGAGTAGATTCCCAGAAGATAGAAGCAGTGAAACAATGGCCCAGACCTACCTATGCTATAGATATTAGAAGTTTCTTAGGTCTAGCAGGTTATTACAGAAGGTTCGTGGAAGGATTTTCATCCATAGCCTCACCATAGACTAGGTTGACTCAGAAAAAGGTTAAGTTCCAGTGGTCAGATGATTGTGAGAAAAGCTTCGCAGAATTGAAAACTAGGTTGACTACAGCTCCTGTCTTGACTCTACCACAGGGTTCAGATGGGTATGTGATATATTGTGATGCATCCAGGGTCGGCCTAGGTTGTGTGTTGATGCAGCGAGGTATGGTTATAGCTTATGCTTCTATACATCTTAAGGTACATGAGAAGAATTATCCGATTCATGACCTCGAGCTTGCAGCAGTGGTTTGTACTCAAGATTTGGAGACACTACTTGTATGGTGTTCATGTAGATGTGTTCACAGACCATAAGAGCCTCCAGTATGTATTCACCCAGAAAGAGTTGAATCTTCGCCAGAGAAGGTGGCTTGAGCTCCTCAAAGATTATGATATGAGCGTGTATTACCATCCGGGTAAGGCGAATGTAGTAGCAGATGCTCTTAGCAGATTATCTATAGGTAGTGTAGCACATGTTGAGGAAGAAAGAAAAGAGCTAGCAAAGGATGTTCACAGACTTGCTCGCCTAGGAGTTCGTCTTATGAGCATATCAGATGGTGGTGTAACGGTTCAGAATGGGGCATAATCTTCTTTGGTAGTAGAGGTTAAGGAAAAGCAAGATAGTGATCCAATCTTGCTTGAGCTTAAAGGTGCAGTCCATAATCAGAGAGTGGAGGTTTTCTCCCAAGGGGGAGATGGTGTATTTCGCTATCAGGGTAGATTGTGTGTTCCTGATGTGGGTGAATTGAGACAACATATTCTCGTAGAAGCCCACAATGCCAGATATTCTATTCATCCAGGTGCCACTAAGATGTACCGCGATCTGCGGGAAGTCTATTGGTGGAATGGTATGAAAATATATATATAACAAATTTTGTGGCTAAGTGCCCCAATTGCCAGCAAGTCAAGGTAGAATATCAGAAACCAGGAGGTATAACTCAAGAGATTGACATTCCTACTTGGAAGTGGGAAGTGATCAACATGGACTTCATCATAGGTTTACCTCGTACTCGCAGACAACATGACTCAATTTGGGTGATTGTTGATAGGGTTACTAAGTCTTCTCGCTTTTTGGCGGTCAAAACTACAGATTTGGCGGAGGATTACGCCAAGCTTTACATTAATGAGATTGTGAGGTTGCATGGGGTTCCTTTGTCTATCATCTCAAATAGAGGTCCTCTGTTTACCTCTCATTTCTGGAAGTCATTTCAGAAAGGTCTTGGTACTCAGGTTAATCTTAGCACAACATTTCAACCCCAAACAGATGGTCAGGCAAAGCGTACCATTCAGACCTTAGAGGACATGTTGAGAGCTTATGTGATCGATTTCAAAGGTAGTTGGGATGATCACCTTCCTCTTATTGAGTTTGCCTACAACAATAGTTACCATTCCAGCATTCAGATGGCCCCTTATGAGGCATTGTATGGGCGTAGATGTAGATCTCCAGTTGGTTGGTTTGAAGTAGGTGAAGCAGCCTTGATAGGACCATATTCAGTCCTTGATGCTATGGAGAAAGTGCAACTCATTAGAGATAGACTTAAGACTGCACAGAGTCACCTAAGGGTGGCAACGGAACCGGGAGGTACCGGTTCCGGTTCCGGTCCGTTACCGGTTTCGTCTCGGTTCCGGATAGTGCCGGTTAGATCCGGACTTGTTCCGGTCCGGGAGGGGTAACGGGACGGAAACCGGGATTTACCGGTCCGTCCCGGTCCGGTTAGTTCCGGTTCCGGTCCGGTTCAGAACTTTTTTTTTTTTTTTTAAATCTGAAAATTTGAAAAATAGCCGTTGAGAGCAGTTGGGCAACGGGTTTTGGGCCCCACCAACGACTCTTTCACCCCATAATCCCCCATTTACACCTCCCTACCCCCCAAACTTTTTTTTATACCCCAAACTTCTTAAAACTACATTTTCAACCTTTTTTTTTAACTATAAATACCCCTAATCTTTCATTCTTTTCACTCACAAAAATATCGTATAATCTCTCTACTCTCTAGTCTCTCTACTCTCTAAATTCTCTTATTCTCGACTTCTCGTTAAAATTACGAATTTGATCTTTGGAAATTAGAGCTTCAAAATTCAACTTTCAATTTTCGCCTTCCGGTCATACGCGTCTACTTTTTTAAGTAGACGTTTGGTACATTCGTTCCAACTCACTTTTCATTTAGTTATTTATTTGTTTACATTTAATTATTTATTTTGTGAGTAATTAATCTCTAGTCTCTACTTATTTAGTTGTTTATTTGTTTAAAACTTTGTTAATCATTTTCGTATTATATATAATTTACTCACTTTTTATATTTTGAATATGGATTTTGGAAAAAACATTATTGAAAAGGGTAAAACAACCATAGTTAATTCGTTCACTAATTTATCTAGCTCAAAATCCAAGAAAAATAAAAAAACCGGTAGTACTTCTCAGTCTAAAACTAAAAAACTTCTCAATTAAGAATAAATACGGATGATTATACGTATGTTGATGAAACTGTTTTTAATATTGATAGTAATAGTGGATAAGATCCTTATCATGAACATTTACAAAGAAGATTTGGTAATTTTGAAGAGGAATTACCTGAAGATGATGAACATGATGATGTTAATGCTTATGTTGATAGTTTTGATAATAATGTTGATGAATATGATGATGATGAAACTGAGCCACCGTCGGCTACTAGTCCCACTCCCAATCCCTCTTCCCCGGCTCCCGCTCCCTTTCGTTGTCCTGCTCCCACTCCCCCCGTGCATCCTAGGACTAAGGTAGAACGCGCTAAAAAATCAGTTGTGTGGCAATTTATGACTCAGAATGAAGATAAAACACAAGCTATTTGTAATAAATGTAAACATAGAATGAATCATAAAACTGTAGGAAAACAGGGTGGGACGGGACATTTGAGTAATCATTTAATGTCATGTTGTAAAAATGAATTTTTGCATGCTAAAGCTGTAGCCGAAGCTAAAAAAAATGGTACCACCCTTCCTGAAAATGTAGGAGTAGATGGCTCTAATATGGTCCAAACACAATTAAATCCTTCTAATGTTTCTGGTTCTAGTATACAACGGTCATATAGTAGAGAAAAAGATCTTGAAGAATTAGCTAAAATGATTGTTGTTATGGGTTTGCCATTTAGTTTTGCTGAAAATCCCGGTTTTATTCATTTTATTCAAATTGTCTATAATCCACATTTTAAAGGTTTTACTAGAAATACAATTAAAAAGGCTATCTTTGATTATCAAGCTCAACATTTTCAATATCTTCGTTGTTTATTTTATTATAACAATTGTAAAATAGCTATTACTTCTGATATGGGCTGTAGTGTAAATGGTAATGATTATTTCACAATTACTGCGCATTGGATTGATGAAAATTGGACTTTGCAAAAAAGAATTTTAGGTTATAAATGTTGTGAAATGCATAAAACCGGTAGTTATATAGCTCAAACAATTATAGATGTTTTGCAAAACTATGGAATTTGTGATAAAATAAGTAGTGTCACATTAGATAATGCTTCTAATAATAGTAATGTTGTTGAAATACTAAAACCGTCTCTTTGCCCTATTTATATTGATGGTTTTCATATTAGGTGTGCTGCACACATATATAATTTGATTGTTAGAGATGGTATAGCAATATATGATGATGGTTGCACAAAAGTTGAAACTGCATGTCATTTTATTTTTAAATGTCAAGTTTAGTCTAGACGTAGAGATTTTGAAAATCGTTGTCGTGAATTTAATCTTCCACCTAGAAAAATTCCAAAATCAGTGTGTACTAGATGAAATTCTTTATTTGAAATGCTTGAAGTTGCTTATGAATATAGGAAACCTTTACAAATGGTTTGGAATGCTCATAATTCAAATATGACATATAGACTTGATGATAATGATTGGAATGACATAAAAGAACTTATAGAATTCTTAAAAGTTTTTTATTTAACTACAAAAAAAATATCTGCACTTTATTATCCAACTATTTGCTCTGTTTTACCTAATAGTTGTGCTATTTCTACTAAATTTTATAAATTCAAAAATAAACCAAGATTTGAACAATCTGTTAAGAAAATGATTGAAAAATTTAAAAAATATTTTATTCCTATTCCTCAAATTTATTTAACTGCTTGTTTGTTAAACTCACATTACAAAGATGAAGGTGCATCACGAATGGTTGATAAAATATATTTTAATTTGGGTATTGATAGTGAAGATGATGAAACACCTAGTTGTCAAGATGTTAAAGATAGTATAAAAATTGAAGCTAGAAAATTGTACGACTTGTATAATTCTAATATAAGGAATGTAGTACATAACGAAGAGCCTCAAAGTTCTAGGAGTAGATATAATAATGAAGATGATATTGATGATATGATAGATTGTATTATTGAACTTTCTCATAATGATAGAAATGATTTTGATGCATATATTAATCAAAATACAGAACCTACTACTATTGATCTTCTAGAATGGTGGAGCAATCGCGGCAAATGATTTCCAAAACTACAACCGGTTGCTCGAGATGTGTTAGCTATTCAAGCATCTTCAGTAGCTTTGGAAGGCGCTTTTAGTGCAGCAAGATTTCAAATTGGAGAGCATAGATATTCATTAGCAGCAGATAGCTTGGAGATATCCGTACTATTTAGAGATTGGATTAATGGCGAGAGAAGGAGTTATGGTCGTCCACCTCTACCGACCAAATTTGAAAATGACGTTGATGAAATAATGCTAGATTTTAGTGATGACGACATTGATGCAATGGAAGAACTAGCTAATCAACCAATTCCAGAGCATGTTACTAGAGAAATGTTAAATGATTTAAAAAAAGATTTCCTTGGTAGCATGAACTATTAAATTTAAATGTCTATTAGTATGAGTATAATAATTCGAGGTCTAATTCAAACAGAACCCTTCCTAGAAGGTGGCTGTGTAGATTAGATTTTTTAATACTCTACTAATATTTTGTAACTCAACTTGTACTATTTAATTATTATTAATAAAAGTATAGGCTATTCGCCTTAATATTTTTTTATTATTGTCTTCAAAAGTTCAAATTTAACTTTTAAAGTGTGAAATTTAAACTTTTATAGTTTTAAAGTTTTAAATTTTCAAACTTTTAAAGTGTGAAATTTAAACTTTTATAGTTTTAAAGTTTGAATTTAAATTTTCAAACTTTTAAAATTTAAAGTGTGAAATTTAAATTTTTATAGTTTTATAGTTTTAAAGTTTATAATTTAAATTTAAATTTTCAAACTTTTAAAGTGTGAAATTTAAACTTTTTATAGTTTTAAAGTTTGAAATTTGAATTTAAATTTTCAAACTTTTAAAGGGTGAAATTTAAACTTTTATAGTTTTAAAGTTTGAATTTAAATTTTCAAAGTTTTAAATTGTGAAATTTAAACTTTTATACTTTTAAAAGTTTGAAAGTTTGTATTTAAAACTTTAAAAGTATAAATTTTTAAGTGTAATATTCCTAATTTTTTAATTTTAATAAAAAAATATAATTTATAATGGTTGGACCCGGTTTCCGGTCCGGTCCGTTACCGGTCCGGGACGGGTACACGTATTTTTTTCTGGAATTACCGGTTCCGGTTCGGTTCTGGCCCGTGGTGCCCGGTTCCGTTCCGTTTCGGAACGTCCCGGTCCTTCCAATTCCATTCCATCTTGAGGTAATAGTTCCTCATCAGTTTTTCAGTCATTCATGCATAAATTCAGTCTTAGAATCATGTTCCTTCAGTTTGTACTTGCATTTTCAGCGTATTTTCATGTCCTTGGAACTCAATTTAGTCAGAGATTCAGTTCCTAGTGTTTAGTGGTAGGGGTTGCAGCCCCCACCCTCTATTTTAGCTAGTTTAGTCTTCATTCGAGGATGAATGGTCCCAAGGGGGAGATAATGTAACACCCTGTATCCGAAAATAGACTAGATTGTAGAATTTTGGTGTTGCAGGTTGCACTCACGGCACCATCCATGAACCATAGGAGGACCCACGGTCCGTGGTTCGTGTCAACAAACTCCCTTAGAACTCAGCCAGAAATTCGGCCAAGTGTCGACCCACGGCCGGACCTACGTCCGTAGGTCAGGTCACGGGCCGTGGTTCGTGTCCATGGATCGATGCCCCTAAAACCCAGCTTCAGTCCCAATTGACGTTTGACCAGCACGGACCGTCATTCGATGCACGGTCCGTAGGTCTGACTGTAGGTGAGGGTAGCAGCCAGTTAGATGAAAATTGTGATTGGGTCAACTTCAGATGGTCATAACTCTTATCACAAAAGGAATTATGTGTCCCATTACCTGTGATATTATAAATAATTGAATCCTCTTTCCAATGCCACCGAGTTTGCTAAAATCTGACCTCCGAGTAAAAGGTTATGCTCATTTTAGCGAATCCCTGTCGGGCATACTCGACCAACGACTCCAATCGACGGACCGTCAATTGACCTACGGCCCGTCAGTCCCGTCCGTCGGTCACTCCGACAACAATTAAGTCAGGGGTCTTTTGGTCTTTTCCTATTTCGTTTAACCCCTAAGATACGTCGTTTAGACCCTAAATCATGAGGTTTTAGTCAGTTTAAGCCTAGAAACATAACTAGAACTTATCCAAGTCAAATCATTAATCAAAACTTAGAAAATTAGAAGCAAGAGAGGAGAAAAAGGTCAAGAACCCTAGTTCAAGAACGCAATAAGGTTCCATTAGTTCCAGCCCCGAAATCGAAAGATTTCTCCGTGGAATTCGTCACCAGGTAAGTGGGATTTCACTAGTGGGTTTCTTTCGCCCATTAGGTCCCTATAATTCAGTCAGATTCTTGATTCCATGATTATGAACAGACTTAGGGTTTCTAGAATTTCAACAGATCATCAGAAATTAGTTATTTAAATGTTTCAAATAAGATTATCATGTTATTTCTCAGTTTATTGCATGAATTTCAGAACCCTAGCTACGTATTCCTTTAGTTCTTGAATTACACATGCTAGGTTAGATATCTCAGTTATTCAGTTATACATGCCTTAGTTATTAATGCATCATTATCAGATTAATTGTTGCATTCTCAGTTTGCATGTTCAGTTTTGAGCTATCCAGTATTTTACAGAAATTCAGTCATAACCAGTTAACCACTTAATTCATTGGGAGTAGCATAATACCGAGTTGGACTAGGGTTCAACGTACCCATATAGTCCCAAAACTACGAGTCACGTAGGTGTAAGTCCCCTCTGTGGGCAACATCAGTTTAGTGATCATGCCAGCATGCCTCTATACCTCTGGCAGGGTATATTGGGTCCTCTCGATGAGGCGTATACATAGGACTCCATATTTAGCTCATGTGGTTTTATTGTCGGTTATTAGTAGCTCCCACAGTTCAGTCAGACTCTATTTCATTGACCACATTTACAGTTCATTTAGAATTTAGTCAGCTTGTTATAAATTGGTCATTGCATTCAGTTAGCTCAGTATTCAGTATCTATAGCATGTTCAGATTATTTCATTGCTTTATTTCTTTGTTCGGTTATATGTTCTTTCAACTTTACTCTATCTTGCATGCTTAGTACCTTTCTAGTACTGACGCATACATGCACTACATCTTCTCGTGATGTAGGTTCAGGTTCTCAGCATCCAGATCACGCTTAGATCGATTCCCGATCTTCAGTTCAGCAGCATCAGTGGTGAGTCCTCATTCTTCGAGGACTAGTGACATGTTTATCTTTATTGCTTTTAGTCTTTAGTTTCAATTTTGCTAGACCTAGTTGGGGCATGTTCCAACATTTCTAGTTAGTTTAGAGGCTTATTTTAGACATAGATAGATTCTGCTTAGTATTGAGTTAATATCTTCCTTGTATTAAATTCATCAGTTTTCATTTATCTAAGTTATAGTATATGGGTATTCCCTATCTTTTCATCTTATTTATGATTTAGCTTCCGCACAGTTTCTATTATTCAGATTATATTTAGAATGCTCATGATCATGCTAGCAGGGTTAGCTTGGGATCACTTGTGGTCCTAGGTCCCGTGTCCACGTCTCGGGGGTAGCTCGGGGCGTGACATGGCTAGATCGAAGGAAGCATAAAAATATTATGCTACAGGCAACACGGTTCATTTGGACCAATATGAAAATAGATTCACACGATACTATATCGTATCTCATATTATAACGAAGCATATCAACATGAAAATGGGTACTTAAAAGAAGAAAACTACAATATTGAATAAAATTTTCAGATTTTGACTAGTGACTAACATAAAAAAAAACAGAGCTACACTTAAAAGAAAGACAACAATCAAATTTTTTTGGCAACCCCATTTCGAAGACAGAATGTGAAAGGCAAGACACATATTTAGGAAAAGACCAACTACAAGCATACAAATCAAATTAAAACAAGACTAAGGTGAATTACGAACATGATATCGCAAGCTTAAAACACAAAGGGATATGGATAGTGTTCGAGTCGAGCAAAAACAAAAGTAGATACTACGAGATTAGGTAAACATGATAAGAATCTATTACGGTAATTTAAAACGACAAAGCGAATAACCAAAGGACACTGAAGTAGCAAAATTGTACAGTAAATATACTCTAAACTGAGACCAAATGAACAACAGAAGATCTTGAACAAAATTAAATGGAGATAGCTAGCTTTATTAGTATTCACTCATGCTCACTGTCCTGGAATCAGGGGAAAGCTACACTAAAGAGGAATAAAACATTAAGACAAGGAACTAACCACACTTAATAATAGAACTCATATAAAAAAATGAACACACAATGTTGTATTGAATCAGAATGTAAGAGGGGGCGAAATTACCTTTCTTGGAGCAGCGAGCTGGGACGTCGAGCTTGAGAGGGCAATGATTCTTCCACCACAAAAGCAAAATACGAATAGAAAACCAAGAAAATCTGAATGGGGACCATCTCGGAACTTAGAACAAGAAAGCTAAATATAAAATTTTAAGTGTAAAGTTACTACTGCCAAAGAACTCAAACTCTGAAAAAACCCCTTCCCATCACTTGAGCATGAGAAACTATTTATAGGGAAAGATTGAGTGATTTAGGGGGGAAATCCGTTGGAGAAATTCAAACAAAAAATATTTGAATTTCTTTCCCCCTTCCCATCACTTGAGCATGAGAAACTATTTATAGGGAAAGATTGAGCGATTTAGGGGGGAAATCCGTTGGAGAAATTCAAACAAAAAATATTTGAATTTCTTTCCTCCTTTCTAGATCAACAGTGAAAGAGATTTGAAGATCTCAAAAAATGGGGGGAAAGGAAACAACGATGTGATCAATTAGGTTGCTAGGGTTATGGGTTTTGCAGGGTAGTTGGACGAGATTTTTGAATTTGCTCGGATTTTTCACTGGATTTCTGGGTTTGCGTGCTACGTTCTTCGCTGGAAGAAGAAGAAGAAAATGTACAGGGATAGCATATGTACTACTGTACATATTGCTGTTGTACGTTGTGTATGTATTGGTGGCTATGGGTTGGGTCTTTTGGAATTGAGAATGGGCTGATGTGTTTGGATGAAGAGTTCTTAGTGGGCTAGTAATGGGTTTGAGGAATTATTTGGTGTTGAAAATTGTAATTGGGCCTTTAGGAAGTGGCCCAAATTTCTTAAAAGGTGGGGTAAACTATTGACTACATATTGTTATTTAAATAAAGTGAGTTAATATAAATTAATGAATGAACTTATTAATCTTAACGAAATAAAACAATTAATTTACTTGTAAACAAATTTACTCAAAAATATAAACATAACTTAAACTTAATCAAGGAAAACATCTTTTTTTTTAGATGATTTTCGAATATTCTTAAAACATACTAATTATATACATAATTATATAAAACACATATATTATTTTTATAAAAAAATTATAAAAAATAATACAACTATTTAAAATAACTTGCAAACTATATTATTATTTTTTAACAAATTATTTTAAATTGTTTGAAACTGAAGAAGCTCGATGATTAATCTATAATGTGGAGGTCTAAAATTGGGTGTCAACACCTCTTTTGTTCTCAATTTGCGAACTTGACAATCTAGAATCTGAACAGGAAAATCCCCATAAGATAAGATATCCATGATTCCAATATTTTCAGTTGGTATGATCAATGAAGGATTGCCCATGCACTTCTTCAACATGTAGATGTGAAACACTGGATGAACCGCAACTAACTCTTGTGGTAGCTCCAACTCATAAGCTACCTTGCCAATCCTCTTGGATATTCGATTAGGTCCAATATACCAGGGACTAAGTTTCCCCTTTTTACCAAATCTCATAACACCCTTCATGAGTGAGACTTTTAGATATACCCAATCATGTACTTCAAACTCTAACCCCCTTCTCCTAACATCAGTGTAGGATTTTTGACGACTTTATACCATTTTCAAACTCTCTTGAATCACTTTCACCTTCTCCATAGCTTGATGAACTAATCTAGTCCTATCAACCCTGCTTTACCAACTTCAAACCATCCAATAGGAGATCTACATCTTCTCCCATAAAGAGCTTCATATGGAGCCATCTGGATGCTAGAGTGGTAACTATTATTGTATGCAAATTCAATAAGGGATAGGTGATCATCCCAATTACCTTTGAAATCAATCACACAGGACCTCAACATATCCTCTAAGGTCTGAATAGTGCGCTCTTCTTGACCATTTGTCTGAGGATGAAAAACAGTACTCAAGTTCACCTTTGAACCCAAGCCTTTCTGGAATGACTCCCAAAACTGTGTAGTAAATCGAGCACCCCTAGCTGATATAATCGAAACAGGGACTCCATGAAGTTTTACTACCTCCTGAATATACAACCTGGCATAATCTTCTGCTGAAAGGGTAGTCTTTACCGGCAAAAAGTGGGCTGATTTTGTCATTCTATCAACAATCACCCAAATGGAGTCATGCTGCCTGTGAGACCTTGGCAAGACTGTGATGAAATCCATCTTTATCATCTCCCACTTCCATTTCGGAAGTTCTATATTCTGAGCCAAACCACTGGGCCTTTGGTGCTCTACTTTAACTTGTTGGAAATTTGGACACTTACCAACAAATTCTGCAATGCCCTTCTTCATACTATTCCACCAATATACCTCTCTCAAGTCACGATACATCTTTGTGGAACCCGGGTGAATGTAATATCTGGAGCTATGAGCTTCCTCCATGATCCTCTCTTGGAGTCCATCCACTATTAGTACACACAATCTACCTTGGTATCTCAGTACGCCATCTCCCCCTTGTTCAAAAGCCATAACTTTCTTCTTATGAACATTTGCCTTCAATTCAAGCAAAATGGGATCTTGGTCTTGCTTCTCTTTTACTTCTGACACTAATGATGATTCAGCCCCGTTCATCACCACTACTCCTCCTTCTAAATTAGTATGTCATCAATGAAGATGATAACAAACATATCCAAGTAAGGTTTGAATACTCTATTCATAAGGTCCATGAACGCTGTAGGTGCATTAGTTAAATCGAACGACATGACCAGAAACTCATAATGACCATAACGGGTCCTGAATGCTTTCTTTGGAATATCACATTATCTTACTCTCAATTGATGGTAGCCAGATCTTAGGTCTATCTTAGAAAAACAAGAAGCACTATGAAGTTGATCGAAAAGATAGTCAATTCTTGGAAGAGGATACTTATTCTTGATGGTAACCTTGTTCAACTGGCGGTAATCTATACACATTCTAAGGGAACGATCTTTCTTTCTCACAAATAAGACCAGAGCGCCCCAAGGTGAGACTCTTGGTCGAATGAAACCTTTCTGTAAAAGATCTTTCAACTGCTCTTTAAGCTCTTTCAACTCTGCTGGTGCCATTCTGTTTGGCGGAATAGATATAAGACGAGTATCTGGAAGAACATCTATACCGAAGTCTATCTCTCTCTCAGGAGGGACTCTAGGTAGATCATTTGGAAAGACTTTTGGAAACTCTTTTACAATATGAATTGACTGAATAAGCGGTATCTCAACTCTTGAGTCATTAACTCGGACTAAGTGATATACACCCCTTAGAAACCAACTTACTTGCCTTAAGGTACGAAACGAAACAACCCTTAGGCACTACTGAACTACTTTTCCACTCTAAGGCTGGCTCATTTGGAAACTAGAACTTGACAACTCGAGTTCTACAATCAACTGAGGCATAATAAGCATGAAGCCAATCCATACCAAGAATGACATCAAAATCCACCATGTCTAACTCAATTAAATCAGCCATGGTACTCTTATGATTGACGAAAACGGGACAATCACAATAGACTTTCTCTACTAGAATAGACTCACCAACAGGTGTAGAAACACTGAATGGTTCACTAAGTTGCTTAGGAATAACATCAAAATTCTTAGCAACATATGGAGTTACAAAAGATAAACTCGCTCCTGGGTCTAGCAAAGCATAAACAGTAAAGTCAAAGACTTGGATCATACCAGTGACAACATCTGGAGAGTTCGCTTGCTTTTGGCAATTAGTGATCGCATAAAGGTGGTTTGCTCCTCCACTAATACCGGAAGTAGCTCCTCTAGGTGTAGTCCTGTTTGGTGGAGCAACTGATGAAGATTAGGCTCTATTGCCTTGACTTCCACTACCTTGCCTGTTCTTAGGACACTCTTTCATGAATTGATCGTCTTTCCCACACTTGAAACAACCTGAATGGCCATCACGACACTTACCTCGGTGGATTCTACCATACCTAGCACATGCAGGAGCCTAGTTACCTCCTTGTGCCACACTACCTTGAGACTGTGCAGGTCTAGCCCTGGAGTTCTGCGAATTCTGACCATTATACTCACCTTTGTTTCTAGGTGCAAGTGCACTAGCAAATGATGGAGCAGGTCCCTTTTTCTTTTGCTGAAAGGACGAACGGTTCGCATTACCTTTCTGCTGCCCAGACTCATTCCCTGTCTTAGCTTTCTTATTTCTGAATTCCTCTCTGTCCCTCAGCTTCTCTTCCTCAACCTTGCTGCACATAGACCATCAACCTTGATATGTACATGTCCCTGATTATCATCACATCCCTACCTTTCTTTCTCGACAGACGAGACAGCCCAACAACAGACAAGCTCATTCTACTCCTTATGTTCGCAACCATCTCCGGAGCATAACGGGATAGTTGGGTGAACTTCAATCCATACTCATGAACACTTAAGGAATCCTGCTTAAGAGTAAGAAATTCCCGTACCTTGGCCTCTTTCAGTTATCGGGGAAAGAAACGTCCAAGAAAGCCTCCTCAAAACATGCCCAACTCGCAGGGGGTGCATCATCAGGTCTACCCCCTTCCACCGGTCAAACCAAGTCCTAGCAACATTCTTTAGTCGATATGCAGCTAGCTCAACTCTCTCAGTATCAGCAACATGCATCACATCAAACACCTTTTTCAGTTCATCAACAAAGTTCTCCGGATCCTCAAAAGTGCTTGAACCAGTGAAAATTGGAGGATTCATCCTCAAGAACTCACGAATCCTTGAAGTGTCAGCCTCTTCTTGTTGAGCTCCTCTTTGTTGCCCAACTTGGTTAGTCACAGCTTGACTTAACATCCTTATGGCTTCTCTGAACTCAACATTGGTAACTTCCCCTTGGGGTTGCACTTCAGGTGCATTTGGTTACTCCTGCTCCTCAACATTCCTTATAGCAAGACGACCTCTGATAGCTCTTCGTGGAGGCATGATTATCTGAAAACACGCGCAAGCACAGATTACAAGGAAACTTTTTAGAGATCAAACTCCAACGCACAAAATGAGTGTGAAAGAAGTGAGAAATTTTCCTAAGTGTTGCAGCCTCCTAATTATAGATGTGGCGCGCTTCACATCGATAATTAGGACTCTACAGACACACCTTCATAGACTCCCTAGGACTTTTGAGCTCTGTGCTCTGATACCAAGTTTGTCACTCCTGAGCCTACACCCTAGACGTGGCTGGCACTCGAGAACCATTGTTGGCCCCAAGTGAACCCTTGGCCTGGCTTACTTACTCAGTGGAAGATTATATGCATATTTATAATTATCAAAAGCATTATACTCACTTGAATAATATCATAACTTAGAATGTTTAAAAGTCAACATTCAACTTGGCCAATATGGCAACCTCAAGTCTAAAAAACATAAGCCAATAATAAAGTAGTGACAAATGAATTTAACTAACTGACTGTCTATCTGTGAAGCCTCTAAACAACTGAGATAAATGTCGGGACAGGCCCACGACATCCTAATGAACTAATAATAAAACTGAAAATAATAAAAGAGAATCCTCCGGAAGCAAGGAGGCTCTCCACAAGACTCTGAGTGCTCAAACTGGATCAATGAGGCGCTGGATGCTGATCCTGGTTACCTGCGTCTGCATCATAAGACGATGCAGGCCAACTGGCATTAGTACATTATATGTACGAGTATGCGAGTTGGAATGCTAAACACAACTTAAGCTTGAGAAAAATCTTGAAGGAACACTTACCATGACTTTACTTAACTCCTGAACAACTCAACTCAATATAAAGCAATTAAACACATGTAGTATATATGTAGCTTGTAAAACAGTGGAAAACAACTTAGTTTGTTAAAGAAAATGCAATAACAACCTCAACTTTACTTATATAATAAAGTAATATAGTTTCTGTGGGAGATTCTCTAACCAACACCCACCACTATGAGCCTAAATAGTGATACAACGTCTTGTCCACGCTGCCAAAACTGTCCTATACGTTGCCGTCATATAGAATGCTTAACTTAGTGGATCCACTAGCGTATGCTAAAAGAATCTTAAGGAGTCATCTAAAAAATATGATCCGTTACTACCCATGATGACTACATGGTTTATGGAGACTTGAGTTAATACGAACTCGCATCCCCATTTCGGTGCTCAATATTACTCCCAAAATATACTTAGCTCATATGTTTTTAAAACAAACTTCTTTCTTTGATTTGAGATAATTACTCAAAAACTTAGCTTAAAAGCTCTCTTGGAATCGATGTTCCCTTTCTTACTGAAATGTGAAAACATTTTAAAGTCTTTGGGAATACATAGTCCCCATATACTTCTTTGAACAAATGAACTTCAAATCTTTACTCTTTGCTTAAATTAAAACTTAAGTCTTAGAACAAAGTTAAAACGTTTGTGAAAGAGTTTTGAAAACTTTAAAGAACTTCTCTTGACTTGCTTCTTAACTTTTAACTTGAGTCTTAACTTTCCTTGAATTGAATTATGGATTCAAGGATTGTGATTTGTGATAGGAAAGATCTCATGATGTTTAGGAATGAATTTAGATAGCTAAACATGAGAAAAGATAAAAAATTCACTGTCTGAGGGTGGGTGCGCGACGCGGAGAAACATTAAAATTTTTGTTTCGAAAATAACTTTTGAGGTAGAACGGTCCGTGATCGCTCCGCAATGCGAAACCATTTTTCCCAAATCTGGGGAGCAGGTCTGCGACGCGGAGGCACTGCCCAGATTTGTCTGACGAAATTTTTTTCTTCGTTTTACCACTCTAAACCCTCTAAACTCCATGGGTTCTTTCCCCAAACACTTAGAATCATCTATACCCTCAAATATCATTAGATTCCACTCGAAAACACAACTAATAACGTGAACCAATCTCAAGAAAACTCCAACAACACAACCCACACGGATTTAAACGAACTTCATCAAGAATTCAAGGGATTTACTTTCAAATCAATATACTTTGTTGAAATTGACCAAGTTGGGCGCGTGGGTGAACTAACCCAATGCTATGTGATCTCACATACCTTTTAGGGATCACCCCCGACGAAAACCACAAGCTAAACTCTACGAAATCGATGAATCTTAAACGTTCTTCTCCTTTCTCCTCTTCTCCAAGCCCTAGCGTAAAATTCACTTTTCTAAACTGACTAAAATCTGACTTTATCCCAATTAACCTCCTGAAAACGAATTAGAATAATTAGGTAAGGAAAAGACTAAATTACCCTTCCAAAATCTGGATTGAACTTTCCTTATTCCAATAGACCAACTTTCAAAGGGCATAACTCACTCATACAAACTCGGAATTACACAAACTCAGCGGCGTTGGAAAGATCATTTCAAAAAATGTCCTACCATATTTGGAAGTACACCTAAATCATCATGAGCTACAAGTTATGGCCATTCGAATTCGACCAAAACTCAACTTATTCTAACTTAACAAAATTTCCAGATTTTCATTCTTTCCATAAATGACTATTTCCAATTATTGGATTCTTCCTAGTTATATCAATTTTGCGTGATGTTACTTAAATGGAATCGACAATTCATACTTTCATAGCATACAAAAGTTCAATATTGAAAGAAACATGAAGAGTTTCACTATGCTTTTTCTTTTCTCTATAACAATGTTTTTAACTTTGTTTGATCATTAACTAGGTATGATTTTTTTATTTGATGCATATGAAATTATTTTATCAATAAGAATGTGTTCAAATATATGTTTTCATTATTCATTTTTTTAATCATGTCGATTTATGTGTAATCTTCTCATTATTTTGTATCAGGTGATGATACTAAATTTTGCCTAGGAACTTTTACGACTAATGATGTATGTGATAATATTAGTTGTGAAAATCTAGCTCTATTTCACTAGCCAACAAGTTAGATACCTCATGATTGTGTTTGTACTGCAGCAGGAAGCAATCAAAGCCTTTGTACCTGTCAAATTCGTTGTTAAAACAAAATTATGCAATAAAAGTGGTTATTATTGATGTTAATTGAGTAATCATGCATGTCCATTTAATGATTGAGAATAAATAAAAATAAACAGATATCAAAAGTTGAACAACATTTTTTATGAGTGGAAAAGCTTAACTTCAAAAGTTGTGAAATCAAAATAGCAATTAAAAGTTGAACAATATTTTTTCCCTTCAAACAAGCGTCATTAATAGAGCAATTTTGTAATTTTATCAAACCAATGTAACATATAAAATGACACATGTCAAAACAATGTAATAATAGATTATATAAATTATTATTATCAGATATATTTACTTGCCTTTTGCATCTTCAAAATTAAAATGGATAGATAAAGTTGATTGTTCAAGAATATCATTAGGTGGCCACTTAAATGATCAATAAATTATATCATTTTTGAGAGTAAATAATCAACATAAAATTTTAGATCAATATACAATCTATAGGTATAATCATTGCGAAATTTATTTAACAACTTTGAAAGATAAATTTTGTTATTTAACTGCATCATATTTTGTCTCAAACACCATTAAAGTTACAATTTCAAAAGGTAAGTTTGTTTTCTTCTTTTTATCTACTATGAATAGAAATTAGCGACGAATAAATTATGTAGTTAAACAAAAAAAATATTTCTCATATTTATCGATTAATTAATAAGATATTATAAGTCACAAGATATTTAGTGACATATATGAGATAAAGTTTGTAACTAATATCATTTTATTTTTCTATTAATATTAATATCGAATATAGTGGTAGGTGGAAAGTAATTTTAACCATTAAATAAAAGTTTGGGGTTCGGGCTTTGAGGATTAAATAACATCTGATAGGGCGTTTTACCCCCAAAATGATACTTTCTGACTCAAATCTACATTAGTTGGATGGAAAATGGGTATCAAACAGTTTGTGAAAGAAAAAGAAACTTCCTATAACTATCCACAAATTTATATTTTATTTTACTTTTCAAAGTTTGAATAAATGGCATTTCGTATTAAAAATATTTCAACCCGATTATGAATTTTAGATTTAACATTCTTTTTTATCCATTAATATGTGGAAGTTATATTTACCATTTGGGACTTATTTGAGAGGTTTATGTTGGGCCCAAAGGGAAAAGTGCGTTTTGAACAAAACAAAACCTTTCTCGATAGCATCAGATTTTGTTTTACTTAATGTTGTTATAAGCCTTCGTCTTTGTAAGAAAATAAGTCCTAATTGTGTATGTGGAAACAATATGGCATCATGGTGTAATAAGGAGCCTTGCGATATCTTCAATTTGTGATCGTGGATGACTCTATCATGATCACAAAGGGAAATAATGTCATGAAAATAAAAGTGAAGATAAAAAAAAATTAATTCATTTCAATACTTTTGAGGATTTTGAAGCTCCACCTAGGACAATTATTTTTTACCTGAGTTCCTACATCAAATTTCTAAATCAATCCTACGAGTCAGTCCTACGACCCGTCAAAATCTCTACAGTTCATCCTATCAAGTCGTAGGTCCAATATTTAGAAACTTAATTTTCAAAACTCAACTTTGGTCTATGACTTCCTTCCTATGACCTATTGGAATTCCTACGGTTCGTCGGTTGTACTCATAGAAACTTGCATTAATTCCGGGGCGGGGCAAATTACATAAAGAAAGGAGACTTATTTCAAAGTGGTTCAGGTAGCTCAGCTGGACTGAAAATCCTTGTGTGGTTCGCAAGATAGAGAGTTTTTGCATTTTTCTTTCCTTTTGGACATATCAACTTCCGAAGTTTTTACAGAAAAAGACTCAAATATTCTTTAAAATAACTGTATGGCAGACCTACCATTGCAATCTATGACTTGTAGGAATTCTTATAGACTATACTGGTCAATCATAGTTTGAGTGACTGGGCCTAAAATTCATCTAACTTCGATGAGACCTTCCGACGGTCTGTATACCCAAACCGCATAACTCAAACTTTACCCCAAAATTTCACCAAGTTTGGATTGCTTCTAAGGAACCTATCTACGGTTTGTAGAACATCCCACGACCTGTTCTAGTCAAAAGTTGATCAAGTTGTTGGGATTTCAAATTTCTCAAAATATGACCCACTTCTTATGGATGTACTCTACGGTCTGTAGAAGCATTTTTGACCTATGCAGTGGATCCGTAGAGCACAACCAGTAGCTAATAAGTGAAATCATTCCTTTTCCAAATTCTGAGGTGTTACATTTAGTAATGTATAATATTGATTCAAAAATTGAATATGTAAATTTTAATCTAAATAAAATAAAATTTTAATCACAATATTTTTAATAGATATTTAAAATAGGTTCTCTCTATAAATTAATATTAGTATTAAAAGTACATTGATACATACCATTTTTTCATAATTTGACTCTTAAAAAAGTACTTTTTAAAAAAAAGATTAGCCAAACAAAATTTTCTTATCAAAAGCATTTTTCAAATGAATTAGCCAAACACAAATATATTTTTTTCTAAAGCATTTTTTTAAAAAGTCATTTTTAAAAAGTGTTTCTAGAAAAAAACAGTTTATAGCAGAAACTGAAATAGGCTCTAGCAGCATACTATCATTGGTATTCTATTAGCAATTAATTACATAGATTTAGTAGCTTTATTTCAACATATCATAAACTTATTTGTATTTTATGACAAGTAATATGTTTTGACCAGTAATTTAAAGATACAGATTTACTAGCCTTATTTGAACTAGTACAATAAAATCATTTATATCGTTTATAAAGTAATTAAAAATTACAGATTTATAAAGTTTATACTAATTAATATGATAATTTCATATCTTCCTTCAGCCCCTATATAAGAGTCCTAAATGGCATAGACAATTCATAATTTCATAGCATACAAAAGTTCAATAGTGAAAAAAACATGAAGAGTTTCACTATGCTTTTTCTTTTCTCTATGACAATATTTTTCACTTTGTTTGACCATTCATTAGGTATGATTTTTTTATCCGATGCATATGAAATTATTTTATCAATAAGTATGTGTTCAGATATATGTTTTCATTATTCATTTTTTTAATCATGTCGATTTATGTGTAATCTTCTCATTATTTTGTATCAGGTGATAATGATACTAAATTTTGCCCAGGAACTTTTACGACTAATGATGTATGTGTTAATATTAGTTGTGGAAATCTAGCTCTATTTCACTGGCCAGCAAGTTCGATGCCTCATGATTGTGTTTGTATTGCAGCAGGAAGCAATCAAAGTCTTTGTACCTGTCAAATTCGCTGTTAAACAAAATTATGCAATAAAAATGGTTATTATTGATGTTAATTGAGTAATGATACATTTCCATTTAATGATTGAGAATAACTAAAAACAAATAGAAATCAAAAGTTGAACAATATTTTTTATAAGTGAAAAAACTTAACTTTAAAAGTTATGAGATCAAAATAGCAATTAAAAGTTGAACAATATTTTTTCCCTTCAAACAAGTGTCATTAATAGAGAAATTTTGTAATTTTATCAAACCAATGTAACATATAAAATGACACATGTCAAAACAATGTAATAATAAGTTATATAAATTATTATTATCACATATATTTACTTGCCTTTTGCATCTTCAAAATTAAAATAGATAGATGAAGTTGATTGTTCAAGAAAGTCAATAGGTGCCCACTTAAATGACCAATAAATTATATCATTTTTGAGAGTACATAATCAACATAAAATTTTAGATCAATATGCAATCTATATATATAATCATAGTGCTATTTATTTAAACACTTTAAGAGATAAATTTTGTTAATTAACTATTTAATTTTTTGTCGCTAACACCATTAAAGTTACAATTTCAAAAGGTAAGTTCATTTTCTTATTTTTATCTACTAAAAATAAAAATTAGCGACAAACAAATTATGTAGGTAAACAAAAAAAAATTATTTCTCATATTTATCGATTAATTAATAAGATATTATAAGTCACAAGATATTTAGTGACATATTAGCGATGAAGTTTGTAACTAATATATCATTTTATTTTTCTATTAGTATTAATATCTAATATAGTGGTAGGTGTAAAGTAATTTTCACCCTTGACTAAAAGTTCGGGGTTCGGGCTTTGAGGATTAAATAACATTTGGTAGGAGCGCTTTACCCCCAAAATGATAATTTTCTACTGAAATCTACATTAGTTGGATGGAAAATGGGTATCAAACACTGTGTGAAAAAATAATATAAACAAAAAAACTTCCTATAACTATCCACAAAATTATATTATATTTTACTTTTCAATGTTCGATTAAATGGCTCTCCTATTAATAATGTTTCAACCCAATTATGAATTTTAGATTTAACATTTTTTTTATCCATGAATATGTAGAAGTTATATTTACCATTCGGAACTTATATGAGAGGTTTATGTTGGGGCCCAAAAGGATGAGCATGTTTTGAACCAAAAAACCCATTCTGGATAGTATCAAATTTTGTTTTTCTTAATGTTGGTATAAGACTTCGTCTTTGTAAGAGAATAAGTCGTAATCGTGTATGAGGAAAAAATATGGCATCATGGTGTAATAGATCTCTTTAATTTGTAATCATGTCTGACCCCATCAGGATCACCAAGGGAAATAATTTCATTAAAATAAATAGTGAAAATAAAAAAAGTTTAATTCATTTCGAGACATTTGAGGATTTTGAAGATCTACCTAGGACAATTATTTTCTGCTTGAGTTCCTACGTCAAATCTCTAAATCAATCCTACAAGTTAATCCTACAACCCGTCAAACTCTCTACAGTTCGTCCTATCATGTCGTAGGTCTAATATTCAAAAACTTAATTTTCCAAAACTCAACTTTGGTCTACGACTTCCTTCCTACGACCCATAGGAATTCCTACGTTTCGTAGGTTGGACTCGTATAAACTTACTTTAGTCAATTTTTCTGCATTATCTTTCCTTTTAGACTTTTTCAACATTCGAGGTTTTTACAGAAAAAGGCCCAAAGACCCATTAAAATAACTATATGGCATACCTACGATGAGAACCTATGGCTTGTAGGAATTCTTACTGACTATACTGGTCAACCATAGTTTGGTTGACTGGGTCTAAAATTCATCTAACTTCAATGAGACCTTTCGACGGTCCGTATACCCAAATCACAGAACTCAACTTTTACCCCAAAATTTCACCAAGTCTAGATTGATTCTACGGAACCCATCTACAGTCTGTTAAACATCCCACGACCTGTTTTGGTGAAAGGTTGATCAACTTATTGGGACTTCAAATTTACCAAAACTTGACCCACTTCCTACGGATGCACTCTACGCTTTGTAGAAGCATCTACAACCCGTAGAATGGGTCCGTAGAACACAACCAGTAGCTAATAAGTGAAATCTTTCCTTTTCCAAATTTCGAGGTGTTACATTTATTTATGTATAATATTGATTCAAAAATTGAATATGTAAATTTTAATTTAATTAAAATAAAATTTTAATCACAATATTTGTAATAGATATTTAAAATAGTTTCTCTCTATAAAATAATATTGGTATTAAAAGTACATTGATACTTACCATTTTTCATAATTTGAATCTTAAAAGCACTTTTTAGAAAAAGATTAGTCAAACAAAATTTTCTTATCAAATGAATTAGCCAAACACAAATAATTTTTTTCTAAACCATTTTTTAAAAAAGTGTTTCTAGAAATAAAAAGTTTTTTTGTAGAAACCGAAATAGGCTCTAACAGCATAATATCATTTGTTTTCTATAAGTAATTAATTACATAGATTTACTAGCTTTATTTCAACATGTCATAAGCTTATTTGTATTTTATGACAAGTAATATTTGATGACCAGTAATTTAAAGATACAAATTTACTAGCCTTATTTGAACTAGTACCATCAATTCATATATATCTTTTATAAAGTAATTTAAAAATTACAGATTTATAAATATTATACTAATTAATATCATAATTTCATATCTTCCTTCAGCCCCTATAAGAGTCCTAAATGGCATCGACAATTCATACTTTCATTGCATACAAAAGTTAAATAGTGAAAAAAATATGAAGAGTTTCACTATGCTTTTTCTTTTCTATATGACAATATTTTTCACTTTTTTTGACCATTCACTAGGTATGATTTTTTTATCCGATGCATATGAAATTATTTTATCAATAAGTATGTGTTCAGATATATGTTTTCATGATTCGTCTTTCTAATCATGTCGATTTATGTGTAATCTTCTCATTATTTTGTATCAGGTGATGATACTAATTTTTGCCCATGAACTTTTACGACTAATGATGTATGTGCTAATATTAGTTGTGGAAATCTAGCTCTATTTCATTGGCCAGCAAGTTCGATGCCTCATAATTGTGTTTGTACTGCAGCAGGAAGCAATCAAAGTCTTTGTATCTGTCAAATTCGTTGTTAAACAAAATTATGCAATAAAAGTAGTTATTATTGATGTTAATGGAGTAATCATACATGTCCATTTAATGATTGAGAATAAATAAGAATAAATAGAAATCAAAAGTTGAACAATATTTTTTATGAGTGGAAAAGCTTAACTTTAAAAGTTGTGAGATCAACATTGCAATTAAAAGTTGAACAATATTTTTTCCCTTCAAACAAGCGTTATTAATAGAGCAATTTTGTAATTTTATCAAACCAATGTAACATATAAAATGACACATGTCAAAACAATGTAATAATAAATTATATAAATCATTATTATCACATATATTTACTTGCCTTTTGCATCTTCAAAATTTAAATAGATAGATGAAGTTGATTGTTCAAGAAAGTCATTAGGTGCCCACTTAAATGACCAATAAATTATTTCATTTTTGAGAGTAAATAATCAACATAAAATTTTAGATCAATATACAATCTATAGGTATAATCATTGTGAAATTTATTTAATAACTTTGAGATATAAATTTTATTATTTAACTGCTTAATTTTTTGTCCCTAACACTATTAAAGTTACAATTTCAAATAAGTTCATTTTCTTCTTTTTATCTACTAAAAATAGAAATTAGCGATGATCAAGATATTTAGTAACAGATTAGTGATGAAGTTTGTAACTAATATCATTTTATTTTTCTGTTAGTACTAATTTCTAATATAGTGATAGGTGGAAAGTAATTTTCACCCTTGAATATAAGTTTGGGGTTCAGGCTTTGAGGATTAAATAACATCTTGTAGGGGCGTTTTACCCACAAAATAATACTTTCCGACTCAAATCTACATTAGTTGGATGGAAAATGGGTATTAAGCATTGTGTGAAAAAAAATAAAAAAATAAAAAAATAAAAAAATAAAAAACTTCCTATAACTATCCAAAAAATTATATTATATTTTACTTTTCAATGTTCGATTAAATGGCTCTCCTACTAATAATGTTTCAACCCGATTATGAATTTTAAATTTAACTATTTTTTTGTTATCCATGAATATGTAGAAGTTATAATTACCATTTGGAACTTATTTGAGAGGTTTATGTTGGGGCCCAAATGGATGAGTATGTTTTGAACAAAAAAAAACCATTCTGGATAGTATCGAATTTTGTTTTTCTTAATGTTGGTATAAAACTTTGTCTTTGTAAGAGAATAAGTTGTAATCGTGTATGAGGAAAAAATATGGCATCATGGTGTAATAAGGAGCCTCGAGATCTCTTTAATTTGTGATCGTGGATGACCCCATCAGGATCACAAAGGGAAATATTTTCATTAAAATAAATAGTGAAAATCAAAATAAAATTAATTCATTTCAAGACTTTTCAGGATTTTGAAACTCCACCTAGGACAATTATTTTCATCTTGGGTTCCTACGTCAAATCTCTAAATCAATCCTATGAGTCTGTCCTACAACCCGTCAAACTCTCTACGGTTCGTCCTATCATGTCGTAGGTCCAATATTCAAAAACTTAATTTTCCAAAACTCAACTTTGGTCTACGACGTCCCTCCTACGACCCATAGGAGTTCCTATGGTTCGTAGGTTGGACTCGTAGAAACTTGCTTTAGTCAATTTTTTAGCATTATTTTTCCTTTTAGACTTTCCAACTTCCGAGGTTTTCTACAGAAAAAAGACCCAAAGACCCTTTAAAATAACTGTATGGCATACCTACGATTTCAACCTACGGCTTGTAGGAATTCTTACTGACTATACTGGTCAACCGTAGTTTGTCTGACTGGGTCCTAAAATTCATCCAACTTCGATTACACCTTTCGACGGTCCGTATACCCAAACCGCAGAACTCAACTTTTACCCCAAAATTTCACCAAGTCTAGATTGGTTCTACGGAACCCATCTACAGTCTGTTAAACATTCCACGATTTGTTCTAGTCAAAGGTTGATCAAGTTATTGGGACTTCAAATTTCCCAAAACTTGACCCATTTCCTACGGATGCACTCTACTGTTTGTAGAAGCATCTGCAACCCATAGAATGGATCCGTAGAACACAACCAATAGCTAATAAGTGAAATCTTTCCTTTTCCAAATTTCGAGGTGTTACATTTATTTATGTATAATATTAATTCAAAGATTGAATATGTAAATTTTAATCACAATATTTGTGATAGATATTTAAAATAGTTTCTCTCTATAAAATAATCTTGGTATTAAAAGTACATTGATACTTACCATTTTTCATAATTTGACTCTTAATTAAAAGTACTTTTTAGAAAAAGATTAGTCAAACAAAATTTTCTTATCAAAAGCATTATCAAATGAATTTGCAAAACACAGATAATTTTTTTTTCTAAAGCATTTTAAATAAAAGGCATTTAAAAAAAGTGTTTCTAGAAATAAACAATTTTTAGCAAAAACCGAAATAGACTCTAACAGCATAATATCATTTGTATAGGGGTGGGGCGTCGCGCCAGCCAGCACGCCCCAAAAGGGTCTCTAAATGTTCACCCTTGGGGCGCCGCACCTGCCAGCGTTTCCTAGACTGGTCTCTGAATATTGAGGGCTGGCGCCCTGCGCCTCTCATTGCGCCAGGGACCCCAGTTCTCGCCATTTGTTCCCCACCTTTTCGTACTAGTTCCTAAGTGATGTACCTATGTTTCCTAGTTGATTCTAACACTCTAAGGTACATCTAAACATCATGAAATCATCCATAAACATGAGATCATGAACCTTGAATCCATAATCCAATTCAAAGAAAGTTAAGATCAAAGTCAAAGAAGTTAAAAGTCAAGTCTAGAAGTTAAGAAACAAGTCAAAGCAAAGTTTCTTAAAGTTTTCAAGAGTCTTTATTAAACGTTTAAACTTCGTTTTAAGACTCAAGGTTTCAAGTTAAGCAAAGAGTAAAGAGTCGAGTTCATTTCTCAAAAGTTTTAAGGGAACTAAGTATTCCCTAAGAGTTTATAAATGTTTTTACACATTTGAGCAAGAAAATGGAACATCGATTCCAAGAGAGCCCTTGGGCTAAACTTTGAGCAATTATCTCAAACTAAAGAAAGAGGTGTTGAAAACACATATGAGCTAAAGTATATTTTGGGAGTAGTATTGAGCACCGAATTGGAGACGCGAGTTCATATTAACTCAACTCTCCATAAGAACCATGCAACCAACATGGGATTTAACAGGTCATACTTTTTAGATGATCACGTAAGTTAAGCTAGTGGATCCACTAAGTTAAAAAAGGTCCTATATCATGGCGAGGTATAGGATGGTCCTTGGGCAACGTGAGGTAAAACGTTGTATCATCACTAGAGCTCATAGTGGTGGTTGTCGGTTAAAGAATCTCCCACAAAAAGTTATATTACTTTAATATATAAGTAAAATTGAGTTTGTTATTGCTTTATGTTTAACGAACTAAGTTGTTTACACTGTTTTACAAGCTTTATATATATATATATATATTGCATGTGTCTTATTGCTTTATATTGAGTTCAGTTATTCATGGGTTGTACAGAGCTAAGGTAAGTGTTCCTTCCTACTCCTTCCAAGCTTAAGTTGTTGTTTAGTATTTCAACTCGCATACTCGTACATTCAATGTATTGATTCCAGTTGACCTGCATCTTATTATGATGCAAACTTAGGTAACCAGGATTAGCATCCAGCACGCCGTTGATCTAGTCGAGCACTCCAGAGCCTCCTTGCATTCCAAAGGACTCTTTTATTCACTTTCCTAGTTTTTTTTCTATATTAGGATGTTGTGGGGTCTGTCCCAACATCTATCTCAGCATTATACAGGCTTCATAGACAGTCAGACAGTAGTTATGAGTCTCTCATTTATGTATTTGCAGATACTTTGTTTTGAGACAAAAGTTGCCAATTTGGCTAATAAGTTATCATTTAAACTATTACATGAGTTTATTTTGTTGAGTTAAGTCTTCCGCTGAGTTAAGTAAGCCAGGCCAAGGGTTCACTTGGGGCCAGTAATGGTCTCCGAGTGCCGGCCACATCCAAGACGTAGTCTCGGGGCGTGACATACCATAAATTCATATATATCTTTTATAAAGTAATTTAAAAATTAGAGATTTTTAAAGATTATACTAATTAATACCATAATTTCATATCTTCTGTAACATCTCGCATATTGAATTAACTAGGAAGAAGTTAAAGAATTGAAAATAGCCATTTTTGGAAAGAATATAAAAATCTGGAAATTGGTTAAGTATGTTCAGTTGAATGTTTGGTCAACTTCAAACGACAATTAATCCTAGATCAAGATAATTTAGGTGTGTTTCCAGGTATTGTATGTAATATCTTGGAATAATCTTTCCAATGCCGCCAAGTTTGCGTGATTTTGAGTTCGTATGAGTGAGATATGCCCTTTGGAATTTGAGTTGTTTGAATAAGGAAAGTCTAATTCAGATTTTTGAAGGGTAGTTTAATATTTTCCTTACCCATTTAATAAAATATGTTTTTTTTTGTAAATTATTTGGAGTCTAAACTGAGTTAGTTTAGTTTACGCAATTAAAAAATATGCTAGGGCTTTGAGAGAAGAGAAACTCAATATTCGTCAAGTTCTTGCGATTTTGGTTGTGGAATTCGCCAAGGATTCAATCCTACAAGGTATGTGAGATTCTCATAGCGTTGGGTTCATTAACCCACGCGCCAATCATGTTTGTTTCAGCGAAATTCGTTTCTAGAAAGTTGAAAGTATGTTGTTCTTGAATTATGTTCTTAGAGTTTGCTTTAGTTCTTGAGATTTGATGGGATTGTGGAGTTCTTGATGGAATCATGTCGATTTAGAAAAAGAATAGGATTTAGGTGAATTGGTGTGAGAAAACGAAGAAGGGAAGAGTCGAGAAGGTTTTGGCACACAAGTCCGCGTCGCTGACTTGCTTCCCCAGTGCACAAAAATCACCTCCACGTCGCGGTTAGGACGCGGAATCCTCTGTTTCAAAATTTAATTTCGCAATCAAATATTTTAATGCATCTCCGTGTCACGGACTTGTTCCCAGACAATGATTTCTTGATCTTTTCTCATGTTTTGCTATCTAAAAACACTCCTAAACATCATAAGATTTTCCCTATCACAAATCACAATCCTTGAATCCATAATTCAATTCAAGAAAAGTTAAGAGTCAACTCAAGTAAAGTTAAGAGTCAAGTCAAGAGAAGTTCATAGAAGTTTTCAAAAGTCTTTTACAAACGTTTTAAATTTGTTTTAAGACTTAAGTTTTAAGTTAAGCAAAGAGTAAAGACTTGAATCCATTTCTCCAAAAGTTATAAGGGAACTAAGTATTCCCAGGAGTTTAAAATGTACACATTTGAACACGAAAGGGAAACACCGATTTCCAAGAGAGATTTCAAGCTAAGTCTTGAGTAATTATCTCAAACCAAAGATAGAAGTTTGTTTTAAACATATGAGCAAAGTATATTTTGGGAGTAGTATTGAGCACCGATATGGGGATGCGAGTTCATATTACCTCAAGTCTCCATAAATCATGTAGTCATCATGGGTAGTAAAGGATCATACTTTTTAGATGATTCCTTAAGTGATTTTTAGTAGAGACTAGTGGATCCACTTAGTTAAGCGTTCTACATGACGGAAAAATATAGGAGAGTTCTGGCAGCTTGGGCAAGACGTTGTATCACCACTTAGGCTCATAGTGGTAGTTGTCGGTTAGAGAAACTCCTATAGAAACTATATTACTTTATTACATGAGTAAAGTTGAGTTTGTTATTTCATTTCTTTAATGAACTGAGTTGCTTCTACTGTTTTAAAAGTTTTCTATATATTGCATGTATTTTATTGCTTTATATTAAGTTAAGTTGTTCATGAGTTGAGTAAAGCCAATGTAAGTGTTCCTTTCAGATTCTTTTCAAGCCTATGTTATGTTTAGCATTCCAACTCACATACTCGTACATTCAATGTACTGATGCCAGTTGGCCTGCATCATTTTATGATGCAGACACAGGTAACCAGGGTCAGCATCCAGCGCATCGTTAATCCAGTTGAGCACTCAGAGTCAGTTGATGGGACTCCTAGCTTTCCAGAGGATCCTTCTTATTGCTTTCAACATTTTAGTTCATTAGGATGTCGTGGGTCTTGTGCCGATGTCCATATCAGTTGTTTAGAGGCTTCATAGACAGAGTTAGTTGATGTTAGTACATGAGTCTTCACTTTCCCTTTTCAGTTAAGTTGAGACTTGAGTTGCCACTTTGGCAGTGAATGTTATTTATTTCATTCTAAGTTATTTATTGAGTAGTTCAATTATTCTTTTAAAGTATATTTATCTTAAGTAATGTCTTCCGCTGAGTAGTAAGTTAGGCTAAGTGTTTGGTTAGGGCCAACAATGGTTCTCGAGTGCCAGCCATGTCCAGGGTGTAGGCTCGGGGTGTGACAAACTTGGAATTAGAGCAAAGAGTCCTAAGGATTCTATGAAGCCGTGTGTGTAGAGTCCTAGTTATTGGTGTGAAGCACGCCACATCTATAATTAGTAGGCTGCAATACTTAGGAAATTATCTCACTTCTTTCACACTCATTCATGTGTTTGAGTTTGATCTCTAAAAAGTTTCTTTCTAATTCGTGTCTGCGCGTGTTTTTAGATAATCATGCCTCCACGAAGAGCTGTTAAAGGTCGTCCTGCTAGACATAATGTTGAGGAGCAAGGGGTAACCAATGCACCTGAAGTGCAACCCCAAGGGAAAGTCACTGACGTTGAGTTCATAGAAGCAATAAGGATGCTAAGTCAAGCTGTGACTAATCAGGTTGGGCAACAAAGAGGAGCTCGACAAGAAGAGGCTGGCACTTCGAGGATTCGTGAGTTCTTGAGGATGAACCCTCCAAGTTTCACTAGTTCGAGCACTTTCGAGGATCCAGAGAATTTTATTGAGAAGCTGCAAAAGATATTTGATGTCATGCACGTTGCTGATACTGAGAGGGTGGAACTAGCTACATACCAAATGAAGGGTGTCGCTAGGATTTGGTTCGACCAGTGGAAGGAGGGTAGAGCTGAGGATGCACCACCTGCGAGTTAGGCTTGTTTTCAGGATGCCTTCTTGGGGCTTTTCTTTCCCCGAGGACTGAAAGAGGCTAAGGTACAGGAATTTCTTACCCTTAAGCAAGAGTCGCTAAGTGTTCATGAGTATGGGTTGAAGTTCACCCAACTATCCCGTTATGCTCCGAAGATGGTTGCGGATATGAGGAGTAGAATGAGTTTGTTTTGTGCTGGGTTGTCCCGTTTATCAAGCAAAGAGGGCAGGGAAGCGATGCTAATTGGGAACATGGATATATCAAGGTTGATGGTCTATGTGCAGTAGGTTGAGGAAGAGAAGTTGAGGGATAGGGAGGAATTCAGAAATAAGAAAGCTAAAACAGGGAATGAGTTTGGGCAGTAGAAAAGTAATGTGAATCTTTCGTTCTTTCAGCAAAAGCAAAAGGGACCTGCTCCGTCATTTGCTAGTGCACCTGCACCATGAAACAAATGTGAGAATAATGGTCAGAATTCGCAGAACTTCAGAGTTAGACCTGCACAGTCTTAGGGAAGTGTAGCACAAGGAGGCAATTGGGCTTATGCATGTGCTAAGTGTGGTAGAACCCACCCAGGTAAGTGTCGTAATGGCCAGTCAGGTTGCTTCAAATGTGGACAAGAGGGTCACTTCATGAAAAAGTGCCCTAAGAACCAGCAAAGTAGTGGGAATCTGGGCAATAGAGCCCAATCTTCATCAGTTACTCCACCAGACAAGGCTGCACCTAGAGGAGCTACTTCAGGTACTAGCGGAGGAACAAACAATCTTTATGCGCTCACTAGTCGTCAAGAGCAAGAGAACTCTCCATATGTTGTCACTGGTATGATTAAAGTCTTTACTCTTGATGTTTTTGCTTTGCTAGACCCAGGAGCAAGTTTATCTTTTGTGACTCCTTATGTTGCAAATAGTTTTGATGTTTTTCGTGAGAAACTTTGTGAAGCCTTTTGTGTTTCTACGTATGTTGGGGAGTCTATTCTAGTGGAGCGAGTATACCGTGATTGTGTCATTTCCATCAATCACAAAGACACCATGGCTGATTTAATTGAGTTAGACATGTTAGATTTTGATGTCATTCTAGGTATGGGCTGGCTTCATACCAGTTATGCCTCCACTGATTGTAGAACTCGAGTTGTCAAGTTCCAAATTCCTAATGAGCGAGTCTTGGAGTGGAAGAGTAGTTCAACAGTGCCTAAGGGTCATTTTATTTCATACCTTAAGGCTAGAAAGTTACTATCAAGAATTGTTTTTTTATTGTTCAAAACATACTCATCCCTTTGGGCCCCAACATAAACCTCTCAAATAAGTTCCAAATGGTACATATAACTTCTACATATTCATGGATAACAAAAAAAAATGTTAAATCTAAAATTCATAATCGGGTTGAAACATTATTAATAGGAGAGCCATTTAATCGAACATTGAAAAGTAAAATATAATATAATTTTGTGGATAGTTATAGGAAGTTTTTCTGTTTTATTTTTTTTCACACAGTGTTTGATACCCATTTTCCATCCAACTAATGTAGATTTGAGTCGGAAAGTATTATTTTGGAGGTAAAACGCCCCTACAAGATGTTATTTAATCCTCAAAGCTCGAACCCCAAACTTTTATTCAAGAGTGAAAATTACTTTCCACCTACCACTATATTAGATATTAATACTAATAGAAAAATAAGATGATATTAGTTACAAACTTCATCGCTAATTTGTCACTAAATATCTTGTGACTTATAATATCTTATTAATTAATCGATAAATATGAGAAATAATTTTTTTTAACTACATAATTTGTTCGTCGCTAATTTCTAGTTTTAGTAGATAAAAAGAAGAAAATGAACTTACCTTTTAAAATTGTAACTTTAATGGTGTTAGCAACAAAAAAATAAGCAATTAAATAACAAAATTTATCTCTCAAAGTTGTTAAATAAATAGCGCAATTATTATACCTATAGAATGTATATTGATCTAAAATTTTATGGTGATTATTTACTCTAGAAAATGATATAATTTATTGGTAATTTAACTAGGCACCTAATGACTTTCTTGAACAATCAACTTCATCTATCTATTTTAATTTCGAAGATGCAAAAGGCAAGTAAATATATGTGATAATACTGATTTATATAATTTATTATTACATTGTTTTTACATGTGTCATTTTATATGTTACATTGGTTTGATAAAATTACAAAATTGCTCTAATAATGACACTTGTTTGAAGGAAAAAAATATTGTTCAACTTTTAATTGCTATTTTGATCTTACAACTTTTAAAGTTAAGCTTTTCCACTTACAAAAAATATTGTTCTTTTTATTTATTTATTTAAATTTGGACGCATTGTCCATGTTATTAATTATTCAAAATGGGACAATAATACAAAAAGGAACCCGGTCGACTTAAAAGTGACCTGACCATATGAAAATAAACACGACCCTACAATTGGGTTTCCTAATTGAGCCTTTAATTTCCAATTTCTCCACCTACTCTTTCTCTTCCTTGTTGTTGTAGCCGCTGGAGACGTTCTTCATTGTGGTTATTGCTATTGTTCTCAGCTGTCAAAGGTATGTAACTGTTGATTTATGACCTCTTCTTCTCCACTGACTTCTTTTGCCTTGTAGATGTACCTTCCAATTTGAATTTTGGTAAACTTCAACGATAGCATGGCCCTTGCATTCCAGTATTGTAGATTAGATCCATGTAAGATTAACACTTTCTCCTCCTTTTTGTTTGTTCCCATTAAACCACTAAACCCCTTCATTTTGTAGTTGAAGACGAACAGTAAGGGGATGCTCTGGCGGTTCATCGTTGTGATATAAAAAATGTTGTTGAACTTTTGATTTCTATTTGTTTTTATTTATTCTCAATCATTAAATGGACATGTATGATTACTCAATTAACATCAATAATAACCATTTTTATTGCATAATTTTATTTAACAATGAATTTGACAGGTACAAAAACTTTGATTGCTTCCTGCTGCAGTACAAACACAATCATGAGGCATCGAACTTGCTGGCCAATGAAATAGAGCTAGATTTCCACAACTAATATTAGCACATACATCATTAGTCGTAAAAGTTCCTGGGCAAAATTTAGTATCATCACCTGATACAAAATAATGAGAAGATTACACATAAATCGACATGATTAAAAAAAGTGAATAATGAAAACATATATCTGAACACATACTTATTGATAAAATAATTTCATATGCATCGGATAAAAAAATCATACCTAGTGAATGGTCAAATAAAGTGAAAAATATTGTCATAGAGAAAAGAAAAAGCATAGTGAAACTCTTCATGTTTTTTTCACTATTGAACTTTTGTATGCTATGAAACTATGAATTGTCTAAGCCATTTAGGACTCTTATATAGGGGCTGAAGGAAGATATGAAATTATCATATTAATTAGTATAATCTTTATAAATCTGCAATTTTTAATTACTTTATAAAAGATATAGATGAATTTATTGTACTAGTTCAAATAAGGCTAGTAAATTTGTATCTTTAAATTACTGGTAAAAAATTATTATGTGTCATAAAATAAAAATAAGTTTATGATATGTTGAAATAAAGCTAGTACATCTATGTAATTAATTGCTAATAGAAAAAAAATGATATTATGCTTCTAGAGCCTATTTCGATTTCTACTATAAACTGTATTTTTCTAGAAACACTTTTTTAAAAATAACTTTTCTAAAAAATGCTTTAGAAAAAAATCTATTTGTGTTTGGCTAATTCATTTAAAAAATGCTTTTGATAAGAAAATTTTGTTTGACTAAGTTTTTAAAAAAAAGTCCTCTTTTAAGAGTCAAATTATGAAAAAATGGTATGTATCAATGTACTTTTAATACTAAGATTACTTTATAGAGAGAACCTATTTTAAATATCTATTACAAATATTGTGATTAAAATTTTATTTTATTTAAAATAAAATTTACATATTCAATTTTTGAATCAATATTATACATAAATAAATGTAACACCTCAGAATTTGGAAAAGGAAAGATTTCACTTATTAGCTACTGGTTGTGTTCTACGGATCCATTCTATGGGTCGTAGATGCTTCTACAGACTGTAGAGTGCATTCGTAGGAAGTGGGTCAAGTTTTGAGAAATTTGAAGTCCTAATAACTTGATCAACCTTTGACCAGAACAAGTCGTGGGATGTTCTCCAGACTGTAGATGGGTTCCTTAGAAGCAATCCAAACTTGGTGAAATTTTGGGGTAAAATTTGAGTTCTTTGTTTTGGGTATACGGACCGTCGGAAGGTCTTATCGAAGTTAGATGAATTTTAGGCCCAATCACTCAAACTACTGTTGACCAATATAGTCTGTAAGAATTCCTACATGTCGTAGGTTGCAGTGGTAGGTCTGCCATACAATTATTTGAAAGGATATTTGAGTCTTTTTCTGTAAAAACCTCGGAAGTTGAAAAGTCCAAAAGGAAACAAAAATTGACTAAAGCAAGTTTCTATGAGTACAAACTACGTACTGTAGGAATTCCTATGGGTCGTAGGAAGGAACTCGTAGACCAAAGTTGAGTTTTGGAAAATTAAGTTTCTGAATGTTAGACCTACGACTTGATAGGAAGAACTGTGGAGAGTTTGATGGGTCGTAGGACTGACTCGTAGGATTGATTTAGAGATTTGATGTAGGAACTCAGGTAGAAAATAATTGTCCTAGGTGGAGCTTCAAAATCCTCAAAAGTCTTGAAATGAATTAATTTTTTATTATTTTCACTTTTATTTTCATGACATTATTACCCTTTGTGATCATGTTAGAGTAATCCACAATCACAAATTGAAGAGATCGGGAGGCTTCTTATTACACCATGATGCCATATTTTTCCTCATACACGATTAAGACTTATTTTCTTACAAAGATGAAGGTTTATAACAACATTAAGCAAAATTTTTTTTGATGCTATCGAGAATGGTTTCGTTTTGTTCAAAACACACTTTTCTCTTTGGGCCCCAACATAAACCTCAACTCTTTACTCTTTGCTTAACATAAAACTTAAGTCTTAAAACAAAGTTAAAATGTTTGTAAAAGACTTTTGAAAACTTTTATGAACTTCTCTTTACTTGACTCTTAACTTTACTTGACTTGACTCTTAGCTTTTCTTGAATTGAACTATGGATTCAAGGATTGTGATTTCTGATAGGGAAGATCTCATGATGTTTAGGAGTGCTTTTAGATAGCTAAACATGAGAAAAGATCAAGAAATCATAGTCTGGGAATAAGTCCGTGACGCAGAGATGCATTTAAATATTTAATCGCGAAATTAAATTTTGAAATAGAGGAGTCCCCGTCCTAACCACGACGCAGAGGTGATTTTGTGCACTAGGGAAGCAAGTCCACGACATGGACTTGTATGCCAAAACCTGCTCGACTTTTCCCTTCTTCAAACTCTCACCTCAATTCGACTAAATCCAATTCTTTTTGTAATTTCCTCTATAGATTCAAATACCCAGTATATATACATAAGAATCTAACTACATAAGAATCTAACTCAAAACAACTCTTAAATCGACACGATTCCATCAAGAAATCTACAATTCCATCAAATCTCAAGAACTAAAGCAAACTCTAAGAACATAATTCAAGAACATCATACTTTCAACTTTCTAGAAACGAATTTCGCTAAAACAAACATGATTTGGGCGTGGGTGAATGAACCCAACGCTATGAGAATCTCACATATCTTGTAGGATAGAATCCTTGGCGAATTCCACAACCAAAGATGAATCTTGAGTTTCTTTTCTCCTTTCTCCTCTTTTCCCTCCTCTCAAAGCCCTAGCGTATTTCTTAATTGCGTAAACAAAACTAACTCATTTTAGACTCCAAATAATTTACAAAAAAACGGATTTAATTAAATGGGTAGGGAAAAGACTAAACTACCCTTCAAAAATTCGGATTAGACTTACCTTATTCAAACAACCCAACTTCCAAAGGGCATATCTCACCCATACGAACTCGGAATCGCGCAAAGTTGGTGACGTTGGAAAGATTATTCCAAGATCTTTCCTGCATACCTGGAAACACACCTAACTCATCCTGGGCAAGGAGTTATGGTCATTTGAAGTTGACGAAAAACTCAACCTAACATACTTAACCATTTTCCAGATTTTTATATTCTTTCCAAAAATGGCTATTTCAAATTCTTTAATTTCTTCCTAGTTATTTCAATTTGCGAGATGTTACAATATCTCCCCTTTGGGAACATTCATCCTCAAATGAGATTACTCTTACTAGGCTAAGGGTGTAATATCAATCACACATTTAAAACAAATTTGTTTCTTTGGATTGAGATAATTACTCAAAACTTAGCTTAAAAGCTCTCTTGGAAATCGGTGTTTCCATTTCTTGTTCAAATGTGAAAACATTTTAAACTCTTGGAAAAACTTAGTTCCCTATAACTTTTGGAGAAATGAACTCAAATCTCTACTCTTTCCTTAACTTAAAACTTAAGTCTTAGAACAAATTTAAAATGTTTGTGAAAGACTTTTAAAAAGCTTTAATGAACTTCTCTTGACTTGCTTCTTAACTTCTAAACTTGACTCTTAACTTTCCTTAAATTGAATTATGGATTCAAGGATTGTGATTTGTGATACGAAATATCTCATGATATTTAGGAGTGTTTTTAGATAGCTAAACATGAGAAAAGATTAAAAAAAATCACTGTCTGAAAGCTGGTCCGCGACGCGAAGATGTATTTAAATTTTTGGTCGCGAAAATACTTTTTGAGGCAAAACGGTCCGTGACCGCTCCCCGCGACGTGAAGTGATATTTCTCAAATTTGAGGAGCAGGTCTGCGACGTGGAGCCAGTGCCCAAATTTCCCCGACTAATTTTCTTCTTCGTTTTCCAGCCCCAATTCGCCTATACTCGATTCTTTTTCCCAAATTCTTTTTAGATTCAGATACCCAACAAATGTACATAAGAACCTAACTCCAAACAATTCTATAATTCGACGTAATGATCTCAGAAACTTCTCAATCTCAGCCCAATTCAAGAACAACATCAAATTCAAGAATACATATCAAGAACATCAAACTTTCAAACTCTTTTAGGATGAATTCACGCTGAAATAAACATGTTTGGTGCGTGGATTAATGAACACAATGTTATGAAAGACTCACATACCTTGTAGGGATTAACCCTTGGCAAAATCCACACGAAATTCTCAAAGAATTCGACGAGCTATGAACTTTTCTTCTCCTATCGTATTTTGGTAAAAGTAAAAATGATCTAATTCTGATTAGACCCTAACTTAATTACCAAAATGAAATAAAACAATTGGGCAAGGGAAAGACCAAACTACCCTTTCAAAATCCGGATTGGACTTTCATTATCCAGACAACTGAACTTCCAATGGGGATATCTCACTCATAAAAACTCAAAATCGTGTAAACTTGGCGGTTTTTGAAAGATAAGACAAAGATATTTCCTACGCTATCTGGAAGCATACCTAACTCATCCTGAGCTAGGATTTTTGGTCATTTGAAGTTGACGAAAAATCATACTAAACATAACTTAACCAAATTTCCAGATTTTTCCATTCTTTCCTAAAATGACTATTTCCAATTTTTAACTCTTCCTAGTTCTTTCAAATAGCGAGATGTTACAATATTTCCCCCTTGAGAACAATTGTCCTCGAATGAGATTTCTCTTACTAAGATAAGGGTGTAACATCTAACATTCAGCTCAAACACCCAACAAGCATAGCAATTTCAACATGCTAACTTATAAATGAAAGAGTACTAAGAATAGAATTAGTACCTTAATTTGGAACTTCTCTGGATTCGAAGAGATGTGGATACCTCTTCTTCATGTCCTCCTCAGCCTCCCCAGTAGCTTCCTCAACAAACTGATTCCTCCAAACAACTTTGACTGATGCTACCTCTTTTGTTCTCAACTTGCAAACTTGGCTATCTAGAATCTGAACCGGAATCTCTTCATAAGATAGGCTATCCTTGATCCCAATATCTTCAGTTGGTATGATAATTGAAGGGTCCCCCTTGCACTTCTTCAACATGGAGACATGAAATACCTGATGAACCACTGCTAGCTCTTGGGGTAGCTCTAACTCGTAAGCTACTTTGCCAACCCTTTTGGATATTCTATAAGGGCCAATATACCAGGGACTAAGCTTCCCCTTCTTACCAAACCTCATGACACCCTTCATGGGTGAAACAATTAAATATACCCAATCATCTACTTCAAACTCTAACTCCCTTCTCCTAACATCAGTGTAGGAATTCTGACGACTCTACGCTGTTTTCAACCTCTCTTGAATCACTTTCACTTTCTCCATAGCTTGATGAACTAAATCAGGTCCTATCAACATAGCTTCACCAACTTCAAACCGTCCAATAGGAGATCTTCATCGTCTCCCATCAATCACATTCCCTCAACATATCTTCTAAAGTCTAAATATTGCACTCTACTTGACTATCTGTTTGAGGATGAAAAACAGTAATTAAGTTCACCTTTGAACCCAGGCCTTTTCGGAATGACTTCCAAAACTGTGCAGTAAATTGCGCACCTCTGTCTGAAATAATGGAGACCGGAACTCCATGAAGTCTAACCACTTCTTGAAGATACAGCTTGGCGTAATCCTCTGTTGTATGGGTAGTCTTTACCGTTAAAATGTTGGTTGATTTTGTCATTCTGTCTACATTCACCCAAATCGAATCATGCTGCCTGCGAGACCTTGGCAAACCTGTGATGAAATCCATATTAATCATCTCCCACTTCCATTCCAGAAGTTCTATATTCTGAGCCAAACCACCGGGCCTTTGATGCTCTACTTTAACTGGTTGGCAATTCAGACAGTTTGCCACAAACTCTATAATGCCTTTCTTCATGCTACTCTACCAATACACCTCTCTCAAATCGCGATACATCTTTGTGGAACCTGAATGAATGGAATATCTGGAGCTATGAGCTTCCTCCATGATCCACTATTGGAGTTCATCCACTCTTGGTACACACAATCTACCTTAATACCTCAACACACCATCTCCCCCTTGTTCAAAAGCCATAACTTTCTGCTTATGAACATTTGCCTTCAATTCAAGCAAAATTGGGTCTTTATCCTGCTTCTCTTCTACTTCTGATACTAATGATGATTCAACTCCATTTATCACCACCGCTCCTCCCTCTGTGGAATCCATTAGTCGGACTCCCAAGCGTGCAAGTCTATGCACATATTTCACTAATTCTCTTTTTTTACCCTCGACATGGGCACTACTACCCATAGACAACCTGCTCAAAGCATCAACAACAACATTAGCCTTACCTGGGTGATAAAGAACACTTATGTGATAAACCTTGAGCAATTCTAACAACCTTTAATGTTTGAGATTAAGCTATTTCTGAGTAAACACATACTGAAGGCTTTTGTGATCAATGAATACATTTACATGAACACCATACAAATAATGAAACCATATCTTCAAAGCAAATACTACAACAACCAACTCTAAGTCATGGGTTGGGTAATTCTTCTTATGAGCTTTCAACTGTCTGAAGGCATTAGCTATAACCTTGTCATTCTGCATTAACACACAACCCAAACCAACTCTAGACGCATCACAATAGACAACAAAGCCCTGTGTACCTTCTGGTAATGTCAAAACTGGGGCAGTAGTCAACCTCTTTTTCAATTTTTGAAAGTTTTTCTCACAAGCTTCAGACCATTGAAACTTTACTGTTGTCTTCTGAGTTACCTTGGTCAAAGGGGATGAAATAGACGAGAACTCCTCTACGAACCTTCTATAATAGCCAGCCAAACCCAAGAAACTCCTAATATGAGTTGGAGATGTGGGTCTAGGCCAATTCTGCATTTGCTTAATTTTATGAGTATCAACTTTAATTTCCTCTCCAGACACAATGTGGCCTAAGAATGCCACAGACTCAAGCCAAAACTCATACTTAGAGAACTTGGTATACAACTCTCTATCTTTTAGAGTCTGGAGAACTATTCTGAGATGACTAGCATGCTCTTCTTCATTCCTTGAATAGATTAGTATTTCATCAATGAAGAAGATAACAAACATATCTAAATAAGGTTTGAAAACTATATTCATAAGGTCCATGAACGCTGCATATTCATTGGCCAAACCAAAGGACATGACCAAAAACTCATAATGACCATAACACGTCTTGAATGCTGTCTTTGGAATATCACATTCCCTCACTCTTAACTGAAGGTAGCCGGATCTGAGGTCTATCTTCGAGAAACAAGTAGCACCCCGAAACTGATAGAAAAAATCATCAATCCTTGGGAGAGGATGTTTGTTCTTTATGGTTACTTGTTTAACTAACGGTAATCTATACACATCCTAAGGGAACCATCCCTTTTTCTCACAAATAAGACCGGAGCGCCCCAAGGTGAGACACTTGGTCTAATGAAGCTCTTATCAATGAGGTCTTTCAACTGTTCTTTAAGCTCATTCAACTCTACTGGTGCCATTCTATATGGAGGAATAGACATAGGACGAGTATCTTGGAGAATGTCTATACCGAAGTCTATTTCTCTCTCAGGAGGGACTCCGGGAAGATCATCAAGAAAGACTTCTGGAAACTCTCTTACTACTGAAACTGACTGAATATGAGGTATCACTAGCGTCACTAACTCGGACTAAGTGATAGACACACCCCTTGGAAACTAACTTTTTTGTCTTAAGGTACAAAATAAAACGACCCTTAGGGACTGGTGAACTGCTCTTCAACTCTATAACTGGTTCACTAGAAACTAGAACTTGACTACTCGAGTTTTACAATCTATTAATGTATAACAGGCATGAAGCCAATCCATATTTAGAATGACATAAAAAACTACTATGTCTAACTCAACTAAATCAGCAATGGTACTTTTGTGATAGACGGAAACAGAAAAATCACGATAGACTCTTTCTGCTAGAATAGACTCACCATCAGGTGTAGAAGCACCGAAGGCTCAAGAAGTTTCTTAGGCTGAACATCAAAGTTAAAGACTTAGATCATACAAGTGACAACATCTAGAGAGTTCTCTTGCTATTGGTGACTAGTGATCGCATAAAGACGATTGGCTCCTCCTCTAGTACCGGAAGTAACTCCTCTAGGTGCAGCCTATCTGGTGGAGCAACTGATGAAGATTGGGCTTTATTGCCCTGATTCCCACTACCTTTTCGATTCTTAGGGCACTCTTTCATGAAGTGACCCTCTTGTCCACACTTGAAACAACCTGACTGGCCATCACGACACTTACCTGGGTGAGTTCTACCATAGTTAGTACTTACAGGAGCCCAGATACCTCCTTGTGCCACACTACCCTGAGACTGTGCAGGTCTAGCTCTGATGTGTTGGGAATTTGGGCTATTATACTCACCTTCGTTTTTGGGTGCAGGTGCACTAGCAGATGATGTAGCAGGTCCCTTTTGCTTTTGCTGAAAGGACGAATGGTTCACATTACTTTTCTACTGCCCGGACTCATTCCCTGTCTTAGCCTTCTTATTTCTAAATTCCTCCCTATCCCTCAGCTTCTCTTCCTTAACCTGCTGCACATATACCATCAACCTTGATATATCCATGTCTCCAATTAGCATCGCTGCCCTGCCCTCTTTGCTTGATAGACGAGACAACCAAGCAACAAACAAACTTATTCTACTCCTCATGTCACCAACCATCTATTTGTTTCTCTTAGCTCACGAGTAAAAAAACACCTCTAGAAGGCACTCTTGACCATATGCCAGCTCAAAATCGATTGCACGTAAGCACGAGTTAGAAAGAGACTTTTATAGAGATACACTTTATTGCACGAAGTGAGTATGAAAGAAGCAAATGAATTCCTAAATGTTGCAGCCTCCTAATTATAGATGTGGCGTGCTTCACACCGATAACTAGGACTCTACAGACACAGCTTCATAGACTCTGTAGGACTCTTAAACTCTGTGCTCTGATACCAAGTTTGTCACGCCCCGAGCCTAAACACTGGGCAGGACTGGAACTCGAGAACCATTGGTGGCCCCAAGCGAACCATTGGCCTGGCTTACTTATGCAGCGGAAGACTCTAAGCATTATTACAATGATCAAATGCACTTTACTCAACTGTTTAATAAAATAATTAAGAATGTTTAAAGGTCAAACATTCAACTTGGCCAAAATGGCAACTCAAGTCTTAACATATGAAATAATATTGTACATACAACTGACTACTAAGTGTCTATAAAGCCTCTAAAATAAAGAGGGATGTCGGGACAGGACCCCCGATCATCCTAACAACTGAAAAGCTTAAACAATTATGAAAAGGACCCTTCGGAAAGAAAGGAGACTCACTAGCTGACTCCGAGTGCTCTACATGAACAACGAGGCACTGGTTGCTGATCCTGGTTACCTGTGTCTGCATCATAAGATGATGTAGGCCAACTGGCATCAGTACATTGAATGTACGAGTATGCGAGTTGGAATGCTTAACACAACTTAAGCTTGTAAATGATCTGTAAGGAACTCTTACCTTGGCTTTACTCAATTCATGAATAACTCAACTCAAAATGCAGTGTAAAACAACAATAATAGTGCAATTTATACAAAGCATTTAAAACAGTAAATAACAACTCAATTTTTTAAACATATGTAATAACAAACTCAACTTTACTTATATATCAAAGTAATATAGTTTCTGTGGGAGTTTCTCTAACCGTTAACTACCACTATGAGCCTAAGTGGTGATACAACGTCTTGCCCACGCTGCCAGAGCTGTCCTATAATTTGTCGTCATATAGAATGCCTTAACTAAGTGGATCCACTAGTCTATGCTAAAAGCATCTTAAAGAGTCATCTAAAAAGTATGATCTTTTACTACCCATGATGGCTACATGTTTTATGGAAACTTGAGTTAATATGAACTCGCATCCCCATATCAGTGCTCAATACTACTCCCAAAATATAATTAGCTCATATGTTTTTAAAACAAACTTGTTTCTTTGGTTTGAAATAATTACTCAAAACTTAGCTTAAAAGCTCTTTTGGAAATCGGTGTTTCCCTTTCTTGTTCAAATGTGAAAACATTTTAAAATCTTGGGAATACTTAGATCCCTATAACTTTTGGAGAAATGAACTCAACATTTTACTCTTTGCTTAATTTAAAACTTAAAATTTGGAACAAAGTTAAAACGTTGTGAAAGATTCTGATAAACATTAATAAACTTCTCCTGACTTGCTTCTTAACTTCTAAACTTGACTCTTAGCTTTCCTTGAATTGAATTATGGATTCAAGGATTGTGATTTGTGATAGGAAAGATCTCATGATGTCTAGGAGAGTTTTTAGATAGCTAAACATGAGAAAAGATAAAAAAAAAATTTGTCTAAAAGCAGGTCCGCAATGTGGAGAGGTATTTATATTTTTTGTCACGAAAATACTTTTTGAGGCAGAACGGTCCGTGACCGTTCCGCTCCGCGAAGAGATTTTTCTCAAATCTGAGGAGCAGGTCCGCGATTCGGAGCCAGTGCCCAGATTTTCTTGACTAATTTCCTTCTTCGTTTTCCAGCCCCAATTAGCCCAAACTCGGTTCTTTTTCCCAAATTCTTTTTAGATTCAGATACCCAGCAAATGCACCTAAGAACCTAACTTTAAACAACTCTATAATTAGATATAATGATCTCAGAAACTTCTCAATCTCAACCCAATTCAAAAACAACATCGAATTCAAGAATACATATCAAGAGCATCAAACTTTCAAACTCTTTTAGGAAGAATTCACGATAAAATGAACATGTTTGGCACGTGGGTGACTGAACCCAACGTTATAAAAGCCTCACATACTTTGTATTGATTAACCCTTGGCGAAATCCACACGAAATTCTCAAAGAATTCGACGAAGTATGAACTTTTCTTCTCCTTTCTCCTTTTTTCTCTTTTCTCCAAGCCCTAGCTGATTTTGGTAAAAGCGTAAACTAATCTAATTCTGATTAGACCCTAACTTAATTACCTAAAACGAAATAAAACAATTGGGCAAGTAAAAGACCAAACTACCCTCTCAAAATCCGGATTGGACTTTCCTTATCCAAACAACTCAACTTCCAATGGGCATATCTCACTCATAAAAACTCAGAATCACGCAAAATTGGCGGCGTTGGAAAGATAATTCAACTATCTTGCCTGTGGTATCTTGAATCACATCTAAATCATTCTGATCTAGGAGTTTTTGTCATTTGAAGTTGACCAAAAACTATACTTAACATAACTTAACCAAATTTCCAGATATTTCCATTCTTTCCTAAAATGACTATTTCCAATTTTTAACTCTTCCTAGTTCTTTCAAATAACGAGATGTTACACTCTATCTGATATAATCGAAACTACCTCTTGAAGATACAACTTGGCATAGTCCTCTGCTGTATGGGTAGTCTTTACCGGCAAAAAGTGGATTGACTTTGTCATTTTATCGGCAATCACCCAAATGGAATCATGTTGCCTGTGAGACCTCGGCAAACCTGTGGTGAAATACCTATTTATCATCTCCCACTTCCATTCTGGAAGTTCTATATTCTGAGCCAAACCACCGGGACTTTGATGCTCTACTTTAACTTGTTGGCAATTCGGACACTTAGTAACGAACTTTGCAATGCCCTTCTTCATGCTACTCCACCAATAAACCTTTCTCAAATCGCAATACATATTTGTGGAACCCGTATGAATGGAATATCTGGAGCTATTAGTTTCCTCCATGATCCTCTCTTGGAGTTCATCCACCCTTGGTACATACAATCTACCTTGATACCTTAATACACCATCTCCCCCTTGTTCAATAGCCATAATTTTCTGCTTATGAATATTTTCCTTCAACTCAAGCAAAATGCGAACTTGATCCTGCTTTTCTTTTACTTTTGACACTAATGATGATTCAGCCCCATTTATCACCACTACTCTTTTTTCCGTGGAGTCCATCAGTCAGACTCCCAAGCGTGCAAGTCTATGCACATCTTTTGCTCACTCTCTCTTTTGTTCCTTAACATGGGCGGTACTACCTATATACAACTTGCTTAAAGCATTAGCAATATCATTAGCCTTACCTGGGTGGTAAAGAATAGCCATGTAATAATCCTTGAGTAATTCTAACCAACTCCTTTGTCTGAGATTAAGCTCTTTCTGAGTGAACACATATTGAAGACTCTTGTGATCAGTGAATACATCATCCTGAACACCATACAAATAATGACGCCATATCTTCAAAGAAAGTACTACAACAACCAACTCTAAGTCATAGGTTGGGTACTTCTCATGAATTTTCAACTGTCTAGAGGCAAAAGCTATAACCTTGCCATTCTACATTAACACACAACCCAAACCAACTTTAGACGCATCACAATATACAACAAAATCTTGCGTACCTTCTGGTAAGGTTAACACTGGGAGGTAGTCAACGTTTAGATTTTCTCACAAGCTTCAGACCATTGAAACTTCATGGTTTTCTGAGTTAACTTGGTCAAAGGGGATGAAATTGATGAGAACCCCTCTACGAACCTTCTATAATAGCCAGCCAAACCCAAGAAACTCCTAATATCAGTTAGAGATGTGGTTCTAGGTAAATTCTACACTGCTTCAATTTTCTGAATATCAACTATAATTCCCTCTCCAGACACAATGTGGCCTTATAATGCCGCAGAATCAAGCCAAAACTCACATTTCGAGAACTTAGCATACAGCTCTTTATCTTTTAGAGTCTGTAGAACTATTCTGAGATGTCTAGCATGATCTTCTTCATTCTAGAATATATTAATATGTCATCAATGAAGATAATGACAAACATATCTAAATAAGGTTTGAATTCTCTATTCATAAGGTCCATGAATGTTACAGGCGCATTGGTCAAACCAATGATATAACCAGAAACTCATAATGACCATAACGGGTCATGAATGCTGTCTTGGGAAAATCACACTCCCTTACTTTCCACTGATGGTAGCCAGATCTGAGGTCAATCTTAGAAAAACAAGAAGCACCTTGCAGCTGATCGAAAAAATCATCAATTCTCGAAAGAGCATACTTATTCTTTATGGTAACCTTGTTCAACTGCTGGTAATATATACACATCCTAAGGGAACCATCTTTCTTTCTCACAAATAAGACCGGAGAGCCCCAAGGTGAGACACTTGGTCGAATGAAACCCTTATCAAGGAGATCTTTCAACTTTTCTTTAAGCTCTTCCAACTGTGCTGGTGCCATTCTATATGGCAGAATAGAAATGCCTAATCCGAAATTTAAAAGGGTAGTTTGGTCTTTTCCTTACAAAATTAATTAAATCCATTTTTAGTAAATTAAGTGGGGTAAAAAACTGAGTTAGTTCAGTTTACGCTTTTGAGAAATAGAGTTAGGGCTTTTGGAGAAAGAATACAAGAAAAAGGAGAAGAGAAAAAGGAAGATTCCCCAAGAACGATCGATTTTGGTTGTGGATTCGGCAAGGAATTGATCCTACAAGGTATGTAAGTCTCTCATAGCGTTGGGTTCATTCACCCACGCGCCAAACATTTTTAGTTTCAGCGCAATTCGTCCTAAATGAGTTTGAAAGTTGATGTTCATGACATGAATTCTTGAAATTGAATGTTGTTCTTGAATTGGGTTGAATTGTGGAGTTTCCGAGATCTTTACATTGTGTTTTAGAGTTACTTTGAGTTAGTTCTTGAGTAGATACGCTGGGTATCGGGATCTAAAATGAATTTAAGGAAGATAATTGAATTTAGGTGGTTTGAGGCTGAAAAACGAAGAAGGAAAAAATCGAGTAAGGTTCATGAAACAAGTTCATGTGGCGGACTTGTTCCTCCTGTGAACAAAAATCTGCTCTGTGTAGTGAAGTGGAAGCAGACTCCTCTGTCCCAAAATTTAATTTTGCGAGTAATTATTTAAAACACCTCCGCGTCGCGGACATGTTCCAAGATGGTGATTTCGTATCTTTTCTCAAGTTTAGCTATTCTAAATCATTCATAAATATCAAGAGTCCTTTTCTATCATAAGTCATAATCCTTGAATCCATAATTCAAATTCAAGGAAAGTAAAGAGTAAATTTAGGTAAAGTTAAGAGTCAAGTCAAGTGAAGTTCATCAAAATTTTCAAGGGTCTTTTACAAACGTTGTAACTTTGTTTTAAGACTTAAGTTTCAAGTTAATCAATGAGTAAAGAGTTGAGTTCATTTCTCAAAGAGCTATTAGGGAACTAAGTATTCCCAAAGAGTTTATAAATGTTTTCACATTTGAACAAGAAAAGGGAACATCGATTCCAAGAGAGTTTTTAAGCTAAGTTTTGAGTAATCATCTCAAACCAAAGAAAGAAGATTGTTTTTAAACATATGAGCTAAGTATAATTTTGGGAGTAGTATAGAGAACCGTTATGGGGATGCGAGTTCATATTTACTCAAGTCTCCATAAACCATGTAGCCATCATGGGCAGGAAAATGATCATACTTTTTAGATGATTCCTTAGTGCTTTTTAGCATAGACTAGTGGATCCACTTAGTAGTTTAGGTTCTATATCGATGGCAAGGTATAGAACGGTCCATGGCAACGTGAGGTAAAATGTTGTACCATCAGTTAGGCTCATGTGATGGTTGTTGGTTAGAGAATCTCCCACAAAAGTTATATTACTTTCTAAATGAGTAAAGTTAAGTTTGTTATTATTTTGTCTTTACCGTACTAAGGTTGTTTTCAGTTGTTTTATAAAGCCTTTTCATATATTCCATGTATTTCATTGCTTTATTTTGAATTAAGTTATTCATGAGTGAAACAGAGCCAAGGTAAGTGTTCATTTCTACTCCTTTCAAGCTTAAGTTGTTGTTAGCATTCCAACTCGCATACTCGTACATTCAATGTACTAATGTCAGTTGGCCTGCATCTTATTATGATGCAGCCATAGGTACCTAGGATCAACATCCAGTGCATTGTTGATCCAGTTAAGCACTCCAGAGTCAGTGGTGAGCCTCCTTGCATTCCGGAGGACTCTTTTATTTCGCTTTGCTAGTTGTTTTTTCTTTATAGGATGTTGTGGGATCTGTCCCAACATCCATGTCAGTATTATAGAGGCTTCATAGATAATCAAATAGTTAGTATTGAGTCTCTCATCTATGTACTTGCAGATACTTTGTTTTGAGACATAAGTTGCCATTTTAGCTAAGATGTTATCATTTAAACTATTGCATTGAGTTTATTCAGTTGAGTTGAGTCTTCCGCCGAGTTAAGTAAACCAGGCCAAGGGTCCGCTTGGGGCCAGCGATAGTCTCCGAGTACCGGCCACTTCCAGGGTGTAGGCTCGGGGCGTGACAAACTTGGTATCAGAGCACAGAGTTCAAGAGTCCTAGGGTGTCAATGAAGCCGTGTCGGTGGAGTCCTAGTTATCGGTGTGAAGCGTGTTACATCTATAATTAGGAGGCTGCAACATTTAGGAACTATCTCACTTTCTTCATACTCATTTCGTGTGTTAGAGTTTAATCTCTAAAAGTTTCCCTCTAATTCATGCTTGTGCGTGTTTTAGATAATCATGCCTGTACGAAGAGCTGTCAGAGGTAGTCCTGCGAGATGCAATGTTGAGGAACAACAGTTATCTAAAGCATTTGAAGTGCAACCTCAAGGAGAAGTCACTAATGCTGAGTTTAGAGAGGCTATAACGATGCTCAGTCAAGTTGTGACCAACCAAGTTGGGCAGTAAAGAGGAGCTCGGCAAGAAAAGACTGACATTTCAAGGATTCGTGAGTTCTTAAGGATGAATCCTCCAAGTTTCACTGGTTCAAGCACTACTGAGGACCCAGAGAACTTCATTGAGGAACTAAAAAAGGTGTTTGAGGTGACGCATGATGCTGATACTGCGAGAGTTGAGCTAGCTGCATATCAGATGAAGAATGTTGCTAGGACTTGGTTTGATCAGTGGATAGGGGGTAGAGCCGATGATGCACCACCTATGAGTTGGGCATGTTTTGAAGGGGCTTTCTTGGGGTGTTTCTTTCCCCGAGAACTGAAAGAGTCCAAGGTATGTGAGTTACTCACACTTAAGCAAGATTCTTTGAGTGTGCATGAGTCTGGGTTGAAGTTCACCCAACTGTCTCGCTATGCTCCTGAAATGGTTATGGACATGAGGAGTAGGATGAGTTTGTTTGTTACTGGGTTGGGTCGTCTATCAAGCAAAGAGGGCCGGGCAACAATGCTTATTGGGGATATGGACATTTCAAGGTTAATGGTTTATGTGCAGCAGATTGAGGAGGAGAAGCTGAGAGACAGGGAAGAGTTCAGAAATAAGAAAGCGAAGATAGGGAATGAGTCTGGGCAACAGAAGGGTAGTGTGAATCGTTCGTCCTTTTAGAAGCAAAAAAGGACCTGCGCCATCATCTGCTAGTGCACCAGCACTCAGAAACAAAGGTGAGTATAATGGCCAAAATTCGCAGAACTTCAGAGTTAGACCAGCACAGCCTCAAGGTAGTGTGGCACAAGGAGGTAGTTGGACTCCTTCATGTGGTAGATGTGGTAGGAACCACTCAGGTAAGTGTCTTGATGGCCAGACTGGTTGTCTTAAGTGTGGGCAAGAGGGACACTTTTGAAATAGTGTCCTAAGAATAAGCAAGGTAGTGGAAATCAGGGCAACAGAGCCTAGTCTTCATCAGTTACTCCACCAGACAGGGCTGCACCTAGAGGAGCTACTTCCGGTACTAGCGCATGAGAAAGTCGTATTTATGCAATCACAAGTCGTCAAGAGCAAGAGAACTCTCCAGATGTTGTTACTAGTATGATCAAAGTCTTTGCTTTTGATGTTTATGCTTTGCTAGACCCAGGATCAACTTTATCTTTTCGAACCCCTTATGTTGCAAATAAGTTTGAGATTCTTCCTGAGAAACTTTGTGAACCCTTTTGTGTTTCTACACCTGTTGGAGAGTCTATTCTAGCTGAACGAGTTTATCGTGATTGTGTCATTTCCATCAATCACAAAGACACCATGGCTGATTTAGTTGAGTTAGACATGGTAGATTTCGATGTCATTTTAGGTATGCACTGGCTTCACGCTTGTTATGCATCAATAGATTGTAGAACTTGAGTTATGATGTTTCAGATTCCTAATGAGCCAGTCATAGAGTGGAGTAGTAGTTCAGCAGGGCCTAAGGGTCGCTTCATTTCATACCTTAAGGTGAGAAAATTAGTTTCGAAGGGTTTTATCTATCAGTTAGTCCGAGTTAAGGACTTAAGTGTTGAGGTGCCTCATATTCAGTTAGTTCCCATAGTAAAAGAGTTTCCAGAAGTCCTTCCTGATGACCTACCCGGAGTCCCTCCTGAGAGAGAAATAAACTTCGGTATAGACATCATTCCAGATACTCATCCTATCTCTATTTCGCCATATAGAATGGCACCAACAGAGTTGAAAGAACAGTTGAAAGATCTCTTAGATAAGAGTTTCATTCAACCAAGTGTCTCATCTGGGGGTGCTCTGGTCTTGTTTATGAGAAAGAAAGATGGTTCCCTTCGGATGTGTATAGATTACCATCAGTTGAACAAGGTTACCATCAAGAATAAGTATCCTCTTCCGAGAATTGATGATCTTTTCGATCAGCTTCAGGGTGCCACATGTTTTTTGAAAATTGACCTCAGATCAGGCTACCATCAGTTGAATGTTAGGGAATGTGACATTACAAAGACAGCATTCAGGACTAGGTATGTTCATTTTGAGTTCTTGGTCATGTCCTTTGGTTTAACCAATGCACCAGTAGTGTTCATGGATCTTATGAATAGAGTCTTCAAACCTTATTTAGATATGTTTGTTATCGTCTTCATTGATGACATACTAATCTATTCAAGGAATGAAAAAGATCATGCTAGTCATCTCAGAATAGTTCTTCAGACCTTGAAGGATAGAGAATTATATGCCAAGTTTTCCAAGTGTGAGTTTTGGCTTGAGTCTGTGGCATTCTTGGGCCATATTAATTTTGGTGATGGTATTAGATTTAATACTCAAAAAATTGAGGCAGTGCAGAATTGGCCTAGACCCACATCTCCAACTGATATTAGGAGTTTCTTGGGCTTGATAGGAGATTTGTTGAGAGTTTCTTGTCCATTTCGTCTCCTTTGACGAAGTTGACTCAGAAAACAGTGAAGTTTCAATGGTCTGAAGCTTGTGAGAAAAGCTTTCAGGAATTGAAGAAGAGGTTGACTAGTGCCCAGTTTTGACCTTACCAGAGGGTACTCAAGGTTCTGTGGTGTATTGTGATGCATCCAGAGTTGGTTTGGGTTGTGTGTTAATGCAGAATGGCAAGGTGATATCTTATGCCTCCAGACAAATGAAGGTTCATGAGAAGAATTATCCAACCCATGACTTAGATTTGGCTGCAGTGGTTTTCGCCTTGAAGATTTGGCGACACTACTTGTATGATGTTTATGTGGATATATTCATTGATCACAAGAGCTTGTAATATGTGTTCACTCAGAAAGAGCTCAAACAGAGGAGGTAGTTGGAATTACTCAAGGATTATGACATGAGTATTCTTTACCACCCAGGTAAGGATAATGTGGTTGTTGATGCTTTAAGCAGGTTATCTATGGGTAGTACCACCCATGTTGAGGAAGAAAAGAGGGAGTTAGTCAAAGATGTGCACAGACTTGCACGCCTGGGAGTCAGACTTATAGATTCCACAGAAGGAGGAATAGTGGTGACAAACGGAGCAGAATCATCACTAGTGTCAGAAGTGAAAGAGAAGCAAGACCAAGACCCTATTTTGCTTGAATTGAAGGAAAATGTTCATAAGCAACAAGTATTATCTTTTGAACAAGGGGGAGATGGTGTTTTGAGATATCAAGGTAGACTGTGTGTACCTATGGTGATGGACTCCAAGAGAGGATCATGGAGGAAGCTCATAGCTCTAGATATTCCATTCATCCGGTTTCCACCAAGATGTATCGTGATTTGAAAGAAGTGTATTGGTCGAATGGCATGAAAAAGGGCATTGCTGAATTTGTTGCTAAGTGTCCAAATTGCCAACAAGTGAAAGTATAGCACCAAAGGCCCGGTGGTTTGGCTCAGAATATAGAACTTCCGGAATGGAAGTGGGAGATGATCAATATGGATTTCATCACAGGTTTGCCAAGGTCTTGTAGACAACATGATTCTATTTGGGCGATTGTCGATAGGAAGATGAAATCAGCCCACTTTTTACTGGTAAAGACTACCAACTTAGTAGAAGATTATGCTAAGCTTTGTATTCAAGAGGTGGTAAGACTTCATAGGGTTCCAGTCTTCATTATTTCTAATAGAGGTGCATAATTTACTGCACAGTTTTGGATGTCATTCCAAAAAGGCTTGAGTTCAAAGGTGAATTTGAGTACTGCCTTTCATCCTCAGACAGATGGGCAAGCAGAGCGTACCATTCAGACATTAGCAGATATGTTGAGGGCATGTGTAATTGATTTCAAAGGTAATTGGGATGATCACCTACCTTTAATTGAGTTTGCTTATAACAGCAGTTACCACTCTAGCATCCAAATGGCTTCATATGAAACTCTTTATGGGAGAAGATGCAGATCTCCTATTGGATGGTTTGAAGTTAGTGAAGCAGGGTTGATAGGGATAGATTAAGTCCATCAAGCTATGGAGAAGGTTAAAGTGATTCAACAGAGGTTGAAAACGGCACAGAGTCGTCAAAAATCCTACACAGGTGTAAAAGAAGGCCACTAGAGTTCGAAGTAGATGATTGGGTGTATTTGAAAATTTCACCCATGAAGGGTGTCATGAGGTTTGGTAAGAAGGGGAAACTTAGTCCCCGATATATTGGATCTTATCGCATAGTCAAGAGGATTGGCAATGTAGCTTATGAGTTGGAGCTACCACAAGAGTTATTAGCGGTGCATCCGGTATTTCACATATCCATGTTGAAGAAGTGCATGAGAGATCCTTCATTGATAGTACAAACTAAAAATGTGGGGATTAAAGAAAATTTATTTTATGAGGAGATTCTAGTCCATATTTTAGATCGCCAAGTTCGCAAGTTGAGAACAAAAGAAGTTGCATCAGGCAAAGTCCTTTGGAGGAACCAATTTGTCGAAGAAGCTACATGGGAAGCTGAGGAGGATATAAAGAAGAGATATCCACATCTCTCTGAATCTGGAGAAAATGCAGACCAAGGTACTAATTTTTTGCTCATTACTCTTTAAATTGTGAGTGAGCATGATGTTTGTTTGCATTTGCTTGTTGGGTGTTTGAACTTGATGTTACACCCTTAGCCTAGTAAGAGTAATCTCATTCGAGGACGAATGTTCCCAAGGGGGAAATATTGTAACATCTCGCAACTTGAAATAATCATTTTTGGAAAGTATAAGGAAATCTGTAAATTTTTAAATAATGTAAAGTTGAGATTTTGGTCAACTTAAATCAACCATAACTCCTAGCTGGGGATGAGTTAGGTGTATTTCCAGATATGGTTGGAAAGCTCTCGGATTTATCTTTCCAACGCCACTGAGTTTGAATGATTCTGAGTTTGTGTGAGTGAGTTACGTCCTTTGTAAGTTGGGCTGTTCGAATGAAGAAATGCCCAATCCGATTTCAAAGGGTAGTTTGGTCTTTTCCTTACCAAATTAATTAAATCCATTTTTATTAAATTAAGTGGGATAAAAAACTGGGTTAGTTCAGTTTACATTGAGAAATAGAGTTAGGGCTTTTGGAGAAAGAACGCAAGAGAAAGGAGAAGAGGAAAATCAAGATTCGCCAAGAACGATCGATTTTGGTTTTGGATTAGCCAAGGAATTGATCCTACAAGGTATGTGAGTCTCTCATAGCATTGGGTTCATTCACCCACGTGCCAAACATGTTTAGTTTCAGCGCAATTCGTCCTAAATGAGTTTGAAAGTTGATGTTCTTGACATGAATTCTTGAATTTGAATGTTGTTCTTGAATTGGGTTGAATTGTGGAGTTTCCGAGATCTTTACATTGTGTTTTAGAGTTACTTTGAGTTAGGTTCTTGAGTACATATGCTGGCTATCGGGAGCTAAAACGAATTTGAGGAAGATAATCGAATTTAGGTGATTTGAGGCTGAAGAACGAAGAAGGAAAAAAGTCGAGTAAGGTTCATGAAACAAGTCCGCGTCGCAGACTTGTTTCCCCTGTGAAAAAAAATCTGCTCTGCGTCGCGAAGAGGATGCGGACTCCTCTGTCCAAAAATTTAATTTTGAGAGTAATTATTTAAAACACCTCCGCGTCGCGGACATGTTCCAAAACGGTGATTTCGTAGCTTTTCTCAAGTTTAGCTATTCCAAATCATTCATAAATATCAAGAGTCCTTTCCTATCATAAGTCATAATCCTTGAATCCATAATTCAAATTCAAGGAAAGTAAAGAGTAAATTCAGGTAAAGTTAAGAGTCAAGTTAAGTGAAGTTCATCAAAGTTTTCAAGGGTCTTTTACAAACGTTTCAACTTTGTTTTAAGACTTAAGTTTCAAGTTAATCAACGAGTAAAGAGTTGAGTTCATTTCTAAGTATTCCCAAAGAGTTTATAAATGTTCTCACATTTGAGCAAGAAAAGGGAACATCGATTTGAATAGACCTTTTAAGCTAAGTTTTGAGTAATTATCTCAAACCAAAGAAAGAAGATTGTTTTTAAACATATGATCTAAGTATATTTTTGGGAGCAATATTGAGCACTGATTTGGGGATGCGAGTTCATATTTACTCTCAAGTCTCCATAAACCATGTAGCCATCATGGTAGGAAAATGATCATACTTTTTAGATGATTCCTTAGTGCTTTTTAGCATAGACTAGTGGATCCACTTAGTAGTTCAGGTTCTATACTGACGGCAAGGTATAGAACGGTCCTTGGCAACTTGAGGTAAAATGTTGTACCATCACTTAGGCTCATAGTGATGGTTGTCGGTTAGAGAATCTCCCATAGAAGTTATATTACTTTCTAAATGAGTAAAGTTAAGTTTGTTATTGTTTTGTCTTTAACGAACTAGGGTTGGTTTTAGTTGTTTTATAAAGCTTTTTCATATATTCGATGTGTTTCATTTCTTTATTTTGAATTAAGTTATTCATGAGTTAAATAGAGCCAAGGTAAATGTTCATTTGTACTCCTTTCAAGCTTAAGTTGTTGTTAGCATTCCAACTCGCATACTCGTACATTCAATGTACTGATGCTAGTTGGCCTGCATCTTATTATGATGCAGCCACAGGTAACCAGGATCAGGATCCAGCGCACCGTTAATCCAGTTGAGCACTCCAGAGTTAGTGGTGAGCCTCCTTATATTTCGGAGGACTCTTTTATTTCAATTTCATAGTTTTTTTTCTTTATTAGGATGTTGTGGGGTCTGTCCCAACATCCATCTCAGTATTATAGAGGCTTCATAGACAGTCAAACAGTTAGTATTGAGTCTCTCATCTATGTATTTGTAGATACTTTGTTTTGAGACATAAGTTTCCATTTTGGCTAAGATGTTATCATTTAAACTATTGCATTGAGTTTATTCTGTTGAGTTGAGCCTTCCGCCGAGTTAAGTAAGCCACGCTAAGGGTCCGCTTGGGGCCAGCGATGGTGTTCGAGTGCCGGCTACGTCCAGGGTATAGACTTGGGGCGTGACAACAACAACCTTAGATCTTGATGCTAGTTTATCACTCTCAGTGAGAACTTTAGCAGAACATAAACATCCTAATACTCTTAGATGAGACAACAAAGGCTTTTCATCATACATCTTTTCATATGGAGACTTATTCCCTAGAACCCTACTAGGCATTTTATTAATCAAATAAGCAGCTGTAAGCACACAAAGTGACTCCAATACCTTAGAGGAATTTGACCTCGAAACCTTAATGCTCTAGTTACTTCTAAGAGGTGTTTATGTTTCCTTTCAGCTACTCCATTCTGTTGTGGAGTATAAGGACATGACCTCTGATGTATTATACCCATTTCCTTAAGTAGAGTAGCACACACATAATTCATGAATTCAGTCCTATTATCAGACCTTACCTTTCTTACTGTTTTGTCAAACTGTGTCTTTACAAATTGCAGAAAATGAGCTAAAGCAACACACATATTTGATTTGTTTTTCAAAGGAAAAAACCAAGTCATCCTTGAGAAATCATCAATCATTGTTAGAAAATATCTGTTACCATCAAAAGTTGTTTGCTTGTATGGACCCCATACATATAAATGAATCAAATCAAACACATGACTACTTTTAATAATGCTAACTGGAAACACATTTCTGGTCTGTTTTGCACAAGGACACACAATAATGTTTAGCACTCTATTTACTAATTTTGAATTAACAGGAAAAAATTTACTCAGCATATGAGAGGATCCATGTCCTAGTCTCTTGTGCCACACATCCACTTCTTCCTTTGACAATTGTTGTATCTCTAGATTCATTTCAGGTACAACACATGACTGATGTTTTAGTTGATCTTGTGTCAAGTTCTTTAACAACAAGTACAGACCATCATCCTCTCTACCAACTTCCCTCACTGTTTTTGAAAATAATGAAGTCTGTATTATAGATACTGGTGCATCCAATCATATGTTGTCAAAAGTTGGTATGCTCAATAAAGAGTCTGTAGTCAAGGTGAAAGATCCCAAGCATGTGTACTTACCTATTGGTGAAGTGTCATATGTGTCTCACACATGAATATGTCATATATCTCCAAGAAGTATAATTACAGATGTGTTTCACATACCAGAGTTTAAGTACAATTTGTTGTCAGTAAGCAGGGTGACTAAGGAGTTAAACTGCTCAGTTACTTTCTCATTTTTGTGTGTTTTAGGAGCTTTACACTGGCACCATATTAAGAGACACAAAGTCTTTCATCTACACTGCTGGATGAACTCCTCTTGTAGACCTTCTAGTTCCCATAGACGAAGTATCACTTGTCAAAAACTCATGACCTTCTGTATCTTGACATTGTACTCCTCCTTGTACTATATCTTGTTCAGTGTTATCAGTCTCTTTATCACAACATGTATCATGTACACACTCCTGATGACTCTTTTCTTTGTTCACCACTTTGTCACACCCTGACTCCCAATCTATATTCAGCATGTCATCACCCATGCTAAGTAGGATCAAGGAGGAGCTAAGACACTCTCTAAAGTGGGCTGATTCCTCTAAGATACTCTCTAACCTGTCTAATCTGAGTTTCAATGGAAAGAAAGGGATGGGATGTAGACCAATAGAATCTCCCTATAATCCTCATAGAAAATATGTGTCTGTATTTGACAATTTGTTGTGCACTCACTGTGGGCGTAATGGTCATCTAAAAGAAAAGTGTGAGAATCTGAGAAGAGCAAAAGAAAAACATGTGAAATTTATCAGATCTGAAAACAATGATAAAAGGGAACACAAGGGACTTGGTCCCCGTTATCATTTCAATAAGAACACTTTGCCCTCCTGGACAGGAGGGTTTCTTATCGAGCCTTTTGATAGTTATTGGGAACTCCATTTGAAGTGGGTTCCTAAATCTAACAAGTTATTCTTATGCAGAAGAGAGGGAATAAGTGTTGGTACATAGACAGTGGATGCTCAAGGCACATGACTGGAGACACTTCAAACTTCCTCTCTTTGAAAGCACACCAAAGTGGTGGTGTGTCATTTGGAGGTGGAAAGAAGGGCTTTATCCTTGGTATTGGAAGGATAGGGAGATCTGTTGATAATTCAATAAACAATGTACACTATGTGGAAGGTCTAAAATACAATCTTTTGAGCATTTCACAAATTTGTGATAAAGGGAATGAAGTCAAGTTCATGGCTGATAAATGTTTGGTTACAAATCGCATTACCAAAAGGGTTGTCAAGTCTGCTACTAGACTTAAAAACATGTATGTTACATATCTGAATTCTATTGAGGGAGATGATATGTCCTGTTTAAGTGCTCAAACTAATGATGCAGATCTATGACATCGGTGACTGGGCCATGTGAGTACTTCGTTGCTGAACAAACTTGTTACACGGGACCTGGTCCGCGAATTACCAACACTAAAGTTTTCGAATGACAAAGTCTGTGATGCATGTGCTAAAGGGAAACAGACTAAGTCATCATTCAAAGCCAAGAAGGGAGTCAGTACAATGAGACCTCTAGAGCTGCTCCACATGGACTTATGTGGACCTATCAGAATCCAAAGCAGAGGAGGGAAGAAATATATTCTTGTCATTGTTGATGATTTTTCTAGGTTCACTTGGAACATGTTTCTGCGAATGAAAGATGAGACTGCTGGACAACTGATCACATTTGTCAAAGCCATCCAATTGAAGATAAATTGCAAGATAGCCACTATCAGATATGATCATGGAACGGAGTTTGAAAACTCTCTACTTGAAGGGTTTTGTACAGAAAATGGAATCAATCACAACATCTCAGCACAAATAACTCCTCAACAAAATGGAGTGGTTGAAAGAAAGAATAGAACTTTGGTGGAGATTGCTAGAACTATGTCGATCGATTCAGGACTTGCAATGAATTTTTGGGCTGAAGTAGTTAATACAACATGCTATGTGACAAATAGGTGTCTTATCACATCTATCATCAAGAAAACACCTTATGAGCTATTAAATAACAAAAAACCTTCAATTGCACATCTTAGACCATTTGGGTGCAAATGTTTTGTATTGAATAATGGAAAGGATGATCTAGGCAAGTTTGATGCCAAAAGTGATTAAGGTGTATTTGTTGGGTACTCATCTACAAGTAAGGCGTACAGGGTTTTTAACAAATGAACTCTTTGTGTTGAAGAAGCGTGCACGTCAAGTTTGATGAGTTGGGTATAAGAAATGACAACAATGAGGACTACGAGTTTGAGGAGATGATGAACAAATTACAAGATTATAGGGTACAAAAGAGAAGGATACAGAACACTTAGGAGGACCTGGTCCCTCAGGTTCATCACAAGAAACAGTGTCTCAAATCTTGAAGAAGGTGAAGGTGATTCTGATGCTGACAGAGAAGAAGAGATTACCAGAAAGTCTGAATGGAAGCATCAATCTTCACATCCACTGGACAATCTCATCTCTCCACTTGACTCAGGAATTCAAACTAGATCTAAGTCAAGAAATTTAGTTGCTCATTCATCATTCATCTCATCCATTGAACCAAAGAACATCAAAGAAGCATTACAGGATGTAGATTGGGTAACTTCAATATAGGAGGAACTTCATCAGTTTGAGAGAAGCAAGGTATGGCACCTGGTCCCCAGACCAATTGACAGAACTATTATTGGGACTAGATGGGTCATCAGAAACAAACTTGATGAGCATGACACCATTACTAGAAATATATCAAGGCTTGTGGTGCAAGGTTCCAACCAAGAAGAAGGGATTGATTTTGATAAAACATTTGCTCCTGTAGCTAGAATGGAAGCCATCAGAATCTTGATAGCATTTGCTACCTACATGGAGTTCAAGCTATTTCAGATGAATGTCAAGAGTGCTTTCTTGAATGGGAATCTGAAGGAGGAAGTATATGCCAAGCAGCCCCCACACTTTGAAGATGCAGACCTGCCCAATCATGTGTTGAAATTGGACAAAGCTTTGTATAGGTTAAAGCAAGCTTCAGAGCTTGGTATGAACGCCAATCAAAATTCCTGTTAGCCAATGGGTTCAAGAGAGGTAAAATTGATAACACTTTGTTCTTGAAATATAAAGGTAAGGAATTGCTTATTGTGCAGATGTACATAAATGATAACATATTTGGAGCTACTTCAGACTCACTGTGTAAAGAGTTTGCTGTTTTGATGAGTAATGAGTTTGAAATGAGCATGATGGGTGAGCTCACTTTCTTCCTAGGCTTGAAGACCAAACAGTCCTCTCAAGGCACCTCAATATGCCAAGAGAAGTATATCAAAGAGCTGCTTAAGAAATTCCATTTGCTCGAAGCAAAGGTACTAGATACTCCCATGAGTACAAGTGTGAAATTTAATATAGATAAAGATGGTGTGGAGGTAAATCAATCAATGTACAAGGGAATCATAGGATCACTTCTATACCTCACTGCAAGTAGGCCAAACATAGTATTCAGCGTAGGTATGTGTGTAAGGTTTCAAGCAGCACCAAAGAAGTCTCACCTGAAGGCAGCCAAGCGTATCCTGAGATACCTGAAGGGAACTCAGGACCTAGTCCTCTTCTACCCTACCGGTGACTCTTTTGATCTTATAAGTTATGTTGATGTTGATTATGCAGGTTTTCTGGTGGATAGAAAAAGCACATCAGGCATGGCACACTTCTTGGGATCAAACTTGATTTCATGGGGAACAAAGAATCAGAACTCCGTGGCACTTTCTACTGTAGAGGCAGAGTATGTGGTTGTTGCATCATGTTGTGCACAACTATTGTGGATAAGCAGCAGCTGGAAGACTTTGGTGTACTCACAGACACTATTCATCTCATTTGTGATAACTCTAGTGTCATGAACATGGCTAAAAATCTTGTCTAGCACAAGAGGACAAAGCACATAGATGTGAGGTATCACTTTCTAAGAGACAGTGTTGAAAAGCAAAATGTGGTGATGAAATTTTGCAAGACTGAAGATCAATTAGCTGATAACTTTACAAAGCCCTTGAGTAAAGAATGTTTCATTAGAAACAGGATAAGGTTGGGGATGCACACGATCACCTAAATCCTTGACAAGTTTGCACAAAGATCTTCCATGTTGATTATATTAAGGAGGGAAGGTATCTATACTTGTTTTAATGTGTGTCATAAAAGAATTCACTTTTGGTACCTTAATGCAGGTATACACTCATGGTGGTCTAGCTGAAGGGAAAGTTAAATCACACAGGTAGAGTTACAAACTGAAAGAAGGATCTGGTCCTCATGAGGTTAGTATCACTTATACTACACTGTCTAAATGTCAACATCATTACCACGTGTCACTCGCCCACACATCGCGTCAGTTTCAAACGTCCTGTCATTTTTAAAACCAAAGGTCGCCACCGTTGGGACCGATACCTCTAAACTTTAAATACTAATTCCCTCCAAATTTCTCTCAATATTCAAAAATCAAAAGTCGTCAATCCAAACCTTCTTTTAAAGATCTCAAATTTTTTCTCCATATTCTGTTTCCATCTTCTCTTCAAAATGCCTAACTCCGAGTCTTCTTAAAAAACACTCATCTCCCAAGAGGTTGAAAACCCTAGTTCATTCAACTTCTCTGTTCCTTCCCCAGAAGAATCTCCATCCACCCTAGTCTGTGGTGTTGGTGAAATGGATGAATCCATCACTCCGTCGGTCGACATCTTAGCATCCCCTGTTCTTCACTCTGAGAATATTTTGGTGTGTTCCCCCATTCTGGTCTTATCTGGTTACAAATCCCAAAATTTAGAGGCACAATATGTGGCAAAACCTAATGTTGGACCTCGTTCAGAAGATATTGAAGTTAGGTCTATGGCAGTGTCGTATACCATATCATAGATTGTTTGAAGGAGACTTGCCAGAAGGGAAAGGTCCTGAATCATGTATTCTAGCCACATGACTGGAACTGGTCATTATTCAAAGCCTGGCCTCACTCAGAGGAGATGCTCAACCTACTCTACTGGAACATGAGTTGAGGTCACCGGATAAGGTCCCTCACAGAAGTTCTCATGTGTTTGACCAAACACCCAAATCATTTGTTGTTGGGAGTGATGAGGAAGAAGAGGAAGAAGTTTCATTAAAATGGAGCTCTAAAGGAGTGCGAGGTGCTAACTCTTCTCAAATGGTTCCTGATTTGGAAACAGTTATAAAGACGACTGTGATTGACATTGTTGATAAATCCCGCTGAACAAGAAAATGAGCGATAGAGAAAAGGGAAGGGAAAGTTGGTACTGTCTCACTCAAAAGGGGACAAAAAGAAGTATGTTACAAGGAACGAAACAGAAAAGGTTATGGGGAGTGCTATTGCAGCAAGCAAAGCCCAGACTGAGAGAAATAGGAAAAGGAGAAGAGAAGGACTTGAACCTGAACAAGTTGCCTCTGCTCCCCAGTCCATTGAGAATAGTGAAACTGAGTCTGAGGATGTTGCCAAGTATATGGAAAAAAGGAGAAGAGAAGTTGAGGAAGAAAGGGTTAAATCCAAGGGAAATCAAAAAGGGGGAAAGAAATCTCATGTAAAGAAGGTGAAGGTTAAAAAGCAGAAACCTCTTGTAAAAGGGAAAAGGCAGTTAGAGGAACAACCCGTAAAAGGACATAGTCACAGGGTTAAAAATCAAATCGAAGAAAAGGAATTGACTAGAGAGGAACGGGTAGAGAAAATTGGGCAACAAAGAGTATTGAATGGTAGAGTCTTTGATCCTGACATTTTAACAAAATTTGGGATGGCCAATCAGGTTGACGTTGTTACCATTCAAGGCTGGAATCATCTTTTTGAATCACCAGTTCCATACTTGCATGAACCTAGAGTGCGTGAATTCTTCTACAAGATGGAACTACTGGAAGGGGGTGGAATCAAAACTATTGTTAGGAATGTGGAGATTCATCTTGATGAAGAAACTCTAGGAATCATTCTTGGAGTGCATGTGGTAGGAATTTGAACTATTGAGGGCTGTAAACTAACTGGTGATTTCTCAAAGCTTGCTACCAAGCGAGGAGATGTCAAGCTTGCAGGGCTCCCTAAGAAGTTTCTCAAAGGGGAGTATCAGTTGATGTTCGAGTTCATTAACAAAGTAATGGTGCCCAGGACTGAGAAGAGAACAGTAGTATCTGTTGCCGATCTCTTCCTCATGGAAAAACTTAATGAGCTTGAAGAAATCAACCTCCCTGCAATCATGTTGGAACACATGCACAGGATAATGACATGGAAGAATGCTAAGCACGACATTCCTTATGGGTATCTGCTAAACTTTATTTTCAATCATTTTGAAGTCCCATTGGGAAAAAGGCTACTCGGTACCACCAAGTAGATGTTCACTCTGTCTACTTCACTAGAATGTGAGTGCATTGAGGGACCGGCTAAGGGCAGATCTCAGGTGGTGGATGTTCTGGAGCAGTAGGCCACTCTAAGAGGGAGGTAACTGATCTCACCAAGATTCTGAGCAATAAGGAGGTTGAAATCACTAGGCTCAAGTCTGAATTACAGAAGGTTGTTTCCAGAGGACCTGGTACTAGTGAGGGTCATAAGCAGGTGCTCAAAGAGTTGAGGGATGAAAACACAATGTTGTTGAAGACTAATGCCTCTCTCAATGAGGAAATTAAGTCCCTAAACAAGCAACTGATACATGCCCATGAGAGTGCCAATGAACACCTGATGTTGTTAATGCGTGCTTTTAATCCCTCCCCTCATTCGTCCTAAATATGTCTGGTCTCTCTAGTTGTCTTCTGTTTTCTCCATCGTGTACTCCTGAACTCTTGTGGCCTTTTGTTGTTTTGACTGCTTACAGTGGTTAGTATTTGTGATATAATGCTAATTTTGGTGTTGACTTGTTCATGTGTGGTTTGATTTTCTCTTTATTCTTTCATACTCGTGTTATGTGTGTCCCATGGCCCTAAATTTCTGCATGCCTCGTAGTTTAACTTGAATATGTTTACTGCTTCACCTGTTCAATGATGTCAATAGGGGGAAGTTCTGTTGTAAAGTTAAGGGCATTGAATTAATGGGAACTGTGTTTGTTAGGGGCACTGAACTAAGGGGGAACTGATTGCTCACTCATGAGAGGAGTTAATGCAGGTTGTTTGTCATCATCAAAAAGGGGGAAATTGATAAGGGCTCATGTTCGTAGATGTTTTGATGATCTCTTTACAAGTGTAGGGATCTGGTCCTCTGTAGAGTATGAGTACTCGTCCAGTGACAAAGTGCTGAACAACTGTAAAGTTGTCCGCTTCAGAAAGTTGGTAAAACTGCAGAGTACTTTACCGATCAGAAGCGACGAGGTTGTTTGTACGTTGGATAATAACTCCTCATGGTATATATCAAACAACAAACAACATTACCTATTCATTCATTCAAAGAGAGATACTTTCAAGCTTTAAAAACAGCAAGGGACCTGATAGAAGTGCTTCTATTGCTTTATGTACCAGTTGTAATTTTGCTTACTTGTAATAGTGTTTATATTGTAGGATTCATTTCACTTGTGAAAGAAATGTTTCAAATCAGTTAGTCCGAGTTAATGACTCTAGTGTTGAGATACCTCATATTCAATCAGTTCATATTGTAAAAAAGTTTCCAGAAGTCTTCCCAAATGACCTGTCTGGAGTCCCTCCTAAGAGAGAGATAGACTTCGATATAGATGTTCTTCCAGATACTCGTCCTATCTCTATTCTGCCATATAGAATGGCACCAGCACAGTTGAAAGAGCTTAAAGAACAGTTGAAAGATCTCCTTGATAAGGGTTTCATTCGACCAAGTGTCTCACCTTGGGGCGCTTCGGTCTTATTTGTGAGAAAGAAAGATGGTTCCCTTAGGATGTGTATATATTACCGTCAGTTGAACAAGGTTACCATCAAGAATAAGTATCCTCTTCCGAGAATTAATGATTTTGTCGATCAACTGTAAGGTGCTTCTTGTTTTTCTAAGATTGACCTCAGATCTGGCTACCATCAGTGGAAAGTAAAGGAATGTGATTTTCCCAAGACAACATTCATGACCCGTTCTGGTCATTATGAGTTTCTGGTCATATCATTGGTTTGACCAATGCGCTTGCAGCATTCATGGTCCTTATAAATACAGAATTCAAACCTTATTTAGATATGTTTGTTATCATCTTCATTGATGACATACTAATATATTCTAGAATGAAGAAGATCATGCTAAACATCTCAGAATAGTTCTATAGACTCTAAAAGATAAAGAGTTGTATGCTAAGTTCTCGAAATGTGAGTTTTGGCTTGATTTGGTGGCATTATTAGGCCACATTGTGTCTGGAGAGGGAATTAAAGTTGATACTCAGAAAATTGAGGCAATGCAAAATTGACCTAGAACCACATCTCTAACTGATATTAGGAGTTTCTTGGGTTTGGTTGGCTATTATAGAAGGTTCGTAGAGGGGTTCTCATCTATTTCATCCCCTTTGACCAAGTTAACTCAGAAAACCATGAAGTTTCAATGGTCTGAAGCTTGTGAGAAAATCTAAAGGTTGACTACTTCCCAGTGTTAACCTTACCAGAAGGTACGCAAGACTTTGTTGTATATTGAGATGCGTCTAGAGTTGGTTTAGGTTGCGTGTTAATGTAGAATGGCAAGGTTATAGCTTATGCCTCTAGACAGTTGAAAATTCATGAGAAGTACCCAACCCATGACTTAGAGTTGGTTGTTGTAGTACTTTCTTTGAAGTTATGGTGTCATTATTTGTATGGTGCTGATGTTGATGTATTCACGTATCACAAGAGTCTTCAATATGTGTTCACTCAGAAAGAGCTTAATCTCAGACAAATGAGGTGGTTAGAATTACTCAAGGATTATTACGTGAGTATTCCTTACCACCCAGGTAAGGCTAATGTTGTTGCTGATGCTTTAAGCAAATTGTCTATGGGTAGTACCAGCCATGTTGAGGAAGAAAAGAGAGAGTTAGCGAAAGATGTGCATAGACTTGCACGCTTGGGAGTCCGACTGATGGACTCCACGGAAAAAAGAGTAGTGGTGATGAATAGGGCTGAATCATCATTAGTGTCAGAAGTAAAAGAGAAGCAGGACCAAGATCGCATTTTGCTTGAGTTGAAGGCAAATGTTCATAAGCAGAAAATTATCGCTTTTGAAAAAGTGGGAGATGGTGTATTAAGGTATCAAGGTAGATTGTATGTACCAAGGGTGGATGAACTCCAAGAGAGGATCATGGAGAAAGTTAATAGCTCCAGATATTCAATTCATACGGGTTCCACAAATATGTATCGCAATTTGAGAAAGGCTTATTGGTGGAGTAGCATAAAGAAGGGCATTGAAAAGTTCGTTGCTAAGTGTCTGAATTGCCAACAAGTTAAAGTAGAGCATCAAAGTCCCGGTGGTTTGGCTCAGAATATAGAACTTCCGGAATGGAAGTGGGAGATGATAAATAGGGATTTCACCACAGGTTTGCTGAGGTCTCACAGGCAGCATGATTCCATTTGGGTGATTGTCGATAAAATGACAAAGGCAATCCACTTTTTGCCGGTAAAGACTACCCATACAACAGAGGACTATGCCAAGTTGTATCTTCAAGAGGTAATTTCGATTATATTAGATAGAGTGTAACATCTCGCTATTTGAAAGAACTAGGAAGAGTTAAAAATTGGAAATAGTCATTTTAGGAAAGAATGGAAACATCTGGAAATTTGGTTATGTTATGTTAAGTATAGTATTTGGTCAACTTCAAATGATAAAAACTCCTAGATCTGAATGAGTTAGATGTGCTTCAAGATACCGTCGGCAAGATAGTTGAATTATCTTTCCAATGCCACCAATTTTGCGCGATTCTGAGTTTTTATGAGTGAGATATGCCCATTGGAAGTTGGGTTGTTTGGATAAGGAAAGTCCAATCCGGATTTTGAGAGGATAGTTTGGTCTTTTACTTGCCCAATTCTTTTATTTCGTTTTTGGTAATTAAGTTAGGGTCTAATCAGAATTAGATTAGTTTACGCTTTTACCAAAATAAGCTAGGGCTTGGAGTAAAGAGAAAAAAAGAGAAAGGAGAAGAAAAGTTCATAGTTCGTCGAATTCTTTGAGAATTTCTTATGGATTTCGCCAAGGGTTAATCCCTACAAGGTATGTGAGTCTTTCATAACATTGTGTTCATTAATCCACGCACCAAACATGTTTATTTCAGCGTGAATTCATCCTAAAAGAGTTTGAAAGTTTGATGTTCTTGATATGTATTCTTCAATTTGATGTCGTTCTTGAATTGGGCTGAGATTGAGAAGTTTCTGAGATCATTATGTCGAATTATAGAATTGTTTGGAGTTAGGTTCTTAGGTACATTTGCTGGGTATCTGAATCTATAAAGAATTTGGGAAAAAGAACCGAGTATGGGCGAATTGGGGCTGGAAAACGAAGAAGGAAATTAGTCGGGGAAATCTGGGCACCGGCTCCGCTTCGCAAACCTACTCCTCAAATTTGAGAAAAATCTCTTCACATCGCGAGGAGCGGTCACGGACCTTTTTTCCTCAAAAAGTATTTTCGCGACCAAAAATTTAAATACATCTCCGCATCGCGGACCAGCTTTCAGACAGTGATTTTTTTTTATCTTTTCTCATGTTTAGCTGTTTAAAAACACTCCTAAACATCATGAGATATTTCGTATCACAAATCACAATCCTTGAATCCATAATTCAATTCAAGGAAAGTTATGAGTCAAGTTTAGAAGTTAAGAAGCAAGTCAAGAGAAGTTCATTAAAGCTTTATAAAAGTCTTTCACAAACGTTTTAAATTTGTTCTAAGACTTAAGTTATAAGTTAAGCAAAGAGTAGAGATTTGAGTTCATTTCTCCAAAAGTTATAGGGAACTAAGTATTTCCAAGAGTTTAAAATGTTTTCACATTTGAACAAGAAAGGGAAACACCGATTTCCAAAAGAGCTTTTAGGTTAAGTTTTGAGTAATTATCTCAAACCAAAGAAACAAATTTGTTTTAAATGTATTATTGATATTACACCTTTAGCCTAGTAAGAGTAATCTCATTTGAGGATGAATGTTCCCAAAGGGGAGATATTGAAACATCTCGCAAATTGAAATAACTAGGAAGAAGTTAAAGAATTTGAAATAGCCATTTTTGGAAAGAATATAAAAATCTGGAAAATGGTTAAGTATGTTAGGTTGAGTTTTGCGTCAAATTCAAATGACCATAACTCCTTGCTCAGGATGAGTTAGGTGTGTTTCCAGGTATGAAGGAAAGATCTTGGAATAATCTTTCCAACGTTGCCAAGTTTGCGAGATTCCGAGTTCGTATGGGTGAAATATGCCCTTTGGAAGTTAGGTTGTTTGAATAAGGAAAGTCTAATCCGGATTTTTGAAGGGTAGTTTAGTCTTTTCCGTACCCATTTGATTAAATCCGTTTTTTTGTAAATTATTTGGAATCTAAAATGAGTTAGTTTTGTTTACGCAATTAAGAAATACGCTAGGGCTTTGAGAGGAGGGAAAAGAGGAGAAAGGATAAAAGAAACTCAAGATTCGTCTTTGGTTGTGGAATTCGCCAAGGATTCTATCCTACAAGATATGTGAGATTCTCATAGCGTTGGGTTCATTCAGCCACGCCCCAATCATGTTTGTTTCAGTGAAATTCGTTTCAAGAAAGTTGAAAGTATGAAGTTCTTGAATTATGTTCTTAGAGTTTGCTTTAGTTCTTGAGATTTGATGGGATTGTGGAGTTCTTGATGGAATCGTGTCGATTTAAGAGTTGTTTTGAGTTAGATTCTTGTGTGTATATACTGGGTATTTGAATCTATAGAGGAAATTACAAAAAGAATTGGATTTAGTCGAATTGAGGTGACAGTTGGAAGAAGGGAAAAGTCGAGCAGGATTTGGCACGCAAGTCCGTGTCGCGGACTTGCTTCCCTAGTGCACAAAAATCACCTCTGCGTCGTGGTTAGGACGGGGACTCCTCTATTTCAAAATTTAATTTGGCGATTAAATATTTAATTGCATCTCTGCGTCGCGGACTTATTCCCAAACTGTGATTTCTTGATCTTTTCTCATGTTTAGCTATCTAAAAGCACTCCTAAACATCATGAGATCTTCCCTATCAGAAATCACAATCCTTGAATCCATAATTCAATTCAAGGAAAGTTAAGAGTCAAGTCAAGTAAAGTTAAGAGTCAAGTCAAGAGAAGTTCATAAAAGTTTTCAAAAGTCTTTTACAAACATTTTAACTTTGTTTTAAGACTTAAGTTTTATGTTAAGCAAAGAGTAAAGAGTTGAGGTTTATGTTGGGGCCCAAAGAGAAAAGTGTGTTTTGAACAAAACGAAACCATTCTCGATAGCATCAAAATTTTTTTTGCTTAATGTTGTTATAAACCTTCATATTTGTAAGAAAATACGTCTTAATCGTGTATGAGGAAAAAATATGGCATCATGGTGTAATAAGGAGCCTCCCGATCTCTTCAATTTGTGATTGTGGATTACTCTAACATGATCACAAAGGGTAATAATGTCATGAAAATAAAAGTGAAAATAATAAAAAATTAATTCATTTCAATACTTTTGAGGATTTTGAAGCTCCACCTAGGACAATTATTTTCTACCTGAGTTCCTACATCAAATCTCTAAATCAATCATACGAGTCAGTCCTACGACCCGTCAAACTCTCCATTGTTCTTCCTATCAAGTCGTAGGTCTAATATTCAGAAACTTAATTTTCCAAAAATCAACTTTGGTCTACGACTTCCTTCCTACGACCCATAAGAATTCCTACAGTACGTAGGTTGTACTCATAGAAACTTGCTTTAGTCAATTTTTCTTTCCTTTTGGACTTTTCAACTTCCGAGGTTTTTACAGAAAAAGACTCAAATATCCTTTAAAATAACTGTATGGCAAACCTACCATTGCAACCTACGACTTGTAGGAATTCTTACAGACTATATTGGTCAACAGTAGTTTGAGTGATTGGGCCTAAAATTCATCTAACTTCGATAAGACCTTCCGACGGTCCGTATACCCAAAACAAAGAACTCAAATTTTACCCCAAAATTTCACCAAGTTTGGATTGCTTCTAAGGAACCCATCTACAGTCTGTAGAACACCCCACGACTTATTCTGGTCAAAGGTTGATCAAGTTATTGGGACTTCAAATTTCTCAAAACTTGACCCACTTCCTACAAATGCACTCTACAGTCTGTAGAAGCATCTACGACCCGTAGAATGGATCCGTAGAACACAACCAGTAGCTAATAAGTGAAATCTTTCCTTTTCCAAATTCTGAGGTGTTACATTTATTTATGTATAATATTGATTCAAAAATTGAATATGTAAATTTTATTTTAAATAAAATAAAATTTTAATCACAATATTTGTAATAGATATTTAAAATAGGTTCTCTCTATAAAGTAATCTTAGTATTAAAAGTAAATTGATACATACCATTTTTTCATAATTTGACTCTTAAAAGAGGACTTTTTAAAAAAAACTTAGTCAAACAAAATTTTCTTATCAAAAGCATTTTTTAAATGAATTAGCCAAAACAAATAGATTTTTTTCTAAAGCATTTTTTAGAAAATTCATTTTTAAAAAAGTGTTTCTAGAAAAATACAGCTTATAGTAGAAATTGAAATAGGCTCTAGCAGCATAATATCATTTTTTTTTCTATTAGCAATTAATTACATAGATGTAGTAGATTTATTTCAACATATCATAAAGTTATTTTTTTTATGACACATAATATTTTTTTACCACTAATTTAAAGATGCAAATTTACTAGCCTTATTTGAACTAGTACAATAAATTCATCTATATCTTTTATAAAGTAATTAAATATTAAAGATTTATAAAGATTATACTAATTAATAAGATAATTTCATATCTTCCTTCAGCCCCTATATAAGAGTCCTAAATGGCATAGACAATTCATACTTTCATAGCATACAAAAGTTCAATAGTGAAAAAAACATGAAGAGTTTCACTGTGCTTTTTCTTTTCTCTATGACAATATTTTTCACTTTATTTGACCATTCACTAGGTATGATTTTTTTATCCGATGCATATGAAATTATTTTATCAATAAGTATGTGTTCAGATATATGTTTTCATTATTCACTTTTTTTAATCATGTCGATTTATGTGTAATCTTCTCATTATTTTGTATCAGGTGATGATACTAAATTTTGCCCAGGAACTTTTACGACTAATGATGTATGTGCTAATATTAGTTGTGGAAATCTAGCTCTATTTCATTGGCCAGCAAGTTCGATGCCTCATGATTGTGTTTGTACTGCAGCAGGAAGCAATCAAAGTGTTTGTACCTGTCAAATTCGTTGTTAAATAAAATTATGCAATAAAAATGGTTATTATTGATGTTAATTGAGTAATCATACATTTCCATTTAATGATTGAGAATAAATAAAAACAAATAGAGATCAAAAGTTAAACAACATTTTTTATATCACAACGATGAACTGCGGGAGCATCCCCATACTGTTCGTCTTCAACTACAAAATGAAGAGGTTTAGTGGTTTAATGGTAACAAACAAAAAGGAGGAGAAAGTGCTAATCTTACATGGATCTAATCTACAATACTGGAATGCAAGGGCCATGCTGTCGTTGAAGTTTACCAAAATTCAAACTGGAAGGTACATCTACAAGGCAAAAGAAGTCAGTGGAGAAGAAGAGGTCATAAATCAACAGTTACATACCTTTGACAGCTGAGAACAATAGCAATAACCACAATGAAGAACGTCTCCAGCGGCTACAACAACCAGGAAGAGAAAGAGTAGGTGAAGAAATTGGAAATTAAAGGCTCAATTAGGAAACCCAATTGTAGGGTCGCGTTTATTTTCATCTGGTCAGATCACTTTTGGGTCGACCAGGTTCCTTTTTGTATTATTGGCCCATTTTGAATAATTAATAACATGGACAATGCGTCCAAATTTAAATAAATAAATAAAAAGAACAATATTTTTTGTAAGTGGAAAAGCTTAACTTTAAAAGTTGTGAGATCAAAATAGCAATTAAAAGTTGAACAATATTTTTTTCCTTCAAACAAGTGTCATTATTAGAGCAATTTTGTAATTTTATCAAACCAATGTAACCTATAAAATGACACATGTAAAACAATGTAATAATAAATTATATAAATCATTATTATCACATATATCTACTTGCCTTTTGCATCTTCAAAATTAAAATAGATAGATGAAGTTGATTGTTCAAGAAAGTCATTAAGTGCCCAGTTAAATGACCAATAAATTATATCATTTTTTAGAGTAAATAATCACCATAAAATTTTAGATAAATATACATTCTATAGGTATAATAATTGCGCTATTTATTTAACAACTTTGAGAGATAAATTTTGTTATTTAATTGCTTATTTTTTTGTCGCTAACACCATTAAATTTACAATTTTAAAAGGTAAGTTCATTTTCTTCTTTTTAACTACTAAAACTAGAAATTAGCAACGAACAAATTATGTAGTTAAAAAAAATTATTTCTCGTATTTATCGATTAATTAATAAGATATTATAAGTCACAAGATATTTAGTGACAAATTAGCGATTAAGTTTGTAACTAATATCATCTTATTTTTCTATTAGTATTAATATCTAATATAGTGGTAGGTGGAAAGTAATTTTCACTCTTGAATAAATGTTTGGGGTTCAAGCTTTGAGGATTAAATAACATCTGGTAGGGGCGTTTTACCTCCAAAATAATACTTTCCGACTCAAATCTACATTAGTTGGATGGAAAATGGGTATCAAACAATGTGTGAAAAAAAATAAAACAAAAAAACTTCCTATAACTATCCACAAAATTATATTATATTTTTCTTTTCAATGTTCTATTAAATGGCTCTCCTATTAATAATGTTTCAACCCGTTTATGAATTTTAGATTTAACATTTTTTTTTTGTTATCCATGAATATGTAGAAGTTATATTTACCATTTGGAACTTATTTGAGAGGTTTATGTTGGGGGCCAAAGGGATGAGTATGTTTTGAACAATAAAAAAACCATTCTTGATAGTAACTTTCTAGCCTTAAGGTATGAAATAAAATGACCCTTAGGCACTGCTGAACTACTTTCCACTCTAAGACTCGCTTATTAGGAATTTGGAACTTGACAACTCGAGTTCTACAATCAGTGGAGGCATAACTGGTATGAAGCCAGCCCATACCTAGAATGACATCAAAATCTAACATTTCTAACTCAATTAAATCAGCCATGGTGTCTTTGTGATTGATGGAAATGACACAATCACGGTATACTCGCTCCTCTAGAATAGACTCCCCAACATACGTAGAAACACAAAAGGCTTCACAAAGTTTCTCACGAAAAACATCAAAACTATTTGCAACATAAGGAGTCACAAAAGATAAACTTGCTCCTGGGTCTAGCAAAGTAAAAGCATCAAGAGTAAAGACTTTGATCATACCAGTGACAACATATAGAGAGTTCTCTTACTCTTGACGACTAGTGAGCGCAATAAGATGGTTTGTTCCTCCGCTAGTACCTGAAGTAGCTCCTCTAGGTGCAGCCTTGTCTGGTGGAGTAACTGATGAAGATTGGGCTCTATTGCCCTGATTCCCACTACCTTGCCGGTTTTTAGGGCACTTTTTCATGAAGTGACCCTCTTGTCTACACTCGAAGCAACCTGACTGGCCATCACGACACTTACCTGGGTGGGTTCTACCACACTTAGCACATGCATAAGCCTAGTTACCTCCTTGTGCTACACTTCCCTAAGACTGTGCAGGTCTAACTCTGAAGTTCTGCGAATTCTGACCATTATTCTCACATTTGTTTCATGGTGCAGGTGCACTAGCAGATGACGGAGCAGGTCCCTTTTGCTTTTGCTGAAAGAATGAAAGATTCACATTACTTTTCTGCTACCCAAACTCATTCCCTGTCTTAGCTTTCTTATTTCTGAATTCCTCTCTATCCCTCAGCTTCTCTTCCTCAACCTACTGCACATAGACCATCAACCTTGATATATCAATGTTCCCAATTAGCATCGCTTCCCTGCCCCTTTTGCTTGATATACGGGACAAGCCAACAAAAAACAAACTCATTCTACTCCTCATATCCGCAACCATCTCCGGAGCATAACGGGATAGTTGGGTGAACTTCAACCCATACTCATGAACACTTAGTGACTCTTGCTTAAGGGTTAGAAATTCCTGTACCTTAGCCTCTTTCAGTTCTCGGGGAAAGAAACGCCCCAAGAAGGCATCCTGAAAACAAGCCTAACTCGCAGGTGGTGCATCCTCAGCTCTACCCTCCTTCCTCTGGTCGAACCAAATCCTAGCGACACCCTTCATTTGGTATGTAGCTAGTTCCACCCTCTCAGTATCAGCAACGTGCATGACATCAAATATCTTTTATAGCTCCTCAATAAAATTCTCTGGATCCTCGAAAGTGCTCGAACTAGTGAAACTTGGAGGGTTCATCCTCAAGAACTCACGAATCCTCGAAGTGCCAGCCTTTTCTTGTCGAGCTCCTCTTTGTTGCCCAACCTGATTAGTCACAGCTTGACTTAGCATCCTTACGGCTTCTCTAAACTCAGCGTCAGTGACTTCCCCTTGGGGTTGCATTTCAGGTGCATTGGGTACCCCTTGCTCCTCAACATTATGTCTAGCAGGATGACATTTGACAGCTCTTCATGGAGGCATGATTATCTAAAAACACGCGCAGACACAAATTAGAAAGAAACTTTTTAGAGATCAAACTCAAACACACGAAATGAGTGTGAAAGAAGTGAGATAATTTCCTAAGTATTGCAGCCTCCTAATTATAGATATGGCGCGCTTCACACCAATAACTAGGACTCTACACACACGGCTTCATAGAATCCCTAGGACTCTTGAACTCTTTGCTCTTATTCCAAGTTTGTCACACCCCGAGCCTACACCCCGGACGTGGCTAGGACTCGAGAACTATTGTTGGCCCTAACCAAACACTTAGCCTGACTTACTACTCAGCGGAAGACTTTACTTAAGATAAATATACTTTAAAAGAATAATTGAACTACTCAATAAATAACTTAGAATGTAATAAATAACATTCACTGCCAAAGTGGCAACTCAAGTCTCAACTTAACTGAAAAGGGAAAGTAAAGACTCATGTACTAACATCAACTAACTCTGTCTATAAAGCCTCTAAAAAACTGAGATGGACGTCGGGATAAGACCCACGACATCCTAATGAACTAAAGTGTTGAAAGCAGTAAAAAGGATCCTCTGGAAAGCTAGGAGGCCCATCAACTGACTCTGAGTGCTCAACTGGATTAACGATGCGTTGGATGTTGACCCTGGTTACCTGTGTCTGCATCATAAAATGATGCAGGCCAACTGGCATCAGTACATTGAATGTACGAGTATGTGAGTTGGAATGCTAAACATAACATAGGCTTGAAAAGAATCTGAAAGGAACACTTACCTTGGCTTTACTCAACTCATGAACAACTTAACTTAATATAAAGCAATAAAACACATGCAATATATAGAAAACTTTTAAAATAGTAGAAAGCAACTCAGTTCATTAAAGAAATGAAATAACAAACTCAACTTTACTCATGTAATAAAGTAATATAGTTTCTATAGGAGTTTCTCTAATCGAAAACTACCACTATGAGCCTAAGTGGTGATACACCGTCTTGCCCAATCGGCCAGAACTCTCCTATATTTTTCTGTCATATAGAACGCTTAACTAAGTAGATCCACTAGTCTCTGCTAAAAAGCACTTAAGGAATCATCTAAAAAGTATGATCATTTACTACCCATGATGACTACATGGTTTATGGAGACTTGAGTTAATATGAACTCGCATCCCCATATCGGTGCTCAATACTACTCCCAAAATATACTTAGCTCATATGTTTAAAACAAACTTCTATCTTTGGTTTGAGATAATTACTCAAAACTTACCTTGAAAGCTCTCTTGGAAATCGGTGTTTCCCTTTCGTGTTCAAATGTGAACATTTTAAACTCCTGGGAATACTTAGTTCCCTTATAACTTTTGGAGAAATGAACTCAACTCTTTACTCTTTGCTTAACTTAAAACTTAAGTCTTAAAACAAAGTTAAAACGTTTGTAAAAGACTTTTGAAAACTTTTATGAACTTCTCTTGACTTGACTCTTAACTTTACTTGAGTTGACTCTTAACTTTCCTTGAATTGAATTATGGATTCAAGGATTGTGATTTGTGATAGGGAAGATCTCATGATGTTTAGAAGTGTTTTTAGATAGAAAAACATGAGAAAAGATCAAGAAATCATTGTCTGGGAACAAGTCTGTGACGCAGAGATGCATTAAAATATTTGATTGCGAAATTAAATTTTGAAACAGAGAATTCCGCGTCCTAACCGTGACGTGGAGGTGATTTTTGTGCACTGGGGAAGCAAGTCAGCGACGCGGACTTGTGTGCCAAAACCTTCTCGACTCTTCCCTTCTTCGTTTTCTCACACCAATTCACCTAAATCCTATTCTTTTTCTAAATCGACATGATTCCATCAAAAACTCCACAATCCCATCAAATCTCAAGAACTAAAGCAAACTCAAAGAACATAATTCAAGAACAACATACTTTCAACTTTCTAGAAACTAATTTTGCTGAAACAAACATGATTGGCGCGTGGGTTAATGAACCCAACGCTATGAGAATCTCACATACCTTGTAGGATTGAATCCTTGCCAAATTCCACAACCAAAATCGCAAGAACTTGACGAATATTGAGTTTCTCTTCTCTCAAAGCCCTAGCGTATTTTTTAATTGCGTAAGCTAAACTAACTCAGTTTAGACTCCAAATAATTTACAAAAAAAAACATGTTTTATTAAATGGGTAAGGAAAATATTAAACTACCCTTCAAAAATCCGAATTAGACTTTCCTTATTCAAACAACCCAAATTCCAAAGGGGATATCTCACTCAAACGAACTCGGAATCACGCAAACTTGGCGGCATTGGAAAGATTATTCCAAGATATTACCTACAATACCTGGAAACACACCTAAATTATCCTAATCTAGGATTTATTGTCATTTGAAGTTGACCAAATATTCAACTGAACATACTTAACCAATTTCCAGATTTTTATATTCTTTCCAAAAATGGCTATTTCCAATTCTTTAACTTCTTCCTAGTTATTTCAATTTGCGAGATGTTACAGAAGATATGAAATTATGATATTAATTAGTATAATCTTTAAAAATCTCTAATTTTTAAATTACTTTATAAAAGATATATATGAATTTATGGTATGTCACAGCCCGAGCCTACACCCTGGACGTGACCGGCACTCGGAGACCATTACTGGCCCTAAGAGAACCCTTGGCCTGGCTTACTTAACTCAACGGAAGACTTAACTCAACAAAATAAACTCATGTAATAGTTTAAATGATAACTTATTAGCCAAATTGGCAACTTCTGTCTCAAAACAAAGTATCTGCAAATACATAGATGAGAGACTCATAACTACTGTCTAACTGTCTATGAAGCTTGTATAATGCTGAGATAGATGTTGGGACAGACCCCACAACATCCTAATAAAGAAAAAAACTAGGAAAGCGAATAAAAGAGTCCTCCGGAATGCAAGGAGGCTCACCACTAACTCTAGAGTGCTCGATTAGATCAACGGCGTGCTGGATGCTAATCCTGGTTACCTAAGTTTGCATCATAATAAGATGCAGGTCAACTGGAATCAATATATTGAATGTACGAGTATGCGAGTTGGAATACTAAACAACAACTTAAGCTTGGAAGGAGTAAAAAGGAACACTTACCTTAGCTCTGTACAACCCATGAATAACTAAACTCAATAAAAAGCAATAAGACACATGCAATATATATATATATATAAAGCTTGTAAAACAGTGTAAACAACTTAGTTCGTTAAACATAAAGCAATAACAAACTCAACTTTACTTATATATTAAAGTAATATAACTTTTTGTGGGAGATTCTTTAACCGACAACCACCACTATGAGCCCTAGTAATGATACAACGTTTTACCTCATGTTGCCCAAGGACCATCCTATACCTCGCCATGATATAGGACCTTACTTAACTTAGTGGATCCACTAGCTTAACTTACGTGATCATCTAAAAAGTATGACCTGTTAAATCCCATGTTGGATACATGGTTCTTATGGAGAGTTGAGTTAATATTGTAACGACTTGGAAAAAAATGATAGGTTAAGCAAGAGCCTATGACTTTGTGTTGACTTTATAATGAGGTTCTATGAGGGGTTTATATGTAATTTTGTTTTAATTGTGTAACTCCGACAATTTAAAATGAATAAGAAGAAGCTTGAAATTGGAAGTAGTCATTTTTGGAAAAAAATTCAGAATCTGGAAATTCGGCCAAGTGTGGAAATCAGTGAGTTTTTGGCCAACTTTGAGCAGTCATAACTCCTAGATCAGGATGATCCAGGAGTAGTTCCAGTTATGTTTGGAAAGCCCTTGGAACGATCTTTCCAACGCCACCGAGTTTGCTCGATTCCGAGTTTTTATGAGCGAGTTATGCCCTTTGAAAGTTGGGCAGTTGGCAGGGAGTCCGTCCGGAAATTTAAGGGCATTTCGGTCTTTTCACAAATCTTTTCTTTTGAGGTTATATTGTTGTGTTAGGCTGTTTGTGGATCATTTTTGTTCCATTTTAAAAGAATAAGAGTTAGGGTTCTTGAGTGAAGAAGAGAAGAAGAGAGGAAGAAGAGGAGTTGGAGCTAGGGTTGAAGATTTCTTGATGTTTCTTCTTCAAATTTCGTGGGGAATTCATCTTTAAGGTATGGGGATCCTTTATCCTTGATCATTCTTTCTTTCAAGGAGCCCAATCAAAGGGTTTTCAAGGTCTTTCAAATACACCAAAATCCTATTTCGAATTCTAAGCATGGGTCCTTGCATTAAATGATTTTCAATGATGTTTTATGTTGTTATTAATGATTATTGATGGTTTTAGGAAAGAAATCTTCATGAACCCATGCCTTTACAAATTCTCTAAATTTGGCATAAAGTGGGTGTATTGATTTTGTGTAATTTGATGGACGATTATTGTGTAAATTGTTGTGGGCTGTTCATGTATGTATTTATCTATGTTGAATTGTTAAGAATTGTTATTGAATTGAAGGATGTGGGATGTTAGCCTTGAATGGGCAAAATTGTGAATTGGTCTTCATGTTGATTATGGGCTTATGCTTAGCTTAGTTTGTATAGTTGAATGTTGTTATTATCATTGTTATTGTATTGTTAATTGTTGGAATATGAGGATGATGAAGATTGCCATGGAAAGAGGGTAAGTTGATCAAACTTGATAAATATTGTATAATTGGCATGAAATTGAGTATTGTGGCTTATGGCCTTTGAAAAGGGTGGTAAGATGGCTTGATCTCTTAGTATTAATATAATTGTTATTGGTTGGTTTGATCCACCTTTGGTGGAGGTGGTTATTTGTTGTATTATTGTGAATTGAGGCCATGAAGGGCATTATGTGAATGTTATTATATTGTTGTATTATTATACACATATGAGGCTATATGTAAAGTCTTATATGAAGCTATATGTGAAGGTATGATGTGAATGAGTTTTATATGAAGCTATATGTGAAGGTATGATGTGAATGAGTTTTATGTGATCTTGTGATGATCCTATGTAAAGTGGATAGCATTGTGAGTTAAAGTATGATTTCTTATGATGTATATATGAAATGATGTTGGATTATGAAGTATCCTTAAATGAAAATGTTGTGACTTGGTTGGTAGACTAAAGTGTCCCTCCTTGTTACTTAAAGTCTTGAATGCATGAATGTGTGAAATGGGCAGAACTAAGAAATGGTGCCCTTTTTATAAATGCCAAAAGAGGAATTCTAGGCCAAGACTTGAATCGGCAAAACTAAGAAATGGTGCCCTTTCATAAGTCTAGCTTTCCTAAGTAAATGTAAAACCATGAAATCGGTAGACCTAATGGTGGTAGCCCTTCTCATGTGTGAAATGATGAACCTTGGACCGGCAGGCTTAAGGCACCCTTAATGAAAAATCGGTAGGCCTAAGGCACCCTTCCAGGGGGATTTAATGAGCTATCCTTATGAACCTTGATTGGCCATGACTAAGAAATGGGGCCTTTCTTGGGAAGAGGTACTATGAGTTGGTTGAACTAGAAAAGGAACCTTCTCTAAGTACATATGTGATTGAATACTCTATGGGAAACAAGGCTAGCACCGAGTGGATGTGGTTAGGAAGGTGGCCTAGTTGAGTATGAGATTAGGCACAATGAACTTCCTTGGACATCCCCTAAACCATGTGCCTACATGGGTTGCTTACTAGTTCTACCTTTGGCAAGTAGAACAACCTCCACGGAGTAGGATAGACTCCGGATTCCATACCTAGCTAGTATGGTCTATGTCGGTTATGCCTATTCCCATCATGTGGGATGTGCACTCTAGTTATTGGATAGGTTCTACAACGTGTAGGTAGTAGTATGGGATGCTATCTACACATGGCACGAGTAGGCTTTGAAGATACTAAAGTGAGTTCCCTAAGTCTAACGACTATTATGTGAAAGTCTCCTTAGTGCTTGAATGTCTCCAAAATGGTTTCTTAAAGAATGTTGGCCTATTGATGTTATGTTGTAAAGGAAATGTCCTTATCTAAGGTAATCTTGAGGAACACTTAAGTGTGCTTGAAGAGGTTGTATGGGCGGTCACTTCTTGTCTTACTCAAGTGTGTCTTAAGATTATATTAGGTAGAGGTCCTATGGTAATGAAATGACATGTGTTCTTTTAAAGTTAAGCATGAGTTGTATATGGACATATGTTGATTATATTGATGGTGGGCTATGGTCTTATATGTTAATGTTGACTTGTATTATGTCTCTTATACTTGTAAAGAAAGGTTTTATCAAATTGATATGAAAGCATTTATTCTTTGAAAATGTCCTTTTTGACATGTTTTTGCATGGTCGCCATACTTAGTACTTAATTGTGCTAACCCCTTTCTTTCCCTTTTTTGAACTAAAGTGTAGGGATTTGGAGAAGATGACATGTCATGGCTTTGATAGGTTTCTAAGTGTTGAAGATGAAGACTTGGTGAGTCCTCATAGATTCGAGGACAATACCCAATACGTTCTTTTATGTCTTTTAGTATTGTTTAAGTTGTGTACGGGATTAGTCCCGAAATTTGTACTCTAAAGTATTAGATGGTTTTGAGACATCATGTATAAAGTCTAGAAAGTCTTCCGCTTGCTATTGTTTTTTTTAATGAAATGTTTTCTTGGTAAAGAAAGTTTTTAATTCCTTATGGTTTTAGTGTCTATGCGATGAATGAATGCTAAGAGGCTTGTATTAGACCTCTTCGAGGTCGAGTACGCCGGTTACGACTAGGGGGTGATCCCGGGTCGTGACAAATATGAACTCGCATCCCCAATTCGGTGCTCAATACTACTCCCAAAATATACTTTAGCTCATATGTGTTGTAAACACCTCTTTCTTTAGTTTGAGATAATTGCTCAAAGTTTAGCCCAAGGGCTCTCTTGGAATCGATGTTCCATTTTCTTGCTCAAATGTGTAAAAACATTTATAAACTCTTAGGGAATACTTAGTTCCCTTATAACTTTTGAGAAATGAACTTGACTCTTTACTCTTTGCTTAACTTGAAACCTTGAGTCTTAAAACGAAGTTTAAACGTTTAATAAAGACTCTTGAAAACTTTAAGAAACTTTGCTTTGACTTGTTTCTTAACTTCTAGACTTGACTTTTAACTTCTTTGACTTTGATCTTAACTTTCCTTGAATTGGATTATGGATTCAAGGTTCATGATCTCATGTTTATGGATGATTTCATGATGTTTAGATGTACCTTAGAGTGTTAGAATCAACTAGAAAACATAGGTACATAACTTAGGAACTAGTACGAAAAGGTGGGGAACGAATGGGGAGAACTGGGTCCCTGGCGCTCTGAGAGGCGCAGGGCGCCAGCCCTCAATATTTAGAGACCAGTCTAGGGAACGCTGGATGGCGCGGCACCCCAAGGGTGAACATTTAGAGACCCTTTTGGGGGGCGCTGGCTGGCGCGACGCCCCACCCCTATACCCAGGTGTTTGACAACTTTGCTTCTCCGTTTTTCATCTCTAAACCCTCCTAACTTCTATGCTTCTTTCCCCAAACACTTAGGATCATTAGTACTCTCATCTTACAACAGATCTAACTCGAAAAACAACCCAGAAACCTGAATCAAATCAACCCCCCAAGCATCAACAACTCAACCAACAAGAATTTGATAATTGTTCTTCAAGAACTTCACTTCTTAACATGTAAACAACTCCAAATCGCTGAATTGAAATAAGTTGGTGTGTGGGTGAACTAACCCATCACTAAAAGATCTCACATACCGTAATAGGGATCACCCCCGACAAATTCCACTCCAAAAGCTTGATGTTCTTGGCGAAATCTTGGCTTTTCTCCCTTTCTTTCTTCTTTTCTCTTTTCTCCAAGCCCTAAGCATATTCTAATTTTCCAAAACTGAATTAAGTTCTGTTCTTACCCCAATAAACCCCTAAAAGTGAATTAGGAAATTAATTAGAGAAAAGAATAGTTTGCCCTTCCTTAAATCCGGATTTGGACTTTCCTCAATCCAACAACCCAACTTGCGAAAGGCATAACTCACTCATACGATATCGAAATCACGCAAACTCGGTGGCGTTGGAAAGATATCTCCAACGGATTTCCAACCATATCAAGAACTTCTCAGAACTCTTCCTGATCTAGGAGTTATGGTCGTTTGAAATGACCAAAACTCACTTTCTTAACTTAGACAAAATTTCCAGATTTTCACATGCTTTCCAAAAATGATTATTTTCAGATTTTAAACTCTTTCTAGTTGTTTCTAGGTGCGAGATGTTACATGGCACTAGTTGAAATAAGGTAAGTAAATCTGTAGCTTTAAATTACTGGTCATAAAATATTACTTATCGTAAAATACAAATAAGCTTATGATATGTTGAAGTAAAGCTAGTAAATCTAAGTAAATAATTGCTTATAGAATACAAATGATATTATGCTGTTAGAGTCTATTTCGGTTTCTGCTAAAAATTGTTTATTTCTAGAAACACTTTTTTTTAAATGCCTTTTTTTTAAAAATGCTTTAGAAAAAAATTATCTGTGTTTGGCTAATTCATTTGATAATGCTTTTGATAAGAAAATTTTGTTTGACTAATCTTTTTCTAAAAAGCACTTTTAATTAAGAGTCAGATTATGAAAAATGGTAAGTATCAATGTACTTTTAATACCAAGATTATTTTATAGACAGAAACTATTTTAAATATCTGTCACAAATATTGTGATTAAAATTTATTTTAATTAAATTAAAATTTACATATTCAATCTTTGAATTAATATTATACATAAATAAATGTAACACCTCAAAATTTGGAAAAGGAAAGATTTCACTTATTAGCTATTGGTTGTGTTCTACGGATCCATTATATGGGTTGCAGATGCTTCTACAGACAATAGAGTGCATCCGTAGGAAGTGGGTCAAGTTTTGGGAAATTTGAAGTCCCAATAACTTGATCAACCTTTGACTAGAACAAATCGTGGAATGTTTAACAGACTGTAGATGGGTTCCGTAGAAACAATCTAGACTTGGTGAAATTTTGGGGTAAAAGTTGAGTTCTGCGGTTTGGGTATACGGATCGTCGAAAGGTGTAATCGAAGTTTGATGAATTTTAGGACCCAGTCAGACAAACTACGGTTGACCAGTATAGTCAGTAAGAATTCCTACAAGCCGTAGATTGAAATCGTAGGTATGCCATACAGTTATTTTAAAGGGTCTTTGGGTCTTTTTTCTGTAAAAACCTCGGAAGTTGGAAAGTCTAAAAGGAAAGATAATGCCAAAAAGTTGACTAAAGCAAGTTTGTACGAGTCCAACCTACGAACCATAGGAACTCCTATGGGTTGTAAGAGGGAAGTCGTAGACCAAAGTTGAGTTTTGGAAAATTAAGTTTTTGAATATTGGACCTACGACATGATAGGACGAACCGTAGAGAGTTTGATGGGTTGTAGGACAGACTCGTAGGATTGATTTAGAGATTTGACGTAGGAACTCAAAATGAAAATAATTGTCCTAGGTGGAGTTTCAAAATCCTCAAAAGTCTTGAAATGAATTAATTTTATTTTGATTTTCACTATTTATTTTAATGAATATATTTCCCTTTGTGATCCTGATGGGGTCATCCACGATCACAAATTAAAGAGATCGCGAGGCTCCTTATTACACCATGATGCCATATTTTTTCCTCATACACGATTACAACTTATTCTCTTACAAAGACAAAGTTTTATACCAACATTAAGAAAAACAAAATTCGATACTATCCAGAATGGTTTTTTTGTTCAAAACATACTCATCCATTTGGGCCCCAACATAAACCTCTCAAATAAGTTCCAAATGGTAATTATAACTTCTACATATTCATGGATAACAAAAAAATAGTTAAATCTAAAATTCATAATCGGGATGAAACATTATTAATAGGAGAGCCATTTAATCGAACATTGAAAAATAAAATATAATATAATTTTTTGGATAGTTATAGGAAGTTTTTTATTTTTTTATTTTTATTCACACAGTGTTTAATACCCATTTTCCATCCAAATAATGCAGATTTGAGTCGAAAAGTATTATTTTGGAGTAAAACGCCCCTACCAGATGTTATTTAATCCTCAAAGCCTGAACCCCAAACTTTTATTCAAGGGTGAAAATTACTTTCCACCTATCACTATATTAGAAATTAATACTAACAGAAAAATAAAATGATATTAGTCACAAACTTCATCGCTAATATGTTACTAAATATCTTGTGACTTATAATATCTTATCAATTAATCGAAAAATATGAGATTTTTTTTCTTTAACTACATAATTTGATCGTCAATAATTTCTATTTTTAGTAGATAAAAAGAAGAAAATGAACTTACCTTTTAAAATTGTAACTTTAATAGTATTAGCGACAAAAAATTAAGCAGTTAAATAATAAAATTTATATCTCAAAGTTGTTAAATAAATTTCGCAATGATTATACCTATAGATTGTATATTGATCTAAAATTTTATGTTTATTATTTACTCTCAAAAATGATATAATTTATTGGTCATTTAAGTGGGCACCTAATGACTTTCTTGAACAATCAACTTCATCTATCTATTTAAATTTTGAAGATGCAAAAAGCAAGTAAATATATGTGATAATAATGATTTATATAATTTATTATTACATTGTTTTGACATGTGTCATTTTATATGTTACATTGGTTTGATAAAATTACAAAATTGCTCTATTAATGACGCTTGTTTGAAGGAAAAAAATATTGTTCAACATTTAATTGCAATTTTGATCTCACAACTTTTAAAGTTAAGCCTTTCCAATCATAAAAAATATTGTTCAACTTTTGATTTCTATTTATTCTCAATCATTAAATGGACATGTATGATTACTCCATTAACATTAATAATAACTACTTCTATTGCATAATTTTGTTTAACAACGAATTTCACAGATACAAAGACTTTGATTGCTTCCTGCTGCAGTACAAACACAATTATGAGGCATCGAACTTGCTGGCCAGTGAAATAGAGCTAGATTTCCACAACTAATTTAGCACATACATCATTAGTCGTAAAAGTTCATGGGCAAAAATTAGTATCATCACCTGATACAAAATAATGAGAAGATTACACATAAATCGACATGATTAGAAAGACAAATCATGAAAACATATACTTATTGATCAAATAATTTCATATGCATCGGAAAAAAAAATCATACCTAGTGAATGGTCAAAAAAAGTGAAAAATATTGTCATAGAGAAAAGAAAAAGCATAGTGAAACTCTTCATGTTTTTTTCACTATTTAATTTTGTACGCAATGAAAGTATGAATTGTCGATGCCATTTAGGACTCTTATAGGGGCTGAAGGAACTTATGAAATTATGATATTAATTAGTATAATATTTATATATCTGTAATTTTTAAATTACTTTATAAAAGATATATATGAATTTATGGTACTAGTTCAAATAAGGCTAGTAAATTTGTATCTTTAAATTACTGGTCATCAAATATTACTTGTCATAAAATACAAATAAGCCTATGACATGTTGAAATAAAGCTAGTAAATCTATGTAATTAATTGCTCATAGAAAACAAATGATATTATGCTGTTAGAGCCTATTTTGGTTTCTACAAAAAAAAAATTATTTCTAGAAACACTTTTTAAAAAAAAAACTTTTGAAAAAAATTCTTTAGAAAAAAATTATTTGTGTTTGGCTAATTCATTTGATAAGAAAATTTTGTTTGACTAATCTTTTTCTAAAAAGTGCTTTTAAGAGTCAAATGAAGAAAAATGGTAAGTATCAATGTACTTTTAATACAAATATTATTTTATAGAGAGAAACTATTTTAAATATCTATTACAAATATTGTGATTAAAATTTTATTTTAATTAAAATAAAATTTACATATTCAATTTTTGAATCAATATTATACATAAATAAATGTAACACCTCGAAATTTGGAAAAGGAAAGATTTCACTTATTAGCTACTGGTTGTGTTCTACGGACCCATTCTACGAGTTGTAGATGCTTCTACAGAGCATAGAGTGCATCCATAGGAAGTGGGTCAAGTTTTGGTAAATTTGAAGTCCCAATAAGTTGATCAACCTTTGACTAAAACAGGTTGTGGGATGTTTAACAGACTGTAGATGGGTTCCGTAGAAGCAATCTAGACTTGGTGAAATTTTGGGGTAAAAGTTGAGTTCTGCGATTTGGGTATATGGACCGTCGAAAGGTCTCATTGAAGTTAGATGAATTTTAGACCCAGTCAACCAAACTATGGTAGACCAGTATAGTCAGTAAGAATTCCTACAAGCCATAGGTTCCAATCGTAGGTATGCCATATAGTTATTTTAAAGGGTCTTTGGGCCTTTTTCTGTAAAAACCTCGAATGTTGAAAAGTCTAAAAGGAAAGATAATGCAGAAAAATTGACTAAATTAAGTTTATACGAGTCCAACTTAGGAAACGTAGGAATTCCTATGGGTCGTAGGAAGGAAGTCGTAGACCAAAGTTGAGTTTTGGAAAATTAAGTTTTTGAATATTGGACCTACGACATGATAGCACGAACTGTAGATAGTTTGACGGGTTGTAGGATTAACTTGTAGGATTGATTTAGAGATTTGACGTAGGAACTCAAGCAGAAAATAATTGTCCTAGGTAGATCTTCAAAATCCTCAAATGTCTCGAAATGAATTAAATTTTTTTGATTTTCACTATTTATTTTAATGAAATTATTTCCCTTGGTGATCCTGATGGGGTCAGACACGATCACAAATTAAAGAGATCGCGAAACTCCTTATTACACCATGATGCCATATTTTTTCCTCATACACGATTACGACTTATTCTCTTACAAAGACGAAGTCTTATACCAACATTAAGAAAAACAAAATTTGATACTATCCAGAATGGGTTTTTTGGTTCAAAACATGCTCATCCCTTTGGGCCCCAACATAGACCTCTCATATAAGTTCCAAATGGTAAATATAACTTCTACATATTCATGGATGAAAAAAATGTTAAATCTAAAATTCATAATTGGGTTGAAACATTATTAATAGGAGAGCCATTTAATCGAACATTGAAAAGTAAAATATAATATAATTTTGTGGATAGTTATAGGAAGTTTTTTTGTTTATATTATTTTTTCACACAGTGTTTGATACCCATTTTCCATCCAACTAATGTAGATTTCAATAGAAAATTATCATTTTGGGGGTAAACCGCTCCTACCAGATGTTATTTAATCCTCAAAGCCCGAACCCCAAACTTTTAGTCAAGGGTGAAAATTACTTTACACCTACCACTATATTAGATATTAATACTAATAGAAAAATAAAATGATATATTAGTTACAAACTTCATCGCTAATATGTCACTAAATATCTTGTGACTTATTATATCTTATTAATTAATCAATAAATATGAGAAATAATTTTTTTTGTTTACCTACATAATTTGTTTGTCGCTAATTTCTATTTTTAGTAGATAAAAAGAAGAAAATGAACTTACCTTTTGAAATTGTAACTTTAATGGTGTTAGCGACAAAAAATTAAACAGTTAATTAACAAAATGTATCTCTCAAAGTTGTTAAATAAATAGCGCAATGATTATATATATAGATTGTATATTGATCTAAAATTTTATGTTGATTATGTACTCTCAAAAATGATATAATTTATTGGTCATTTAAGTGGGCACCTAATGACTTTCTTGAACAATCAACTTCATCTATCTATTTTAATTTTGAAGATGCAAAAGTCAAGTAAATATATGTGATAATAATAATTTATATAATTTATTATTACATTGTTTTGACATGTGTCATTTTATATGTTACATTGGTTTGATAAAAATACAAAATTGCTCTAATAATGACACTTGTTTGAAGGGAAAAAAGTATTGTTCAACTTTTAATTGCTATTTTGATCTCATAACTTTTAAGGTTAAGTTTTTTCACTTATAAAAAATATTGATCAACTTTTGATTTCTATTTGTTTTTAGTTATTCTCTATCATTAAATGGACATGTATCATTACTCAATTAACATCAATAATAACCATTTTTATTGCATTATTTTGTTTAACAACGAATTTGACAGGTACAAAGACTTTGATTGCTTCCTGCTGTAGTACAAACACAATCATGAGGCATCGAACTTGCTGGCCAGTGAAATAGAGCTAGATTTCCACAACTAATATTAACACATACATCATTAGTCGTAAAAGTTCCTGGGCAAAATTTAGTATCATTATCACCTGATACAAAATAATGAGAAGATTACACATAAATCGGCATGATTAAAAATATGAATAATGAAAACATATATCTGAACACATACTTATTGATAAAATAATTTCATATGCATCGGATAAAAAAATCATACCTAGTGAATGGTCAAACAAAGTGAAAAATATTGTCATAGAGAAAAGAAAAAGCGTAGTGAATCTCTTCATGATTTTTTCACTATTGAACTTTTGTATGCTATGAAATTATGAATTGTCGATGCCATTTAGGACTCTTATATAGGGGCTGAAGGAAGATATGAAATTATCATATTAATTAGTATAAACTTTATAAATCTGTAATTTTTAATTACTTTATAAAAGATATAAATGAATTTATTGTACTAGTTCAAATAAGGCTAGTAAATCTGTATCTTTAAATTACTGGTCAAAACATATTACTTGTCATAAAATACAAATAAGTTTATGATATGTTGAAATAAAGCTAGTAAATCTATATAGTTAATTGCTAATAGAATACCAATGATAGTATGCTGCTAGAGCCTATTACAGTTTCTGCTATAAACTGTTTTTTTCTAGAAACACTTTTAAAAATGACTTTTTATAAAAAAAAAAATGCTTTAGAAAAAAAATCAATTTGTGTTTGATTAATTCATTTGAAAAATGCTTTTGATAAGAAAATTTTGTTTGACTAATCTTTTTTAAAAAAAGTACTTTTTTAAGAGTCAAATTATGAAAAAATAGTATGTATCAATGTACTTTTAGTACTAATATTAATTTATAGAGAGAACCTATTTTAAATATCTATTACAAATATTGTGATTAAAATTTTATTTTATTTAGATTAATTTACATATTCAATTTTTGAATCAATATTATACATAAATAAATGTAACACCTCAGAATTTGGAAAAGGAAAGATTTCACTTATTAGCTACTGGTTGTGTTCTACGGATCCATTCTACGGGTCGTAGATGCTTCTACAGACTGTAGAGTGCATTCGTAGGAAGTGGGTCAAGTTTTGAGAAATTTGAAGTCCCAATAACTTGATCAACCTTTGACCAGAATAAGTCGTGGGGTGTTCTACAGACTGTAGATGGGTTCCTTAGAAGCAATCCAAACTTGGTGAAATTTTGGGGTAAAATTTGAGTTCTTTGTTTTGGGTATACGGACCGTCGGAAGGTCTTATGGAAGTTAGATGAATTTTAGGCCCAATCACTCAAACAACTGTTGACCAATATAGTCTGTAAGAATTCCTACAAGTCGTAGGTTGCAATGGTAGGTTTGCCATACATTTATTTTAAAGGATATTTGAGTCTTTTTCTGTAAAAACCTCGGAAGTTGAAAAGTCCAAAAGGAAAGAAAAATGCAGAAAAAATGACTAATGCAAGTTTCTATGAGTACAACCTACGAATCGTAGGAATTCTTATGGGTCATAGGAAGGAAGTCATACACCAAAGTTGAGTCTTGGAAAATTAAGTTTCTAAATATTGGACCTACAACTTGATAGGATGAACTATAGAGAGTTTGACGGGGCGTAGGACTGACTCGTAGGATTGATTTAGAGATTTGATGTAGGAACTCAGGTAGAAAATAATTGTCCTAGGTGGAGCTTCAAAATCCTCAAAAGTCTTGAAATGAATTAATTTTTTTTTAATTTTCACTTTTATTTTCATGACATTATTTCCCTTTGTGATCATGATAGAGTCATCCACGATCACAAATTGAAGATATCGCGAGGATCCTTATTATACCATGATGCCATATTGTTTCCACATACGCAATTAAGACTTATTTTCTTACAAAGACGAAGGCTTATAACAACATTAAGTAAAACAAAATCTGATGCTATCGAGAATGGTTTTGTTTTGTTCAAAACACACTTTTCCCTTTGGGCCCCAACATAAACCTCTCAAATAAGTCCCAAATGGTAAATATAACTTCCACATATTAATGGATAAAAAAGAATGTTAAATCTAAAATTCATAATCGGGTTGAAATATTTTTAATAGGAAATGCCATTTATTCAAACTTTGAAAAGTAAAATAAAATATAAATTTGTGGATAGTTATAGGAACTTTTTTTTTTCTTTCACAAATTGTTTCATACCCATTTTCCATCCAACTAATGTAGATTTGAGTCAGAAAGTATCATTTTGGGGGGTAAAACGCCCTATCAGATGTTATTTGATCCTCAAAGCCCGAACCCCAAACTTTTATTTAATGGTTAAAATTACTTTCCACCTACCACTATATTTGATATTAATATTAATAGAAAAATAAAATGATATTAGTTACAAACTTTATCTCAAATCGATAAATATGAGAAATATTTTTTTTGTTTAACTACATAATTTATTCGTCGCTAATTTCTATTTTTAGTAGATAAAAAGAAGAAAACTAACTTATCTTTTGAAATTGTAACTTTAATGGTGTTTGAGACAAAAAATGATGCAGTTAAATAACAAAATTTATCTTTCAAAGTTGTTAAATAAATTTCGCAATGATTATACCTATAGATTGTATATTGATCTAAAATTTTATGTTGATTATTTACTCTCAGAAATGATATAATTTATTGGTCATTTAAGTGGGCACCTAATGATATTCTTGAACAATCAACTTTATCTGTCCATTTTAATTTTGAAGATGCAAAAGGCAAGTAAATATATCTGATAATAATAATTTATATAATCTATTATTACATTGTTTTGACATGTGTCATTTTATATGTTACATTGGTTTGATAAAATTACAAAATTGCTCTATTAATGACGCTTGTTTGAAGGGAAAAAATATTGTTCAACTTTTAATTGCTATTTTAATGTCATAACTTTTAAAGTTAAGCTTTTCCACTCATAAAAAATGTTGTTCAACTTTTGATATCTATTTATTTTTTATTTATTCTCAATCATTAAATGGACATGCATGATTACTCAATTAACATCAATAATAACCACTTTTATTGCATAATTTTGTTTAACAACGAATTTGACAGGTACAAAGACTTTGATTGCTTCCTGCTGCAGTACAAACACAATCATGAGGTATCAAACTTGTTGGCTAGTGAAATTGAGCTAGATTTCCACAACTAATATTATCACATACATCATTAGTCGTAAAAGTCCCTAGGCAAAATTTAGTATCATCACCTGATACAAAATAATGAGAAGATTACACATAAATCAACATGATTAAAAAAATGAATAATGAAAACATATATCTGAACACATACTTATTGATAAAATAATTTCATATGCATCAAATAAAAAAATCATACCTAGTTAATGGTCAAACAAAGTTAAAAACATTGTTATAGAGAAAAGAAAAAGCATAGTGAAACTCTTCATGTTTTTTTCAATATTGAACTTTTGTATGCTATCAAAGTATGAATTGTCGATTCCATTTATGTAACATCTCGCAAAATTGATATAACTAGGAAGAAGCCAATAAATGGAAATAGTCATTTTTGGAAAGAATGAAAATCTGAAAATTTTGTTAAGTTAGAATAAGTTGAGTTTTGGTCGAATTTGAACGGCCATAACTTCTAGCTCATGATGATTTAGGTGTACTTCCAGATATGATCGGACATTTCTTGAAATGATCTTTCCAACGCCGCTGAGTTTGTGTAATTCCGAGTTCGTATAGTGAGTTATGCCCTTTGGAAGTTGGTCTATTGGAATAAGGAAAGTTCAATCCAAATTTTGGAAGGGTAATTTAGTCTTTTCCTTACCTAATTATTCTAATCCATTTTTAGGAGTTTAATTGGGATAAAGTCAGATTTTAGTCAGTTTAGAAAAGTGAATTTTACGCTAGGGCTTGGAGAAGAGGAGAAAAGAGGAGAAAGGAGAAGAACGTTCAAGATTCATCGATTTCGTCGAGTTTAGCTTGTGGTTTTCGTCGGGGGTGATCCCTAAAAGGTATGTGAGATCACATAACATTGGGTTAGTTCACCCACGCGCCCAACTTGGTCAATTTCAACAAAGTATATTGATTTGAAAGTAAATCCCTTGAATTCTTGATGAAGTTCGTTTGAATCCGTGTGGATTGTGTTGTTGGAGTTTTCTTGAGATTGGTTCACGTTATTAGTTGTGTTTTCGAGTGGAATCTAATGATATTTGAGGGTATAGATGATTCTAAGTGTTTGGGGAAAGAACCCATGGAGTTTAGAGGGTTTAGAGTGGTAAAACGAAGAAAAAAATTTCGTCAGACAAATCTGGGCAGTGCCTCCGCATCGCGGACCTGCTCCCCAGATTTGGGAAAAATGGTTTCGCATTGCGGAGCGATCACGAACCGTTGTGCCTCAAAAGTTATTTTCGAAATAAAAATTTTAATGTTTCTCCGCGTTGCGGACCCACCCTCAGACAGTGAATTTTTTTATCTTTTCTCATGTTTAGCTATCTAAATTCATTCCTAAACATCATGAGATCTTTCCTATCACAAATCACAATCCTTGAATCCATAATTCAATTCAAGGAAAGTTAAGAGTCAAGTTAGAAGTTAAGAAGCAAGTTAAGAGAAGTTCTTTAAAGTTTTCAAAACTCTTTCACAAACGTTTAAACTTTGTTCTAAGACTTAAGTTTTAAGTTAAGCAAAGAGTAAAGATTTGAAGTTCATTTCTTCAAAGAAGTATATGGGGACTATGTATTCTCAAAGAGTTTAAAATGTTTTCACATTTGAGCAAGAAAGGGAACATCGATTTCAAGAGAGCTTTTAAGCTAAGTTTTTGAGTAATTATCTCAAATCAAAGAAAGAAGTTTGTTTTAAAAACATATGAGCTAAGTATATTTTGGGAGTAGTATTGAGCACCGATACGGGGATGCGAGTTCGTATTAACTCAAGTCTCCATAAACCATGTAGCCATCATGGGTAGTAACGGATCATACTTTTTAGATGACTCCTTAAGATTCTTTTAGCATACACTAGTGGATCCAATATGTTAAGCATTCTATATGAAGGCAAAGTATAGGACAGTTCTGGCAGCGTGGACAAGATGTTGTATCACCATTTAGGCTCATAGTGGTGGTTGTCGGTTAGAGAATCTCCCACAGAAACTATATTACTTTATTATATAAGTAAAGTTGAGTATGTTATTGCATTTTCTTTAACAAACTAAGTTGTTTTCCACTGTTTTACAAGCTACATATATACTACATGTGTTTAATTGCTTTATATTGAGTTGAGTTGTTCAGGATTTATGTAAAGTCATGGTAAGTGTTCCTTCAAGATTCTTCTCAAGCTTAAGTTGTGTTTAGCATTCCAACTCGCATACTCGTACATTCAATGTACTAATGCCAGTTGGCCTGCATCGTCTTATGATGCAGACGCAGGTAACCAGGATCAGCATCCAGCGCCTCGTTGATCCAATTTGAGCACTCAGAGTCTTGTGGTGAGCCTCCTTGCTTTCGGAGGATTCTCTTTTATTATTTTCAGTTTTATTATTAGTTCATTAGGATGTCGTGGGCCTGTCCCGACATTTATCTCAGTTGTTTAGAGGCTTCACAGATAGACATTCAATTAGTTAAATTCATTTGTCACTACTTTATTATTGGCTTATGTTGTTTAGACTTGAGGTTGCCATTTTGGCCAAGTTGAATGTTGACTTTTAAACATTCTAAGTTATGATATTATTCAAGTGAGTATAGTGCTTTTGATAATTATAAATATGCATATAATCTTCCGTTGAGTAAGTAAGCCAGGCCAAGGGTTCGCTTGGGGCCAGTAATGGTCTCCGAGTGCCGGCCATGTCCAGGGTGTAGGCTCGGGGCGTGACATACCATAAATTCATATATATCTTTTATAAAGTAATTTAAAAATTAGAGATTTTTAAAGATTATACTAATTAATATCATAATTTCATATCTTCTGTAACATCTCGCAAATTGAAATAACTAGGAAGAAGTTAAAGAATTGGAAATAGCCATTTTGGGAAAGATTATAAAAATCTGGAAATTGGTTTAGTATGTTCAATTGAATATTTGGTCAACTTCAAACGACAATAAATCCTAGATCAGGATAAGTTAGGTGTGTTTCCAGGTATTGTAGGTAATATCTTGGAATAATCTTTCCAATGCTGCCAAGTTTACGTGATTTCGAGTTCGTATAATTGAGATATGCCCTTTGGAATTTGGGTTGTTTGAACAAGGAAAGTCTAATTCGGATTTTTGAAGGGTAGTTTAATATTTTCCTTACCCATTTAATAAAATATGTTTTTTTTTGTAAATGATTTGGAGTCTAAACTGAGTTAGTTTAGTTTACACAATTAAAAAATACGTTAGGGCTTTGAAAGAAGAGAAACTCAATATTCGTCAAGTTCTTGCGATTTTGGTTGTGGAATTCGCCAAGGATTCAATCCTACAAGGTATGTGAGATTCTCATAGCATTGGGTTCTTTCACCCACGCGCCAATCATGTTTGTTTCAGCGAAATTCATTTCTAGAAAGTTGAAACTATGTTGTTCTTGAATTATGTTCTTAGAGTTTGTGTTAGTTCTTGAGATTTGATGGGATTGTGGAGTTCTTGATGGAATCATGTCGATTTAGAAAAAGAATACGATTTAGGTGAATTGGTGTGAGAAAACGAAGAAGGGAAAAGTCGAGCAGGTTTAGGCACGCAAGTCCGCGTCGTTGACTTTCTTCCCTAGTGCACAAAAATCACCTCCACATCACGGTTAGGACGCGGAATCCTCTGTTTCAAAATTTAATTTCGCGATCAAATATTTTGGGAATAGTATTGAGCACCGATATGGGGATGCGAGTTCATATTAACTCAAGTCTTCATAAACCAGGTAGTGATCATGGGTAGTAAAGGATCATAGTGATCATGGGTAGTAAAGGATCATACTTTTTAGATGATTCCTTAAGTGCTTTTTAGCAGAGACTAGTGGATCCACTTAGTTAAGTGTTCTATATGACGGAAAAATACAGGACAGTTCTGGCAGCTTGGGCAAGACGTTGTATCACCACTTAGGCTCATAGTGGTAGTTGTCGGTTAGAGAAACTCCTACAGAAACTATATTACTTTATTACATGAGTAAAGTTGAGTTTGTTATTTCATTTCTTTAATGAACTGAGTTGCTTTCTACTGTTTTAAAAGTTTTCTATATAATGCATGTGTTTTATTGCTTTATATTAAGAGAAGTTGTTCATGAGTTGAGTAAAGCCAAGGTAAGTGTTCCTTTCAGATTCTTTTCAAGCCTATGTTATGTTTAGCATTCCAACTCACATACTCGTACATTCAATGTACTGATGCCAGTTGGCCTGCATCATTTTATGATGCAGACACAGGTAACCAGGGTCAACATCCAACGCATCGTTAATCCAGTTGAGCACTCAGAGTCAGTTGATGGGCCTCCTAGCTTTCCAGAGGATCCTTTTTATTGCTTTCAACATTTTAGTTCATTAGGATGTCGTGGGTCTTGTCCCGACGTCCATCTCAGTTGTTTAGAGGCTTCATAGACAGAGTTAGTTGATGTTAGTACTTGAGTCTTTACTTTCCCTTTTCAGTTAAGTTGAGACTTGAGCTGCCACGTTGGTAGTGAATGTTATTTATTACATTCTAAGTTATTTAATGAGCAGTTCAATTATTCTTTTAAAGTATATTTATCTTAAGTAAAGTCTTCCGTTGAGTAGTAAGTCAGGCTAAGTGTTCGGTTAGGGCCAACAATGGTTCTCGAGTGGCAGCCACGTCCGGGGTGTAGGCTCGGGGTGTGACAAACTTGGAATCAGAGCAAAGAGTTCAAGAGTCCTACGAATTCTATGAAGCCGTGTGTGTAGAGTCCTAGTTATTGGTTTCGTAAACTCATTGTCGGTTTCTATCGTAGTGGAGGTTGCTGTGAGGAGATCCTTGTGCAAGTGAAGATTGCTTCCAATGATGAAATTATCTCACTTCTTTCACACTCATTTCGTGTGTTTGAGTTTGATCTCTAAAAAGTTTCTTTCTAATTCGTGTCTGCACGTGTTTCTAGATAATCATGCCTCCACGAAGAACTGTCAATGGTCGTCCTGCTAGACATAATGTTAAGGAGCAAGGGGTACCCAATGCACCTAAAGTGCAACCCCAAGGGGAAGTCACTGACGTTGAGTTCAGAGAAGCAATAAGGATGCTAAGTCAAGCTATGACTAATCAGGTTGGGAAACAAAGAGGAGCTCGACAAGAAGAGACTGACACTTCGAGGATTCGTGAGTTCTTGAGGATGAACCCTCCAAGTTTCACTAGTTCGAGCACTTTCGAGGATCCAGAGAATTTTATTGAGGAGCTGCAAAAGATATTTGATGTCATGCATGTTGCTAATACTGAGAGGGTGGAACTAGCTACATACCAAATGAAGGGTGTCGCTAGGATTTGGTTCGACCAGTGGAATGAGGGTAGAGCTGAGGATGCACCACCTGCGAGTTAGGCTTGTTTTCAGGATGCCTTCTTGGGGCGTTTCTTTCCCCGAGAACTGAAAGAGGCTAAGGTACAGGAATTTCTTACCCTTAAGCAAGAGTCACTAAGTGTTCATGAGTATGGGTTGAAGTTCACCCAACTATCCCGTTATGCTCCGGAGATGGTTACGGATATGAGGAGTAGAATGAGTTTGTTTGTTGTCGGGTTGTCCCGTTTATCGAGCAAAGAGGGCAGGGAAGCGATTCTAATTGGGAACATGGATATATCAAGATTGATGGTCTATGTGCAGTAGGTTGAGGAAGAGAAGCTGAGGGATAGGTAGGAATTCAAAAATAAGAAAGTTCATAATTGGGTTAAAACATTATTAATAGGAGAGCCATTTAATCGAACATTGAAAAGTAAAATATAATATAATTTTGTGGATAGTTATAGGAAGTTTTTTTGTTTTATTTTTTTCACACAGTGTTTGATACCCATTTTCCATCCAACTAATATAGATTTGAGTCGGAAAGTATTATTTTGAAGGTAAAACGCCCCTACCAGGTGTTATTTAATCCTCAAAGCTCGAACCCCAAATTTTATTCAAGAGTGAAAATTACTTTCTATCTACCACTATATTAGATATTAATATTAATAGAAAAATAAGATGATATTAGTTACAAACTTCATCGCTAATTTGTCACTAAATATCTTGTGACTTATAATATCTTATTAATTAATCGATAAATACGAGAAATATTTTTTTTTAACTACATAATTTGTTCGTTGCTAATTTCTATTTTTAGTAGATAAAAAGAAGAAAATGAACTTACCTTTTAAAATTGTAACTTTAATGGTGTTAGCGACAAAAAAATAAGCAATTAAATAACAAAATTTATCTCTCAAAGTTGTTAAATAAATAGCGCAATTATTATACCTATAGAATGTATATTGATCTAAAATTTTATGGTGATTATTTACTCTAAAAAATGATATAATTTATTGGTCATTTAACTGGGCACTTAATGACTTTCTTGAACAATCAACTTCATCTATCTATTTTAATTTTGAAGATGCAAAAGGCAAGTAAATATATGTGATAATAATGATTTATATAATTTATTATTACATTGTTTTTACATGTGTCATTTTATATGTTACATTGGTTTGATAAAATTACAAAATTGCTCTAATAATGACACTTGTTTGAAGGAAAAAAATATTGTTCAACTTTTAATTGCTATTTTGATCTCACAACTTTTAAAGTTAAGCATTTCCACTTACAAAAAATATTGTTCTTTTTATTTATTTATTTAAATTTGGACGCATTGTACATGTTATTAATTATTCAAAATGGGACAATAATACAAAAAGGAACCTGGTCGACCCAAAAATGACCTGACCAGGTGAAAATAAACACAACCCTTCAATTGGGTTTCCTAATTGAGCCTTTAATTTCCAATTTCTCCACCTACTCTTTCTCTTCCTTGTTGTTGTAGCCGCTGGAGACGTTCTTCATTGTGGTTATTGCTATTGTTCTCAGCTGTCAAAGGTATGTAACTATTGATTTATGACCTCTTCTTCTCCACTGACTTCTTTTGCCTTGTAGATGTACCTTCCAGTTTGAATTTTGGTAAACTTCAACGAGAGCATGGCCCTTGCATTTCAGTATTGTAGATTAGATCCATGTAAGATTAGCACTTTCTCCTTTTTATTTGTTCCCATTAAACCACTAAACCTCTTCATTTTGTAGTTGAAGACGAACAGTAAGGGGATGCTCCCGCGGTTCATCGTTGTGATATAAAAAATATTGTTGAACTTTTGATTTCTATTTGTTTTTATTTATTTTCAATCACTAAATGGACATGTATTATTACTCAATTAACATCAATAATAACCATTTTTATTGCATAATTTTATTTAACAACGAATTTGACAGGTACAAACACTTTGATTGCTTCCTGCTACTGTACAAACACAATCATGAGGCATCAAACTTGCTGGCCAATGAAATAGAGCTAGATTTCCACAACTAATATTAGCACATACATCATTAGTCGTAAAAGTTCCTGGGCAAAATTTAGTATCATCACCTGATACAAAATAATGAGAAGATTACACATAAATCGACATGATTAAAAAAAGTGAATAATGAAAACATATATCTGAACACATACTTTTTTTAAAATGAATTTTCTAAAAAATGCTTTAGAAAAAAATCTATTTGTTTTGGCTAATTCATTTAAAAAATTCTTTTGATAAGAAAATTTTGTTTGACTAAGTTTTTTAAAAAAAGTCCTCTTTTAAGAGTCAAATTATGAAAAAATGGTATGTATCAATTTACTTTTAATACTAAGATTACTTTATAGAGAGAACCTATTTTAAATATCTATTACAAATATTGTGATTAAAATTTTATTTTATTTAAAATAAAATTTACATATTCAATTTTTGAATCAATATTATACATAAATAAATGTAACACCTCAGAATTTGGAAAAGGAAAGATTTCACTTATTAGCTACTGGTTGTGTTCTACGGATCCATTCTACGGGTCGTAGATGCTTCTACAGACTGTAGAGTGCATTCGTAGGAAGTGGGTCAAGTTTTGAGAAATTTGAAGTCCCAATAACTTGATCAACCTTTGACCAGAATAAGTCGTGGGGTGTTCTACAGACTGTAGATGGGTTCCTTAGAAGCAATCCAAACTTGGTGAAATTTTGGGGTAAAATTTGAGTTCTTTGTTTTGGGTATACGGACCGTCGGAAGGTCTTATGGAAGTTAGATGAATTTTAGGCCCAATCACTCAAACAACTGTTGACCAATATAGTCTGTAAGAATTCCTACAAGTCGTAGGTTGCAATGGTAGGTTTGCCATACAGTTATTTTAAAGGATATTTGAGTCTTTTTCTGTAAAAACATCGGAAGTTGAAAAGTCCAAAAGGAAAGAAAAATTGACTAAAGCAAGTTTCTATGAGTACAACCTACGTACTGTAGGAATTCTTATGGGTTGTAGGAAGGAAGTTGTAGACCAAAGTTGAGTTTTGGAAAATTAAGTTTCTGAATATTAGACCTACGACTTGATAGGAAGAACAATAGAGAGTTTGACGGGTCGTAGGACTGACTCGTAAGATTGATTTAGAGATTTGATGTAGGAACTCAAGTAGAAAATATTTGTCCTAGGTGGAGCTTCAAAATCCTCAAAAGTCTTGAAATGAATTAATTTTTTATTATTTTCATGACATTATTACCCTTTGTGATCATGTTAGAGTAATCCACAATCACAAATTGAAGAGATCGGGAGGCTCCTTATTACACCATGATGCCATATTTTTTCCTCATACACGATTAAGACTTATTTTCTTACAAAGATGAAGGTTTATAACAACATTAAGCAAAAAAAAATTTGATGCTATCGAGAATGGTTTCGTTTTGTTCAAAACACACTTTTCTCTTTGGGCCCCAACATAAACCTCAACTCTTTACTCTTTGCTTAACATAAAACTTAAGTCTTAAAACAAAGTTAAAATGTTTGTAAAAGACTTTTGAAAACTTTATGAACTTCTCTTGACTTGACTCTTAACTTTACTTGACTTGACTCTTAACTTTCCTTGAATTGAACTATGGATTCAAGGATTGTGATTTCTGATAGGGAAGATCTCATGATGTTTAGGAGTGCTTTTAGATAGCTAAACATGAGAAAAGATCAAGAAATCACAGTTTGGGAATAAGTCCGCAACGCAGAGATGCAATTAAATATTTAATCGCGAAATTAAATTTTGAAATAGAGGAATCCTTGTCCTAACCACGACGCGGAGGTGATTTTTGTGCACTAGGGAAGCAAGTCCGCGACACGGACTTGTGTGCCAAAACCTGCTCGACTTTTCCCTTCTTCCAACTGTCACCTCAATTCGACTAAATCCAATTCTTTTTGTAATTTCCTCTATAGATTCAAATACCCACTATATATACACAAGAATCTAACTCAAAACAATTCTTAAATTGACACGATTCCATCAAGAACTCCACAATCCCATAAAATCTCAAGAACTAAAGCAAACTCTAAGAACATAATTCAAGAACATCATACTTTCAACTTTCTAGAAACGAATTTCGCTGAAACAAACATGATTGGGGCGTGGGTGAATGAACCCAACACTATGAGAATCTCACATATCTTATAGGATAGAATCCTTGGCGAATTCCACAACCAAAGACGAATCTTGAGTTTCTTTTCTCCTTTCCCTCTTTTCCCTCTTCTCAAAGCCCTAGCGTATTTCTTAATTGCGTAAACAAAACTAGCTCATTTTAGACTCCAAATAATTTGCAAAAAAACGGATTTAATTAAATGGGTAGGGAAAAGACTAAACTACCCTTCAAAAATCCGGATTAGACTTTCCTTATTCAAACAACCCAACTTCCAAAGGGCATATCTCACCCATACGAACTCGGAACCGCGCAAACTTGGCGACGTTGGAAAGATTATTCCAAGATCTTTCCTGCATACCTGGAAAAACACCTAACTCATCCTGAGTAAGGAGTTATGGTCATTTGAAGTTGACGAAAAACTCAACTTAACATACTTAACCATTTTCCAGATTTTTATATTCTTTCCAAAAATGGCTATTTCAAATTCTTTAACTTCTTCCTAGTTATTTCAATTTGCGAGATGTTACAATATCTCCCCTTTGGGAACATTCATCCTCAAATGAGATTACTCTTACTAGGCTAAGGGTGTAATATCAATCATACATTTAAACCAAATTTGTTTCTTTGGTTTGAGATAATTACTCAAAACTTAGCCTAAAAGCTCTCTTGGAAATCGGTGTTTCCCTTTATTGTTCAAATGTGAAAACATTTTAAACTCTTGGGAATACTTAGTTCCCTATAACTTTTGGAGAAATGAACTCAAATCTTTACTCTTTGCTTAACTTAAAACTTAAGTCTTAGAACAAATTTAAAATGTTTGTGAAAGACTTTTAAAAAGCTTTAATGAACTTCTCTTGACTTGCTTCTTAACTTCTAAACTTGACTCTTAACTTTCCTTGAATTGAATTATGGATTCAAGGATTGTGATTTGTGATATGAAATATCTCATGATGTTTAGGAGTGTTTTTAGATAGCTAAACATGAGAAAAGATTTAAAAAAATCAATGTCTGAAAGCTGGTCCGCGACGCGAAAATGTATTTAAATTTTTGGTCGTGAAAATACTTTTTGAGGCAAAACGGTCCGTGACCGCTCCCCGCGACGTGAAGAGATTTTTCTCAAATTTGAGGAGCAGGTCTGTGACGCGAAGCCAATGCCCAGATTTCCCCGACTAATTTTCTTCTTCGTTTTCCAGCCCCAATTCGCCCATACTCTATTCTTTTTCCCAAATTCTTTTTAGATTCAGATACCCAACAAATGTACCTAAGAACCTAACTCCAAACAATTCTATAATTCGATGTAATGATCTCAGAAACTTCTCAATCTCAGCCCAATTCAAGAACAACATCAAATTCAAGAATACATATCAAGAACATCATACTTTCAAACTCTTTTAGGATGAATTCACGCTGAAATAAACATTTTTGGTGCGTGGATTAATGAACACAACGTTATGAAAGACTCACATACCTTGTAGGGATTAACCCTTGGCAAAATCCACACGAAATTCTCAAAGAATTCGACGAGCTATGAACTTTTCTTCTCCTCTTTCCTCTCTCCTCTTTTCTCTTTTCTCCAAGCCCTATCGTATTTTGGTATAAGCGTAAAATGATCTAATTCTGATTAGACCCTAACTTAATTACCAAAATGAAATAAAACAATTGGGCAAGGGAAAGACCAAACTACCATTTCAAAATCCGGATTGGACTTTCCTTATCCAGACAACTGAACTTCCAATGGGGATATCCCACTCATACAAACTCAAAATCGTGCAAACTTGGTGGCGTTGGAAAGATAATACAAAGATATTTCCTACACTATCTGGAAGCATACCTAACTCATCCTGAGCTAGGATTTTTGGTCGTTTGAAGTTGACAAAAAATCATACTTAACATAACTTAACCAAATTTCCAGATTTTTCCATTCTTTCCTAAAATGACTATTTCCAATTTTTAACTCTTCCTAGTTCTTTCAAATAGCGAGATGTTACAATATTTCCCCCTTGAGAACATTTTTCCTCGAATAAGATTTCTCTTACTAAGCTAAGGGTGTAACATCTAACATTCAGCTTAAACACCCAACAAGCATAGCAATTTCAACATGCTAACTTATAAATGAAAGAGTACTAAGAATAGAATTAGTACCTTAATTTGGAGCTTCTCTGGCTTTGAAGAGATGTGGATACCTCTTCTTCATGTCCTCCTCAGCCTCCCCAGTAGCTTCCTCAACAAACTGATTCCTCCAAAGAACTTTGACTGATGCTACCTTTTTTGTTCTCAACTTGCGAACTTGGCTATCTAGAATCTGAACCGGAATCTCTTCATAAGATAGGCTATCCATGATCCCACTATCTTCAGTTGGTATGATAATTGAAGGGTCCCTCTTGCACTTCTTCAACATGGAGACATGAAATACCGAATGAACCGCTGCTAGCTCTTAGGGTAGCTCTAACTCGTAAGCTACATTACCAACCCTTTTGGATATTCTATAAGGGCCAATATAGCGGGGACTAAGCTTCCCCTTCTTACCAAACCTCATGACACCCTTCATGGGTGAAACAATTAAATATACCCAATCATCTACTTCAAACTCTAACTCCCTTCCCTTAACATCAGTGTAGGAATTCTGACGACTCTGCGTTGTTTTCAACCTTTCTTGAATCACTTTCACTTTCTTCATAGCTTGATGAACTAAATCAGGTCCTATCAACACAGCTTCACCAACTTCAAACCATCCAATGGGAGATCTACATCTTTTCCCATAAAGAGCTTCATAAGAAGCCATTTGGATGCTAGAGTGGTAACTATTGTTGTAAGCAAACTCAATAAGAGGTAGGTGATCATCCCAATTCCCTTTGAAATCAATCACATTCCCTCAACATATCTTCTAAAGTCTAAATATTGCACTCTACTTGACTATCTGTTTGAGGATGAAAAACAGTAATTTAGTTCACCTTTGAACCCAAGCCTTTTCGGAATGACTTCCAAAACTGTGCAGTAAATTGCTCACCTCTGTCTGAAATAATGGAGACCGGAATTCCATGAAGTCTAACCACTTCTTGAAGATACAGCTTGGCGTAATCCTCTGCTGCATGGGTACTCTTTACTGTTAAAATGTAGGTTGATTTTGTCATTCTGTCTACAATCACCCAAATCGAATCATGCTGCCTGCGAGACCTTGGAAAAACTGTGATGAAATCCATATTAATCATCTCCCACTTCCATTCCAGAAGTTCTATATTCTGAGCCAAACCACCGGGCCTTTAGTGCTCTACTTTAACTGGTTGGCAATTCCGATAGTTAGCCACAAACTCTATAATGCCTTTCTTCATGCTACTCCACCAATACACCTCTCTCAAATCGCGATACATCTTTGTGGAACCCGAATGAATGGAATATCTGCAGCTATGAGCTTCCTCCATGTTCCACTCTTGGAGTTCATCCACTCCTGGTACACACAATCTACCTTAATACCTCAACACACTATCTACCCCTTGTTCAAAAGCCATAACTTTCTGCTTATGAACATTTACCTTCAATTCAAGCAAAATTGGGTCTTGATCCTGCTTCTCTTTTACTTCTGATACTAATGATGATTCAGCCCCATTCATCACCACCGCTCCTCCCTCTGTGGAATCCATTAGTCGGACTCCCAGGCGTGCAAGTCTATGCACATCTTTCGCTAATTCTCTCTTTTTTCCCTCGACATGGGCACTACTACCCATAGACAACCTACTCAAAGCATCAACAACAACATTAGCCTTACCTGGGTGATAAAGAACACTCATATGATAATCCTTGAGTAAATCTAACAACCTCTTCTGTCTGAGATTAAGCTATTTCTGTGTAAACACATACTGAAGGCTTTTGTGATCAGTGAATACATTTACATGAACATCATACAAATAATGAAACCATATCTTCAAAGCAAATACTACAACAACCAACTCTAAGTCATGGGTTGGGTAATTCTTCTTATGAACTTTCAACTGTCTGAAGGCATTAGCTATAACCTTGTCATTCTGCATTAACACACAACCCAAACCAACTCTAGATGCATCACAATAGACAACAAAGCCCTGCGTACCTTCTGGTAATGTCAAAATTGAGGCAGTAGTCAACCTCTTTTTCAATTTCTGAAAGTCTTTCTCACAAGCTTCAGATCACTGTCTTCTGAGTTAACTTGGTCAAAGGGGATGAAATAGACGAGAACCCCTCTACGAACCTTCTATGATAGCCAACCAAACCAAGAAACTCCTAATATCAGTTGGAGATGTGGGTCTAGGCCAATTCTGCATTCTGAGTATCAACTTTAATTTTCTCTCCAAACAAAATGTGGCCTAAGAATGCCACAAATTCAAGCCAAAACTCACACTTAGAGAACTTGATATACAACTCTCTATCTTTTAGAGTCTGGAGAACTATACTGAGATGACTAACATGATCTTCTTCATTCCTTGAATAGATTAGTATTTCATCAATGTAGAAGATAACAAGCATATCTAAATAAGGTTTGAAAACTATATTCATATGGTCCATAAACGCTGCAGGTGCATTGGTCAAACCAAAGGACATGACCAAAAACTCATAATGACCATAATGCGTCTTGAATGCTGTCTTTGGAATATCACATTCCCTCACTCTTAACTGATGGTAGCCTGATCTCAGGTCTATCCTAGAGAAACAAGTAGCACCCTGAAGCTGATAGAAAAGATCATCAATCCTTGGGAGAGGATATTTGTTCTTTATGGTTACTTGTTTAACTGACGGTAATCTATACACATCCTAAGGGAACCATCTTTTTTTCTCACAAATAAGACCGGAGCGCCCCAAGGTGAGACACTTGGTCTAATAAAGCTCTTATCAAGGAGGTCTTTCAACTGTTCTTTAAGCTCATTCAACTTTGCTGGTGCCATTCTATATGGCGGAATAGACATAGGACGAGTATCTTGGAGAATGTCTATACCGAAGTCTATTTCTCTCTCAGGAGGGACTCCGGGAAGATCATCAAGAAAGACTTCTGGAAACTCTCTTACTACTGAAACTGACTGAATATGAGGTATCACTAGAGTCACTAACTCGGACTAAGTGATAGACACACTCCTTGGAAACCAACCTTTTTGCCTTAAGGTAAGAAATAAAATGACCCTTAGGCACTGCTGAACTGCTCTTCAATTTTATAACTGGTTCACTAGAAACTAGAACTTGACTACTCGAGTTGTACAATCTATTGATGCATAACAGGCATGAAGCCAGTCCATATCTAGAATGACATCAAAAACTACCGTGTCTAACTCAACTATATCAGCGATGGTACTCTTGTGATTGACGGAAACAAAAAAAGCACGATAGACTCTTTCTGCTATAATAGACTCACCATCAGGTGTAAAAGCACCGAAGGCTCAAGAGGTTTCTTAGGCTGAACATCAAAGTTAAAGACTTAGATCATACAAGTGACAACATCTAGAGAGTTCTCTTGCTCTTGGTAACTAGTGATCGCGTAAAGACGGTTGGCTCCTCCTCTAGTATCGAAAGTAACTCCTCTAGGTGCAGCCTGTCTGGTGGAGCAACTGATGAAGATTGGGCTCTATTGCCCTGATTCCCACTACCTTTTCAGTTCTTAGGGCACTCTTTCATGAAGTGACCCTCTTGTCCACACTTGAAACAACCTGACTGGCCATCACGACACTTACCTGGGTGGGTTCTACCATAGTTAGCACTTGCAGGAGCCCAGATACCTCCTTGTGCCACACTACCCTGAGACTATGCAGGTTTAACTTTGAAGTGTTGGGAATTTTGGCTACTATACTCACCTTCGTTTTTGGGTGCAGGTGCATTAGCAGATGATGTAGCAGGTCCCTTTTGCTTTTGCTGAAAGGATGAATAGTTCACATTACCTTTCTACTGCCCGGACTCATTCCATGTCTTAGCCTTCTTATTTCTAAATTCCTCCCTATCCCTCAGCTTCTCTTCTTTAACCTGCTACACATAGACCATCAACCTTGATATATCCATGTCTCCAATTAGCATCGTTGCCCTACCCCCTTTGCTTGATAGACGAGACAACCCAGCAACAAACAAACTTATTCTACTCCTCGTGTCACCAACCATCTATTTGTTTCTCTTAGCTCACGAGTAAAGAAACGCCTCTAGAAGGCACTCTAGACCATATGCCAGCTCAAAATTGATTACACGTAAGCACGAGTTAGAAAGAGACTTTTATAGAGATACACTTTATCGTACGAAGTGAGTATGAAAGAAGTAAAGGAATTCCTAAATATTGCAGCCTCCTAATTATAGATATGGCGCGCTTCACACAGATAACAAGGACTCTATAGACACAGCTTCATAGACTCCGTAGGACTTTTAAACTATGTGCTCTGATACCAAGTTTGTCACGCCCCGAGCCTAAACCCTGGGCAGGACTGGAACTCGAGAACCATTGGTGGCCCCAAGCAAACCCTTGGCCTGGCTTACTTACGCAGTGGAAGACTCTAAGCATTATTACAATGATCAAATGCACTTTACTCAACTGTTTAATAAAATAATTAAGAATGTTTAAAGGTCAAACATTCAACTTGGCTAAAATGGCAACTCAAGTCTTAACATATGAAATAATATTGTAAATACAACTGATACTAAGTGTCTATAAAGCCTCTAAAATAAAGAGGCATGTCGAGACAGGACCCCCGATCATCCTAACAACTGAAAAGCTTAAACAATTATGAAAATGACCCTTCGGAAAGCAAGGAGGCTCACTAGCTGACTCTGATGCTCAATATGAACAACGAGGCACTGGATGCTGATCCTGGTTACCTGTGTCTGCATCATAAGATGATGTAGGCCAACTGGCATCAGTACATTGAATGTACGAGTATGCGAGTTGGAATGTTAAACACAACTTAAGCTTGAAAATTATCTGTAAGGAACTCTTACCTTGGCTTTACTCAATTCATGAATAATTCAACTCAAAATGCAGTGTAAAACAACAATAATACTGCAATTTATACAAAGCATTTAGAACAGTAAATAACATCTCAATTTTTTAAACATATGTAATAACAAACTCAACTTTACTTATATATCAAAGTAATATAGTTTCTGTGGGAGTTTCTCTAACCGGTAACCACCACTATGAGCATAAGTGGTGATACAACGTCTTGCCCACGCTACCAAAACTGTCCTATAATTTGCCGTCATATAGAATGCCTTAACTAAATGGATCTACTAGTCTATGCTAAAAGCATCTTAAGGAGTCATCTAAAAAGTAAGATCTTTTACTACCCATGATGGCTACATGTTTTATGAAAACTTGAGTTAATATGAACTCGCTTCCCCATATCTATGCTCAATACTACTCCCAAAATATACATAGCTCATATGTTTTTAAAACAAACTTGTTTCTTTGGTTTGAAATAATTACTCAAAACTTAGCTTAAAAGCTCTCTTGGAAATCGGTGTTTCCCTTTCTTGTTCAAATTTGAAAACATTTAAACTCTTGGGAATACTTAGTTCCCTATAACTTTTGGAGAAATGAACTCAACACTTTACTGTTTGCTTAACTTAAAACTTAAGATTTGGAACAAAGTTAAAACTTGTGAAAGATTCTAATAAACATTAACGAACTTCTCTTGACTTGCTTCTTAACTTCTAAACTTGACTCTTAACTTTCCTTGAATTGAATTATGGATTCAAGTATTGTGATTTGTGATAGGAAAGATCTCATGATGTCTAGGAGAGTTTTTAGATAGCTAAACATGAGAAAAGACAAAAAAAATCATTGTCTAAAAGCAGGTCCGCAATGCGGAGATGTATTTAAATTTTTTGTTGCGAAAATACTTTTTGAGGCAGAACGGTCCGTGACCGCTCCGCTTCGTGAATACAGTTTTCTCAAATCTGAGGAGCAGCTCCGCGATTCGGAGCCAGTGCCCAGATTTGCCCGACTAATTTCCTTCTTCATTTTCCAGCCCCATATCACCCAAACTCGATTCTTTTTCCCAAATTCTTTTTAGATTCAGATACCCAGCAAATGCACCTAAGAACCTAACTTTAAACAACTCTATAATTAGATGTAATGATCTCAGAAACTTCTCAATCTCAGCCCAATTCAAGAACAACATTGAATTCAAGAATACATATCAAGAGCATCAAACTTTCAAACTCTTTTAGGAAGAATTCAGGGTAAAATGAACATGTTTGGCACGTGGTGAATGAACCCAATGTTATAAAAGCCTCACATACCTTGTGGGGATTAACCCTTGGCGAAATCCACACGAAATTCTCAAAGAATTCGACGAACTATGAACTTTTCTTCTCCTTTCTCCTTTTTTCTCTTTTCTCCAAGCACTAGCTTATTTTGGTAAAAGCGTAAACTAATCTAATTCTGATTAGACCCTAACTTAATTACCAAAAACGAAATAAAACAATTGGGCAAGGAAAAGACCAAACTACCCTCTCAAAATCCGGATTGGACTTTCCTTATCCAAACAACCCAACTTCCAATGGGCATATCTCACTCATAAAAACTCAGAATCGCGCAAAATTGGCGGCGTTGGAAAGACAATTCAACTATCTTGCCTATGGTATCTTGAAGCACATCTAACTCATTCTGATCTAGGAGTTTATGTCATTTGAAGTTGACCAAAAACTATACTTAACATAACTTAACCAAATTTCCAGAAGTTTCCATTCTTTCCTCAAATGACTATTTCCAATTTTTAACTCTTCCTAGTTCTTTCAAATAGTGAGATGTTACACTCTATCTGATATAATCGAAACTACCTCTTGAAGATACAACTTGGCATAGTCCTCTGTTGTATGGGTACTCTTTACCGGCCAAAAGTGGGTTGACTTTGTCATTCTATCGACAATCACCCAAATGGAATCATGCTTCCTGTGAGACATCGGCAAACCTATGGTGGAATCCCTATTTATCATCTCCCACTTCCATTCTGAAAGTTCTATATTCTGAGCCAAACCACCGGGACTTTGATGCTCTACTTTAACTTGTTGGCAATTCGGACACTTAGCAACAAACTTTGCAATGCCCTTCTTCATGCTACTCCACCAATAAACCTTTCTCAAATCGTGATACATATTTGTGGAACCCGTATGAATGGAATATCTGGAGCTATTAGCTTCATCCATGATCCTCTCTTGGAGTTCATCCACCCTTGGTACATACAATCTACCTTGATACCTTAATACACCATCTCTCCCTTGTTCAAAAGCCATAATTTTCTGCTTATGAACATTTGCCTTCAACTCAAGCAAAATGCAATCTTGGTCCTGCTTCTCTTTTACTTCTGACACTAATGATGATTCAGCCCCATTCATCACCACTACTCTTTTTTTCGTGGAGTTCATCAGTCAGACTCCCAAGCGTGCAAGTCTATGCACATCTTTCGCTAACTCTCTCTTTTCTTCCTTAATATGGGTGGTACTACCCATAGACAACTTGCTTAAAGCATCAGCAACAACATTAGCCTTACCTGGGTGGTAAAGAATACTCATGTAATAATCCTTAAGTAATTCTAACCACCTCCTTTGTCTGAGATTAAGCTCTTTCTGAGTGAACAAATATTTAAGACTCTTGAGATCAGTGAATACATCAACCTAAACACCATACAAATAATGATGTCATATCTTCAAAGAAAGTACTACAACAACCAACTCTAAGTCATGGGTTGGGTACTTCTCATGAATTTTCAACTGTCTAGAGGCATAAGCTATAACCTTACCATTCTACATTAACACGCAACCCAAACCAACTCTAGACGCATCACAATATACAACAAAGTCTTACGTACCTTCTGGTAAGGTTAACACTAGGAAGTAGTCAACCTTTAGATTTTCTCACAAGCTTCAGACCATTTAAACTTCATGGTTTTCTGAGTTAACTTGGTCAAAGGGGATAAAATAGATGAGAACCCCTCTACGAACCTTCTATAATAGCCAGCCAAACCCAAGAAACTCCTAATATCAGTTAGAGATGTGGTTCTAGGTCAAATCTGCACTGCCTCAATTTTTTGAGTATCAACTTTAATTCCCTCTCCAGACACAATGTTGCCTAATAATGCCACAGAATCAAGCCAAAACTCACATTTTGAGAACTTATCATACAACTTTTTATCTTTTAGAGTCTGTAGAACTATTCTGAGATGTCTAGCATGATCTTCTTCATTCTAGAATATATTAGTATGTCATCAATGAAGATGATAACAAACATATCTAAATAAGGTTTATTTCTTTATTCATAAGGTACATGAATGCTGCAGGCGCATTGGTCAAACCAATGATATGACCAGAAACTCATAATGACCATAACGGGTCATGAATGTTGTCTTGGGAAAATTACACTCCCTTACTTTCCACTGATGGTAGCCAGATCTGATGTCAATCTTAGAAAAACAAGAAGCACCCTGCAGCTGATCGAAAAAATCATCAGACGGTACTATATACACATCCTAAGGGAACCATCTTTCTTTCTCACAAATAAGACCGGAGCGCCCCAAGGTGAGACATTTGGTCGAATGAAACCCTTATCAAGGAGATCTTTAAACTGTTCTTTAAGCTCTTCCAACTGTGCTGGTGTCATTCTATATGGCGGAATAGAGATAGAATGAGTATCTGGAAGAACATCTATATTGAAGTCTATCTCTCTCTTAGGAGGGACTCCAGATAGGTCATTTGGGAAGACTTCTGGAAACTTTTTTACAATATGAACTGATTGAATATGAGGTATCTCAACACTAGAGTCATTAACTCGGACTAACTAATTTGAAACATTTCTTTCACAAGTGAAATGAATCCTACAATATAAACACTATTACAAGTAAACAAAATTACAGCTGGTACATAAATCAATAGAAGCACTTCTATCAGGTCCCTTGTTGCTTTTGAAGCTTGAAAGTATCTCTCTTTGAATGAATGAATAGGTAATGTTGTTTGTTGTTTGATATATACCATGAGGAGTTATTATCCAACGTACAAACAACCTCGTCGCTTCTAATTGGTAAAGTACTCTGCAGCTTCACCAACTTTCTGACGCGGACAACTTTACAGTTGTTCAGCACTTTGTCACTGGACGAGTACTCATACTCTGCAGAGGACCAGGTCCCTACACTTGTAAGGAGATCATCAAAACATCTACGAACATGAGCCCTTATCAATTTCCCCTTTTTTGATGATGACAAACAACCTGCATTAACTTCTCTAATGAGTGAGCAATCTGTTCCCCCTTAGTTCAGTGCCCCTAACAAACACAGTTCCACTTAAGTCAATGCCCTTAACTTTACCAGCAAACTTTACAACACAACTTCCCTATTTTGACATCATTGAACAGGTGAAGCAGTAAACATATTCAAGTTAAACTACGAGGCATGCGGGAATTTAGGGCCATGGGACACACATAACACGAGTATCAAAGAATAAAGAGAAAATCAAACCACACATGAATAGGGCAAAACCAAAATTAGCATTATATCACAAATACTGACCACTGTAAGTAGTCAAAACAACAAAAGGCCACAAGAATTCAAGAGTACACGATGGAGAAAACAGAAGACAACTAGAGAGACCAGACACATTTAGGACAAATGAGGGGAGGGATTAAAAGCACGCATCAACAACATCAGGTGTTCATTGGCACTCTCATGGGCATGTATCAGTTGCTTGTTTAGGGACTTAATTTCCTCATTGAGAGAGGCATTAGTCTTCAACAGCATTGTGTTTTCATCCCTCATCTCTTTGAGCACCTGCTTATGACCCTCACTGGTACCAGGTCCTCTGGAAACAACCTTCTGTAATTCAGACTTGAGCCTAGTGATTTCAACCTCCTTATTGCTCAGAATCTTGGTGAGATCAGTTACCTTCCTCTTAGAGTGGCTTGCTGCTCCACAACATCCGCTACCTTAGATCTGCCCTTAGCCTGGCCCTCAATGCACTCATATTCTAGTGGAGTAGACAGAGTGAACATCTGCTTGGTGGTACCAGGTAGCCCTTTTCCCAATGGGACTTCAAAATGATTGAAAATAAAGTTTAGCAAATACCCATAAGGAATGGCGTGCTTAGCATTCTTCCATGTCATTATCCTGTGCATGTGTTCCAACATGATTGCACGGAGGTTGATTTCTTCAAACTCATCAAGCTTTTCCATGAGGAAGAGATCGGCAACGGATACTATTGTTCTCTTCTCAGTCCTGGGCACCATTACTTTGTTAATGAACTCGAACATCAACTAATACTCCCCTTTGAGAAACTTCTTAGGGAGCCCTGCAAGCTTGACATCTCCTCGCTTGGTAGCAAGCTTTGAGAAATCACCAGTTGGTTTACAGCCCTCAATAGTTCGAATTCCTACCACATACACTCCAAGAATGATTCCTAGAGTTTCTTCATCAAGAAGAATTCACGCACTCCAGGTTCGTGCAAGTATGGAACTGGTGATTCAAAAAGATGATTCCAGCCTTGAATGGTAACAACGTTAACCAGATTGGCCATCCCAAATTTTGTTAAAATGTCAAGATCAAAGACTCTTCCATTCAATACTCTTTATTGCCCAATTTTCTCTACCCGCTCCTCTATAGTCAATTCCTTTTCTTCGATTTGATTTTTAACCCTGGGACTATGTCCTTTTACGGGTTGTTCCTCTAACTGCCTTTTCCCTTTTACAAGAGGTTTCTGCTTTTTAACCTTCACCCTCTTTGCAAGTGATTTCACCCTCTTTACATGAGATTTCTTTGCCCCTTTTTGATTTCCCTAGGATTTAACCCTTTTTTCCTCAACTTCTCTTCTCCTTTTTGCCACATACTTGGCAACATCCTCAGACTCAGTTTCACTATTCTCAATGGACTGGGGAGCAGAGGCAAGTTGTTCAGGTTCAAGTCCTTCTCTTCTCCTCTTCCTATTCTCTCAGTCTGGGCTTTGCTTGCTGCAGTAGCACTCCCCATAACCTTTTCTGTTTTATTTCTTGTAACATACTTCTTTTTGTCCCCTTTTGAGTGAGACAGTACCAATTTTCCCTTCCCCTTTCTCTGTCGCTCATTTTCTTGTTCAGCGGATTTATCAACAATGTCAATCGCAGTCGTCTTTATAACTATTTCCAAATCAGGAACCATTTGAGAAGAGTTAGCACCTCGCACTCCTTTAGAGCTCCATTTTAACAAAACTTCTTCCTCTTTTTCCTCATCACTCCCAACAACAAATGATTTGGGTGTTTCGTCAAACACATGAGAACTTCTGTGAAGGACCTGATCCGGTGACCTCAACTCATGTTCCAGTAGAGTAGGTTGAGTATCTCCTCTAAGTGAGGCCAGGCTTTGAACAACGACCAGTTCCACTCCTGTGGCTGGAATACAAGATTCAGGACCTTTCCCTTCTAGCAAGTCTCCTTCAAACAATCTAAGATATTGTATACGACACTACCATAGACCCAACTTCAATATCTTCTAAACGAGGTCCAATATTAGGTTTTGCCACAGATTGTGCCTCTAAATTTTGGGATTTGTAACGAGATAAGACCAGAATAGGGGAACACACCAAAATATTCTCAGAGTGAAGAACAGGGGATGCTAAGATGTCGACCGGTGGAGTGATGGATTCATCCACTTCACCAACACCACAGACTGGGGTGGATGGAGACTCTTCTGGGGGAGGAACAGAGAAGTTGAATGAACTAAGGTTTTCAACCTCTTGGGAGATGGGTGTTTTTGAAGAAGACTCGGAGTTAGGCATTTTGAAGAGAAGATGGAAACAGAATATAGAGAGAAAATTTGAGATCTTTAAAAGAAGGGTTTGGATTGACGACTTTTGATTTTTGAATATTGAGAGAAATTTGGAGGGAATTAGTATTTAAAGTTGAGAGGTGTCGGTCCCAACGGTGGTGACCTTTGGTTTTAAAAATGACAGGACGTTTGAAACTGACGCGATGTGTGGGCGAGTGACACGTGGCAATGATGTTTACATTTAGAAAGTGTAGTATAAGTGATACTAACCTCATCAGGACCAGCTCCTTCTTTTAGTTTGTAACTCTGCCTGTGTGATTTAACTTTCCCTTCAGCTAGACACACCATGAGTGTATACCTGCATTAAGGTACCAAAAGTGAATTCTTTTATGACACGCATTAAAACAAGTATAGATACATGCCCTCCTTAACATAATCAACATGGAAGATCTTTGTGCAAACTTGTCAAGGAATTAGGTGATCGTGTGCATCCCCAACCTCATCCTGTTTTTAATGAAACATTCTTTACTCAAGGGCTTTGTAAAGATATCAGCTAATTGATCTTCAGTCTTGCAGAATCTCATCACCACATTTTGCTTTTCAACACTGTCTCTTAGAAAGTGATGCCTCATATCTATGTGCTTTGTCCTCTTGTGCTAGACATGATTTTTAGCCATGTTCATAGCACTGGTGTTATCACAAATGAGATGAATAGTGTCTGGGAGTACACCAAAGTCTTCCAGCTGCTGCTTAATCCACAGTAGTTATGCACAACATGATGCAACAACCACATACTCTGCCTCTGCAGTAGAAAGTACCACGGAGTTCTACTTCTTTGTTCCCTATGAAATCAAGGTTGATCCCAAGAAGTGTGCCAAGCCTGATGTGTTTTTTCTATCCACCAGAAAACCTGCATAATTAGCATCATCATAACCTATAAGATCAAAAGCGTCACCGATAGGGTAGAAGAGGACTAGGTCCTAAGTTCGCATCAAGTATCTCAGGATACGTTTGGCTACCTTCAGGTGAGACTTCTTTGGTGCTGCTTGAAACCTTACACACATACCTACGCTGAACACTATGTCTGGCCTACTTGCAGTGAGGTATAGAAGTGATCCTATGATTCCCCTGTACATTGTTTGATTTATCTCCACATCATCTTTATCTATATCAATTTTCACACTTGTGCTCATGGGAGTATCCAGTACTTTTGCTTTGAGCAAATTGAATTTCTTAAGCAGCTCTTTCATATACTTCTCTTGGCATATTGAGGTGCCTTGAGAGGACTGTTTGATCTTCAAGCCTAGGAAGAAAGTGAGCTCACCCATCATACTCATTTCTAACTCACTACTCATCAAAACAGCAAACTTTTTACACAGTGAGTCTGAAGTAGCTCCAAATATGTTATCATCTATGTACACATGCACAATAAGGAATTCCTTGCCTTTATATTTCAAGAACAAAGTGTTATCAATTTTACCTCTCTTGAACCCATTGGCTAGCAGGAATTTTGATAGGCATTCATACCAAGCTCTGAAGCTTGCTTTAACCCATACAAAACTTTGTCCAGTTTCAGCACATGATTAGGCAGGTCTGCATCTTCAAAGCGTGGGGGCTGCTTGACATATACTTCCTCCTTCAGATTCCCATTCAAGAAATCACTCTTGACATCCATCTGAAACAACTTGAACTCCATGTAGGCAGCAAATGCTATCAAGATTCTGATGGCTTCCATTCTAGCTACAGGAGCAAATGTTTTATCATAATCAATCCCTTCTTCTTGGTTGTAACCTTGCACCACAAGCCTTGATTTATTTCTAGTAATGGTGTCATGCTCATCAAGTTCGTTTCTGATGACCCATCTAGTCCCAATAATAGTTCTGTCAATTGGTCTGGGGACCAGGTGCCATACCTTTCTTCTGTCAAACTGATGAAGTTCCTTCTATATTGAAGTTACCCAATCTACATCATATAATGCTTCTTTGATGTTCTTTGGTTCAATGGATGAGATGAATGATGAATGAGCAACTAAATTTCTTGACTTAGATCTAGTTTGAATTCCTGAGTCAAGTGGAGAGATGAGATTGTCCAGTGGATGTGAAGATTGATGCTTCCATCCGGACTTTCTGGTAATCTTTTCTTCTCTGTCATCATCAGAATCACCTTCACCTTCTTCAAGATTTGAGACATTGTTTCCTGTGATGAACCTGAGGGACCAGGTCCTCTTGAGTGTTCTGTATCCTTCTCGTTTGTACCCTATAATCCTGCAATTTGTTCATCATCTCCTCAAACTCGTAGTCCTCATTGTTCTCATTTCTTATACCCAACTCATCAAACTTGACGTGCACACTTCTTCAACAAAAAGAGTTCATTTGTTAAACACCCTGTACGCCTTACTTGTAGATGAGTACCCAACAAATACACCTTCATCACTTTTGGCATCAAACTTGCCTAGATCATCCTTTCCATTAGTCAATACAAATCATTTGCACCTAAATGGTCTAAGATGTGCAATTGAAGGTTTTTTGTTATTTAATAGCTCATAAGGTGTTTTCTTGATGATAGATGTGATAAGACACCTGTTTGTCACATATCATGTTAACTACTTCAGCCTAAAAATTCATTGCAAGTCCTGAATCGATCGGCATAGTTCTAGCAATCTCCACCAGAGTTCTATTCTTTCTTTCAACCACTTCATTTTGTTGAGGAGTTCTTTGTGCTGAGATGTTGTGATTGATTCCATTTTCTTCACAAAACCCTTCAAGTAGAGAGTTTTCAAACTCCGTTCCATGATCAGATCTGATACTGCTATCTTGCTATTTATCTTCAATTGGATGGCTTTGACAAATGTGATCAGTTGTCCAGCAGTCTCATCTTTCGTTCGTAGAAACACGTTCCAAGTGAACCTGGAAAAATCATCAACAATGACAAGAATATATTTCTTCCCTCCTCTGTTTTGGATTCTGATAGGTATAAGTCCATGTGGAGCAGCTCTAGAGGTCTCGTTGTACTGACTCCCTTCTTGGCTTTGAATGATGACTTAGTCTGTTTCCCTTTAGCACATGCATCACAGACTTTGTCATTCGAAAACTTTAGTGTTGGTAATCCGCGGACCAGGTCCCTTGTAACAAATTTGTTCAGCAACGAAGTACTCACATGGCCCAATCGCCGCTGTCACAGATCTGCATCATCAGTTTGAGCACTTAAACAAGACATATCATCTCCCCCAATAGAATTCAGATCTGCAACATAGATGTTTTTAACTCTAGTAGCAGACATAACAAACCCTTTTGGTAATGCGATTTGTAACCAAACATTTATCAGCCATGAACTTGACTTCATTTCCTTTATCACAGATTTGTGAAATGCTCAAAAGATTGTATTTTAGACCCTCCACATAGTGTACATTGTTTATTGAATTATCAACAGATCTCCATATCCTGCCAATACCAAGGATAAAGCCCTTCTTTCCACCTCCAAACGACACACCACCACTTTGGTGTGCTTTCAAAGAGAGGAAGTTTGAAGTGTCTCCAGTCATGTGCCTTGAACATCCACTGTTTATGTACCAACACTTATTTCCTCTCTTCTGCATAAGAATCACTTGTTAGATTTAGGAACCCACTTCAAATATAGTTCCCAATAACTATCAAAAGGCTTGATAAGAAACCCTTTTGTCCAGGAGGGCAAAGTGTTCTTATTGAAACGATAACGGGGACCAAGTCCTTTGTGTTCCCTTTTATCATTATTTCCAGATCTGATAAATTTCACATGCTTTTCTTTTGCTCTTCTCAGATTCTCACACTTTTCGTTTAGATGACCATTATGCCCACAGTGAGTGCACAACAGATTGTCAAATACAGACACATATTTTCTATGAGGATTATAGGGAAGTTCTATTGGTCTGCATCCCAGCCCTTTCTTTCCATTGAAATTCTGATTAGACAAGTTAGAGAGTATCTTAGAGGAATCAACCCAATTTAGAGAGTGTCTTAGCTCCTCCTTGATCCTACTTAGCATGGGTGATGACATGTTGAATATAGATTGGGAGTCAGGGTGTGACAAAGTGGTGAACAAAGAAAAAAGTCATCAGGAGTGTGTACATGATACATGTTATGATAAAGAGACTAATAACACTGAACAAGATATAGTACAAGGAGGAGTACAATGTCAAGATACAGAAGGTCATGAGTTTTTAACAAGTGATACTCAGTCTATGAGAACTAGAAGGTCTACAAGAGGAGTTCATCCAGCAATGTGGATGAAAGACTTTGTGTCTCTTAATATGGTGCCAGCATAAAGCTCCTGAAACACACAAAAATGAGAAAGTAGCTAAGCAGTTTAACTCCTTAGTCACCCTGCTTACTGACAGCAAATTGTACTTAAACTCTTGTATGTGAAACACATCTGTAATTATACTTCTTGGAGATTTATGACACATTCATGTGTGAGACACATATGACACTTCACCAGTAGGTAAGTACACAGGCTTGGGATATTTCACCTTGACTACAGACTCTTTATTGAGCATACCAACTTTTGACACCATATGATTGGATGCACCAGTATCTATAATACAGACTTCATTATTTTCAGAAACGGTGAGGGAAGTTGGTAGAGAGGATGATGGTCTGTACTTGTTGATAAAGAACTTGACACAAGATCAACTATGAGAGACTCACATACCTTGTAGGATCAATTCCTTGGCGAATCCACAACCAAAATCGATCGTTCTTGGCGAATCTTGCTTTTCCTCTTCTCTTTTCTCTTGCGTTCTTTCTCCAAAAGCCCTAACTCTATTTCTCAAAAGCGTAAACTGAACTAACTCAGTTTTTGACCCCACTTAATTTACTAAAAATGGATTTAATTAATTTGATAAGGAAAAGACCAAACTACCCTTTTAAATTCCGGATTGGGCATTTCTTCATTCGAACAACCCAACTTACAAAGGACGTAACTCACTCATACAAACTCAGAATCATGCAAACTCAGTGGCGTTGGAAATATAAATCCAAGAGCTTTCCAACCATATCTGGAAATACACCTAACTCATCCCCAGCTAGGAGTTATGGTCGATTTAAGTTGACCAAAATCTCAACTTTACATTACTTAAATATTTACAGATTTCCTTATACTTTCCAAAAATGATTATTTCAAGTTCTTAGCTTCTTTCTAACTATTTCAAGTTGCGAGATGTTACAATATCTCCCCCTTGGGAAAATTCGTCCTCAAATGAGATTACTCTTACTAGGCTAAGGGTGTAACATCATGTTCAAACACCCAACAAGCATATGCAAACAAACATCATGCTCACTCACAATTTAAAGAGTAATGAGAAGAAAATTAGTACCTTGGTCCGCATTTTCTCCAAATTCAAAGAGATGTGAATATCTCTTCTTTATATCCTCCTCAGTTTCCCATGTAGCTTCTTCGACAAATTGGTTCCTCCAAAGGACTTTGACTAATACAACTTCTTTTGTTCTCAACTTGCGAACTTGGCGATCTAAAATATGGACTGGAATCTCCTCATAAAATAAATTTTCTTTAATCCCCACATTTTCAGTTTGTACTATCAATGAAGGATCTCTCATGCACTTCTTCAACATAGAGATGTGAAATACCGGATGTACCGCTGCTAACTCTTGTGGTAGCTCCAACTCATAAGCTACATTGTCAATCATCTTGACTATGTGATAAGGTCCAATATATCGGGGACTAAGTTTCCCCTTCTTACCAAACCTCATGACACCCTTCATGGGTGAAATCTTCAAATGCACCTAATCATCTACTTCGAACTCTAGTGGCCTTTTTCTAACATCTATGTAGGATTTTTGACGACTCTGTGCCGTTTTCAACCTCTCTTGAATCACTTTAACCTTCTCCATAGCTTGATGGACTTAATCTATCCCTATCAACCCTGCTTCACCAACTTCAAACCATCCAATAGGAGATCTGCATCTTCACCCATAAAGAGCTTCATATGAAGCCATTTGGATGCTAGAGTGGTAACTGTTGTTGTAAGCAAACTCAATTAAAGGTAGGTGATTATCCCAATTACCTTTGAAATCAATCACACATGCCCTCAACATATCTTCTAATGTCTAAATGGTACGCTCTTCTTGCCCATCTGCCTGAGGATGAAAGGTAGTACTCAAATTCACCTTTGAACCCAAGCCTTTTTAGAATGACATCCAAAACTGTGCAGTAAATTATGCACCTTTATCAGAAATAATGGAGACTGGAACCCTGTGAAGTCTTACCACCTCTTGAATATAAAGCTTAGCATAATCTTCTACTGAGTTGGTAGTCTTTACCGGTAAAAAGTGGGCTGATTTCGTCATCCTATTGATAATCACCCAAATATAATCATGCTGTCTGCGAGACCTTGGCAAGCCTGTGATGAAATCCATATTGATCATCTCCCACTTCCATTCCGGAAGTTCTATATTCTGAGCCAAACCACCGGGCCTTTGGTGTTGTACTTTCACTTGTTGGCAATTTGGACACTTAGCAACAAATTCAGCAATGCCCTTTTTCATGCCATTCCACCAATACACTTCTTTCAAATCACGATACATCTTGGTGGAAACTGAATGAATAGAATATCTAGAGCTATGAACTTTCTCCATGATCCTCTCTTGGAGTCCATCCACCATAGGTACACACAGTCTACCTTAATACCTTAAAACACCATCTCCCCCTTGCTCAAAATATAATACTTGTTGCTTATGAACATTTGCCTTCAATTCAGGCAAAATAGGGTCTTGTCTTGCTTCTCTTTCACTTCTGACACTAGTGATGATTCTGCCCCGTTCGTCACCACTATTCCTCCTTCTGTGGAATCCATAAGTCTGACTCCCAGGCGTGCAAGTCTGTGCACATCTTTGCCTAACTCCCTATTTTCTTCCTCAACATGGGTGGTACTACCCATAGATAACCTGCTTAAAGCATCAGCAACCACATTATCCTTACCTGGGTGGTAAAGAATACTCATGTCATAATCCTTGAGTAATTCCAACTACCTTCTCTGTTTGAGCTCTTTCTAAGTGAACACATATTGCAAGCTCTTGTGATCAATGAATATATCCACATGAACACCATACAAGTAGTGTCGCCAAATCTTCAAGGCGAAAACCACTGCAGCCAACTCTAAGTCATGGGTTGGATAATTCTTCTCATGAACCTTCAATTGTCTGGAGGCATAATCTATCACCTTGCCATTCTGCATTAACACACAACCCAAACCAACTCTGGATGCATCACAATACACCATAAAACCTTGAGTACCCTCTAGTAAGGTCAAAACTGGGCACTAGTCAACCTCTTCTTCAATTCCTGAAAGCTTTTCTCACAAGCTTCAAACCATTGAAACTTTACTGTTTTCTGAGTCAACTTCGTCAAAGGAGATGAAATGGACGAGAAACCCTCAACAAATCTCCTATCAAGCCCAAGAAACTTTTAATATCAGTTGGAGATGTGGGTCTAGGCCAATTCTGCACTGCCTCAATTTTCTGACTATCAACTCTAATACCATCACCAAAAATAATATGGCCCAAGAATGTCACAAACTCAAGCCAAAACTCACACTTGGAGAACTTGGCATATAACTCTCTATCCTTCAAGGTCTGAAGAACTATTCTGAGATGACTAGCATGATATTTTTCATTCCTTGAATAGATTAGTATGTCATCAATGAAGACGATAACAAACATATCTAAATAAGGTTTGAAGACTCTATTCATAAGATCCATGAATGCTATTGGTGCATTGGTCAAACCAAAGGACATGACCAAGAACTCAAAATGACCATACCTAGTCCTGAATGCTGTCTTTGGAATGTCACATTCCCTAACTTTCAACTGATGGAAGCCTGATTTGAGGTCAATTTTTGAAAGTCAATTTTTGAAAAGCAGGTGGCACCCTGAAGCTGATCGAAAAGATCATCAATTCTCGGAAGAGGATACTTATTCTTGATGGTAACCTTGTTCAACTAGCGGCAATCTATACACATCATAAGGGAACCATCTTTCTTTCTCACAAACAAGACTGGAGCGCCCCCAGGTGAGACACTTGGTCGAATGAAACCCTTATCTAGGAGATCTTTCAACTGCTCTTTCAACTTTACTGGTGCCATTCTATATGGCGGAATAGAGATAGGACGAGTATCTGGAATGATGTCTATACTGAAGTTTATTTCTATCTCAGGAGGGACTCCGGGTAGGTCATCAGGAAGGACTTCTGGAAACTCTTTTACTATGGGAACTGACTGAATGGGAGGTACATCAACACTTGAGTCCTTAACTCGGACTAAGTGATAGATACAACCCTTCAAAACTAATTTTCTCAACTTAAGGTATGAAATGAAGCGACCCTTAGGCCCTATTGAACTACTACTCCACTCTATGATTGACTCATTAGGAATTTGAAACTTGACAACTCGAGTTCTACAATCTATTGATGCATAACAGGCGTGAAGCCAGTCCATACCTAGAATGACATCGAAATCTACCATGTCTAACTCAACTAAATCAGCCATGGTGTCTTTGTGATTGATGGAAATGACACAATCACGATAAACTCACTCATCTAGAATAGACTCCCCAACAGGTGTAGAAACATAAAAAGGTTCACAAAGTTTCTCCGGAAGAATCTCAAACTTATTTGCAACATAAGGGGTTACAAAAGATAAACTTGATCCTGGGTCTAGTAAAGCATAAACATCAAAAGCAAAGACTTTGATCATACCAGTAACAACATCTGGAGAGTTCTCTTTTTTCTTGACGACTGGTGATTGCATAAAGACGATTTGCTCATGCGCCAGTACCGAAAGTAGCTCCTCTAGGTGCAGCCCTGTCTGGTGGAGCAACCGATGAAGACTGGGCTCTGTTGCCCTGATTTCCACTACCTTGCTTATTCTTAGAAAACTCTTTCAAGAAGTGTCCCTATTGCCCACACTTGAAACAACCTATCTGGCCATCACCACACTTACCTGAGTGGTTCCTACCACATCTACCACATGCAGGAGCCCAACTACCTCCTTGTGCCACACTACCTTGAGACTGTGCTGGTCTAGTTTTGAAGTTCTGCGAATTTTGGCCATTATACTTACCTTTGTTTCTGAGTGCGGGTGCACTAGCAGATGATGGTGCATGTCCTTTTTGTTTCTGAAAGGACGGATGATTCACACTACCCTTCTGTTGCCCAGACTCATTCCCTGTCTTCGTTTTCTTATTTCTGAACTCTTCCCTGTCTCTCAACTTCTCTTTCTCAATCTGCTGCACATAAACCATCAACCTCAAAATGTCCATGTCCCCAATAAGAATTGTTGTCCGGCCCTCCTTGCTTGATAGACGGCCCAACCCAGCAACAAACAAACTCATCCTACTCCTCATGTCCATAACCATTTCAGGAGCATAGCGAGACAGTTAGGTGAACTTCAACCCATACTCATGCACACTCAAAGAATCTTACTTAAGTGTGAGGAACTTATGTACCTTGGACTCTTTCAGTTCTCGGGGAAAGAAACGCCCCAAGAAAGCCCCTTCAAAATATGCCCAACTCATAGGTGGTGCATCATCGGCTCTACCCCCTTTCCACTGATCAAACCAAGTCCTAGCAACATTCTTCATCTGATATGCAGCTAGCTCAACTCTCGCAGTATCAGCAACATGCATCACCTCAAACACCTTTTTTAATTCCTCAATGAAGTTCCCTGGGTCCTCAGTAGTGCTTGAACTAGTGAAACTTGGAGGATTCATCCTTAAGAACTCGTGAATCCTTGAAGTGTCAGCCTTTTCTTGCCGAGCTCCTCTCTACTGCCCAACTTGGTTGGTCACAACTTGACTGAGCATCCTTATAGCCTCTCGAACTCAGCATTAGTGACTTCTCCTTGAGATTGCACCTCAGGTGCATTGGGTAACTCTTGTTCCTCAACATTGCGTCTCACAGGACGACCTCTGACAGCTCTTCGTGGAGGCATGATTATCTGAAACACGTGCAAGGATGAATTAGAGGGAAACTTTTAGAGATTAAACTCTAACGCACGAAATGAGTATGAAAGAAGTGAGATAGTTCCTAAATGTTGCAGCCTCCTAATTATAGATGTGGCATGCTTCACACTGATAACTAGGACTCTACAGACATGGCTTCATAGACTCCCTAGGACACTTGAACTCTGTGCTCTGATACCAAGTTTGTCACGCCCCGAGCCTACACCCTGGATGTGGCCGGCACTCGAAGACAATCGCTGGCCCCAAGCGGACCCTTGGCCTAGCTTACTTAACTCAGTGGAAGACTCAACTTAACAGAATAAACTCAATGCAATAGTTTAAATGATAACATCTTAGCTAAAATGGCAACTTATGTCTCAAAACAAAGTATCTGCAAATACATAGATGAGAGACTCAACACTAACTGTTTGACTGTCTATGAAGCCTCTATAATACTGAGATGGATGTTGGGACAGACCCCACAACATCCTAATAAAGAAAAAACAACTAGGAAAGCGAAATAAAAGAGTCCTTCGGAATGCAAGGAGGCTCACCACTGACTCTGGAGTGCTCAACTGGATCAACGGCGCGCTGGATGCTGATCCTGGTTACCTACAGCTGCATCATAATAATATGCAGGCCAACTGGCATCAGTACATTGAACATACGAGTATGCGAGTACGTACAAGTATGCGAGTTGGAATGCTAACAACAACTTAAGCTTGAAAGGAGTACATATGAACACTTACCTTGGCTCTGTTTAACTCATGAATAACTTAATTCAAAATAAAGCAATGAAACACATGGAATATATGAAAAAGCTTTATAAAACAACTGAAAACAACCTTAGTTCGGTAAAGACAAAACAATAACAAACTTAACTTTACTCATTTAGAAAGTAATATAACTTTTGTGGGAGATTCTCTAACCGACAACCATAACTATGAGACTAAGTGCTAAAAAGCACTAAGGAACCATCTAAAAAGTATGATCATTTTCCTGCCCATGATGGCTACATGGTTTATGGAGACTTGAGTAAATATGAGCTCGCATCCCCATATCGGTTCTCTATACTACTCCCAAAAATATACTTAGTTCATATGTTTAAAAACAATCTTCTTTCTTTGGTTTGAGATAATTACTCAGAACTTAGCTTAAAAGCTCTCTTGGAATCGATGTTCCCTTTTCTTGCTCAAATGTGAAAATATTTATAAACTCTTTGGGAATACTTAGTTCCCTAATAGCTCTTTGAGAAATGAACTCAACTCTTTACTCGTTGATTAACTTGAAACTTAAATCTTAAAACAAAGTTACAGCATTTGTAAAAGACCCTTGAAAACTTTGATGAACTTCACTTGACTTGACTCTTAACTTTACTTGAATTTACTCTTTACTTTCCTTGAATTTGAATTATGGATTCAACGATTATGACTTATGATAGAAAAGGACTCTTGATATTTATGAATGATTTGGAATAGCTAAACTTGAGAAAAGCTACGAAATCACCGTCTTGGAACGTTGTCCGCGACGCGGAGGTGTTTTAAATAACTACTCGCGAAATTAAATTTTGGGACAGAGGAGTCCGCGTCCTCTTCGCGACGCAGAGCAGATTTTTGTTCACAGGGGAAACAAGTCCGTGACGCGGACTTGTTTCATGAACCTTACTCGATTTTTTCCTTCTTCATTTTTCAGCCTCAAACCACCTAAATTCGATTATCTTCCTCAAATTCATTTTAGATCTCGATACCCAGCGTATGTACTCAAGAACTTAACTCAAAGTAACTCTAAAACACAATGTAAAGATCTCGAAAACTCCACAATTCAACCCAATTCAAGAACATTCAAATTCAAGAATTCATGTCAAGAACATCAACTTTCAAACTCATTTAGGACGAATTGCGCTGAAACTAGACATGTTTGGCACGTGGGTGAATGAACCCAACGCTATGAGAGACTCACATACCTTGTAGGATCAATTCCTTTTCCTCTTCTCCTTTCTCTTGTGTTCTTTCTCCAAAAGCCCTAACTCTATTTCTCAAAAGCGTAAACTGAAATAACTCAATTTTTGACCCCACTTAATTTACTAAAAGCGGATTTAACTAATTTGGTAAGGAAAAGACCAAACTACCCTTTTAAATTCCGGATTGGGCATTTCTTCATTCGAACAGCCCAACTTACAAAGGACGTAACTCACTCATACGAACTCGGAATCGTGCAAACTCAGCGGCGTTGGAAAGATAAATCCAAGAGCTTTCCAACCATATCTTTAAATACACCTAAATCATCCTGATCTAGGAGTTATGGTCGATTTAAGTTGACCAAAATCTCAACTTTACATTACTTGAAAATTTCCAGATTTCCTTATACTTTCCAAAAATGATTATTTCAAGTTCTTATCTTCTTTCTAGCTATTTCAAGTTGCGAGATGTTACAGTTGTCCATATGGGGCATTCAGAAACTCAAAAGGGTTATATTCTGTTAGATTTGACAGCCAATAGTTTCTTTGTGAGTAGAGATGTGATGTTCAGGGAGTCAGTGTTTCCATTCATGACTTTCTCAGCTAATAAGGAGGAAGGTCCATTTGTTAAAGAAGACAGGTACAGTATCCTATAGATAAGTATTTAGCATACAATCATTTTTCTAAACCATATCAACAGTTTGTTGCTGCAACTTCTGCTCTAACTGAACCTGCTACTTTTGTTGAGGCAAGTAAAGAACCAAGGTGGATTGAAGCCTTGCAAGATAACAACACTTGGAAACTAGTTGAGTTACCTAAAGGAAAGTCTGTTATTGGATAAAGATGGATTTATAAGATTAAGTACAAATCTAATGGAGAAGTAGAAAGGTTCATGGCAAGATTAGTGGCCAAAGGGTTTAGTCAAAAGAAGGGTATAGATTATAAGGAAACTTTTTCTCCTGTGGTAAAAATGGTCACAGTAAGAGTCATACTAGCCTTAGTTGTATCTAAAGGGTGGCATATCCATCAAATGGATGTGTATAATGCTTTTTTGAATGGTGACTTAGAGGATGAAATCTCTATGACTGTACCTCAGGGTTTTTCCAGTCAGGAGGAGAATAAGAACAAAGTATGCAGACTAGAAAAGTCATTATATGGGCTTAAACAAGCACCAAGACAATGGAATCACAAGTTTGCAGAGGTTCTTCAGAAGAAGTTGGGGTTCAATCAAAGTCAATATGATTATTCTCTATTCACAAGAAGAACAGCTGAAGGGACTACAATAATTCTGGTATATGTTGATGATATTTTAGTAACATGAAGTAGTTTAAAGCTGGTGGAGAAGACAAAAAGAGGCTTACAACAAAGTTTTAAAATGAAGGATCTAGGAGAGTTGAAATACTTTCTTAGAATAGAGTTTGTAAGATCAAACAGTGGAGTTGTTATGCATCAAAGGAAATATGCACTTCAACTCATTTCTGAAGTTGGATTGTCAGGATCAAAGCCAGCTGGAACACCTATGGATGTAAATATAAAGTTGACATCTAGGCAGTATGATGATCAAACAAGTAAGAATCAAGAGGAATCTTTAACAGATCAAGCTTCTTATCAGAAGTTGATTGGGAAACTGTTATATCTAAACATGACTAGGCCTGACATTTCCTATAGTGTGCAAACATTGAGTCAATTTCTACATCAACCAAAAAAGTCTCATATGGATGCTGCACTTAGAGTGGTGAAATATATTAAGAGACAGCCAGGGCAAGGTATATTGTTGTCTAGTAAGTGTGGAACTGAAATTACAGCCTACTGTGATGCTAATTGGGTAACATGTCCTCTTACAAGAAAAAAATCTGTGAATGGGTATGTAATTAAGCTTGGAGAGTCAGTGGTCTCTTGGAAGGCTAAGAAGCAAACCATTGTGTCAAGAAGTTCAGCTGAAGCTGAGTATAGAAGCTTAGCTTCTACTGTAGCAGAGTTAGTTTGGTTAGTAGGGATGTTGAAAGACTTAAAAGCTGAAATTCAGTTGCTTGTTCAAGTCTATAGTGACAGCAAGTCTGCTATTCAGTTAGCTTCTAATCCAGTGTTTCATGAACGTACTAAACACATCGAAATCGATTGTTATTTTATCAGGGAGAAACTTCAACAAGGACTGATCAAGAGAGTGTATATTTCAACACAAAATCAGCCTGCTGATCTTTTGACAAAAGGTCTCAACAAACCTCAACATGATTATCTATTGTCCAAGCTAGGAGTCTTAAACATATTTGCACCTCCTATCTTGAGGGGGAGTATTGAGATAATGGAAAAGAAGAAGGATAGTAAAATAAAAGAAGTTAGTTAAGTGTCATTTCAAGAAATTAGTTAGATGTCATTGTCAAGAAGTTTGTTAGGCAGTTAGGAATTTGGAAGTTGATGTATAAATACAGAGCTTAGGTCATTATAATGTAATCCCAGAATTCTATTCAAAACTTCATCTTCTTCAAATCTTATTTTTCTTCCTGTTTCATCAAAATCTTCAACTAGGTACTTAGCGATTTATCTTCAAATTTGATTGATGGTAAACAACGTCTTTTTCTTTTAATTCTCGCTCAATATTGAGCGATTTCTAGTGATTTTTTTTTCATTTCTCGCTCAAAGCTGAGCGATCATGTTTTAATTTTATTTTCATTTTCAAAAAAGTTTGTCCTCATTCACACGAGTACGAGATACCCATACATATAAGAGAAAAGACTTAAATATGCCATCGAACTTTCAGAAAAGGTTCATCTATGCCATTGGTTAAAAGTTTGAATCATCTATGTCATTGCTATTAAAGAAAAGGCCCATCCATGCCATTTTTTAACTCCGATTTTGCAAAATCATTTGTTACATCCCAAACAACTTTTAACAAATTTCAATTGAAGCTTTTGGATCAAATGTACTATTTTTGTTTGTTCTTCCTAAGAACACCAAGAACACATAAAGAACATTAACAATTTTCAAATTTCAAACTTCTTTAATTCTTCGCGAAATTACCTCAAATTTCAAGAGTAGTTTCTCTCCGAGATAGATTCAAAACTCAATAGCTTTTGAGTGCAAATTCAACCTAACTCAATAAGACCCACTTGAAATTTCTTCAAAGTTTCAAAACATCAAACATTCTTTAATGGTAGAATTTTCTCCACAACTTCAAATCATTTGAAATTTTGAACATAGACTCAAAAAACAATAGGGAACAAAGATCTAATGTCAAACACAACTACAAAAACATGAATACAAGCAATTTTTTGAAATTTTAGGACTGATTTTTGTTTTTTGGAAATTTTTTTTTTAATACGGGTGAATTTTTTAAACTCTACAAATGATTTTAGAATTTTGATTTTTTAAAAAAAAGAATAAATGATGTAGCCGGAATTTAAGATAATTTCGTGAAGAATTGAATATGTTGAAAATTTGAGAGTTGTTTATGTTCTTCATGTGTTCTTAAGAAAGAACAAACAAAAAGAGTACATTTGATCCAAATGAGCGATTTTTGCTCTATTTTAATTTCTACCTCGATTGTGAGCGATTCTCCTTATTTATTATTATTTTTAGTTTCTGGCTTCACACTGAGCGATTTTTCTCTCAACTTTTATGAATATACGCCAAACTAATAGGATAGGGATATATTTGGGGTTCTGGGTCATGAATCATCATTCAAAAAGTCTAGACTACCAATATAGTATAGATCATATGAATAATAAACTAAGTGGTTCGAAAGCTCAATTTCTAACCTTAGTGGGGAGGTCTACTCTTATCAAATCAATTTTATCCACTATCCCTACCTATGCTATGCTATGCAATCTCCTTCCCCAATCAACTCGGAACCACATAGATCGCATCCAAAGAAATTTCATTTGGGGATCATCAGAAAAAAGAAAGCTTCATTTAGCAAGTTGGGAACTAGTAACATCCCCTACTAATAAAGTTATAAAGGAGGATAAGGACTCCAAAATACCAATGGAAAAAATTGGGCTCTCTTGGCAAGCCTAAATTGGAAATTAATTACAAAAAAGGATCAACTTTAGAATAAAGTTCTCACAAAAAATATAAATGAATAGATGCCTTACTCCCCACATTAACTATCAATCTTACGACTCCTATATTTGGAAAAGCATTGCTAAAACCTCTTGGTTTTTCTGTAAAGGACTATCGTGAAATGTAGGAAGCGGTACCAAAATTCAACTTTGGGAGGATAACTGGATCGAAGGAAACTACCCCCTCCGACAAGCTTTACAAGGACCCTTAAATATATCAGACCAACATCTCTTTGTAAAGCAAGTACTTCATAATAGCACTTGGGTTTTTTCATTACTATCTTTGAAATTCCCGAAAACATTAAGGAAAGTATACAGAATACTTACATTCAACAATACATTAATAATAATAATAATGCTGGTACATGAGGATTATTAAGAGATCATCTAATAAGCTAAAATTTCTCTTATTGACGAATCTTTCGAACAAAATACTACTAATGGTGGTACATGAGGAATATTAAGAGATCATCTAGGTAAATGGATTCTGGGGTTCTCTTGCAAAGTTAAAGTGACAAATGCCCATCATGCAGAGCTCCTAGCTCTACTTCATGGCCTGACCTTGGCAAAAAGATTAAAAATTAGTCTGACTGTAAGTGGAAACTGACTCACAGGTATTAATCAATAACATAAATAGCAATAAACGCATATACTCACATATTTATGATGATTGCAGATCACTGCTGAAACAAATGGAGGAAACATCATGGAGCACATATTGCGGGAGGCTAACTCAATAGCAGATCTACTAGCAATATACCAAAAGAAATCAAATGATCCGAATATGGGAAATAGGCAACCCCTTTTTGAAGCATCACCTTTGCTTATAGCCTTCGCCCTTGAAAGAGATGCTATAGAAACTACATCGTTTAGATTAGATAAACCTATTATTATTATTATTATTAAATATATAAAATCCTTTTGTTATTAAGCAGAAAAAAAAAACGGTTGAAAGAGCAAAGCCTTAAAAGGGCATTGAAGACACAATGAATTAAAGGCAATTCATTTCAAGAAATTGATGTTGGTAACTGCTATAGTTTTACCAAAGAGAATATTTATTTATAAGATAATTAGAAAGATATTAACACCAAATTTATATCCATTCATTTTTATAAGTCACCTTTTAGATTGTACTTGCATTAAGAAATTAAGTAACTTTATCCTTCTACCATTATTTAATGTTTTCTTAAGTCAACTTTTCAATAAATGATGACTATGCTAGATTTCAAAAATTAAAATGCATTTGGATGACTATTTAAATTTTTGAGTTTATTTTCAAAATCAGATTTTATAGAATAGTGAATGGAGAGAGTAATTAATCAATGTATGAAGTACTCCAATAAATATTAATTACTTATTAGTTTTCTTAGGTTGGTCAAAGTATATATTTTCAAGACTAATTAACTACTCTATCAAGGGTATAATAGGAAGAGTATGGTAATTTATGCATTGATTTTATGAAATGACAAATATTATGGTCCAATTATTTATAGAAATGAATGACATATATAAATGAACGGAGGAAGTAATAAATATAGATAATCATATGAATACTAGTATTATTTTTTTCAACATTTATTACGTACTATTTTTCTAGTGATGTTGAATTAGATAGAAGATCTGCCGCAGCCACAATAATACTACCAAAAATCCCCATCCTCTCATTGTCCTTTGTAAGAGTAGAGGCATAAACATAACCTATTATTCTCTGAAACTCATTTTCACAATAAAAATTAGCTTTCTGGGCAAAGTTTCCAGCAACATACACGCGATCATATACTAAGCCATCCTTCAGAAAATTCTCCTCCGCGCCTCTTAGAGAATTAATTGCATAATGGTAATAATCCAAACAATAATTATATATCACTTTCAAGTTATTATCGTTTGTCTCATCTAAAAAGATAGCAATCTTACTGGCTGTCTCAGACGCGTTTCTCAATGCTAAGTTGATGGCCTCTTGTGTTAACTCATAAGGACTCCTATGAGGATTTAGGCCAAAGACTTGCAAGCAAAATCTAGGATTCTTGGATTTGATGCACACTTTGGTCAAGGGGTTACTTTTACTTGGTATCATTAAGGAAGCAATGATTAGACATAAGACTAGTGTTAAGACAAAGGAAGAAGAAGATGATGATGTTGTCATTGTCTTGTTTTTGCTCATTTCCCCTTTTTTATTGTTAAATTTGAAGTAATTTTATAGGAGTGAATATATATGATTGTGTGTAGTAATGTGTGATCTAAATTATCATTAATTTGATTAAATTTCTATATATGTTTAATTTTATGCCATGTTTAGACTTTCCCAAATTTTTATGGTGTATTAATATTTTTAGTTATTTTAGATTTATGATATTTGTTTATTTTGGTATGTTAAGAAATATTTATGAATCCTAAAATTTAAAAATTGAATTACCTAAATCTACTATATACAATTTGACCAATATAGCCTTCCTTTAATAATATACTTGTGTTGGATCAATCTAAGGGTTCAAAATCGAAAAAGTAAACACACCAATATCTACATATAAACATAAAATGTAATTTTAATCATGTATAAATAATATAATTTTTCATCGAAAATGATTCGAATGAACCCCTGACCCTGGCTCTACCCCTGGATCTCATCGATTAGTAAAAAAATATAGAAAATTACTATAGATAATCAAAGAAAAGTAAAAGAACAAAATTAAAACATTAAAATTACCGGAAAAACTAATGTAACAAATCATCTTCCTTTTATTAGAATTCTTTTTCATGACAAATGACTTTTATTACATACTATTTTTTTGTCGATGTCGAATTAGTTAGAATATCTGCCGCACCCATAATAATACTACCAAAAATCCACAAATTCTTGTTGTCCTTGGTAAGAGTTGATACATAAACATGATTGGGAATTTTTCGAAATTTATTTTCACAATAAGAACCAACGTCTTTGACAAAATTTCCAATAATGCTCAAAGTATCATATTTACCATGCTTTAACAAGTACTCCTCCACACCTCTTAAAAGCTCAATAGAAGATTCATAATAATTCAAACAATAATCATATATCTCTTTCAAGTTTTCGTCGTTTGTCTGATCTAGAAATGTGTGAATCTTTTTTACTGTCTTGGTGGCGTTTGTACATGTTAAGTTGATTGCCTCTAGTGTCAACGCGTAAGGTCTCCTATGAGGATTTAGGCCAAAAACTTGCAAGCAAAATCTTGGACTCTTGCAATTGATGCACATATCAGACAAGTAGTTACTTGTACTTGGTGATATTAAGGAAACAAAAATTAGACACAAGACTAGTGTTGAGCCAAAGGAAAAAGAAGAAGGTATTGCCATTGTGTTGTTTTTAGCTTGTTTTCCCCTTTTGGTTCCTTTATTTGTACTAATAAATTTTAATTCAATGTAATTTCAAGATGATTGGGTGCAATATAATAATGTGTGAGAGAATATTGTTCATTATTTTTATTAATTTCTTGCCTTCTTTAATTTCTTCTCTCCTTATTACTATACTCACTGTTCCTTTTTATTTGTCAAATTTTGATTTGGCGTACTTATTAAGAAAATATTTATTGATATAGTGAGTTTATCATTTTACCCATATTAATTGATAGGATTCCAAATATATTTCTTCACTATATTTTTTAAAGACATTAATTTAATGTTAATAAATTGAAGGTATAATAGAAAAAAAATTATCCTTTCTTGATTTGTCAAAAATGACAAATAAAAAGGTGTTGAAAAAAATAATTTCTAATATCTCAAAAAAAAAAATATTCATATAATATTATTTTTATTCATTCTATTAAATGAATCTTGATTTCTTTTCTTATCCCCTAAATTATCATTAAAGTTAGTCAAATACGTCAAATATATACTCTAGTTGTTGGAATGTCTCTTTTGACCAAAATTAATTGTCTTTAATTATCCAAAATTAATTGTCTTCGATGTATTTGATGACATTCATCCTTATACTCTTAAATTGTTATTTCTGAGACGTTATATTAGTCATGTGTTCTTGTGTAGAGTGGGTGGAAAAAATAGTGAGAAAATCCTATCGTTTTCTTCTTATTTTCAATAAAAGGGACATTAAATTAGAAAATATTTGATAAATAAATAGAAACGGAAAGTGAATTTTTCTTGCCTTAATAATTTCATTTATCATTGTTACTGTTAATTTCTTTTTCTAAAATCCTTCTCTAATGACCTATTCTTTATCGTTATATATTGACATAAGTTCTGCCTAGGTAAGCATATTGTATGAACTATTGGTATACTATACTATATACACTAGTAAATTTGTCTGTGCTTCACGTGTTCGTGTAAAATATCAATGAACTTATAAAATAAAATCAACAAATTATCAAAATAAACTTATTCATAATATAATAATACTCCGCTATTTTAATTTATGTGATGTTTTTTCTTTTATTGAGAGTTAATTTGCCGCATCTTTTAAACTAAACTAAATTGAATTGAATTAAATTAATATTTATAAATTAAAATTTAGTAAATTAATATATTCAAAAGGTAACATAGTAATATTATCTCTATTATTTATTCTTTCTAAAGATGTGTGCCAAGTCAATAATGAACAATTATTATAGAAAAGGAAGAGTAAGTTATTATTCATAAAACAAAGTCAAAGACAACGAAAAGAAATAAATGATGCACAGTACACTTGGTATTTGTAAAATCTATTTAATATTACTCTCTCCTTCCATTTTTAATTGTTATGGACTTATGGTATTATTTTTAGAGTCAAACGATAAAAATTTTAGTTAACATTTTATGATGCATTTTTTCATCATATTGATATGCAAAAAATTACAATTTATAGTACTTTTTGTATAGATTTTGAATATCTAAATTTTTTGTTTAAAATATCAAATTAATGTAATCTAATTTAACTTTGATAATTAATCAAATTGACTTTTGAAAAACGCAACATGGCAATTAAAAGTGGACGGTGGGAGTATATAATACTCCCTCCGTCCAACAATAGTTGTCCACTATACTATTTTAGGATATCCAACAATACTTGTCCACTTTATGAAATCAATGGATAATTTTACTTTTAGTTCCTAATGTACCCTTATCATTAACTATAGTCATTTCCCTATTACATTTTTCAAGACATTGTATTTATTATATTCAAAGGGTGATATAGTAAGATTATCCTTATATTTATAGTTTCTTAAGACGTGTGCAAAGTCAATAATGGACAAGTATTGTTGGACAGAGGGAGAACGTGTTTGTTAAAAAATTTGTAGAGTATTATTTAACTATGATTAGAGTTTGTTTGACATTGTTGTTGGGAGGCCAAAAACATTTTTTGAAAAATTCAGGTGCTTGGATAATTAAAACTGCTTTTAAATGGAAGTAAAAACAGTTTTTCTGCGGTTCACAAGAAGCTAAAAAAATTTGTTTCTTAAAAAAAGTAAAAGTAGAAGTAAAAAATTATTTATTTCAAGACCAAATAATCTCTATCATATATACATATTTATGATCAATATGTCCCTTGTATTTATTTATTTTTGTGATGGATTTAATTTGTGAAATAATTTTAAATTTATTTTGCTTGATAATTTTAATTATATTTAAATCATCATATTAATATTCTGTCAATAATTTTTTATTTTTTTATTCATCTATATATAATATTGATTGAAAAATTGGATATGTATATTTTAATTTATTAAAAATAAAAATTTAATTAAAACATTTATAATAGATATTTAAAATAATTTCTATCTATAAATAATCTTAATATTAAAAGTGCATTGATACTTGTCCATTTTCATAATTTGACTCTCAAAAGTATTTCTTAAAAAGATTACCCAAACACAATTTGCTTATCAAAAACATTTTTCAAATAAATTAACCAAACACAATTTTTTTTTTGTTTTGCAAAAACACTTTTCTAAAAATCTATTTTAAAAAAAATATTTTTTTAAAAAAACAGTTTTTAGCAGAAATGCAAACATACTCTTAATCAAAGAAAAGAGCTAGAAATGGCAGATCTCACCATAAAAAAATCTTGAATTGGCAGATCTCACCATAAAAAATCTTGAATTGATCAAATTAATTGGCAAATTGAATTACTGATCGATTATATTAATAGATCTGAATGTCTAAAATATTTGTTGAAAATATTTACTTACCAATCTAAATTCGTGTTTTTTTTGGAGGGGGAGGGGGGTGTTTATAAAAAATGAGTTATCTTTAATTACGTTTATTTGTGAAGTTCATGTTGTTTATATGACATAAAAAAATTAATTTATTTTGCCACATCAGATATTTTAATGATAAATTTGACCGAGTTATTCTATATGATAAAAAGTCTTTAATGGTAAATTAGATTCAATGACTTTGCATGGTAAAAAGTCTTTAATGATAAACTTGACTGAGTAATTTTGTATGATAAAAATTAAAAAGTTGTTAATGATCAATTTGACTTAAGCGAATTTGTAGGATAAAAGGCCTTAAATTATATGTAATTTGATTCAATGACTTTGCATGGTAAAAAGTCTTTAATGATAAACTTGACTGAGTAATTTTGTATGATAAAAATTAAAAAGTTGTTAATGATCAATTTGACTTAAGCGAATTTGTAGGATAAAAGGCCTTAAATTATATGTAAAATAAAATTTAATAACTTTATTACATAATTAAGGGACCTTTTTAACATATTAACTCTTATTTTACGCGTACAAGTCTTATGAGCAAATAACATGTTCCATCATTTTGAGATATTCTAAAAAAAAAATCATTTAATTTAGATTGGAATATACTTTAAAATTAGGACAAGAAAATACGTCTTCTGATCCTTCTATAGTTTAGATTAAAATATTTCCCAAAATATTAGAAAATCCTCATAAGAAAATATCTCTTGATATTAATTTTGAAGTTATACCTTTTCTCCTACATTATTTTCATTTTTTTCCTAATTAAGTTTGCTTATAGATAGATTCAGTACCATTTATAAGAAGTTATAAAAAAAATAAATGAATTATATCAATGAATATATGGGACTAAGTATTCCAAGAGTAATGTTTGTACATTTAAAATGAGGGGAAACCTCGATTTCCAAACGAGTTCATGAGGAGTTTGAGTACTATCTCTTTTAAGAGAAATCTTTTGAGTAATAATCTCAAAGTTTGAGGATGAGGAAATGTTTTTAAACATATGAGTTGAGTTATATAATTGGGAGTAGTATTGAGCACTGACATGGGGACGAGTTCAAATAACTCAAAGTCCTCATAAACCATGTAGCCAACGTGGGTAGAAAGGGCCATACTTTTTAGATGATTCCTTATTGCTTTTTAAGCATATCTTAGTGGATCCACTTAGTTGAGGATGTCTTATACTCCGGCAAGGTATAGGACAATTCTGGCAGTGTGGGCGAGACGGTGTATCATCACATAACTCATAGTGATAGTTGTCGGTTAGAGAATCTCCCAAATAAGAGTTATTATTGTATTTTTAAGTACATTAAGTTGTTATCTACTGTTTTAAATGCTTTACATAAACATCTTTAATGTTGTTTTATACTGTATTGAGTTGAGTAGCCATGAGTTGAGGTTGAGTTGAGTAGAGTCGAGGTGAGTATGTTTTCTTCTTTCCAAGTTCAAGAGTTTATGTTATGTTCAGTATTCCCTTTACATGCTCGTACATTCAATGTATTGATGTCATTTGACCATTTGACCTGCATTGTTTAATGATGCATATACTAGAGATCAGGGTCATCAACACACGATTCGTTGATACCATTTGCAGTTCCAAAGTTGTTTGGTGAGCCTCCTTGCTTCCGGGGGATCCTCTATTTATTTTCATATATTTCAGTTTCTTAGGATGATCGGAGGTCTTATCCTGACATCCCTCATAGTATTAGAGGCTTCATAGATAGATAGTAGCAGTTCATGGGTCTTTTCATATTTTTGTTAAATGTTTTAAAGACTTGAATTGCCTATTTCGGGCTAGTTGAATATTTTTTGATATTTTGAGTTATGCATTTGAGTTAAAGTTGTACTTTTGAGTTCATCTTATGTTGAGTAAGTCTTCCGCTGAGAGATTGAGCCAGGCCAAGAGGTTGCTTGGGGCCAGCATTGGTTCTCGCGCGAGTGTCGGCCACGTCCAGTGTGTAGGCTCGGGGCGTGACAAACTATACACTTCTTCAACATTGAAATGTGGAATGCCAGATGGACTACTGCTAACTCTGACGGTAGCTCCAACTCATAAGCTACCTTTTGTGTCTTTTTTACCCTTGCTATTAAATATTATTTATCATCTAACACATTTTTCAAAGACTAAATTTAATAAAGTCAAAGGATAATATAATAATATTATCCCTATTATTTATTGGTTTTTAAAAAGTATGTCAAGTCAATAACAGACAATTATTATTGGACAAAACGAGTATTGATAAAAGAAATTTGTAGTATTTAACTACAATTAATCAAAGAAAAGAAAGAGCTAGAAATGGCAGCGCTCACTATAAAAAATTTGAATTGATCAAATTGATTGGCAAATTGAATTAACGATCGATTTATGAATAGCTCATTGAAAATATTTACTTACCAATCTAAATTTGTGTTTTTTTGTGTGTGGGGTGGGGGTGCCATAAAAATGAGTTATCTCTAATCATGTTTATTTATGAAGTTCATGTTGTTTACATGACATAAAAAAATAATTTATTTTGCCATATTAGATGTTATTTTATTAATATATTTGACTGAGTGATTTTATATGACAAAAAGTTTTTAATGATAAATTGACTCAGTAATTTTGTATGACAAAAAAAATTTAATGATAAATTGACGGTGTGATTTTGTATATAAAAAGTCTTTAATGATAAATTTGACTTAACGACTTTATATGATAAAAAAAGTCTTAAATTATATGTAAAACAAAAATTTAATGACTTTATTACATAAAATTTCATAATCAAATAACCTTTTAACATATTAACTCTTCATTTTGCGAGTGTAAGTCATGAGCAAATAACATATTCATTCTAATCTTCCGTAATCTTCCATCATTATGAGATGTTTTATTTTTTTTCATTTAATTTAGATGGAATATACTTTAAATTTAGGACAAGAAAATACATCTTCTGATCCTTTCTATAGTTTAGATTAAAATATTTCCCAATATATTAGAAAATCCTCATAAGAAAATATCTCTTGATATAAATTTTGAAGTTATACCTTTTCTCCTACATTATTTTCATTTTTTTTCCTAATTAAGTTTGCTGACAGATAAATTCAGTACCATTTATAAGAAGTTATAAAAAAAATGAATTATATCAATCGCGGATACGTATACTAGTTCTAAGGTAAAAAAGAACAGATCTTGAGAAGAGACTGCAAATCTTAATTACCTTATTTATAAATAAAAATTCTTTTAATAGCATCAACATAATAATATTCCATGACTTTTATTACATACTATTTAAATTACGGATAATTAAATAGAAGATTTATAGCCGATACTATAATACTACCAAAATTTTCTAAATTATCATTGTCCTTGCTAAGAGTAGAGGCATAAGCATAACCTGGTATTGTCATTGAGAAATAGAGTTTTGAAGGGACTCCTTGGATGGAACTTAACCAAGGATGAAGACTACCATACCTTATGAAGATTTCCACATGAAATTGAAGAAGAAATGTTGCTCCTTGAACCCTAAACTTGACCTTGTTCTTGTTCTTCAATGGAGTCTTAGAGAGAGAATTATTTGAGAGGAGAGTTGGTTATGTTTGGGGGTTTTGAGATATAATGAGTTAATAGGGTGTTTAATGACTTAAAGTACTTTATATGTATGTATAAAGACTATATTAAATGACCCCTACTTAAAACTAATTAAAAATGAATTACCTAAATGAACCCTCCTTTTGGCCGAGACTAGACAGAACAGCAGGCCATGACTTACGCCCTCCACTCACGGATCGTGAGGGGACCTACGGGTCATGCTGCTGGTTCGTAGGTCAGGTCTGCAGCTCCTAAAATGGGGCCTTGACCCACGACCCCTTCCCACGGGGCATGGGTCCATCTACTGACCATAGATGCCCATCCGTGGGTGGCCCCTTTTGGGCAGTTTTGGGAGAACTTGTTAGGCTCCTCCTCAAGGACCCTTGGTTGGTCCTTGGGGAGTTGTACCTTGACGTTTAACCCCTACAATCCTCATTCTAAGCTCGGGAACTCATTTTACAACATAAAATCCCACATCAAACTCAACAATTCACTCGTAAGGCTCTAGTTTCACCTACTAGTTTTCCGAGGTGTTACAAGGCGGCTACTGATAGACCTCAGCTAGGGGATCATTGACCGAGACTGGATTCGAGGGTGAGCCAATTCTTTCAGGCTGCCATGGATCCTCTATTTTTTTAGTCCATTCCTTTTGGACTCAGACTACATAGTTAGACTTATTCATATGTTTAGTTTCGGGGTTGTACCCTCTTTTTCTTAGACTTGCTAATTAGTAGAGTTTTGGTGCAGTGACTTTCAGGTTATAGGGGTCAATTTTCGCAATAGTTATCTTTGGTTGTTTATTTAAACTTTCGGAGTTTATGGGAACTCCATAGTAATTCTTCATTTAAACCTGCTTCCGTATCTTTAAATGCTTTAGTTTCTTTAAGTTGCTTAGTTGGGTTGTAGTAGTAGTTCCCCCACTGAAGGGTTAGTGTGGGTGCCAATCACGACGGTCTGGGTCATGATATATTTACACTTACATTTCTTCTAATGTAATTCAAGAAATAAATCTCAGCAACTCAACTATATAAAACATTTTAAGATGATTTTACATCTCTAGTTAGCTACATTTTTTTTTAACCTTGATTATTCTAATTAAAGTTATTGAACTACTTACTTTCCTTTTTTGACATCATTTTTATCATTTTCAATGTTATTTTCAAGACTTACTTTCAGTAATATTGATAATTTTGCCCAATAACATTAAATTAATACATAAAATTCAAATAATATTGTGTAGTTAAATATTCCATAAAAATGTATGCCTTTTATATATTTCACCCAAAATACACAAGGTATGATTTAACACTTAATTTATTTGAGTACTAATCCTTAGATTGACAATGCTTGTTGGCTTTACTAATCCTTAGATTGGCAATGCTTGTTGGCTTAACCAATTCTTAGTTCTTATTTCTCCTATCTTTCTCGACTGCCATTTAGATCAGTCTCGGCTTGCAATTACATCATTTTCATTTATAAACATGATTTAAAATGTTGTACACAATGGGTATTATGTCGTAGTTTTACTATTTTTGAAATGTTCTAATTATAAATAATTTAGAAAAATACTTAGAAAGAGTTGTCACTTAATTTTATAAGCAAATTAAGAAAACTTAGTTCAAAAGGACTCTAATAGATTAAGTCTTTAAAAAATAGAGAAAATGGGTAAGAGGTTCTTGTTACTACTTTGAGAAGGTATTATCATTTAAATTAACCTCCAGCATTGTAAAGACTTGATTCAACTGTACTAAAGGGCACCTAGTACGGAATCCCAATAGTCCAAAAGTGTGGTGTAAGATTTTTTAAAATTTTATCTCACGAAATTTTTGGCCCAAATTGAATTTTGGGCTAGGCTGATGTTAGCCCACCATAGCGGGATGATTCTCGTCTTGTTACTTTTTTGGGAGGATCTAAATCTTAAATTGTTATTTTTTTCTCTCTTTTTTTAATCCTACAAAATATTGGTGTTACTTTTATTTCTAATTTTGTAAAATAATACGTAAAATGATATGTACAATATAAAATATGAATAATAATATAAAAACATAAATAAAAATTTTATTATATAAAAATAAAAAAATAAAATTCTTGAAAGAAAACTAACCAAACTTATGAAATGTGTTAATTAATTAATAAATGCTATATTGATAAATAAGAGATATTTTAGTCTTAAAAAATAATAATTTTCTGCTTCTGCTTCTGCTTTTGCTTTTTCTTTTAAAAAAACAAAAAAAATTAGCTTCTTCCCAATAGCAGAAAAATTGTTCTGCTTCAATTTAAAAGCAGTTTTAAGGATTTGTCAAACACTTAATTTTTTTTAAAAAATCTTTTTTTCTCAGCACTTCTAGCCTCCCAGCATCAATGTCCAACATGTTCCAAGTCAATAATGAACTACTATAATGTGATGAGAGAGAGAGTAAGTAATTACTCCCTCCCTCCAACATTAGTTGTTCACTGTACTAAAAATAGTTTTCCTACAGTACCTGTCAAATTTAGAAAATCAAAAGATAATTTATCTTTTGTGTCTTTTTTTACCCTTGTTATTAAATATTATTTATCATCTAACACATTTTTCAAAGCATTAAATTTAATAAAGTCAAATAAAATAATAATATTACCCCTATTATTTATTGTTTCTTAAGGAGTGTGTCAAGTCAATAATAAAATAAATATCTTAAAGAAATTTTAGTATTTAACTACAATTAATCAAAGAAAAGAAAGGGCTAGAAATGGCATATCTCAATATAAAAAAAAAAACTGAATTGATCAAATTGATTGGCAAATTGAATTAGCGATCGATTTATTAATAGATCTGAATCTCTTGCTAAAATATTCGTTGAAAATATTTACTTACCAATCTAAATCGTGTTTTTTTTTGTGTCGGGGTGGGGGTGTTATAAAAATGAGTTGTTTTTAATCACATTTATTTGTGAAGTTTATGTTGTTTACCTAACATAAAAAATAATTTAATTTGCCACATTAGATATACTTTTATTGATAAATTTGACTGAGTGATTTTATATGACAAAATGTTTTTAATGATAAATTGACTCAGTAATTTTGTATGATAAAAAGCTTTTAATGATAAATTGACCGAGTGATTTTGTATGATAAAAAGTCTTTAATGATAAATTTAACTAAGCGACTTTATATGATAAAAAGTCTTATATGTAAAATAACATTTAATGACTTTATTACATAAAATTCCATAATTAAATAATCTTTTAATATATTAACTCTTCATTTTGCGAGTGTATGTCATGAGCTAATAACATGTTCATTCTACTCTTCCTTAATCTTCCATCATTATGAAATGTTCTAATTTTTTTCATTTAATTTAGATTGGAATATACTTTTAAATTAGGACAAGAAAATACATCTTCTGATCCTCTCTATAGTTTAGATTAAAATATTTCCCAATATATTAGAAAATCCTCATAAGAAAATATCTCTTGATATCAATTTTGAAGTTATACCTTTTCTCCTACATTATTTTCATTTTTTTCCTAATTAAGTTTGCTTACAGATAAATTCAGTACCATTTATAAGAAGTTATAAAAAAAATGAATTATATCAATCGCGGATACGTATACTAGTTCTAAGGTAAAAAAGAACAGATCTTGAGAGGAGACTACAAATCTTAATTACCTTATTTAAAAATAAAAATTCTTTTAATAGCATCAACATAATAATATTCCATGACTTTTATTACATACTATTTAAATTACGGAGAATTAAATAGAAGATTTATAGCCGATACTATAATACTACCAAAATTTTCTAAATTATCATTGTCCTTGCTAAGAGTAGAGGCATAAGCATAACCTGGTATTGTTTGAAATCCATTTTCACAATAAAAAGAAGCTATTTGGACTAATTTTCCTATTGCGTGCACATTACTATATTGACCGTCCTTCAGATAATACTCTTCCGCGTGTGTTAAAACATCAATAGCGGATTGGTAATAATCCAAACATAAATTGTAAATCGTTTTCAAGTTATCATCATTTGTCTGATCTAGAAAGGCGTGAATCTTTGTTTTTGTTTGGGAGGCATTTGTGAATGCTAAGTTGATAGCCTCTCTTGTTAACTCATAAGGCCTCCTATGAGGAATTAGGCCAAATACTTGTAAGCAAAATCTTGGACTTTTTGATTTGATGCACATTTGGGACAAATAATTACTTGTACTTGGTGTTATTAAGGAAGTAATAATTAGGCATAAAATTAGTGTTGAGCCCAAGGAAGAAGAAGAAGAAGAATATGTTGTCATTGTCTTGTTTTTTTTTTTCTTTTGATTGATGGATTTGTGATATTTTTATAAGGGTGAAATTGATTCTCATATATAGTACTAATTATTATAGCTCACACTTATATATCAAGTAAAAAGTTTAATATGTTACCAATAATTCATAAGATTTAGTTGTGTGTATATATATAACTATCTATTAAACATATAACCATTTAAATGTATCAACATATAATTTGATTTGAGATATAATTTTTTTTGGTAAATTTATAATTTGTTTAAATTGCTTACCAAAGATATTAAGGAATATTTACATTGACCAATTTAATTACCGCAATCTAATCAGATTATTTTTAAGGAAAATTATTTACTACTTTATATAGGGACCACTTACTATTTTTGTTCATTTTATGGTCAAGGATACAAAAAAAAAAAAAAAAAAACACAACGAGAATGATTATTCAATTTTTTTTCTTTAATTAACAACAACAATTATATTGTATCTTCATCAAAAAACAACAATTATATTGTATTTCAAAAATAATTTTTATTTTAGTCAGAAGTATTTCAAAAATATAAATAATTTATATCAAACACTACACTCTCATCATCACAATTACATACATACATTTCCTTTCCTCCTCCTATAGTGATCTCCTCTTGTACCTACTGGTATGTCAGGATCCAATTGGTCATGAACAGACTCTATTTGGGGACGTTTCATTTCAAAAATTACATTTATGGATTGATTTTATCTCCTCTGTCTAGTACCAAATCTAAACCGTTAGCAATTTGATTAAGTTTCTACACATTCATTATTTTTCTTTGTGTATTTAGAGTACTTAATTTTGTTCACTAACTTTCGAAATGAAAATTAATAATTCTTTCTTTGCAAAAAAAATTAATCAAAATTTAAGATAAAACGAAATAGATCATTCTTTTGCAAAAAGAAACGTAACAAATCATTTTTCGATTATTGGCATACTTGCCTTAACACTTTAGTGTTATTACATACTATTTTTGTAACGACGAAGAATTAAATAGAAGATTTACAGCAGACACGATAATATTACCATACATCTCTAAGTACTCATTATCCTTAGTAAGAGTGGAACGATAAACATAACCTAATATTCCTTGAAATGCACTCTCACAATAAAAAGCAGCATCTTGAGCAAAGTTTCCAGCTGCATTCACACTACTATATAAACCTTTTATCATATAGTCTTGCACTGAGAGTTTAAATTCATCATTTGTAGATTGATAATAATTCAGACATATATTATATATCTCTTTTAAGTTATCGTTGTTCGTATGATTGAGAAATGCATGAATCTTTCTGATTGACTTGGAAACAATTGGCAACGCTACGTAGATCGCTTCTGCTGTTAATTGAGAAGGACTCCTATGAGGATTTAAGCCATAACTTTCTAAGCAAAATTTTGGATACTTGGATTTGATGCACACTTGAGACAAGTAGTTACTTGTACTTGGTGTTATTAAGAAAGCAACAATTAAATATGAGACTAATGTTGTTGATGATGATATTGCCATTGTTTTGTTTTTCATTTTGATTGATAGGTTTGTGGTAATTTTGTAAAGGTCAAATCATATATAAAGATGACTAAATCTAGAGATGATTGTGTGTAAAATCTAAATTTATTGAAAATTTAATTAAAGTTCTATATATGTACATGGTTATTTTTAGAGATAATTATACTATAGTGTGGCTCATAAAGTTACTCTCCATAATTTAATGGATGAAAATTGCTTTCTTCCCGCAATTTTGATTTAAAAATCAAACTTCCCTCTCAACATTGAAAAATAACCACTTCTCTCCCTTTATCTTATGCAAAATTTATTTTACCCTTGTCATTTATAATCTTCTATTATGGAACATTTTTTAGTTTTTATTTTGTTCATATATTTCATTATAGAATGACATTTGCTTATATACTAAATCAATATTTATCACTTTTCCTTTTTTAGATGAAATTTATATTTTCTATATATATATATATCAATTAAATAAAAATATCTCATGATTTAAAGAAGTTTATAAAAAGAGAGAAAAAAAATGAAAATCTAAGGATACAAATAGCATAGACATACAAAAAGTCAATTAGGAAAAGTGAGTTTGATTTTTAAAGTAAAGTCAGGGGGTGCTAATGATTTTCACCCATAATTTAATAAAGATATTGAATGCTTACCTAAATTGACCCATTTTCATAAGTAAAATTTTTAGGAATCCCATAGTGTAAGGAGTAAATTACATATATCCCTATATTTTTCAAATTACAAAATTTCATTTAAATTTCTATCATCCGGATACATAGCCGAAACATTGGAAAAGTTTCATGTTACAATTAAAAAGAAAAAAAACATAAAATTAAATATTAAATCCACAAATCACGTTGTTGTCACTGACAATCAATCTCTCCCAAATCGTAACAACTTTAAATAATTCAAATTTCAAAATTTTTCTCTCAAATCTTAAAAATCCTTTCAAATTCGATTAAAAACATTGAAAATTTTAACTGATACATAATGAATGTATCTATTTTGCTGTGACATTCATGAATCTGGGAAAGTGACTTGAGTTATGAATGATACGGAAGTGATGGAATTGATGTTGGATGAAATATTTCATTTGTGAATCTCAAATCAGTCATTGCAGGTGAATTGGAGATTGATGAATTGAGAAAAAAAGCTGAAAATTTGATACATCGTAGATGAAGATAATTCATCTCCAATGATTATTAGGAATGACATGTGAGTAAAACTGTACTTGGAGGTGAAATAATAAGAGCCTGAATTTGTAATGTATCCACTATACGTTGATATAACGGACAGAAAGGCTGGAGAGATACATTGTTTTGATGCTACATCGGGTGAAATTATTTATATCGAAGGTTCAGAAAAGGGTGTACAAGCTCTTGTTGTGGTTGAATTAAAAATTGGTGCTTCGTATTATATACTGGATTAGAATTAACAAATTCCATAACTGATTCAAACAATACAGAGGTGAAGGAGAGACAATTGGATAAGGATAAAGCAACACTCGTCTCTATAATGACAAAATATAAAATAGAGTATAGCTTCAGTTTTAGGGTAAAGAAATATGATAATAAAAGGTATGGAATTTAGTTGTTTTATGTTATGTAGTAGATTTTTTAATTTATGATGTTGAGATGGATACATAGGTATGATACATTGTTATTTATAAAATATTAAGTGGATTGTTGATTGTTGTAATCCTATGTGATATATTTAAGTATTACAAATTGTTCGTGAGGTGTTTGTTTTTATATCGATATATTACTAAGTGGTAGTTATTAAGTACCAAATATATGTAGTGTTAATTTTTAGGAATGTATCATGCCAGATAATTTTTAGATGTGTGTTTTTGATATGGATATATAAGTCATGATAGATTAGTATTCCTCACAATATTTAGTAAATTGCTAAGTAGTTTAATCTTACCTGATACATTATAGAAATAAAGGTTGCATGTAATGTTTTTGTTTTTTGATTTGTGTATTATCATGTGGTCATTAATAAGTATCAGATACATGTTATGTTATTTTTGTATGAATGTGTCATTATAGACGAATGTGTATTTAACACTAATTTGTATTAATGTTGTAACGACATGTTCCCGTCATTATAGAAAATCCAATAAAGAAAGAATTTGGGCCAGAAAATTTTTTAGTAGTGACTTGAAAAATTGTAGCCTAGTTCAGATTTGGATGAAATCTGAGTTAGGTGAGGTCTAGGGAAATCTGGTAATTAATGGGGGATTTAACTATGAATTTGATCACATGAGTGGATAGAGAAGACGTTAAGGAGCATGTACGGGTTTACAGAATCGAATTCAGGTGAGTAGAACTCCCGAAACTGATCTTGGCGTGAAAGGGTAGTTTCTGAACGTCAAGGGTTGAAGGTGTGTTGTGAAATGGGAGCTTGGAACTCAAATTCCGAGCTTTTGTCTCCGTGTAAGCCGCCGAGGCGAGATTATTCCCGCCAGGGCGGGTGCGCTGTGGCAGGTTGGGGTCCGCCATAGCGGGCCAGTCGCGACTTAAGTCGGGGAAAAACCTCAATTTCGTTATTTTTTTGTAAACTTCATTCTTAAGAGCTAGGAGACGACCCAGGGTGATTTCTTGATAGTTTTCCATGACTTTAGGTGCTAAAGGTAAGGATTTTACTCCCCTAATCCATTTTTTGATCCTTAGAACTTAGATTCTTGGGTAATTATCATTTGGGGGATGGTTGATAGTGGTAAAAGCCCTAGTTGCACATTAGGATCATGAGTTTGGTCTTGGGTTATTGAGATTGTTATAATTCGGGTAAATTAGACCTTGTTTATTGATCCTTGCGTTAAATGACTTGTTTATAGACCAAGAACAAGCAGAAAGAATCCGGAAAGAGAAGGCTTAAGTGTCTTAGGAGGATTCAAGTTTGGTTTCCAGGTAGGTGATGATTGTATTTCTTGTTGTGTGATATATGCCGGATACTTGCTTCGTTGTATGCGTACATGTATGTGAATAAGGAATGTGAATCAATCTAATGAAATGATGATGTGTGATCAATACATGCCATGATCTGTTACATTTTTTTTTTGATAAATTTTTGGACCAGTGGTCCATTTTATTAATAAAAGCAAATGGACTCAAACTGAGCCCATTACATACAAAAGCAGCAAATAAGATATCGGTCCAAAAGTGACCAAATCTCAGGTGAAAACCAATCCCCTAGAAAATAGGATTTCTTAATGTGATTCCCCAGCTGTCTCCTCTTCATTTCCGTCGCTGAAGATGCTTCTAAGAGTCCCTTGTGCAAGCTTTTCTCTGAAGATACAGGTAAGTGGCACCCCGTATTTACTTGCGTCATGCTCCTCTTCTAACTTTTTTGTGCACTGTGAAGTCCATGATGATCAACGATTCTCCATTTTTCTGGTGATATCACTCTGTGTTGGCTGAAGTAGTTGTGGCTAGCTATATGTTTTTGCTTAGCTATTTTACCTCTATCTTGACCACAAACTATTCTGTTAATGTAATAGCTAAGTGATTCTATTGTCTCTGTGGTCTCTCCTTTATATATCATTGTTGCTGCTGATATTGATTTTCCTTGTTCTTATTCTGATAGCTGGTATTTGTTGTTTGTCCATGTTTAAGATCTTTCTTGCTTTGCCTGGTAGCTCTTGAAAACTATAATACTGTTGTATGTCTTCATGATTGATAGTTATGTTAGTGATGTAATCGGCTAATTGATTAGCCTCTCTGAATATATGCACTAACTGTATATTAAGTGTAGACATAATCTCATTTATCTCATCTATCTTTTCTATTAAGCTTCAAGGTACCTTCCAACTTCTTTGAATCATATTCCTAAGGCTTAGTGAGTCTGTCTCTAATATGACGTTTGTGATCCCACACCTTTTGCAGTGGCTCAGTGCCTTCCAGATTGTTGTAATTCTACTTCCATGTTTGTTGTGTTGCCTATATTTGGTGCTTCAGCATATACTAGATCCCCTTGACTCCCTCTTATACAAAATCCATAAGAACTCTCTCCTGGATTGCCTTTGCTCGCTCCATCCGTATTACACTTTACCCATCCTTCCCCTGGCGTTGACCACTTTACTATGTGATAGTATAAAACTGGTTTATATTGCTGGAGTAAATCAAACATTCCCGACCACTGGTAAGGGATATTTCGTAGCCAAGGATATGTAACTCTTATCAACATATGTACTGTGGATTGACATTGATTGTACATTTTGTCGAAAGAGACTTTTTTGTCGTGTCTCTTTGCATTCCTCCTCTTCCATAGTTTCCACATAATTATTGTTGGTATTGCCTTCATTATGTGCTGCACTTTAGGATTTGCATCATATTCCCACCATTGCATAATCACATTATGTAATTGTTGTCTTGCTATAGTAATACCTGCACAAAAAGCAAACTGCTTCCATAGCCGTTGGGCTATGGGAGCTATTAGTAATAAGTGTGTCATGATTTCCATTTTCCCTTTGTCACAACAATAACATTTTGAGACTATGTTCATCCTCATTCTCTTTAGATTATCATCTGTGGCAATTCTTTTCTTCCAAACTCTCCATAAAAAGAACGATATCTTAAAAGGTAGTCTCTTGAGCCACATGCAACTCCTCCACTCCAATGGCTGTCTTCTCTGCCTCAAAATATGGTTTGAAGACTTAACTGTAAAAATCCCAGTTGAGTTTCCCATCCACCAAGCTTTGTCATTTGTTTCGTTAGTGAGGGGCTTGATGTTCTCCACGATATATTCTACCATCTCCTCTGAAATGCACTCCTTCAACTTTTCTATCCTCCAAGTGTCATTTGTAATGAACTCTCTTACTTCTATCTCCTCCTCCCTGGCCGATTCACCTTCTGTATAATAAAATGCCCCCTGTTTAGTCCAGTTGTCAAGCCAAAAGCTGGAATTTCCAGCTTTTACTTGCCACCAAATGTCATGTTCCACTTCCTCTCTTATGGCCACCATTTTTCTCCATACATGTAAAGACCCCAAACTTTTAGCTAAAACAGGATGGAGCTTTTTACAATACTTATTCCCCATATACGTGCTCCATAGAGATGTAGTTGAAACTCTAAAATGCCACCAAAGCTTTGTAAATAGTGCATCATTTACAGTATGGAGAGACCTGAACCCTAAACCTCCTTCTTCTATAGGTAGACACATCTCTTCCCAAGCTACCCAGTGTTTACCTTTTAGGCTTCCGCTTCCCCAAAAGAATTTTGCAAAACATTGGTGGATTCGGTTAAGAACACTTTTATGAGGATTCATGGCAGATAATAGGTATACCGGAAGGGATTGAAGCACATGGCTGATTAAAGTGTACTTGCCACCGAATGAGAGGAATTTGTTTTGCCATGACAGTACTTTTCTAGCTATCTTTCTTATCAGCTCCTCAAAATAAGATGTCCGATTCCTGCCATAGAAAACTGGGCACCCAAGATAAGTAAAAGGGAAGTTTCCTTGCCTAATTCATGTAATTCTTCTCAACCTAATTGCAACTATCAATGGTGTGTTATCATGGAGATAAAAAAAGCTTTTAGATTTATTAATCATCTAACCCGAGACTTGCTCATACTCCCTCAACACAATCATCATTTTTATCACAGAATGTCTATACCCTGAACCAAACATAATGGTATCATACGCGTATGATAGATGATTAATTTTAGGACTCCATTTGGGCATCCCGTATCCCTTGAAGCTTTCATCTTCATGCAGATTATTCAACCCTCTTGCCAGTACTTCGGTTGCAATTATGAATAGAGTGGGTGATAGGGGGTCTCCCTACTTTAAGCCCCTAGAAGATTGGAAAAAACCAATTGATTGACCATTAATTAGCATCGAGTACCAATTGTTAAATACTAACCTCCAAACCATGTCAATGATGATCTCTGAGAACCCAAATTTTCTCAAGACTTTCGTTAGAAATAACCAAGAAACTCTGTCATAAGCCTTTGCCATATCCAGCTTCACCACCACATTAATATTCTTATTTCTTTTGCCAATATCCCGGATGATTTCTTGTGCCAGTAACACGTTTTCTGTAATACTTCTGCCTTTCACAAAACCTGATTGAGTTGGCGAAATAATCTTCGGGAGCACCTTTGCTATTCTGTTATGTACCATTCTCGAAATAAGTTTTTTGATAAAACAACTTAAACTTATGGGTCTTAAGTCTGAGAATATCTTCACCTCCTCTTTCTTGAGCAGTAGTACTAAATTGGTGTGAGTAATAAATTTGGGTAACTCCTGCCCGCAAAAGAAAGCTCTGACCAATTTAGTTATATCAGCCCCAATTACCTCCCAGCAGCTTTGGAAAAAAAGACATGAAAAACCATCTGGCCCACAAGCACTCTCGCCATTTAGCTCAAAAACTGCACTTTTCACTTCGTCCTCCTTTGGCAGTTCTGTCATTGCCTCGTTGTCAACAGTAGTAATCAACCTAGGAATGTGGTTTAGCATTGTGAAATCCTGATTGAATTCATTTTCCTGGAATTGTTTTGAGAAAAAATCCACCGCTGCCTCACCAATTAGTTAATTAGTTTGAACTTTCTCCCCTTTCTCATCCGTGATCTCTGCTATATGTAACTTCTTTCTTCTACCTTTCACATAAGAGTGGAAAAAATTTGTATTACAATCACCCTCTCTAAACCATCTCATTCCTGCCTTTTGTTTCCAGTAGTGTTCCTCAATCTTGGATACTTCTTTAACTCTGCCTCCATTTTGCTCAAATCAGCCCTGTTCGCCGCTGTGGGGTTAATCTCAAATTGAGCCTCTTTGATTCTTATCATATTTTCAATAGTAGCTATCTGCCGAAAGATATCACCAAATATTTATTTACTCCAATTTCTCAGAGCCCTCTTCACCTTTTTTAGCTTAGCATGAACTTCCATGAAAAGACTGCCTATGAATTCTATGTTCCAGTTCTGTTGTACCACACCTTTAAACTGTTCATGCTTAGTCCAAAAATTAAGAAATCGAAAAGGTTTAATCGGGGCTTCCACTTCCGTGTTACATACCACGTGAAGAGGAACATGGTTTGAGCCTTGTCGAAAGAAATGTTGTACTCCAATGGCTGGAAAAGCAGTTGAGAAATCATGATTAACCAAAATTTTGTCTAATCTTTTTAATATACAATCATCTTCAATCCTTCCATTCCACCAAGTATACCTTGTTCCAGTGAAAGGAACCTCCAAAAGTGCACAACTACTAATACATTGCGCAAAATTCATTGCTTCCTGCTGAGTAAACGCTAGTCCACCCAATTTTTCCTCCTTATTTAAGCATACATTAAAATCGCCTCCTACCATCCAGGGTGATTGAATGTCTTCTGCAAAGCTACTCAACTCGTCCCATAATTCTAACCTTTCCACCCCATGGCATCTTGCATACACTGACGAGATAAAGAAAATGTTGTTGTTTTTTCTAAACTTCATGGTAATTTGTTGAATTGAGTTCATCACAACTTCTCCCTCCCATTCCATTCTCCAAAAAATCCATATTTTACCAGAGCAATTGACGAGAGCCTTGTCAAAACCTAACTTTCTTTTAAATTGATCAATATCTACTGGATCAAGGAACGGCTCCATTAACGCTATGAAAGAGTAGTGATGTCTTCTATTTAAATTCATTAATCTCCCAAAGGAATTTTGGGTGTTAATAGATCTTATGTTCCAAAACATGGCCTTCTCAATCATTGATAACTAATTGTGGGGAGTTCCTTACTACTCCTTGTTTTGACTTGTAATGGGATGATGGTCCTTCCTCTTTTTGCCTTCAAGCTGTTAGTGAACCTTGGTTACAAATCACCGGCTTTGCTGATTTTTTGAATATTGAAGTCAATGGTCTCTTCCTCTTCCCTATCTTTCCTCTGTTGTATTTCATCTTCTGTGTCATCTATTAAATTAGGGTCTTCCTTGAGGGGAGGGTCTTTTATGCTTCCCACCAACTTGTTCATCTCCCTTATGCCTTCTGATATGACTGCTTGTGGTTGTGTGTAACTTTCTCTGGCATACTCTTGTATTTCTTCCTTGTTATTGCCACTTTCTCCCATCATGCTGGATACTTTTATTGGTTCAGTTACTTTCTCTGGCGTTTTCATGTTGTTGTCTTTCCCCCTATTGGTGTCACTTTTTTGTGTCCCTTGGGATGTGTGTTGCTTCCCCGAGAGTTTCTCCAACCGGTCTTTATAGAGTTCATGTCGATCTTCTTCGTCGTTCCTTGTATTTTCCATCACATCCTCACTTACATGCTCTTCGTTCATCAATGCCCCAAATGGATTTTTGGTTGGTACTTGAACTTTAGCCCATACTTGTTCAGGCTGTTTTTTCCATCCGCCCTTTTTATTTCCTTGCTCCACTACCCATCCTGCATTTTCCTTCCGCCTTTGATTGTCCACCTCTTCGCTTTTGTTCATGTTCATCCTTTCTGGATTACTTTTATTTAGTTCCTTTTTTTCTGTTCGATCTACCCCTTCTGTTTCTGCCTCCATCTCTTTTTTCTCCTTTTTTGGGTATAATTCTGGGTGCTCCACGTAGCACTGTTCCATATCATGACCTTGTATCATAGATGTCTTGCAATATTTTGGCACATAGTCATATTTAATTTTGATCCACTTTTCCATGACCTCCCCGCTAGTCTTTTTCACCCATATCTTGATGCGTTTGGGGAATTCCTTTAATAGGTCTACCTCCACCTTCAACCTTGCGCAACTGGGTCTTGTTTGATTCCTTGTAGTCATATCCACTTGTAATGGTTTACCAACTATTGCCGCCAAGGAAAAAACAGACTCTTTGCCCAAAAAAATTGGCGAAAAAGATGGGAATGAGATCCAGGCTATTGCGGTGGTTGTTTCCTCCTCAGGATTAAACATAGGGTCCCACTTCAGGGTTCTCATTGGGAAGGAACAATTTCATTGATTGATGTAAAAAGCAGGCTTTGACAAAAAATGCACGTAGTCTTCCAGAAGCGTTGCCCGGATCAAGACATGTTTGTTACTAAGTAATCCTATCTTACATTCACCTTTTAACTCACATTGCTTAGGGATTAGCTTTCTCAATTCTTGTATATCCGGCCACCCATAAGAAAATTTCCCAATAACTGCATATTCAAGGTTTTCGTTAATAATCATCTGATTTAATTCTTCTTGCTCCCATAAGACTATTGGCTCTCCATGCAAGTATGTAACCGGCTTAAGTTGTACATGCTTAATGTTTGTGTGGGTTGGACAAAGGGCATTCGCATAAGAGGGCTTCTCTTTAAATGGTTGACCTCCCTTAATTGAAGGTTGGTCGCCATCCGTGGTGGCCATCGCCACCGTAGGGTTGATAGTGGTAGTAAGGTAAACAAGGTTTGACGGCGGTAAGGTTTTTTAGTTTTTCCCATGAACTGTTACTTGATTATATAATTATGAGTATTGTTCATTATGGATGTGATTGTGACTATGGTTGTGCTGATTTGGATCGGGTGTCACGTTTTGACACATATATTGGATCGGGTGTCACGTTTCGACACAGATATTAGATCGGGTGTCACGTTTCGACACAGATATTAGATCGGGTGTCACGTTCCGACACATTTATTGGATTGGGTGTCACGTTTCGACACATATATTGGATCTAGTGTCACTTTCTGACACACTAACAGTTTGGGTGTGGGCTCCATGAGAGGACCACTTGTGATTATTATGTTCTTGTTTACATGTCATTGATATTGGGGAATTGTATGTTGTTCCTAAAATGATGACTGATTTTGTATTCTGTATATGTGTGCTTATTGTGTTGTAATTGTTCGTTGTATATATTGTGCTTATAGGAGTGGCTGTGTATCCTACCAATACATTGTGGTTGTGTACTGATACTGCACTTGCTCTTTCTTTGTTGAGTACAGGGCATCTTTAGGCGGCTACTGACAAACCTCAGTTAGGAGACTATTGATCGTGATCGGATTCAAGGGTAAGCCAGTTCTTTAAGGCTGCCATGGATTTTTCTTGTTTAAGTCTGCTCTTTTCGGACTCAGACTATCTATTAGGTTGTTATGTTGAATTTTCAGGGTTGCACCCCTTGTTCTTAGACTTGTCGTTAGTAGAGTTTTGGTACATTGACTTTCAGATTCTAGGGGTTGTTTTTCGCAAATGTTTTGGTAATTATTTTTGTTAAACTTTCGTAGTTTATGGGAACTCCATATTTTCTTAGAAATTTAAACCTGCTTCTGTATCTTTAAATGCTTAGTTTTTTGTTAAGTTGCTTAGTTGGTTTGTAGTAATGGTTCTCCCACCGGAGGGTTAGTGTGGGTGCCAATCACGATGATCTGGATCGTGACAAATGTATATGGCAAGTAATATGTATTCGATACATGTAATGCAGATTAGCCAATAATATGTATCAGATACATGTTGTATTAATTTGAAAGTAAGAATTTTGATTTTTAAAAAATGTGCATGATACATTACTATTTGTCTAACTTCATATTTTTGTTAACTACTCTAGTTTATTTCAGTGATACATGAGATGTTGATGATTTGTAATGTATCTGAGACATATAATGAATTATTAAATAAATTGTGCAACTATGTATAACACGTTTTTCGGATGGTTGTGGTTGGAGTGTGAAGGCATCTTGTATGAAAAATTCATATGTATTCAAAGTGAGGTACTTCAATGGTGAACATACATGTCCATTGAAAGATAGGATATTAATAAACGTCCAAGCTACATTTATGTTTGTTAGTGGTGTGATAGCTCATAAATTGGTTAATCATAAAAAAAATAAAAATTCATACTACAAATAATATAATTGAGGATGTTAGAAAAGTCTATGAGATTGAGATTTCTTAACAACAAGCATCACATGCTAAGTACAGTGCACTAGAGATGGAAGGGGTAAACTTGTCGATGGATATAAATAGATATCCAAATATATCTATATGCTAAATATAGTAAAATCTCACTAAATTAATATAGGTGGACCATAAAATATTATTATTTTATAGAGATATTATTTAATCGATAAGTTAGTATTTATTAATTTAAAGAGTGTTTCGACACCGAAAAATTCGTTCAGGGATTAAATCTCATAGAATTTAAATAAAACTCACTTGTGAAAACATCATTCATGAATTAGAGGTCATGATTAATGATCTCGGTTACCATAATAAAATGGACGTTAATAACATGTTGGATGGGTGAAAATGATACATGTATGAAAAAAATTAAAATAAACTTTGAACTTTGCTAGAAGGACCCCTACGTGATTTTTTTAAATTAAAAGTTAAAAATATAAATTTAAAACTATTTTTTCACTTCTGTTAGATAAAAGGTATATGTGAGCTCCTTTTGTAACGGTAGGGGTATATGTGAGCCATTTGTATAAATGTAAGGATATATATGAGTCACTTTCATAACGAGGGGTTTATCAGCTCTAAATGACAAAATTGATGGGGGGAAAGGACAAATATACCCCCCGAACTATCGTAAATGGTATGCAGATATCCTCTGTCATACTTTTGAGACAATGGTGCCCCCGCCGTCTAAAAACTAGAGCATATGTATCCTTTATACTAACGGACATGCACATGTCATAATCTAATCTACAAATTCAACATTTATTAAATATCGGATCGACGAATAAGATTACGCCGCGTGTCCCTATTTAGTCTTCCGTTAAAGTGAAGGGCATATATGCTCTAGTTTTTGGACGCAGGGGCACTAATGTCTCAAAAGCATGACAAAGGATATCTGCATACCATTTATGATAATTTAGGGGTATATTTGTCTTTTTTTTTCAAATTGATGGGTATATATCAGGTCATTTTCCCTTAAATATTTATCAAAAAAATGTGTCATTCTTTTTTAGACTCTCACATGTAATTAAGGTATTGTAATTACTAGTGAAAAATTTAGTGTATAATCAAATAGAAGAGTACACTTTTGTGGAGTTTTTGACAAATAAGTGGAACGCAACATGAATAAAATATTGATAGTATCATTAAAAATTGGTCAAAAAAGAAAATTTGTCATTAATTTTTAGACTCACATGTAATTAAGGTATTGTAATAAGTAATAACTAGTGAAAAATTTAATGTATTATCAAATATGCAGAAGATTTAGTTATATATATATAGTTATTATTATTATATAATAATAATAATAATAATATGTAACCATAGAACCATCGCAGTCCAATTATATATATTGTTCCATGGACGTCCCTAAAGAGTTGTTTATGGCCTTCTTACTCGCCTTGAACAAATAATACACTATATCAAAAATGATCTTTATCGATAATTAATCATAATATCTTAATTATCGTTAAATAATTTATTTGATTGATTGACTGGTCCTGTAACTTTTGTTATACATCCATCCCGATCTCAAACAATTATTAAGAAAAAGTTATTATAGATATTTTTTTAAAAATAAAAAGTGAAAGAACAAAAATAATAATTCTCAATGAAAATTAATGAAAAGCTAATGTACCAAATTGTTCTATCATTATTGGCATTCTTTCTCTAATACATGACTATTGATACATATTATGTTTTTACTAATGTCGAATTATATAGAAGCCCTACAGCAGACACAACAATACTACCAAAAATACTCAAATTCTCGTTGTCCCTTGCAAGAGTGGAGTCATAAACATAACCCCATTTTCTTTGAAATTCATTCTCGCATCGATAAGCATTTAATTGGGCTATGATTCCTGCATCGTTCACGTCAAAATATTGATCTCTCTCCAGAAAGTTCTCCTCCGCGCTTCTTAATGTATCAATAACAAATTGGTAATAATCCAAACAATACTTATATATATCTTTTAAGTTAAAGTCATTTGTCTGATCTGTAAAGATGTGAATCTTTTTTGTTATCTCAGAGGCGTTAGTCAATGTTAAGTTGATGGCCTCTAGTGTCAACTCATAAGGTCTCCTATGAGGATTTAGGCCAAACACTTGCAAGCAAAATTTTGGACTCTTGGATTTGATGCAAATATCAGACAAGTAGTTACTTGTACTTGGTGCTATTAAGGAAGCAATAATTAGACATAAGATTAGTGTAGAGCCAAAGAAAAAAGAAGAAGAAGAAGATGTTGTCATTGTCTTGATTCTGCTTGTTTTCTCCCTTTTGATTCCTTTATTTGTAGTAATTTTACAAGGGGGAAATTCAATATAAATGAAGTTATATCTCAAGATGATTATGTGCAATAATATGTGAGAGAATATTGTTCATTAAATAGATTATGTAAATTTGATATTATTATTAATTTAAGGGAAAATTTAATTAATTTCTATATACAATATATTTGTTTATATGAAATGTTTAGATTTTTCATTTTCGTTTAAACTTCAAAAGATTTATGTATATTTCACACCCTTTTGATCTTGAATAATTTCTTTCCATAAAAGTCTTATATTTAAAATTTGTGATAAAGTGGGGTGTATCATATCAATAGACTTCAAAGCTTACCTTTTTCTTATTCCTTTTCTTTTTTTTTTGAAAAACCAAAATGATTTGGATGTATTTGGCTTCATTTATAATCTAAATTCTTCTACGGATGACTTTGTCAACTAAACATTTAAGGATTATTAAAATATATTATTTTAATCCCCTCTAATCATTGATCAAATTTATACATTTATTTTGCTGAAGAAAAAATAAAGATAAGATAAGAAAAGACATAGAAGAGAAGAAGATGAAATTTTTCAAAAGACTAAAAATTATTCTAGTTAATTGAAGAAAGAAAGACTTTTAGCAAAAAATTTGAGATTTTTCTTTTTAAAAATAGTATATATAATAATAAAAATGATGTGGAAATTTATATTTGATTTGGATAGTGATGTGTTATCCACATCAGTGTGATTGAGAGACATACACATGGTTAGAGGAATTTTAAAATAATATATTTTAATTTTTTAAAGGTTCAGTTGACAATTTCGTGAGTGGAAAGATTCATGTGACAAATGGAGTCAAATACAAGTAATCGAAGTCATTCCATCTTTTGAAAACTAGTATACGTGCCCGCGCGTTGCGCGGAGATTATTAAAAATTATTTAATTGTTCAAATATATTACAGCATTTTGATTTTATTAAAATATAATGATCATCATATTTTTCATGCAATATACTTAATATCATAAATTTTTATATAACTAAAGGAACAAATCATATAAATGCATGCGCACGATCATCAAATAACATTTTTGATAAAACTAAATATTATAATTATATATTTCTTATACAAACGTTTCAAAAATATATTATGATTAAAAATAAATGAGAATGAAAGAATTAAGAGAATATGTTGGTACACTCTCTCAAATTAATATATATATGAAAAAAAATTTATATATTATTTTCTTTCAATGGAGAGATTTTGCGTAAACTAAATAATTTATTCATTTTCAAAAAAGTTTCATAATGATTATAAAATATTTATCTGAATAATAAATTCCTCATGTTAATGTTCAATTTAATAGTTGTGTACAAAAATACATGACATCTCTTTATTCATTTCATATTGATCAAGTGTTTACGCTTCTACTCCTCTAAGTGTTATCTAAGTAAGCTAAACATTTTTTATATAAAAAAAAAAGGAGGACGGACTCTTCAATTATAAAAAAAATTATTTTTGAGCTGAAAAATTGTATATCCACTATAAAAGTTAAATATGTGATAGTTATAACTAATAAGCATTACATTAAGTTATGGAATAGTTTAAAAATTAAGTACATTAAAAACATGATTTATATATTTTAGATTATATAGCCATATATTATGGGAATGTAATTAATCATTTCCATAAAAATAGGCTCATTAAGAGTTGAGAGATGATATATTTGAAAAACAGTTATAAATGTTAAAGACAATATTTCTCAAAAGTTTGAAAATAATTTAATAACAGTTAAAATTATTTTAATATTAATTATAAATACTGTTATTTTAACATATTCATTGTTGCCTACATTTTTGTGAAACAACTGAATGTATTTCAAATTCATTGTTGTCCATATTAGTAATTATTAGGTTTAAAATTTTTATTTTATAAAACTTAAATTGTTAAATTTTTTAAATTAATTTTGTGAATTCAATATAAGTTTTGTTTTTAAAAGACTCCATTATGCATGGAACAATTATTTCAGCCACGTATTCATAATTAGTTAATACTTATTTATAATTAGTTAATATGTATTTTAATAATGATACAATGCAATCTAAAAATACGAATGTGTCTTAATATTTTCGAAATCAATTATTTTTCTTAATTGTTCTCTCCAAAAGCTTTTGCCCTTTTTTAATGTGTGAGATTATGCATGTATATGTATATTGTGTTGGGGGCAGAGGTTGACCTTTTTTTTTGTTTTAATTTTTTTTATTGAGTTTGCAGTTTTTATTTAAAAAAATTTAACTTTTGTGGTGGTTACTGAGTAAGTTTACACATATTTTTAAAATTTTAATCAACTTATTTTTTATTTTATAATCTTAAATTGCAATTTCAAACTATTTAATTTTCCGTTATTTATAAACTAATTTTAAAAAGGATAATGAAATTTTTGGAAAACAGTTACGTTGATTGGTGAAGAATTATCCGTTTGTTTGAATATTTTATCACTAACCACTCCTTTTATTTAGGTTAGAAGTGGGAAGTTAATGTGCAGTTAAAATATTTTTTTTATTTCTTTTTTTTTCATTATAATTAAGAGTTTAAGTTTTGTGCACCGTCGGTGTATGAAATTTCTACACCATCAGGTACTTTTTAATGAAATTTAACCATAGTAACTTATTTAATAAAATAACAATAATTATAAAAATAAGTTACTATGGTTAAATTTCATTAAAAGTACCTGATGGTATAGAAATTTCATACACCGACGGTGCACAAAACTTAAACTCTATAATTAAATAAAAATGTGCAGTTAGATGGTTCAAATTTTAAAAACACCTTTCCCAAAAAGGACCACGACGTTGAGCTTTTTTTTAAAATATTTTATTTTTATTTTTAATTTTCTTTTTAGTGTTTGAAATTTCTATTTTTATTTTTAGAATTCCAATTAATTTTAATAATTTACAAATTTTATTTTTTTTGGTAGTGCTGACAATAAACATTATAAATTTTTTAAGAGTCCAAAACGTGTTAAACAATATATAACAATTATCTTTTGATTTATTAGTTTTATTTTCAATATTTGATGATTTATGTTATTACGGGTATATAATTTTATTTTATTTTTTACATTTTTAGATTTTAATTTAATTCTTCGTTGTGGTAAGTTTTTTTTCTGATTTATATAATATACAGATAAATTATATATCTATATATAGATTATTATTATTATTATTATTATTATTATTATTATTCTATTATTATTATTATTGTTTTTTATTTATATGAGGAGATTGTGGAAAGATGGTTAAAATTTAAAATGTACCTTTCCACAAAAAAAGGACCACACCGTTAGAATTTTATTTTTTTTAATAAATACATACACATAATTAATTTTAATTATTTTTAAAATCTGATTTAGTGTGGTGCTGACATGTGTCCTTTTTTCTTCTCCTATTATATATAGATTATATATAGATAGATTAGATGGTTCAAATTTAAAATTTTAATTAAATTATTTATTTTTTTATTTATATTTTATAATCTTAAATTGCAATTTCAAAATATTTAATTTTTAGTTATTTATAAACTATAAACTAATTTTAATAAACTGTATTATAACAGCTTTTAAAACAATTTTAGAAGTAGAGAGTTAACGTCTACGGTCAGATTTTTTTTAGTTTTTTCTTTTAAATATTTTTTACGTGTAATTTAGTAGAAGTAGATAATGTTAATAAACTTCATTATAACACCTTTTATATATGCTTTCACTATTTTTTTTTGCATAAAATTTTTTAAAATAGCATCCTTTTTCCGTCTATTTTTCAAATACAGATTAAAAAAGATTGATTAAAATTTGTAAATTGTATTTTAATTTTAATTAATAGATTATATAAAATTAATTTTACGTAATTATTAAATTAGTGATCATAATCTGAAGTTGCATATATAAATGAATAAATATAAAAAAAGTATTAAAAATTATAAAATAAAACAAAAAGTAATGGAATTATAAAACATATAATTAACTTTCAGATTATTTAAAATATAATATATTTAATTTCTAATATGTACATACGTATATGTATATATTTTCCTGGAAAAAGTTCTCAATTTTAAAAGTTTTTGACTAATTCTCTACTCGTTGAAAGAGTGAAAGTTTAACATTGAAATATGGAGATGATCTTCATGTAATTTTTCAATGTTATTGAGAGATTCATCGTCACTATCTAGGCCACTAATGTTATTTCATGAAATTATCTCCATTGATGTCTTTTGATTTTATGCTTTGATCAATAAACTTACATAAAACTTGCGTGAATTCATGATTGCTTTAAAAAACTTTCAAGCATATATGCAAAATCTTGTAAATATTCAACCTAAAGATAAATTATTTCACATCTAAATATTATCATACTCAATATTAAAAATAAAAAAATAATCCATAGTCACAACATAATTAAAATAAAATAAAATAATACATAAAAAAACAACATATTTCCTAACAAAATAGGAAGAAAAACACAGAGGCCTCAAAAAAGTGGGATTTTTCCATAATTACCACAAAGTCTGTTCAGTACCATAGTTTGCAACGAACTCCTCTTTCTTGAGATATGAATTGCTCACTTAATTGTTCAACTTCTCTTGATTTTTCTCGATCATTTTTTCTTGACTCGATTATGATCATAAATTTGTGCCCTCTTTTAAGAAGGATAAAGAAATTTTTTGAAAACAGTTACGTTGATTGAGGAAGAATTATCTGTTTGTTTGAATATTTTATCGCTAATCACTCCTTTTATTTTAGGATAGAAGTGGGAAGTTAATGTGCAGTTAAAATATTTTTTTTCTTTTTTTTCACTATTATTAAATAAAAAATGTGCAGTTAGATGGTTCAAATTTAAAAAATACCTTTCCATAAAAAAGCACCACAACGTTGAGCATTTTTAAAAAATATTTTTTAATTTTCTTTTTAGTGTTTGAAATTTCTATTTTTATTTTTAGAAATCCAATTAATTTTAATAATTTACAAATTTTGTTTTTTTTGGTAGTGCTGACAATAAACATTTATAAAAATTTTAAGAGTCCAAAACGTGTTAAAAATATATACTATTTGCAAACCGTGTGTTTGAATTCTTTTGAAATTTAAAATTTATTTTTAAAACTCTTTTTGTGAATTTAAACCGTTTATGCACTTTTTAGAAATCTGCTAAACAAATTCAGTTTTTTTTTCAATGCTACTTTTTTTTATAAAAAAAAATCAGCATCCAAAAAAAAAGAAAGCAGATTTAAAAGTTATTTAAAAAAACTCTATATACGATATATAATAAAAATAAAATAGACTTTTTTTTTTGTGATGACATTTGTCAGCGTTTTTATATAAAAATAGATGACATTTTGTTCGTGTTTATATAAATGCATTTTTTTTAAAAGAAGGTATAAATTAGTTTTTTTTAAAAAAAATATTAAATCTGTCCTAGATATAATTTTTTTAAAATTGAATTTTGAATATTTTAACTGATTTGAAGTGGAGTTTTATAACCAATTGATTTTGACACTTGTGTTTTTATTTCAAATTTTGAATTTAGAATATTTAATTAGTTATATAATATTTAATTATTTATAATTTAAAATTTTGAATTTTGTGGTGCTGACATGTGTCCTTTTTTCTTCTCCTATTATATATAGATAGATAATTTAAAATTTTGAATTTTGTGGTGCTGGCATGTGTCCTTTTTTCTTCTCCTATTATATATAGATAGATTGTGGAGAAATTTCTTGAGAAAAATGTATAGAAAGTATCATTCAAGTTTTTAAATTAAAATTCATGATATTAACTTGGTCAAATGAAATTAAATGAAAGTTACCTAATTAAGGTAATTAAAAATTTAGGAATGCATAATAAAATTTTGAAAATTTTAAAAAGTTTTATCTCCTATTTTAAATTTCAAAATTTGAGATTTCCCCCTCTTTTATTTTATTTTTCATCTTTCTTTCGGTCTCTAGATTTTTCTCTCCCTATGCCCAATTGCCCATCTTCTTTCTTTCTCTCTTTCTCCATCACATTCTTCTTTTTGTCATCTTCGCTATTGTCATTACCGTCGACGTTCATTTTTTTTATCTCATTCTATTTTATTATTTTTAGGAATTGTTTTGATTTAGTTTGGAAGAAAATTAAAATAAAAATAATATGAGTCATTGGACGAAGAAATTTCAAAATGAATTGAAAAGAATATCAATATAAGGCCCAGATATAACATGTACGGAGCAAGCCTACACTGACCTGCAATTGCTTTCTCATTGGCTCCATTAGGGTTCATAGTCTCATCCTGAGAAAGTATTTTTCTTTCTCCGGATATACTCTCAGTTTTCCCTTCTATCCTATCAACAGGTCAGACAATATCCGTAGTGAAGGAATGAGTCAAAATTATTGGATCGATTGACTGAACTTGTAACTTTTATTATACATGCATCCCGACATCATATGATTTTTTTTAAAAAAAAAAAGTTACTCCAATAAACAATGAAAAGGTGAAAGAAAAATAATAATAATAATAATAATAATAATAATTCTTGATTAAAATTTATGGAAAGCTAATGTAACAAATCGTTCTCCCATTATTGACTTTCTTGCTCTAACACATGAATTTTAATACGTATTAGCTTTTTATTAATGTCGAATTATATAGAACATTTGTAGCAGATATAATAATACTACCAAAAATACTCAAGTTCTTGTTTTCCTTTGAAAGAGTGGAGTCATAAATATAACCCCATTTTCTTTGAAACTCTTTCTCGCATTGAAAAGCATTTACTTGGGCTGTCATTCCTGCATCGTTCACATCAACACATTGTTTTTCCTTCAAAAAGCGCTTCTCCGTGCTTCTTAATAATCAATAACAAATTGGTAAAAATCCAAACAATAATTATATATATCTTTTAAATGTTCGTTTTCTGTCTGATATATTAAGGTGTGAATCTTTTTTGTGGTCTCAAAGGCATTAGCCAATGTTAAGTTGATTGCCTCTACTGTCAACTCATAAGGATTGTCATAAGTATTTAGAGCAAATACTTCCAAGCAAAACCTTGGATTCTTGGAGTTGATGCACACTTGGGCCAAGGGATTACTTGCACTTGGTGTCATGAAGAAAGCAATGATTATACATAAGATTAGTGTAGGGCCAAAGAAATTAGAAGAAGAATATGGTGTCATTGTTTATAAGGTTGGTGGATTTGTAATAATTTTATAAGGTTGAAATTCATTGTAAATGTGGCAATATATCAAGATGAGAGATTAAAATTGTCTATTAAATATATTACGTAAATTCTGAATTATCATTACTTTTATTAAATTTCTATAAATGATATGTTTATTTTTATGGCATATTTAGATTTTCGATTTTGGTTTAACCTTCCAAAAAGAAATTATGAATATTGAGAAATTCATTTATTTCACAACCTTTTGAAATTAACTAATTTCCTTTCGTGAAAGTCTTACGTTTAAAATTTGATGTAAATTGGGTATATTATATCAATGGATTTCAAAGCTAACCTTAGAAAACAAATGGACATAAACAATTTTTCATTTGTTTTTAAAAATAATTATTAAAAAAGAAAAGAAAAAGGATTCACTGTGATTTGCCTTTGACATAAGAGGCTAACACTTACGCTTTTATATTTATGGTATTAGTCTATTTTGGTACGTTAAAGGGGAAAATTAAACTCATAAATGTATTACCTAACTAAGACTAAGAAATGATATTGAACTTGGTATATATTAAATTATCAGACCAAAATAGTAAAACTTGAAATTTTGAATCTATTATTTCAGTACTTGTAAAATTGTGATATTTGGTATAATATATGGTATAAAAAAGTTGAAATACTTATTATCGTTTCAAAATGCATACTTACATACGCAATACAATATAACAAACCCAATAACTAAACCAACACTATTCAAACTCAAAGAACTGATAGATATATTTCACTAATTCGTAATTGGAATTATAAAGAAATTAAGAACTAAAAGGGAAATTGAAGAACACAAGTAGAAGAAACGGATGAGAAGCGAAAGGGGATGAGAGAACTAGACATTTATCTCAATAATTTGCATAATCCCTGAATCGCATACCACTATTTTTTTATGGAACCGGTTTCATGCCCACCTCTCAATCAGGATCCCAAATTAACCTGGCCCTATTGCTTATTCTCGACCCAATAGCTCTTGTCAGCCCAATAACTACTTTCGCGACCTTGGTATCCACATTGGGTTGAACTTGGTTCATAACACAATACACACCTATTAAGTAATAACAATACAAAGATGAGATTATACTAAAAAGGGAAAATTACTTATACACACATTTACTTACCTTAATATCCATTTATCCCTACCTTTTTTAAAAATTTCAAAAATTCCTTAATTCCCCCAATTCATAAAATCTTCCGGATACATAAATATTTCACTCTTATTTTCAGCCTACACCCACATTTTCCACTCTCCATTTCACTCCTCCATTTTTATCCCTAAATTTTCTCCACTTCTTTAGCAATTACAAATTTCAAATTCATTTTGATTTTCAAAAGGTGTCTCTCTCAAGTTTATCAATTAATCTATTTTTGAATTTCAAATCTTTTCTATTTCCAATTAATGATTTCAAATTATTCAAGAGGTAGATTTCTTTCCATCACTTTAATTTTCGATTTTTTTTATTATTATTTTTTAATTTTTCATCTTAAAAAATAAAAATAAAATTACCTCCTCCCCTTGCCCTCATTGAAATCTTATTGAACCTTTGCAATGCTAGTTAATCATATTGTCGTTGAAAATTTTTCTTGAAAAATATTTATTTTCTTTTAATGTTTCTACTATTGAAAAACGTCCAAAAAAAATTTAAAAAAATTGGATCTACCATTGCACGGCCATCACTATCAAAGATACAAATTTTTAATGTATCTCGTTTATTTTGAGTCTTAAATTAGTCTTTGTTAGTGTTATCATTGATCTGATACATCATTGCTACAATAACCTTTATTTTATGCAATGTATAATGTTCATATTTAAGGTATTGATACATAACTCTAATGTTGTTGAATTTTTTATTAGTGTTTATCATGTTCAATATAAATGTACTTGATACATAAACTTTGTGTTATTTATCACACACAAAAAAAGGAAGCTTTTTTGGAACAATTACATGTATAATGTATTTTTTTTACTTTAAAATATAGTATTTCTCAAACAAAATAAGATACATAAATAATAATGTATCATATACTAATTTTTTAGTTATGATACGTAAATTCAAATTTATACTAAATGTATCTGATACATAACAATTACCAAACAATAATGTATCGATCTCAAATTTAAAAATCTTATGGGCAACACTTTCTTATTTAATGTATCTAGTAGAAATACAACACTTATCAATTTAACTTGAAAGGATCATCATGATCTCAAACAAAATAAGATACATAAATAATAATGTATCATGCACTAATTTTTTAGTTATGATACGTAAATTCAAATTTATACTAAATGTATCTGATACATAACAATTACCAAATAATAATGTATCGATCTCAAACCTAAAATCTTACGGGCAACAATTTCCTATTTAATGCATCTAGTAGAAATACAACACTTATCAATTTAAATTGAAAGGATCTTCATGATATATCTTCTCAAAATTTTTGATAATTTTAAATCAAAATTGAAAGAATCTTCAATGAACTAGGAGAATAATTTTGAAACTCAAAATTTTCAACAATTTTGAATCAAAACAGAAAAAATCTTCAATGAACTGGAGAAGAATTTTGAATCTCAAAATTTTCGACAGTCTTGAATCAAAATCGAAAGGATATTCGATGAACTTGAAGATTCACAAAAGAAATCGTTTGTCCAACAACAATTCCATCACTTTTGTACCTTCATAACTCACCTCGCTTATCCAAAATTTCGACAAAAAATTTTATGAAACAGAGAGAACGATGAACAAGAAGAAGAAATTTAATTTTTGAATTTTTTGGTTTGTTACACTATAGGATTTTGAATTCTTGACAATAAGGCTTCACCCAAAATGGAGCCCTTACGCAACGTGAATTCGAATTGATCAGGCTTCAATAAGGATACTAATCACCAAATAGAAAATCACAAAAAAATGTAATTTGTCTTTGCCATTAAAAGGCTAATATATATATATATATATATATATATATATATATATATATATATATATATATATATATATATATATATATATATATATATATAATAAACTTATAAAATTGCAATATTTTGTATAATATATGGTATAAAAAAGTTGAGATACTAATTATATTAAGTAAATAACAATAAAAAGATAAGTTTTTTTAAAAAAATAAAACGGTTGGTAGTTTCTTCTTTATTCTTTTAGATTTTTTATGGGTGAAAATTATTTTAGTCCTCTAACTTTTTTTTAGAAAAAACAAATACAGTAAAACTTCACGAAATTAATACTCAATAAATTAATAATCTCTTTAAAATAATATTTTTCTCCGGTCTCGACTTGGCCCAATTGAAAATAGAGTAAATTTTAGGTTTAGCAAACATAAAATTCATATTTGTATGCTATAGCTATAGTTTGTATAATTGCGTTCCATAGAAAACTTTATGTTTGCTATGGCTATTAAAATGTATATTTCGGTATACATATTCATAAAAATCTGTATTTGTATATTTCGGTATACAAACTAAAACATAGTAATTGTATATAAACAAAATTACTACATATATACAACACATATGTATACCGAATGGGCCCTGCAAAATCTGTATTTGTATATTTCGGTATACAAACTAAAACATAGTTATTATATATATGGATAAGGGTCTGAAAAATACTCCAACTTTGGTCGAATTTGATGTTGCGATACTAAACTTTCATGAGGACCTATTACCTCCCTAGACTATTTAATACCGTATTTTAAACATATATATTTGCCCACGTGGACATAAAAAATAATGCAAAATTATAAATAGTAATATGTCCACGTGGGCACATATATACCTTTAAAATACACTATTAAATAGTTCAGGGGGGTAAAAAATACGGTATTAAATTGTCTAGGGAGGTAATAGGTCCTCATTAAAGTTTAGTATCGCAACAACAAATCCGACCAAAGTTGAGGTATTTTTTAGACCCTTATCCCTTGTATATAAACAAAATTACTACATATATACAACACATATGTATACTGAATTGGTCCTGCAAAATCTGTATTTGTATATTTCGGTATACAAACTAAAACAGTAATTGTATATAAACAAAATTACTGCATATACCGAAATATACAAATACAGATGGCAAAAAAATGGAATGTTTGCTGCGATTTACAAATAAAAGAAACTATGACTATAACATTTAATTTGAATTAATAGTTTGTTATTTCATACAATTTTTCCTTGAAAAAATGTCACATTTCGATCAAATATATAAGATAATGTATATTTTTAGGAGACTCCTATATTAATATATGGTCTCATTATTATCATACATTAATATTTATTTATTACAAATATATCTAAAACAATTTAGTGAAATATGATTCTAAAGTGTTTTGTTTTTTGTTAAAATTTAATTCTAGTTGATGTTCATCTCTAACTTCTGTTATTGTATCCAAAAGTTCCGATGTTTTCTTTTCGAACTGCACCATAAGATTGTAAAGAGTTCTAGATGCGAAAAGTGTTTCCTTACGCATCACTAATTCCAAAGGAATTGTATTATCTTCAACTTCATCATCAACATTGTTTTTTTTCTGATGATATCCTCAATTTCTTCTAAGTCTAGACCTCTGAACATGTATCATTTTCATTCGGGTATCAACATGTTATTGACATCAATTTATTGCGGTAACTGAGATCATTAATCATGACCCCAAGTTCATGAATGACGTTTTCACAAGTGGGTTCATTCAAATTCTTTGAGATTTCATTCCCTCAACGAATTTTGGAGTGTTGAAAACAATTTGCTATTGTTTCTTGCTGAACATTTGTTGTCCATGTCGGGATTGCAAAATTGACAGCATCCAAAACATTAATCTTTCCTAGATCCGTTTGTCCCACTTTATAGCTTTCTAATATTCTATGATAAAATATATTGCCATAATACATCTTGGAAGTTCTTATTATTCCAGCATCACAAGGTTGAATCTCAAAACATTCTTTAAATTAATAATTATTAATTTATTGATTAAATAATATATTTATAAAATAGTACTCCCTCCGTCCCATTTTATGTGGCAACATTTCCTTTTTGGTCAGTCCCAAAAAGAATGTCACATTTCCTTATATGGAAAGTATTTAAAGGTACAATTCTTTTTTTACCCTTGTTGGTCCCACTTAATTTTAAAATAATACTCCAATACATTTATGAAGAGAGAGAAAAGTAAGTCTACTTTTTAAAGGGCAATTTGGTAAACATTTCAAAGTCTTCATTTATTTCTTAAACTCTGTGCCCGGTCAAATGTTGCCACATAAAATGGGACGGAGGGAGTAATATTTTATGATCCCAACTATATTGATTTAGTGAGGTTTTATTGTACCTCCCTCAACTAATATTATAGTGTTATTTACAATTGATAACAAATATGAATAGGATTTAGTTGTATATGTATAATCCGAGCGTGTGAAAGGAAAAATCCCTATTTTAATGCAGCATATTAATTGCCCAAAAATTAGTTATTTTTCCTTTTTGAAGCCTTTTCTTTTTTGGAAACATCTCCTTGACATTCAATATTATAGTGTCATTTATCATTAACATTAATTCCAATGGTATTAAATTTATATTAAAAAAAATACCTCTTTTTAATTTTAATAATAAATAGTACTGAAATGAGGTGAACATAGATCAACTATTTGAAAAGGAATATCCCTATTTTAATGCAGCATACTTATTGCCCAAAAATTAGATTTTTCCCTTTTCGAAGCATTTCTATAATTAAAAAAATACAAAACAAAGATATGTTTATTCTAATGCTAATGCCAAATACATGAATTTATCTGTGCATTATATACCAAAACAAAACTATTAAAGAAAGTCAAAAACTCGTGAAAATTAAATCGATTTTAAAAGCTTTGAATGTAAATTAATTTTTGAGAGGAATATCCTGATTATTATTAAAAAAAAAAAATTGGGAGGGGGGCGGTGAAATATTAATTTTTGAATAAATAGGCACCTCATCGATCCTAATAGTATTATATAGTTAATATATTCTATAACACTAGTAATAAATAGTTAATATATTCCATAACACTAGTATATTTGTTTTATCAAAATTTAAGAAACATCCAAAAGTGTTTTTTCACTCCAAATTACTCAAAAATTTAGAAACAATTCCAATTTGTATTCACATCTTCAGACAAGAGTTCAATTTTCAAATGACAAAAGTATAAACAAGTATATTAAACTGATTTGATCAATTAACTAACATATAGTTGATATAACAAAAGTATTAAATATATTATTGAGAGAATAGTTTTTCCTTAAACAAGACTTTGTTTGAAAACTCCATTGTGAATGTGTTACACAATCAGTTTCAGTCGTTATGAGTAGATCAATAGTGAAAAAAATTGGATAATAAATTTTTGTGGATAGTGACTTAAAAAATTTATGCTAGACTAGGCTAACCTTAGAAAGAATCTTGGCTAAGTGGAGTGTTAGTCATCTAAGGATGGGTGGGGTGTAATGTCTAGGCTTGGTTGATATTTTCTTGTAGCCAAGACATTAAGGAACCTATAGTGCTTTACGGAATTGAATTCACGTAAGTAGAACTCTCAAAATTGATCTTGGTATGGAAGGGATAGATCGGGACATCAAGGGAAGTATGTGTGTTGTGAAAAAGGCACTTTTCAGAAATTTTCGAAGCAGCAGTACTTTCGCATAGTCCCTATCGTGAGAGGCTCCCTCTATAGTGAGCGTGTGCAAGCGCTATAGCGGGGTAAGTTCCGCTATAACGGATTTGACCGTTATAGCAGGGAAAGGGGGATTTTTATACAGAATCAGCCTCAAAACCTCTTAATTTCTACAGTTTGTTCTTGAGATTCAAGAGGGGAGATTTAGGGTAAATTCTACTCAATTTTTTACATAATTCATCGGTAAAGGTAAGTTTGTTACTCCCCAACCTTGTACATTCATTCTTAAGCCTTAGAATCTAAGATATTACTCTTAGCGGAGGATTTTGACATGATTCATGGTGGAAAATCCCTGAGTTGGGGAGGACGATCATGAATTGGCCTAGGGATAGGATTTGGTTATAATCCGAGTAATGTTTAGGTCATTTTTAGATTAATTGTTGCATTTATTTAATTGTTTAGACCAAGAACAACCCAAGACACTTCAAAAGGGGAAAGTTAGAGTTCTTTAGAGTTTACAAGAGGCTTAATTCAAGGTAGGTGATGATTGTATGTTTTCCGATTTATGTATGTATGCATGTCTACTGCTTGTAGTATTATTTGTGCAATGTATGTTAGGAAAAACATAGAGAAGCATATGGAATGACATCATTTTGATAATCTCATACAATGGACCTATTTATGTGACTTGTGGCTTTCAAGTGGTATTTTTCATTGTGTTAGTGATTTGTCCATGATTGTAAGTGATTGTTGATTGGCTTAGGTACAACACCTGATATGACACTAACTCAATTGGCTCGAATATCACGTTGGTACAATAACAATAGTTGGCTCGAATACCACGCTGGTACAATAACAATAGTTGGCTCGGATACCACGCTGATACACTAACAGATCAAGTGTGGATTCCATGAGAGGATCAGGTATATGTTTATGGTTCAATAAGAGGACTGGACATTTGTGATCATGTGAGACATGTATCTAAGTATTTGTTGTTTCATGAATGTGACTAGGAGTCTATATTAATTGGTGATTGTTATTATATGTATTGTTATGTGTTACTGCATTTTGGTAAATTGCTTACATTCATATCTTGGACTGATCGTGTGATCCTATCAGTACGTTGTGGTTTGTGTACTAATATTGCACTTGTTCTTTCCTTGTTGTGTACGGGGCATCTTCCAATGATTGATCGGAGACGTTAGTTAATAGATGTTTGACTTCAAATTCAAGGGTAAGTTATTCTTTCAGACTGTCGTGGATTCCCTTGCTTTTCTTGTCCATCTTTTCGGACTAAGACATTCTTCGACAATTAATTTATTGTTTTTAAACTTTAGGGTTGCATCCCCTTTATTTTAGACATTAAGTTTTGGTACCACGATTTAGAATTTTTAAGAATTGTTATTTCTGCAATTGTTTTGACTATTGAATTGAGTTTATTGGGACTCAATTCTTTAGTTGTTTTTAAATTGTTTTATGTGATGAACTACTTTTAATAAATGGTGTGTTGGGTTAGTCATTGGTTCTCCCACAGATGATTTTGCGTGGTTGTAAATTACTATGGTTTAGATCGTGACAGAATGCTATTAGTTATTGTATGAGAAGAAAAAGTCTACCATTTATAGAAGTTCAAATTTGTCTCTCCAGAAGAGAGTCAAATATGAAAGATTTATATTAGCCTTTTTCAAAAATAGTAAAAATCAATTATGAGATAGTCAAATATGAAAGATTTATATTATCCTTTTTCAAAAATAGTAAAAATCAATTATGAGATAGTCAAATATGAAAGATTTATATTATCCTTCTTCAAAAATATCAAAAATCAGTTATTGTAAGAGGTCAAATTCAAATCAGATAATCCCATAAAATGGCTTTTCCAGGATTTGAGTTTAATTTATTGGTTCAAGATATAAATGATCCCATTGAACACTTCAGTTTACTAGGCTTGAAATCTAACATTTGTACATATCTACTAAAATTTTGAATATATATATAAAACTTTTATCATGCACTATTATTTTATTAACGTCGAATTATATAGAAGATTTACAGCAGACACAACGATGCTACCAAAAATCGCTAGGTTCTTGGTATCCTTTATAAGAGGGGAGTCATAAATATAGCCAACATTTCTTTGAAATGCAATCTCGCATTGATAAGAATGTAATTGGGCTATGTTTCCTGCAGCGCTCACATCAAAATTTGGACCTTCCTTCAAAAAATGCTCTTCCGCATCTTTTAAATTACGAATGATATCTTGATAAAAACTCAAACAATATTCATATATCTTTTTTAAATTTTCATCGTTTGTCTGGTTGATAAAGGTGTGAATCTTTTCTGTTGTCTCGAAGGCATTAGCCAATGTTAAGTTGATGGCCTCTCGAGTCAACTCATAAGTACTCCTATGAGGATTTAGGCCTAAAACTTGCAAGCAAAACCTTGGACTTTTGGATTTGATGCACACATCAGACAAGTCGTTACTTGTACTTGGTGTCACGAAGAAAGCAACAATTAGACATAAGACTAATGTTGAGCCAAATGGAGAAGAAGAAGAAAATGTGAACATTGTCTTGTTTTTGTTCATTTTTCCCTTTTGATTGATGAATTTGAAGTAATTTTATAAGGTTAAAATTCAATGTAAATGTGTAGCTATATATCAAGAAGATTGTGTGCAATAATGTTTGAGAAAATCTTGTTCATTAAGTAGATTATGTAAATTCTGAATTATCATTGATTTAATTAAATTTCTATATATATATTCATTTTTATGCCATGTTTAGAATTTCCATTTTCCTTTAATTAACCTTCAAAAAAATTTATGTATATTGAGAAATTTATTTATTTCACAACCTTTTAATCTTGAATAATTTCCTTCCATAAAAGTCTTAGTATTTTGAAATTTGGGGTAAAGTGGGGTGTATCATATCAATATTCAATAGACTTCAAATTAAAGCTTACCTCTTTTAATTTTTTTCTGTTTTATTTTGAAACTGAAGAGAAGTTTCTTTATAGAATGGACATAAACAATTATAATTCAGTCGAAGTAAGTACTAAGTGTTGTGTTCATCATGTAATGTTCACCAGTAATTTTAATTATATATGTTATGTTATTAGTCCATTGTCATGTTGATTTTATCCTTTGAATTGCATGACATAATCTCTTTTTTATCAAGATATTACAAACTTGTAGAAAAAATGTCGCATGCATGTATTATCATATATCGCGCTGAGGAATCTCCTCTTTGTAGATGTGCATGTATAATTCGTAGATATTTTAATTTGTGAAACTCAACATCTTCATTTAGGGTCCAATCAGTTCGAGGGAACCCTTGGAAATTGGGTAAATTAGCCAACAAAGTCATGACTTCCCATGATAATCGGAATTCCTAGAGATTATGAAGGAAAATATCCCTAGAGAAAATCATGATTGTTTTCTTTCTACATGTAGAAGAATTCTTTTAGATTGGGAGTTCTTGGTATAATTTCCGCAGCAAGAGAATTAGATATATATAGTGGCGATCCAATATCAAAATGTCTTATCTCTGACATTTTTCAGATATCTACAGCTCGATTCAACAAAAACTTCTCTTCGAAAAATTGTTATGGTCGGAAGATTCCTCAATTCTAGCAGAAATATATTACGTATATACAAACTAAGGTATTACACAAGAGAAATCATATTCAATTGAAAATACGTCCAATACTGTAAGCAATTTGAACTGTAAAACAATTGTTTTGGAATATATACTTGCGTTGATATAAAGGTGGAAAATCAGGACATCAAAACTTATAAAAGACTTTCTATGAGGTGGAAAATCAGGACATCTGACATAATCAGCAGCATACTTGAGCCGAGTGATTAATAGAATTCGGCTTCTATTGTCATCATTTGGAAATATTCTTTGCATTTAGTCCCATGCCTCAGTACTCCATATATCATCTTTGACAATTAGAAATCTCCTACCCTTCAGAACCTCTATACACAATCTCCATTAGTTGATCACCACTCATTTCTTGATTACTTCCTGTAATTGAAGATACAACTTCAAGAAACATTTGTCTCTCATTGTATATCTAATCCTCTTGCTGCGGAAATCATAAGAAGAACTCTCAATCTAAAAGAGTTCTTCTACATGTAGAAGCAAAACAATCATGATTTTCTCTAGGGGTATTTTCCTTTCTAATCTCAAGGAATTCCAATTACCATGAGAAGTCATAACTTTGCTGGCTAATTTATCCAATCTCCAAGGATTCCCTCAAACAAATTGGACACTAAATGAAGATGTTGTGTTTCACAAATTAAAATATCTACTAATTGTACAAACACATCTGCAAGGAGGAGATTCCTCAACGTGATATATGATAATACAGGCATATCACATTTTTATACAAGTTTGTAATATCTTGATAAAGAAGAGATTATGTTATGCAATTCAGAGGATAAAATCAGCATGACAATAGACTAATAACATATATAATTAAAATTACTGGTGAACATTACATGATGAACACAACACTTAGTACTGACTTCGACTGAATCATAACTAATGAACACAACATATAGGATAACTCAAATGACAAAATGAACCATAACACCTAATATAATATTTAATTTTTTAATTTTACTTTCGACAATTCTATAACACGCGCACTAGGAATTCCATAACTCATTTATTTTATGTTTTTATGATATACACATATAGATTGATATAAGTCGAAATTGACTAAACCTCATTTTTTTTAATTAAATGTAACAATCTATCCCACCGCCATCAATTTCGCATCAATCCAATTTCTGAGTAAAAAATTATGACCATTTCAATTACTAATATAGTGCAGAGCCAGTGAGAAACATTAAAAGGGGTCTTTTTGTCTTTTAACCTTGAAGAGAATTCTAAATGAATTTCTTGACTAATATAAGGCTCAAAACTAGGATTGTTCAAACCAGAATCGAAAACGATAACTCGAATCAAAAAAAAGTTATTTATTTATCAGTACTGCGTTATTGGTTTATCGATTTTAATTTTTTGGTTATCGGTTCTTAATAGTTTGAGGTTTTCTTCACGAATTAACTGATAACCGGATAGTAAATTAAATGATTAAATTTATTCCATTTTGTATATAAAGTCCTTGACATAAAGTTTGGTTTCCTACTTTTATTTTTGGTTGTCTCAAACACTTGATTATTCTACAATGTAAAAGTGTTTGCTTTTGAGCAAGATTAACTTGTGAACTCATGTGCATGGTTCATTTGGTTTGTCACCTTATTTCTAAGTGATTTTTAAATTTTTTTGTCAAATCTTAACGGCTAAATCGATAACCGAACGGATAATGATCAATAACCGATAAGTCAATAGCTTAATAGTTCTGAAACGGTTTAGCATCTCTACAAACCGATAACCAATAAGTCAAATCGATAAACTTCAAAATCGAACCGAATTGACCGATACGCATCCCTACTCAAGTCAATCAGATTTTCATCTCTTAATCCATCATTTTCTTCTCTCTCAAATCCTAAGACAAAATCAAAGTAGAAAACTTCATTCAAGATTCTTCTTCAAGGTAAGTCCTTCTTCAAGAATTTCATTCTTTCCAACCTAAATTCCTCCATACAATTATGAATCACAAATGAAAATCATAATTCTTGGTCATAGAGTTTCAAGAAACTAATTCAAGAAATCTCAAGAAAGGTTTTCTTTATTTTTCTCCTTCAAGCTAGGATTTCAAGGCTTCTCATCAAGTGCTTCTTCAAGATTCTTTAAGTTTCTTCAAGAACATTGTTCTTCCAGGTATGTAAGGCTATTATAGTGTTGGACTAGTTTGTCCTCACACCCTACATCTACTTTCAGATCAATAAAAGAGTAATCTAGGATTCTTTCCCTATATTTGAGTATTCTTGAGATAAGTTGATTTTGAGTTCTTGAATTCCTGATTCTTTTGAAATTCTATTCCTAAGTATTGAGTTTTTATATTTTTATTGAGATCCTTGAGTTGATTTGTTCATGTCTATAATTCAGCATGAACCCTATTTTGAGTTATAAATCTTGAGAAGTTTTACAAAGCCAAAACTTGAGTGTTAAACTGAATTTTTGAGGAATTAAAGATAAATTATGAGTGAAAGTTTAAAGGTTCTATATCATAAAGACTTAAGAGGTTATAATGGTATTTTATTCATATATATACATATACATATGTACCTATGTTAATTATTGGACTTGAAAGATAAGTTCATAAGTGCATGTTTTCAAGAAGGTAAACACGTCTCATATTTTGAATAGAATTTCAAGTAATGTAAGAAGTCCATTCTTTGTAATGAGTTAATTGAGCAAAAAGTTATATCAATTGTTTTGGGAGTATCGAGCACCAAGTTGGGTTACAGTCTTTCATAATTCGAAAGTCCCATAGAACTACGTAGCCAGCGTAGGATATAATAGCATTGATTCTTCATGCAACTCCTCACTGCCTCTTAGAAGGCTAATTATATGGATCCATAGTCACGATATCATTCTAAACCCAACAAAGTATAGGATGGCCTTGGCAACGTGAGGCGAAACGTTGTATCATTGCTAGTTCAACTATCATTCTTATTGCGCGTGTTATGGAATTGTCGAAAATAAAATTAAAAACTTAAATATTATATTAAGTGTTATGGTTCATTTTTCATTTGAGTTATCCTAAGTGTTGTGTTCATCATGTAATATTCATCGATTATAATTCAGTCGAAGTAAGTACTAAGTGTTGTGTTCATCATGTAATGTTCACCAGTAATTTTAATTATATATGTTATGTTATTAGTCCATTGTCATGTTGATTTTATCCTTTGAATTGCATGACATAATCTCTTTTTTATCAAGATATTACAAACTTGTAGAAAAAATGTCGCATGCATGTATTATCATATATCGCGCTGGGGAATCTCCTCTTTGTAGATGTGTATGTATAATTCGTAGATATTTTAATTTGTGAAACTCAACATCTTCATTTAGGGTCCAATCAGTTCGAGGGAACCCTTGGAAATTGGGTAAATTAGCCAGCAAAGTCATGACTTCCCATGATAATCGGAATTCCTAGAGATTATGAAGGAAAATATCCCTACAGAAAATCATGATTGCTTTCTTTCTACATGTAGAAGAGTTCTTTTAGATTGGGAGTTCTTGGTATAATTTCCGCAGCAAGAGAATTAGATATATAATGTGGCGATCCAATATCAAAATGTCTTATCTCTGACATTTTTCAGATATCTACTGCTCGATTCAACAAAAATTTCTCTTCGAAAAATTGTTATGGTCGGTAGATTCCTCAATTCTAGCGGAAATATATTACATATATACAAACTAAGGTATTACACAAGAGAAATCATATTCAATTGAAAATACGTCCAATACTTTAAGCAATTTGAACTGTAAAACAATTGTTTTGGAATATATACTTGCGTTGATATAAAGGTGGAAAATCAGGACATCAAAACTTATAAAATACTTTCTATGAGGTGAAAAAACAGGACATCAAGACTTATAAAAGACTTTCTACGAGGTGGAAAATCAGGACATCTGTCATAATCAGCAGCATACTTGAGAGGAGTGATTAATAGAATTCGGCTTCTATTGTCATCATTTGGAAATATTTTTTGCATTTAGTCCCATGCCTCAGTACTCCATAAATCATCTTTGACAATTAGAAATCTCCTACCTTTCAGACCTCTATACACAATCTCCATTAGTTGATCACCACTCATTTCTTGATAGATTTATGTAATTGAAGAGACAACTTCATGAAACATTTGTCTCTCATTGTATGTCTAATCCTCTTGCTGTGGAAATCATAAGAAGAACTTTCAATCTAAAAGAGTTCTTCTACAAGAAGAAGCAAAATAATCAAGATTTTCTCTAGGGATATTTTCCTTTCTAATCTCAAGGAATTCTAATTACCATGAAAAGTCATGACTTTGCTAGCTAATTTACCCAATCTCCAAGGGTTCCCTCAAACATATTGGACACTAAATGAAGATGTTGTGTTTCACAAATTAAAATATCTACGAATTATACAAACGCATCTACAAGGAGGAGATTCCACAATGTGATGTATGATAATATAGGCATATCACATTTTTATACAAGTTTGTGATATCTTGATGAAGAAGAGATTATGTTACGCAATTCAGAGGATAAAATCAACATGACAACAGACTAATAACATAATATATATAATTAAAATTACTGGTGAACATTACATGATGAATACAACACTTAGTATTGTCTTCGACTGAATCATAATTGATGAACATTACATGATGAACACAACATATAGGATAACTCAAATGACAAAATGAGCCATAACACTTAATATAATATTTAAGTTTTTTATTTTACTTTCGACAATTTCATAACACGCGCACTAGGAATTCCATAACTCATTTATTTTATGTTTTTATGATATACAGATATAGATTGATATAAGTCGAAATTGACTAAACCTCATATTTTTCATTAAATGTAACGATCTATCCCAACGCCACCAATTTCGCATCAATCCAATTTCTGAGTAAAAAATTATGACTATTTCAATAACTAATACAATGCAGTGACGAATTAGCCAGTGAGAAACATTAAAAGGGGTCTTTTTATCTTTTAACCTTCAAAAAAATTCTAAACGAAATTCTTGACTAATATAAGGCTCAAAACTTTGTTCAAAACTGAACCAAAATCGTTAACTCGAACCGAAAAAAAGTTATTGATTTATCAGTACTGCATTATTGGTTTATCGGTTTTTTTTTTTTATTATCAGGTTATCGGTTCTTAACGGTTTGAGGGTTTTTCTTAACGAGTTAACTGATAATCGGATAATAAATTAAATGATTAAATTTATATCATTTTGTATATAAAGTCCTTGACTTAAAGTTTGGTTTCCTACTTTTATTTCTGGTTGTCTCAAACACATGATTATTCTACAATGTAAAAGTGCTTGCTTTTGAGCAAGATATAACTTGTGAACTCATGTGCATGGTTCATTTGGTTTGTCACCTTCTTTCTAAGTGATTTTCAATTTTTTGTGTCAAATCATAACGGTTAAATCGATAACCGAATGGGTAATGCTCAATAATTGATACACCAATAACCGATAAGTCAATAGCTTAATCGTTCTGTAACAGTTTAGCATGTCTACAAACCGATAACCAATAAGCCAAATCGATAAACTTCAAAATCGAACCGAACCTACCGATACGCAGCCCTACTCAAAACAATCAGATTTTCATCTCTTAATCCATCATTTTCTTCTCTCTCAAACCCTAGACAAAACCCTCAGGAAAAATCAAAGTATAAAACTTCATTCAAGATTCTTCTTCAAAGTAAGTCCTTCTACAAGAATTTCATTCTTTCCAACCTAAATTCCTCCATACAATTATGAATCACAAATGAAAATCATAATTCTTGGTCATAGAGTTTCAAGAAACTAATTCAAGAAATCTCAAGAAAGGTTTTCTTCATTTTTCTCCTTCAAGCTAGTATCTCAAGATTCTTTAAGTTTCTTCAAGAACATTGTTCTTCCAGGTATATAAGGCTATCATAGTGTTGGACTAGTTCGTCCTCACACCCTACATCTACTTTCAGATCAGTAAAAGATTAATCTAGGATTCTTTCCCTATATTTGAGTATTCTTGAGATAAGTTGATTTTGAGTTCTTGAATTCCTGATTCTTTTGAAATTCTATTCCTAAGTATTGAGTTTCTATATTTTTATTGAGATCCTTGAATTGATTTGTTCATGTCTATAATTCAGCATTAACCCTTTTTTGAGTTATAAATCTTGAGAAGTTTTTCAAAGCCAAAACTTGAGTTTTAAACTGAGCTTTGGAGGAAGTAAAGATAAATTTTGAGTGAAAGTTTAAAGGTTCAATTTCATAAAGACTTAAGAGGTTATAATGTTATTTTATTCATATATATACATATACATATGTACCTATGTTAATTATTGGACTTGAAAGATAAGTTCATAAGTGCATGTTTTCAAGAAGGTAAACACGTCTCATGTTTTGAAAAGTTTCAAATAATGTAAGAAGTCCATTCTTTGTAATGAGTGAATTGAGCACAAAGTTATATCAATTATTTTGGAAGTATCAAGCATCGAGTTGGGTTAGAGTCCTTCATGATTCGGAAGTCCCATAGAACTACGTAGCCAGCGTAGGATAGGATAACATTGATTCTTCATGCGACTCATCACTGTCTCTTAGAAGGTAAATTAGATGGATCCATAGTCACAATATTATCCTAAACCCGACAAAGTATATGATGGCCCTAGCAAAGTGAGGCGAAACGTTGTATCATTGCTAGGTCAACTGTATTTCCTAGAGCGCGTGTTAAGGAATTGTCGAAAATAAAATTAAAAACATAAATATTATATTAAGTATTATGGTTCATTTTTCATTTGAGTTATCCTAAGTGTTGTGTTCATCATGTAATGTTCATCGATTATAATTCAGTCGAAGTAAGTACTAAGTGTTGTGTTCATCATGTAATGTTCACCAGTAATTTTAATTATATAGGTTATTAGTCCATTGTCATGTTCATTTTATCCTTTGAATTGTATAACATAATCTCTTTTTTATCAAGATACTACAAACTTGTAGAAAAAATGTGGTATGCCTGTGTTATCATATATCGCGCTAGGGAATCTCCTCCTTGCATATGTATTTATACAATTCGTAGATATTTTAATTTGTTAAACTCAACATCTTCATTTAGTGTCCAATATGTTCGAGGGAACTCTTGGAAATTGAGTAAATTATCCATCAAAGTCATGACTTCACATGATAATCGAAATTCCTTGAGATTAGGAAGGAAAATATCCCTAGAGAAAATCATGATTGTTTTCTTTCAACATGTAGAAGAGCTCTTTTTGATTGGCAATTCTTCTTATGATTTCCGCAGCAAGAGAATTAAATATATGTAGTGGCGATCCAATATCAAAATGTCTTATCTCTGACATTTTTCAGATATCTACTGCTCGATTCAACAAAAATTTCTCTTCAAAAAATTGTTATGGTCGATAGATTTCTCAATTCTTGCAGAAATATATCACAAATATACAAACTGAGGTATTACACAACAGAAATCATATTCAATTGAAAATACGTCCAATACCTTAAGCAATTTGAACTGTAAAACAATTGTTTTGGAATATCTACTTGCGTTGAAATAAAGGTGGAAAATCAGGACATCAAGACTTATAAAAGACTTTCTATGAGGTGGAAAATCAGGACATCTGACATAATCCGCAGCATACTTGAGCCGAGTGATTAATAGAATTCGGCTACCATTGTCATCATTTGGAAATATTCTTTGCATTTAGTCCCATGCCTCAATACTCCATATATCATCTTTGACAATTAGAAATCTCCTACCCTTCAGAACCTCTATACACAATCTCCATTAGTTGATCACCACTCATTTCTTGATTGCTTCCTGTAATTGAAGAGACAACTTCAAGAAACATTTGTCTCTCATTGTATATCTAATCCTCTTGTTGCGGAAATCATAAGAAGAACTCTCAATCTAAAAGAGTTCTTCTACATGTAGAAGCAAAACAATCATGATTTTCTCTAGGGATATTTTCCTTTCTAATCTCAAATAATTCCGATTACCATGAGAAGTTGTGACTTTGCTGGTTAATTTATCCAATTTCCAAGGGTTCCCTCAAACAGATTGGACATTAAATGAAGATGTTGTGTTTCACAAATTAAAATATCTATGAATTGTACAAACACATCTGCAAGGAGGAGATTCCTCAACGCGATATATGATAATATAGGCATATCACATTTTTATACAAGTTTGTAATATCTTGATAAAGAAGAGATTATGTTATGTAATTCAGAGGATAAAATCAACATGACAATATACAAATAACATAACATATATAATTAAAATTACTGGTGAACATTACATGATGAACACAACACTTAGTACTGACTTCGACTGAATCATAACTGATGAACACAACATATAGGATAACTCAAATGACAAAATGAACCATAACACTTAATATAATATTTAAGTTTTTAATTTTACTTTTGACAATCCCATAACATGCGCTCTAGTAATTCCATAACTCATTTATTTTATGTTTTTATGATATACAGATATAGATTGATATAAGTCGAAATTGACTAAACCTCAATTTTTTCATTAAATGTAACAATTTATCCCAACGCCATCAATTTTGCGTCAATCCAATTTCTGAGTAAAACGTTATGACCATTTCAATAACTAATACAGTGCATTGACGAATTAGCCAGTGAGAAACATTAAAAGGGGTCTTTTTGTCTTTTTACCTTGAAGAAAATTCTAAACTAATTTATTGACTAATATAAGGCTCAAAACTAGGGTTGTTCAAAACTGAATCGAAACAGATAACTCGAACCGAAAAAAATTTATTGATTTATCTGTACTGTGTTTTTGGTTTATCGGTTTTGACAATGATTTTGATTTTTTTTATTATCGATTCTTAACGGTTTGAGGTTTTTTCTTAACGGGTTAACTGTTAACCGGATAGTAAATTAAATGATTAAATTTATACCATTTTGTATATAAAGTCCTTGACTTAAAGTTTGGTTTCCTACTTTTATTTCTAGTTGTCTCAAACGGTTGGTTATTCTACAATGTAAAAGTGTTTACTTTTGAGCAAGATGTAACTTGTGAACTCATGTGCATGGGTCATTTGGTTTGTCACCTTGTTTCTAAGAAATTTTCAATTTTTTTGTGTCAAATCTTAACGGTTAAATCGATAACTGAATCGTTAAATGATCAATAACCGATAAACCAATAACCGATAAGTCAATATCTTAATGGTTCTGTAACGGTTTAGCATCTCTACAAACCGATAACCAATAAGCCAAATCGATAAACTTCAAAATCGAACCGAAACGCAACAGTACTCAAAAGAATCAAATTTTCATCTCTTAATCCATCATTTTCTTCTCTCTCAAACCATAAGACAAAACCCTAAAGAAAAATCAAATTAGAAAACTTCATTCAAGATTCTTCTTCAAGATAAGTCCTTCCCCAAGAATTTCATTCTTTCCAACCTAAATTCCCCCATACAATTATTAATCACTAATGAAAATCATAATCCTTGGCTATAGAGTTTCAAGAAACTAATTCAATAAATCTCAAGAAAGGTTTTCTTCATTTTTCTCCTTCAAGCTAGGATTTCAAGGCTTCCCATCAAGTGCTTCTTCAAGATTCTTTAAGTTTCTTCAAGAACATTGTTCTTCCAGGTATGTTAGGCTATCATAGTGTTGGACTAGTTCGTCCTCACGCCCTACATCTACTTTCAGATCAGTAAAAGAGTAATCTAGTATTTTTTTCCCTATATTTGAGTATTCTTCAGATAAGTTCATTTTGAGTTCTTGAATTCCTGATTCTTTTGAAATTCTATTCCTAAGTATTGAGTTTCAATATTTTTATTAATATCCTTGAGCTGATTTGTTCATGTATATAATTCAGCATGAACCCTATTTTGAGTTATAAATCTTGAGAAGTTTTTCAAAGCCAAAACTTGAGTTTTAAACTTAGTTTTTGAGGAAGTAAATATAAATTTTGAGTAACAGTTTAAAGGTTCTATATCATAGAGACTTAAGAGTTTCTAATGTTATGTTATTCATATATATACATATACATATGTACCTATGTTAATTATTGGACTTGAAAGATAAGTTCATAAGTGCAAGTTTTCAAGAAAGTAAACACGTCACATGTTTTGAAAAGTATTTCAAGTAATGTAAGAAGCCCATTCTTTGTAGTGAGTGAATTGAGCACAAAGTTATATTAATTATTTTGAGGGTATCGAGCACCGAGTTGGGTTAGAGTCTTTCATGATTCGGAAGTCCCATAGAACTACGTAGCCAACGTAGGATAGGATAGCATTGATTCCTCATGCGACTCCTCACTGCCTCTTAGAAGGCTAATTAGATGAATCCATAGTCACGATATCATTCTAAACCCGACAAAGTATAGGATGGCCTTGGCAACGTGAGGCGAAACGTTGTATCATTGCTAGTTCAACTATCATTCTTATTGCGCGTGTTATGGAATTGTCGAAAATAAAATTAAAAACTTAAATATTTTATTAAGTGTTATGGTTCATTTTTCATTTGAGTTATCTTAAGTGTTGTGTTCATCATGTAATATTCATCGATTATAATTCAGTCGAAGTAAGTACTAAGTGTTGTGTTCATCATGTAATGTTCACCAGTAATTTTTATTATATATGTTATGTTATTAGTCCATTGTCATTTTGATTTTATCCATTAAATTGCATAACATAATCTCTTTTTTATCAAGATATTACAAACTTGTAGAAAAAATGTGCTATGCATGTATTATCATATATCGCGCTGGGGAATCTCCTCTTTGTAGATGTGCATGTACAATTCGTAGATATTTTAATTTGTGAAACTCAACATCTTCATTTAGGGTCCAATCAGTTCGAGGGAACCCTTGGAAATTGGGTAAATTAGCCAGCAAAGTCATGACTTCCCATGGTAATCGGAATTCCTAGAGATTATGAAGGAAAATATCCCTACAGAAAATCATGATTGCTTTCTTGCTACATGTAGAAGAGTTCTTTTTGATTGGCAGTTCTTGGTATAATTTCCGCAGCAAGAGAATTAGATATATATAGTGGCGATCCAATATCAAAATGTCTTATCTCTGACATTTTTCAGATATTTACTGCTCGATTCAACAAACATTTCTCTTCAAAAAATTGTTATGGCCGATAGATTTCTCAATTCTTGCAGAAATATATCACAAATATACAAACTGAGGTGTTACACAAGAGAAATCATATTCAAATGAATATACGTCCAATACCTTAAGATATTTGAATTGTAAAACAATTGTTTTGGAATATCTACTTGCATTGAAATAAAGGTGGAAAATCAGGACATCAAGACTTATAAAAGATTTTCTATGAGGTGGAAAATCAGGACATCTGACATAATCAGGAGAATACTTGAGCCGAGTGAGTAATAGAATTCGGCTTCCATTGTCATCATTTGGAAATATTCTTTGCATTTAGTCTCATGCCTCAGTACTCCATTTGTCATCTTTGATAATTAGAAATCTCCTACCCTTCAGACCTCTATACACAATCTCCATTAGTTGATCACCACTCATTTCTTGATTGATTCCTGTAGTTGAAGAGACAACTTCCAAAAACATTTGTCTCTCATTGTATATCTAATCCTCTTGCTGCGGAAACCATAAGAAGAACTCTCAATCTAAAAGAGCTCTTCTACATGTAGAAGCAAAACAATCATGATTTTCTCTAGGGATATTTTCCTTTCTAATCTCAAGGAATTTTGATTACCATGAGAAATCATGACTTTGCTTGCTAATTTACCCAATCTCCAAGGGTTCCCTCAAACAGATTGGACACTTAATGAAGATGTTGTATTTCACAAATTAAAATATCTACAAATTGTACATGTACAAGCACATCTGCAAAGAGGAGATTCCCCAACGCGATAAATCATAATACATGCATATCACGTTTTTCTACAAGTTTGTAATATCTTGACAAAGAAGAGATTATGCTATGCAATTCAGAGGATAAAATCAGCATGCCAATAGACTAATAACATGACATATTTAATTAAAATTACTGGTGAACATTACATGATGAACACAACACTTAGTACTAACTTTGACTGAATCATAACTGATGAACATTACATGATGAACACAACATATAGGATAACTCAAATGAAAAAAATGAACCATAACACTTAATATAATATTTAAGTTTTTAATTTTACTTTTGACAATTCCATAACACGCGCACTAGGAATTCCATAACTTATTTATTTTATGTTTTTATGATATACAGATATAGATTTATATAAGTCAAAATTGACTTAACCTCATTTTTTTTCATTAAATGTAACGATCTGTCCCGACGCCACCAATTTCGCGTCAATATAATTTCTGAGTAAAAGTTATGACCATTTCAGTAACTAATATTGTGCAGTGACGAATTAGCTAGTGGGAAACATTAAAAGGGGTCTTTTTGTCTTTTTACCTTCATGAAAATCCTCAATGAATTTCTTGACTAATATAAGGCTTCAAACTAGGGTTGTTCAAAATCGAATCGAAACCGATAACTCGAACCAAAAAAAAGTTATTGGTTTATCAATAATGGCTTATTGGTTTAAAAGTTTTGAAAACGGTTTTAATTTTTTTTGTTATCGGGTTATCGGTTCTTAATGGTTTGAGGTTTTTTCTTAACGGGTTAACCAATAACCCGATAGTAAATTAAATAATTAAATTTATACCATTTTGTATATAAAGTCTTTGACTTAGACTTTGGTTTCCTACTTTTATTTCTGGAGGTCTCAAACACTTGGTTATTTTACAATGTAAAATTGTTTGTTTTTTAGCAAGATGAACTTGTGAACTCATGTGCATGGTTCATTTGGTTTGTCACCTTGTTTATAAGTGATTTTCAATTTATTTATTTTTGTCAAATCTTAACGGTTAAACCGATAACGATCAATAAGCAATAAACCAATAACCGATAAGTCAATATCTTAATGGCTCTGTAATGGTTTAGCATCTCTACAAACCGATAACCAATAAGCCAAACCGATAAACTTCAAAATCGAATCGAACCGATCGATACGCAGCCCTACTCAAAACAATCAGATTTTCATCTCTTAGTCCATCATTATATTCTCTATCAAACCCTAAGACAAAACCCTAAGGAAAAATCAAAGTAGAAAACTTCATTCAAGATTCTTCTTCAAGGTAAGTCCTTCTCTAAGAATTTCATTCTTTCCAACTCAAATTCCTCCATACAATTATGAATCACTAATGAAAATCATAATTCTTGGTCATAGAGTTTCAAGAAACTAATTCAAGATATCTCAAGAAAGGTTTCCTTGATTTTTCTCCTTCAAGCTAGGGTTTCAAGGCTTCTAATCAAGTTCTTCTTCAAGATTCTTTAAGATTCTTCAAGAACCTTGTTCTTTAAGGTATGTAAGGCTATCATAGTGTTGGACTAGTTCGTCTTCACGCCCTACATCTACTTTCAGATCAGTAAAAGAGTAATCTAGGATTCTTTCCCTAGATTTGAGTATTCTGGAGATAAGTTGATTTTTGAGTTCTTGAATTTCTGATTCTTTTGAAATTCTATTCCTAAGTATTGAGTTTCTATATTTTTATCATGGAATCGTAATTCTCCTTAGATTTTTTCATTGATTGACATCCTTGAGTTGATTTGTTCATTTCTACAATGAAGCATGAACCCTATTTTGAGTTATAAATCTTGACAAGTGTTTCAAAGCCAATACTTAGTTTTAAACTGAGTTTTTGAGGAAGTAAAAATGAGTTTTGAGAAAAAGTTTAAAGGTTCTATTTCATAAAGACTTAAGAGTTTCTAATGTTATTTTATTCATATATATACATATACATATGTACCTATGTTAATTATTGGATTTGAAAGATAAGTTCATAAGTGTATGTTTTCAAGAAGGTAAACATGTCTCATGTTTTGAAAAGTATTTCAAGTAATGTAAGAAGCTCATTCTTTGTAATGAGGGAATTGAACACAAAGTTATATTAATTATTTTGAAAGTAGTATCGAGCACTGAGTTGGGTTAGAGTCTTTTATGATTCGGAAGTCCAATAGAACTACGTAGCCAGCGTAGGATAGGATAGCACTGATTCTTCATGTGACTCATCACTGCCTCTGAGAAGGCTGATTAGATGGATCCATAGTCACAATATCATTCTATACCCCGGCAAAGTATAGGATGGCCTTGGCAACGCTTGCTAGGCTTATGGTAATGGTTGTCGGTTAGAGAAACTTCTCACAAGTAAAGTATATTATTTATGTTGCTTCCATTGTATATTTTATTGTAAAGCTTAAATGGTTTTCACTTCATGTCCATGAAATGATTCAGTTTAGTTGATTTCAGTCATTCAGTTCAGTTATTTGTTTGCTCAGCCATATTACATACTCGTACATTTCATGTACTGATGTCATTCGACCTGCATTCTTTTATGATGCAGATATAGGTGTTCATGATTATCAACAGGCGCTTCGTTGAGATCACCCTACACTCCAGTTAGCTTTAGTGAGCCTCATTGTATTCTAGAGGACTTCACATAACTTTCCAGTAAGTAGTTTTAGGTGTCGTGGGTCTTGTACCAACATCCTTCCTTAAAACTAGAGGCTTCATGGATAGACAGTTTTGGAGAGTCTTTCAGTTTCAGATATTTTATTTAAAACTTATGTTTCATACTAAGTATATTCAACAAAGTTTTGAGATTCAATAAATTGTTTTTAAATGTTTCTTTCAATTTGATGCTTATGTATGCTCAAGTTAGTCTTCCGCTTGTAGTCAGCCAGGATAAGGCTTCGCTTGGGAACCAGCAATAGTTCTTGAATGTCGGTCACGTCCAGGGTATAGGCTCGAATCGTGATAGCTATAGTCGGGTAAGTTGGAATTTTATGCTAAAAAAGAAGACCTAAAACCTCCTATTTTATGCATCATTCTTCTTACGTTTGAGAGGGGCGCATAAGCGCAGGTCTTATCAAATTTTCACCAAATTCAACGGTAAAGGTAAATTCATTACTTCCCTATCTTGTAAATAGATTCTTAAGCTTTAGAATCTAGGATATTACTTTTGGGGGAGGATTTTGACTTGATTTAATAGTGGGAAAAGTCCTGAATTGGTTAGGATTTGATTATCATCCAGGTATAATTAGACCAGTTTTGATTGATTGTTGTGTTTTTCATTATTGTTAGACCAAGAACAAGTCAATGCACTTCAAAAAGGAAAGTTCGAGTTCTTAAGAGCATTCAAGCTTGATTCGAGGTAGGTGATTGGTGTATGTATGTATGTATACATGTCTACTACTTTATAGTACCACTGATACAATGCATGTTGGGGAAAACATAGGGAAACATATGAAATGACATCATATTAATAATCTCATGCAATAGAACTTTTAATTTAACTGTGGTTTCAAGTGTTATTCTTCATTGTGATTGTAATTATGATTGTACATGTCGTTTGTGATTGTTGATTGGCTCAGGTACCACGCCGGTATAGAAATACTAACAGCTGGCTTGGATATCACGTCTAATATAAATATTACCCCTGATTGGCTCGGATACCACGCTGATACACTAATAATTTATGTGTGGATTCTGTGAGAGAACCGAGTATGTGTAGTTACGATTCCATGAGTGGACCAGGTATTTGTAATTGTGATCATGTGGGACATGTTTCAAGTATTGGTTGATTTGGGATATTGTGATTAGGAGCCTATGTATTTGTGATTGTTTTATAAGTGTTGTCAAGTGTTTATTGTGTTGCGGCTATCTGTTTACATTCATGATTTAGACTTGGTCGTGTGATCCTACCAATACAATGTGATTGTGTATTGATACAACACTTTATTTTTTTATTGTGGAGTACATGACATCTTCCAACGGTTGATACGAGACCTCAGTTAAGGGACGCTTGACTTCGAATTCAAATGTGAGCTACTCTTCCAGGAAGTCACTGGTTCCTCTACATCTTCTCGTCCATCTTTTCAGAAAGAGACATTTTAGATTGTTAGGTTTATGTTTTAGTTTCGAGATTGCAGTTTTGAATATTTAGAGTTTTAATATGATGACTTTCAGATTCTAGAGGTTAAATTTCATAATTGTTAGGGTGATTTAGTTGAGTTTATGGGAGCTCAATCTTTTATTTGCGTTAGACTATTTTTCCTAGTGTTTATGTAGTAAGTTGTTTCTTATAATAGGTTTGAAGGTAGTTGAGTTGGGTTAGTAATTGGTTCTCCCATTGGAGGGTAAGTGTGGGTGTCACCACGACAGGTCAGGGTCTTGACATTAAGACAAAGACATTTGAATCTGAATGCACGTATGTATGATTAAGATGTTATTCTAGATTTGAACACTGAATAATTAAGATTGTTTGTTTTTCAACATACGAATGTGTATAATTTTTTGTTTGTAAACATGATAAATATATAATTCAAATAGAAAAGTAATTCAATTTTATAAATATAAAATATAATAAAATAAAATCATAAAATCATAATTTGATTTATATATATATATATATATATATTCGCTAGTGATGATAGAGATGGTTTGTAATGATAGTGGTGGTGGTGGTTGGTATTAGTAGCTAGTAATGATGGTAGTGATAATTATGATGATAGAGATGGATAATATTGTAGTGACTAGCCCGATGGTGATGGTTGGTAGTGATGGTGGCGGCAATTGTGATTGTGAAGTTGATTGAGGTTAGTAGTTAGTGTTATTGGTGTTGGTGTTGGTGTTGGTGTTGGTGTAGGTGTTGGTGTTGATGACTGAAGAAAGTGTGGTGATTGATGATAATGCTGGAGGTTGGCAACAATTATAATTATAATGACAAAGGTGGTTAATAGTGATGGCTAATTAACAGTTGGTGAAGATATGGTGTGATTATTATGATGGCAGATGTAATTAATGGTGGTCATTGGTGATTGTGCATAAAGTGGTGGTGAAAATTATTCATACAAAAATAATTATTACTGATAGTAAAACTTTGTTAAAAAACTTAATGATTAAGATCTTCTCAAACCAAATAAGTGGTTTGATCCTCATATAAACAAATACACTTAATGACATATGTTGGATTCTATGCAGTTTGATGATTGACAAAGTAATATGAAATGTGTAAGTCAACCTGATTCACAAATACACCGTGTCAAGGAGCTGAATCTGTAGCAAGATCACTAAATAATAAAGACAAGTGTGCAATAATCAAAGAAATGGATGATAGTTTCGTGATAAACTTAAGGAAACAAACAAGTGTTGAATTGAAGAGTTGGAGTTCGATACAACACAAAAGAATCAATGACTTTGATTTGAAGAGGAATTCTAAAGAGGCAAGGAGTTTGATTTGAAGTAGAACTTTAAGTCAAGAGAGTTTGCGTGAATATGGAGTTTGAATTGAAGAACAACTCTCTAAAAGTTGTTCTTAAATAGAAGTGAAGTCATTCATAATACTTGTGCACTTGCCGAGAAAAAAAGGCAATTAAAAAATTAACTTCGCAAGTGCTACCAAAAGATTGAAGGAATACATTGAAGAACCAAGTCCTATTATATAGTTTATGTATTAGAAGTTTTTCTTTGAGTTGTAATGTTGATGTAATCCTAGTTTAGTGAGTTCTAAACTAAATTAGGGGTGTTGTCTTTAAGTTGGAATAACTTGAAGACTTGGGAACACATACCATGATAGGTTTGTGTAGAAGTTCAGAAATTATAGTTAGTTTCTAGGATTGCAAGAGTTTTAATCTGAACTTATAACTTAAATTTTAGGAATTAGAGTTAGTTCGTAAGATTGCAAGAGTTGTAATCTGAATTATGTTGATGCTCATTGATTCAGTGAAGTTGGGGTTAAATCTGGTAAGGTACGGGTTGTGATTTCTTACATCTTTTGGAGTTGGGTGTTCCCCACGAAAAAATATTGTGTTCTTTACTTATTGTTCTTAATGCTTCGTTGGAACATATTAGGCAACTTGTTTCACTCGTAGGCTAATCAAGAGTAAATCACTAAGTCGTGTGAAATATAAGCGTAAGATTTGAATCATACAAATTCAGACCTTTATTAAGTGCAAAGAAATAAGGTTTTATACAAGGGAAAATTACGTGGTTAAGCAAACTTATACTACTTAATTACTCATCATAGCTATAGTTTGCTATAGTTATCACTCACGACTAACATTATACATTAATTACGCGGGCTGACTTCGAGTTTGTATAATTAGTCATGTTTGTATATGTATAATTCGTCACAATATACAAATACATATGTATAATATACAATTATCTAACCTATATACATATACAATTCACCTCTCTCCCACTCTCTGCCCTCTCTCGCTCGCCTCTCTGCCCTCTCTCTCTCGCCTCTCTCCTTCCTCTCCCAATCTCGCTTGCCTCTCTCCTCCCTCTCCCAATCTCTCTTGCCATATATACAAATATATATGTATAATATACAATTATCTAACCTATATACATATACAATTCACCTTTCTCCACTCTTTTCCCCCTCTCTCTCGCCTCTCTCCTCTCTCTCCCAGTCTCGCTCGCCTCTCTCCTCCATATAACATGTAGCTACGAATTGTAATTATCAAACTATAGCTATGGAGAGTAATTAGACTATTTTTGAGTGGCTATATGTGAAAGTTCCCCTTTATACAACAACATACCCAATGTTGAAACCGACTTATATTGCTCCATTAAAGCAACTGATTTACTGTAACTTGCCATTGGCAGCTCGAAATTGATGGCGTAGAACTATGAAAGAATGAACATCACCAGTTTGAAAACGAAACGAAAAAAACAAATAAACCTACCTACCTACCTATGTTAAACTACACTAATAGAAAGAAAAGAAAAAGACGTTCTATATATCACTTAATCCATCTCCTCAATCTTGGGACCTGCCCCACCACCACCACCAGCCATAGGTGCACCTCAAGCACCTTGGTACATCTTGGCACTAAGTGGATTGCATATGCCTTCAACCTCCATCTTATCCTCAAACTCATCAGCTTCTGCAAGTTGGTTGTTTTCAAGCCAACTTTCCCTCTAAATTTTTCTTGTGTTCTTCATCATCTGCCTTGTACTTCTCAGCATCCTGGACCATCTTCTCAATCTCTTCCTTCGACAGCCTACCTTTGTCATTCGTAATTGTAATTTTTTTCCTCTGTCCGGTGGTATTGTCCTCGGCGGAAACATTTAAGATGCCATTGGCATCAATGTCAAAGCAGACAGTTATCTGAAGAATACCCCTTGGTGCAGGAGGTATACCAGAGAGCTCGAATTTACCCAACAAGTTGTTGTCTTTTGTCCTTGCTCTCTCTCCCTCGTAAACCTGAATTAACTCTCCAGATTGGTTATCAGAATAAGTTGAGAATATCTTCTTTCTCTTTGCAGGAATGGTGGTGTTCCTTGGAATCAGGACAGTCATAAGTCCTCCAGCAGTTTCGAGTCCTAGCGATAAAGGGGTGACATCCAAAAGGCGCAAATCTTTAACTTTCTCATTACCCTCTCCACTAAGAATGGCTGCTTGCACAGCAGCGCCGTAAGCAACAGCTTCGTCGGGGTTGATGCTCTTGCAAAGCTCCTTCCCGTTAAAGAAGTTCTGCAACAGCTCCTGCACCTTGGGAATTCTAGTTGATCCACCAACAAGAACGATTTCATGGACACTGTCCTTGTCCACTCTAGCATCCCTCAAACATTTCTCAATTGGATCCACACACTTCTTGAAGAGTTCCATGTTCAACTCCTCAAATTTGGCACGCGTGATGCTGGATTTGAAGTCAATTCCCTCATATAGTGAATCAATTTCAACAGTTGCCTGTTCGGTTGAAGAAAGAGTTCTCTTCGCCCTCTCGCAAGCTGTCCTCAATTTTCTTAAGGATCTAGGATTACTTGTTAAGTCCTTCCTATGCTTTCTCTTGAAATCCAGGACAAACTGACCGACCAATTTCTGGTCAAAATCTTCTCCTCCAAGATGAGTATCTCCTGTTGTAGATTTGACCTCAAAAATTCCCTCTTCAATAGTGAGGAGGGAGACATCAAAAGTACCACCACCAAGATCAAAGATAAGCACATTCTTCTCACCTACACTGCTAGCTTTTTTATCCAGACCATAAGCAATGGCAGCAGCCGTAGGCTCATTGATAATACGTGTGACATTTAGACCAGCAATGACACCAGCATCCTTAGTAGCCTGACGTTGCGAGTCATTGAAGTATGCAGGTACAGTTACCACAGCATTCTTTACAGTTGATCCAAGGAAAGCCTCAGCAATTTCCTTCATCTTTGTAAGCACCATAGATGAGATTTCTTCAGGAGAAAAGTTCTTCTCTTCACCCTTGAAGTTTACACCAATCATTGGCTTGTCATCAGGTCCAGTAATAACTTTAAATGGCCACAATTTCATGTCACTCTGTACAGTAGGATCAGTAATCCTCCTCCCGATAAGGCGCTTCACATCTGCCAATGTGCCAGGTGCAATTAGCTATATTTTATCCACAAACTAATCTCTTTCCAAAATTTTCACTCATCAAGAATCATATTGACTAAATTTTTTTGTAATGTTTCTTTTATTCGGCTTTAATAAAATTATGATATTCGAAAAGTAGGCAAAAAAAAGCCCTATAACAACACAAAATCTCTCTATAAACGATCTAAAACGGAAACTGATGTTATACTAATATATGAACTGCAAGATTAGCAGAACAGACTTAACTGATCTCATATTCATACTGCACGCAGTATTGCTATATATCATTCCAAACTTGTTCAGCACATTTAGCTTATTGAGAACAGTTTGGATGAAATTTGAGAGTTAAAATCAACAAATTTACTAATTTTAGACATTCAAAAATTACACGAAAAACTATTATTGAAGAAACGATCCAAGACAAAACTGATTTCATACTCATACTGCATGCTATGTATACAAATTAATCTCTCTGTTGAAAGTTGCTACACACTTTCCGTTTTACCGAAAATCAATTTGATTAATTTTCGAAGCTAAATTTAACAAGATAATTCATTTTTGGTCTATATGAAATGATCTAATGTCAAAACTGATACACACACTCGTCTTGCATGAGCAGTAATTTCAGCACAAAAATCAACCTGATTCTGCAAATATATATATAAATCATTCGACAAATACATCATAAAAATTGAGATTGATAGGTGAGAGCTTACTGAAAACAGTGTTTGTAGCGTTTTCGCCGGCCTGATTCATAGCGGAGTCACCAATGAGACGCTCGGTGTCAGTGAAAGCAACGAAAGACGGCGTCGTACGATTGCCTTGGTCATTTGCAATGATCTCTACATGATCATCCTGCCAAATGCCGACGCAAGAGTACGTTGTTCCGAGATCGATCCCGATCGCCGGACCTTCTCCTTTTCCGGCCATTACTGAAACAGAAACAGAACCAGAAAGCTACGTTGACGTTTTAGCTAATTGGGCTCAATATATAATGGGTTTGGGCCTAAGCTAAAATACCCGTGTTTATTGGATCTTTGGTCTGGAGTCTGGACCAAACTTCCTTAGTTATAGGTGACTTGGTCTAATAGTTGATTCCAGTGACGAATTTATGTGTAAAAAAACGATTAAATTCGATAAAGGAAAAATCTTGTTGGTCAGAAAATTTGGCCAGAATGTTATTTTATTTTTTTAAACATTTTTACCCTTTTAATTTTAAGGGGAACTTTCACATATAGCCACTCAAAAATAGTCTAATTACTCTCCATAGCTATAGTTTGATAATTACAATTCGTAGCTACATGTTATATGGAGGAGAGAGGCAAGCGAGACTGGGAGAGAGAGGAGAGAGGCGAGAGAGAGAGAGGGCGAAGAGTGGAGAAAGGTGAATTGTATATGTATATAGGTTAGATAATTGTATATTATACATATATATTTGTATATATGGCAAGCGAGATTGGCAGAGGGAGGAGAGAGGCGAGCGAGATTGGGAGAGGGAGGAGAGAGGCGAGCGAGATTGGGAGAGGGAGGAGAGAGGCGAGCGAGATTGGGAGAGGAAGGAGAGAGGCGAGAGAGAGGGCAGAGAGTGGGAGAGAGGTGAATTATATGTATATATGTTAGATAATTGTATATTATACATATGCAATTGTATATATAGCAAGCGAGATTGGGAGAGGGAGGAGAGAGGCAAGCGAGATTGGGAGAGAGAGAAGAGAGGCGAACGAGAGAGGGCAGAGAGTGGGAGAGAGGTGAATTGTATATGTATATAGGTTAGATAATTGTATATTATACATATGTATTTGTATATTCTGACGAATTATACATATACAAACATGACTAATTATACAAACTCGAAGTCAGCCCGCGTAATTAATGTATAATGTTAGTCGTGAGTGGTAATTATAGCAAACTATAGCTATGATGAGTAATTAAGTAGTATAAGTTTGCTTAACCGCGTAATTTTCCCTAATTTTAATACCTTTTAACTAAAAAATGGAAAAAATATCAGTTTATTTTAAAATAAAAAAAATATTATATTTTTTTTAATCTTCTGACCAAATTTTCTGGCCATTTAGCACTTCCCTTTATAAAATATACTCCCTTTTTCTCAATTTACGTAGCATTTTTTATTTTTCGAGAGTCAAAACAATTTAAGTTTGACCGACAATTTATGCATTGAATATTCAATCTTTTTTAAATAAAATTTATATATTTGTAAACTACATAAAAAGTATTATAAGTCACAATAATTGGCAATTCAAAATAATTAAAAGATATATGAAAAATTTACAGTCAAAGATAGACTTGTTTGAATCTCGAAATTCGAAAAGTGCAACATAAATTGGGACGAAGGGAGTACCTAGTATCATCTTAAGGTATTTTTTTTGTTTTTCATTCGGTGTTAGTATCGATATTGGAGCTCGACTAAATTAGAACTCGCGTCGAAAAAGTCCTACATTGGAGATAAAACGCTTCTTAATAAACCCAACTTTGTACCTGGAGGATTTGAACCCGAGACTCTGATTAAGAATGAAGGAGACAAGGAGTAGTACACAAGTTTGAGCATTAGTCTTTGAGGGATGAAACCCCAATCGTTCCACATTCATCTTCTTTTTCTTTTTGTAATAAAAATATAGATAAATAAATAATACGCAGTACAATGAGTAATTTTTTTGTTTTCACTGTAAAATTTTACATCTAATAATAATGGTGCACTCGTCTTTTTGAAATTTTAGATTTGTCATTGGTTGATTTAAGCAAATATTGACATTTTAGGTCACTATTTAGATTTTATTCCAAATTGTGCAAATATAATATAATCCTTACAAAATTACTCTCCTATAGACTAATGTTTGTTCATAAATTTTTTAACTTTTCAGATTAAACATTAGATTAGAATAACTTACCAAATTCTAGATTCATGTAATTTCACATTTTTTTAATAATTTTTTTTGTTAGTTCGAAAAAATATCTCCAAGGGTAAAAGATTCATAAGTTAAGAAAAAGAGTTTTAAGAAGATCATTTATCAAATAGCTTTCTCAAAAAGGAATAACCGGTGAAAATTGCTATGGTCTAAATTCTAATGAATGGAATGTAATGATTTGTTCTCAAATGGTAAGCACTCATATATGTTTTTACGAGGAAATGATTATTTATGGCTAGCTACAAATTAAATAGATGAAAATGATTTTTTTTTATCTTTTATGTATAAAAATAAAAATCACTTATAAAAAAAGACATAAAACTAAAATAAATTCGTGAGGAATTACAAAATCAAATATGTGTTCTAAATCGTTCTTTGGTATCTAAAAGTAACGGATGCGTTAGTATTAATATTGGATTACTGGTATACATAGTAGAAAATGCTTCGTAAATTAATGTTCTACTTCGGAAAATCACTTTTCATTTGTTTGGTTTTCTAAATTTATTGTTCCAATTAATACTCACTGATATAAACAAAAAATATTATTTTAATCTTTAAGAATCGAGGTTGGATTCAGGAGGTGGGAATCAGATCTTGGGTTGGAAGTCAAGTCTTGGATTTGATCAAGGTCATAAATTTAAGTGTGGCAACGGTACCGGGATTGGCACTATCGGATCGCACCTACTGGAACCGAACCAGAACCGGCGTCATACGCAAGGAAAACAGCCGAAATCGAAATGGGATTGGTACCGGGACTATCGACATTTTTGGTCCTTACCGTCTCGGACCCGACCAGTAATCCGGGATAACAACTACTTTTTTATAAATAAAAAATATTTAAAAAATTATTAATTAAAGTCTAATTTAAAATTATAAAATTTTGAAATATTTCTTTTTAAAAGTCAAACTTAAAATTAATATATTTCAAAATATATAACTTATTATTTTTTAAAAAAAATAAGATTTAAACTCTTAAAGTTTAAATTTCAAACTTTAAAAATAATTTAAATTTTAAACTTCAACAGCTTAAAAGTTTAAATTTCAAACTTAAAAAGTTTAAAAGATTAAAAGTTTAAATTTTATATCAAACTTTCAATTTTCAATTTTTTTAACTTTCAAATTATAAGTTAAGTTAGAACTTTAAAACATTTGAAAATTGAAATATAACTTTAAAAAATGACTTGTGTTAAATTGAAGACAATAATTTTTAAAAAAAGGCGAATAACCTATAATTTTATTAATAAAAATTAAATAGTACAATTTGAGTTACAAATATTAGTAGATGACCTAATCTACGCAGCCACTTTCTAGAAAGGGTTCTGTTTGAATTAGACCTCGAATTATCATACTAATATTTCAAGCTCCCAAGAAATTCTTGTCTTAGATCATTTAACATTTCTCTAGTAACATGATCTAAAATTGGTTGATTGGCTAGTTCCTCCAGTGTATCAATGTTGTCGTTACTAAAATCTTGTAACATTTCATCAATATCACTTTCAAATTGGGTAGATAAAGTTGGACGCTCATAATTCCTTCTCTCGGCATTAATTCAATCTCTAAATAATATTGATATCTCCAAGTTGTCTGATGCTAATGAATACATATGCTCTCCAATTTGAAATCTTGTTGCACTAAAAGCGTCTTCCGAAGCTACTAAAGATGCTTGAATAGCTAACACATCTCGAGCCACCGATTGAAGTTTTGGAAATCCCTTGCCACGGTTATTCCACCAATCTAAAAGGTCAGGTTTACCTTGTGGATCCTTAATAGTTTCGGTTCACCGAATAAAATATGCATTAAAATCATTCTTTTCATCAATAGCAAGACCAAGATAACTTTCTATCATATCATTAATATTATCTTTATCATATCTACACCTAGAAGTTTTAGGTTCTTCATTATGTACTACTTCATTTATTCTACGAGAATTATACAAGTCATACTATCTAAATTTAAATATATTTTTTTAACCATTCAGCAAATATATATCTTTCTTTTTTTTTTGAAAAAATAAATGTTGTGAGTAGTCAAACAATACCATATAAAACAAAATGAAATAAAGAACCCAGAAAGTTCACCAGCAAAGTTTATATTTTCTACCTCAACTAAAGTTAATACAAAAGTAGATTTTTCTAACTCTTGGCTATAGATAAAAGATGTAACACAGAAATCTAAACCTTTAGCTGAACTAGGTGCAGGAGCAAGAAGGATGAATTTTAGTACAAGTGACTATTTTCACGACTCGAACCTATGACCTGGTTGACTCGAACCTATGACCTGGTTGTCACACAGAGAGACAACTATTGAATTTGATGATTTTTTTCTTTTCTCAGCTTCTTCAATTAATCTCCTTATAAGTTTCTCCTCAGCATCTCTCAAGAACTTAAACTTTGGTGGAGGTGAAGATTTCATACTCTTAATTTCAGATTCAAATAAAGGATTGAAACTGAATTCTTGAGATTTAATAGGTGGTGAAGACAGAGGAGTAAGAATTAGTGCAATATCACTAAAACTTCTACTTTTCGAACATTTTCTACTTCCATCCTCAGATTCCAAATCCTCTTTCGTTTCCTCTTTAATTGTAGAGAGGAATCGAAGGTTATATAGCCTCGTAAGTTCCGATTCTTCGCTATCTTCTCCTTCCAATTTTATCAATGACGATGATGATGATGCACCTAACTCCAAATCTTGATCTTCTTGATTTCTTGTAACTTCTTGAGTGCCAATTTTGGTTAAACAATTAGTTTTTGAAAATCTTTTTCTTACCCATAACAAGTAGTACAATTCTGCAGCAAATACCATCACCATGCAACCAAAAAGTAAACTCAAACCAATGCCTAAACCACCAAAAGATGTCATTTAGTTTTTAGATCTAAAATCTACAAAACTTTAATCAACACTTAAAACTACTAAAACAAATGTAAAACTAAGAAACCCATTGAAGATTTTCATCAAATTAGCCAAAAAGAGCAAGCAATTATGATAAAATTGACAGCAAATTTATTGGTCTAAGGTTTTGGAGACATTTGAAGAAAATGAAAGGATGGATAATTAATACTTTAGTTGGGCTGTTCTACTTTTTACATAGATACTATCGATATTTAATGAGTTAAGAAAAAAGAAAAAATATGGGAAAATGTATAAGTACCCTCAGCCTATGCCCGAAATTCCTGAGACACACTTAATCTTTACTAAGGTCCTATTATCCCCCTGAACTTATTTTATATATATTTTTCTACTCCTTTTCGACCTACGTGGCACTATCTTGTGGGCCCAGCGCGTGTTGACAATTTTTTCAAAATTAGTGCCACATAGGCCCAAAAGGGGTAGAAAATTAATTAAAAAATAAGTTCGAGGGTAATAGGACCTTAGTAAAGGTAAGGTGTGTCTTAGGGATTTGGGGCATAGGCTGGGGGGTACTTATGCATTTTCCCAAAAAATATTAAAGATGGTTCCTTAAAGATATACTCCTCTCCGTCCATTATTGTTTGTCAGGTATACTAAAACTAGCTGTCCAAAATTAATTGTCAATTTAAACAACCAAGAAATAATTAGTCATTTTTTTCCAATTCTGCTCTTAATAATTAGATAACTATTGATGTCAAAAAGTAGTCATTTTGAAGTTACAAGACTATTTTAATGTGAAAAAAGTTGTTTTTACAGTTTTCAAAAGTACAAATCATTTTAATAATGATTGATAGTAGGATTATATTAGTTAAATTGCACCTTATATTAATTTTTTTCTTTAGGGTTGTGCATGATTCTATCCTGACAAACAATAGTGGATGGAGGGAATATATTTTTTTTTTTGAAAAAATAATTTTGAATTATTAAAGGCTTGTTTGGTCATGTATTTGGATTTCAAATTTGAAGTTTTGATTTGAGATTTGTGCTTGCTTATGAAATTTGAACAAACTTTAACTTTAATTTGAAATTTTTTAATTTTAAATTTTAAATTCATATAAAAGGTAGAAATTCAATTTCAAGTTTGTGATTTCAATTTAAAAATAAAACTTGAAATCATAATATTCTTTTTTGCAAAAAAAAACACATAATTTGAAATTTTATAACCAAAAAATAATAATAATTTATGTTTGTTGTGAAGAAATTGTCTGTACGTACATGGGATAGGATTATGTTTTTTTTTTAAAATAGCTAATTACTGCTATTTGATTTATTTGATTAGTTAATTGCTATAGATTATGTGTATTTGAAAGTGTGTAATAATATATAATTGTAAATATTTATTTAAAAATGAATATGAGATATATAATCTGTTAATTAATAGAATATCTTAAAATATTCAAATATTTTATTATGAATGTGATTTATTTATTTGGTAAAACTGTATAAGAATTTGGAGAAATTTTAATAATTCTTACAAGTTGTGAGGTTTTCATTTTTTAAGAAAAAAAGATCTTACACCTTTTAAAATTTAAACTACGTGTTCAAATGAAATTTCAATCACAAGTTACCTTCTTCTCAATTCAATGATTATAAATCATGATTTCAAATAAAAGTCATTTTTGAATCATTTCAAATTCATATTTGAAAACCTACTCAAGTATCGTAATTCATAGTATATTTAAATATGTAAAAAAAAAAATTAAATTGAAAAATTTAAATAATTTAACACTTGTATTTCGAATTGTATCACATAAAATAAAACATATTGCAACATCTCATCCCTCCCTCCTTACCTGTCTTTTCTTCTTCTTCTTTAAAAAATAATAATAACTTGCCTTTTTTATTATTTACTAGTATACGTGCCCGCGCGTTGCGCGAATGATTTAAAATGTAATAATTTTATAATTAAAAATAACTAATAAAATATATAATGCACTTAATAATATATTTAATTTTTCTATTGTATAAAAGAGTGAAGACAACCAGGACAACCAAGGGCAAAACGGTAAATTTAACCTGACATTACACTTTCTCCATAATTCTAGAACCCTCCATCTTCCTCATTAGCACAAAGTGGACTCCAGACTCCTCTGAATAGAAGAATCAAGTTCTTCATCTCTCTTCCTCCAACCCCAACAATGATTACAACAATGAATCATATGATTCTTCATAAGTCTTAAGAGTGACTAATAAAAATACTCGACATAGTTCTAGAAGCAACCATTTCTATAATAACAATATAATAATACAAATCATTAACTTGTGTATTTGAGCAATATTAAATTTACATTATTAGTACACAATTTAATTTATTGTAATATATATATATATATATATATATATATATATATATATCGATAGTTATCTTTGAATTCAAATTTAAAAAGTTAAAAATTGAAAATTAAAAACTTATAGTATATTTTAAAATTGCAATTTTCAACTTAATTTAATTTTGTTATATATATTGTGAATAGTCTTAAATTTGCTAAATGACTTATAATAGTGATATTATTCAAGATAGAATTCAACGCTAGCTAGATATAGATAAATATTATTTATCTTAATTCAACTTTAAATTTTATTTCTCATAATATTATTTTTCAATTTTGAAATTTGATTGTCCTTTAAAAGTAATATTATGAAAACATAACTTAATGCCTTCTATGTTATGATAGTGATAGAGACAATTCCTCATTTATCTTGTGCTAAGGTTGAAAATCTGTAAAAATAAATAAATAAATAAATACATAATAATAATAATAATAGTAATAAACATAGAAGACATTATATTGTTTATAATAACATTATACTTGGATTATTATTATTATTATTATTATCATCGTTATCATTATATTATTATTATTAGTTCTATTTTTTTTTAGATAAAAGGTTATATCTTATTAAAAAATATTTATTTTAAAATTAAAAAAAATCTGAAATAAAACTTAAAATATTAAATGATATTTAAATGATAAATTTTAAAAGAAACTTCCATACTTGGGGTTTGTAAAATAAATAATTTTAATATAAAAGTTCTTCAATTTGTTTATAGTTGGGTATTTTTTTTATTCAAAATAAAGATTAAAACACCATATTTTTTTCCATATGTGTTTTTTTTTTTATAAAAATAAATCATTTTAATTTAAAAGTTCTTTAGTTTGTTTAGAAGTGGGAGTGTAATGGGAAGTTTTAAAACTTCCTATTTAGTTGGATAATTATTACTATTTTTTTCAAAAAGATTAAAAGGACATATTTAATTGGATGGTTTTTTTTTAAAAAAAAAAATACATTATTATTATTATTATTAGTTTAAGTTAAACATAAATTTATTATCATTGTCATTATTATTAGTTTGGCCTTTTTTATATATAAGTAAAGATAGAACTTATAGATTATAGGTTATATTAAGATAATTACTGATAAAATAAAAGATTATCAACACAGTTTTTCATTGATTATAGGACTCCGTAGTAAAGGATGGAGAGTTATGAAATTGTTTTATCTAAAACTATTTTTTCCATTCATGTGTGTAGGAAATTTTAAAGTAATAATAATTAAGATTAGATTAAAATATATAATTATGCATAAGAGTACAATCCAAAATTGATTTTGTTTTCACGCATATTTTTTTTAATTCGATTTTTAATAGTTAATAAATTAATTTTATATAACACATAAGTAATAACAATAGGTTTTATGTTTCAAGCATGCATTTATAATATAATTTTTTTATGCAATTAAAAATAAACTTCAATGAATTAAAGTATAAAATATTGAGAACTTCTTAAATTATATATCAATTAAAATGAAAATAAATTGTTAAATTATGTTTATAATAACATTATACTTGGATTATTATTATTATTGTTATTATTATTATTATTATTATTATTATTATTATCATTATCATTATGATTATCATCAGTTCTATTTTTTAGATAAAAGGTTATATGTTATTAAGAAAATATTTATTTTAAAATGCAAAAAAAAAAATCTGAAATAAAACTTAAAATATTAAATGATATTTAAATGTAAATTTTAAAAGAAACTTCCGTACTTGGGGTTTTTAAAATAAATAATTTTAATTTAAAAGTTCTTCAATTTGTTTAGAAGTAGGAGTGTAATGGGAAGTATTAAAACTCCCTACGTAGTTGGGTATTTTTTTTAATTCAAAATAAAGATTAAAAACCCATAATTTTTTCCATACGTGGTTTATTTTAAAATAAATAATTATAATTTAAAAGTTCTTCGATTTGTTTAGAAGTGACAGTGTAATGGGAAGTTTTAAAACTTCCTATTTAGTTGGATAATTATTACTATTTTTTTTCAAAATAAAGATTAAAAGGACAGGACATATTTAGTTGGCAGTTTTTTAAAAATAATAATAATGCATTATTATTAGTATTATTACATTATATTATTATTATTATTAGTTTAATTTAAACAGAAGTCTATTATTATTATTATTATTATTATTATTATTATTATTATTTTCATTATTATTAGTTTGATTATTTTATATATAGGTAAAGATAGAACTTATAGATTATAGGTTCTATTTAGATAACTACTGATAAAATAAAAGATTATCAACAGTTAATGGGAAGTTTTAAAACTTCCTATTTAGTTGGATAATTATTGGAGTACTATTTTTTTTTCAAAATAAAAATTAAGGACATATTTAGTTGGCTGTTTTAAAAAAAAAATACATTATTATTAGTATTATTATATATATTATATTATTACTATTATTAGTTTAATTTAAACAGAAATCTATTATTATTATCATTACTAGTGTACGTGCCCGCGCGTTGCGCGGATAATTTAAAATGTAATAATTTTATAATTAAAAATAACTAATAAAATATATAATGCACTTAATAATATATTTAATTTATTATAATAACAATATAATAATACAAATCATTAACTTGTGTATTTGAGCAATATTAAATTTACATTATTAGTACACAATTTAATTTATTGTAATATATATATATATATATATATATATATATCGATAGTTATCTTTGAATTCAAATTTAAAAAGTTAAAAATTGAAAATTAAAAACTTATAGTATATTTTAAAATTGCAATTTTCAACTTAATTTAATTTTGTTATATATATTGTGAATAGTCTTAAATTTGCTAAATGACTTATAATAGTGATATTGTTCAAGATAGAATTCAACGCTAGCTAGATATAGATAAATATTATTTATCTTAATTCAACTTTAAATTTTATTTCTCATAATATTATTTTTCAATTTTGAAATTTGATTGTCCTTTAAAAGTAATATTATGAAAACATAACTTAATGCCTTCTATGTTATGATAGTGATAGAGACAATTCCTCATTTATCTTGTGCTAAGGTTGAAAATCTGTAAAAATAAATAAATAAATAAATACATAATAATAATAATAATAATAATAATAATAATAATAATAATAATAAACATAGAAGACATTATATTGTTTATAATAACATTATACTTGGATTATTATTATTATTATTATTATTATTGTTATCATTATATTATTATTATTATTATTATTAGTTCTATATTGTTAGATAAAAGTTTATATCTTATTAAAAAATATTTATTTTAAAATTAAAAAAATCTGAAATAAAACTTAAAATATTAAATGATATTTAAATGATAAATTTTAAAAGAAACTTCCATACTTGGGATTTGTAAAATAAATAATTTTAATATAAAAGTTCTTCAATTTGTTTATAGTTGGATATTTTTTTTATTCAAAATAAAGATTAAAACACCATATTTTTTCCATATGTGTTTTTTTTTATAAAAATAAATCATTTTAATTTAAAAGTTCTTCAGTTTGTTTAGAAGTGGGAGTGTAATGGGAAGTTTTAAAATAAAGATTAAAACACCATATTTTTTCCATATGTGTTTTTTTTTATAAAAATAAATCATTTTAATTTAAAAGTTCTTCAGTTTGTTTAGAAGTGGGAGTGTAATGGGAAGTTTTAAAATTTCTTATTTAGTTGGATAATTATTACTATTTTTTTCAAAAAGATTGAGAAGTTATCTTAAGGAGTTATAAAACTGCCTTATTTGTGTTTATCCGTAAAAATATATTTATTTTTTGATATAAATTTTAAATACAAAATATTGATATATTTAGACTCCTTACGTAAAATATATACTCATTTATAATAAATGAGTATATTAAAAATGATAAAATTGTGAATCCAATATCTGTAAAAATATATTTATTTTTTGATATAAATTTTAAATACAAAATATTGATATATTTAGACTCCTTACATAAAATATATACTCATTTATAAAAAAATGGGTATATTAAAAATGATAAAATTGTGAATCTAATTTTCCTTGATTAAATGATTTGTAAAAAATGATTATTTAAAATTATATGTAGTTACATATAAGTAAATGGGTCTAAATCTAAAATATCTAAAAGCTAAAATATACTAAAAAATTGTGGTATTGTAACTACCGTACAATTACATAGGATCTAATTGTAATTATTGATATGTTTCAATATTTATTTAAATAATTATTTATTATTGATGATTATTTAAAATGATTTAATTTAATATTTAATATTCAAAAAATTGTGATAATGACATGTATCATTTTTTCTTCTCCTTTTATATATAGATAGATTTGTGTATTTGTGTGTGCGCGGTTAGTGGTTGAATTATTTTTTTGGTCATATTAGGAAAAAAGCACTAAGAAATATATTTCAATTTAAAGATAAATAGATCAATTTAACCCATGTATGAAATAACTGACCTTGTAATTGTAATAAAGAAGTAGTTGCTAATTTACTATAAAATAGAGTTAAAAAATATGTGAATTAATTTTTTAGTGATATCGTTATTTTTAAGTTTGTAATGTTTTATTTTTCACTCGTAATTTATTTTTTTTGGATTTTGAATTTACAAATTAAATTACGGTACTTTTAAAAGGAAAATTTAAAATGAAAATAACTATGAGTAGAAAAGTATGCCACAAATATAGGCTTGTTTTTTTAAAAAAAAGGTAAACATTACTTTCAGTTACGTTTATATTTTATTTTTTCAGGTTCTTTGTAAAACATTTTTTTTAAAAATCTAATTTTCTATTTTAAAAGTTTTTTAAAAAACTGTATGCAGAACTTCGGTAACCGTGTGTGTATATATATAGTTTAATAGTTAAATATAAAATCTGATAACTTCCAAAATAAAATAAAAGAATGAAAAAAGTTCTAAACATACATTGATAAAACTATGATTTATATTTAATTCTTCGTATTACATTCTGTTAGTAGAAATTTATAAACAATTTAAGATGAAACACTTATCATAGTAATAGTAATATTTCATGTAACAAAAATATTGAAAGGAGACCTACATGGCCCACTGTCACAAAATTCTTCAGAATTCCTCCATTTCTTTATTGTTAGCTATTTTCTATAAAATATTTTTACTATTCAAAATTAACTTATCCATGTATCAATGTAAGTTGTAAGTTAAAAATATGCAATTTTAAGTTATTGTTTCACTATTATGTTATTATTATTTTAAACATAAGAAATATGAAGTTAAAAAATAAAATAATAAGCATCCCACGAACTCACTTATACAATACAAAACTTTATTTTCAATGGTATTTAGCTTTCCTTATGCACTAAAATTTAATTTTATTGCCTCCTTTTGTGTAACTATATTCTCATAAAAATACGCCTAAAATTTACTCTCTTTTTTTAATTTTAATCAAATATACAATATTTACATTGCACAATTTCAGATTCATACTAAACTGCATCTTTACTATTGAAAATAATATATAATACATAGTAGTCTTCGAATATAGAATTCAGCAAACTTTAAAAAAAAAATCTTAAGAAAAAAACTGTAGATGATTAAAATTATTTTGAAACTTCTCTAACTCTATTCAAACATATTTTTTGAATACAATACTTTCAAACTTCTCATAAGTTTCTTCTTCTAGTGAACTTATTTTAAATTAGTCATAACATTCATTTACAAACTTTACCACCAATTACAATCTGCAAACTTTCCCATCAATTACAATTTGCAATCATCTGGTACAAAGTTAATGCATCAATACTTTTGCTATAAAAGGAGCAACTAATTTTTGACAATAAAAAAAAAAGAGTAATTTTGATGAACAAACTTTCTATTTTATAGATCAAAATCATGTCATATAAATAACTATAAATACAATTACCTTCGTTGGATGATACTTTGATTATGGCCTAGTGTTGCAGATAAAGAAATATCAAATTATCAAAAAAAAAATATTTATGGTGCATGAAGAGGACGTTATCTGGAAATGGGGTAATATAGTTATAGGGGATGTGAGAGAAGTTGGTGGGCGATTACATAAGTTATTTAAAATTTAAAAAATTACCATATAAATGACAGTTATTTTATCTTTATCAACAATAATTTTTAAATTAAGATATTTAAAAGGATAATACTTGATAGTTCCACAAAATTAGTCTTTGAAAGTAAATTTCAGGTGAACGTGTGCGTTTTTTTTTTTTTTTTTTTAATTTTTGAAGTTCAAATTTTTTGTTTTACATTCCTGTTTTGAAATTTAATTTAATTATTTCATTTTTTATTTTTATTTTTTTAATTGGAATTATATCTTTACAAAAAACTGTTTTTTTAAAACTGTTTTAAATTGCTATTTTGTTTTAAAATGGAATTTATTATTTAAATTAACTAAAGACAATTAAGTTATTGAATTTTAATTTATTATTTAAAATAACTAAAAATAATAAAATTCCAGAATAATTGTGGTGGTGACACATGTTGTTTTTTCCTCTCCTTTTATATATAGATAGATTTTTTAATTGGAATTATATCTTTACAAAAAACTGTTTTTTTAAAACTGTTTTAAATTGCTATTTTGTTTTAAAATGGAATTTATTATTTAAATTAACTAAAGACAATTAAGTTATTGAATTTTAATTTATTATTTAAAATAACTAAAAATAATAAAATTCCAGAATAATTGTGGTGGTGACACATGTTGTTTTTTCCTCTCCTTTTATATATAGATAGATTATTAGTTTGATTATTTTATATATAAGTAAAGATAGAAATTATAGATTATAGGTTATATTAAGATAACTACTGATAAAATAAAAGATTATCAACACATTTTTTCATTGATTATAGGACTCCGTTGTAAAGGATGGAGAGTTATAAAATTGTTTTATCTAAAACTATTTTTTCCATTAATGTGTGTGTAGGAACTTTTAAACTAATAATAATTAAGATTAGACTAAAATATATAATTATGCATAAGAAAATAATCTGAAATTGATTTTGTTTTCACGCATATTTGTTTTTTAATTAGCTTTTTAATAGTTAATAAATTAATTTTATATAACACATAAGTAATAACAATAGGTTTTATGTTTCAAGCATGCATTTATAATATAAATTTTTTATGCAATTAAAATTAAACTTCAATGAATTAAAGTATAAAATATTGAGAACTTCTTAAATTATATATCAAATATCAATTAAAATGAAAATAAATTGTTAATTGGTATGTTTTTTTATTGTTTTTTTATTTTTTATATTAAACTCGTGTGTTTTATGTCAATTCACAGTTTCTATTGCATTACCTTTTTTTTTTTGTTAAATTTCAAATGTCAGTTTTTATGTTTTTTTTTTACGAAATACAATTTTATAATATTTATTTTTTTAAAATACTGCAAGTATAGGTACTTTCATTACAAAATACAATTTTATAATAGTATTTTTTTAAAATACTGCAAGTATAGGTACTTTCATTACAAAATACAATTTTATAATAGTATTATTTTTAAATACTGCAAGTATAGGTACTTTCATTCCAAACCTATCTTGTTTTAGGATATAATCTTCTAGCATTGATAAGAAAAGCCTAAACTAAAAACAAAGACATCACTTTCAAGTAATTAAAAATAAAATAATCTAACACAGTCAAATTTTAATAAATTTAATGAAAAGAAACAAAGAAAGTACATCTCCTTTTAAATGGAGTAATAAATTATATACAATTGCAAATCAATAATTAGATGAGCATCAAACTGATTCAGATTAACTTCAACTGATTAAAGGTTTACAATAACTTCGAAGTAGATAATCAAAGATAACAAACGAAGGCCTTCACATAAAACTCTATGATTTGCACATAAGAATTTGATAAATAAATTTTAAGAATAAACAAAATAGAGGGTATATGTATTAATTCTAATTTTTACCTTTTGAATGTTTTACAAATACTGTTTAGGTATGATTAGAGTTACTTCAATAACTCAATATTTGCATATAACCTTGTGTTCTTCTCGCAATCAAAATTCTCACTCGACCTTTTCGTCTTGTAAAATCATCTCCAAAGAGTAAGGTATTTCTGCTTTGAATTTATCAGGAACTATCCACAATCGAATAACACGAACTTTCAAGTTCCAATGCATTGATTTGGATGTAATTTTTGAGATTGTGTTAAATTGCAGAGCCACTTATTGTTGAATATAGGAGAATAATGTAAAGTTATTACTGAAAATATCTATATATAGTACGTGACTTTCAAGATGCAGTGAAAAATGTAGTTAAAAATTCCTTGTTTAGTGGATGGTTATTGAGAAGTTATCTTAAGGAGTTATAAAACTGCCTTATTTGTGTTTATCTATAAAAATATATTTATTTTTTTATATAAATTTTAAATACAAAATACTGATATATTTAGACTCCTTACGTAAAATATATACTCATTTATAATAAATGAGTATATTAAAAATGATAAAATTGTGAATCCAATATCTATAAAAATATATTTATTTTTTGATATAAATTTGAAATACAAAATACTGATATATTTAGACTCCTTACGTAAAATATATACTCATTTATAATAAATGGGTATATTATAAATGATAAAATTGTGAATCCAATTTTCCTTGATTAAATGATTTGTAAAAAATGATTATTTAAAATTATATGTAGTTACGTATAAGTAAATGGGTCTAAATCTAAAATATCTAAAAGCTAAAATATACTAAAAAATTGTGGTATTGTAACTACCGTACAATTACATAGGATCTAATTGTAATTATTGATATGTTTCAATATTTATTTAAATAATTATTTATTATTGATTATTTAAAATTATTTAATATTTAAAATTCAAAAAATTATGGTAATGACATGTGTCATTTTTTCTTCTCCTTTTATATATAGACTAGTAAAGAAATCCCGGGCGCTGCCCGGGCCCAACATTAATAAAGTTATATTGTTACTCTCTCCGTCCCATATTAGATGAGAATCTTACTAAAAATATTTTTTTCATATTATTTGAGCACTTATTAAATTAGGATAGAATTAGTTAATTCTTTTCCATTTTACCCCTACAATTAATATGACCATTCCTATATTGTATGTGTATTTTTTGTAACTCATTTCAATGTGCATTGATATAAACAAAAGGCAAAATGGTGAAGTCTTCCAATTTATTAATGATTTCTTAATCACCGTGTAAAGTTGGAAGTGCCCATCTAATATGGGACGGAGGGAGTATAGTTTATGTATTTTTATAAAATTAGTAAAGATTGTTATAATATATTTTGATCATAAGTGAGTTAATATAGAAACTTATTTGTCATTTATCTTTTTAATTTCAATTTTAAATCGCAAATAAATGTAGCGATAAGATTGAGGGTAGAAATGAAGCATATCTTTGTAAATTTAAGTAAAAATAAACAGAGTAGAAGTAACATTAGGGTTATCGATAGGACGATTCATTCGGTTATTTTTAAAAAAATTATATCATTCAATTTTTCGGCTATTTTATAATGTATAACCAAAATTAAAATTTTAAAATCATCCCAATCCTAATTTATGTGACACAAGCAGTACAAAAATTAGTCTTTTTTTTGTTGTCTTGTAGATATTTTAAGTTATTATTTATTGTAAATTATAGTACTTTTTATTAAAGTTTTTAATAACATATGTTACTTTTTATGTTTGAGAGTTAAATCAACTTTTTTTTATATGTCTTTTAATTTTATATGTGTTTTGTCCTTTTCCATTTTCAAAAACCAATACTCTCTCCATTTTATTTTATATGTCATTTCTTTTTATAAATATATTGGTTATTCCCTCTTCTTATTGGAACACATGTTAACTTGTGGTGAATAGTTATTCCCTCTTCTTATATAGTAATAGATTATACATAAATGTTATATCTTTTGTGTCAGTTTACCATTTGAATAGAAGAAATAAAGATCTCTTGTATTATTATTACAAATTTCATGTGTTATTTTTTTATTAATCTCATGTTTAAAAGTCATAAAACTAAAATATAACAAATTGTAAAATCAAATCTTAAGAGAAATTATATTTTTACGAAACAAATTTCTTAAAAAGGAGAAAAACAATTATTTGTTTGATAAAAAAAAAATTAAAAATAAATTCCATAAATATTACTTTTCATTTATCATATCCTCTCTATCTTCTCCCCACCTCATCCCCACCACCTCATGCCCCTAGAGAAGACGGAATAAATTAAAGGAGAGGGAAGACTCCAGCCACTTCCTAATTTGTCCAAATTAGCTTCTTTTGGGACCCATGAATGCCAGAGTTTAATGTTGTTAGAGTATCATGATCATGAAATTGATATCAAAGAGTGATAAGGATAATATAGTCAAATTGTTAAAAGAAATATGAAAAGATTTTATAATGTCTTAAAGCTATTTTTTTTAAAAACAAATAAATGAATCTTCAAACAGAAAGAGTATATTTTTATTGATTTTTTGTCAAATAAATGAAATTTAATATGAATAAAAAATATATTTGTTAAATAAAAAAAGCCATATAAATTAAGATAAAAAGAATAATATTTTGTGAAAATCATGAAAAATAATAAAAATACGACAAGCAAAATAATTCTTAGAAAATAAAATGATAGTAGAAAGTATATATTGCTTTTAAGATTTGAACTCTTAAATTCACTTTAAGTAACTAATTATTGTTGGACATCCCTATAACGACATGTTGCCGTCATTATGGAAAAACCAATGGGGAAAGAATTTGGGCTGGAAAACTTTTGAGTAGAAACTTGGAAATTTCTAGCCTAGGCGAGACGGACGAAATCTGAGTCAGGTGAGGTCTAGGGAAATCCGGTAATGGATGGGGGATTTAATAATGAGTTTGATCACGTGAGTGGATAGCCAAGACGTTAAGGAGCATGTACGGCTTTACGGAATCGAATTCAAGCGAGTAGAACTCCCGAAACTAATCTTGGCGTGAAAGGGTAGTTTTAGAACATCAAGGGTTGAAAGTGTGTTGCGAAATGAGAGTTTGGAACTCAAATTCCGAGTTTCTGTCTTCTTTCAAACCGCCGGGGTGGGGTTAATTCCTCCAGGGAGGGGACGCTGTAGCAGGATGGGGCCCGTTGTGGCGGGCCAATTGCGATTTAAATCGGAGAAAAACCCTAAAAACGTTATTTTCCGTAAAACTTCGTTCTTAAAATCTAAGGGACGACCCAGGGCAGTTTCTTATCAAATTCTCGCGCTAAAGGTAAGTTAATTACTCCCTTAATTCGTATTTCGATTCTTAGAACTTAGAATCCTTGTTAATTATCATTGGGGTAGGGTTTTGGCCTGAAGTTAATGATAGAAAAATCCCTAGTTGAGCATTGGGATCATGGGTTTGGCCTTGGGTTGATATTTTGATATAATGTGGGTAAATTAGCCTTGTTTATTGATCCTTGCATTAATTACTTGTTTTAGACCAAGAACAAGCTGAAAGACTCTGAAAAGGGTAGGCTTAAATTTCTTAGGAGTATTCAGGCTTGGTTTTGAGGTAGGTGATGGTTCTACTTCTTGTCGTGTTATATATGCTTGTTAATTGATCCATTGTATGCATGCATGTGAATATGGGAACATGAATCAAACTTAAGGAAATGATTAAGTATGAACAATTACATGCCTTGAACTTGTTACTTGACTGTGTACTATGTGCACTGTTCATTATGGGTGTGATTGTGACTGTGGTTGTACTGATTGGACCGGGTGTCACGTTCTGACACATATATTGGACCAGGTGTCACATTCCAACATATATATTGGATTGGATGTCATATTCCGGCACATATATATTGAATCAGGTATCACGTTTCGACACACTAACAATTTGGGTGTGGGTTCCACGAGAGAACCACTTGTGATTATTACATTTATATTTACCGTCATTGTTATTGGGAAATTGCATGTTGCTCCTAAAATGATAATTGAATTATGCATTATGTGTATGTGTGTCTTCTATGTTGTAATTACTTGCTTATATTTCGTTGACTGGAGTAGCCGCATGATCCTACCAGTACACCGTAGTTTCATGTACTAATATTGCACTTACTCTTTCTTTGTTGAGTACAGGGCATCTTCAGGAGACTACTGACAGACCTTAGTTAGGAGATCATTGACCAAGACCGGATTCAAGGGTGAGCCAATTCTTCCAGGCTGCCATTGACCCATCATTAGTTTAGTCCATCCTTTTCGGACTCAGACTATATGTTCAGATTTTGTTTATGTTTAGTTTTCGGGGTTGCAACCCTTTTCTTAGACTTGTTGATTAGTAGAGTTTTGGTACAATGACTTTCAGGTTCTAGGGGTTGAATTTCTGCGAGGGTTATGCGTAGTTGTTTTTGTTAAACTTTCGGAGCTTATGTTTAGTTTTCGGGGTTGCACCCCTTTTCTTAGACTTGTTGATTAGTAGAGTTTTGGTACAATGACTTTCAGGTTCTAGGGGTTGAATTTCTGCGAGGGTTATGCGTAGTTGTTTTTGTTAAACTTTCGGAGTTTATGGAAACTCCATATTTAATTCGTCATTTAAACCTGCTTCTGTATCTTTAAATGATTTAGTTTTCCTTAAGTTGCTTAGTCGGGTTGTATTATTGGTTTTCCCATTCGAGGGTTAGTGTGGGTGTCAATCATGACGGTCTGGGTCGTAACAATCCCAAAATAATATATTGTTGGACGGGGGAGTATTATAGTTCAACTATTTATAAAAAAGAATGACATATAAAAAAGAACGGGAAAAGTATATTTAATTTTAAAATATTCTTAACTAAATAATACTGTACTAAAAAATGGAACCACTAACTAGAATTAAATCCCTTGCTCCCTTTTTCTGTTCCGCCGAACTAATTTAGATCAAGAATTGAAAATAATTAAAGTGAGCTTATTAATTTTGGTCAAAGTTGGTGCTTCAATTTGTACTCTTTGAGTCTTTATGATGGAAGGGAGACTACTCAATTATTTATGCCTGTTTTCTTAGGTTGCTTCATTTATTGATATTGCAAGGAAATTAAAGTTAGGAATATAAAGGATATTAAATTTAGGACAAAGAATTGGCATGTTTTAAATTTAGGACATTAACAATTTTGAATTTTTGAGTATTACTCCGTCCGTTTACTTTTATTTGTCATATTTTGACTTGGTACACCCATTAAGAAGATAATTATTGATATACGTATTTTACCAAACTATCCTCTATTAAATGATGTTTTGAAAAATGATTTGAAAAATAAGTATTTAATGCTAAGGATAAAACATGAAAAAAATTGTTGTTATTTCTTGATTTGTCAAAAGTGACAAGTAAAAATGAAAATCCATTTAGAAATAAGTGATGAGAAAAAGTGAATGGAGAAATTATATTGAACTTTTCCTATTAGAAAGAAGAACAAGTGCCCGATGATTATTTATTACTCCCTCCGTCTAGTAATAGTTGTCTACTATACTATTTTGGAATGTCCAACAATACTTGTCCACTTTATGAAATCAATTGATAGTTTTACACTTAGAGGTCATTTGGTCTGATGGATAAGGATAACTAATCCAGGATAACATGTTTCCAACCAAACGGTTTGGTTGGTTGCAAAGATTGGAATAACTTATCTCACTAATAATAATAAGTACTTGAATAAGTTATCTCCCCCCCCCCCCCCCATCAAGTGGTATAGTAATCCCGAAATTAGATACATAAATGACGAATATATCTCTTTATACTCTATTTATACCTGACTTTTCACATTTATGTATAACTATTTTTTTAAGTCTTCAATCTCCTTAATCTTAAATAATTCTTTAACAAAAAAAACTCATTACTAAAAAAAAATATATTATGTAATACAAAATTATAGTACATATCTTATTATAAATTTGTTTTTTCACTAAGCAAATATATTAGCACATGTCCTCCCAATCCCCCACATCCCCACCCTATATTATTTTTAATATCATGTATAATAATATTCACTACTCCTTATTTTTATGATAATTTTTCATATTTTTCCATTAAAAACTACACTTTATAAATATAGTTTTAATTTATGAATTTATTTGATTAATTCGTATCTTTATTTATATTTTGATTTCTCACAATCCTCTTTTACTTTAACAAACTTAAGAGGAAAAAAATATTTTTAAGCTAAATAAAAAAAAAGTTTTATTTTTAAATACATACGGTACCATCGTGGGAATGCACACACAAAATAGTTAAGCTAAATAAGATGAAAGTTTTATTTTTTTAAAAATGGATAATTAAAGCTTGCAAAGAAACTATAAGAAAAAACTAAATAAAGTGAAGGGTAATTTTGTAAACAAACAACTTGTTCTTAAAATTTATGCAATGCTATATTATTTTAAGTAAAACAAATCAAACACTCAATAAAAAAATAATCTCAGCACAACTTATTCCATCATAACTAATCCCAACACAACTTATCACGTCATAACTAATCTCATCATAGCTTGTTTTCAAACCAAATGACTCATTAATTAGTTCCTAATTTATCCTTATTATTAATTATAGTCATTTTTTTATTACTTTTTTCAAGACATTATATTTATTATATTCAAAGGGTGATATAGTAAAATTACCCTTCTATTTATAATTTTTTTTTCAAATTAAAATCTCTATCAAAATATTCTTTTGTGTACTTTGCCTTTGATTTTTTCAAACTAGCATGGATTGTATCTGTAAAAATGGAAATTCTCTCTCCGAGCTTAAATGGGATAATTTTTGCTTGGTCTAGACATGATTTCAGCCTTTGTAATTGATCAGGAGTCACTTGAAATAACGTCGGCGATTCTTTCTTTGACATCGCCATCACCTTCCAGCGTTTCTCACCCCCGCCGGTCAAGAAGGAGGGGAAGATTTCCGATGGCTAAGGAGGAGAAGATTTCTCCAATTATTTCTATTTTTTATGTGGAGACACGATATAATAAAATATTAACAAGTAAAAAGACATCAAGAAAAACAAACTGATACAACTAAAAGACATATGTATTTGAATTGTTCATGCTTATTCTTTAACTTTCTCTTTGGACTTGTACTAAAGAATAATAAATATGTTGATATATGACCTTCATTAAGTAAATAATTTGGTATTCAGGAAATACCAAATACCAAATGGTACTAATGTCTCATATTAAATTCAAACCCAAATACCAAAATTCTAAAATTTTACTTTCAAATACCATATCAAATATCGAATTATCGATTATCAAATTACCAAAATATTTAATTCAATTCAATAGTTTAATTTTTGATATTTTATTATATATTAGAAGCGTTAATAATCACATTTGATGTAACGCGTCAAGTTTTGAATAGATAATAATGTAGTCAATACTTGCCCCATATCAGATGTGCATAAAGCTGAAAATAATAATGTTACAATAGCTGCATTGATAGCAACTCTTTTAGTTACATGCATACTTGTGCATTTTCAATTAGATAGCTCCAAGAAAAGGACTAATATAATAAATAGTATAATAATGTTACAATAGCTGAAAATAATAATGTTACAATAGCTGCATTGATAGCAACTCTTTTAGTTACATGCATACTTGTGCATTTTCAATTAGATAGCTCCAAGAAAAGGACTAAAATAATAAATAGTATAGACGAGAAAAATATCTTTAAACTTGAGATGCTATATATCAAATATTTATATACATCAAATAAATAAATGCATACTATGTATTTATTAATAATTAATAAATAAATAAGAAAAACATAATTAATTAGCTATATATAATACGTGTGTGTAAGCAGAGAGAGAATCAAATTTAATTCTTCGCTTTTACAGAGACTTAAAAAAAAAAAAACAGAAACAAGTTTGTGACATGTTTGAGGAAAAAAAATCCTTTAATAGTCAATCATTCGTGAATTGTCTAATATTTATGAATTTTGAATGAATAATAGGGTGAATTCACCATATATCTCTCTCTAAATATATAAAACTATATAAAAAAAAAGGAGCAAGTTTGTGATACGTTTACTAGGTGGGGGTGGGGTGGGGGAATCCCTTCGTAGCCAATCATTTATCTTATATTTATAAATTATCAAATGAACAACGAAAATTGAATCCATGTGTTGTGGATTCACGGTGTATATATACTCACTTCATTAAATTATTTAATCATTGATAAATTAATAGAGTATGGTTTAATGTAAACATTGGATTTATCACATCGATATTGTCAATTTAGTTGGTTATTTTTAAAAAAAGATTACCTGAATGATCAATTTAGAATCCATTTGGATTGACTGAAAAAAAGTAGTTTTTATGTTTAAAAAAAAATAAAAAATTGTAAAGGTACCTTTTAACGATACTTTTTTTACCATTTATAGCAATACTATAATAAATATGCAATATGTATTAAAAGTGAATTATGTATACAATATATTTGTATTATAACTGTTTTACAATATATTATGTTTGTTTGGTAAGAAATTGACACATTGTGTTAAAATGTGTGATAAATGTATTATCCATCAATAAAACTTTTATTATATGTGTTTTATAAATTATTTTTTGTAATATGTATTAAAACTGTATTATAAATGTATTAAAATTGATCAAGTGAAAAAAAATGTTATTGCTATAAATGATAATATTTTCTTAATATATTATATTTATGTAAGTTTCCCAAAAAAAGTCAAACTTAAAATAATTTTTAAGTCAAAAAATAAAAAAAATAAGGAGAGTCTTACTTTATCACTCAGAAATAAGCTACAATAATTAATAATGTATCATACATCTTTTCTTGATTAGAATTCTTACATTTAAATTAATACCATGTGAATCTGATATACACTAATGACTAATCTATATTATGATACATTCATACAAATCACTGATAAATATTCATTTGTCGGGTAATTATACATTCATACAAAAATAACACTACATATATCTAATATTTAATAATGACCACAAGATACATTACAGAGGCGAGCATGAACCTTGATTTATAATATATCCACTGTGAATTGATACGATAGAGAAAAAGAATGGAGAAATATATTGTTTTTGATACTACGTCTGGTGTCATTTTATGTGTCGAAGGTTTAGAAAAGGATGCACAAACTCTTGCTATGGTCGAATCAATAATTGGTGATTCATGTTATACATATCATAATTGAAAGTAACAAATTACATAACTGATTCAAACAATACAAAGGTGAAGGAAAGACAATTGTATAGGGATAAAGCAACGCTCGTCTCTGTAATGTATTGAATCTCCAGATTTTCCTCAACTCATCGATCTCCAAGCTGCAATGGTTGATTCAACATTCACAAAAGAAATATTTTGTCCAACAACTATTTCATCACTTCTGTACCGTTCATAACTCACCTCACTTTTTCAGATTCTTGAATGTCTCAACAAAATAGAGATATTCATGATGTATCAACTCAATTTTTCAATGATTTTGAATCGAAGTTAAAAAGATTTTGACAATTTGAGTGAAGAAATTTGAAATTTGAATTGTTTGAAGTTGTTATGCTTTGAGAGAGATTGATTAACAGTGACAACAATTGCGTGATTATGAATTTGATAGTTAATGTTACGTTTCTTTTCTTTTTTAAGCGCAACATAAACGATTTTGTTCCTTGTTTTAGAGTAATAGACATATATTTATTATATCAGAATTAATGTATCCGGAGTGTGACTCATATATCTGGAAGGTACAAATTTTAAGAAATTATTGTAACTACTAAAAGAGTAGAGATAAAATATAATTTGTTGCTTTTTTTTTTAATCAAATCTTAGGTCCTCAGGTGGACCTATTTTATTAATAATCCGCAAAAAACAAACGGAAAACAGGCCCAAACCGCCTGATCCAAAAAACAATGTTTCCTAATTATCTAAAAAACCACTAGACATAGTTAAAGAGTACTCTGTACTCTCCTTCTTATGTGATGTTTCTTTTGAGCTGGAATCGGCATCTTCAAGCAAGCTCCATCCTTGATTGTTGTTAGAATGTCTCTATCTATCGTCTTCCTTAGCCTCTGGTGAGTCCAGAATTTTCATTTCCTTCTCGCCCTGTTTTGTCAGATTTAATATCTTGTTGTCTCCAGGTGGTGGATTGAAATTGAAGCTCACTGTTGACTCTGGACTGTGGTGGTGGGACGCAAGACCCCTCTTTCTGGTGAAGCTTTTGGTAGCTATGGGAACTAGCTAGGTTAGGATCTTGTCCTGATAGATCAAAGTGTTTTTTTTTTTCTCTCGGCATATAACTATTGGGGTCCCTTTTATGATTCTCTACATATGTATCTTCTTCCTTCCCCTGCTTTTGCTTTTCTGTTTCATTGGCTGTTTATTCTTCGTGTCCTAATCATAAGGTTAGGAATTTGAGCCTTGTCCATGTTTATGTGTTTCCTTATATGTGCTGGTAGCTCATAAAAACTGTGATATTCCTTTGTGTCTTGTGTGTCGTCTACAACTTCATTAGCTAATGAATCTGCCACTGTGTTTCCTTCTCTATAGATATGCTTTATGTTTGCTTGTATTAGTTGCAATTTGGATCCTTATTCATTCTATCATCTCTATAAGGTCCCATGGCACCTTCCATTCCCTCTCAATCATCATTTTCAATGTGAGGGAATCTGTTTCAATCCTTACTTCCTTTAGATTAATGGACTGACAAAACCCCAAAACTTCCTTAATAGCCATAGATTCTGCTTCTGTATTTGTGGCTATACCTATTCCTCTGGCTGCAGCATATATCAGTCATCCCTTACACAGAAAGCAAGTGCACTCATCCCTGGATTTCCCCTACACGCCCCATCAGTGTTGCATTTCACCCTATCCCTTGCTGGAAATTTCCAAGTAACACAATAATAGTGTAATCTTGGTTTGTATTTCTTCAATAAGTTAACCATGTGAGTCCAATCCCCCTTTCCTATCTTCATCCAAGGGTATAAGCTTTTGAGTAGTTCCTAATCATGTCTTGTACTTGCCATATCATGTTATTCAAAGTCACATTTCCTCCATGCTTCATACTGTTTCTCCTTTTCCATATAATCCACATTATGAATGCTGGCATTGCTCTGTATACTGCCTCCAGCTTTGGTGTTGAGTGAATATTCCACCATGTGTTTATGAGCTATTTCAAATTCATATAATTTGTTCCTTACACTATGAGATTCTTAAAATTTTTATAATTATTTTCCCTATAAAAAAGCCCAAAATAAAAATGTGAAGAACATAAAAAATAATAATTTGAATTTGTGTGGCTGCTGGGATTCGAGCCCAGGTCTCCACGGCCACAACGTGGAATTCTCACCACTAAACTACAGCCACAATGATGAGCCATACTGTACGGTAAATTACATAACTCAACAAAGTTGGGAGTGTAGCTCAAATCATAGAACATATGTTAAGAATATACCAATTTCAAAATAACTTATATTTGAAACTCATAATTTCTAAATTATACTCAAAAAATTTTGTAATAAAAACCTAAACTATACAAATTAAATTAACTTCTGAACCCGCCTTGGATGTGGAAAAAAAATTCACTTAATTTCTTTATAGGAAACTGAAATTTATGAGTAAGAACTCTAGTTCCACTTGTAATGTTCCTCACATTAATATTCAAAACTTTTAAAAAATATTTAAAGTCAAACAATTTGTGTTGATAGGACCATATAATAGTATTTTTCGTTTGCTGTTATGCTTTTAGTTTTAGGATGCTAGCTTTTTTTTCTTTTTCTTTTTAGCTTGATAATGAAATTGTTCGTTACTTCAAATTATACGATTTTTGTAACAATGTTAAATCGTTCTCATGTGATCTACAACTTACGAGGTTAAGTTGTGAAAGTAGTCATCCTTACTTGCATTAAAATAGACTGTCTACATCATATCTCTTTATGTACAACTCTTCTTCAAATCCTGCATGAACGCAAGATGCTTTATGCACTAAACTGTTCCAATATTTTGAAATACAAATAACCAAAATAATATGTTATAAATATTAAACCTTAATATAATATTTCAAAAAATACGTAACAATTTAATGCCTGAATAGGCCAACACAAATTATAAGAGGCTTTAAAAAATATTTAGAAATAGATTCCCTATTTCCCTTGACAAAACCAAAAAAACACAATCCGCACCCATCACAAAACAATCACTCTCTACCATAGATCTCCGTATAATCAACGGTTCAAATACAGATTCGCCTCTCTCACGGATCGATACTAATATCCGTCCGATCATCACTTTAACCTCCAACACACCAACGGCCACGATTTAAATCATCAGCTATATATATACACAGAAACCTCAAAGCCCCATTCATCAAAATCCAAATCAAGGGCATTTCTTCTCAAAAATTTCTTCAGAAAAATGTCAGGCAGAGGTAAAGGAGGCAAAGGATTGGGCAAAGGAGGAGCCAAGAGGCACAGGAAAGTGTTGAGAGACAATATTCAGGGAATAACAAAGCCAGCTATTCGAAGACTCGCTCGTAGAGGTGGTGTGAAGCGTATTTCTGGGTTGATTTACGAAGAGACTCGTGGGGTTTTGAAGATCTTTTTGGAAAATGTGATTCGTGATTCTGTAACTTACACAGAACACGCTAGGAGAAAGACGGTTACTGCTATGGATGTTGTTTATGCACTTAAGAGGCAAGGAAGGACCCTTTATGGATTTGGGGGTTAGGGTTTGTTGGTTTTTTTTTTTATTTGTGCTTTGATGGTGTAATTCTCTGTTACATATTCATGGAATAGAAATGTGCTTTAGTTATTAATTCTGATTCTCTTCGTCTTCTTCACTCTTTGAATGACAATTTAAGCTATTCAGATCTGGATATTTCATTATATGAAGGACTGTTTGAGTAGTAGTTGTTGCTTTTTTAGCAAGTTCTGCATAAACTGTATTATATGAGAAATTAACAATGTTGAAATCATGAAAAGGATTAACAATGTTAAATAAAGTAAACTGATAATGACAAAGGTTTTAAGTTTTAATTCAAAAAAGGTAATGTTCCTTTTGGAACAAAAAAATCAATTAGATTTTAAGCACACTTTTAATGTTTTGATATATTAGAAAGTATTTATGAATATTAAAATCTATACTAAAAAAATATTAAGCTTCTATTTATATTAATTGAACTTTTTTGAGTTTTTTTTATTGCTCAAAATAATTGAATTATTTATAGTTCAACATGAATCTGTTTAAGTTCTTTTTCATCTTTGTTTTTACTTCTTTAATGAAGCTTCATGTAATTTTCAAGAGATAAATTATTATAAATGTTTATAACTTTACAAAGAGCCATACAAGAAAATAAGATTTAGATTATGTATTTTTAATAAGTATGTATTGTCTCATTAATTTAATTAACATAAAATAAGTTAAAAATTAATCCAAACATGCTTTAAAAAAATGTCTTACATAAATTAAGAGAAAAAATATTTGGAAAAGAAGATGGAAGAGGAGATCATAATGAAGATTTAAATAGCAAGCCAACTAAAAGCCACTAACAAATACAGTATGCCCATGTATTTCCTTTTGTTTCTATTTATTGGTTTATTTTTTATTTGACATATTTATTACGAAAATAATAATTAACGTAATGAATTTATTAATTAATTTTTATTAATTAGGGATGATAATGGAGTGGGGTGGTTTAAAGACTATGCGGAGCGGGATGAATTTAATATTATACATGGTGGATTCAAGTGGATTTTTTAAATTAATGCGGGGGGACAAGTTGTGGTATATATAATTTATGTGAGTTCAAACTTAATTTCAATTTTTTACATGTTATAAGTGCCCATTTGGATTGACTTATTTTAGGTGCTTTTAAGCCAAAATAATTTTTAAGCAGTTTTGAAGTGTTTGAGTAAAGTTAAAAAGTGCTTATAAGCACTTATTTTAAAGCCAAAATAACAAAAATAAGCCAAAAGTCATAAGTTAGAAATACGAACTTATTGCTTTTGGCTTATAAGTCATAAGCCAAAAGCCAATCCAAACAGGCCCTAAGAGTGATATAGTATTATTTATTAAAATATTTAAGATAATAAATGAAAAATGGTTCGATAAAAAATTCTTCCTATATTTTAAAAAGAATCACCTACTTTCCTTTTAGTATGTTTTAAAAAGAATGATTTCTTTTTGTTTTTTGGTAATATTTTAATTTCAGCTTTCTAGTGACATGTTTAAGGCCACAATATTATATGACTTTTTTGTATATTCGATATAACTTTAATTTAGGACAATAAGATTCAAAAGTTTTTTTATTTTCTTAAACTCCGTACAAAGTCAAACTAGGTCACTCTTTATGAAACGGAAGGAGTAATACAATTTCTTACATGCTTTCCAAGTGGACTACTAATAAATACTTAACTTTTTAAGTCACTATCCTATTAAATAATAATACTTAATGAAAAAATTAATTTCTTTTATGAATTTTATTTTTAATATCAAAATTAAAAAAGAAAATATTGGAAAAATTATACGGGGCATGTGGGAGTTGGGACGAGTTGAAAATGAAAAAAAGTTGTTATGCAGGGCGGGGAGGAATATTTTGCCGGTTGAGCTAAAATCGTCCCCCCTCGCCCCCATTGCCATCCCTACTATTAATTGATAGAATCTCAAAATCAATTTATTCATTAAAGAGATTCTATCTTTTTCAAAAATATTAACTCTCTAAATAAATTAAGGGTGTAATAGATAAAAAAAAATATTGTTTTTTTCTTGATTTGTCAAAATTGACAAGTAAAAAGAGATTCAAAAATGTTAAAATTGAACAAGTAAAAAGAGACGGAAGAAATAATTCACATAGTGATATTTTCAGTACTTATTCTCAAAAATTAAAATAATTTAAGTGTTGTGAAAACAAATTTTATTCCTTTTGTTCAATTAGAGTTGTCAAAAAGGGTCGGTCCAGTCCTATCCGGTCCAAGCCTCGCAGACCAAAGAATTTAAAGGGCTAGGGCGGGCCGGCCCTTCATTTGTAAGGGCCTAAAAATGTTCAATCCAATCCAACCCTAGAAGGGCCGAGGGCTAGGGTGGGCTAACCCTTTTTTTTCATTTTTTTCTTTACAAACTTATATTCTATAATATCAAGAAAATTAGAAGATTTTCAAATCAAATATGACAAATAATGGTGTTGTTTCAATAACACTAGCAAAAAATATAGTGTAATTAACATGTATCTCGCATACCGAATACACGAGCGAGATAAAAGAGTGACAAGCAAGATGGGAGGAGGGAGAGGGCGCAAGATTTGTCTATGTATTCTGATACATACGAATCTACTTGGATATAGTGTATCTAAAACAAATTAACCTAATTTTAGTCCATATAGTCCAAGATACATGTATATGAACGTACATAAATCTGGTAAGATTCATAATATTATAACATAGCGTGTATTTAAGTAATTATATTATATACTAGTGAGATTATTGTAAGTTACTCTTAAATAAAATGTTTTGGTCCATGGGCCGACTCCGATCAAGCCTCAAGGGCGAAAGACTTAAATGGGCCGAGCTTATAAGCCATAGTTTTAAATGAGCTTGAAAAACCCTAGGGGTGTACAAAATCTAACTGAAAACCAAACCAAATCGCAAACCGAGAAAAAAAACCCGACTAGTGGTTGGTTTGACTTGATTTGGTATTAAAAAAAAAACCAACTATATTTTGGTTGGTTTGGTTTTAACTATAGGTGAATCCAGAATTTCAAGAAGACGGGTGCACTATTACTTTAAAGATAATATCTAAAATTGTAGGAAAAATGGCCTAATATAGCCCTCAACTTTGTGATTTAGAGTTGACATGCACCTTGTTATGAAAGTAACTTATATATACCCCTAATGTCACACAAATGGCTCACCTATACTCTTTTCCTCTAACGAATGCAAAAATTAATATTAAAAAAATTAATTAATATAGGGGTATATTTGATCCTTGTCATATATTTTTTTTAGATTTTTTATTCAACGGCTAATTTGAATTTATTATTTTAATGATCAAATTTATTTTTTTCACTAATTTTATTGTAAAATTTATTATAGATTCCCAAAAAAATTATAGATATAAAAACTAAATTTCAATATAGCCACAAAAATAATAACATTTAAATTCCAATATAGCCCAAAAAAAAATTGTTCTAAATTTTTTTCTTAATTTTTTCACTTTTTCCATTCACAGTTCTTTCTTTTGATTTAGGTTTTACACTAAAGTGAACGAAAAAACAAAGAAATAAGAATAAGAAACTCAAAAAATGTTAATTAAATAAGTCAAAAAATATGTGAAAAAGATCAAATATACTCCTACATAGATTTTTAGTAATTAAAATAAAAATAATAATTTTAATAAAAATAATAAATTTAAAATTATTATTTTTATTTCCGTTATATTTCCAAAATTTTATAAAGACAATAAATTAGCGAGCTAAAGAGAAGACGTTTAATTGAAATAGATTTTTCTTCTATTTTTTGCCTCGGCTAATTAAAGTTGTAAATGCCATTTCTTTTATTAATTAATATAATAAAATAGACCTTACAAAAAAAATGGGCAAATTGAGCGCTGACTGGTTTCGAATCAGCGACTATCAGCTCAATAATAAGCCTTCAGACCAGTGAATCATCTGGTCATTTTAGACATGTGTTCCTTTAGGTAATATTTAATATATTTTAAAGAATTGTACAAATGATATATCGAGTTTAGCCGGATGACTACGAGTTTTGGTGATCCAAATTTGACACTTAAATTCGTCCCTGTTTTTAACTAAAAAAAAATCAATCCGAGACCAAATCAATCCGACATTATATATATATTTTTAAAATTTTATTTTATACATAAAAATGTTTACTTTGATATAATTTTTAAATATTTCTTATACTTTTTCATAGATTTTATCTTTTAATATATTATTTCAAGTTTGAAACTTAGAATTTTGAATGGTTCAATAAAGATTATAATCCACAGATGTTGGTAATTATAATAAAGCTTAAATCAAAATCAAATTAATACTAATGCATAAAGAAAATCAATTCAACACTAAAAATGACAATAATATTGAATATTTGTTCTTTGGTTTTACATTGGATAAGACAATTCAAATACATAATCTAATTTTAATTTCCTTTAATATTTAGTCATGTAATTAATACTTATTAAACTTATATTATCATGATTTAGTACTTTTAAATTATGATAATTTTCATTATGACTTATTAATTTGCATTTTGCAATATTTGTTTTACGAAATTTCATTATTATTATTAGAGAAAATGGTCTAAAACCCCCCCAACCTATACCCGAAATCCCAACTACACACTCCAACTTTACGGGTGTCCTATTACCCACCTGAACTTTATAATTATCTATTTTATACACACCTAAGTGCTGACCTATCATGGGAGTTGTTCTCACCTTCTCTAGGCGCGTTAGAAGGTGGATTTTGACGAATTTTTTTGAGAAAATAGTCATCTTCCCCAATTAATCAATGAAAGGATTCAATCTCAATTGACCTCCATTAATGGCATTGCTAGTGCTTTCATTTGTTCTCCCTCTTTTGCTGCTCGACCATCAGCCACCACTGTCGCCGCCTCCGGTGAAATCCAAACCACCAACAAAACCTAGTTCTCATCTTCCCCTCTCCTCTTATCTCTCTCCCATTCCGAGACAACCATCATAAATACCTGCCTCTGTTCTCACAACAAGGTCAACAACAACAACAACAACAACAAAACCTTGCGGCTGCACTGCTCCAACTAGCGAGCTCCGGCGAAGCAAGCAAAATAGATCCTTTTAGATTATTTTTCAATGTTCTCCGACAAGCAAAATTCGAATATCGCTTGACAAGCTCCCGCTATCAATATTCATCTTTGTTCCTCACAATTCCATAGGAATTTGAAAGAATTGGGGGAAGAAATTACCTTAGAGATTTTAAGAAATTGGGAGAATATAGGAAAAAGTGGAAAGGAATTATAAAAAAATTGAAAAAAAATAATAAATTAATTGAATTTTCACCTGTAAAACGCGGGAAGTTCACAGGCCAACACAGATCTGGTTATGGCGTTTTAGGGGTGTAATTATTACAGTTTTAAACAATTCAGGTGGGTGATAGGACTCCTGTAAAGTTGGAGTGTGTAGTTGGGATTTCGGGTATAGGTTGGGGGGGTTTTAGACCATTTTCTCTTATTATTATTTTGGATATTTTAGTGTCATTACTCATATCATATTATGTGTTATTTTCTTAAGAAACACCTTAGATAGTTGTATTTTTGTAGGATTAAAGAAATATTTGAAGTACAAGTAAATTATATGTTTGTATGAATACTTTACCGAAAAAACCTGAAAATCCAAAAAAACCCAAGGTTGGAAAATTCGAGTTTTATTGGTTTGGTTTGGTTTATAGATATAAAAATCCGACACAAATGGTTTGGTTTGATATTCGAAAAACCCGAACCAACCCGGACATGTACACCCCTAAACAATCCTATCCCAACCCTACCCCAATAATGGGTTGGGTTGGTCGGCTCCATGTGCTAAGCCCATTTTGACGGTACTATGTTAAACAATAGTTGTCCATTAGTGCCTTGATACACGTCTTAAGAAGCAATAAATAATAGGGATACTATTATTATTTTATCCTTTGACTTTATTAAATTTAATGTTTTAAAAAATGTGTTAAATGATAAATAATATTCTCTCTGTCCATTTTTAATTGTCATATTGCGTTTTTCGAAGTTAATTTGACTAATTTTTAAAGTTAAATTAGATGACATTAATATGATAGTTTAAACAAAAAAAATTAGATATTCAAAAACTATAGGAAGAGTACTATAAATTTCAAGCTTTTACATATTAATATGATGAAAGAATACATTGTAAAATATTAGTCAACATTATTATCGTTTGACTCTAAAAAAGGAAACTATGACAATTAAACGAAAGATAATATTTAATATATAAAATAAAAACATCAGATAAATTATCTCTTAATTTTAAATATTGTTGAATAATTATTTTTAATATATTTGACCATTATTATTGAAAAGAGGAAATTATAAGGCTTAGTTTTTTTTTAGGAATAAGAAATGATAGATAATGTGACCAAGCCAACAAGGTACTTACCTCGTTTCTCTCACCAAAAAAGCACAATCCGCACACTATCACTAAACAATCAATCCTCACCATAGATCTCCATTAAATCAACGGTTCACATACACTCTCCGCCTCTCACGCGGATCGACTCTCATATCCGTCCGATCATCACCTTCATCTCCAACACACCAACGGCCACGATTTAAACCCCCAAACAAACCATCAGCTATATATAACCACCAAAATCACAAACCCCCAATCATCAAAATCCAAATCAAGAACATTTCTTCTCTAAAATTTCATCAGAAAAATGTCAGGCAGAGGTAAAGGAGGCAAAGGATTGGGCAAAGGAGGAGCCAAGAGGCACAGGAAAGTATTAAGAGACAATATCCAGGGAATTACAAAGCCGGCTATTCGAAGACTCGCTCGTAGAGGTGGTGTGAAGCGTATTTCTGGGTTGATTTACGAAGAGACTCGTGGGGTTCTGAAGATCTTTTTGGAAAATGTGATTCGTGATTCTGTGACTTACACAGAGCACGCTAGGAGAAAAACGGTTACTGCTATGGATGTTGTTTATGCACTTAAGAGGCAAGGAAGGACCCTTTACGGATTTGGGGGTTAGGGTATGGTAGGTTTTTTTTTTTTTTTTTTTGATTTGAGCTTTGATGGTGTAATCCTCTGTTACTAATTCAAGGAATAGAAATTTGCTTGTTCTCTCCGTCATCTACACTCTTTGCTTATTCAATTTAATTTCCTATTATTATCATCTGGGTATGTTACGAAAGTTATTTTAACTTGAAAAAAATGATTTTTGATAGGATTATTTGAACATTTCCTTGTTGCTGCATAAGGATTTGTTCGAGTGTTCATTGCTTTTGTCAATTGATTTGTTGTGGCAATGTTGAATGTGTCTAAAAATGGGCTATTTTTCTTCTCTTCTATAAGTTGTGATTACTGGTAAAATGGGTAGGAATCTTTACCGTTTTGGAGGTTAGATTTGTGAAATTAGATTTCTAGATCGGTATATTTTGTTTGCACTGTGTTTGAGGATTAACAGTTCTCTAATTGAACTTTGGTCATGAAAATAGTAAATTCTTCATCTACTTTATGTAATGATTTTGTTCTTTTGCCTTTTTAAGATATTGTGGTTGTTAACAAACATCCCCTTCACTCGATTGGCTAATGAAAGTCAAAGCGGACAGCTTGTTTTGATTGGTTCACCAATATATCAGTCGGCTCATCAGAATCATAGACGTGATATACACCATATACATTTACAAATAATTCAGTATTCTAGTTTGCCTGACCATGTTTGCTTCTCACCAGATTTTGGTCTAGAAAAGATGTTCTGTGCCTTTTTAATTGTCCAATTTTGTATTTTATTTGTAGTTTTCAACCATGGAGCAAAAACAATTGAGTATTTTTTTGTACCTATGTATTTAGAGCGTTAATATTTTGGAAAAAGCTATATGTAAATTGAGAGTAAATGGCTAAAAACATCCCTTAACTATAACTCAAACTACATTTTTGTGTCATTACATTGAACAAAAAACATCCTTCAACTATCTGTTACATTCTTCTGTTAACTTTCTATAAAAAAACTAACCACTTTAACTAGAAGCACACGATTTTCTAATAAATGCAAACAATTTTGCCCACTCACTGATCTTCTCTATCAAGTAGTAAACTAGTAATTAGGTATTCTATGGCTAGCATTATTGTAGGAATATTAATTAAGGCCTAAAAATTTATAACTTGGCTTGTTCAACTTTAGTTTGTCCCTTTTTATTTTTATTTTACTAGATTGTTATTATGTTGTTAGCTTTTCTATCAAGAATCTTATTGATCCCATGCTACTCTGAGTTTGCTTTATTTTCTCATTTTCTATTTGGTACGTTACTCCTCCAACAACTTCCATCAAATTTCCTATACTCTCAACTTATTAAATGAAAACTTTAAACATAAAAATCAGATATAAATCTTGTAGATTTGTCTTTGGATTTGTGTATTAAGGAAAAATGGTCAAAAATGCCCCTTAATTTTCATTTATTTGTTGATTTTATTCTTTACTCCTATTATTATTATTATTATTATTATTATTATACTTGTCATTCGCATTTCTCAATTGGATGAAAAGCCTCAAATCATCTAAAATTATCCAATTTTGATTGAATTGACTTAATTTTCTCTTTTAATCCTAATCCACTTACTAAATCAAATGCAAATTAAAACTCAAATCCATCTTTCTAATCATATTCATTTCCTCCTCCGTTGAAACACTATGCTACTTTCAGCAGTTACCAAATCACTATTACTGACAGCTTCCTTCACTTCCCCTTTCCAAGAGATAGCAAAATTTAATTTGTGAAGCTTATGTGAATATACGGAAGAGGCTTATGGGTCGATGTATTGTGATTTGTGAACGTTGTATTGTATGGATGGCTGAGTTTGTATTATTGAAAGTATTGTTGGGTTGCAAGCAGACACGAGAGAGTTTGGAAATAAGCACAAGGTTAAAAGATGAGATTAACAAAAGTGAGTTATATGATTAGGTGGGTTGAATTGAGTTAAAAATTGGGTAATTTAAGTAAATTTAGGTTGTTTTTGTTGATTTAGGGTTTTCCATACAATTGATGGGTACGAGTAATAAATTTGTAGATGGTGAGGGTAAGCATAACTTTATTTTAACAGTAAGAGTAAAGTCAACTAATAAATAAATATTAAGGGTATTTTTTTTAACCCTTTTCCCATGTACTAACCTTATTTGGTACTACATTTTTTATGCTACACTCTCTTGTATATTAAGATGTGTTACTAATATCGTTGAGATTAATCATTTTATTATATTAAATATGGGTCAAATATAATACTTTACTCCCCTGTTTAATAATAGTTGTCCTATTGATTTTGCACGTTCTTAAAAAACTACGAATATAATGATAATTTTACTATATCATCCTTTGAAATTAATAAATTCAATGTTGTGAAAAATATAATAGAGAAATGATTATAATTAATGATAGTAAAAAATTATGAACTACGTGTAAAATTATACATTAATCTGATAAATTGATAAATATTATTGAACATCTAAAATAATATAATAAACAACTATTATTGAACGGAGGGTAACTATTTTCACCTGACTCATATCCTATTGGACTGTCCATTTATCAGCCCTGCTAAAAGTATTTGAGAGTTTGGACCTCCAAAATGGCAAGCCCAAAAAGATATACTCATTAATAAGAAGAAATGGAAAATGTGACTACAAATGAAGCATTGGACCGACTTCTCCAAAGAAAAAATCCTTTGTGGTTTATCCTTTTTCCTAAGAAAACCTACATTCCTATTCTCCTTTTTTTTTTTTTTTCCCAAATTGACTAAAAATCATCCAACATCCTTTCATTCAATCTTGGATCTAATCACATCTTTGATACATGTATAAAAATCTATTTTATTGAAGAAGAAACATGTAGATCTGAAGCAATTGAAGAGTCAAGGGTTTCCATGGTCTTTTTCTAGTTAAAATTGTTGAATCCAAACACAAGTTATAGCAGATCGATTTGCTTATATTCTAGGATGTTCATCTTTCTTAACTACTGTGAAAGCAAATTGGGTCTTTCTTTTGGTGAAGCTCTAGCTATACACGAGGAACCATTATTTGGGGCTCACAAGTGTACAACTCCAAATTTATCTCCAAATGTTGAAGCTGATGGGTATGATTCCCTTCTTTCTAATATCTACTTTGTTAACCCAACTCATAAACTGTTCTTCTTATTGTTTAACTTTTTCTAGTTACTTAGTTTATTATTGTTAATGTAGGCATGAATCTAAATTTGTTGAGAATATTATAAAACAAGTCCTACAAGAGGTCAACCAGACACCTCTAGATGTTGGAGATACTCGTGTCGAAGATATAAAGTTGTTATTGCGAGATGATATTGATCAACTTCACATGGTTGGCATTGGTGGAATAGGAAAAACAAATTTGGCATAAATGTATCTACAACCGAATATTTTGAGAATAATTACTTCCTTTCTGACATTAGATCAGAAGCGGAAGCCTATAATGCTCTAGCCAAGCTACAAGAGAAACTTCTTCATCAAATTCTCAAAACGAAGGATAATTTAATTGTTCTTGATGACGTGGATCATATAAGCCAATTAGAACCCTTAACAAGAGAAAGAAGTTGGTTTGGTTCGGGTTGTTTAATTATCATTACAATCCAACACAAACATTTGATATGTGGGCTCAGAGCAAAGACTAATTGGTTGTTGGATATTCTAAATTTTTTAAAAAATCTTGGATTTCAAGGAAAGAAGAGTTGATATTGGGAGAAGTAGTGATGAAGCATAATGAAAACTCCCACAACAAAGAGACGATTGCAACTTCTTCCCATAGCTATAAGAGGCAAGTTCTCCATTTCTCTTCTTAGCTAAAACATGAAAGTATGAGGCATATACATTTTGTTAGTTATTGATCAATTTATATCACATTATTTTTTAAAAGATTTGATAGAGCAGGTTAGGGGGGGCTTTGAACATCCGTTGCTGGCCATCCCTACAAGAAATGCTAAGCTTGTTATAAAGTATGTCATATAAAGACAGGTGCAGCAACTTGTTATTGTTATACTAACTGAAATCACAAGACTTTTGGTGTAAAAGTTGATGCTAATGCCTTTTAAATAAATCATGCTTCTGATTGATATACTTGCTGCGTTTTAAAATAGTTACTAATGTTTAGCTGCCTAGTTTGTGTTGAGAGAGAATCGCGAAAAGGCTCATTCCAAAGAGTGAAAGAGAACCTGCCTTGCTTAGCAACCAAAGGATTAAAAATAACTATTTGCAAAGTTAACCATAAATAATAAAAGTATAGCAGTGTAGCCAAGCCAAAAAAGACATAAATGAAAAATGTGACTACAAATGAGGAGATATGTAGCATTGACTTGAGAAATATCTTGGTGTAGGATTGCAAATTACTTGTCACAAAATGAAGTTTCCTTGAAGAAGTCACAATTCACTGTGTTCATTTATTCAAGGAGAATCATCTAAATCCTAGTTCTCTTTCGGTTAACAAATTGACTTAAAATCATCCAACCTCATTAATTTTTGCATCCATGGACACTATTTTTTTAAGGAGAATCATCTACATCTTCTCACTTCTCTTATGATGTATTTCTGAGTTTTAGGGGCAAGGCAAAGTGGGAAAGCAAAGTTGACTTCGGGTGAGGCCTCCCAACACACTTGCAGTTAATGGTAGACCTTGACACATTTCAGCCGTTCTATTCCCCATGCTTACTAATCCCTCTGGAACCTGCCCATCAACAAATGCTCTTTGTTTGAAAATGGACCAACAATGATCTTCTCCTAATTTTCCCAACATATGAAGATCTACTGCTACTAGGGAAGCTATCCATTTCATACGAGTTGTCACGAGAATGCAGTTTCCTATGAATGGATGTATTTATTCCTTTCAATGATCAGTTCAACAAAGCTCTTAGTCTTCGACATTTCAGGTAGACACAAAAAAACTCTCTTTTCAAAGTGTTTCTTGATATGTTCATCATTGAAAATTCTCTTAGCTATGAGAATGGTGCAATCTGGATGCTTTGGTGAAGCTTTGTCTGTACACAAGGAACGATTATCTTGGGCTCAAAAAATGGAGAAGCGGATAACTACACTTAGAGAACCTCCAAATTTATCTGGATCGGATTTGTGAAATGTTGCTAATAGGTATGATTTCTCAGTCTTTTCTACTTTGTGAAGCAAACTCATAAAAAATTACTCTGAATGAATATTCTATAGCTTCAATGTGCATTTTTAAACTATTAAAATGCTAATTCAATCACAACAAGCCTAATAAACTAAAGTGTTGGCTTTTATTGTTACGATTTTTGTTTTTGTTTTTAATTATTATTCCTTTTTTCCCTAACAATTTGTAGGTGTGAATTTAAATTTATGGAGAATATCATAAAACAAGTCCTACAAGAGGCCAACTAGACACCTCTAGATGTTGCTTGAAATCCAGTTGGAGTAGATACTCGTATCAACGACATGGTTGGTATATATGGCATTGGTGGAATAGGAAAAACAACTTTGACAAAAGGTATCTACAAGACTACAGCCAAATATTTTAGTAATTTGGTTGTAGTTTGCTTCCTTTCAAATATTGGATCCTGAAGCATTTAATGGACAAATTTTCAAAAGTAAAGACTTCAAAGTTAACAGTGTTACTGAAGGCATCAAACTAATCAAAGCAAGACTCGGGTTAAAGAAGGTTCTATTGTTCTTGATCAGCTTTTGTGATATTGGAGTCACATTTACAAAAGATTGGTAACTAAATGAAGACATCAAGTCCAAAAATTAAGAGCAATTCCTTGTAGTGATATCCAAAGATGAGCTTTTGATGGACTTGATGATGATACTCACTTTTGAAGTTGTATTTAATATAATATGGATATTATTCTGAATATTTTCTTGAAAAATAAAACATAACTCTATTTTCAACTCTAATTCCATATATTTCAAATACAGTAAAAAAATATGATTCTATAGTCAAACGCCTAATAATAATGATAATCATAACCATGCTTTCTATGTTCATAACTTCTAAATAATTAATGTGTAATTTAATAACAAGGGTTTTATTATATATATACACACATTCAATTGTATTTTAACTATTTTCATTTATTCAAACTTAGAGTAATTGAATTGATTTTTACTATTTTCATTTATTCAAACTCGGAGTAATTGAATTGATTTCAAATTAGATTTGAGAGAAAACAATAAATGAGAAAAAGGGGAAAGAGAAAAATAAGAAAGAGAAACAAAGGTCAAGAAGGAAAATAAAACATAGTTTGGCACAGGTCAGAATATAATTTCAATAAAATAATATATCCTCATACAACTAGTACAAGTTATACCTTGCACATAGTAAATATTTTCATAAATCATGATAGACTTATTGAATTTACTACACAATTATCAATGTTGTTGATGTGTACATATCTGTCATGATACTCATGTCACAAAATTAGAGACATAAAGGCAACTACCCTAACCCTCATAGAAGGTAAGCCTATGCAAAGACAAACAACATAGAATACATGTAAAAGTAATTCAAATTAGAACAATATTCTAAATCTCAGAATATTTTGTAAATAAAGCAATAGTACATAAACAAAATCACAAGGCTCAATGTTACGTGCACAAGAACGTTTTATTACAAAGAAAAATGACAAGTCTAGTACATCAGTTGTCAAAAAGCTAGTAAGACAAAAGTTAAAGTAAAAAGGGAATTGGGCAGGGTCTCCGAATGTAAGGAGGTCACTTCAAATACGTATCAACAACAACCACAAACGAATCAAGAATTATTTGAATCTTTGGTGTAGGATCGACATAAAAAACATGCACCAATATTAGTTTGAGAACAACATCAATCATTTAATTTAGTACTTTTACCTAAAATTTCTTCCAACCCCTATCATACTTTACGCGATAAGTTACCACCCAAGCTAAGTTTGAAAAAAGTAATCAATAACCTACCTCAAAGCTTAACTGCTAAGCCAAAAACTATAAATTGGACTTCAAAACCCCAATTTACAATCATACTAGGAGAAAAATCTAAGTTGCATTTTTCATTCGCTATAAAGTAACAAAATAAACGATTAATCAACTTGAAAAAGTCATATGGAAGGTTAAAAACTTACCCCTATGAAGAAGTCTCGAAAAGCCCTCTAAAATTGCCTCAATCTATGGTCAAAATCTCCAAAATGAAATTTAGAACAAATGGTGTCGATCGGGGAAGAGTCACAGAAGCCACTAATGTAACTCGGCTTCGCGGAAGCTAAAGGTTTTTGTAAGCGCGACATTCTCATGACATGCCTTTCTCTATGAAGAGGGGTCGTAAAAGCGATCAGGTCAATCTAAATGACCTATTAGAATGTTCAAATAACCATTTCGGGGTCATCTTGACCAAATATTGATTGTGATCAACTTTAAACATTGGAAACTCAAGAAATCCCTCCCAAGGGATCAAATTGTCTCTGAATGACTCGAGAATTGTGTCGACGTCAAACAAGGCCATTAATCATCCTCTAGAGTTGGTGGAAATATCAAAACTCAAATTCGACCTCGCCAACCCCAGATGTTAACTTTGGTCAGACCTTTCTAGTTTCCAACTTGCAAAACTGAAATGCTACTCGAAATGCATCTGATCACCTCAGGCATTGTTCCATCGATCCTCACAAGTCATATATAGCTAACCACAACTATTGGGAGGTTTAAAAAGAGGGTAAATCAAAGAAGAACGATCTTGATGGTCATGACAATATCTTTAAAGCACCTTTAATAGGCTGACTTGTTATTCCAAGTATCTTTTAAAGCAAAAGACATATGCCTAAATTTTAATTTCATCTAGTTTTTATATTGATTCAAATATCATTATATTTTCCCCTAATTTGTTGATGTATTTTGTTCAAATTACCCTAAATCTATTGGCCATATCCAATACACATCTGAAACCCACATTCACAACCATGTCGTGTTAACACGAGTGTAAAATCCGAAGTGAAGAATCTGTGAAACATAGCTTTCATATAGAAATGTTAAAAGTATCCAAAAGCTTACACAAATAAGGGAAAACACTTTTTTTTTTTTAGAAAAAACTTTCTGCCAAACTCAATCAGGTTGAAGCTCCTTTTTGAGAGAAATATTTTTAAAATTCATCAAAATTGAAATAAATCCTAATACAAAATGGAACACAAAGAATAATCTTTTAGTGGTGAACTAGTGGTCAATCCCTCAACTGAGAAGTGCAATGAGTGAAATTTGACAGCAATTGACATTAGTTTTATTATTACATACTAGTATACATGCCCGCGCGTTGCGCGGATGATTTAAAATGTAATAATTTTATAATTTAAAATAATTATTATGCACTTAATAATATATTTAACTTATAATAATAATAATAATAATAATAATAATAATAATAATAATAATAATAATATAATTTAATGCCTTCTATGTTTATGATAGTGACATATATTATCATTTTATAATTTTTTCTTTGATAATTTCTCATTTATCTTGTGCTAAGGTTGAAAATCTGAAGAAGAAAAAAATAAGAGATATGAATTAATATAGTGCTTAAATTTCAAATAAGAAAAAAAATCTGATATGAAACTTAATATATTAAATAATATTTAAATGATTTAAATGATAAATTTAAAAAGAAACTTTCATATGTGAGTATTTTTTAAATAAATAATTTAAATTGAAAAGTTTTTCAATTTGTTTAGAAATAGGAGTGTAATGAGAAGTTTTAGAACTCTTTATTTAGTTGGATAATTATTATATTTTCAAAATAAAGATTAAAACGCCATATTTTTTCTTAAAAAAAATCATTTAATAATTTTAATTTAAAAGTTTTTCAATTTGCTTAGAAATAGGAGTGTAATGGGATGTTTTGAAACTCTCTATATAATTGGATAGCTATTTGTTTTTCAGAAAATAAAGATTAAAATGTCATATTTAGTTAGATGTTTTTTTAAAATTTAATAAATTATTATTATTATTATTATCAGTTTAAGTTAAACAATAGTTTATTATTATTATTATTATTATTATTAGTTTGATTTTTTTAATCTATAAAGATAGAATATATAGATTATAGGCTATATTTTATTAGAAAATGTTTATTTTAAAATGCAAATAAGATAAAAAAAAATCTGATATAAAACTTAAAATAATAAATAATATTAAAATGATAAATTTCAAAAGAAACTTCTATATGTTGTTTTTTTTTAAAAATAAATAATTTTAATGTAAAAGTTTTTCAATTTGTTTAGAAGTAGGAGTGTAATGGGAAATTTTAAAACTCCCTATTTAGTTGGATAAATTATTTTTTTTCCAAAATAAAGATTAAAATACCATATTTAGTTGGATGTTTTTAAAAAAATTTAATACATTATTATTATTATTATTAGTTCGATTTTTTTTATCTGTAAGGATAAAACATACAAATTATATGTTATATTTTATTAAAATGTTTAATTTAAAATGCAAATAAGAAAAAAATCTGATACAAAACTTAAAATATTAAATAATATTTAAATGATAAATTTTAAAAGAAACTTCCATACGTGTTTTTTTTTTAAATAAGTAATTTTAATTTAAAAGTTGTTTCAATTTGTTTAGAAGTAGGAGTTTAATGAAAAGTTTTAAAACTCCATATTTAGTTGGATAATTATTATTTTTTCAAAATAAATATTAAAACGCCATATTTAGAACTTCCATACGTGGGTTTTCTTAAATAAATAATTTCAATAATTTTAAATTAAATGTTTTTAAATTTGTTTAGAAGTAGGAGTGTAATGGGAAGTTTTAAAACTCCCTATTTAGTTGGATAATTATATTGTTTCCAAAACAAAAGATTAAAATTCTATATTTAGTTGGATGTTTCTTAAAATTTAATACATTATTATTATTATTATTATTGTTATTATTATTATTATTATAACTATTATTATTATTATTATTATAACTATTATTATTATTATTATTATTATTATAACTATTATTATTATTAGTATTTTGATTGTTTTACCTGTAAAGATAGAATGTATAGATTATAGGTTATATTTTATTTAAAAATGTTTATTTTAAAATTCAAATAAGAAAAAAAATCTGATATATGCTTAAAATAATAAATAACATTTAAATGATAAGGTTTAAAAGAAACTTTCATACGTGGGTGTTTTAAATAGATAATTTTAATTTACAATTTCTTTAGTTTGCTTAGAAGTAGGAGTGTAATGAGAAGTTTTAAAACTCCTTATTTAGTTGGATAATTACTTCTTTTTTTCAAAATAAAGATTAAAACACCACATTTAGTTGGATGTTTTTTTTAAAATTTAATATATTATTATTATCATTATCATTATCATTATCATTATTATTAGTTTGATTTTTTAATCAGATAAAACATATAGATTATAAGTTGTATTTTCTAAAAAAAATTTATTTTTAAATGCAAATAAGAATTTTTTTTGATATATTACTTCAAAATATTAAATATTATTTAAAATGATGAATTTTAAAAGAAGCTTTCATTCGTGGGTTTATATATTGAGGATATGGAATTAGATGTTAATTTTAAATAATAAAATTGAATTAATTTTTAAATGAAAAAAAAACTGCCATTTCAAATTTAAATTTGAAAAATCTGAAAACTGTATAACTGTTGTTATGTTAAATTTTTTTAATAATCTTATCCTTTTTTATTATATCAGTTTTTTCTCTTTCAAATAAAAAAGGCTCAAGTTTTTTTTAACTGATATCTTGAATTTTTTTCTCATAAAGAATTGCAAGAATGAATGGGGAAATCTCAAAATCAATTATTTATCCAAAAAAAATAATTCAAATTGATGAAAAGCTTCTCAATTTCGTTATTGCCTTTCTTTTCGATTGTTATTGTAAGTAAAAATTCATTTTGTATTAATCATTTTCATATTATAATTATTTTAACACAAAAATATTGATTTATTGACAATTTCTAACTTTTACTTATTATAAGAGAATATACTAAAGTTTATTTGAGAGAATGTTATTCAAAATTATTCAAAATCATACATAGCCTATTCATATTATCCTCTTGTTAGAATACTAAAAAGATATAAGAAAATTTAATTGTTACATTAAAAAAATATAAATAAGAAATGTCCTATGATCATGATAATGCTAAGCATAAAACTAAATTTTTTTAATCAATTGAAAATCAAATTGTAGGCATGTTATTCAAATTTTTAATTTTTATCTTTGAATTTTTCCAAAATTCATATATTAGTTATATGATATTCTAAAAAAAATAATATAATTATATGTGATATTTTAGTACAATATGATGCTTACCGCTGAATGATACTCTCATAAATGATACTACGTTAAATGGATAAAGATATATAAGAAAGATAATCCAATAACATTTAATTTTTATTACAATAAAAATCATTAAGAAGAGGGGTATAATAGTTGTATAAAAGAATTGTTGCATATATATCATTTATCAAACTTTTAAAAAATATTTTTATTTTATTTTATTCAGAATTAAAAGATAGTCACAATATGCTGAACAAATCCTGCAAAAAGAAAAAAAAAACTTAATATCAATAAAAATTATAAACAACAACAAAAAAAAGGAAAAATATAATCAATAAAAGCGAACAATTTGCAATAATTAATAATCACTATATAAAATGCATACACAAATCTCATTGATAGTGTTAATATTCAAGTAAAAACTAAACTCAAATGCACATAAGCAAATTTAAAAAGTTAATGAAAAAAAAACAAAGAAAGTACATCTCCGTTAAAATAATAAATCATAAACAATTGCGAGCATCAAACTGTTCTAAATTAACTTTAATTGATTAAAGGGATACAACAACTTCGAAGTAGATAATCAAAGGTAACAAGCGAAAACCTTCACATAATACTGTATGATTTGCAAATAAGAATTTGATAAATAAATTTTGAGAATAAACAAAACAGCAGATCTATGTTGGTGTGAATATTGATCTGCTCAATAATGAAGACAAGAAGTACAAAGAGTACTGGGCCTGCACACACAGATCCAGATATCTTATCGATTATTTGGTCTTTTGGGCCTCAGTTGGTTAACGATCTCAGCCAACAGTGGGCTGAAGTATTATAAACTAACCTACTTCTACAAGTTAACTACAAATAGGACAATACATATAACGTTAGGATTAATTACATGTTAGGAGTCTTTTTCCTTGATATTAGTAAATTGTTAGGAGTCTTTCTCTTGCTGTATATATACAAGGCATTGTACAATTGAAAAGATCGATCAAATATCTAAGAAAAGTTCCGCATATATCTTTTGTTTTCTTACATGGTATCATAGCAGGTTTGAATACCTCTCGATCATTGTTTTTACTGTGTTATTTTGTTTTCACAATGAGCACTGATTCACAGGCTAGTAGTCAGTCCACTCCAGCTCTTCCTTTCGGTACCGCTGGACTTTTTCCTTCTACTAATCTCACTGGATCTGCCATGACTAATGTAGTGGATCAAACACACCCTTTTTATCTCCATCCATCGGACTATCCAGGTATGACTCTCGTTTCTTCTGTCTTTGATGGCAAGGCTTATGGAGCATGGAGAAGAGCAATAGTGATAGCACTTTCGGCAAAGAATAAGTTGGGATTCATTGATGGATCCTTGTTAATTCCCAACAGTGATCCTTTGCTTCAAAAAACATGGGCCAGATGCAATGATATGGTCCTTTCATGGCTCCTGAATTCTCTTTCCAAGGAAATAGCTGAGAGTGTGTTATATTTTCATACTGCAAAAGTTCTTTGGAAAGACTTGGAAGACAGATTTGGTGTGACCAATGGAGCAAAACTGTTTTAGCTACAGAAAGAATTAAGTGCAGTTAGTCAAGGTAATTCTAGTGTATCAACTTATTTTACAAAAATGAAGAGTTTGTGGGATGAGTTAGATGCACTAAACACTTACTCTTCTTGTATTTGTGAGTGTGAATGTGGTGCTAAAATAAAGAATACCAAAGCTCATCAAGACGAAAGATTGTTACAGTTTTTGATGGGTTTAAATGATACTTTTGTTGGGGTCAGAGGTAATATTTTGTTGTCGGCTCCTTTGCCTTACATTGGGCAGGCCTACTCTCTTGTTATCCAAGATGAAAAACAAAGGGAAATACATGCTACACCTGCTTATACAGGTGATTCAGGATCTTTCATAGTTGCTAATTCAGGAGAAAGGAAGTACCCTGACCTCAAGGCACAAAAAGGAGGTAACTCAGGATATGATGGAAAGAAGAGCAATGTGATCTGTGCCTACTGTAAGAAGCCAGGTCACAGTGTGGATAAGTGCTACAAGATCCATGGTTTTCCTGCTGATTTTAAATTCACAAAATCTAGAAAATTTTAGGGCACATCGCAGGGAAGTACAGCTTTCAACTCAAGTGTTTACAATCAAAGTGAAGGATTTACTCAAAGAGACACCAATGCTCCAGAAGTCCAAGCTCTCAGTCAGGAGAATATAACACAAATATTGCAAATGCTTCAGCAGATGAAATCAAATCAAAATGCAGGAGGATCTGAAGGAGCGGCAAATCTCAGTCTTTCTGGTATGTCCAAGTTCTTCAATTCTTATGCCTGCTTTATTGAAATTGATAGCAATTCTTGGATATTAGATACTGGAGCAACCGAGCATATGACCTATAATAGGGAATTCCTTTCAAATGTTAAATCTCTTCCTAAACCTGTCATGGTAAACTTACCTAATTCCTATAGAGTCAAGGTTACTCATGCAGGAACAGTCACGCTAATGTCTAATATGATTCTGCACAACATTTTGTATATACCTTCTTTCAGATTTAATCTGATATCTGTGCATAAGTTTTGTGCTCAACTCAAGCATTCACTCCTTTTTACTCCCTATTCTTGTTTTTTGTTTCAGGGCCCTTCTCTGAAGAGCCCTCTGGAGATTGGTAAGGAGCAAGGGGGACTATATATCCTTAACACAAGACAATCAACAACAGTTCCTTCAAGCCAATTCAAGCCAGTTCAAGTTTTTAATTCGAGCAAGAAGTCTAGTTCTAGTTTAGCTACAAATTCTAGTTTAAATTCTAAGAAATCTGTTTCAAATGCAGTTTTTAATTCATGTTTCAGTTCTTCATCTTTAAATGTAACAGAAAAACTATGGCATATTAGATTAGGACATATGCCTTTGAGCAATATGAGAAATATTTCTGTTATCTCTTTTCCAGTATCTTCTAAAAATTTGACTCCTTGTGTTGTTTGTCCCATGGCAAGACAATCCAAACTCCCTTTCCCGTCTAGCACAATATCTAGTAAATCAGCTTTTGAGTTAATTCATGTGGATACATGGGGACCTTATAAACATGCTACTAATCATGGCTTTAAGTATTTTCTCATAATAGTTGATGATTTTAGCAGAGGTACTTGGACCTACTTGCTAAGTTCTAAATCTAATGCCTTCACCATTTTGAAATCCTTTCTTACCATGGTAGAACGACAATTTGACAAGAAGGTAAAGAAAATCAGGTCAGACAATGCTTTTGAATTGGGAAGTGGGAAAACACATTCAGAATTTTTCCAATCCTTAGGTATTATCCATCAAACAACTTGTGTGTCCACCCCACAACAAAATGGAATTGTTGAGCGAAAACATAAACACCTATTGGAAACTTCCAGGGGTCTATTATATCAGTCTCACCTTCCTATTCACTATTGGGGAGACTGTCTTTTGACAGCAACATATTTAATTAATAGATTTCCCTCCAAAGTCATAAATCTCAAAACACCATATGAGATACTTTTCAACACCAAACCACAATATTCTCATCTTAGAAGTTTTGGTTGTTTGTGTTTTGTTTCTACCCTTTCAAATAAAAGAAGTAAGTTTGATCCAAGGGCGGTTCCTTGTGTGTTTTTGGGGTATCCACATGGCAAAAAGGGCTACAAAGTTCTCAGTCTTAAATCTCTACAGTGTTTCGTGTCACGGGATGTTGTCTTTCATGAGTCAGTTTTTCCTTTTTCCTCTATCAAGTCCTATGTTCCTACCGATTCCTTATTTCCTACTGCTAACCAACACACACTGGCAGATCCTTCTTTTGATGTCTTCTCATTACCTGCGGATGATCTTGTCTCTTCAAATGATCCCATCATACAATCTACACCTTCTCCAACTATAGTTCCTGATTCTTCGCCTCAACCAGAGCCTACTTCAACTATTCCCTCTATTAGCTCTTCACAACCTACGATGGTTGATGTCATAAGGCAATCCAATAGACCACACAAGACACCTTCCTACCTACAGGATTACATCTGCAATGCTCTGCAGTTGACTGATGTACACAATTCTTGTTTTCTTCCATCCGTCACACCTGAGTCTTTTCCCTTTAGTGGTCTGTCCTCTACCAACCAAAATATGCTCAACTCTTTATCTAATATTCAAGAACCTATTATTTTTTCACAGGCTGTTCATCATCCTGGGTGGCAGGCAGCTATGGAATCGGAAATTCAGGCTCTAGAATTAAACAAAACATGGGATGTAGTAGAACTACCCCCTGATCGTAAAGCTCTACCATGTAAGTGGGTTTACAAGGTTAAGCAACACTCTGATGGCAGTATTGAGAGACTAAAAGCTCGATTGGTGATACGAGGTGATATACAAAGAGAGGGAATAGACTTTAATGAGACCTTTTCTCCGGTGGTGAAAATGACTACCATCAGATGCATTTTTGCTACAACAATAAAGAAGGGTTGGGGCCTCTATCAATTGGACGTGAATAATGCTTTTTTACATGGAGACTTAGATGAGGAAGTCTACATGAAATTTCCAGCAGGCATCACTCCTCCTTCGCCTAAACACGTCTGTAAGTTGAATAGGTCGCTCTATGGTCTTCGTCAAGCATCGAGACAGTGGTATGCTAAACTCACATCTGCCTTAAACTTTAAAGGATTCAGGCATTCACTAAATGATTATTCTCTTTTTGTAAAGAAATCAGACTCTTCCATTTCGATTGTGGCCATATACGTTGATGATATCCTTTTAACAGGGAATGATCAGGCAGAACTACATGCTTTGAAGATCTTCCTTAATCAAGAATTCAAAATAAAAGATTTGGGAAACTTACGTTTTTTTTTGGAATAGAAGTACTTCGTGAATCACATGGTTTGATGCTCTGCCAAAGGAAATTCACTCTCGACTTGCTCAAGGAGTTTGATATTCTAGACCTATCTCGTGTGTCTTCTCCTTTAGACCCAACTGTCAAACTAGTTGCTCAAGAAGGCGATCCAATTGATGATCCTACTTTGTATTGGCATCTTTTGGGCAAGCTAAACTACCTCACACACACTAGACCAGATCTCTCCTTTACCGTACAACACTTGAGTCAGTACATGCAGGACCCCAGGAAACCTCATCTCAATGCTTCTCTTAGAGTCCTTCGCTACCTTTTGAAAGACCCTGGACTTGGCCTTTTCATGTCACCTTCTTCTTCATTTGAACTACGAGCCTTCTGCGATTCTGATTGGGGAACATGCCCTGATACTCGCTGATCTGTCAGTGGTTTCTACATTTCATTAGGGACTTCTCCTATTTCTTGGAAATCAAAGAAGCAGACGTCCATTTCTCTTAGCTCCGCTGAGGCAGAGTATAGGTCCATGAGACGGGTAGTTGCCGAACTCACTTGGCTTGTTCGCCTCTTTGACGATATCTCCATCCCTATTTCCCTCCCCATTCCACTACACTCTGATAGCCAGGCGGCAATTCATATAGCAAAAAATCCTGTCTTCCATGAACGTACAAAACACGTTGAAATTGATTGTCATTTTGTTCGCCAACAGTTCCTCGCAGGACTCATTTCACTTTCTCACATTCGATCTTCATCCCAACCAGATGATTTGTTCACTAAATCATTGCCTGGACCTCTGCATCACACCTTATTGGGCAAGTTGGGTGTATTCTCATCTCCTCCAACTTGAGGAAGGGTGATGGTGTGAATATTGATCTGCTCAATAACGAAGACAAGAAGTACAAAGAGTACTGGGCCTGCACACACAGATCTAGATATCTTATCGGTTATTTGGTCTTTTGGGCCTCAGTTGGTTAATGATCTTAGCCAACAGTGGGCTGAAGTATTATAAACTAACCTACTTCTACAAGTTAACTACAAATAGGACAATACATATAACGTTAGGATTAATTACATGTTAGGAGTCTTTTTCCTTGATATTAGTAAACTGTTAGGAGTCTTTCTCTTGGTGTATATATACAAGGCATTGTACAATTGAAAAGATCGATCAAATATCTAAGAAAAGTTCCGCATATATCTTTTGTTTTCTTACAATCTATGTATTATTTCTATTTTTACCTTGTGAATGTTTGTTATGCGATGAAAAATACTCTTTTAATATTGATATATATTGTGTAACTTCAATAACTCAATATTTGTATATAACCTTGTGTTCTTCTCGCAACCGACGTCCTCACTCGTCCATATGTAAAACTTATAAACTACTACTTACAATGTGGGTATTGTTTCAATTTAGAATCCAAAACGGTGTCATCTAAAGAGTCCAAATAAAACTAAAAGTGTTATGCAATTTTATTAACAATTAAAGTTAGTAGAATGAGAAATCTTAAATAAGAAAAATATGAATCTATCACTAAAATTTATGAGAGAATTTACCACTAAAATCAAAATAAATAAATAAATAAATAATTTATCAATTAAACTTACATGGCAAATTTATCAATCTATCACGATTATAGAAGAACTCACAATTTCCAAATTTTTATGTCATGGCAACTGATTTTGATTTCAAGAAACAAAAGGAGTACAGAAGGCTATTACTTACACTTGAAGAGATAAAACCGCTCCAAGTATGGTTATGTATATTTTTTATTTTTTTTGGAAAAACTTGGGAAGTTATACATTTTAAAAAAATAAAAAACCGTCTTTACATTTTTTTTTCCTTTTATGTTTGTAATTTTTGGATTTTTTAATTTTAGTTAAACGTGGAAAGTTATACATTTAAAAAAAAAAATTGAACTCAAAACCCTTTTTTTTAGTTTTTTTTTTATGTTTGTAATTTTTATTTTTATTTTTGGATTTTAAATAATTTAATAAATTATTATTATTAGTATTATTATTATTCTTATTCTTATTATTATTATTATATATTATATATATGCATTTGTTTTGCTATAAATAAGGAGGTTGTGGAAAGATAGTTAAAAATATTTTTCCACAAAAAAAGGAATCATAAACGCTTGAAATTAAAAATTAATTTAAAAATCATTTAAAAATAAAACAGTAAATTAATATTATGTAAACCCTATTTTTTAATAAGTTTTTTCTTCGTTTTATGTTTGTAATTTTTATTTTTATTTTTGGATTTTAAATAATTTAATAAATTATTATTATTATTATTATATATTATATATACACATTTGTTTTCCTATAAATAAGGAGGTTGTGGAAAGATAGTTAAAAATATTTTTCCACCAAAAAAGGAATCATAAACGTTTGAAATTAAAAATTAATTTAAAAATCATTTAAAAATAAAACAATAAATTATTATTATATAATTAATAATAATTTTTAATTAATTTAAAAACCTATTTTTTGTGGTGCTGACACGTAGGCGCTATCACCTCTCCTATTATATATCTTTACAGTTTTTTCCTTTTACTTTTGTAATTTTTATTTTTGGATTTTTTAATTTTAGATAAACGTGGGAAGTTATACATTTAAAAAAAAATTGAACTCAAAACCTCTTTTCCAGTTTTTTTCCTTTTATGTTTGTAATTTTTATTTTTATTTTTGGATTTTAAATAATTTAATAATAAATTATTATTATTATTATTATTATTTGCATTTGTTTTGCTATAATTAAGGAGGTTGTGGAAAGATAGTTAAAAATACTTTTCCACAAAAAAGGAATCATAGTGTTTGAAATTAAAAATTAATTTTAAAAAATAGTAATTTATTATTATGTAATTAATAATAATTTTTAATTATTTTAAAAACCTGTTTTTTGGGTGCTGACACGTAGGCGCTATCACCTCTACTATATTTATATATATATATATAGATTAAGAAAAATACTAATTGAAAAGGGATCGACTAAAATCGTGTCAAAGTCATATTATATTGTCGATTAATAATTTTATTCTTTAGATTGAATGACATTACCTTTCGTTGTAAAAATAGATTTATTGGAGAAAATTCCAAATTATACACAAAACTAGATTTTCTTGAAACTGTAGCATTCGGGCTAGTTTGCACGCACCTCGACTAATTTCATAGGGCATTTATATTCCCCAATAATGTAGGAATCTGGTAACTCTATTCACCAAAGCTTGGACAAATGAGATAAAATCATAATGTTTTTGTGTGGCGCTTGAATTTGGACTTGAGACCTCATAACTTTCAACTCACTATAATGATCAATGAATCCTTCATTTGTTATTCACAAACCTTAACTTTATGTTAATCACACTCACTCTAATAGAGTACCTATGAATGACGTGTCAACTATTAATGAGAAAATGGGAACAAACCACATATAACAAACATTTTTATTTGATAAAAAGTTAGAAGGATACATATAACTTGATTGACTAAACTTAAATAAAATATCCTTCATATATTATTTAAATGACAACTGTAACATAAATAGATGAACAATGAGCAACAATCTAATAACTAGGAAGCACTATTTAAAGACACAACGACCAAATAGTGATAGAAGAATGTAAAAGTACAACATGATCAGTCGACATCCTAAGGATTCCCACCATTCTCTTCTCCAGCATTGCTATCATTAGCATCAGTTTGATTTAAAACATTCCCATCTACATGTTCATTGAGTTTAGTCTTCCTTTCATTAAGTTTAGTCTGCTTTGCTTCAAATAGCTTTAACAAACCTTTAGTTTCTCTAGCATCTAGTTCTTGAATGCTTTTTCCCCAAGCAAGTTGGTTGAATAGGTTCTCCATTTCCTTCTTTTCAGTTGTTTGCTCTATTTTATCAATATAGTTTTCCCGAGCATCAACTTTTCGTTGAAGATAGGTTTCTTGTGTGAACAACTTAATTTGTTGTTTGGCCTCATCGCAAGCTAAATACTCATTTATTGTGGCATTAGCCTGGGTTAAACAAGGCCAAGAAAAAGCCTTGGTTTCCCCAGGTGTAAAAGCAACCACACCGACTTTTATATCACATAGAATAGACAGTTCTTCTGCTTGCTTACATAGTGATGCTAACCTTTTCTCTAAAATGACTTTTCTCGCACTCTCATCGAGATTCCTAGTATTCCTACACCTCTTTTTAGTCAAGTGACTCATATTTGGTACAAACAAAAAGAAGCAAAGTAGAATATATATATATAGACGTGAGTACCTATATTGGAATATAAAATAAGAGTGTTTGACTGTCTAATAGGACTGCATAAAGTTGACTGAGATAATTTGACCAAATTTAGAAATAGTTTGACTGCACCATATAACTTTTATGGTATTTATTTAATTATTTTCTTAAGTAGATGTTAAAATCCCAATACTCTATCTTGAAGATTGTGAAATAATTATATTTCCATAATAGAAAAGGATTAAATTGTCCTTGTACTTTTAGCCGAGGGACAATTTTGTCCTCCGTTAATAGTTGTGTTGTTTGTTGCCTCTATTGTTTCCCAAATGTGGCCTTTCCCCTCCTTTCAACCTATGTTTCTTAGATTCGGGTTGGGGTAGTGGTGATTTTACAATGTACGTGACTATTGCAAATGATATAAGAGGTCATGATAGTTTTATCGAATTTATTGCATAATCACTAATGATGTTGATCTGTATATATCTATCAAGACATAAAATTTGGGTCATGATGACAACTACCCTAACCCTCTTAGTAGGCAAGCCAATGTAATGACCTGATCGGTCATTTCTGGTTTTTTTTCGTGGAAATTACCATTTTTCCCTTCTGATAGTGACCCTGAGTTTTTCATGATTGAGTTTGAAAAGTTGATTTTGAACTTTGAGTTAAGAGTTGAGATTTTTGGTAAGTTTTGAGTCTGAAATACTAGGTTAATAAGAAAATGGTTTTCAGTGTCTTTTGGAGTTTTTGAGTGTCGAAATGGAACTGTTTCAATTCCATCCATCCTGAAATTTGAAATCTAATTCGAAAGAATCGTCGGTTTTTGTTTCTGAGTCTTTTTTGTGGATTTGAGGTCCTAGGTTGTGAACTTGTAGAATTTTAGCCTTTGAGTTGACTTTGATTAACATTTGGGGTTCGGATGCTCAGATAAGAATTTCAAAAGTTCTATTAGATTGGGGGAGGGGGGGGGGTTGATTTTAAACCTAGTTGAGGTCTTTGTAGATTATTGAGAGGTCTTGAGCGTGTTTTAGCCTTCTTAAGCGTGAGTTAGTTTCTTGTAATTTTCACGGATGTCGGGTCAGGGAGACCTCGAACTCGTATTTTGACGGTTTCATTGAGTCCAAAACGTTGAGTTTAATTGATTTGCATAACTGATTTGTGTGTACAGGGTTCCGAATGAATCTTGAGGGTCCTTTTGATGATTCTGAGTTTGGCTTGTTTCAAGTTCTAGTGTATGGCCATTTTGGTCATCGTGAACGGAGACTCCCTCATCGCGATAACATAGCATCATCTTGGGGCGCATCGCGATTGCGTGGGTCATGCCGCAATGACAATGGTCAACTTTAATGCCTTACTCATCGCGATTGTGTGACCCTGGGTCGTGATCGTGATGAGCATCTGTGACTTGGGCAGAATGTTTTTGAAAATCGGGGTTTCAATCCCATTTCTCCTTTTTGAGTTTTGGGGAGGCAATTTGGACCAGGTTTTCGAGTAAAATCTTTTGGGTAACGATTCTTAATTCTAAATCTTCAATTACTCATTGTTTTTTTTATGGATGTCTGTGTTCAAATCAAGCTTTTGAAATGGGAAGTTTGGGGATTTTCTTCAAAAACCAAAGAATTAACTAAAATGGAATTTGTGAATTGATTTCAAGTCATTTTTCGAAATGATTTTCCCTAATGAGTTCCTAAATCCTTGAGTAATGTTTCAAGTATTAAATTTTGGATACATACCTTATATTCAGAATTGAGTTTGTGTTGATTGACCCACTTTTCAAGAGAAATTGATGTAGGTATTGTTGTTCCCGGAAATTTATTGTGAATACTTGCTTATGCATAGATTGTGTGGCTTTGGAAGTGATCCAGAAGGGGAAAACTCAACTATTGGAGTGATTGTTGATTGATTTAAGCAAGTGACTTCCTAAACCTTGTATTGTAGTTTAATTCGTATGCTTCCTTCGTTGATTGTGTGTTTGGAGTAATGGAAATGAGGTGAAGGTTTTAAATTGTCGACTTGTTATATCTAAATGAATAAAAAGGGGTTGAAAAGAAAAAGGCCATGTGAAGAACATGATAATGTGAATTGCCTTACTGTGACATTTGATGATTGATTCATAAAATGCTTGAAAGCATGATTGTGTACTTGAATTGCATGGTTTGTTGTCTCTTCCATTTGGTGTGATATTTGCTTGTATCATTGATTGTGAACACCGTGATGAGACATTGATGAGTTAGTATGTCGAGGTCTTTGACGACGAGCGTTATTATGCTGAGGTCTTTACCGATGAGTGTTATGATGTCGAGGCCTTCGTCGGCGAGTGTTATTATGCAGAGGTCTTTGCCGGTGAGTGTTATTATGCCGAGGTCTTTTCCGGTGAGTGTTATGATGCCGAGGTCTTTACTGGTGAGTGTTATTATACCGAGGCTTTTTTCAGTGAGTGTTATCATGTCAAGGTCTTTATCGGTGAGTGTTATGATGCCGATGTCTTTGCCGGCGAGTGTTATTTTGCCGACGAGTGTTATTATACCGAGGTCTTTGTCGGCGAGTGTTATTATGCCGAAGTCTTTGTCAGCGAGTGTTATGATGCTGAGGTCTTTGCTGGCGACTGTTATTATGCCGAGATCTTTGTCGATGAGTGTAATTATGCCGAGGTCCTTATCGACGAGTGTTATAAAGCCGACGGGAAATGGTTCCAGTTAGTGGTGATCATTGCGACATAATGCACTTGATGCTTATGCGTGACTTACTTTGATGTAATTCTCAAAATCGAATTACGAATAAAATGCGGAAATCAAAAGACAATAAGTAAAGATAACTAGATAGACACACAAAGAGGAAATCAAAGGAAACCTAAGGGTATATTAAACCTAAAGATATCAATCGATAAATCCTATAATAGTACCTAACTCTTACGAAGACCTCAAGGGAATCAAATTCACTTTGCAACCTCGTTTTTAAGCAAAGATCAACCAAAAGCTTTACCAAGCTCTCAACACTCAAACATGAGTTTTCAGTTTTCAACATTCAAAATAGTCTAAGTCTAAAATGAACCCAAACTAGCTATTTATAGTTTTAGGTGAAAAGGCCCAAACGTGACCCGAAAAGGACAATGGGCGAGCCAAGTCGGGCTCGCCTAGTGACTCAGCGATTAATCCTTTTGGCTTGACGATGGTTCCTACTTGGTTCCTGCTCTAGCCACGCTCTGAAACTTTAGGCGAGCTGGGGTCATCGCCCAAGCCATTGGGCGACGCACCGACTGGATCCTGCTTGCCAAAAGTGGCAGTGTCTCCCCATGCAATCTTCGAGAAATGGAACCCTTTGTTTGCCATCAACATGAGCTCAAGGACCTCTAACTTCATGAATAGGCCTTGCATCTTGTGAAGGTCTCGAGTTTGACTTCGCGTGAACGACCTTGTTGCAATCTGAATTGTATCATTCTCTCCTTTTTGAAAAGAATTTGTCCTCAAATTCGACAGATCATCATTATCAAGAGTTGGAAATGGGGACATGTCACACACATTGAAAGTGTTGTGCACTTGATACTCCGAAAGAAGGTCAACCTTGTAGGCATTGTCATTGAGCCTTTCAAACACTTGAAATAGACCATCACCTCTTGGCATTATTTCGTCTTTCGATGAGTGGGGAATCGCTCCTTTCGAAAGTGTAACCACACCCAATCACCCGGTTTAAGCACAACCCTGTTGCGACCTTTGTTAGCCTTTTTGGCTGCTTCTTGGTTCTTTTTCTCTAAGTGCAACTATACCTTTTCATGAAGCTTCTTCATTGCTTCAACTCTCTTGCTCCCATCTAAGCTTAACACAACATCTTGAGAAAGAGGAGTAAGATCTAAAGGGGTTAGGGGGTTAAATTCATATACCACTTCAAAAGGAGTCATGCCAACAGTTATATGAATAACTCGATTATAAGCAAACTCAACTAAAGGCAAATGTTCCTCCTATGAGGCCAACTTTCTATGCACCACAACACGAAGCATAGAACCCAAGGTCCTATTCACAACTTTCGTTTGACCATCAGTTTGTGGGTGACAAGAAGTTGAGAACAACAATTTGGTACCAAATCTACCCCACAATTCCTTCCAAAAGTGACTAAGGAATTTTGGATCCCTATCACTTACAATGGTTTGAGGAATTCCATGCAATTTAACAACATGCTCAACAAACAAAGATGCCATATTGGAAGCATCATCACATTTATGACATGGAATGAAATGAGCCATCTTTGAAAATCGATCAACAACAACAAATATGCTATCTCTACCTCTTTTTATCCTTGGCAAACCCAAAACAAAATCCATTGAAATATAAAGCCAAGGTCTTTGAGGGGTGGGGAGTGGGGTGTATAAACCATGGGGAAGGAGGCGTGACTTAGCACTTCGACATTCAATACATTGGCCACAAATTCGAACAACTGCATTTTAGGCCAATAGAATTGTTCCTCAAGAAATTCCTTTGTTTTTTCAATACCAAAATGACCCATTAATCCCCCATTGTGTGCCTCCCTCACAAATAATTCTCTCCGATAGCTCATAGGTACACAAAGTCTCTTGCCTTTGAACAAGAAACCATCAAACTTAGAATAGGGAGTAGAAGACCTATCCCTAATCCACCTTTCCCTCTCCCATTCCTCACAATCTTTGAAGATTTGAGTAAACACGGGATCCTTAGCATGCAATGCCTTCAAACAGTCAAAACCAATCAATTTAGAAGACAAAGTATTTACCAACACATGTTTTCTAGATAAGGCATCATCAACCACATTTTCCTTCCCCTTTTTGTAATGGATTACATAAGGGAACGTTTCAAGGAATTCAATCCATTTGGCGTGCCTCTTGTTAAACTTTTCTTGGGCCCGAATATGCTTTAGGGACTCATGGTCAGTCCTAATGACAAATTCCTTGGGCCACAAGTAGTGTTTCCAATTACCCAAAGCTCTAATCAAAGCATACCATTCAAGATCATAAGTGGAATAATTCAAAGTAGCACCTTTAAGCTTTTCACTAAAATAAGCAATGGGTTTTTGGTCTTGCATTAAAACGACTCCAATGCCTACTTTACTAGCATCACATTTCACTTCAAACATTTTTATCAAAATTGGGTAATTGCAACAAAGGAGTGGAGCTAAGCATGAATTTTAAAGCCTCAAAAGCTTTGGCTTGCTCCTTCTCCCACTTGAAAGGCTTATCCTTTCGGATTACCTTGGTCAATGGGGCAGCTATGGTGCTAAATCCCTTGACAAACAACCTATAAAAACTAGCCAAACCATGAAAGCTTCTAGCATCACTTATGAATTTCGGAATCGGCCAATTTTTAATAACGTCTATCTTAGACTCATCAACCTCAACCCCTCTTGAACTCACAACAAAACCCAAGAAAACAACTTCATCCACATAAAATGAACACTTTTCAAGATTAGCATAAATTTGTTCCTTCCTAAGCACATCAAACACAAATCTTAAATGCTCAACATGATCATGCATGGTTTTACTATAAATCAAGATATCATCAAAATAGACAACCAACAACTTCCCTGTGAAGGGTTTCATTACATGATTCATGAGATGCATAAAAGTACTAGGAGCATTAGTGAGACCGAAAGGAATCACCAACCATTCATATAGACCAAACTTGGTCTTGAATGCGGTCTTTCATTCATCACCGGGGTTCATCCGGATTTGATGATAACCACTCTTAAGATCAATCTTTGAAAATGCACAAGAACCATTCAACTCATAAGCATATCATCTAACCTAGGGATATGATGATGATACTTTACTGTAATCTTGTTGATGGCTCGACAATCAACACACATACACCATGTTCCCTTTTTCTTTGGAACCAATAGAACCGGCACAACACATGGACTCATGCTTTCTCTCACATATCCCTTGTTGAGGAGTTCCTCAACTTGCCTTCGTAGCTCCTTGGTGTCCTCCGGATTGCTTTGATAAGCTAGCTTGTTTGGCAATTGTGATCCCTGCACAAAGTCAGTTTGGTGCTCAATTCCCCGAAGAGGGGGCAATCCACTTGGAAGCTCCTTTGGGAAGACATCCTCATAATCCTGCAAAAGAAAGGAAATAGAATTGGGAAGAGAAGAATGACATTGGTTAGTTTGTAACACATGATCCCTATGTGTGATAAGGATCAAAGAACTCTTGGACTCCACTTCCTCCCTTATCTCTTTGTAACTAGCCAACAGTACTTGGGCATTTCCTTTCAACTTCCTCCTTTCCTCCTCTTCATTGCTCTCGGCTGCCATATGATCTTCTTCACTCCTCCTCTTTTCTTAATAAATTTCAACGATATAGAGTTGTTGAAAAATGAATGTGTAGATGTTCACATGGTTGGTATATATGGCATTGGTGGAATAGGAAAAACGATGTAACTTTGACAAAAGGTATCTACAAGACTACAACCAAATATTTCAGCAATTCGATTGTAGTTTGCTTCCTTTCAAATATTGGATCAAGAAGGCATTTAATGGACAAATTTTCAAAGTAAAGACTTTGAAGTTAACAGTGTTACTGAAGGCATCAAATTAATAAAAGTAAGACTTGGGTCAAAGAAGGTTCTATTGTTTTTGATGAGCTCTTGTAAGGCTGGGCACCGAACCGGAATGGGACCACCGGACCGGAACGGGATGGTTTGACCGGGTTGTTGACCGGTACCGGGATGAACCGGACCGGAACTACCGGGATGGAGGCTCAGTTCCGTCCCGTCCCACTATATACCGGAATAGAACCGGGACGGACCGAAATGGACCGGAACGGAACGGAACGGGATGGGATAAACGGGACGGCACATATAGCTATTTCAAAAAATAATTATTTTTTTTGAGTTATTTTGAATTACGAAAATACGAATGTTTTTTTTATTTTTCTAAGTTATATTAGTTTATAGTATTTAAATTTTAAAATTTATAATAATTTTACTTAAGTTTATTTTAAAGATATTTTTTTTAATTTTTACGTATATAGGTTTGTAAGTTGAGTTTAATAAAGTTTTTTTTTTTAGTTTTTGAGCTTATGTAGTTATGTTATAAGTTTTAAAGATTTGAATCTTTTGAAGTTTATAAGTAATTAAGTTATACTTATAACTTGTAAGTTAAATAACTTAAGTTTGTAATTTTAAAAAAATTAAATAAACAAAAAAGAAATGCTAATAAAAGTAAATAATGACAAAAATATTATTTTTTATTTTAATTAAAAATGATTTACCGGGATCGGACCGGTACCGGACCGGACCGGAACGGAACCGGAATGAACCGGGATGAACCGGTACCGGTATACCGGTACAAAATCATGGTACCGTTCCGTTCCGTGTACCGGTTCAATGTATCCCATCCCGTCCCGAATACTACCGGACCGGAACAGACCGGAATGGTACCGGAACGGACCGGAATGGTACCGGTACAACCCGTTCCGGTGCCCAGCCTTAAGCTCTTGTGATATTGGAGTCACATTTGCAAGGAAGATTGGTAACTAAATGAAGATATGAAGTCCAAAAACTAAGAGCAATTCCTTGTAGTGATATCCAAAAAAATTCTCAAGATCAGCTTTGATGGACTTGATGATGATACTCGGAGTGTTTTGCTTGATATTGCGTGTTTCCATGGGTTTTATGTGGAGGATTTGTCAAACATTAAATGCATGTGGTTTTTATTCCTGAAGGGCAAAAGCAAATGCTTGCTCCAATGTGTATAATCTAGTGCAAGATATGGGAAGAGAAATCGCTCGCATGGAATCACCGTGAGATATTTGAAAACGGAGTGGATTGTTCAACCCTCAAGAAGTTCGCGATGTTCTACACGGAAATGAGGTCTATAAATTCTGAAACTAATTTCATGGTTTATTTGCTTATTGTTTTTGTTTGTCACCACAAGAGTTCAATTCATTTTGTGCTTCTTCTGTGGTTAGAAATGAGCATTTGCTTAAGTCAAACTCATACTATCAAAGGCAAAATTATCAGATCAAAATTCATCTATATTTAACAATTATCCAAATGACCAAATCAGTTTGCTGACCCATATATAGTTCTTAATAAATTTCAAATATGTTTAATTCTGCCTTATTTTAATACAAAATTCATCATTTTATTGTTTAATTACTAGTTCTTATAAAAAAAATGAAATGATTTTTTTTTTCCTGAAATGATATATAGTTACATAAAACTAATTGCTTGTAGACAGAGGTGAATCTAAGATTTAAAGGTTGTGGGTGCCAATGTGTTTAATAATAACTTATTACTAGTGATGGACATCGAATTAGGACGGACATTCAGTCAGTTCAATTTGTCTTGGGTTAATTCAATTTAATTTACAAGATTTTTGATTAATAAGTAATACATGAAAATTCAAAATAGCTTGTAAACGTAACCCTTCTAGCGACACTACGGGTAAATAGAAATATTTTCATTATGAAAAATACACAATATCTATACGACATAATAATAATAAAATAATTCAAATAAAATAAAACTCTAAATAAAGTGAAAAAACTCAATAAAGAAACCCAAAAATTTATACACAAAAGTAGGGTGATATGATACAGACAAAATGAGAAAGAAATATTAAGGTAATGATACAATCACACCGAATTAGTTGTTACACAAAATGAGGTTTTTCATCGTTATGATGAATTCAATGATACAATACAATAAAATTTAAGTAGCAATCAAAACATATTTAAACTAATAATACAATACGAGTAAAACCATCCAAACAAGGATAAGTGTCTTGATCTTGGAATAAGTATTTTTATATAATTTTGAAGAATTATTTTACTCCATAAGGAGAGTTGCAATAAAAAAAGTTGAACTCTATGAATGTATCTCAAAACTTGAACAAACCCTTCTATAGATGCATGAAATAATGTGATTTTTAAAAAATTTCATCCATGGTAATTTTTTCTTTTCGATAAGTATAACTTAAAAGTCTTGAAACTGCACACTTTAAACTCTAGCAACAATTCACAGAATTTTAAACTAATAGATATTCAAACTTCAGTAGTTGCTCTTGAAATTTTCCACGTTTAAGTTGGGGTATTTTCATCCAAATTTCAGTGTGAAAAGAGTTACTAATTAACTATTTATAACTCTTAAAATAGTCTCTAATATTTGTCTGGTTACACTATTAGACTCTCATAACGAACTAAAAAATGATGAAAGAAATATCCCTAAGACAATCTAAACGACTTTATCTCTTAATTAACCTTCATATGTTACGACCATAATTATGTTGACTGCTTCTACTGATCTTGATATGTATGTTATATTTCATTCTTTCATTTTATAGACAGTACTATTCCACATGTATTTACACCCCTTTTGTTGGGAGCGTGCTACATCTTTTGATTGACGTAGACTTAGGTACGCATATACGTGATCAATCTGGTCAGTAGATTCCATATCTTCTACTATTAGTGAGCCCCCTCTCTGTGTCCAGGGCCTAGTGTAACGATACATCTTGCTAATGCTATTGTTCGCTTTAGGTCCCACACAATTTTGAAATGCATCACTAATGTGTAAGGTTTGCTTACTTATATACTCAATATCTTTTTCTGTGTTTTGTCAATATGAGACTTCTTAATCTAAGTTGGGGTGTCACATATACCCTATTTTATGGATTCAACATCCTCGTTGAGGTTTGCCCCAATGCATGTGATTTGCATAAACTTAACATTGAAGTTTGCCCCATCTTACCGGGATTTTCCTTAATTTAGTTGAACTCTAGCCCACATCGACAAGGCTTACACAAGAGTGAATCTGATACCATTTGTAACTACCTTGCCACTAGTGATATTACTGTTCTGGGTCTAGAACCGTATGACTTTAAAACGTATTACTAGTGTGTAAGGTCCGCTTACTTATATACCCAACATCTCTCCTATATTTTTTCAATGTAGGACTTCTTAAGCTTGTATGACGTACACTTAGTCTTCATTTTTTAGAATTTTATGATTATGTGTTTAAGGTGTATCAGGGGCCTTGTCTCGATAGACATTACTTCATTATGTTTAGAGGTTTCATAAACATACAATTTGTTATGCTTTAGTTTGGACCTCTGTGTCCTTTGTCAGTGATTTCAATACTATGACTTACATTTATGCAAAATAATTCTTTTACAAAACTTGTCTCTTCAAATATTTTCATACTACATTTCCACTCATAACTAGATGTATGCTCATGTCTAATATCATGTTATGGACATGCTTGGGTCAGCAATTACATCGAGTGCCAGCTCCATCCAAGATCTAGGCTCGGGGCGTGACATAAACCCTTCTACCTAACTCTTAGCGGTACCATATAATGCTTACATCAACCTACTCCACATTGGTAGCTCAAGGATACTAACTAGGCACACATAAAAAATCCTAATCTTAGAGCCTCATACGACTATACACTATCTTGGGTATACATCTCAAGTCTCTTCTTTATCTAATGACATAGCCACAATTTACTGTTTTCATCTAAGGGTCACATACTCCTCACTTGTATCCTCACACTTCTTGCCAGTTAACATCTTTATTTATCGTATACTCTATGTCAAGCCTATTAGATCGAATCTCAAAACTAACATTATTACCCTCATAATGTCATTAATATTTTATTCATGATGTTTATCTAAAGTTCAAGCTTATTGTGTAGTATTGGACATGAATGGAAACACAGTTTCTCATATACTTTACTAACTTACAATTTCAAGGTAAAATGATTAAAACTTTCTACTTCAGAATTAAATTAACAAGCAGTCGACGACGTTGGAAAGAAGATTGACAGACCCATAATTTGGTAGGTAGACGGACACATAACTCTTCATATTCTAAGATATGTGCTCGTTTGAAATTGACCCAAGTAAATTAAATGAATAAATAAATAAATATTTCATCCGTTTACTTTTACTTATTCATTTTAAAATTTACACGTTTTTTTTAAAATACTAATGATTAATATGAGTATTTTATTATAATAGTTATATTAATTAACGTATAGTTTTGAATCTTAAAAAATAATAATATCGGAAATAAGTAATTATTATCGAAGGTAAACTACAAAAAAGATAATTACATTTTTTAATAAAAATAAGAATAATAAGAAAATATAAAAATTTACTACCTCCGTCCACTTTTAACTGTCATAGTTTTTTTTAGAGTCAAACGATATTTGACTAACATTTTACGATATATTTTTTCATCATATTGATATGGAAAATGTTGGAATTTATAGACTTTTCATATAGTTTTGAATATCTAATTTTTTTTGTTTTAAATATCAAATTAATGTAATATAATTTAACTTAAAAAATTAGTCAAATTAACTTTCAAAAAGCGCAACATAACAATTAAAAGTGGACAGAGTGAGCAACTTTGAAATTAAAAAATAAATAGAGGACGTAACATAAAATTGGAAAGTGTGAGTACAAATGTAGCATTGACCTTCACCCAATAAATATCTTTGGTTTAGGGTTTCATAAGAAAAACCATAAAAGAATAATCATCTACATCCCAAATTGACTAAAAATCGTTCAACATCCTTTCATACATGTATATATCTATCTAGTTCAAATTGTTGAATCCAAATCGTTTTGCTTAATTTCAAGGAACAATTATTTGGGGCTCAAAGAATACACAAGTGGATAGCTGCAAATGTTGCTGCTGATGGGTATGATTTCTTGATCCTTCTTTGTATCTTCTTTGTGAATCAAAACTCATCAAAATGAGTGTTATTTTGATTTGACCACTCATAATTTTTTTTTTCCAAGTTAAATGTATATTCAAACACAATTTCATAAAGTTAATATTTTAAATTTTACTTCAAAATCTATGGCCAAAAAGGTTGAAGCATATTTAGATTGTTATAATGCTTAAATAATTTACGTCTCAAAATAATTTATGCATTATGATCACGGTGGGTCAAGTCACGATCACAAAGAGTATATTGAGCGGATCGGATCAGATCTGAGTCGAGAAGATTTTTGGCCTTCGCATTTGCGATGGGTTGAGTTTAGGTCGACTCACGATCACAACGAGGTCCCACGATCACAAAGAAGGTTTTACCTTGAAAGACTTCAGATATCATTTTTGATCATAAACCCCATAACTCAATTTTGGGAGCTTAGGAATACATTTTGGGTGATTCAAAAGGGGGTTTTCAAAATTTATTCATTGGGTATGTTTCTAAACCTTTATTACACATTCCCCAATACTTTATTGATGATTTCTCCTTTAAATCACTATTTCAAATTGGGATAAAGTTATTTGACATTGGAAAGGAAAAGGGTCAAATACCCATGATATGAATTCTCTTGCTAGACACACAAAACCATAGATCTATTGGAAATTGAATTTGAAAAATCAATGGTCAAAATAAACCAGACCAACTTATTAAGTAAAACTGTAACACATCCAAATGAAGCTAAAACGTAAATCTACTAATAGAAACAAAAGATTGATTTCTTTAGAAATTTAGACAAACTAGCCATTGAGTCCTGAACCAACCAACAATTTAAAAGCAAAAATAAATCCAATATAATAATTACGTATAACAATTTTTATATCAAAGAAAAAGGAACTAAAATCAGAAGATGAAGATAAAGATGATATCATCACATATAAAGAAAAAGTGTCATTGTGGAATCAAGGATTTACAATTCATAACCTTAAGTTGTGCGATATAAACAACATAGAGGAAAACACGAATGTCTAAGAAGAAAATGTCACTAATTAGCAAATAAAGAATGATTTGAGAAAATGTACATCTATACATAGATAGCATGAAAGAGTGATTAAATGAGGAATATTTTCAGTGAAATGATAAATCAAGCACAACAAAGAACCTTAAATTACTTGCAAATGCACAAATGATGAGGGAGGCAGATGAAGACGCAAAGAAAAAAAGAGATAAATAAACAAGGGTTTCACCATGGATAATTAGTGGAAAATTTTACCCCTACTTGTTGATTCGCTAGATTAATGAATTGTGAAAACTTTCAAAAGTTATGAATTTCGGAAGTTATATCGCACAACTAGGTTATGAATTATAAATCCTTGATTCCACAATGATTTATTTTTCTTTATATGTGATGATATCGTCTTTATCTTCATCTTCTGATCCTAGTTCCTTTTTCAACGATTTACAAATTGTTACATGTAATTATTATATTGGATTTTATTTTTGTTTCTAAATTGGTTTGTTGGTTCATGGATCAAGGGCTAGTTTCTTTAAATGTTTTTGTCAGATCTTTCTACAGAAGTCAATCTTTTGCTTCTATTAGTTTATGTAATTTTTAGCTTCATTTGGATGTGTTTATGGTTTTCTTAATAAGCTGACCTGGTTTATTACGATTTTTCATTTCTTGTGTATTTGATTTTAATTTGTATATGATCATTTTTCCCTTTCCCTTAGCGTTTTCATGTTTAGTTTGTGTTTTGTGAATGGTTGGTGTGGTTCCCAATTCGATCGGGTGTCTTTGGTGATTTGACCCCTCTTGAGTTGAGAATTCATGATATGATTGACTTTGATCAACATTTTGAGCCCCGAGCATCAAATGCGAATTTTGTCAGTTCTATCTCGTCTGGAATGTCAAGTTTGAGCTAGTAAGGTGCTTGGTAAGATTTTCGAGGCCTTTGGTTAAGTTTTAGGTGTTTGGGTGAGAAGTTGAGTTTAAGCCTTAAGAGTGGCCTGGGAGCGTAATTCCATAATTTGCCCTCTTTTCAAAAATTCGACGATTCCATTGAGCTTGGAATGTCGATTTGTGGGTAGCATATCCAATTTATTTTTATCGAACTTCGAATGATTTCTGAGGGTCCATTTGAAGGCATTTTCCTTGAGTTGGGATGCTGATTTTTTAGTCTCTAGTGCATGTCATTTTTGACCTTCGTGATCGCGACCCATAGGCTCGCGATCGTGATGTGTCTTCTCTCTGACTTTCATGATCGCGACCCATAGGTTTGCGATCACGATGTACCCTATTTCCTTATCCGTCACGATTGCGGACAGGGGTCTCGCGATCGTGATGTGAATCCTAGTGCCTTCATGATAGTGATGACCATTTTTCACATGGACAAGACCTTAATTCAAGATTCTTCCCATTTTGCTCATTTCCACTATTTTTACTCGATTTGAGCTTAGGAGAGGCGACTCTTGGAAGTTTTTCTTGTTGAATTTCGTGTGATAAGTTCCTCTACCAACTCTGTATCATTTTCTTCAATTTTTCTCATCCAAAACACCTTTTAAATCTTTATTTCAATGTGGGTTTTTGAGGGATTTTCCCCTAATTTGTAAAATTGGTATTGGAGCTCGTTGTTTGATCGATTTTAATGGGGTTTTCAACCACAAACTCCTCTTGGCTTGTAGAACTAAAATTCTAATTTTACCCTTTCAATTTTTGAAGTAATTTTTGGACTATTTTACCCCCGGTTCTTTATCCCATCAATATGGATATCATTGAACTCTTTTTGATGAACTCTTTCCTTTCTTGATAGTTGATGATCGTCCTAGTGATCGTATGGTTAAGGAAGTGCTTCAATAGATTTGTTCGAGTGAAGTTTTAGCCTTCGAGGTAGGTTTGCGTATTCATCTTTTGGATTGAGATGAATAATTAACATTTCTTAAGAAGCCAACTATGAAATGAGTAGTAACATGAGTTTCAGAGGTTGGTAAGTGTTGACCTTCTTGTTTAGTTCGTATGATGCCTATTTGTGATGCTTAGCTTGTGTGGTGGATTGTGTATCTTTAACTATTGCTGGAAACCTATGATATAAAGTATATGCCAGAGGGAGGGGTTGTGTGGTCTATCTTTATATATGACATTGAGATGCCCAAGTTAGGGGCTTGAGTTAATTTTTGAACATCTTAAATGAAAGAAATGCTTTCTAAGTGGTAAAAACTGATTTCAAATGAATTCCTTCACTATCCCTATCATTTGAGGACGTGTTTCATGACTTGTTGAGTTTGAGAACTTTAAGATATTCAAAATTCTTGATGAACTGATATTCCCTTTGTTTTGTATGTATTGTGATGCATTCTTACTCATTCCGCATATCTTTGATCATCATATTACGAGAAAGTGGAGAAATACTACTTAAAAAAATGCGGCATCTTACTTATATCCTTGACCAAAAGCTAGGTGGCAAGTTGATTGGATATTTAGATCATAAGATCGGTATATTATAACACCCCCAAAATTTCTAAGCTAAGACCCCAATCTTTCTATAAGACCTTACAACTCTACTCTTAAAATTTGAATAATTTGTCGTAAGTATATGAGCTTGAAACATGTGATGTCCTACTCACTCATGTGTTTTAAGGTTCTTTAACAAGTGTATCAAGGGTATCTAAAGTGATTTAGGGTCATAAGAGACCTCTAACACCAAGTCAAGTTCAAAGCATTCTTATCGGCTAAGTTCTCGCATGAGTTCATATAAAAGTCAACTTCAAATAATCATATCTCTCAGAATATAATGAATTAGGTGGCCTATGACCTATCAAATTAAAGGTCTATGAGTCTTCTTACCTGCATTACCAAGTTTACCTTATTTTGAGTTTGAGGTAGAAAGTTATGGTTATTTTATTGGAACATGTCCGGGCTAGTAAATTCGGTGAGAATACCTGCCCATTTGGCAACTTGCCAAATGGGTTGGCGAATCTCTGAACCAGCTTGCCAAATTATCCTGAAAACCTTAAGTCTATGTCTATTTTGGCGATCTAAAGACCCATTTGGCGAACCACCAACTATTTCGCCGAGAAGACCTCTAGATCGCCGATTTGGCCAATAAGATTCATCAAAATGTTATTTTCTTTGATTTTTATGGTCTTCTTACGTTGTAGAAGGGTATTCTTAACTTCTTACCCTCAATCATCTTCCTTAAGTCCATCTTAGAAACTAATAACATCATTATACGTATATCAACTCTCAAAATCCTTAATTCACATTCTTCCAAAGATCAAGAACTACAAGAAAGTGATTTTTCTAATTTCACATGATCTAATGGCTCCAAGTTCAAGATTCTCTTCAAGAATCTTATGGTTTTCAACCCAAGATTCTTCTCCACTATTCATCTCCAAGAACACCGCAAGGAAGACAAAAGCTAGGGTTTCAAGTCTTTCAATCAAGTTCTTCTTTAAACTTCTTCAACAACTCAGTTCTTCCAAGTATGTAAGGCTATTCATAATATTGGACTAAATTGTCCTTACGCCCTACATCTAAATTCAGTCAGTAAGAGTCCATTCCAGTATTTTGCCCATAGTTTCTATGAAATTATAGATATGAATTTTGAGTTCCTTACTCTGTATCCTGAGTTCTTAATTATGAGATTATCATATTTTATATATTGATATCGTTGAGTTCTTTTTTCATGCTTATATATCACACAAAAAGTTATTCTAGACCAAACTCCATATTTTAGAGCTAATTGCATTGATTGAATTCTCATTCAAGTACGTTTACCAAGAATATTAACCAATGTCAAACTTAGGCCTTAACTTGAAAGTTAAAATACCTAATTGCACACTCACACTAAAAATGTTGAAAATCGTGCCGACCATGCTGCTAGCCTAAAATGACCATTTCAGAGTTGTTTGAATCGTTAGAATTAACCTTAGTCTAGGATCAGGCTAGTGTTGCCTTAGACCAGAGTCGTTTAGGATATATTACCTCCCTCTAGACCGGAGTTATAGACTTGAGTCTGATAGAATGGGCCTTAGTTCAGGTGTTGTTTCAGTTTTGTTGAGCTTTTATTCACTCTCCCTATTTATGTGACCCCATTAGATACCAGAGGTTTTTGTGCTTCGTTGGGTGACTCAGTATTAGAATGGCACATGCTAGGAGCCTTTTATTGATTTCTTGACTTTGAACGTCGTTCCACGATGGTATTAATGATAAATGATTTATGTTACTTAGAAGTTCTTATTGGTGCCCCCGGGTTTACTCTTGCTAACTAAGTTGGTTCCCATGTGAGTTTACTGGTTGGCTGGGCAATGGTCTTATTGGTACCCCTGGCTTACTCTTGCTATTATAATTGGGTTTGTGCCCTTGGGATTGTACTGGATGGATAGGTGATGGTCTTATTAGTGCCCCATGTACTTTTGCTACCTGGGATGTGCCCTTGGGAGTGTCTATCTAGCCGTGTTTCCTCTTTCTAGCTGGGTTGGTGGCCCTGGGAGTCTATTTTCTGTCTTGGTGAGCCCATTATTGGGTGCTTATAGATTAAGGTCGTTACTTGGGATATGAGGCCCAACTTTTATTTCCTGGTTTCGAATTCACTTTTTTCGCTCTTGTGGTTAGCTATTTTGTGTATCTGTAGGGCTTATGGGGTCTGTTCAAGTTTTTATTTTGAACTTGTGCATGAGTGTATCTTATAGGTTGATGAGGTCCAATTAGGTTTAGTGTATCTATATTTAGATTTACTTTTGCTATACTCGTATGGTTTCTTTTAAATTCTGCTTTTACCTCTGTTGTGTCTAGATTTTATCTTTTCATATTGTGTCTACCTTTCTTGCTCAGCGTCCTATGATGTCCACTGAGTACCTTTGTTTTGGTACTCATGCTACTCTCTGCATCTGTTTCATGAAGCATTTTCCATTACTAGCTACTAGCTGTGATCGTTCGTGCCAACAACTATTTTTGGATCAAAGACGATGGTGAGTACTTGGTGTTCTGGACTTGCTTATCTCCTTATGTATATTGTATAACTCGTCTTTTATACCTGGTGACAACTTTATTTTTGGTCCAATTTTGGGACTTGTACTCTTTTATTAGTACAACTCTGTCACGACCCAGACCGTCGTGATTGACACCCACACTAACTCTCCGGTGGGAGAACCACTACTATTACTCAAACCAAGCAACTAAATCAAAACTAAGACATTTAAGTTACGGAAGAAAGTTAAATACTAAGGAAATAAATAGAGTTCCCATAAACTCTAACAAAAGTCTAACAATAATAAACTAAAATTGCGGAAGTAATGCCTAGAACCTGAAAGTCAATGTACCAAAACATCTAAATTTCAACAAGTCTAAACAAGAAGAGATACAACCCCAATCTAATGAACTAATTAACTAACTAGAACATAGTCTAAGTCTGGAAATGGTGGACATAGACGAAAGAGAACCCATGGCAGCCCGAAAGAATTGGCTCACCCTTGAATTCGAACGATCACTGATCTCCTAAGCGAGGTCTGTCAGTAGCCGCTTGAAGATGCCCTATACTCAACAAAAATAAGAGAGAGTGCAGTATCAGTACACAGCCACACTGTACTGGTAGGATCACACGGCTATCCCACTAAGTGCAACATACATAAGTCATCACAACAATATAATCACATGCACATAACGAACATATACAATATTATCAACATTTACTAAGAACGAACAACTTCACATTTCTCAAGATACACAATTATATCAAATCATTGGTCTTCTTATGGAACCCAAACCCAAACATTTAGCATACCGGAACGTGGTACCCAATTCAATAATTATGCCGGAACGTGGCAACCGATCCCATAGTTATGTCGAAACGTGGCAACCGATCCATTCAACACACCACAATCACAAGTACATCCTCAAGATCATACATTTAAGTCATGATTTCATGGAAATCATCATTCATCTATCTCATTAAATCAAGTGTGATCAATAATGCAACATTCAAATACATACAAGTATCATAATGAAGCAAGAACAAACATACATCACACAATCATAGAATCACAACCATCACCTACCTTGAAACAAGCTTGAAACCTTCAGAAACTTGATCCTTCCCTTTCCGGATTCGTTCCGCTTGTTCTTGGTCTACAACCAATCATAATAACATGAGAATCAATAAACAATCTCTAATTACCCGGATTACTAACAATTCTAGCAACCCTAGATCATACTCATGATCCCAAGTATCCAAATAGGGTTGTTTCCACTATATAATCTAGATCAAAATCCTCCCCAATCGATAATTACCCATTCTATTATGTTACATGGATCGAAAAATGGATTCAGGGAGTGAAAAACTTACCTTTAGCCTCAAGAATGGTGAAAAACGAGTAAGAGTTGCCTGGGGTTCGTTCTTTAGCTCTAAAAGTTTAAAAGTTCATAATAAGGTCGTTTAAGGGTTTATTAACAACCTTAAGTTTTGTCGATCCCGCCACAGCAGCCACCATCCCGCTACAGTGGCCTCACCAAAGCGACCAAAATCCCCGCCAAAGCGGGTTGCACGAAACAGAGAGCTATTTAAAGAATTCCAAAATCCCCATTTCACAACACACCTCTAACCCACGACGCTCAGAAAATATCCTTCACTCTAAGATCGATTCCGAAAGTTCTACTCACTCGAATTTAATTTCATAAAGTCGTACAGGTTCCTTAACGAGTTATCTAACTACTCATGTAATCAAAATCATAAATAATTCACCCGATTGTTACCAGATTTCCTTGCACCTTAAATACTCTGATTTCGTTTAAATCTGGACTAGGTTGGGAAAAATCCAAATATTCTGAAAAAAGTTTTCCGGTCCCAAATTTTCCCCTGTTGGCTTTTCTATAACGACGAAAACAAGTCGTTACAATAGATACCAATTTATCCATCACTCGTCCCCGAGTGACAAAACTTAGGAAAAATTGGCTAAGGAAGAATGAAGTAGTACCTGAATCGACGAACAATTGGGGATACTTGTCTCGCATGTCTCTCTCGATTTCCCAAGTAGCTTCCTCAACTGGACGATGCTTCCATTGAACTTTCACGGACTTAATCTCCTTGGTCCTCAACTTACGCACGTGACGATCAAGAATTGCAATCGATTCCTCCTCATTTTGGAGGTCTTTGGCTAACACAATTGAGTCCCACTTTATGATATAATCCTCGTCACCATGATATCTCTTCAATATGGACAAATGAAATACCAGATGAACTCCCAATAATTTAGGAGGTAAAGCCAATCTATACGCTAACGGTCCCACACATTCAAGAATCTCAAATGTACCAATGTATCACAGACTTAACTTACCTTTCTTACCAAATCTCATCACCCCTTTTATGGGTGATACCTTAAGAAGAACATTCTCACCGATTTGAAATGCTATGTCTTTTACCTTATGATCCGCATACTTCTTCTGTCTACTATGGGCTGCTATAATTTAACTTGAATACTCCTAACCTTATCTTGAACATCCTTGACTAAATCAACCCCCAAAGGCTTCACATCTCCAGTCTCAAACCATCCTATGGGTGATTTACATCCCCTCCCATATTTTGCCTTAAATGGTGCCTTATCAATACTGGAGTGATAATTATTATTATAGGAGAACTCACACAAAGGTATGAATTTATCCCAATGCCCTCCAAAATTAAGCACACATGCCCTCAACATGTCTTCTAATACTTGAATAGTCCTCTCTGACTGCCCGTCTGTTTGTGGATGGAAGGCTGTACTAAAAGTGAGTTGTGTGCCCAATTCATCATGCAATTTCCTCCAAAACTTGAATGTGAATTGGGTACCACGGTCTGAGATGATAGAGAGGGGCACCCCATGAAACCTCACTATCTCTTTCACATAGACCTTAGCCAATTGCTCAACATTATAATCTATTCTTACCGGAATAAAATGGGCTGACTTAGTCAATCTATCAACAGTTATCCAAATAGAATCAAACTTCCCCAAAGTCTTGGGAAGATCAACCACAAAATCCATGGCTATTGTTTCCCACTTCCATTCCGAAATTGGCATTCTCTGAAGCAAACCTGCAGGTCTTTGTTGTTCAGACTTCACTTGTTGACAATTTTGACACTTCGCCACAAACTCCGCTATATCCTTCTTCATGCTCGACCACCAATAAATTCTCTTCAAATCTTGATACATCTTGGTCACACCCGGATGAATAGAATATCGCAAACCATGAGACTCTGCCAACAATTTCTCAATCAAGTCATCTACTATAGGAACACAGATCCTTACCTTAAAATTGAGCACACTATCCGCATCAAGAGTGGTCTCTTGTGCCTTACCATTCGCAGTCTTCTTTCTAAGCTCCTCCAATCGTTGTGATTGGCACCCACACTAACTCTCCGGTGGGAGAACCACTACTATAACTCAAACCAAGCAACTAAACCAAAACTAAGGCATTTAAGTTACGAAAGCAAGTTAAATACTAAGGAAATAAATAGAGTTCCCATAAACTCTAACAAAAGTCTAACAATAATAAACTAACATTGCAAAAATAGTGCCTAGAACCTGAAAGTCAATGTACCAAAACATCTAAAGTTTAACAAGTCTAAACAAGAAGGGATGCAACCCCAATCTAATGAACTAATCAACTAACTAGAACATAGTCTAAGACTAGAAATTGTGGACATAGACGAAAGAGAACCCATGCCAGCCCGAAAAAATTGGCTCACCCTTGAATTTGAACGATCACTGATCTCCTAAGCGAGGTCTGTCAGTAGCCGCTTGAAGATGCCCTATACTCAACAAAAATAAGAGAAAGTGCAGTATCAATACACAACCATAGTGTACTAGTAGGATCACGCGGCTATCCCACTAAGTGCAACATATATAAGTCATCACAACAATATAATCACATGCACATAACGAACATATACAATATTATCAACATTTACTAAGAACGAACAACTTCACATTTCTCATGATACACAATTATATCAAATCATTGGTTCTCTCATGGAACCCAAACTCAAACATTTAGCATACCAGAACGTGGTCCCCGATCCAATAATTATGCCAGAACGTGGCAACCGATCCCATAGTTATGCCGGAACGTGGCAACTGTTCCAAGTTAGTTATGCCGGAACGAGGCTACCGATCCATTCAACACACCACAATCACAATTACAACTACGTCATCAAGATCATACATTTAAGTCATGATTTCCTGGAAATCATCATTCATCTATTTATTTACATCAAGTGTGATCAATAATGCAACATTTAAATACATGCAAGTATCATAATGAAACAAGATCAAACATACATCAAACAATCATAGAATCACAACCATCACCTACCTCGAAACAAGCTTGAAACCTTAAGAAACTTGATCCTTCCCTTTCCGGATTCATTCCGGTTGTTCTTGGTCTACAAAGAATCATAATAACACGAGAATCAATAAACAATCACTAATTACCCGGATTACTAACAATTCTAACAACCCTAGATTATACCCATGATCCCAAGTATCTAAATAAGGCTGTTTCCACCATTGAATGTAGATCAAAACCCTCCCCCATCGATAATTACCCATTCTATTATGTTCTACAGATCGAAAAATGAATTTAGGGAATGAAAAGCTTACCTTTAGCCTCAAGAATGGTGAAAAATGAGTAGGAGTCGCCTAGAGTTCGTTCTTTAGCTTGAAAAGTCAAAAAGTGCATAATAAGGTCATTTAGGGGTTTATTAACGACCTTAAGTCGCGTCGATCCCGCCATAGCGGCCACCACCCCGCTACAGCGTCCCCGCCAAAGAAACCAAAATCCCCGCCAAAGCGGGTTGCACGAAACAGAGAGCTATTTAAAGAATTCCAAAATCCCCATTTCACAACACACCTCTAACCCACGACGCTCAGGAAATAACCTTCACGCTAAGATCGATTCCGAGAGTTCTACTAGCTTGAATTTAATTTTGTAAAGTTGTACAGGTTCCTTAACGAGTTATCTAACTACTCTTGTAATCAAAAGCATAAATAATGCACACTATTGTTACCATATTTTCCTACTCCTTAAAGACTTTAATTTCTTCCAAATCTGGACTAGGTTGGGAAAAATCTAAATACTACGAAAAAGTTTTTTGGTCTCAAATTTCCTCCCGTTAGCTTTTCCATAATGACGAAAACAAGTCGTTACAAATTCTGTACTCGTGACTTCCAGATTCTGGGAGGGATCTTTTTGTATTTAGTTTTGGTTCGCTTTCGCTTCTGACTTGATTTGTTGTTTAAAGTCTTACTTCTTATTTCTACTCTTATACTCATTACTTGTCGTTCTGAGTTACGAGTTGACTTGCCTACTAGTGGGCTATAGTCGTGGTTCGAGGAATCATGTTGTGACAAGTTAGTATCAAAACCCCATGTTCGTCGATGTTACTTGTACATATGTCATACCTAGAAGAGTCCTACAGATTGGTGTGGAGATGTTCTTATTCTATCTTTGGTAGGCTATAATGTGTCTTTAGGAACTTTCTATATTTTGTATCACTTTCATGTAGTGTATGTGTATTGGTTTCATGAATTCTTACCAGTTTCACCTTTTTAGTAGGATTGTACGAACGCGCCATGTGGCAACTTGAGTTAGTGGTCGACCTCCCCTACAGGCTAGGGATGCAACATCAACTCCAAATGGGGAGAGGGATCCTAAGCTCACAGCGGATCCTCTAGCGGGCAGGGTTCCAATTTAGCTAGTGGGGCCGAGGCCAGCCCAGCTGCCACCCGGACCAACTATGGCTCCAGACCTTCAGGCAACCATTACATAACTTTTGACTGTGCTTGGTGGCATGCAACTATCCCAGCCAACACCATAGGGTCTTCCTGCAGTAAAGGCACCTCAGGTCCAGGTACCACCTCGGGGGGTGCCCATCCCGTGATTGCAGCTGGAGCAATACCACTAGAAGAGTAGAAGATGCTTAGAGTATTTCTCAGACTCTCACCTGTGAGATTTTCTAAGGCCGTGGGTGAGGATGCCCACAAGTTTCTTACTACTTGCCGGGAGTGACTACATACTTTGGGTGTAGTGGAGTCGAGAGGAGTCGACCTCACCGCTTATCAGCTAGATGGGCCATCTAGACAGTGTTGGCATACTTTCATAGAGATCAGGCCAGCTGGGTCTCCTTTGATCACTTGGACCGAGTTCATGAGATTTACCGAATGTTGGGCACCCTCACCTTCCTATGTAGATCCACCCCTGTTTGAAAAAATCAGGTATGAATACTTTGGAAAAGTACTGCATATAGGTTCACATCGTATACAAAATATTCATTCAAACATAAGCTAATGTTTATTCTTTCATTAAGTTTCTGCATACTATTTTTCCTTTATTTTGTTCACCTTTCATTTTTTTCATTTTGATATTATTTTAGTAGTATGCAGATATTTTGTTTCAGCGAAACGAATCAATATATTTGTTTTTGATAGTTATGGCATCCATGATAATTTGTTATGCATCTCAATTAATTCCATAGAGACCTGTGCTCCATAACATCGCACTGTTGGGTAAACTCGATCCACCGAGGCTTGGACAAATGAGAGGAGATCAGAAACCTCATGACTTTCAATTAATTTAAACTCAAGACCTCATGACTCTCAACTAATTTCATTGAACAATGACTCCTCATCAGTCATTCGCAAGCCTTTACTTTATGTAAATCACACTCACTCTAACAACGTACCTAAGCATGATGGGTCAATGAGAAAATTTGAACAAATAACATATAATATGCTTTTTAAAAAAATAAAAAGTTAAAACATACATATAACTATGTTGACTAGTCTTAAATAAAACATTCCTCTCATATCATTAGAATGTCAATGATAGGACAAATACAACATTGCTGTTAGCACCAGTTTAAAGTAAACATTCCTCTCATATCATACTATTCTCTAGTATTGCTGTTAGCACCAATTTCATTTGAAACATTCTTATCTGCATGTTCATTGAGTTGTTTCTTTCTTTCGTCAAGTTTAGCCTGCTTAACAATAATAACTTTAACAAACCCTTAATTTGTCTAGCATCAAGTTCAGAGAAGCTTCTTTCTTCAACAACATGGTTTAAGAGGTTCTTCATTTTCGTCTTCTCAGTCAGTTTCTCTATTACGCTAATATATTTTTCCTGGCATTTACTTTTCTTTGAAGGTAGGTTTCAATTTTAACTAACCCTTTTTGTTATATTGGTCCTCGAAGTAATTTAATTAGTCCTTTACTGTGCCATTAGCCTGGGTTAAACTCGGCCAAGCAAAAGCATTGGTTTTTCCGGGAATAAAAATAATTACACCTTTGTATCACATAGAACATATAGTTTTTCTGCTTTGTTACATAATGGTGCTAATATTTTATCTAAAATAAATTTTCTGGTTCTCTCATCGAGATTCCTAATATTCTTAAGCCTCTTACCAGTCATATGACTATGAATTTTTTTACTATGTTTGAGGTATAACTTGTACTAGTTGTATGAGGATATTATTTTATTGATATCCCATGTTTTATTTTGCTTTATGGCCTTTGAATTTTTTTTACTAGGTGTGAGGCACAACTATTACTAGTTGTGTGAGGGATTATTTTATTTATATTAAATTCTAATCAGTGGGAGTCATGCTTTATTTTCCTTCTTGACCTTTTGTTTCTCTTTCTTACTAATTCTTCTCTTTCCTCATTTTTCTCTCTTTTGTTTTTTAAAAAAAAATTAATTTAATTACTCCCTTAGTTTGTATGGATGAAAATAATTAATATCTTTTACTTATTTGTTTTAACCGAAAGTATTTTTCAAATTATAATTTTCATTATTTATATAATTAAAGGCTATGAGCATAACAAAATTCAAGTTATTTCTTTGAATGATTACTTATGTCATGAAAATTGACCACTAAATCTATTCTTCTTTCTTTTCCTCCCATTTTTCATTTATTGTACTTTAAAATTTTCTGTCTTCGTATTTGTGTCTTTTTAACTTCTACTTTTAGGAACCATTTAAGCATAAAAAGTTATTTATAAAATATTTTTTCACTTTATTTAACAATTGATTTTTGACCATGAAAATTTGAAACACATCCTTATCTTTTTGAAGGTATATTTTAAATTTGGAAAACATGTTGGTGTAATGTATTTTTTCAACTTACTTTTAACTTTTAAAATTGTATTTAAATATAATATGAACATTATTTTGTACATTTTCTTGAAAAAAAAAAACATAACTCTATTTTCAACTCTAACTACATATATTTCAGGTACAATAAAAATATATATGATTTATATAGTCAAACACCTAATAATATTAATAATAACCATGCTTTCTATGTTCATAACTTCTAAATATTTAATGTATAATTTAGTAACAAGTGTTTCATTATATATATACACACACACATTCAATTGTATTTTCACTATTTTCATTTATTCAAACACAGAGAGTAATTGAATTGATTTCAAATTAAAGTTTTGGAGAAAACAAAAAATGAGAAAAAGGGGAAAGAGAAAAGTAAGAAAGAGAAACAATGGCCAAGAAGGAAAATAAAACACAAATCCCACGGGTCAGAATATAATATCAATAAAATAATATCCTTATACAACTAATACAAGTTAAACCTCGCACACAATAAATATTTTCATAAATCATGATAGACTTATTGAATTTACTACACAATTATCAATGTTGTTGATGTGTACATATCTGTCATGATACTCATGGCACAAAATTAGAGGCATGAAGGCAACTACCCTAACCCTCATAGTAGGTAAGCCAACCATATGCGAAGACAGACAACATAGAATACATGTAAAAGTAATTCAAATTAGAACACAATATTCTAAATCTCAGAACATTTTGTAAATAAAGCAATAGTACATAAACATAAATCACAAGGCTTAACGTTACGTGCACAAGAACTTTTTATTATAAAGAAAAATGAAAAGTCGAGCACATCAGTTGTCTAAAAAGCTAGTAAGAAGAAAATGAAAGTAAAAAGGGAATCGGGCAGGGTCTCCGAATCTAAGGAGCTCACTTCAAATATGTATCAACAACAACCACAAACGAGTCAAGAATTATATGAATCTTTAGTGTTAGGATCGACATAAAAAAAGATGCATCAATATTAGTTTGAGTACAACATCAAATCATCTAATTTATTACTTTTACCTACAATTTCTCCCAACCCCTATCATGCTTTACACAATAAGTTACCACCCAAGCTAAGTTTGAAAAAAAAAAGTAATCAATAACCTACCTCAAAGCTTAACTGCTAAGCCATAAACTATAAATTTTCCTTTTTCATATGGCAAACACTCACAATCTATCAAAAATACAATCCTTTTGAAAATAAGCTTCCATTGATACCCATATCACAACATAAAGGTTTGTGTAAAAAATTCAACCTCGAGACCCGTCGTTGAAACAAAAATTTTCCGTCGAAAACCTTTTACCATAGTAATGAACTGAAACCAATTTCATTGAAATTAGAGTTTAAATTAGACTTCAAAACCCCAATTTACAATCATATTTTAGAAAAATCTAAGTTGCATTTTTCATTCGCAATAAAGAAACAAAATAAACGATTAATCAACTTGAAAAAATCATATGGAAGGTTAAAAACTTACCCCTATAAAGAAATCTTTTAAAGCCCTCTAAAATCACCTCAATCCATGGTCAAAATATCCAAAATGGAATTTAGGACAAATGGTGTCGATCGGGGAAGAGTCACAAAAGCCAGTAATGTAACTCGGCTTCGCGATAGCTAAAGGTTTCTGTAAGAGCAACATTCCCATGAAAAGCCTTTCTCTATAAAGAGGAGTTGTAAGAGAGACCAAGTCAATTTAAAGTGACCTATTAGAATGGCCAAATAACCATTTTGGGGTCATCTTGACCAAATATTGATTGTGGTCAACTTTAAACATTAGAAACTCAAGAAATCCCTCCTAAGGGTTCAAAATGACTCTGAATGCCTCGAGAATTGTGTCAACGTCGAACAAGGCCATTAATCACCCTCTAGACTTGGTGGAAATATCAAAACTCAAATTCGACCTTGCCAACCCCAAAGGTTGACTTTGGTCAGACCTTTCTAGTTTCCAACTTGCAAAACTGAAATGCTACTCAAAATACATCTGATCACCTCGAGCATTGTTCCATAGATCTTTGCAAGTCATAAATAGCTAACAACAACTATTGAGAAGTTTAAAAAGAGGGTAAATCAAAGAAGAACATCTTTGATGGTCGTGACAATATCTTTAAAGCACCTTTAAGAGGGTGACTTGTTATTCCAAGTACCTTTTAAAGCAACAAACATATGCCTAAATTTTAATTGCATCTAGTTTTTGTATTGATTCAAATAACATTATGTTTTCCCCTAATTTGTTGATGTATTTTGTTCAAATTACCCTAAATCGATTGGCCATATCTTATACACATCTGAAACCCACATCCACAACCATGTCGTGTTAACATAGGTGTAAAATCCGAAGTGAAGAATCCATGAAACATAGCTTTCATCTAATGAAATATTAAAAGTATCCAAAAATTTATACAGGTAAGGTAAAACATTTTTTTTTTATCCATATAGTTCAATTCTCTCATCCTACTCCTTTTTCTTTCTATTTTTTTTCTTGTCCTTTTTCTTTCTTCTTTGAAATATTTCTTTAAGCTTAATTAGAAAAAAACTTTCCGCTAGACTCAATCAGTTTGAAGCTCTTTTTTGAGAGAATTATTTTTAAAATTCATCAAAATTGAAATAAAGCCTAATACAAAATGGAACACAAAGAATAATCTTTTAGTGGTAAACTAGTGGTCAATCCCTAATCACAAAAGGTGATAATACTTTGGTTATTTCTACAAGTAGACCTAATAAGCTAGCCTTTCATGATCACCATGACCGGCGGCCAACCACCTACAGTGGTTGGTACGCCTTCGCTACCCCCTTCGAATACAAAGTTCTCACCTTTAAACCCCAACATCGCTACCAATATAGTTAATCCTACTCCTTATCCCATGAATTTTACTAATACAGTTAAACCAAACACTCCTAACAACCTGGCAGATCCCATACCAATGAAACTAATTACTTTTATTCATGGAGAACCCCGAATTATATGGACTGCGACAGAAGTTGAACGTATGAATATACTGGAAAATCTTCAATATGCTGTCGTCAGAAAATTCTCTTATGGCTGGTCAGACATGGAAAAACTCAGGAAATTAATTCCTTCTCAATGTGGCATTAAAGGAGAATGTCAAATAGGATTCTTTCGGAATCGCCATGTCTTGATTAGGCTTACTTTGATGGAGGATTTTGTGAATTTAACTTCAAGAGGTGCGTATTTCATCACAGCTAAAGAAGGGCACTCATACCAGATGAGGCCATTGATATACGATTCACCTTTCAAAGTTGACGAGGAAATTACCAAAGTGATGACATGGATCTCTTTTCCTAATCTATTACCTACTTATTTTGACAAATAATCTCTTTTCTCCCTGGCAGCGACAGTGGGTAAACCTTTACATCTGGACTTGGCAATGATCAATAAAACTAGACCTAGCTGTGCAAAAGTGAAAGTTTTAGTAGATCTATTGGGAGATGCCTAAAACAGTCAGAATGGACATCATGAATGAAGAGACGGGCTCAATGAGAACATAAACAGTTAAAATAAAATATGAATACTTGCCTAAGTATTGCTTGAAATGCATATTACAAGGGCATGGCTTGATGAATTGCAGGATTGTAAATCCTGAATTAAGACCTGCAAATGAGGAGAAATAACAGGAAAGTAGCAACAATGAAGATGGAAAGCAACATATGGGGGATCAAAAACATAACAAGGAGGAAAATGAGATAAAAAGGAAACAAGAGAGCAACACAAATATATGGCAAAGAAATAAGTATAAACATATCCCAAGAACCCTAGCCAGTGGAAAAATGATTGGTAACCCAGAGAACTTCAAGGTAGTGAAAGATAATAGAGTATACGACACAATAGATAAGACCCAAAAAGAAGGAAAACATATGATACAAACACATAACAAGTTTGATTTTGATGCTCTAGCAGAAAAGTGTGAAGATAATAATAACAAAGTCCTGTCAAATCAAGAAAATAGTAAGGAAAAAAGGAATTGAGAAAAAAGCCCTCCGATTCAACTATTAGCCTCAGATTCAGTGATAGATGTATCAACACATTCAATCACCGACAACAATGAAGACATGCTCAAAGGGGACCAAGTAGCAGAATCGACAAAAGATTGGGTGAAGACCGTATTTGTGAGAATGTGAAAGGAAAACAAATCACATGGAGACACAAAGAAGGGGCATCATAGTACGGAAGAGAAATAAGATAAATCTATCATACAAAACTCTCTATTACAAGCAAAAGATGATAAGAAAGAAAAGGAAGTGGATTTTAAGGCACTGGACAGTACACACATGGAACATGAAAGGAGATAGGCCACCAAAACCACCAGATGGAACTGAATCAAACAGGTAGTTGGATATAAAATAACCATTGACACACTCGCAAAACCAACTAACAGATTACAATGAAGATATATATGAAGTAGATGGAGATTCAACTTTGCAGCAAAACATTGATCTAATAGCGATAGAGGTAGATATATCTCCAAGACAACTGGTACAACTACAACAAAGAGAATCCAAGAAGAAAGCTCCAAGAAGCAGACGTATTCCCCCACTGGGAGTATCTACAAGGAGCAATAAATCCAATTCAAGTTCTCAATGATTGAAAAAGCTCTTTTTTGGAATAATAGATCAGTTAATTCTCAAGAATCTTTTTAGAGATTAATTGAACTAAAGAGAAGATATCATTATTCCTACATTGCTATAATGGAACCTTTCCAAGATGCCTCAAAGCTTGAAGAGTACAAGAGGAAATTGGGTATAGATAATGCTCTAGTTAACGCATCAGGCAAAAATTGGATTTTCTGGGAGAATACATGGCAAGGAACTTTGGTGGAAAGTTCTCATCAACACATTTCTATAAATTTTAAGCAGGAAGGAGGGTAAATAGAGGTCATCATAACAACAATATATGCCAAATGTGATGATAATATGAGAGAAGAGCTGTGGGATACACTACAGTATATTGCAACGAATAATAAACCATGGTTGGTTGGAGGATATTTTAATGTGATTTTAACTCAAGAGGAAAAACTTGGTGGACTACCTATTTGTAATATAGAAACCTCTGCTTTTGCGCAATGTATTGCTTCGTGTGTTTTAAATTACTTGGGATTCAGGAAGTAAATACACTTGGTGGAATGGAAGAGTCGGAGAGGCATGCCATTTTAAATGAATGGGCAGGATCTTATGTAATCAGGACTTTCTGGCTTTATTCCCTACAAATGAGGTTACTCACTTTGTCAAACAGGGTTCTTACCATGCACCTTTTTATTTGAAGTGCAACGTTACAGAGTAAGCAATTACTAAAGCATTTAAGTTTTTGAACTTCTGGACTAAGCACAATACTTTCTTGGAAGTAACTAAGCAAACTGGACAACATATTTCAGTGCTAATTCTTTCTATGTATACCAATATAAAATTATAAAAAAGTGAAAAAGGCACTAAGTCAATGGAGCAAGAATACCTATGGAAATATCTTTCAAAAATAGCTACTATAGAGGATACTATTAAGGTTAAGGAGGTACAATATGAGGCAGATCCCTCTCTGGACAATAGGGAATTACTTATGGAAGCCCAAGTAGAGTTAACAAAATATTTGCACTTGGAAGAGGAATATTGGAAGCAAAAATATGGCATGAGATGGTTCAAAGATGGGGTAGAAACACTAAATTCTGTAAATGGGAGGATAAAGAGACTAGCTTTACAAAGAATCTAAGATTATCATAGAGTATGGCTTACTGGTAAGAAAGAAATGGGGGATGAAGCCGTGAGCTTCTTTGAGAAGCAATTCATGGAGGAAAGACAACCTACTGATTTTCAATTACTAAATCATATTCCTGAGAAGATTTCAAAGGAAAAGAACACATTCCTGGAAGCACTACCAACTGAAGAGGAGGTCAGAAAAATAGTTTTTGCACTTAATAGAGATAGTTGTTGTGGTCCTGATGTTTCACTAGAACTTTCTATAAGAAGTGCTAGGATATCATAAGGGAAGACTTAACTTTGATGGTTAAAGCATTTTTCTGTGGAAGTGAACTACCAAAATTCATTACTCACACAAATTTAGTGCTAATACCAAAGAAAGATATTGTTAATTCCTATACAGATATGAAACCTCTAAGTTTGAGCAATTTTGTTACCAAAATATTATCTAGAGTAATTCATGAAAGATTTGTAGGGATCATACCATCTCTAACATCATCTTCTTAGTCAGGTTTTTTCAAGGGCAGAAGTATAGTAAAAAATGTGTTTCTAGCACAAGAGATTGTCAGAGACATTAGAATCAGAGCCAAATATGTAAATGCGGTGATTAAACTAGATATGACAAAATCCTATGACAGGTTTTCTTGGGTATTCATAACTAAAGTCATCAGAAAGTTTGGATTCAGTGAAGTATTCATTGATATGATATGTAGGTTTATTTCCAATAATTGGTACTCAGTTCTATTTAATGGGCAAAGTAATGATTTTTTCAAATCATCTAGAGGGGTGAAACAAGGAGACACTCTTTCCCCTACCTTGTCTATATTGGCTACAAAAGTATTATCCAGGAGGCTAAATACTCTACATAATGACCCATTTGTTAAAGGATATGGTATGCCTAAATTGAGTCCTTAGATCAATCATCTATCCTATGCAGATGACACCATACTCTTTTGTTCAAGAGATGGTAAACCCTTAAAAAAGATGCTCAAAATCTTAAAAAAAATATGAGAAATCATCTGGACAATTAATAAACAGTGAAAAGAGTAGTTTCTACCTCCACCAAAAGATTGATAATCATACTTATGAATAGAATAAAAAAATACTCTAGACATGAAGAAAGGTTATTTTTCAATTATCTATCTAGGGTGTCCTGTTTTTTATGGAAAGAGGAGAATAATATACTTTGAAGAGCTAGTGAAAAATATTATAAGAAGGGTTCAATCTTGGCAGAATAGACTACTTTCATTTGGTGGAAGATACATATAGATTAAGCATGTGCTACAAACTATGCCTGCCCATTTGCTCTCAGCTATGACCCCCCTGGTTGGAGTGCTCAAGCAAATACATTAATTTTTTGCTAAATGTTTCTGGAATAATACACCAGGGACGAAAAGAAAACACTGGGTGGCCTGAGATACTCAATGCACACAAAAGGATGGAGGAGGTCTAGGTTTTAGATCTCTAAAAGACACCTCAAATGCTCTATTTGCTAAACTTTGGTGGAATTTTAGAACCTCTACAAGCCTATGGAGTTCATTCATGTGGAACAAATATTGTAAAAAGCTTCATTCGATTTTAGCAGAAGGAAGAAATAGTTCAAGTGTATGGAAATAAATGATACAAATTAGGGAAGTGGTTGAGCATATGATTGTATTGAAACCTAAGCAAGGAAATTCTAGCTTTTGGTTTGAAAATTGTACAGGACTTGGAACTTTATACTTTATTGTTCCCGAGGGACTTATAAAGGAAAAAGTAGAGGCAACAACTTATGTCTCAAATGGGGAATGAAACTTGGAGAAGCTGAAAGATAGCCTACCAGAAGACATAGTACAACACATAACAGAAAGAATAAAAACTCCTTTGGGTGAAGGAGGAAATGATATTACATACTGGAGCATTGAAAGTTCAAGCAACTTTACAGTCAAGAGTGCATGGGAATTTATGAGGACAAAACTTCATAAGTAGAACATTTACAACTATATATGGGCAAAAAGATTGCCTATCAAGATCAGTATTTTCATGTGGAGAGTTTTGAGGGAAAGGATTTCTGCTGATGATAATCTCAAAAAGATGCGCATAAATATTTCTCCAAGATACTGGTGTTGTGAGGCTTACCGACATGAAACAATGAGCCATATTTTTCTAACATCTCCTATAACTGCAAGACTATGAAGACAGTTTGCTTTATGTGCAAGCATTGCTATGGAAGGGATGCAGTTTTCACAAGTACTTATCACTTGGTGGAACACTACATCAACACCTAAATTGAAGCCAATGTTGAGAGTCCTCCCTAGTTTTATAATTTGGGAGCTTTGGAAAAGATGAAATTCTATTAGACATGGAAACGACATATCTTACAACAAACTGAAATATCCGATTCACCACTTGACATATCAGTTCATAAGCGTAAGATTCCCATGGTTAAATAGCTTTCCAACATAGTGGACATATATGATCAGAAGTTTAAGTAGCTATAGACCCAAGCTATACTATGCTAAAATCACTTGTGTTTTACCACTAACCGGCAGACTCAAGATCAACACTGATGGGTCTAGTAGAGAAAACCCTGGGAGGAGTTCATATAGTTTACATTCAAGGATTGAAAAAGGAGACTTAGTATTTGCTCAAGCACAAGTGATTCATAATACTACTAGTACAGAGAAAGAAATTAAAGCTATACTAGAAGTTATGAGATACTGTCAAAGAGCTAATATTCACAATGTATTCATAGAAACAGATTTCTTAGGCAGTAAGAACATGATTCAGAAACAATGGAAACCCCATGCGAGGTGGCAAACATGATAGAGGAAAACCAGGAATACATTCAAACTATGCATGCTCATATATGACACACATTCAGAGAAGGTAACAGGTTAGCTGATTTTTTAGCTAATCATTTTTTGAACTATCAAAGTTCAATACATTATACAACCTTCCTAGATCTACCAACACAGGCTAGGAAGATCCTTAATAGTGACAAATCTCAGCTCCCAAATATGAAAATTAAGACTAAAAGGATCAACCTAGAGAACAACTCGAGCATACAGAATCAAAGTTGATGACGACTAAAGCTTCATAATCATCATGAAACAAGACAACATTTGAAGAAAGAAATACCCAATACATTTGTGTATAGATGGAGTTTAAGAGTGTACAATACCTAGATCTAGCAGAAATAAATCAATTTATCAGATACAAGGGGAAGTTGGATATGGACCTTCAATCAGCAATACATAAAACTTGATTGAAAGAGAATGCATCATAGTCCTTCGAGCTATAGAGAAAATCTCAAGAGATGAGCTTGCAACTGAAAAACAATAAAACAATGGAAATCATGGAAAAGATATCGAGAATCAAGTTAAGTATAAAAAAAGAAAGCAGCAAGAGAATAACTTACGAGATCAATGAAGGAGGAGCTGAAAAAAGGCGGATGATTGAGCTCTCAAAACCATTAGTTTACTTTCCTTAATTTTTTTTTGAGTTATATTAGTAGGACTAGACAGTCTGTCGTTTTTAAAAAAAATTATTTTTCTTTCTTTACTTATAAATAAATTGGGCTTGGCCCAACATATTTTACCCCATAAAAGTGGTCAATTCCTCAATTGATAAGTGCAATGAGTGAAATTTGACTGCAATTGACAGTACTTTTATAATTACATATAAGAAAAATACTAATTGAAAAGGGATCAACTAAAATTGTTTCAAAGTCATATTATATTGTCGATTATTAATTTATTTTTTTATATAGGATGAGATTACCATTCATTGTAAAAATAGGTTTATTGGAAAAAATTACAAATTATACACAAAACAAGATTTTCTTGAAATTGTAGCATTCGGGCTAGTTTGCACACACCTCGACTAATTTCATAGGGCACCTATACTCCCCAATAATGTAAGGATCGGGTAATTCTATTCACCAAAGCTTGGACAAATGAGAGGAAATCATAATGTTTTTGTGTGGTGCTTGAATTTGGACTCGAGACCTCATAACTTTCAACTCACTATATTGATCAATGAGTCTTTCATTTGTTATTCACAAACCTTAACTTTATGTTAATTGCACTCACTCTAACGGAGTACTTATGAATGACGCGCCAAACATCAGTGAGAAAATGGGAACAACTACATACAACAAACATTTTTATTTGATAAAAATTGGAGGATACATATAACTTGATTGACTAGACTTAAATAAAATATCTTTCATATATTATTTAAATGACAACTATAACATGAATAGATGAACCATGAGCGACAATCTAATAACTAGGAAGCGCTATTTAAAGACATAATGACAAAATAGTGATTGAAGAATATAAAAGTACTACATGACCAATCAACATCCTAAGGATCCCATCATTATCTTCTCCAACATTGCTATCATTAGCACTAGTTTGATTTAAAATATTCTCATCTACACGTTTATTGAGTTTAGTCTTCCTTTCATTAAGTTTAGTCTGCTTTGCTTCAAATAGCTTTAACAAACCTTTAGTTTCTCTAGCATCTAGTTCATGAATGGTATTTCTCCATTTCCTTCTCTTCAGCTGTTTGCTCTATTGTATCAATATATTTTTCCCGAGCATCAACTTTTTGTTGAAGATAGGTTTCTTGTGTGAACAACTTAATTTGTTGTTTGGCCTCATCGCAAGCTAAATACTCATTTATTGTGGCATTAGCCTGGGTTAAACAAGGCAAAGCAAAAGCTTTGGTTTCCCCAGGTGTAAAAGCACACACCGACTTTTATATCACATAGAATAGACAGTTCTTCTGCTTGCTTACATAGTGATGATAATCTTTTCCCTAAAATGATTTTTCTCGCACTCTCATCGAGATTCCTAGTATTCTTACACCTTTTCTTTTAGACAAGTGACTCATATTTGGTACAAACAAAATGAAGCAAATATATATATATATATATAAAATTGAGTACCTATATGGGAATATAAGATAAGAGTGGTTGACTGTCTAATAGGACTGCATAAAGTTGACTGAGTTAATTTGACCAAATTTAAGAATAGTTTGACTGCACAATATGAGTTTTATGGTATTTATTTATTTATTTTCTGAAGTAGATGTTTAAATCCCAATACTTTAACTTGAATATTGTGTAATAATTATATTTCCATAATAGAAAAGGATAAAATTGTCCTTGTACTTTTAGTAGAGGGGCAATTTTGTCCTCCGTTAATAGTTGTGTTGTTTGTTGCCTCTATTATTTTCCAAAGGTGGCCTTTCCTCCCTTTCAGCCTATGTTTCTTAGATTCGGTGAGGGTAGTGGCGATTTTACATTTTACGTGACTATTGCAAATGATATAAGAGGTCATGATAGGTTTATCAAACTTATTGCATAATCACTAATGATGTTGATCTGTATATATCTATCAAGACATAAAATTTGGGTCATGATGGTAGCTACCCTAACCCTACTAGTAGGCAAGCAAATGTAATGACCTGGTTGGTTATTTCTATTTTTTTTAATGAAAATTACCATTTTGCCATTCTGATAATGACCCCGCGTTTTCCATGATTGAGTTTTAAAAGTTGGTTTTGAACTTTGAGTTTAAAATTGAGATTTTTGATAAGTTTTGAGTTTGAAAGACTAAGTTGTTAAGAAAATGGTTTTCGGTGTCGTTTTGAGTTTCGAGTATCAAAATGGAATTGTGCCAATTCCATCGGTCCCAAAATTTGAAATCTGATTCGGGAGATTCGTTGGTTTCTATTTTTGAGTCTTTTAGAGGATTTGAGGTCCTAAGTTGTGAACTTGTGGAATGTTAGCCTTTGAGTTGACTTTGGTTAACATCAGGGTTCAGATTCTCGAATAAGAATTTCGAGAGTTCTGTTGGATTGGGGGAGGGGGTGATTTTAAACCTAGTTGAGGTCTTGGTAGATATTTTAGAGGTCCCAAGTGTGTTTTAGCCTTCTAAGGTGTGAGTTAGTTTCTTGTAATTTTCATGAATGTCAGGTCAAAGAGACCTTGAACTCGGGTTGTGACGATTCCATTGAGTCCAGAACATTGAGTTTAATTAGTTTGGATATCTAGTTTGTGTGTACAGGCTTCCGAATGAATCTCGAGGGTCCTTTTGATGATTTTGAGTTTGGATGGTTTCAGGTTCTAGTGCATGGTCATTTTAGTCATCGTGAACGCGAGACTCCCTCATCGCGATCATGTAGCATCATCTTGAGGTGCATCGTGATCGTGTGGGTCTTGACGCTATGACAATGGTCAACTTTAATTCCTTACTCATCGCGATTGCATGGCCCAGGGTCGTGATCGCGATGAGAATCTGCATAATGACCCAATTGTTAAAGGATATGGTTTGCCCAAATGGAGTCCTCAAATCAATCATCTATCCTATGCAGATGACACCATACTCTTTTGTTCAAGAGATGATAAACCCTTAATTAATATTCTCAAAATATGAGAAATCAACTAGACAATTAATAAACAGTGAGAAGAGTAGTTTCTACCTCCACCACAAGATTGATAATCGTACTGTGAATAGAATAAAAAATACTCTAGACATGAAGAAAGGTTATTTTCCAATTACCTATCTAGGGTGTCATGTTTTTTTTATGGAAAGAGGAGAATAATATACTTTGAAGATCTAGTGAAAAAGATTATAAGAATGGTTCAATCTTGGCAAAATAGACTCTTTCATTTGTTGGAAGATACATATTGATCAAGCATGTGCTAAAAACTGTTCTTGTCTATTTGCTCTCAGCTATGACCCCCCTGGTCGGAGTGCTCAAGCAAATACATCAATTTTTTGCTAAATTTTTCTGGAATAATACACCAGGGACGAAAAGCAAACATTGGGTGGCCTGGGATACTCTGTGCACACCAAAGGGTGAAGGAGGTCCAGGTTTCAGATCTCTAAAAGACACCTCAAATGCTCTATTTGCTAAACTTTGGTGGAATTTTAGAACCTCTACAAGCTTGTGGAGTTTATTCATGTGGAACAAATATTGTAAAAAGCTTCATCCGGTTTCAGTAGAAGGAAGAAATAGTTCAAGTGTATGGAAAAAAATGATACAAATTAGGGAAGTGGTTGAGCATTTGATCGAATGGAAACCTAAGCAAGGAAATTCTAGCATTTCGTTTGAAAATTGGACGGGACTTGGCACTTTATACTTCATTGTTCCTGAGAGACTTATAGAGGAAGAAGCAGACGTGACAACTTATGTCTCAAATGGGGAATGAAACTTGGAGAAGCTGAAAGATGGCCTACCAGAAGACATAGTACAACACATAACAGAAAAAATCAAAACTCCTTTGGGTGAAGAAGGAAATGATATTGCATACTGGAGCATTGAAAATTCAGGCAACTTTACTGCCAAGAGTGTTTTACTCAAAAAATATAAATAAAAGAAAAATGACTAAGTTTTCGAAAAATCGATTAAACTTATGGTTTAAGAGAAATCGATTTTCCAAAAGAACAGAGTCGCCACTTAATTTTTAATAAAAATCAAGAAAAAACTTAAGGTTTTCAAAAGACTTAAACAGATAAAATCAATTGAAAATAAAAAGGTTCGCGTTCAAATGTACATTCCAAGAAAGTGTTATGCCCTCGGAATGTCCGCTAACTTGCGGTTGACCGGTGATTTGACTAAAATGACTTTGACTAATTTTTTTAAAATTTTAACTATGTAAAAGAACTCATTTATTTTATTTATTTATACATTTTTTTTTATTATTATTAATTATTTTTAAGGGGAAATAAACTAAGGGGGGTCATTCTAATGGGAATAATTGCAAGTTGCAAGGCCAATAATAAAAATAAAGTTAAGTATAAAAAATGTAAATATTTTAATTTGAATATGATGAAAAATGAAATTGCTATCTATGGGAATTTAATTAAATTAAATCATAAAATAGACAAAGTTAGTCGAACAATACACTATATATAAATAATAAGAGAGAGAAAAGAAATAATTAGACTTGGTCTTTGGCCCAAATCGAATTAAATTGGACATTTGGTCCACCTGTCCTAAGTCTACCACTTTGCCAACAATCACAGGCCTGCCCATTAACTCCTTTGGACCTGCTGAAATTTTCTTGGGCCTTTGGCCCTTATCATTCTCACTTGTCATGATATACACCAAGTGTATATTTGATGTATACACCATGTATACCGCTAGTTCTCGAACTCTCAGATCTGTGATTTTATTCGAGCTCCGTATTTCTGCATTTCTCAAGAGTGCATGGGAATTTTTGAGGACTAAACTTAATAAGTAGAACATTTACAACTCTATATGGGAAAAAAGAGTGCCTACCAAGATCAATATTTTCATGTGGAGAGATTTGAGGGGAAGGATTTCTACTGATGATAATCTCAAAAGATGCACATAAATATTGCTTCAAGATGCTGGTGTTGTGAGGCTTACCGATAGGAAACAATGAGCCATCTTTTTCTAATATCTCTTATAAATGCAAGACTATGAAGACATTTTGCTTTATGTGCAAGCATTGCTATGGAAGGGATACAATTTTCACAAGTACTTATCACATGGTGGAACACTACATCTACACCTAAATTGAAGCCGATGCTGAGAGTCCTCCCTAGTGTTATAATTTGGGAGTTTTGGAAAAGAAGAAATTCTATTAGACATGGAAAAGACATCTCTTACAACAAACTGACATATCAGATTCACCACTTGACATATTAGTTCATAAGAGTAAGATTCCTACGATTAAATAGCTTTCCAAAAGAGTGGACAAATATGATCAGAAGTTTAGGTAGTTGTAGACCCAAGCTATACTATGCTAAAATCACTTGGGTTTTTCCACCAACCGGTAGACTAAAGATCAACACCGATGGGACTAGTAGAGAAAACCCTGGGAGGAGTTCATATAGTTTCTGTTTAAGGAAAGAAAAAAGAGACTTAGTATGTGCCCAAGCATAAGTGATTCAAAATACTACTATTACAGAGGCAGAAATTAAAGATATACTAGAAGCAATGAGATACTATCAAAGAGCTAATATTCACAATGTAATCATAGAAACAGATTCCATAGGCAGTAAGAACATGATTCAGAAACAATGGAAACCCCCACGGGAGGTGACAAACATGATAGAGGAAATCCAGAAATACATTCAAACTATGCATGCTCATATATGACACACATTCAGAGAAGGTAACATGCTAGCTGATTTCTTAGCTAATCATGTTTTGAACTATCAAAGTTCAATACATTATACAACCTTCCTAGATCTACCAACACAGGCCAGAAAGATCCTAAATAGTGACAAATCTTAGCTCCTAAATCTGAGAATTAAGACTAAAAGGATCAACCTAGAGAACAACTCAAGCATACAAAATCACAGTTGATGATGAATAAAGCTTCATAATCATCATGAAATAAGACAACATTTGAAGAAAGCAATACCCAATACATTTGTGTATAGATGGAGTTTAAGAGTGTACTATACCTAGATCTAGTATAAATGAGTCAATTTATCAGATACAAGGGGAAGTAGGATATGGACCTTCAATCAGCAACACATAAAACTTAATCGAAAGAGAAGGCATCGTCGTCCTTTGAGCTATCGAGAAAATCTCAGGAGATGAGCTTGCAACTGAAAAACAATAAAGCCATTGAAACATTGGAAGAGATACCGAGAATCAACTAAAATATAAAAAAAGAGCAGCAAGAGAGGAACTTACGAGATCAATGAAGAAGGAGCTGAAACCAAGCGGATGATTGAGCTCTGAAAACTCATTAGTTTACTTTCCTTAATTTTTTTGTTGAGTTATATTAGTAGGACTAGACTCTCTACTTTTTTTTTAATTCTACTTTCTTGACTTATAAATAAATTGGGCCTGGTCCAACATATTTTACCCCAAAAAAATGGTCAATTCCTCAATTGAGAAGTGCAATGAGTGAAATTTGACAGCAATTGACATTACTTTTATTATTACATATAAGAAAAATACGAATTGAAAAGGGATCGACCTTTCGTTGTAAAAATATGTTTATTATTCTTTACATTGGATGAGATTACCTTTCGTTGTAAAAATAGGTTTATTGGAGAAAATTCCAAATTATACACAAAACTAGATTTTCTTGAAACTGTAGCATTCAGGCTAGTTTGCACGCACCTCGACTAATTTCATAGGGCACCTATACTCCCCAATAATGTAGGGACCGGGTAATTCTATTCACCAAAGCTTGGACAAATGAGAGAAAATCATAATGTTTTTGTGTTGCGGTTGAATTTGGACTCGAGATCTCATAACTTTCAACTCACTATATTGATCAATGAATCTTTCATTTGTTATTCACAAACATTAACTTTATGTTAATCGCACTTACTCTAACGGAGTACGTATGAATGATGCACCAACCATCAGTGATAAAATGAGAACAAACTACATATAACAAACGTGTTTATTTGATAAAAATTGAAGGATACATATAACTTGATTCACTAGACTTAAATAAAATATCCTCCATATATCATTTAAATGACAACTATAACATAAATAGATGAACAATGAGCGACAATCTAATAACTAGGAAGCGATATTTAAAGACACAACGACAAAATAGTGATAGAAGAATATAAAAGTACTACATGACCAGTCGACATCCTAAGGATTCCCATCATTCTCTTCTCCAACATTGCTATCATTAGCACTAGTTTGATTTAAAACATTCTCATCCACATGTTCATTGAGTTTAATCTTCCTTTCATTAAGTTTAGTCTGCTTTGCTTCAAATATCTTTAACAAACCTTTAGTTTCTCTAGCATCTAGTTCTTGAATGCTTTTTCCCCAAGCAAGTTGATTGAATAGGTTCTCCATTTCCTTCTCTTCAACTGTTTGCTCTATTTTCCCAATATATTTTTCCCGAGCATCAACTTTTCTTTGAAGATAGGTTTCTTGTGTGAACAACTTAATTTGTTGTTTGGCCTCATCGCAAGCTAAATACTCACTTATTGTGGCATTAGTCTGGGTTAAACAAGGCCAAGCAAAAGCTTTGGTTTCCCCAGGTGTAAAAGCAACCATACTGACTTTTATATCACATAGAATAGACAGTTCTTCTGCTTGCTTACATAGTGATGCTAATCTTTTCTCTAAAATGACTTTTCTCGCACTCTCATCGAGATTCCTAGTATTCCTACACCTTTTTTTAGCCAAGTGACTCATATTTGGTACAAACAAAATGAAGCAAAGTAGAATATTTATATAGAAGTGAGTACCTATATGGGAATATAAGATAAGAGTGTTTGACTGTCTAATAGGACTGCATAAAGTTGACTGAGATAATTTGACCAAATTTAAGAATAGTTTGACTGCACAGTATGAGTTTTATGGTATTTATTTAATTATTTTCTTAAGTAGATGTTAAAATCCCAATACTCTAACTTGAAGATTGTGAAATAATTATATTTCCATAATAGAATAGGATAAAATTGTCCTTGTACTGTTAGCCGATGGGCAATTTTGTCCTCCGTTAATAATTGTGTTATTTGTTGCCTGTATTATTTTCCGAAGGTGGCCTTTCCCCCCTTTCATCCTATATTGCTTAGATTCGGTGGGGGTAGTGGTGATTTTACAATGTACGTGACTATTGCAAATGATATAAGAGGCCATGATACGTTTATCAAATTTATTGCATAATCACTAATGATGTTGATTTGTATATATCTATCATGACATAAAATTTGGGTCATGATGATAGCTACCCTAACTCTCCTAGTAGGCAAGCAAATTTAATGATCTGGTCGGTTATTTCTAGTTTCTTTCATGAAAATTACCATTTTACCCTTCTGATAGTGACCCCGAGTTTTCCATGATTGAGTTATTAAAGTTAGTTTTGAACTTTGAGTTAAAAATTGAGATTTTTGTAAGTTTTGAGTTTGAAAGAATAAGTTGTTAAGAAAATGGTTTTCGGTGTCTTTTGGAGTTTCGAGTATCAAAATGGAATTGTGTCAATTCCATCGGTCCCAAAATTTTAAGTATGATTCGGGAGAATTGTCGGTTTCTATTTTTGAGTCTTTTTGAGGATTTGAGGTCCTTAGTTGTGAACTTGTGGAATTTTAGCCTTTGAGTTGACTTTGGTTAACATTCAGGGTTCGGATGCTCGAATAAGAATTTTGAGAATTCCGTTGGATTGAGGGGATGGGGTGATTTTATGCCTAGTTGAGGTCTTGGTAGATTTTTGAGAGGTCCCGCGCGTGTTTTAGCCTTCTTAGGCGTGAGTTAGTTTCTTGTAATTTTCACGAATTTCAGGTTAAAGAGACCTCGAATTCGTGTTGTGACGATTCCATTGAGTCCAGAACGTTGAGTTTAATTGGTTTGCATATCTGGTTTGTGTGTACAAGGTTCTGAATGAATCTCGAGTGTCCTTTTGATGATCTTGAGTTTGGATGGTTTCAGGTTCTAGTGCATGGTCATTTTATTCATCGTGAAAGCGAGACTCCCTCATCTCAATCTTGTAGCATCATCTTGGGGTACATCGTGATCGCGCGTGTCTTGCCACGATGACAATGGTTAACTTTAATGCCTTACTCATCTGATAGCGTGACCCTGGGTCGCGATTGCGATGCGCATTTGTGACTTGGGAAGAATGTTTTCGAAAATTGGGGTTTCAACCTTATTTCTCCATTTTTGAGTTTTGATAGCTTTGGGGAAGCAATTTTGACCAGGTTTTTGAGTAAAATCTTCTTGGTAACGATTCTTAATTCTATATATTTAATTACACATTGTTTTTTTTATGGATGTTTGTGTTCAAATCAAGCTTTTGAAATTAGAAATTTGGGGATTTTCTTTAAAAAACCAAAGAATTAACTAAAATGGAGTTTGTGAATTGATTTCAAGTCATTTTTCAAAATGATTTTTCCTAATGAGTTCCTAAAACCCTGAGTAATGTTTCAAGTATTAAATTTTGAATTCGTACCTTACATTTATAATTGGGTTTGTGTTGATTGATCTACTTTTCAAGAGAAAATGATGTGGGTATTGTTGTTTTCAGAAATTTATTGTCTTGCTTATGCATAGATTGTGTGGCTTTGGAAGAGATCTGGAAGGGGAAAACTCAACTATTGGAGTGTGTTGATTGATTTAGGCCAAGTGGTTTCCTAAAACTTGTATTCTAATTAAATTTATATGCTTCCTTCGTTGATTGCGTGTTTAGAGTAATGTAAATGAGGTGAAGGGTTTAAATTGTCGACTTATTTTATCTAAATGAATAAAAAGGGGTTGAAAAGAAAATGGCCATCTGATGAATATGATAATGTGAATTCCATTATTGTGATATTTGATGATTGATTGATGAAATGCTTGAAAGAATAATTGTGTGCTTGAATTGCATGGTTTGTCATCTCTTCCATGTGGTGCGATATTTTCTCGTATCATTGATTGTGAACGTCGTGATGAGACATGTGATGAGTTAGTATGTCGAGGTCTTTTCCGGAGAGTGTTGTTATGCTGAGGTCTTTGTCGATAAGTGTTATGATGCCGAGGTCTTTGTCGGCGAGTGCTATTATGTAGAAGTCTTTTTCGGCGAGTGTTAATATACCGAGGTCTTTTCCGATGAGTGTTATGATTCCGAGGTCTTTACCAGTGAGTGTTATTATGTCGAGGTTTTTTTTGGTGAGTGTTATCATGTCATGGTCTTTATCGGTGAGCGTTATGATGTCAATGTCTTTGCCTGCTAGTGTTATTTTACCGAGGTTTTTGCCGAGGTCTTTGTCGTCGAATGTTATTATACCGAAGTCTTTTCCAGCGAGTGTTATGATGCTGAGGTCTTTTCTGGTGAGTGTTATAATGCTGAGGTCTTTTTTGATGAGTGTAATTATGCCGAGGTCCTTGCCGACTAGTGTTATAAAGTCGAGGGGAAATGGTTCCGGCTAGTGATGATCATTGCTACTTAATGCACTTAATGCTTATGTGTGATTTACTTATGGATTGTTATTGATGTACTTGTTATGTGTGACTAAACTACTTGTCAGTTAGATTGACTTATTTGATTTGTTTAATTGTTGAATTGTGAATGTTTGGCCTGTGAGCTGTGTATTGTAGAAGTGCTAGGTTAGGCTAATTTATGTACATGTTGTAGTTTGAGGAGGTTTAATTCGAGTGTAGGGGGTATTTCTTTTCTAACTATTTCCTTTGTTTAGTAGGTTGCTTGATGGGTACCGTGTTGCTGTTACTCACCCCTTGCTTCTACAGTTGTGTAGGTTTCGAGTTCGGATCCGTGTGATCTCTTTCTCCTTCCCTTGATCTCAAGGTTCATCAAAAACTTAAAGAGGTAGATGTTTTTCATTCGGCGTACCCTCTTTTTCCTTTTCTTACACTTTGTTCTATTTGAGAAACAAAGATTGAGACTTATGTTTATTTTTAATGATGCACTTATGTATTTAGTTGTTTATACACGTGACAACAAAATTTTGAGGGTTTTAATAGAAGAATAAGTTTTCCGCTTTATCTTGTACTTGTTTTTACTATTTTCACTTTTCTTTCATTTTCGTTTGATTGAGAGTTACTAGTCTTGGTGGAAACATATAAGTGCCGTTAATGAGTCTGAGAGTTGGACTCATTTAGGGCTTTGTTTCCATAGCTTTATTGTCCTCATGCCAAATTTATGCTCTATACTGATGTCAAAGTGCGGATTTGTAGCAATGAAGGCAAACGAGCAAGGCAAGGACATTACTTGCCAAAAAGGAGCGAAAAAGCTAAAGAAGTTAAAGAAAGGCAATCCTGGTGATCGTCAAGACAACTCGGCGTATCGCCGAGTGGTGCTTCAGCTAGCCAAAAGTTACAGTGTGCCAGCCTTGGGGAACAAGCCAACCTGGCTATGGATATGGACAGTCGGCGAACAACTGAATAGATCAGCGACTCAGCCCCTGATGGCCTAAAGTGACAAAAACCTGAGGTTGAAAAGGCAAGGCAAGACGACGATGGAGAGTGACACTTGGCGCATCATCAAACTGGTTGACGATGCTCGACTTACTCCACCGATCAGTCCACAAGCTGCAAATTCTGAGAAGTATAAATGTAAAATTTCTAAAGAATTTTAAGTGTGGTTGAGAGAGTTCCAAAATTCCCAGTATTAAAACAAGTCTTTTGAGAGTTTTACCTTGAGTTCTTGATCCCTAACACTAGTTTTGGAGTTTTTGAATAGAGTTATCAAGTGGGTTTTGAATTTTAGTTGATTTGAAGCATTATAGAGACTGGGAAATCATTACCTAGTTCATGGATAACATAATTGACAATCTTTTCTTACTTTTTATAATGTGTGGCTAAAACCCCCATTTTTTGTGATCATGTGATTACTTGTTCTAATTTTCTTATAGGTATTGTTGTTTACTGATTTAAATGATAATTTGAATTTGGTTTGATTGATAGCTCTGTATTAACGCATGAATTGCAAATACAATTCTAACTTAGTATTCTGGGCTTGCTTGAGAAAGAGGTTCTAGAATTAAGGCTATCGATTGATGATTGTAGTGGTTGAGTTATCGTGGATTCAGCTCGAAAGAGTGATTCTAAACTCGACCCTACAAATCTAGCTTGAGAGAGTAGATTAATTGAGGTACTAGGCTGTGTATATTGATATGTTTGTCGAGGTTCGAGAGAATTTTCTTGAATCATAATAGTTGTTCGAGAGAAAGCTATTGCATCTATAGTCTACCCTACCCACTAAGATTCAACAATTGTTATTAAATAATAATTACCCATATAGAGAAATTAGCATTTAATCGATCATATCCCCGAGAATTCCTCTCTACTTATCTATTTCCTTGTTTTCGTAATTGTTGTAGTTGTTAATTGACACACCAATCTCCCCATCTGACACTCGTTTTCTAACCTCTTTAATTTTCTTTGCTTTGTTTCAATAATGTTTACTCCTATGATTAACTAGAACATATTTATAACTTCTTAATTGAATTTCATTTCGTATCACTCCTTGTGGGTTCGACCTCCAACTCTTTGTTGGTTTTATACTAGATTGTGATCGCTTATACCTAGAATTGGATGAAATGTAGTTTAATGTTATCAAAAATGGCGTCGTTGCCGTGGAGTGTGACGAGTCCACAAATTGGACTCATTTAGGGATTTATTTTGACATAAATAGTGTCCTCAAATGCTTATTTTGTCTCAATATCTGATGAAAACTCTTAAATTTCAGCTATTTGAAGTTTTAGCGGAAACATGGACACTTAGGCTCAAAAAGGAACAAAAAGGCTGAAAAGAACGAACAATTTGAAGCCTGCGCATCGCCAAGAATGCTTGGATATTCGCCGAAGGGACGCACTCCACCCTTCTTCCAGTACGCGAAGCCTTGAAGGAACAGGATCAAAAAGCCGATGAAAGGAGCAGTCGGCGTTTCGCCGAATAATTCTGCGAAGTAGTACAAGGTCGCCCAATGACACAGAGCACGACGATGCTGAAGGCTAGTGCAAGACAGCGACGAACTACAGCAAAGGACGAATCGCCGAGTTAATCGGCGATTCCGACTAACCATGCCGAAAGATCCGCCAACACTATATTCTGAAGTCTATAAATACTAAACTTGTTATTAATTTTTAAAAGTCGAACATTTATTTTAATTTTCACAATAGAATAGTACTTTTTGGGATATTTTCTCTCAAGTTTGGAGAGGGTTTATGGGAGACTTGAAGAAGAAGGATTTCATCTTCCTCAAGTTGGAAGTGAGTCTTCTCCATTCTTCTTCCTTTGCTTAAATCAAGGTTTAGTTGCTTATATCCAATTGATTTTAGTATCATTTTAGGTGTATTTTTTTTATTTCTTGATGTGTGGCTAAAAACCCCCCTTTATTGAGGTGTGATTTAGTAAATATGTGTTGATATTGTTGTTGGGTATTGCTTGTTGATAGGATAGATGTATTTTAATGGTGATTTCACCTAGTGGTTATGGTTTAATTTAATGGGTTTGTAATTGCAAATACAAAACCACCCATGTGTTTTCGGCTTGCCCGAGAGGGAGGTCGTGAAATAAAGACCACTAGACTGATGGCCTAAGGAATGGGTCGACATGAAGTGCAGCCCGAGAGGGTGAACCCTAGTCCCATATCCTAACACTCAGCTCGAGAGAGTAAGTGGGGTAAGGCGTAGGCTGGCCTTCATGCGGCAAATGGGTGTCCGAGAGAAATGCATTTGAAACGGGGTAAGTTGCCCGAGAGGGAACTTATTTCCATCTAAAGGTTAGCCTAGTCACTATTATCTTGCAAATTTCCTATTAAAAGCATGTACCCAACAATTTATCTCAACTTATATGCGGTCACACCCCAAGAACTTGTCCCCATACTTGATTTTCTTGTTATTTTTGTTGTTTTTTACTACTTGTGACAAAACCCCCATTTGATATTTGACACCTTTGTGTCACCCCTTTTAATTTATAATGTTTTTAATCGTCAATGTCTTTAGCTACGACTAGTTTGAACTTAATTTTATTTTTCTACTAATTCTCAAAACCACTTCTTGGGAACACGACCCCAACCCTTGGTTGGGTTACTATATTATCGACGATCGTAGACACTCGTACTGTAGGTTAGTGTCTTTGGTCATGATAAGCATTAGAGTGGTGATTTAGAATTCTCGTATTGAAGTTTGTTTGTGGTCTTATTATATTGTAGTTGAACCTATTTACCTTTTGTTTGTTGTTTGTTGCCTTTGAGCAGGTGACGAAATGAGTGTCAACGAAAGTAACGCAAGCCAGCTGGGACATAATGACGACATCGGAAATTTGAACGATGTGAATGAAGTACATTTGGGTGGTTTAGGTGCTATCTGGTTGCCTCCAGTAGTGGGAAATGTGGTGTTCCACGTGACAAGCGCGATATTGCAACGATTGCAAATACAAGGGTTGTTTGGAGGCTTGTCTCATGAGGATCCCCATGACCATATCTGGAACTTCGTGAATGTTTGTGGACCCTTCTCATTCAAGAACATCTTCCATGAGTCAGTTCGACTCCGATTGTTTCCTTTTTCTTTGATGGGAGAGGCTACCAAGTAGTTAGCCGACGTACCTAGGGACTTAATTAGCACTTGGGATGAACTTACCGAGGCGTTCTACGTCAGATTTTTTTCTCTCTCGAGGATGATGTCATTGAGGGATAATATCCAAGGCTTTAAATGCTTGAATGGTGAGCCAATTCATGAGACGTGGCTACGTTTGCAGAAGCTGCTGCTCCAATGTCCTACTCATAGCCTCCCAAACAACGTCTTGTTACAATATTTCTACTGAGTCTAGACTCGGTGAACAAAGGTACCAACTCATCCGTTGAGGAATCATGCAACAACCATTCGAAATTGCATCCACTTTGCTTGATGGTATGACAAAATTCAACCTGCTTGGTACATGAGAGAGTATCAAGTGTCTTATTTGACCTTTAGAATGACAAAGGAACAAATTGAAAAGGACCAAGAACAAGATCAAAACATGGCCAAGATGATGACCCAAATGGATTTGTTGTCAAAACATGTCATGGGTAGTAGGTCTAAATCTGTGAATGTTGTCGGTGTTAGTGGGGTGAACCCCGATGATGCACACTTTGAGGCTCTATATAATGAGGAAGTGAGTTTCCTTACAAATCAAGGTTGAGGTTTCCGTCTGAGATATCCAAGGCCGGGTGGGAATCAAGGTTGGAATAGGGAGCGTGATGACGGTTGGGGAGACACTGATAGGGAATGGCGTGATCGTGGTACTAATTGGAAGGAGAGAGATGGGGACAAAGAGATAGATGTACCTCCCCATGAATGTCAAAAGCCAAAAGAGCAAAGGGTTGACCCGAAAAGTTTCTGCATTGAAGAATGCTTTCACACATTCTCAACAAAGTGGAAGGGTTAAACAAGGTCTTAAAAGAAATGAAAGATGATGTCTCAACTCTAAATCAGATGGTTACTTCTCACTCGATGTCCATTAAGCAGCTGGAGACACAAATGGGTCAAATCTCGACTCACTTGAATCCAAGGCCAAAAGAAAGATGACCAATCCCAAGAATGAACCTTGAATGGGTATCTTCATCATCCGACGACGTTAAATAAGACGCTTCTTGGGAGGAAACCCAAGTTTTTGATGTTTTTAATATTGTGTTTGAATAAAGGGTGTTGAATGTGCAGGTTGAAAGCTTGAAATTTTGGGAAGAAAAGCAATTAGGCAAGCCAAAGGTCCAATCGATGACTCACCGAACAAGTCAGCGAGCCTGACTTGCACTGTCGTTTGAACCAACTAGGTAGCTAGAGGTACTGTAAAACTCGGCGGGATAAGGTGCTACTCGGTGCATCGCCGAGTGGGTTGGTGACGTAAGTAAGCGTCGCCGAGTGGTGCACGAACTGAAGGGTCTAAAGGCCAAACTGTGTTTAAATTCAAAGATCTCCCTCATTTCATGCTTTTCGACTTCTATACTTTCACAACCGCATATTTTTCATACTTCCGTACTATTTTTCTTGCTTTTTGTGTGGGATCAATTACTCAGGGGAGGATTTTAGGATACTTTGCTAGCCTAGATTTTAAATCATTTGCTTCTTAGGTTGGGTTTTCGAACCCCATCATTACTTTGTAGTAAATTCAAATGCATGATCATTGATTAGTTGTTTTTATTGCGTATTGTGATTTGTTAAGTGAATAGTGATAATACATGCTCGTTTATTATTTTATTTTGTGTTAATTGGCCTAATTTGTGAAATCTCGTGAGTTAGCATGATTATTTTATGGGTTGTGTTGATTTGATTATTGAGTCTGGTGGGGTGAAGTCTGAGTAACGTTATTTGTGCTGATTGACTGACTTTGCCCAATGATAGAGCGGTTGATGTCATTCTTAAGGACAAAAGACGTCGATTGGCCAATTTTGGCAAAATCAGTGAAGTCTGAGTACCCCGAGGGCATGGGTAGTATGGGTCTAGGCTCAATTGCATAGAATAGTAGGTTAATTTTGTTTTCATGGGTTGTAGGTTAGATTTTGAAGGTCGGGGTAAAAATCTGGCAGTTTGGACTATTCAACGAGTTGGGTCAAGCTCGCCTAGTGGTTCAGCGATTCACTTAAAGACCCCTTGATTGCCTTTGTATCCTCTATATTTGTGGTCTGATTTCTATAATTTCGGTGATACGCCTTAGCTCTCCGAAAGACCATTCTGATCGCCCTTCTGTGCCCTTAAAATTTGAAATTATTCAGTAACATTCGGCGAGCTATTTTTAGTTTGCCAAATAGTGTTGATGATTCACTGATAGGCCCTGGATATTGCCAAACAGTACCGAGTTTTGAAAAAATTTCATCCTCAAACATTCGATGAGCCCGACTTGGCTCGCCGAGTGGATTCGGCGACTCGCCGAACGGTTCGATGAGTTTTCCTACACATAGTTTTAACTTTTAATTTTTTCTTGAATTACATCTAACATGTGTGGTTTTATTTTGCTAGAATGGCTAGACCAAAAGTCGCTGGCAGGAATCAACCGCCCCGAAAGCGGGCCAAAGGAATAACCATAAATGAGAAGGTTGTAGTCTCCCGGGCCACTGTGTCTAAACTTTCTCCAAAGGGAGAAAGGGAAAGGGAAAGGAGCCCATAGTTCCAGCACCTGCGGAGGCGAGCTCCGACAGTGAGGGGATTTACTCCACATATCTCACTCCCTCCGACAGTGAGGGCTATTCAGGGAACAGTTCTTCAGTCTCCGTATCTGAGCCAAAATATAATTAGCTTCTCCAGGCTAGGAGAGAAGAGCTACGCTACAAGGCGATACATGATCCAGCTCGAATTTCAGTGCCTCTTACGCCTTCTCTATTTCTAGCACCAATAGTAGAGTAGGCTCATCCACCAGTACAGGCTCCTCCACCCCGGTCACTAAACAGATTGAAGGTCGATGGTTTGAGGACCATCCTTAAAGAAAAATGGTTGTCTACAAATGGAGTTGTAGACAGATACCCGGAGGTGTGGAACACCATTAAGTTCCACAAGTTCAAGCTCTTCACCAAGCCCCGAGGCTCATACATTTCCACTTGGGTCCGAGTGTTCTACTCGACTCATGGGGAGCTGGATCCCAAAGGAAAGAAGTAGGCCAGTGCATTTAAGTCGGTTGGCCATGTGGTAGTTCGGGGAAAGAAAATAAAATGCAGCAGAACGTATATTAGTGAGGTACTCGGGTGTTCAGTTAATGTGATCTACGTCTTAGTGGATCAGATCCAGAAGAAGACCCTTGAGGATTTAAAGGGTTGACTGGCACCCTTGATATGAGATACTACTCCACAGTGGATAGAGGTTAGGGCTCCCATTGAGAAGAAACACCTAAATGTGGCTGCTAGGTGATGAGTCCACAAATTGGACTCATTTAGGGATTTATTTTGATAGAAATAGTGTCCTCAAATGTTTATTTTGACTCAATATATGATGAAACTTCTTGAGTTTTAGGTATTTGAAGTTTTAGTGGAAGCATGGACACTTAGGCGCAAAAAGGAACAAAGAGGCTGAAAAGAACGAAGAAGCTGAAGCCTGAGCATCGCTAAGCAAACTTGGCAATTCGCCGAAGGGACGCACTCCGCCCTTTGTTCTAGTACTCCAAGGCGATGAAAGGAGCAGTTGACATTTACCCGAATAATTCCACGAAGTAGTACTATGTCTCCCAATGACACAAAGCACGACGATGCTGAAGGCTAGTGCAAGACAACGGCGAACTACACCAAAGGGCAAATCGCCGAGTTAATCGGCAATTCCAACTAACCTCGCCAAAAGATCCGCCAACACTATTTTCTGAAGTCTATAAATACTAAAAATTTTATTAATATTTAGGAGTCGAACATTTATTTTAATTTTCACAATAGAATAGTACTTTTTGAATATTTTCTCTTAAGTTTGAAGAGGTTTTTTTTTGGAGACTTGAAGAAAGAAGGATTTCATCTTCCCCAAGTTGGAAGTAGGTCTTCTCCATTCTTGTTCCTTTGCTTAAATCAAGATTTAATTCCTTATACCAATTTGAATTTAGTATCATTTTAGGTGTATTTTTTTATTTCTTGATGTGTGGCTAAAAACCCCTATTATTGGGGTGTGATTTAGAAAATATGTGTTAATATTATTGTTGGGTCTTGCTTGCTGATAGATTAGATGTATATTAATGGTGATTTCACCTAGTGGTTGTGGTTTACTTTAATGGGTTTGTAGTTGCAAATACAAAACCACCCATGTGTTTTCGGCTTGCCCGAGAGGGAGGTCGCAAAACCAAGACCGCTAGACTGATGGCCTAAGGAGTGGGTCGACATGAGGTTCAGCCGGAGAGGGTGAGCCCTAGTCCCATATCCTAACACTCAGCTCGAGAGAGTGAGTGGGGTAAGGCGTAGGCTGGCCTTCATGCGGCAAATGGGTGTCCGAGAGGAACGCATTTGAAACGGGGTAAGTTGCCCGAGAGGGAACTTTTTTCCATCTAAAGGTTAGCCTAGTCACTATTATCTTGCAAATTTCCTATCGAAAGTATGTACCCAACGATTTATCTCAACTTGTGTTGCGGTCACACCCCAAGAACTTGTCCCCATACTTGATTTTCTTGTTATTTTTGTTGTTTTTTACTACTTGTGACAAAACCCCCCATTTGATATTTGACACCTTTGTGTCACCCCTTTTAATTTACAATGATTTTAATCGTTAATGTCTTTAGCTATGACTAGTTAGAACTTAATTTTATTTTTCTATTAATTCTCAAAACCACTCCATTGGGACACGACCCCAACCCTTGGTTGGGTTACTATATTATCGACGATCGTAGACACTCGTACCGTAGGTTAGTGTCGTTGGTCACGATAAGCCTCACTAGGTACTAGTTTGGATTCATCAACAACACATTGATGCCCTCCTAGAATGAGTCGATACTGAGGCATTAGAAAGCTGCTTTGTTGGGCTGCATAATGGACAGAGATCGCATAAATTTGGGTTTGATCATAGATCAGGAGATGGACATAAGGACCAAGCAGAGTCAGACCTCTTTACCCCTTTCCCTTGTTGATTACTGAGTTGTGCAGGTGGGCCTGTGTTCCGGCAGTTACAACGACGGATGTGGAACTAACTTCCACTTCATCTACTGACATCCGATGGAAAGAGGCCGAATATATGAGGGATGAGTCAGATCGGAGGAGAGTTGCATCGACAGATACGTCCCCGGTAGTCGATGTTAAGATGTTGCCGACAGAGGCAATACTCCTCCCTCAGGCCAGTGAGCCTACAGGTACCCTTGGCACCTCTACTTTTGTACCTTCTGGCCCTACCACTGCTCCCCCTCCCACTACTGCTATTGTTTCTGCTTCCCGACCCCCTATTACTCAGGCCATATGTTATAAGATATGTCATCTGGCTCAGTCTACTGATGTATGTTTCTCCTGGGTAGAGGTCGCGGTACCTGGGTTAATTTACCGGGAGATTGCTACTACCTTGGTCCCGATTAGGGCTGAGATGAGAGAGCACAAGGGGTTGATAGATACCCACATGTTTGCCATGGATGCTCTTACTTTGAGGGTAGAGGCTTGTGAGCAAAGTCGGGGTGCTTCAGATGCTGTGATGGCCTTGAAGGCCGATATGTTAGGTTGAGGAAAGATGTGGATGAGCTGAAGTCAACTGATCTTTCAATGCTATTCGGTATGATAGAGATCCCCGACGTCCCGAGTGCAGATGTCCCGGCCAATTTTAAGATTCCTCTGGCTACTACAACTGGAGATGTTTCTTTGGATGCGGTTGATGCTGATTCTGAGGCTGAGACCGATGAGGAAGAGCTGGTGTTCTTCATCCAGCCATGTATGATGATCTCGACAACCTTGAGGGGTCTATGGTTCAGACATCTGTTGAGGCATCATTGAGGGATATTTCGATGGTGGGCTCCAATAGAGCCAAGGATGAAACACTCGGCACTGATGCCCAAGATGATGGAGTCACAGAGATGTAGAGTTCACCCTAGGCTTAGCTTGGTAGGAGGATTTTTGAATCCCTTTCTGTTTTTATCTTGTTATGTTTCTCTAGTTCTTTGCATTTGAGGACAACTGCTAGATTAGTTTGGCGGGGTGAGGTATTTCATACCTACTTCTTTGGGCTGTGTTGTGGATATTTGTTGTTTTTGTGTTGATATATAGTGATTGTGATCCTTTGAGTTGGTCCATTGTTTTTAATGTGAATGTGGTTTGATATATAGTGATTGTGATCCTTTGAGTTGGTCCATTGTTTTTAATGTGAATGTGGTTTGACCCCCCTCGTTTTAAAATTGCCACCTCTTGATGTGTGTGAATGAGGCTGTTCTTTTGCAATTTTGAGTATCGATTGTGATCAATATCGATGACTTGAATAGTTCTCTTTATTGAACGACATATGTGTGCAAATCCGATGAGGTGAATTGAGTTGTATAAATCATATGTGAACTTGTAGCATCTCATTGTGATTAAGACGATTATTGAGTTGTACTCTTGTTATGATCGTTGCACGCTAGCAAAAATGGTAAAGTCTTGTTTGATGATTCTGTTGAATGCCATGTGTGGTGAAGTTGTCTTGAAATGCATGCTTGATAATGTCTAGAACTTGTCCCCTTGGTCCAATTGACAAGTGGGAGCGAATGATAGAGATGATCTTAGGCAATTTGTGGAGAGTGAGCCAGTTTTTCCATTATACCTCTTTGTGACCACGTTGTTAGAGTGTGAACCTAGCTTGACACCATTTCAGCCTACCCTTTTCTTTGGGTGAACCTTGAACACAAATGACCCCTTTCATTCCCACCTAAAATCGCATGGAGCATTGTTTATTTTGAATAGTCAACTTAGGCTTGGGGGTGTGGTGAAAAAGGAAGAAAAAACAAGAAGTTTGGGAAATTCACCCTTGAAAGATCTTGTTGAAAAAGATGGAACCCCTTCATATAAAAAAGAGAAATGAAAAGAAGAAGAAGATCGAAAAAGAAAAGAATTGTTGAATTAAAGTATGTTCAATGAGCAAATGAAATGAGGTATCCAACGAGTCGTGCTTAAAAGAATAGGATGTGGATTTTGAGAATAAAAAAAAGTGTGATAGAAAAGGTGAAAGTATGAAATGCAGACCATGCTTCACGAAGGTATAAGTCACTTAGCCTAAATGACCATACCTTAACCTTCTGATCCGCTACAAGCCTTGAAAGACCTTTGTGATCTTGATTGAGTTTAATATCGTGTTGATTGGAAAATGCGGGCAAACATATGGGAAAAATCTTGCATGTGTCCATCCTTGAGAGAATGAGAGTTGTTTGTTATTTCTACAGTTTGAAAATTTGTTGATCTTTGTGTGAATATGTAATTTTTCTTGTTGTGAGGGCATTCATATACTCTTGTTAAGCTTGAACTTGCATTGGAAGCAAGCATTGTGATCTTGAGTCCATTTAATAATGGTTAGTCACAATTTGAAACTTAGAGTGTACAATTGAACATTACATGAGTAGTTTGAACCTTTTGTGTGCATTCATATCGAGTCTTAAGTAGCACTATTCGTAGACATCCTTGTTGAACTGATTGATCTTGAGTTTTACTTTAGGACAAGCAAAAGTTTAAGTTGGGGGTGTTGATGAGTCTGAGATTTGGACTCATTTAGGGCTTTGTTTTTATAGCTTTATTGTCCTCAATGCCAAATTTATGCTCTATACTGATGTCAAAATGTGGATTTGCGCCAACGAAGGCAAAGGAGCAAGGCAAGGACATTACCGGGCAAAAAAGAGTGAAAAAGATGAAGAAAGGCAATCCTGATGATCGCCAAGACCACTCGGCGAACCGCCAAATGGTACTTCATCTCGCCAAAAGTTACAGTGTGCCAGCCCTGGGGAACAAGCCAACTTGGCGATGGAAATGGACAGTTGGTGAACCGCCAAATGGATCGGCGACTCAACCCCTGATCGCCTAAAGTTACATAAGTCTGAGGTTGAAGAGGCAAGGCAAGATGGCGATGGAGAGTGACACTTGGCGCATCGCCGACCAAGTCGGCGATGCTCGACTTACTCCGCCGATTAGTCCACAAGCTGCAAATTCTGAGAAGTATAAATGTAAAATTTCAAAAGAGTTCTAAGGGTGGTTGGGATCCGAAATTCCTTGTTTCTAAACAACTGTTCTAAGAGTTTTACCTTGAGTTCTTGATCCCTAACACTAGTTTTGGAGTTTTTGAGTAGTGTTATCAAGTAGGTTTTGAATTTTAGTTGATTTGAAGCATTGTAAAGACTTGGAAATCATTACCTAGTTCATGGATAACATAATTGGTAATCTTTTCTTACTTTTTATTATGTGTGGCTAAAACCCCCATTCTTGGGGGTGTGATCATGTGATTACTTGTTCTAATTAGCTTATGAGTATTGTTGTTTACTGATTTAAATGCTGATTTGAAATGGGTTTGATTGCTAGTTGGGTATTAACACATGAATTGTAGTTGCAAATGCAATTCTAACTTAATATTATGGGCTTGCTTGAGAAAGAGGTTCTAGAATTAAATCTATCGATTGATGATTGTAGTGGTTGAGTTATCGTGGATTCAACTCGAAAGAGTGATTCTAAGCTCGACCAAACCAATCTAGCTCGAGAGAGTAGATTAATTGAGGTATTAGGTTGTGTATATTAATATATTTGTCGAGGTTCGAGAGAACTCGTTTGAATCGTAATAGTTGTCTGAGAGAACACATCTATAGTCTAGCCTACCCACTAAGATTCATCCATTGTTTGTAAATAATAATTACCCATATGCGAAATTAGCCTTTAATCGATCACATCCCGGGGAATCCCTCTGCACTTATCTACTTCCCTATTTTCATAATTGTTGTAGTTGTTAATTGACAAACCAATCCCCCCATCTGACACTCGTTGTCAAACCCTTTTAATTTTCTTTGCTTTATTTCAATAATGTTTACCCCTACAATCAACTAGAACATGATTATAACTTCTTAATTGAAATCCATTCTTTATCACTCCTTGTGGGTTAGACCCCAACTCTTTGTTGGGTTTACACTAGATTGTGATCGCCTACACCGAGAATTGGATGAGGTGTAGTTGAGTGTTATCATCCATCACATCATATTTGGAATATGAGAAAATTGTATCAGAGCCCCGAGTTCATAGGTATAACACCTCAGATTTAGAAAAGAAGGAAAATGCAATTTTGGGCTGTGTATATGTCTACGGCTCCTATCTGTGGACTGTAGAAGCTCCTACAGGCCGTAGATGGTATACGTAGGAACTGGGGAAAATAAAATTTTTTAATCAAGTTCTAGTACCCCTTTTTACGATCCACAAGGAAGGTCCGTCAACCTTTGTACGAGTCGTAGATAGGTCTCGTAGGTGAGTCCTAGACTTAGGGTAATTTTAAAATTAACAGTTTTTTCTACGATTGGTGTGTACGATCCTAGAAGAACCTACGAGGCGTACATAGGGTTCCTTCAAAATTATGTAATATTTGATGTCCCAGTAACCTATCTACGGTTGACTAGTACGATCTGTAGAAGGACCTATGTACCGTAGGTCCAAACCGTAGATGGAGATTAACAATTATTTTTAAGGGGCTTTTGGATCTTTTTTCTAAATGTTTTAACCCAATACTATGTCGTTTTACCTATTTTCCTAAGCACAATATAAACGTTTTTAAGCCCCAATTAACCCATTTTCAACTAATCCTCCCAAATCCTCTCAAGTCTAAGGAAGAAGATAAAGAAGAGTTAGGGTTCCAATCAAGTATCCAATTTCTCCATTATCTTGGGCTTAAAGGTTCAAGGTATGTGTGTATTCACCCATAGAGTCTTTTCCTCCATAGGGTCCTAAAGTATTCAATTTTCAATTGATCAAATTAGAGTTTCAATTCAATAAATGTGGATTTCTTCCAATTATGATCAATTATGATTAATTAGGTCTTTTAATACATTATTTGATGTTAATTTATGATATTTAGTTAATTATGAAGTTATGAAGATATCCATGTTTTCATGATGCTATTGTAAATAAATTGATGATGCTTTGAAAGAAAAGTATTAATGTTATTGTAAAAGGATTTATCACTTACTATGATGATCATGATTGTGAAAGGTACTTCTCACAAATGAATTCACATTGGTGAGAGGTTTTCTTATCTATATTGAATTATATTTAAGGATGTATTTTATGTTTTGATCTTGAAATTGTGGATTGGTAAAGAAATAAAGGAGTTAAATAATTTAAAGCTTTACAAAATGCTTTCTCATTTTTGAACTCAACATAATAAGTGATATATTAAAAATACACTTTAACTCTATTGGGAGATTCACTATCCGACAATCATCACTATGAGCTACATGATGATATAACGTCTCGCCCATGTTGCCAGAATTGTTCTATACCTTGCCGGGATATAGGACACCTCAACTAAGTGGATCCACTAAGCTATACCCAAAGGCACTTAGGATTCATCTAAAAAGTAAAATCATGTACCCATGTTGGCATACATGGTTTATGAGGAATGTGAGTTGTCTGAACCCATCCCCATATCGGTGCTCAATACTACTCCCAATAATATATACGTATGCTCAATGTTTAAAAACATACTCTTCCTCTGGTTTGAAATAATATCTCAAACTATCCTATTAAAAGAGGTAACTGCTCTTGAAATATCTTTGAACTCATAACTCAAATAGAAATCAAAGTTTCTCTTTTATCAATGTAAAAACTGATACCTTTGGGAATACTTAGTTCCCTTATACTCTTACTCAATTCATACTTGAAAACTCTTTCTCAAAAATATATCAAAATCATATTGTGATATGATTATTGATGACTCGAAAAGTCATACTGCATAAACATTGATGGTATATCTAGATACCATACTGCTTAAACATTAATGGCAAACTCAATCGTCATACTAATCATGTTTTAGAAACTATTTCTCAAAACTCATCTTTAATTCCTCAAAAACTCAGTTTAAACTCAACTGTAGGCTTTAAAAAAAACTTCTCAAGATTTATAACTCAATTCATAGGGTTCATGAAGAATTATGGACATGAACGACTCAACTCAGGGATCTTAATAGCAATATGGAAACTCAGTACTCAATACTTAAGAACTCAAGGATACTACTCATCTCAAAAATACTCAATTCATAGGGTTCATGTTGAAATATATACATGAACAAATCAACTTAAGAATCTTAATGCATAACATATAGCAATACAATAATTAGGAATAACATTTCAAAAATAATCCATAGCTCAAGAACTCAAAATCAACTCATCTAAAGAATACTAAGATCTAGGGATAGAATCCTAGATTACTCTTTTACTAATTTGAAAGTAGATGTAGCGCGTGAGGACGAACTAGTCCAACTCTATGATAGCCTTATGATTTTAACGTATTCAAGCACACCTCATCCAATTATAGGTGTTCAACGATCGTAAATCAGTATAAAACCCAACTAAATGAGTTGGGATCGAATCCCATAGGGAGCGGTACGTGTTTTAAATTCAATTAGGAAGTGCAAACGTTGTCTAATCAGCCATAGGAATAGAATTTATCGAAAAATGACATAATCAAGTAAAAGGGGTGACATGAATGTCAAATTAGGGGTTTTTCTGGTTTTAGTTATCAACTACAAACAGTCACAAACACTTTGAATTAACAATAGGGAGATATATTCTTGGGATGTGATCGATTATAGGCAAATATAGGCATATGGATAATTGCAACTATTAGTAAATAGCTAAATATTAGTGACTAGGCTAGACTATAAGGGAGGTAGTTTTCTCTCGAACAACTACCCAAATCAGGTGATTTCTTTCAAACATCAGCAAGCATGAAAATTAAGAGCAGCCCACCTTAATCTATTCACTCTCTCGAGCTAAATGTGTGGAATTGGGTCTACGATTTACTCTCTCGAGCTAAACCCAGATCAACCCAATACCCACAAACCATCAATCAATAACCTTAGTTCTAAAACCTCTCTCTCGAGCAAGTCAAGAACACAAATATAGAACTGCATTTGCAACTACAATTCTTAAATTAAACCATAATTAATGATTAAACTCACTTTTAAATAGCATTTAAACTATTAATTAGCAATACACATAAACTAGTTCTGCCCATAATAACATGATCACAGCCCAAGAATTGGGATTTTAGCAAAACATTATAAAAAGGTTAAAACAGTTACCAAATTGAATATCCATCAACTCGGTAAGAGTAATTTTGTCTTTACAATGCTCCAATTTGATGAATCTTAGAAACCCACTTCCAAATTCTCCAATTAAATTTCTCAAAATCTTTCAAGCTAAGGAAAACTATAGAGAAAAGTCCGCCAAAACGTTTCCAAAGATGTCAAGATAAAATAAACTACTCAAAAGATACTAACTAAAATGTTTAAAATCTAATTTATAGTCGCCAAAAATAAGTTGTGAATGGTCATTTAGCGAAGTAAGTCGGCCTCGCCGAACCATTCGGTGAGCCACCCTTTGATCTCTTCCATCACCTTTTTCCCTTGGCATTCAGCATCCTTGGGTTCTGTAACTTTAGGCGATCTACCACTGCTTCGCGGAATTGCTCGGCGATGCGCCGACCTCTTCTTTTTGTCGCCTACTTGGTTTCTTCCCTCAGGGTTGGCACACTGGAACTTTAGGCGGTAGAAAAACCATTCGGCGATTCGCCAAACGCTCTTGGCGATCACCAGGCTTTCCTTTCTTCAATTCTTCACTGTTTTGTTCCTTTTTGCATGTTAGTGTCCTTGCTTTGTTCCTCAATCCATATACCTGAAAATCAAGGATTAAACATCATTTTATGGCACAAATTAAGCATTTGAGGACACTAAATCTATCTAAATAAAGCCCCAAATGAGTCCAAATCTTGAACTTATCAACACCCCAACTCAAACTTTTGCTTGTCCTCAAGTAAAACTCGAGTCCAGCAGTTCAAAAAGGATGTCTCAAACAATGCTACAAAAGACTCAACATGAATGCACATAACAAGACTTAACTACTCATGCAATGATCAATTGTGCACTCAAAGATTCAAATTGTGACTCACCATTATCAAAGATGCTCAAGTTCACAATACTTGCTTCATATGAAAGTTCAAGCTCAACAAAGGTATACAAATGCCCTCACAAAAAAAATATTCCCTATTCACACAAAAGGTCTTCAATAATTTATAGTTCCGGAATCACATACGACTCCCACACTCAAAAAGGTGAACACATGCATGATTTCACCCATAAGTTTGCCCTTATTTCCAATCAACATTTGTTTCAGCTCACTCAAGATCACAAAGGTCTTTTCAAGGCTTGTAAAGGGGCTGAGTGTAAAGGTATGGTCATTTAGGCTCAGTGGCTGCTACCCTCATGAAATGTGGTCTGAACATCACTTTCTTCCTTTTCTTCAACATTTTGATCATGCTCAGAATTCACCCCATTATTCAACTTCAAATGGACTAGCGGAAACCCCATTTGTTTTGCAACTTTCACTACATTATTTCACAACTTTTTCATTCTTTTTCTTTTGTTTCCTCTTTTTCTTTCTCTTTTTATTTTTTTTACATGGAGGGGTTGCACTTTTTTTAAAACCATAGCTCAAAGGGAAATTTTTCGCACTTCTTGATTTACCTTCTCTTTTCAACACACACCCAACTTAGGCTTTTGGCCTAAGTTGACTATTCAAACTAACCACACTTCATGAGAGTTATAGGTGAATGGATAAAGAGAGGTCACAATTGTTCAAGTTTCTTCCAAGAAGAGGATAAGGCTCAAAGGGGTTCAAGCAAGGTTCACATCATCTCACAAGGTTGGCCACAAAAAGAGGTATATTGTCAAATTGTTTCACTCTTTAAGATTGTTGCCTAAGATCATTTCAAGTGCTTGCATCACTTACTCAACCAGACAACCGGGGCAAATTCTAGGTGTCACCATACAGTGTTCAAGGTAAGCTTATCACACAACGCATTGGCGCCAATATCAAACGAGACTCATTCGAGCTAGTGTGCAATGTTCATCATTAGAGACTCCATTCGATAACCGGCTAGTCACAACGAGATGCAAGTCCACATATTGTCTATGTAACTTCATTTGGCCTCATTATAGCCGCGAATTCATTTTGTTCAATTAAGAGCACTATTTAAGTTATCGGTATTGATCATAACTGATACTTAAATTTGCATAAGAACAACTACAATCATACACAAAAGAGGTGGCACAAAATTTTCAAAATAGGTCAAAAACCATTTCCATTCAAAACAAGGAGCCACAAGCTCAAATATCTACGAGATAGAATCAAAACACAATTAAAAACACAAAACCCAATATATATACAAAAAAAGTAATCACAAGAGGTGGGTATGGAAATACTTCACCCCACCCACAAAAGAAAATCAGTTATCCTCAACCTCAAATGCAACTAAAACAACTAAAATAAAGAAAAACAATAGATAGGAAGGTAAAGAATGATCTTGTCTACTCAATCGCTCCGTCTGTCGGGGCATCAATGCTCGGGGTCACACTCTGATCTTGGGCATCAGTGCGCCGGGGTAACATCAACACTGGCTCCACTAGAGCCTACTATGGAAGTATCTCTCAACAACGTCTGAACACCTGAATTCACCATAGCCTCCTCAACCTCAGGCAGTACCTCATATGTGGTCTCCTCCTGGATACTTAGCTGCTCTTCATCAGTCTCAGCCTTGGACTCTGCAGTTACATCATCCGATCAAACCTCATCTCTGGTGGTAGCCGAAGGCACGTCCAGATCATCAAGGATCTCCACGGTCCCAAAAATCATCGACATAGCTGTGGAATTCAACTGGTCCACATCTTTTCTCAACTCTGCAATTGCGGCCTTTAGGGTCATCTTCTCATGAGTGGCTCTCTGGCCTCTCTCACACACCTCTATCCTAGCCACAAGGGCATCAATTGACTCTCTAAGAAGTGTCACAATAGTAGTGAGAGCTCTCTCAATAATCCCAGGGACTGAAGCCTCTAGCCTGGAGGCACACACATCAGTAAAATGGGATATGCCCCATCCGTAGTATCGTGGCCTGGGTGAGTAGAGGTCAGGATGCAGCAGAATTACCAACAGACCTAGGAGGCAGGGGAGCGGTAGAAGAACTCGGAGTCATAGAAGGGGCACTACTACAGATACATGAAGGCCTAGTGGCTAGAGTAGGCAAAACTGCCTCTACAGGTAGTGTCTCAATGTCAACGGTCGGGGATGTATCCACCGGGGAAACCTTCTTCTTCTTAGCCTCATCCTTCTCATCCTTCAAGTACTCGGCCTCAATACGTCGTATATCAGTTGAGGATATGGGAATTATTTCCACCTTTGTCTTCTCATCACGTGGCACTCGGGTTCGTCTGCACAACTCACTGACCAATACCGAAAAAGGAAGCGATGTCTGACGTTGCCTAGCCCTCATGGCCATCTCTTGTCAAATAATCATACCCAAATTGAGGCACTTCCCAGCAATGATAGATCCAAGACAGGCCGCCAACGTGTGGCGAAGGATAGACTCATTCTGGGATAGCATGATTGTGTTGCTAATAAACCCAAACCAGTATCTCGCCCCCACATTTAGATCATTCTTCTCTATGGGAACTCTGGCCTCAACCCACCTAGGAGTATCATCTGACAGAAGAGGGGGAAACCAAGTCTTCATGTCTTCTAATGAAGTTCTCTTGATCATACTTTGGTAGTTATCTGCAATATTCTTTGTACACTCCAATACTACGTTGATATCATCACTATCACACTTTACTTTACTTCCCCTGACTACTACGTGGCTGACTGGCTTAAAGGCAGTAACCTTCCTCTTTCCCTATGGCACTAAGGCTCCATAGGCAGTGTAAAACTCCCGAACCCAATTAGGAATGTAAGGGCCCTGGGGTTTAGTAAAAATCTTAAGCTTATGGGACTTGAGGGTACGCCATACTTCTTGTTATCGGTCTATCACACCATCTATAGATAACATCTTGTCCTCAATAATAGTCCCCATTCCCTCGGCCTTTAGTCTGTTGAGAGCTTGGGGAGAAGGTCACCGTGCAGGTGGTGTTGGGGCCACCGTCTGATCTGGAACTGGAGGAAGGGGAGTGGACTGAGGTGCCCAGATCCTAAACGGATCATTCATCCTCTTGGAGCGCATTGTAGCTCTCCGGGCTAGTAACAACTGATTGTCTTCAGGCTCAGAAATGTCAACCAGGAGCTTGGTGTTCCCCATCGCTCTCAAAGTGGTGAGATGAGTCGCGTAGACCTCCTCACTGTCAGAGTTGACCTTCGGCATCTCAACTGCGGGTGTTTTGCCCTTTGTTTTACCCTTTCGACCTGTTGTAGAAAGTTTAGTCGCCTTTGCTTTGGATGCATCTGCATCCTACTTTGATTACGATTCCCTTTGCCCGCTAGTAGGGCGGCATGTCTCGTCCTGGTACATTGGGTCTAGCCATATCTTCAAAACACATTAAAAAGAGTTAGAAACTATCCAAGAAAGTTTGCAGAATTCAGGTTGCAGAAAGACTCGCTGAACCAATCGGTGAGTCGCCGAGTCACTTTGGTGAGCCAGATCGGGTTCGCCTTAAAATTTTCTAGAAATCAAGAAAGTGGGAGACATTGAGGGCCCTTCGGCGAATCACCGACACTACTAGGCTAACTCAGACTAGCCCACCAAAATTTACAGCATGTTTTTAAGGGTTAGGGGAGTAGAAAGGGCGATCGAGGGACCTTTCGTCGAGCTTAGGCTTCTTGCCAAAATTTACAGAATCTAACTCAACCAAATTAAGCAATTAAAGGCGATCAAAAGGGAACGTTGGCGAATCGCCGACCAGTTGAGCTCGACTCAGCTTGCCAAACTGACTAACGTGCCAAATTTTAACCCCGTTTCCCAAATTCAAGCCCATTACCCCCGAAATCAAAATCAAACTACTCATTTATGCAATTAGGACCATACCCAATCAACCTATGCCTCCGCGGTACTCAGACTTCTCCCGATTTGGCCAAAATTGGCCATTTGACGACTTTTTCCCTTAAGAATGATGTCAAACGCTCCATCATTAGGCAAAGTACATCATTTAGCACAATTGGGGGTTACTTAGACTTCACCCAACTAGACCCAACATAAAATAACCGCAACCCACAATATATGATCAATTTTAACGCATAAAATTTGGGAAATCATAATTTCAAGCATTTAGGCACAATTTCAAAACTAAAACAGGCAAACCAACACATCAAATACAATTCCAACAGAGGCCCAACACTAATCATCACCAAATTACCAAAGGCATTCGAGTTCAACCACTAATTAAGAGTTCAGGGTTTGAAAAACCAATCTTTATGCCGAATGAAGAATTTGATACGCTAGGCGGCAATGTAATCCAAATTCGAGAACGAGATCAAGAACAAAAAATGACTAAAAGTGGAAAATATGGGAGATCTAAAGTGTGGATGAGAGTGTACGAGGCTAAAAATGAGGAAATATGAAAGATTTTGAAAATTTGAATTGTTTAGCCTTTTAAAACCTTTTAGTTTGCGGCACTTTCGATGGTATTAGTCGACACGCTGAACCACTCGGTGATGCGTCATGTGGTGACTTACCTCACCGAGTTTTACAGGACCTCCAGTCAATTTGAAGGTCCAAACGGCAGACAAAATCAGGCTCGCCGACCTATTCGGTGAGTCGCCGGTTCATCCATTGTCCCGCCGAGTTTTACAGACTCCCACTTGATGTTTTTGTGAGTCCAATGGCGGTCCAAGTCGGGCTCGCCGACTACATTCTTGGCTCGCCAACCTTCACATTTTCAAACACATCCCACTTTTCAACTTGCAAAATCAACACCCTTTATTCAAAAACAAACACAAAGTATTTAAAAACTTGGGTTGCCTCCCAAGAAGCGCCTTAGTTAACGTCATGGCACGACACAAGTACCCATTCAAGCTTCATTCTTGGGGTTTGCCATAGTATTACTAGGCAACCCCCTTTGTTGTCTTAGGTTAAGATGTAAAAAACTCTGACCCATTTGGGTCTCCAACTGCGTAATAGAGACGGAATGAGAGGTCACCATTTGATTTAGAGTTGAGACATTCTCTTTTATCTCTTTCAACACTCTGTCGTATCTTTTGACTTTGTTGAGAATACGTGAAAGTATATCATCTGTCTGGCCTCCCTCATAATCTTTGGGATTTTGACGCTCATGGGGAGGGACGTACATATCCTTCTCCCTCTCTTTTTTCCATCCTTAGTTACCACGCCGCCTTGAGTAATTTGCACGATGACTTCCTCCTTGATTGGCTAAGAAGTTTACTTCCTTTTTGTACAACACTTCAAATTCCATGATATTTTTGGCCAAGATATCCAGTTGGGTCTTCATTTTGGCTAAGTTTTGGTCCCTCTCTTGATCCTTGTTGATCTTGGTCATGTGATCGAAGAGGTGGGATGTTATTGCGTAGGGATGTCACATTATACCACCTGGAGAAATTTGGTCAGCCACACTTCTGTTTACAGAATCAAGACCTCTATAGAAACATTCCAACAGCACCTCATCTGGTATTCCATGAGTCGAGCACTGCATCAATAGCTTCTTAAACCTTAGTCACGTCTCATTGGCTCACCCTTCAAGCACTTGAAATCTTGGACACTATCCCTAAACGTCATCATATTTGACAAAGGGAAAAATCGCACTTGGAACACTGTGACCAGCTCCATCCAAGAAGTGATGAAATCTCTTGGCAACTCTGCCAACCACTTAATTGCTTCGCCCATCAGAGAAAATGGGAACAACCTCAACCGGACTGATGCTTGCGATATGTTCTTGAATGAGAACGGTCTACATACATAAAAAAAATTCCTTATATGCTCATAGGGATCCTCATGAGCCAGACCTCCGAATAAACCGTTCAGTTAAAAGTGCTGAAGCATGGTGCTTGTAATGTGGAAAACAACGTTCCCTTCAGCTGGAGGCAAACGAATGGCCCTAACACCACCCATTTGGACTGGGTCATTGACGTCATTGAGGTTCCCGACATCATCTTGATGACCCACTTGGCTACCATTACTACCGTTTACTCTCATCTCCTCTGTTTAACACAAGCAACACAAAACGAAAACAAAAATAAGTAGATTCAATTATAACTAAGAAGAACACAATTCAACTTCACTTAAAAAATTTCAAACAGCGCCACTCCCCGGCAGCGGCGCCATTTTGATTTTAACATATTCAAGCACACCTCATCCAATTATAGGTGTTCAACGATCGTACATTGGTATAAAACCCAACTAAATGAGTTGGGGTCGAATCCCACTGGGAGAGGTACATGTTGTAAATTTAATTAGTAAGTGCAAACGTGGTCTAATCACCCATAGGAATAGAATTTATCAAAAAATGACATAATCAAGTAAAAGGGGTGACACGAATGTCAAATGAGGGGGTTTTCTGGTTTTTGTTATCAACTATAAACAGTCACAATCATTTCAAATTAACAATAGGGAGATGGATTATTGGGATGTGATCGATTATATGCAAATATAGGCATATGGATAATTGCAATTATTAGTAAATAGCTAAATATCAGTGACTAGGCTAGACTATAAGAGAGGTAGTTTTCTCTCGAACAACTACCCTGAATTAGGTGATTTCTTTCGAACATTAGCAAGTATGAAAATTAAGAGCAGCCCACACCTTAATCCATTCACTCTCTCGAGCTAAATGTGTGGAATTGGGTTTAGGATTTACTCTCTCGAGCTAAACCAAGTTCAACCCAATACCCACAAACCATCAATCAATAACGTTAGTTCTAAAACCTCTCTCTCGAGCAAGTCAAGAACACAAATATAGAACTGCATTTGCAACTACAATTCTTAAATTAAACCATAATTAATGATTAAACTCACTTTTAAATAGCATTTAAACTAATAATTAGAAGTACCCATAAACTAGTTCTGCCCATAATAACATGATCACACCCCAAGAATTGGAGTTTTTGCTAAACATTATAAAAAGGTAAAAACAATTACCAAATTGATTATCCATCAACTGGGTAAGAGTAATTTTTTCTTTACAATGATCCAATTTGATGAATCTTAGAAACCCACTTCCAAATTCTCCAAATTGAATTTCTCAAAATCTTTTAAGCTAAGAAATTTTTTAGAGAAAAGTCCTCCAAAACGTTTCCAAAGATGTCAAGATAAAAAAAAACTACTTAAAAGATACTAACTAAAATGTTCAAAATCTAATTTATAGTCGCCAAAAATAAGTTGCAAATGGTCATTTGGCGAAGTAAGTCGGGCTCGCCGAACCACTCGACGAGCCGCCCTTTGATCTCTTCCATCGCCTTTTCGCCTTGGCATTGAGCATCCTTGGGTTCTACAACTTTGGGCGATCTACCACTGCTTCGCGGAACTGCTCGATGATACGACTGCTCCTTTTTGTCGCCAACTTGGTTTCTTCCCTCACGGCTGGCACACTGGAACTTTAGGTGGTAGAAATAGCCATTCAGCGATTCGCCAAATGCTCTTGGCGATCACCAGGCTTTCCTTTCTTCAATTCTTCAGTCTGTTTTGTTCCTTTTTGCATGTTAGTGTCCTTGCTTTGTTCCTCAATCCATATACCTGAAAATCAAGGATTAAATATTAGTTTATGGCACAAATTAAGCATTTGAGGACACTAAATCTATCTAAATAAAGGCTCAAATGAATCCAAATCTCGGACTCGTCACCTTACATACCTGGAAGAATAAGGTTTTTGAAGAATGCTGAAGAAGAACTTTATTAGAAGCCTTGAAACCCTAGCTTGAGGGTAAACAATCAAGAAAACCTTTCTTGAGATTCTTGAATTCGTTTATTGAAATCTCTATAGCCAAGAATTATGATTTTCATTAGTGATTCATAATTGTATGGAGGAATTTGAGTTGGAAAGAATGAAGTTCTTGGAGAAAGACTTACCTCGAAGAAGAATCTTGGAAAAGATTGAAACAATCTTGAATCGAAGTCTTCTACTTTGATTTTTCCTTAGGGTTGAGAGGGAAGAGAATGACGGATAAAGAGATGAAAATTTGATTGTTTTGGGTCTTTAATTAGTCAATAATTTTTTTTAGGATGTTCTTATACGTAAAAAGACAAAAACAACCCCTTTAAATGTTTTCCCGTCAGCTAATTCATCACTGCACTATATTAGGTTACTAAAATGGTTATAACTTTTTACTCAAAACTCGAATTGTTGCGAAATTGGTGGCGTTGAAAAGAAGATTTAAGTACCTTTAATTTGATAGGTTATGGGACGCGTAACTCTTTATATTCTAGAGATATGGCTGTTTAAAGTTGATCCAAGTAAAATCTTACATCAAATCGGTAAGGAAACTTTCAACTCAACTTTTGTGCTAGAAGTTTTTAGTGACCTTATATCCAAAATCATTCACACACTAAAGAATTTACCTTTACATATATGAGAAATTTAAGAATAACCCGATAAGACCTTATATGCAAATAAAGAATAGTTCGGGTCTTAGCTTAGAAATTTTTGGAATGTTACAACATTGATCAGTCACAACATATTTAACAAGTAATTTGATTAGAATTACGTGCATTAAGGGACGGAGTTTATCAGTGATTGTAGGTTTTTTGAGACATAGATTGTTATTAAGGAAGTTATGAATTTAAAAATCGTAAACATATATATATATTTATAATACACATGATCCGTGCCAGCACGGGCCCAATATTTTATTTGTGGATGCTTTACATAGCACTTGGTAATGAAGAAGAGCAGTAAAGAATTAAAAAGTTACAATATACTCTGATGAAAAATATAGAACTAAAATTGGATTAGATGAATAACGCAAGCAGAACATGTAAAAATGGTTGAACTATGGTTGATACAGATCTTTCAAAGTTACTAATATGCATGTTGACAAATTGAAATGTACAACCAAAGTAAGCTTCTCCTACTCCTACGTACTATTGTAGAGATTTTATCACATAGATTTTCTATTGTCTTCATAAAGTTTGTTGGCTTAGTTAATTTCCGCTACTTTCAAAAAAAGCTAGTATGTCCTTCTTGTTTGTACAATTTGTATAAAAAGTACACATTTCAATCATTTTTCTTTTCAAAACTCATGTGTTTTCTAATGTCTAATAAACACATTCAACTGACAATTTCATTTTTGCATTATTATAGGATAAAATGTCTTGCGTCAAACAAAACCTGTCAATATATGGATCATCACATAAAGTTTTTGACTAAGTAGGTGTTTGGCCATGCGATATCATGAGATGAAATTAGCGTTTGGACATGCAATTTTACGCTGATTCCATATCATGAGATGTGATTCCATATTCTCCAAAATCCATGATATGGAATTATATGAGAATTTCATATCATGATTTGAGATATTTTAATACAAAAATTGATCCACGAGTTTATATTATGTTAAAACAACCCCACATTTATATATACTAACCATTTATTTCATATGTAAATAAAATTTATAATCACATCATTACTTTTTAAAATTTATTATTCTCACCAATATATAGTCACTTTAACTCACACCAACTGATTGTTGAGTAATAAATTTGTTCTGTTCATTTACTCCAACACTTAATTTATTACTTCTACTGTTTTGTATTTATTACAACTATAGTTATATCTATTTGAACATGGAGTGAAGGAGAGGTTCCTAAAGCAGTGCAACAAGCATATCGTAATCGCAAAGGAAGAACATCACAAAATGTCTTATGTGCTTGTGATTTTGATGTGCGATTTACCTTTATTGTTGCTAGTTGGGAAGGTACTGCACGTGATATAGTAAAGTACTTGACAATGCACATGTTGAACCAACGTCACAATTTTTATTTCCGCCACATGGTAACTTTAAATTACATCCTTAGAATAAATATTATTTATTTACACAAAGCTGTCTCATTTACGCCACATATGCTTTTAGTAATTCTTTATAAAATGTTTGTTGGTAGATAAATATTATGTTATTGATGCTGATTTTCAAAACACAAAAGGATTTTTAGCTCCATACAAAGGACTACGCTATCATTTGCAAGATTACCGAGGAAGTGAAAGAGAGCCTCAAAATGCCAAATAACTGTTTAATTAGAGACATTTATCTCTGCACAATGTGATTGAACGGACTTTTGGTGCTTGGAAAAATAGATTTAGAATACTGAAACAAGGCATGAACCATTATGATATTGATACACAAGTGAAAATTGTCATAGCTTGTGCAGTGTTACATAATTATTTGCGAGAATACCAAAGTACTAATGAAATATTTATGGTCTATGAGCATGAAAATATAGTTGCGGATGATATTGACCAACAAATGACTCAAAGTAACAATGTTGGTTCGTTTTCTCGGTCACATGATCGAGAAATGCAAGTTCAACGTGAGGAATTGTACGTACTATGTGAGAGGATTATATTAAAGACTAGTACACTACAATTTATGTTCAATTTTTTTTTATTAAATTAAAGTTAGATGAAACAATTACTTAAGTGGAGAACAAATAGTTTTGCAATAATTTATTATGCGATTTTATAAATTTTTGTTTATTTGATAAGATTGAATAAACAATTGGGGATATTTTAATAGTTTTACAACTTATGGAATTTTTATGTTTATGAGAAAATATACAACACAAAAATTTCATATCGCATGTCCAAACAAACTTCAATTTCATCTCATGATTTCATATCATAATACCATATCATGATTCCATATCGCATGGCCAAATGGACCCTAAATCTCCGTTAGAATTCAAAAACTAATAAAATAAATAATAAAGAAAATGTGACTGTACTCCAGAAAATGTGTGATTAAACTTTCTTGCTCAAAGAATAAAGTGAATGTCATAAAACATTAATACGAGATCTACAGATATATATACACCAAATATAAAAAATAAATGCTATAATTACGTAGTATGCGTAGGAGTGCATCTCACTTACCTACCCCTAAGCCCATCATATGCCAACATCAAGAAAACTATCATCATTTTGAGCAAAAAACTGAAAGTTCATTTTATTGTTTAAAACATACAATTACATCTTAAGGTTTTAAACTAAAACTAAAATTCATTACCCCTATTTACGTCATCAAATATTTCCGACATCTTCATTCAAATTACTTAAATATTACTCCCTCTGTTTCATTTTATGTGATACTTTTTAGATATCGAGATTCAAACAAGTCTATCTTTGACCATAAGTTTTTCATAGACCCTTTTAACATTTTGAATTATTAATTATTGTGACTGATAGTACTTTTTACGTATTTTACAAATATATAATTTTTATTTCAAAAAATTTGAAGTGTAATCACCTAGAAGGTCATTTTTAAAAAAATTCATAAAAATTACCCTTTTACCCATCTCGTTAGTTGCCTCGAGTCATTTTCGATTAGTCAGTGAAATTGGTTTGACAATTTTGAACTATTCGATAGCTATAATTATTTAATTGATGGGTATTAATTATATAATTTATTTATTTAGTTGGTGCTTAATGGGTCGAGCCTATAATATATTTAAGGGAAAACTGTATATAATAGCAAACTATTAATTCAAATTAAATGCTATAACCATAGTTTGATTTAATTGTACCACATAGCAAACTGTTGCTATTTCACCTCTCTCCTGGTGAATCTCGCTCGCCACTCTCGTTCTTGTTGGGTAGTCTCCCTCGCCTCTCTCACTTTTATACAAATACAAATGTATAAAATGTGTTTGTATAAAGCGAGAGAAAATTGTATATATACATATTTTCGCTCCCCTCTCCCAGATCTCGCTCGCCACTCTCACTCGCCTCTCTCACTTTATACAAACACAAATGTATACATTGCGTTTGTGTTTGTATAAAGCGAGAGAAAATTGTATATACAAATACAAATGCATATATTTTCGTCCTATACACTTATGATTATACAAATACAATCTTCCCCTGCCCAATTTTCTTTTGTCTTTCTCTCTTTCTCGCTTTATACAAACACATATTATACAATTGATCTTTTGTATATGTATACCGAAACAGATTATACAATTGCTTTCTTTTGTATATGTATAACGAAATATACATATTTATGTTTGCTATGGAGCGCAATTATGCAAACTATAGCTATAGCATACAAATATGATTTTTATGTTTGTTATATGTGAAAGTTGTTCATTTAATACCTTATTTTACATGGCCCATATATTAAAATAAGTTCCTGGATTTTAATATTCTTTTATCATTATACGAATTAGCCGCAGCCTCCCCACCCAATTCACCAAGCAGAACTGTGGGTGTATAAAACCGAACTGAAAATCGAATCAAATCGCAAATCGAGTCAAACCGGAAAAAAACCGACTAATGATTTGGTTTGACTTGGTTTGGTATTGAAAAAAAAAAACTGACTATACTTGGGTTGGTTTGGTTTTAACTAAAAAAAAGTCAACCCGAGACCAAACCAACCCGACATTATATATATAATTTTTAAAATTTATTTTGTACATAAAAGTATTTACTTTGATGTAATTTCTAAATATTACTTATACGTTTTCATAATTTTTATCTTTTAACATATTTTTTAAAGTTTTTTGAGACTTAGAATTTTGAATGTCCAATAATGGTTATAGTCCATAGATACTAGTAACTTTCATAAAGCTCAATTCGAAATCAAATCAATAATATGTTAACAAAATAAATTAATTCAACACTAAGAATGACAATAATGTTGAATATTTGTTCTTTAGTTTTACATTGGTTTAGACATTTAAAATACATAATCTAATTTTAATTTTTCTTTAATGTTTAATCATGTAACTAATACTTATTAGACTTATTTTAGCATGATTTAGTACTTTTAAATTATGATCATTTTCATTATGACTTTGCAATATTTATTTTATATGATGATTTCATTATTATTTTTATTGAATATTTTAGTGTCATCATTCATCTCATATTTTGTGTTATTTTCTTAAGAAACACCTTATATAGTTATATTTTGGTTGGACTAAAGAAATATTTGGAGCACAAGTTAATTATATATTTGTATGCATACTTTACCGGAAAAATCCAAAAACCTGAGAAAATTTGAGGTTTATTAATTTGGTTTGATTTAAAAATTTAAAAATCCGACACAATGGTTTGGTTTGGTATTTGAAAAACCCGAACCAACTCGAGGTTGAAAAACCCGAAAAAATCCGAATTTTATTAGTTTGGTTTGGTTTATAAATTTAATTTTTTTACATAAATAGTTTTTTTTTTATATATTTGAAAAACCCGAACCAACCCGATTATGTACACCCTTAAGTAGAACGATACTACGTTGAATGTTGAATATGATCTCTTCAAAATTTTCTATAAAGAAAACATACCTTCACTGCCGTAGACTCCCTTGTCGCATGTATATTTGGCAAAAATTGCACTTTAGTCATTAAGTAATTATGGTCAATTGTTGATAATCATGAAGAAATTATTGGGAAGGGAGGTTGTACTATTAAACAGACATACAAGTAGCCTTCCGTATAAAAGTATTTCATCAATTACCTTTATTTTCGTGTTTAAATACGGGTGGTATAAATTGGGATCAATTTGAGATTTTTCTTATAGTTCTCACATTATGATTCAAGTTTTGATATATTGGTTATCAAATTAAATAGTAGGTGTATTGTAATACATAAATATTATTAGATTTATGATATTGAAGAAGTTGGAACTTAACTCTAGTCTTGAAATTTGGAAAATATGAGAGTTGACATGTTAATTGGCATCAAGATTAAGAATTTGATTATAAATTCGGGTGAACTTTTGGTTCTAGGTTAGACACATAGTAATATGGGTGTTGTTGATTTCGAAAGCTTATTGTGATTATTTATTTGAATAGATTGCATTCATTTGGAAGCCCAACAAAAGGGGAAGACTCAAGTCCCGAAGTGATTGTTCAATTATTTGAGGCAAGTGGATTTCTCAACCCCTGTTAAGTATATAGAATCATGTATGTCCTTGTGGTATATGTTGGGGAGTAATGGGACTTGGTGATTGGTTGACTTGTACATATTGAATAATTCTAATGATGAAAAAGGGGTAATAAAAGACAATGTGATTAATTATTGATGTGTGATGTATTGAGAATGGTTTGAAAGGCTTATTGATTCATTGTTGATGTTGTATCATGATTGTGTTGTTGTGAATTGTGCATTATTATGAAAATAGTCGTCTCCTCATTATTTGTTTGAACATGTTATTTGCATTGGTTCTGAGACATGGTTGTGACAAGTGTTATGTGAATTGAGGAAGAATAAAAAATTAAGGAGAATGTACCATGTTGAGGGATGTGTCGCGCACCGCGATGGATATTATGATTCGAGGGACGTCTCGCAAGCACGACAAATTTTATCATCAAGGGACGCGTGTCGCACGCCGCGACAGATTTTATTATCGAGGGTCGTGTCGCACGCCACAATGGATGCATGGAAAGATATGTCCCCCATAGGTCCCGGACTGAGAGACAACGGGTGTGTGTATTACTATGTCAGACATGTATCACTATACTTGACATTACATTTCATTGCATTGTATATATTTATCATTTGTGAACTTGTGATTGATGAACTTGATTCGTGTGTTGTTGATTTGAAATTGTCGAAGTGTTGTTATTGAGCTATGTGTTATATTATTTGTGAATTGTTAGGTTGGACTGGTTTTATGCAGGTTGTAATTGTGGTGTTTAGTAGTTTGCTTGTTGAGTACCGTGTGATTTGGTACTCCCCTTGCTTCTACATTTTTGTAGGTTACTAGCCCAGATTTTCGCGATACTCTCTGTAACACCCCAAAAAAAAATCGAACTAAGACTTGAACCGTTCATCGTAGTGAGTGAGATTTTTCCAAGGAATTAAAAATTTCTTAAGTTTTAAGGTCACTAGATGTAGCACCTTGTGTTCCAAAAAGAACTAAATTGGAAATAGCAAAATCTGAAATTTTGCAAGTTAAGCTAAGTATGAGTTTTGGGTTGACTTCAAACGACCATAACTCCTAGCTCATGATAAGTTCGGTGTTCTACCAGATACCGCAGGAAAGATCTTCGAATTATCTTTCCAATGCCACCAAGTTTGCTAAGTTTCGAGTTTGGATGAGTGAGATATGCTTTTTGAAGTTAGGCAGTCCAATTAAGGAAATTTAGCTGAAAATAGTAAGGGATATTTTGGTCTTTTCCTTACCCAATCAGATTTAATTCGTTTTTAGTAATATTTTAAGGGTTTAATCCTATTAGGTTCAGTTTTAAAATCCTACTTTACGCCTAGGGTTTTAGTTGAGAGTTCAAGAAGAGAAAATAAGAGAAAAGAGGAGAGGATCAAGCGTTAGTCGAGATTCTTGCGTCTTGTTGTGGATTTTCGCCATGGGTTTGATCCCTAAGAGGTATGTAAGCTTCCATAGTGTTGGGTTAGTTCACCCACATGCCAATCATATTATTTTCAGCGCAATTTCATTCTTAAATTTGAAAGATTAGAGTTCTTGACAGGTTTTCTTGAAGTTCATTATAAATCTTGTTGTGTTGGGGTTTTGATGATTTCTTCAGATGAAATTTAGTAATTTGAGTGTTGTTTTGAGTATATGAGAGTGTAATAATGTTAAGTAATCGAATCCAAGTGATTGGGAAGAAACCGTTCGATTTTAGGTGAGTTAGGGTGAGAAAACGAGAAAAGAAAGTCGTCAAAGTTTTTTGGGCTGGGGCCTGGCGTGTCACGCCAGCCAAAGCGCCCCAACCACATCTCTGAACTTTAGGGGCTGGCGCCCCACACCACTCAGACCGCCAGGGTCGCCTACCCCCACCCGTTGTTCATCGTTTCGTCCGTTTGAGTTCTTTCAAAGGGTACCTTTACTCCCCTTTGATTCTAAACACTTTAAACTACTTATAAACACCTAGAAATCATTCATAACATGATCATAACCTCGAATTAATAATTCAAATTCTAGGTAGAGTTGAGAGTTAAGTTTTGAGAATTCTTTCGAACATTCTAAGAAACCCCATTTGAGTCATTTTGTGGAGTCTTCTACAAATTCTAATAACTTGTTTCAAGACTCGAGTAGTGAGCATGAGAGTGAGGAGAATGTATTCATTAGTCTATTTTGTCATCATGAGATCTTTTATAGCTTGAACCATAACTCTTGAATTCATAATTCACATTCAAGAGAGAGTTAAGAGTAGAGTTCAAGAATGTTTTGAGTTCAATTTTGAATCCTTTGAGATCCATCATCGATTTGAGTTAAGTTTTGAGGAAGTAAGTAAGAGAAAGAGAAGAGTTGTATACATGAGTTCCATAATGTTATGTAGACCTACGAGTCAAGTCGTTAATGCCCATAAATTCAGCATGAACTCCAGAAGTTGAGTATCTATGAGAGGAGTAATATCTCCATGTCCTAAGTCTTAAGTATTGAGTTTCTAACCCATTTGAGATTATAGTTCTAATCATGGGACTATTACATGTTACCCATGAAGTCTTTGAGTTGAATCGTTCATGCCCATAATTCCGCATGAACCTTATAAGTCGAACAGTCTTGAGATGAGAAGTATCCTTGAGTCATTGAGTTGAGTAGTTCATGCTCATAATTCCACATGAACCCTTTGAGTTGAGTATTCTTGCAACGAGTATTACCATTGAAGTTCTTGAGTTCCAAGTATTGAGTTCTATCTTTGGTTATTGAAAACCTTGCATTGAGTCGTTCGCGTCCATAATTCGGCATGAACTATATTTTAAGAAGTCTTTTACAAATGTTTAAACTTTGTTTTAAGACTTAAGCTTTGAAGTTGAGTAAAGTGTAAGAGTAAGTTAAAATGATATATGGGAACTAAGTATTCCCAAGAGTAAATGTTTTCACATTTAAGATGGGAGGAAACTGAGATTTCCTAAAGAGTTTTGAGCAAGAAAGGGAACATCGATTCAAAGAGAGCTTGTAAGCTAAGTTTTGAGTGACTATCTCAAACCAAAGAAAAAAGTTTATTTTTTTAAAACATATGAGCTAAGTATATTTTTGGTCGTAGTATTGAGCACCGATATGGGGATACGGGTTCATAATAACTCAAGTCTCTATAAACCATGTAGTCATCATGGGTATTAATGGGTCATACATTTTAGATGATCACATAAGTTAAGCTAGTGGATCCATTAAGTTAAGCATTCTATATGACGGCAAAGTATAGCACAGTTCTGGCAGCATGGGAAAGATGTTGTATCACCACTTAGGCTCATAGTGGTGGTTGTCGGTTAGAGAATCTCCCACAGAAACTATATTACTTTATTATATAAGTAAAGTTGAGTTTGTTATTGCATTTTCTTTAACAAACTAAGTTGTTTTTACTGTTTTATAAAGCTTTCCATCTATTGCATGTGTATTGTTGCTTTATATTGAGTTGAGTACCCAGAGTCGAATATCATATCTTTGAGTTGAGTATCTAATCTCTGAGTTGAGTTTCTTATCCTTGAGTAGTTCGGAGTTGAGTAAGTTGGGTAGTTTTGAGTATCCTTGAGTATTCCTTGAGTTGAGTAAGTTTGATAAGAGGTAAGTAAGTTACCATTTTTATCAAGTTGAAGCTTATGTTATGCTTTAGAATTCCTCTTACATGCTCGTACATTCCATATACTGAGCCATTTGGCCAGCATCTTCTCATGATACAAACACAGGTATTCAGGATTATCAACAGGAGATTCGTTGACACATTCGGGAGTTCGAGTTAGCTATAGTGAGCCTCCTCGTTTCCGAAGGATTTCATTTACTTTTCAGTTTAGTCAGGATGTCGTGGGTCTTGTCCCGACTTTCATCATTATCAGTTAGAAGCTTCATAGATAGTCAATATAGTTGAGAAGTCTGTATTATTCATTTATTTTATTAAATATTTTAAAGACTTAAGTTGTCTATTTCATAGCGAGTTGAATATATTATTTTATTCAGAGTTTTTCATTTGAGTTAAACCTTTGTATTTTAGTTTCATGAATTTTATTCAGTTTTTAAGCTTTGTATGCTTGAATCAGTTTTCCGCTTGTAGTCAGCCAGGATGAGGGTTCGCTTGGGGACCAGCAATGGTTCTCGAGTGCCGACCACGCCTAGGGTGTAGGCTCGGGTTGTGACAAACTTGGTATCAGAGCACAGAGTTTAAGTGTCCTAGGGTGTCTATGAAGCCGTGTCTATAGGATCTTATTTATGGTTGTGAGGGCCCCACTTCTATAAATGAGGGACTACAGACATTTAAGAAAAGTTTCTCTTCTTTCATACTCTTAATCATTCAATAGAGCTATGTCGTAGAGACTTATTTTAACTCGTGTGTTCTCCTATTCCTTCGACTACCCATCATACTAGAGGTGGTTAAAAAGCAGAGTCAGTTCTTTGTCGATGAGTTTTTCTTAGCAAGAGTTTTGAGGAAGTCATGAGACTCCAGAGGGGCTTTAGAGAAGCCCAAGAGTAATTTAAGTGTTCAGTTTCAGAAGAATTCACCCATATTCATATGAATCGGGCATTTGAACTAAAAGCGAGATGTACTCTCTTCCCTCATCCTTGTTTCAGCTGAGATCCTTTTAAGAGGTATGTTTAGAGCTTGAGTAGTATTTTCACACGAAAAGGTAGCATGAGTTATGACATCATGAGAAGTAGTAGTGAAAGTGCCCAGAGTTAGAGGAAAGTATGCAGAGGTTTAGTAATTGTAGAAAGGGAGATAGTGATGAGGCAAGCTATGTTATTATAGTCATGCACCCAGTAAGTTTTGATGAGGAGTTTTTCCTTATGGGTAGACTAAGAAGTGATGAGTTGTGAAGAGCTCAGGATAGGAGGTAGAGTAAGAGTTGCAAGTCAAGATGAGTTAGAGTATACCTTAACTAGAAAAGGGTTATGAGGATGTGTCATTGTGTTTGTAATGACCAAGTGTAAGTGGCGAATAGAAGAGTAAGAGTATTCATGAGGTGATAGCTCTAAGCTAGGCTTATGATCTTTAAGGGGAAGCCCATGATATTCAAAGTGTTATAGAACTAATTAGGCGCTGATGTTTAGTGAATGAGTGAATAGTAATCAAGTTGTGAAGGGAAATGTGATAATAAAATATAAGTATGAATACTAAGAGGTGAGGATTGGCTATTTGTCATAAGGTCCTAGTGGACGAGTGTTTCTGAATTTGTATCTAGTAGTTGTAAGTTAGTATAGTAAGCGAGCAATCATATTGATATTCGGGTTTAGTCATAAATTTTAAGCTTGAATTCGAGATGAGTGTCATGATCAAAAGAATGGCAACATTAGGGTGATGATGTTAGTCTTGAGATTTAATCTAGAAGACTTGACATAGAGTAGGTGAGGAATTGAGGTGATTAGTTGTAATATATATGAGTGGTACAAGTGAGAGACCCTAACGTTTAGATAAGGGCAGTGAAGTTTGGCTAAGTCATAAGAGTAACAAGAGCATTAAGAGGTGTGCCGAGATGGTATGTTACCAGATGAGGTTGCAATTAAGTTATGATTTTCCATGTGTGCGTAGATAGCATAATTGAGTTGTCAATGTGGAATAGGTCCATAGCCTTCAAGTGTTAGCTTTAGACCTAAGGGGGAGAGAATAAGATGAGAAATGAAGTCAAGTGTTGAGAATTTCTGAAGGAGTTGGTTAGTAAGAGTCCACGGAGGTGTTAGAGTACTAAGTTTGAATGTGGTGGTAAGGAGTAATAGTTTGAGATGAGATTCCCTATAGAGAAGTATAGAATCTGAACTTAAGGATATGGATTAAGCTTGAATATAGTAAGAGGAGACCATTAGACGCAGACTTTAGTAAGAGTAACTCATTTCCATGCCCAAACCAACCGTCATTTAAGGACGAATGATCCCAAGGAGGAGATATTGTAACACCTCGAAAAAAAATCTGAACTAAGACTCGAACCATTCATCGTAGTGAGTGAGATTTTTCCAAGGAATTAAAAATTTCTTAGGTGTTAAGGTCACTAGATGTAGCACCTTGTGTTCCAAAAGAACTAAATTGAAAATAGCAAAATCTTAAATTTTGCAAGTTAAGCTAAGTATGAGTTTTGGGTTGACTTCAAACAATGATAACTCCTATATCAGGATGATTTAGGTATGCTACCAGATACATTAGGAAAGATCTTTGAATTATCTTTCCAACGCCACCAAGTTTGCTAAGTTTCGAGTTCGGATGAGTGAGATATGGCCTTTTGAAGTTAGGCAGTCCAGTTAAGGAAAGGTAGCCCAAAATAGTAAGGGATATTTTGGTCTTTTCCTACCCCAATCAGATTTAATTCATTTTTAGTAATATTTTAAGGGTCTAATCTTATTAGGTTCAGTTTTATAATCCTAGTTTACACCTAGGGTTTTAGTTGAGAGTTCAAGAAGAGAAAAGAAGAGAGAAGAGGAGAAAAGAGGAGAGAATCAAGCGTTCGTCGAGATTCTTACGTCTTGTTGCGGATTTTCTCCATGGGTTTGATCCCTAAGAGGTATGTAATCTTCCATAGTGTTGGGTTAGTTCACCCACACTCCAATCATATAATTTTTAGCGCAATTTCATTCTTAGAGTTGAAAGATTAGAGTTCTTGATGAGTTCTTGAAGTTCATTCTAAATCTTGTTGTGTTGGGGTTTTGATGATTTATTCAGATGAAATTTAGTAATTTGAGTGTTTTTTTGAGTATATGAGAGTGTAATAATGTTAAGTAATCGAATCCAAGTGATTGGGGAAGAAACCGTTCGATTTTAGGCGAGTTAGGGTGAGAAAACGAGCAAAGAAAGTCGTCAAAGTTTTTTGGGCTGGGGCCTGGCGTGTCACGCCAGCCAGAGCGCCCCAACCACATCTCTGAACTTTAGGGGCTGGCGCCCCACACCACTCAGACCGCCAGGGTCGCCTACCCCCACCCGTTGTTCATCGTTTCGTCCGTTTGAGTTCTTTCAAAGGGTACCTTTACTCCCCTTTGATTCTAAACACTTTAAACTACTTATAAACACCTAGAAATCATTCATAACATGATCATAACCTCGAATTAATAATTCAAATTCAAGGTAGAGTTGAGAGTTAAGTTTTGAGAATTCTTTCGAACATTCTAAGAAACCCCATTTGAGTCATTTTGTGGAGTCTTCTACAAATTCTAATAACTTGTTTCAAGACTCGAGTAGTGAGCATGAGAGTGAGGAGAATGTATCCATGAGTCTATTTTGTCATCATGAGATCTTTTATAGCTTGAACCATAACTCTTGAATTCATAATTCACATTCAAGAGAGAGTTAAGAGTAGAGTTCAAAAATGTTTTGAGTTCAATTGTGAATCCTTTGAGATCCATCATCGATTTGAGTTAAGTTTTGAGGAAGTAAGTAAGAGAAAGAGAAGAGTTGTATACATGAGTTCCATAATGTTATGTAGACCTACGAGTCAAGTCGTTAATGCCCATAAATTCCGCATGAACTCCAGAAGTTGAGTATCTATGAGAGGAGTAATACCTTCAAGTTCTAAGTCTTAAGTATTGAGTTTCTAACCCATTTGAGATTATAGTTCTAATAATTGGACTATTACATGTTACCCATAAAGTCTTTGAGTTGAATCGTTCATGACCATAATTCCGCATGAACCATATAAGTCGAACAATATTGAGATAAGAAGTATCCTTGATTCCTTGAGTTGAGTAGTTCATGCTCATAATTCCGCATAAACCCTTTGAGTTGAGTATTCTTGCAACGAGTATTACCATTGAAGTTCTTGAGTGCCAAGTATTGAGTTCTATCTTTGGTTATTGAAAACCTTGCATTGAGTTGTTCGCGTCCATAATTCGGCATGAACCATATTTTAAGAAGTCTTTTACAAATGTTTAAACTTTGTTTTAAGACTTAAGCTTTGAAGTTGAGTAAAGAGTAAGAGTAAAGTTCATTTTCTTTAAAATGATATATGGGAACTAAGTATTCCCAAAAGTAAATGTTTTCACATTTAAGATGAGAGGAAACTGAGATTTCCAAAAGAGTTTTGAGCAAGAAAGGGAACATCGATTTCAAGAGAGTTTTTAAGCTAAGTTTTGAGTAATTATCTTAAACCAAAGAAAGAAGTTTGTTTTTTTAAAACATATGAGCTAAGTATATTTTTGGGAGTAGTATTGAGCACCGATATGGGGATGCGAGTTCATATTAACTCAAGTCTCTATAAACCATGTAGCCATCATGGGTATTAATGGGTCATACTTTTTAGATGACCACATAAGTTAAGCTAGTGGATCCACTAAGTTAAGCATGAAATATGACGGCAAAGTATATGACAGTTCTGGCAGCGTGGGAAAGACGTTGTATCACCACTTAGGCTCATAGTGGTGGTTGTCGGGTAGAGAATCTCTCACAGAAACTATATTACTTTATTATATAAGTAAAGTTGAGTTTGTTATTGCATTTTCTTTAACAAACTAAGTTGCTTTTACTGTTTTATAAAGCTTTCCATATATTTCATATGTATTGTTGCTTTATATTGAGTTGAGTACCCATAGTCGAATATCATATCTTTGAGTTGAGTATCTAATCTCTGAGTTGAGTATCTTATCCTTGAGTACTTCGGAGTTGAGTAGGTTGAGTAGTTTTGAGTATCCTTAAGTATTCCTTAAGTTGAGTAAGTTTGAAAAGAGGTAAATGTGTTACCATTTTTATCAAGTTCAAGCTTATGTTATGCTTTAGAATTCCTCTTACATGCTCGTACATTCCACATACTGAGCCATTTGGCCTGCATTTTCTCATGATGCAGACACAGGTATTCAGGATCATCAACAGGAGATTTGTTGACACATCCGGGAGTTCGAGTTAGCTATGGTGAGCCTCCTCGTTTTCGGAGGATTTCATTTACTTTTCAGTTTAGTCAGGATGTCGTGGGTCTTGTCCCGACTTCCATCTTTATCAGTTAGAGGCTTCATAGATAGTCAGTATAGTTGAGAAGTCTATATTATTTATTTATTTTATTAAATGTTTTAAAGACTTAAGTTGCATATTTTATGGCGAGTTGAATATATTATTTTATTCAGAGTTTTTCGTTTGAGTTAAAGCTTTGTATTTTAGTTTCATGAATTTTATTCAATTTTTAAGCTTTGTATGCTTGAATCAGTTTTCCACTTGTAGTCAGCTAGGATGAGGGTTTGCTTGGGGACCAGCAATGGTTCTCGACTGTCGGTCACGTCCAGGGTGTAGGCTCGGGTCGTGGCTCTCTCTTTCCTCGTCTTCTTTGTGGCTTTCTAAGGAGATTTATGAGGTAGTTGTTGGTTATCTCAACGTACACTCTTACTCCTATTTATGATTTTGTTCTATTCTAGAGACAACATCATTTGATACTTATGTTTTCTTCCAATTCTAGTGTAATACATTAGAGGCTTGTGCACGTGACAATCAGGTTTGGGAGGTATATTTAAGTTGATTATGAATTTCCGCATTATTTTATAGTATTGGACTTTTACTGTCGTTTTATTTCCACACTTTATCGTAATAGTTGGGTTTTAGGCTGACTTATCTTGGTGGGATAAGATGAGTGTCATCACATCCCTTTTTGGGTCGTGACATGAAGATTTCATATGCAAATTTTTGGTCAAAATTAAATTTTTTGACTCTCGAAAAATGAAAAATGTCACATAAAATGAGACAGAGACAGTAACATTTACTCTCAAATAGCATATAAACTTATTTAATAAAATTCATATTAGAGAAACTAACAATAATTAATTTTATCTTTGGCTTAGTAGCACTTCATACTCATCACTTGAGTCGAAAGATGAATACATAGCAACTTCTTAATATAAATATCTCTATTTATGAAGGTAAATGCTACTTATACTAATCTCACTTAGTTGAAATAACTGAAAATATATAAGTAGACCTTTTCATGTCAATCAATCCTCCTAACCTGTATACATATACACAACAAAGTTTGACTATACATACATTTTTACTCATGTAAGTTATAAAAAGGTGATACATTTTGTTGCAGAAGTATCACCACTTGATACAACTTAAAAGTCAATGATCTAATATCTAGCTAAATGCATTTCAAACAAATATTTCTTTAACAAAAATGATATAGAATGCAATTAAGTAATTAAAACCAGTTGTTTCCCACAAACGTAAAGACAATTAAGTAATTAAAGATCTAATATGTGTCTGCCAGAAAGAAAATGATAGTAAACTCAAATGCATACACGAGGTTAGGCAAGCAAATAAAGAAATAAAATGGGTACGAAGTGAAGGTACAATTTATGTTACTTTTGGTACAATGTTTGAAGCTTTGTTCGTCCATTTGCTTGTCCGCTTATATAAAAGGGTAATATATATATATATATATATATATAGAGAGAGAGAGAGAGAGGCGGAGCCAGGATTCCATGCTTGTGGGTTCTAAATTTTAAAAAGGATAACGATATTAAAAATCACAAAACACAAATTATGTTAATGAGATGTTTGTCATGTTTGAAAACATTACCTTAGATATTGTTATTCTAAAAACTTATATTAATAATATGAAGATTTGAGTAATTTAATTTAAAGTTCTAAAATATTGTTAACGAAAGATGAATAATTTTTAAAATATAAATTCCAAACATTTTTATTATAATCTAGAATACTATTTTAAGTGAGAAAAAATTATTAAATTCACCATTAATATTTTCGCACCTAAAATATATATTTTACAAGTTTCATTGTGACCTTGAACCATTACTACATTCAAAAGTTAAAATTTCTAAAAGCAAATAACAATTATTTGCTATAATCAATTATCAATATGTGGGATAACCCTAGAAAAGATTAAAAATTGATTTTCGAATAGATAATTCTACGGTGTAAAAGTAAACAAATATGAAAAAGGAGAGGCGAGAGTACATAGTACATATCGAAGGACAGAGGTCGGATGATAGCAATCATCAACAATAAAAGTTAGAATCCTCTTTTGAAAATAAATTTGGATTAAAGTTTTTGAATTATCTGAGTAAAAATCAATGAAAATATATTTGGGGTAAAATATTTTGAATGTCTGAGTAGAAATCAATAGTTAGATATTGTTTTAGAGTATGACCCAAACACTATTTTTTTTTTATCATTAACTGTTTTTCTATTTTTCTTATATATAAATTATCATTTGCAAATTTTCTATACCGATTTTCTGTTTTTACTTTTAAATATAAATTATCATTTGCCAATTTTCTATTTTTTATAAAAAAAAATCCAATGTTTTTATCTGAAATTAATTCCAAAAACATAGTGCCAAGAGTGTGTTTCGAACCTCCGACGCGCGTATTGAATGACTTCACTGGGTGAAGTGGAGGTCACTCGCCTCATTATGATAGAGGGTTCGCAGAAAATTTATATGTACGTTTTATTTGAAATTTTAATACTAATATAGGATCTACGAAAAAGTCAGTGGATTCGTTCGAACCCCCTTCCGCTACATTAGCTCCGCCCCTATATATATATATATATATATATTCAATTTTCAAACTGATTGTTTGCTCTTCAGGCCACTATGCAAACGTGGAAGGGAGTTTTAATTTTATTGAATGGGTTGACGTTGATATGATAACGATGATGAATTTAAATATTGTAGTAGTTATAACTGATTTCAAATTCAGAAAGAGTATAAAATTAATTTTTATTGATTTCAATTCAAAATGAGTATAAATTAATTATTATATAGATTATTATTATTATTATTATTGGTTATTATTTTTGTTATTGTTATTGTTATTATTATTGGTGGTGATGTTATGGTTGTTGTAGTTAATTTTATTCATTTATTTTATTTTATTTTTTTATTTTTTTTATTTTTATTATTATTATTACTATTATTATTATTATTATTAGGATAAGTGGATAACTATACAAACTATATTGTTTGCTCTTTTGGCACTATGCAAATGTGGAAGGGAGTTTTGATTTTATTGAATTGGCTGACGCTAATGTGATAATGATGAATTTAAAAATTGTAATAGTTATGACTTATAATTAATTTCAAATTCAAAAAGAGTATTAGATTAGTTATTATTGATTTCAATTCAAAAAGAGTATTGAATTAATTATTATATAGATTAATGTTGTTGTTGTTAAAATAATATTATTAGGATAACTATGCAAAATATATTGAAATTATCAACTGCATTAAAATTCATTGTTTAACAATTCTTTTTATACATATATATTAAAAATAATAATAATAAAAAAGAAGCTATCCAATCCATCCACCCCCACAAATCCCCCCCCCCCCCTCCTCTCCATACACACACGAACGATTCATATTGATTTTATTTATTTCATTATTATTATTGTTGTTGTTAGATATTTTTATTATTATTGCTATTAGGAGGAATATAACTATGCAAAATATATGAAATTTAACTGTACTAAAACCCATTGTTTAACATATTTTTTTTATATTTATCTATATTTGAAAAGACTATTCCTATACTTAAGACCCAATAAACTCAATTCCTACCTCGTTTACCCTCATCACTTTACCCATACATATGAAGGATTCATATTTTTTTGATATTATCTTATTCTATTGCTTATTTTACAAATAATTTTCACATATGTGGCGCAATGACCTCATATATATATTAAAATAATTTTGTATTATGTTGTTTTAAAAAGGAAGAATTTTTTTTTAATCAGTTATCTTTTTCGTAACTCAAAATTAAAAAGTTAACTGCAATTACATAAATTTAAAAGGGCAAATTACAGAAATCACATACTTTTAAGGTAAAATTACAATCTATCCCTTAAAAGTTTATAATTACAGACATCCCTCAAACGGATACAATAATATAACCGCTGATACATTAATCTGATGCGCGAGATACATTAATCGTTAAGTAAGATACATTACATTTTATATATGATACACTAATCTGATGTACATTTTATACATGATACACTAATCTGATGCGCGAGATACAATAATATAAGTGTTGATACATTAATCTGATGCGCGAGATACACTAATCTGATGCGCGAGATACACTAATCTGATGCGCGAAAATGAGGGATTTTGGAAATTTGTAAAACTTATAGGGGATAATGGTAATAAGTAGTGTTAATTAGTATATTCAAATATAAATGCACTACATGATCAAATCATCTTAGTCGATGTTCTCTCTTATCTATATTTTTATTTTGGGAATAGAAGGAGAAGTATATATAATTTGATTAAAATTATACTCAATGTTACTATAACATTAACAACTTTATGGTAAAATGAACCATTTGAAACATCATATTCAACAAATACAAATATAAATCAATTTCATTAAACTGTAGAAATTATTTGTATTCCTCTTTCACATATATATTTTCATGAACAAGCTTCGGTAAGGTCATTTAGTGTAACGTCGAGACTATTTCCAGCATAAGTAAAAAAAACACTGGCTTGTGCATAAATTGGAAGACCACCATTAACGTCGTAGATATCATCGTTAGACTTGGAGATGATAGTAGTGTTAATTTTAGTGACAGAATCGAAATTGGGAATACTCAATTTCACTTGAAATAGAGTACATGAAGATGTATTTGAGAGAGTTGCATTCCATACTTGTTGTCCTTGACTCATTCCTAATTTTGCTTGGCTAATTTCAATACCAGGATTGCATATGGAACTCTCAATGCCTAAAAAGGGAAAAAAGCAAGATTTTATAATATTAGTAATTCATTTCTTGTAGATCTTGTAAATAAGGTGATTTGAAGTATATATGTCCAATTTCTCAAGACATTTCTTTTCAATCGAGTAGTAAAATAAGATCATTTCGTTCCATTTTTAATAAAATAGTGAAGGATATATTATTAATAATGATAACATGTGATGGAGTGGATCTGTATTGTTTTTCAAGTCGATTAAAAAGTGCAAAAAGTATGCTAAAATATCTCGTAATGTACTTAATCAAAAATAGATTATGTTCATGTGGAAGTATCTACTCATTACAGAATCTCAGGTATCAAAGTGTGGATTTCATAAAGTAAAAAAAAGGGTGAGGGTGGGGAACATGCTACATCCGATGAAATATAGTAAATATCGTAAAGGCAGATGCAGAAAAGTTTGCAAATCGAACGGTATACAACTTAAATTAAGAAGATATGACACTAAAAGTTTTTGAATATAGGAACATAATCTAATTATTATCACAAAAATGGTGTAATGAAAATGAGATTTTTTTTTTTTTGCTTTTAGATATAGAGAGAACAAAGAAAAGAAAGAAGAAAAAGAAAAAGGGGTGAGGTTAATTTATACCTTCATACATGAGAGCAAGACAGAGAACTAAACAAAGAATTTTGATGAATGTTGTCATTGAAAATTTTGTGTAAGCAATTCTTAAGTGAAATGTTGCTTTATCTTAATTATATATGTTATTTTCTCCCTAGCAAGTTTTTATTTATAGATGGTTCTATTATAGGTAAGCTTAGATTTGATTTTCTAAAGACACGAATAATAAAATGAGTATTTACCATACCAATTTTGTCAATTAATGTCTTTTTCTAAAATTGCACAAAGAGAGATTTGGTCAAACTAGATTAGAAAAATATGAACGAATTTTACAATTTTCTCCCGTTTGATTGACTTAAATATTTTAGAAAATGAATTTTACCATTAATATAATTGCGTTTTTTCTTGTATCAGAGTGTGTTTGGTGTGAAATGAAAACATATGTGGAAAATATTTTTTCAATTTTCTTTGGTTGACTTAAATGTTTTAGAAAATGAATTTTACCATTAATATAATTGCCTTTTTTGCGTCAGAGTGTGTTTGTACGAAAGGAAAACATATTTTGAAAAATATTTTTCAATTTTCTCATATTTTATTGACTTAAATATTTTAGAAAATGAATTTTACCATTAATATAATTGCTTCTTTTTTTTTTGCATCAAAGTGTGTTTGGTACGAAAGGATTTTTTTGGAAAATATTTTTGAATTATCTTATGTTTGGTTGACTCAAATGTGTTAGAAAATGAATTTTACCATTAATATAATGGGTGAAAATCATTTATTCCCCACGAACTTTACTTTAAAAATCAAATCCCCCTCCCCCATCAACTTTGAGAAATAATCATCTCCCCCTTTTCCTAATTGACTTTTTTAAATGTCTATTCTACCCTTACATTATCGACCTTTAAAAAAAAGAAAAGGAGAAAATTTTGATTGAGTATATACTATAATGACGTTCTATAATGAAACAAATGAACAGAATTAAAACAATAATGTTATTAATTTTAACAGATCTATAACGTGATGCAAGTAACAATAAATAATTAATAAAAATAAAGATAAATTTCATAACAATTTTTTAAAAAAATATCTATTTATATTCTAAATAAATTTTAAATTATATTTTAAAAAATATTTTATAAAAGACAATCAAAATTCATTTATCTATATAGATAAATGAGAATAAGAGGTAAACATAATTATATAAGCATGCCCCTTTAACTTGACTTCCAGTTGTCATCTACGTTCACCAAATTTAGGTGTGTAAAAGTACATTCAGAGATGGATAAAATTGCATCTTATCCTTATTTTTATGTAAAGGATCTAGTAGGTTGGGGTAGACATTAAATTTATTTATGAGGTTGAACAAGTAAATACACGTTCTACATGACAAATTAACATGAGATACAGTTGAGGTGATTTTATATCAAAATTATATATACATGCACATAATACATTCATACATATGTACTTAATATATGTGATATCAAAATAACAATTATAAAGAAATAACATTAGATTTTACAACAAACTTATAAAAGGATTATTCTACTTATAATAAAGTTAATGAACTTAATAAAAATCTATAAATACAAATTCTTAGGATAAAGGGGGGGGAGAATGATTGCTTCTCAAAGTTAGGGGGGGGGGGGGGTGTTTGATTTTTAAACCAAAGTTTAAAGGTGTAAATGATTTTCACCCTTAATATAATTGCTTTTTTGGCATCAGAGTGTGTTTTGTACGAAAGGAAAACATATTTTTGAAAATACTTTTCAATTTTCTCATATTTGGTTAACTTAAATGTTTTTCAAATTAAATTATTTTTCTCAAATTTGAGGAAAATGACTTACATCCAAAAAGTTCAAGGGTGTAAATGATTTTCACCGTTAATATAATTGCTTTTTTGGCATCAGTGTGTGTTTTGTACAAAAGGAAAACATATTTTAGAAAATATTTTTCAATTTTCTCATATTTGGTTAACTTAAATGTTTTTCAAATTAAATTATTTTTCTCAAATTTGAGGAAAATGACTTACATCCAAAAAGTAAGGAAAACTTTTTTCGAATTTTTTTTTCAACCTCATGACACCTCAATTTTCCATCCTAGCTCAAGTCTCGCGTATCAATTTCTGATACGAATTTAGAATTCGATTTCTGATTCTCGACTTGGGACTCCACTTCCGACCTCGATTCGATATCCAACTCCCGAGTATTGGATCAGATAAGGATTAAACTTTGGCTTGGGTGTCGGGTCTAGATCAGAATTTGAGGTTGGATTCTGAATCGAGTGACTTTTTCCCCACTCCTAGGCTAATTAAGGAGCGAATAAATCTCTTTCAAGGATGAATGCTAAAAGAAACTATTTACGTAATAATAGTAAGTAGGAGCGATAATAGAAAAGGTATAATTGCATCATATACAAGAAAGACCTGCTCTAAATCTCCAAGTCTCCATAGTCATTCTTTTCAACATATTTTTCTATTCTTCTAATGTAATGTTATTAGTCACCTCGTACTACCCTCCATTGCACATCCGGGGTTGGGTCTCAAGTCAGGTATCGGGATGGGGTTTCGAGTCGAGTGTCGGAGTTAGGTTTTGAATTGAGGTTGGATGTTAGGTCAGGTGTCAGGTTTGGATCCTAAATCGGTAGTCGAGTGTTAGGATCGATCTCGACTTGAAAGTAAGGTCTCAGATCGAATGTAGGGGTCGAATCCCAGTTCAAAAGAAGGATCTCAGATCGAGATTCAAGTTCGTGTTTTAATTTGGGAGTCGGATCTTGGGTCGGAAGTCGGGATCGGGTGTCAGGGTCAAATGTCGAGGTCTAGGTCGAGGTCCAGTTCATAAGTAAGCTCAAACATCGGGTGTCAGTCGAGTCCTAGATTAGTCATCGGGGTCAGGTGTTGGGATTATCATCTTGCCTAGTTCAACTATTGGGTTTCAGGTTGAGTGTTATGGTCTAGTCCTAAATTGGGTGTAAGGATCGAATTTTGGATCGATCATCGAGGTTGTGTCCAAGTTCAAGTGTTGGGGTCGGGGTTGGTTCCTAGTTCGAATGTTGGATCTTGGATCTGGAGTTGGGGTCATGTCCTGGTCGGATTTCGTGGTCGAATCCCTAAGCGATTATTGGGGTCGATATGTTCCAATTCGAATGTTGAGTTTGGAGTCGAGTCTCAGTTTGAAATTCATCAAGTCCTGGGTCATGAGTCGGGATCATATCTCAAGTTAGGTGTTTGGAAAATATTTTCTACTCTCTAATAAAAAATAAAAGATATTTTCTGCAAAATATTTTTTTATTCACCAATCAAATTCTAGAAAATATTTTCCACTCACCAACAAATATGAGAAAACAAGTTGGAAACCAACTTATTTTTCAAAAAAAATATTTCCTAAATAAATATTTCCGATGAAAAACATTTCCTTCATAACAAACACACTTGGAAAAAAAAGGTATAACATGGTTGGCTGGATCAAATAGTCATTAATTTTTCAAATTCGATCTCAAATTTACACTTACTTTTTAGTTACATGAATAACAATGTAAGAATTCTTATTAGACAAACCAATGGATCAAAAAATTACAATTCAACTGCAATGTCAAAAAATTGCATTTTGTTATCCCTTAGAATAGCACCTAAATTATTTATCTCTGCAAATTTTATATTGTTTAGAATTGTAAAATACAATGAAAAAGAACTGATAGTAACATCCTAAACGGGGAAAGACATAAAACTGCCTAACAAACTGATAGTAGCATTAATTATTTTTTCTATATTAATTAATCCCTTGCAATTAATTCTTTTTGAAAGTGTTTTACATTTGTTTGTAAAATTCTCAAGAAGTAAAATTATTTTTTTATCTATGATTTCTTAAATATCATGCAAAACAAAAAGTTATCAACTAATTTGGGACGAAAGGAATATATTTTTATATTCAAATATATAATTTTCTAAAAGTCCTTTTATAAATGTAAATTTGAATTGAATTATACATTGTATGTATGAGTAATTGTTGGGAATAACTTGATAAATGATTCGTTCAATAAGAATTTAAAGGATCGATTATTGGTCACACAATCACTTATTTTGGGGCGTATAGTATATTTTTCCTATCATTTTAGATGTATATTTTAAAAGGAAAAGACATAAGTTTTCTCTTTGAATTTGCCCCGAAAACTCAATACAAACTTAAATATCATGACGATCAATTACACATATTTACTATTCTAAAGCAAATTTATTACAATCCTGCAATGTACAAAACAAGTCAATTTTATGTTTAAATGAACCATTTGAAACATAAAATTCAACATGTTTACTCCATTTCAAACTAACAAAGACAAAACAAAAAATAAAGCAATTTTATTAAATTGTAGAAATTATTTGTATTCCTCTTTCATATATGTTCATGAACAAGCCTCCGTAAGGTCAGTTAGTGTTACATCGAGATTATTTCCAGCATAAATAAAAAATACACTTGTTTGTGCATAAATTGGAAGACCACCATTAACGTCGTAGATATCATTGTGCGACTTGGAGATGATAGTAGTGTTAATTTTAGTGAAAAAATCAAAAATGGGAATGCTCAATTTCACTTGAAGTAGAGTACATGTACATGTATTTGAGAGAGTTGCATTCCATACTTGTTGTCCTTGACTCATTCCTAATTTTGCTTGGCTAATTTCAATACCAGGATTGCACATTGAACTCTCTATGCCTGAAAATGAAAGAAACAAGATTTTATATTAGTAATTCATTTCTTGTAAATCTTGGAATTAAGGTGATTTGAAGTCGAATTGTATATATGTAGGATTGTTCAAGACATCTCTTTTTACTTGAGGAACAATACAAGTTCATTTCATTCCACTTTTAGTAGAATAGTGAAGGATATTCATCAGTAATAAATAAAAAGAAGGGTGGAGGGGATCTATATATGTTGTTCAGATCGATTAGAATGTGCAAAATTAACTAGAACTGAATGCGGAAAGTATAACAAAACATCTCATAATGTATTTAACCAGAAAATAGATTATGCTCCTACAAAAGTATCAACCATTATAGAATCTCATATGCCAAAAGTGTGAATTTTATATAGCACAAAAAGGGGGGGGGGGTATGTATCAGAGCCTAAATGTACGAAGTATAGTAAATATCATAAAGACAGATGTAGTTCGGGTTGCAAAACAGACAATACACAACTTAGTTTTGAAAGATATGACCCCATATATATACGGATATACCCAAACATAATCTAATTAGTAACACAAATATAGTGTAAAGAAATGAGATTTTTTTTTTTTTGCTTTGAGTATTGGGGATATAGAGAGAACAAACAAAAGGAAAAGAAGAATTAGAAAAACGAGTGAGGTTAATTAGCACCTTCATACATAAGAGCAAGACAAAGCACTAAACAAAGAACTTTGATGAATGTTGTCATTGAAAATTTTGTGTTATCAATCCTTAAGTGAAATATTGCTTTTATCTAAATTATGTTATTATTTGCCTAACAACTTTTTAATTTATAGATAGTTCATGGGAGGATGATTTAGGTAAATTACTGAAAGGGAGGTTCTATTATAGGTAAGTTTTAATTTATTTTCCTAAAAAGATGAATAGTAATAGAATGAGTAATTACTTTCCCAATTCTGCAAATTAATGTTTTTTTTTTCTAAAATAGCACAAAGAGAAAGATTTGGTCAAACTAGATTGGAAAAAATATCAAGAGATTCTTATCATTAATATAATTACTTTTTTTTCGCATCAAAATGAGAAAAAACATAATAAGAAGTTGTATTCATGAGTATTTGTCTGATGTCTGTCAAATTATGCTCAATCTAGCATTCATATCGTGGAAATTGTACTACTCAGATGCTATGCATACAGAGTATTGAGAAGAAAAAGAGAGAATTCATTTTATTGATCCGTACAATCTGTAATACAATGCATACAAATCGATTATATATAACTGTCAATTAGCTAACTCTTAACAGACTCAACTAGGACCACTTAATGACATCTCACCAACTCCACTAACAAACATTCTAACTGACTAACTAAAATTAGTTAGTTTTACTACTCCCCTCAAGCTGGAGGGTGAAATATATCAAGAACTCCCAGCTAGCTTGGATAATAAGAAACTATGTTGAGCAACTCCCATCCTTTTGTCTATAAGTCTGCAAGCTGGAACTTGGTTGACACGTGAACTAGGTGTATAAGGCCTTCTTTCAGCTTCTCCCTAATAAAATGAAAATCAATCTCGATGTGTTTTGTGCGTTCATGGAATATGGGATTTGCAGTAATCTGCATAGGGTTTTTGCTATCACAATAGAGTTGTATAAGAGTTGACACTTCCACACATAAGTCCTTCAGCAATCCAACCATCCAAATGACTTCAGCAACTACAGCAGCCATGCTGCGATATTCTACTTCTGCTGAGCTGCGACTTACTAGTTGTTGCTTCTTGGACTTCCAAGAAATCAATGAAGTCCCTAATTACAAGACAAAACCTGTGACTGATCTTCTTGTATTGGGACAAGCAGCCCAATCTGAATCACAATGCACCACCAAGTTATCTATAGGACCTTTTCTTAGAAATATTCCTAATCCTAGTGACCCTTTTACATATCTCACCACCCTCAATGCAGCCATGCAATGTGATTGCTTAGGATGCTGCATGAACTGGCTTAGCAACTGAACAACAAAACAAATGTATAGCCTAGTAATTGTTAAGTAAATCAACTTCCCAATAAGCTTTTGATATCTGCTCATGTCTTCAAATAATGGATCATCCTAGACTCCTGTACATTTATCATGCTCCACTGAGGTAAGCTTAATATTAGGCTCTAGTGGTGTGTACACAGGTTTGGATCCTACTAGTCCTACATCTGATATAACCTCTAATGCGTACTTCCTCTGATTCATCAAAATCCTATGTTGAGACCTCAAAACATCAATCCATAGGAAGTACTTCAACTCCTCTAGGTCCTTGACCTTGAACTGACTGTACAAGTACTGCTTTGCATCATTAATAAGTCTGTGACTGCTCCCTGTAAGTAGTATATCATCCACATAAATCAGTAGCACCACAATATCTTCACCACAATGCTTAGTGAATAGAGAATAGTCGTGTGAGCTCTGCTTATAGCCTGCATCAAACAAGGCAGTGGTCAATTTAATGTTCCACTATCTTGAGGCTTGCTTGAGTCCATATAGTGATTTCAACAGTTTACACACTCTAGTCTCTCCCTTAATATGAAACCCTTGAGGCAAAGACATATATACTTCCTCATAAAGGTCTCTTTGTAAGAATGGATTGCTTACATCCATATGAGAAAGGCTCCAATCCTTAGAAGCTGCTACACTTATAAATGTTCTAACTATCCCCATCTTTGCCACTGGGGAGAAAGGTTTCATGGCAGTCCAAGCCTTCCTTTTGAGTATATTCTTTTGCAACCAATCTAGCCTTGTATTTGTCAAGTTCTCCATTACCCTTGAGTTTGACTTTATACACCCATTTGGACCCTATGGGCTGCTTATACCAGATGGCAAGGGCACCAACTCCCATATCTGATTTTCCTCCTAGGCATTAATTTCTTGCTGCATTGCATCTACCCATTCTGGATGTTGTGATGTTTCTTCAAATGTTCTTGGTTCCTGAATAGCTGAAAAAGAGCTCAAGTAGGACTGATACTTGTTAGATAAGTGTGAGTATCCAATATAGTTGGCAATATGATATGTACAATTTATTGCAGACTTGGCAGGGGTAACATAATCCTTGAGCTAAATAGGAGGTTTGACATTTCCAGGGGGTCTTCCTTGAATCCCAGAAGGTGTATCTATTTGTTCCTCATGATGCCCAACTGCATGAAAAGCTTTAATGTTCTCTACAGGTGACTCTGATTGATCTTCATTGTCATTTACATCTGCATGTTCCATATCTCCTTGAACTATAGCTGCAATCTCTTGTGTGGCTATATTAGGGACTATATCAGGGAATTAAATATTCTCTTGAGCATAATCATTTTCAGTAACTAACTCATTAGAAGTGCTAGGTGGGATGACAGTGAACATTTCTTCAGTATCACAATGTGGTCCTTCCTTAAAAGGAAATATTATCTCCTTAAATATCACATCTCTACTGACAAACAAAATTCCAGTTTTATACTCATACAACTTGTACCCCTTTTGATTCTCACAAATACCTATCATGACAACCTTTCTAGCTCTCTCTAGAAATTTGTCACCTCTAGGAAGCACACTAGCAAAGCAAAGACATCCAAATACTCTTAGATGATCAATCTTTGGTTGCTTCCTAAACAACATTTCATATGGTGATTTGCCATTCAATACCAATGAGGGGAGTTTGTTTATGATATATACAACAGTTCTCACACATTCCCCCAGAATCTGATGGGCATACCACTTTGAAACTTCAATGCTCTAGCCAACTCTAAAAGATGTTTGTGCTTTCTTTCCACAGTCCCATTTTGTTGAGGAGTGTAGGCACACCTGGTTTGATGAATGATACCTTCAAACTTAAACAAATTATCACATTGAGAGTTAACAAACTCTCTACCATTATCAGATCTAAACATTTTAACAGACACACCTAACTGGTTCTTTATTAATACAAAAAAGTTTTCAATACATGAAACACTTCACTTTTAGATTGAATCAAGCAAACCCAAGTATACCTTCTATGATCATCTACCAAAGTAACAAATGAATGCTTCATGTCATATGTAGACTTCTTATAGGGTCCCAGTATCATGACCCAAACCGTCGTGATTGGTACCCACACTAACCCTCCGGTGGAAGAACCACTACTACAACCCAAACCAAGCAACTAAACCAAAATTAAAACATTTAAGCTAACGGAAGCAAGTTAAATACTAAGGAAAGAAATAGGGAGTTCCCATAAACTCCAGGAAAAGTCTAAAAACGAACTAAACAATGCGGAAGAAATAACATAGAACCTGAAAGTCAATGTACCAAAACATCTAACAATGAACCAAGTCTAAACAAGAAGGGATACAACCCCAACTAATGTACTAATAACTAATAGAAGTGTCTAAGCCAGAAATGTGGACATATACGAAAGGAGAACTCATGGCATCCCGAAAGAATTGGCTCACCCTTGAATTCGAAAGACGATCACTAATCTCCTAAGCGAGGTCTGTCAGTAGCCGCTTGAAGATGCCTTGTACTCAACAAAAATAAGAGCAAGTGCAATATCAGTACATAACCACCGTGTACTGGTAGGATCACGTGGCTATCCCACTAAGTGTAACATAAGCAAGTCAATACAATATTATAAACATGCAAAATACCGAACATATACCATATTGATTATCACGTGCTCAAATAATATACATAATTATGACAAGTCATTGGTCCTCTCATGGAACCCAAACCCAAACAATTAGCATACTAGAACGTGGTACCCGATCCAATGTTTATGCTGGAACGTGGCAATCGATCCAAGTTAGTTATGCCAGAACATGGCAACCGATCCATTCAACACACCACAATCACAATCACAAGTATATCCTCAAGATCATACATTTAGGTCATGATTTCATGGCAATCATCATTCATCTATCTTATTTACAACAAATGTGATCAACAATGCAACATTCGCATACATGCAAGTATCATAATGAAGCAAGAACAAACATACATCACACAATCATAGAATCACAACTATCACCTACCTCGAAACAAGCTTGAAACCCTAAGAAACTTGATCATTCCCTTTTTGAATTCGTTCCGCTTGTTCTTGGTCTACATACAATCAATATAATACGGGAATCAATACCCAATCACTAATTACCCGAATTACTAACAATTATATGAACCCTAGATCAAACTCATGATCCCAATTTTCCAAATTAGGGTTGTTTCCACCATAGCATCTATAATAAAACCCTTCCCCATCAATATTCACCCATTCTATTACGTTCTACGGATCGAAAAACAGATTCGGGGAGTGAAAAACTTACCTTTAGCCTCAAGAATGGTGAAAAATGAGTTGGAGTCGCCTGGAGTTAGTTCCTTAGCTCTAAAGATCGAAAAGTACCAAATAAGGTCGTTTCGAGATTTATTTACGACTTTAAGTCGCGTCTGGCCTGCCACAGCGGCCATCACCCCGCTACAGTGACCCTACCAAAGCGACCAAAATCCCCGCCAAGGCGGGTTGCACGAAACAGAGAGCTATTTAAAGAATTCCAAAATCCCCATTTCACAACACACCTCTAATCCACGACGCTCAGAAAATACCCTTTATGCTAAGATCGATTTTGGGAGTTCTACTCACCCGAATGCAATTTCGTAAAGTTGTACGGGTTCCTTAATGAGTTATCTAACTACTCATGTAATCAAAATCAAAATTAACTCACCTGATTGTTACCAGATTTCCCTACACCTTAAAGACTTCGATTTTGCCCAAATCTGGACTAGGTTGGTAAAATCCAAATACTACAAAAAAGTCGGCCCCAAATTTCCCCCCGTTGGCATTTCTATAATGACGGGAACATGTCGTTATAATAGATACCAATTTACCCATCACTCGTCCCTGAGTGACAAAACTTAGGAAAATAGGCTAAGGAAGGAATGAAGTAGTACCTGAATCGATGAACAATTGGGGATACTTCTCTCGCATGTCCCTCTTGGATTCCCAAGTAGCTTCCTGAACTGGACGATACTTCCATTGAACTTTCATGGACTTAATCTCCTTGGTCCTCAACTTGCGCACATCACGATTAAGAATTGCAATCGATTCTTCCTCATATTGGAGGTCTTTGTCTAACACAATTGAGTCCCACTTAATGATACAATCCCCGTCACCATGATACCTCTTCAACATGGACATATGAAATACCGGATGAACACCCGATAGATTAGGAGGTAACGCCAATCTATACGCTACCGGCCCCACACATTCAAGAACCTCAAATGGACTAATGTATCACAGACTTAGCTTGCCCTTCTTGCCAAATCTCATCACCCCTTTCATGGGTGATACCTTAAGAAGAACATTCTCACTGGTTTGAAACGCCATGTCTCTTACCTTATGATCCGCATACTTCTTTTGTCTGCTCTGGGCTGCTAAAAGCTTAGCTTGAATACTCATCATCTTATCTTGAGCATCCTTCACTAAATCAACCCCCAAAGGTTTCACATCCCCAACCTCGAACTATCCTATGGGTGATCTACATCCCCTTCCATAGAGTGCCTCAAATGGTGCCATATCTATGCTGGAGTGATAACTAATATTATAGGAGAATTTACACAAAGGTAGGAACTTGTCCCAATGCCCTCCAAAGTCAATCACATATGCCCTCAACATGTCTTCTAACACTTGAATAGTCCTCTCTGACTATCCGTCTGTCTGTGGATGGAAGGTTGTGCTAAAAGTGAGTTGTGTGCCCAATTCATCATGCAATTTCCTCCGAAACTTGGATGTGAATTGGGTACCATGGTCTGAGATGATAGAAAGGGGCACCCAATGCAACTTCACTATCTCTTTCACATAAACTTTAGTCAATTGTTCAACATTATAATCTATTCTTACTGAAATAAAATGGGCTGACTTGGTCAATCTATCAACCACTACCCAAATAGAATCAAACTTCCCCAAAGTCTTGGGAAGAACAACCACAAAATCCATGACTATCATTTCCTACTTCTATTCCGGAATTGGCATTCTTTGAAGTAAACCTGCAGGCCTTTGATGTTCATATTTCACTTGTTGACAATTTTGACACTTCGCCACAAACTCCTCTATGTCCTTCTTCATGCCCGGCCACCAATAAATTCGCTTCAAATCACGGTACATCTTGGTCACAGCCGGATGAATAGAATATCGTGATCCATGATACTCTGCCAACAATTTAGCAATCAAGTCATCTACTCTAGGAGCACATATTCTCCCTTTAAAATTGAGCACACCATCCGTATCAAGAGTGGTTTCTTGTGCCTTACCATTCGCAGTCTTCTTCCTAAGCTCCTCCAAATACTCATCTTCAAATTGTTTGGCCTTGATTTCATCAATGAAGGTGGCCCTCACATCAAAACTAGCTAACACCCCACCTCTTTCTGAGATGCCCAACTGCATGAACTTAGACTCTAAGGTCTGAATTTCCTTAGCTAAAGGCCGCTTGGTTCCACTTAAGCAAGCTAAACTACCCATACTCACCGCTTTCTGAATCAAAGCGTCTGCCACTACATTAGCCTTACCCGAATGGTATTGAATGGTCACATCATAATCCTTAAGTAACTCCATCCACCTTCGTTGTCTCAAATTCAAATCCTTTTGAGTGAACAAATGCTGCAAACTACAATGATCAGTAAACACTTCACATTTAACAACATAGAAGTAATGCCGTCATATCTTAAGAGAAAACACTACCACTGCCAACTCTAAATCATGCGTTGGATAATTCCTCTCATGCACCTTCAATTGATGCGAGGCATAAGCTATAACATTCTTATCTTGCATCAACACCGCGCCCAACCCAGAATGAGAAGCATCACAATAAACTATAAAATCCTTACCTTTCACCGGTAACGCTAGAATAGGTACGGTGGTCAAGAGAGTCTTGAGCTTTTGGAAGCTATCCTCACATTTTTCAGTCCATTCAAATGGTATCTCTTTTTTGGTCAAATTAGTCAAGTGAGTGGCAATAGAAGCAAAGTTCTTCACAAATTGACGATAATAGCTAGCGAGCCCCACAAAACTCTTAACTTTCGTCATGGAGCTAGGTCGTACCCAATTCGTAACCGCTTCAATCTTTTGAGGATCTACCATTACCACTTCTTTTGAAACTACATGTCCCAAAAATGCCACAGAAGTCAACCTAAATTCACACTTAGAAAATTTTGCATATAGCTTTTGCTTCCCAAGAATACCCAAAACAATACGAAGATGGTCGACATGCTCCTTCTCACTCTTCGAATAGACCAAAATATCATCAATAAAGACTATGACAAAAGAATCAAGAAATGGCTTGAACACCCCATTCATTAAACTCATAAAAGTTGCAGGCGCATTGGTCAAACCAAAAGACAACCAAAAACTCATAGTGTTTATAGCGAGTTCTAAATGCCTTCTTGGGCACATCTTAATGCCTAATTTTCAACTGATGGTTTGCCCAAACTTAGATCAATCTTAGAGAAAATCGATGCACCTTGCAATTGGTCAAAAAGATCATCTATTCGAGGTAAAAGGTACTTGTTTCGAATAGCGACCCTATTTAATGGACGGTAATCTATACACATTCTCATACTACCATCATTTTTCTTAACAAATAAAACTGGATCACCCCATCAGAAAGCACTAGGATGACTAAATCCTTTATCAAGAAGTTCTTGGATTTGAGCCTTAAGCTCTCTTAATTCTGCCGGAGCCATGCGATATGGAGGGATAGAAATGGGACGCGTACCAGACTCTAAATCAATGCAAAATCTATATCTCTCTCTAGAGCCATACCAAGCAAATCATTAGGAAACACTTCTATAAATTTTGACACCACAGGAATAGACTCAATGAATGGAGCTTCAATCTCAACATCCCTAATATGAGCCAAATAAGCCAAATGACCCTGCCCTATCAATTTCTTAGCCCGAATGGAGGATATGATCTTAGTTCGCTTAGGCTTGTACACCTCTTCCCACTCTAATTTTTCCCTTCTCGAAATTTCTAGAGTTACAGACTTGGTATTACAATTAAGCACAACATAATAGGGGGACAACCAAGTCATACCTAAGATTATGTCAAAGTCAGTCATATCCAAATCACCAAATCAACCCAAGTATGAAAATCCATAAACAAAATAGGACAAGCACGATAGACATGGGTAACTATGACTGACTCTCCAACTGGGGTAGAAACATGGATAGGGGCATCAAGTATATCACAAATCATATCAAACTTTGAGGCAAAACGCACAGATACATAAGAATATATAGAACCCAGATCAAATAACACATAAGACATCCGGTCACAAACAAGAATAGTACATGTGATCACCGCGTCAGACGCCTCTGCCTCATTCTTACTCGGAAACGCATAACACTGAGCCTTATCATCTTGACGAACCACTTCCATGCTTGGTTGCGCATTACCCCTACCTGTATTACCATTTCATCTACCTATACAGCCACACTAATTACCTCCTCGCCCAACTTGTGGACGACGCCCTCTACCATTATTACCATTTCCCACGGGTACCACTGCTCTAGTCTGCTGCTGCGCGAACTCAAACACACGTGGGTGGGGACAATCTCTCCTCATATGCCCAGGTTCTCCACAGTTGTAGCAAGTACGATCAAAAGATGGTCTGCCGCCCGTCGAAGGCGCGACTCCCTGGCTATACTAAAAATTATGAGATGGAGTTTCCGAGTAACTACCTGCAGAAGCGGGCATAGTGGACTGAATTAGTTTGGCTGCAAGCATTGGCCTTCCGGACCCCTTGGAATAAAAACCTTAAAAGTTACCCGAGTTCTTGGCCCTTTTTGCCCATACCTTAGCTTTACCATCTCGCCTCACCCCTTCCACTTTCTTAACATAGTATGTCACCTCATTAAAGCTCCTCCCTGCAGAAGTCATATGAACATATAATACTTGTAATTTAGAATTTAATCCCCTAATAAATAATCAGATTCTCTCTTCCTGAGTAGTCACCAATTGAGTAGCAAATCTAGACAAAGCATGGAACTTGGCCTCATAAGCAGCCACAGTCAGACCACCTAACTCCAAAGCCATGAACTCATCTTTCTTGTGATCCCTCAAAGTTCTAGGCACATATTTCTCCAAAAACAAAGCATGATATTGGGTCTAAGTGAGTGGAGGTAAAGTATAAGATTTGCATTCCATATAAGCTCTCCACCACTACTTAGCCTCACCTTGACGTTGAAAGGACATAAACTCAACCCCGTGTTGATGGACAATTCCCAACTTATAAAGCCTCTCATAGCAATCTAAGTTGAACTCATAAGAATCCTCATTCTCAGAACCAAGAAACAAATGAGGCTTTAGCTTCAAAAACTTAATCACCATTTGATGCTCATTACTAGTCATAACAGAACCCAACAAAGGACGAAAGAAAGAATCATTACCTCCCGTTCCACCCGTCTTGGGCGCAGTGCTAGCAATAGAGGGATTAGCGGGAGCTTGAGTTGCTTGAACAGAAGGAAGCACTCCAGGACCAACCAACCCTTTCAAGAATGACATGATCTGTCGAGCTAACACTGGGTCATGGGGGTAACATCTATAGTCTCAACCTGCACCTCTTCCTCTTGTCCCACATCCTCAACATTCTCAACATCAACATTCTCCTCTTCAATCTCTTCATGATGCGCAAGAGAGTTCTCATTCACAGGAGCATTCTCAACAGGAGCTCCATTTCCAGCAGGCGCTACTCTTCCATGTCCTCTACCCCTACCTCGATCGGGACCTCTCACTGCAGATTCCTCACCTGGAACATTGATGAGAGCTACGGGCCTAATGCCGTTGTATCTAGTGTTAACCATCTGCGGACTGAAGAGTGAAGGAGGTTAAATACCAATCTGAATCGCCAGATACCAATTTGAATCAAGTTATAGCACGAAAAGAGACAAGAGAAAATAGAAAGATTTCCTAAAGTCCTACAGCCTCTTGAAGAAAAGTAAAGGCGTCCATGTACCGTTCCGTGAAACTCTATTAGACTCGTTTCGATACATCGAGATCAATAAGCGTATGCTCTGATATCAACTTTTTTCACGACCCAGACCATCGAGATTGGTACCCACACTAACCCTCCGGTGGGAGAACCACTACTATAACCCAAACCAAGCAACTAAACCAAAACTAAGACATTTAAGTTACAAGAAGCAAGTTAAATATTAAGGAAAGAAATAGGGAGTTCCCATAAACTCCAAAAAAAGTCTAACAACGAACTAAACAATGTGTAATAAATAACCTAGAACTTGAAAGTCAATGTACCAAAGCATCTAACAATGAGCCAAGTCTAAAAAATAAGGGATACAACCCCAATTAATGTACTAATAACTAATAGAACTGTCTAAGTCCGAAATATGGACATAGACGAAAGGAGAACTCATGGCAGCTCGGAAGAATTGGCTCACCCTTAAATTCGAACAACGATCACTGATCTCCTAAGAGAGGTATGTCAGTAGCCGCTTGAAGATGCATGTACTCAACAAAAATAAGAGCAAGTCATATATCAGTACACAACCACTATGTACTGGTAGGATCACACGGTTATCCCATTAAGTGTAACATAAACAAGTCAATACAATATAATAAACATGCAAAATACAGAATATAGACCATATTGATTATCACATGCTCAAATAATATGCATAATTATGATAAGTCATTGGTTCTCTCATGGAACCCAAACCTAGATAATTAGCATACCAGAATGTGGTACCCGATCCAATATTTATGCCGAAACGTGGCAACCGATCGCATAATTATGCCGGAACATGGCAACCGATCCAAGTTAGTTATGCCGGAACATGGCAACCGATCCATTCAACAAACCACAATCACAATCACAAACATATATTCAAGATCATTCATCTAAGTCATGATTTCATGGAAATCATCATTCATCTATCTCATTTACAACAAGTGTGATCAACAATGCAACATTCGCGTACATGCAAGTATCATAATGAAGCAAGAACAAACATATATCACACAATCATAGAATCACAACCATAACCTACCTCGAAACAAACTTGAAACTTTAAGAAACTTGATCCTTCCCTTTCCGAATTCGTTTCGCTTGTTCTTGGTCTACAAACAATCAATATAATACGAGAATCAATAACCAATCACTAATTACCCGAATTACTAACAATTCTATGAACCTTAAATCAAACACATGATCCCAATTATCCAAATTAAGGTTGTTTCCACCATAAAATCTATAACAAAACCCTTCCCCATCAATATTTACCCATTCTATTATGTTCTACGGATCGAAAAATGGATTCGGGGAGTGAAAACCTTACCTTTAGCCTAAAAAATGGTGAAAAATGAGTAGGAGTCACCTGGGGTTCATTCCTTTGCTCTAAAAATCAAAAAGTGACAAAGAAGGTCATTTACGGGTTTATTTACGACTTTAAGTCACGTCTGGCCTGCCACAGCAGCCACCACCCCACTATAGCGGCCTCGCCAAAGCGACCAAAATCCCCACCAAGGCAGGTTACACGAAATAGAGAGCTATTTAAAGAATTCCAAAATCCCCATTTCTCAACACACCTCTAACCCACGACACTCAGAAAATACCATTTACACTAAGATCGATTCCGGGAGTTCTACTCACCCGAATTTAATTCCCTAAAGTCGTACGAGTTCCTTAATGATTTATCTAACTACTCATGTAATCAAAATCAAAATTAACTCACCCGATTGTTACCAGATTTCCCTACACCTTAAAAAGTCCGATTTCTCCCAAATCTGGACTAGGTTGGGAAAATTCAAATACTATGAAAAAGTTTTTCAGCCCCAAATTTTCTCCCGTTGACATTTCTATAACGACGGAAATAGGTTGTTACACCCAGATATCTAGGTGAACTAAATCAAAGGAGGCTATAGCTTTGGTAGAATGGACAAGAAATTTCAGTCTATGTTGTTTTGCTAATGGGCAAATATCACACTGGTCATGATCATGAGGGTGTATTTTCTTAGGAAATGATTCAATATGCTGCATGGATGCACCAGAGGGATGTCCTAGCCTAGAGTGTATTCTTCACTGCTAGTGATCTTATTTGAAATGTTTGTTGATGTATTAACTGTGCTTGGTATGCAATCCTTCAGTATGTATAAACCTTCTCTTTCCCTACCAATCCCCATGACCTTGCCATTGGGCAGTGCCTAAAAGATGCAAAAATCAGGGAGAAAAATAACAACAAAAAACAATTCTCTACTTATTTTGGAAACTGAGAGTAAATTGAATTTAAACTCAAGAACATGCAGCACATTGTGTATAGCTTGATCTCTCATAACTAGTGTCTCTCCTTCACTGCTGATTTGGGATTTATCACTTGTTAGAACTTGAACTTTGCAATCATCTTGTAAGCTTTTAGGTAAAGTAAGAAGTTCCTTAAATGGAGTGATGTGGTGTGTAACACTGTATCAATTATCCACTCATGTTCTAATGCAGTAGATAGTAAAACAATAATACCTGCTAGATTTTATGAGTATTCAGGTGTGCCTTTCTTCCCTAGCATTTGCAGCATTTCATCATATTGCTGGTCATTGAAGAAATGACCCTTAGATGATTATGGCTTTGATGTGTGAGAAGTATTGGCTTGAGGCCTAATTCTTAATGAATTTCCCCTTGCAGCAGGTATAGGAGGTCTATAGCCACCTGAATTGTGTTGAACTTGACCCTGAGGCCTATATCCAGTGGTATGATTCTAATTGTTTCCAAATGAGTTGGATCCATCACCTTGAATGCCTCTATTAGGTCTAAAATGTCCCGTTCCATGGTTGTTATTGTCCCTCTTTTTACTCTGAAAACCAGGAGGATAACCAACCAATTGATAGTAGTTGTCCTTTTTATGGTTTCTATATCCACAATACTCACAAAACAAATCAAATCTCTGACGACTATTTGAAGTATCCAATTCTTCCTTGAACATATAAGACTGTGACTTCCTTGCTAGTAGTGTTAGTACCTCCTTCTTGTCATCAACAACACCTAAAGTCCTTTGGCTCTCCTCTTGTGATACTATTGCATAGGCTTCATTTACTAAAACAATTGGGTTCCTAGCTAGGATGCTACTTCGAATTTGACTATAACTTTCATTCAACCCCATAAGAAACTCTAGTAATCGTTGAGATCTTAAATGCTCCAAGTAAGGTCGTGATTCCCCACAATCACAGTGAGGTAATGGTGCCATGATGTCTAATTCATGCCATGCATCTTTCAATTTTGAATAGTAAGTAGTTACATGATCCATACCTTGCCTTAAGGTCGCAATTTCAATCCAGAGATGATAAATTCGTGTCAGATTCGATCGATCAAAACGCTCCTTGAACTCGATCCAAACTTGCTTAGCATGTGATGCATATAGGATGGTTGGCATTAACTCAGCTGCTACTGTACAACCAATCCATGAAAGCACAATTGCATTGCACTTTTCCCATAATTCAGCCAACACTCCCCTGTATTGATGTTTTGCACATGTTCCATCGACGAACCCTAGCTTGCCTTTTCCTCGAAGAGCAAGCTTCATCGATCGACTCCACAATGTGTAATTCTCTGGACCTGTAAGTTTGATTGGAATTATGACTACGCCTAGTGTATCCGAAGCTTGAAGAAACAACAGATGATGATGATCCACCGCAACAACAGGTGCTTCTGTAGATCCAGTTTCTTCAGAAATTTCCATGGTGATTCTCGAAACAAATAAAAAAAATCATAGTAAAACTACAACGAAAACGATGATCGACGCTCTGATACCATGTCAAAATATGCTCAATCTAGCATTCATATCACGAAAATTGTACTACTCAGATGCTATGCATACATAGTATTGAGAAGAAGAAGAGAGAATTCATTTTATTGATCCTTACAATCTGTAATATAATACATATAAGTCGAATATATATAGCTGTCAATTAGCTGACCCTTAACAGACTCAACTAGGACCACTTAATGACAGCTCATCAACTCCACTAACAAACATTCTAACTAACTAACTAAAATTAGTTGGTTTTAATAATGTCATTGAAGTTTAAAATTTGTAAATAATGATTTATTCATTGATTTGTAAATACTAAACTTCATTATTTAAAATGCTAGTGAAATATTGAGAAACATATTTAAGAAATATTTTCAAATAATTATTCACTCACGAAATCTTACTAACATTTTTTTCAAGTGAAATTTATTATGTCATAATAATATAAGTGCATGCAATATCCAAATACTTTTTTTACATCTTCAAATTTAAATATACTTTTTTTGTTATACCTTCAACCAAATATTGGCCAAATGCTCGATAACATATTATAAGTTAGAAAATTAATCGAATTAGAAAGAACTTAAGGGGTCTTTTTTATACCATATAATGTTAATATTTTGCAGAGTAAAAATTTTCTGATAAATACATAAGAGTGTATATTATATATTATATTACTATGTGTCACCCTAGCTAATTAGAAGGGAAATATGTTTTTCCCTTAAAGGTAAATATTTTAGTCATTATTATTTATTGGTGTAACGCCTTGTTCATCCATATTAATTAAGGGTTGATTCATTGGAAATGAGTAATTTAATTTAATTCAAATTTGGATGAATAATGTGTATTTATAAGAATATATGGTATTAATTGTAGCAAATTATTTATTTCAAAAGAATTATTTTAAAAAATTATTTTGATGTGTATTTGAGAAGTCTTTTAATGGTGTGTTTAAGAAGTCCCATTTCTTGGAGAAATGGCAACTTCAAACACTTGGCAGTAACATTTCTTTTACTTGACACTTTTCAAGAAAAAGACAACACCTTTTGGCCTATAAATAGGCATTAACTTTTAATCTAAAATACACAATTCACATATGCATGTTTTGCTGTTTCTCTCACACTCTCGTTCTCTCCTCCATTCGTTATCCTCTTCTAATTTAATTATTGACTTCTTATTATCCCCTAATAACTTGCTAATGATAATTAATTTGATGATTCATGTATCCTCTATTTAAGATAGGGAAGGCTTGTTTAATCCTGGTGAAACATTTTATACCGTTGCAATAGTTTCTTAGAACAGTGTCCAACACGACTCAAGCATTAATTTTATGCACTATTATTATATATCATCGTAGTTATTTTTATCTATTTTCAAGACTATTTTTTCTTAAATAATAAGTTATATTATTATTGTGAAATTTCAATTATTTCCCCAACAATCTAAGAAACTAGGGCTTATAATATGTGTCCTGAAACTATTGATGATACTGATGTTGGTGCTACCCTGACTAGTACTGTTCAAGTCAATCTGTCGGAGACTTACAGTAATTAAAATTACAGGTATGCAAATATACATGGTTACAAGTTCAATGCTAATAATAAAACCTTCATGGAAAATACACCTCAGTGCAAAAGAATATTGAAAAGAAATGACAATCCCGTTAAGCTAAAAATAAATTTGGTTGAAACGGATGAAATGATTATTGCGGTCATTTCAGAAATAAATGTTGTGGCCAATGTGAGAAACTGGGTGATAGATTTTGGTGCTACAAGGCACATTTGTATAAATAAAAATGATTTTGTATCATACACCCAAGTTGAAAAAGGAGAAATTATTTATTTTGGTGACTCAAGTACAACTAAAGTTCTTGATAAAGAAAAAGTTCTTCTCAAACTCACATCTGATAAAACTTTGACATTGAGTGATGTATTGTATGTTCATGATATCCGAATTAATTTGATTTCAGTGGTATTATTAGGAAAATATGCAATGAAGTTTTCTTTTGAAAATAATAAGGTCATATTGACTAAAAAATAATATATTTTTTGTTGGCAAATTTTTTTTGCAGCTATGACTTATTTGTACTTATTATTTGTAATGGTTACATTAAAGATGTATCTGATTTTGCTTATATGATTGAGCATATTTATTTATGGCATGCTAGATTATGACATGTTAAATGTCTCATATATAATGAATATGCAGTCCCTTGGTTTAATATCTGATTTAGACTCAAATAATTTTGATAGATATGAAATATTTAAAAGTGTGGAGGTGCCTGATTAATGTTTTTTTTCTGAACCTAGAAAGAGAAAAAATGTTCTAAAACTGTTGATTGCATGTTTATTGAATATGCTGAACATAGTGTTGCATATAGATTTATTATCTTAAATAATGACATGAAAATTAGATCAAGTCTTACTGAGAGACAATTTTCTTCTGTTGAAGTGGATAAATGTGTTTATGCAAAAATGGTAGACAATAATTATGTGATAATATATATGTTGATGACATGCTTATATTTGGTACGTGTTTAAATATTGTGAAAAGTACCAAATTATTTTTGTCTACTAATTTTGATTTGAAAGTTATATGGAGTGAAGATGGTATAATATTGTCACAAGAAAATTATGTGAAAACACATCTTAAATTATTTTGAATGTTTTGATGTGACATTTGTAGCCACTCCTTATGATGCTAACTCTTAATTGGAAAAAAAATATTATAGTGACCTAATTGCTCAGTCTAAATATGCTCAAATAATTGAAAGTCTATTGCATTTAATGAATTTTACTAGGACTGATATTACCTATGTTGTGTGTAAATTTAGTAGTTATACTCATAATCCCAATAATGAGCACTGCTTTGCATTGAATTGACCGATGAAATATTTGAGAGGAACCATGAATTATGGTATCATGTATAGTGAATTTCATACTACTTTAGAAGGGTATTGTGATGCAACCTGAATCTCTGGTTTAGATGAGACAAATCCACTAGTGGATATGTGTTTACCTTAATTGGTGGTGCAATATCCTGAAAATTAGCTAAACAAATGATCATTGCTAGATCGACTATGGAGTCAGAGTTTGTAGCTCTGGAGCTAGTTGGTTCTAAGGCTGAATGACTAAGAATTTTTTTTTAGCGAATATCCCTTTAATAAAGGATGAATTGTTGATCCCTTCGATGAAGAATGAATTGTTGATCCCTTTGATAAATGATGAATTGTTGATCTCTTTAACAAAGGATGAATTACTAGTTGATTCCTTTAATAAAGGATGAATTGTCGATCCCTTTGATAAAGAATGAATTGTTGATCCCTTTAATAAATGATGAATTACCAGCTGATCCCTTTGATAAGGATGAATTATCGCATGTGTTTATACACTGTGATTGTGAGCCGCATATGCTATTGCGAAGAATAAATTTTATAATTGTAAGAGCAGACACATGAAATTGAGGCATGATGTCGTTAAACAGCTGTTGAGAGATGAAATAATTGCAATTGATTATGTGAAGTCAGAATTGAATTCGGCCGATTCACTGACTAAACCCATGGGAAGAAAATTAATTCTTCAGACCTCAATAGAAATGGGTTTAAGGTCAATTGATTGTCAATAGATATGGTAGCCCAACCTATGTGATTAGAGATCCCATGAAGTAGGTTCGGGTAATAACAAGTCAATATTGACTCTGCGCATTAACTGATAGTGCTTGAATTGCTACTAAAAATGAGAGATGAGTCATTAACTCTTAATGAATTCATAGTCCTTAATAAGGATGATGTATTTAAAGCAGTATACACTTGATGAATTCACCTATATGAGAAGTGGAGTGTCGCCGCTCCTATGAGACTTTGGCCTAGTCTCTAGAGCTCTTATGAATATCAGGCACGTGCATGGCCTTTTGGCGCAAAACCACGTTGACCAACAAAATTATTGTGGTCAAAATGTGATTGGTAAAATCTCTGATTTACGATAAGAATTATTGATTTATAAAAATATTATATTTCACCGGTAATTCTATAAATTAAATTTTATCAATCTAAGTTTGGTTCATAATCCGAAAGACACCAAATCTATTGCATTTTGTCCTTAAAATCCAGCAAGTTGTATTTTTATAAAATCTTTTGAAATAAGTGGGGGATTGTAAGCAAATTATTTATTTCACAAGAATTATTTAAAAATATTATTTTGATGTGTATTGGAGAAACTTTTTAATGGTGTGTTTAAGAAGTTCCATTTCTTGGAGAAATGGCAACTTCAAACACTTGGCAGTAACATTTCTTTTACTTGACACTTGTCAAGAAGAAGACAACATCTTTTGGCCTATAAATAGGCATTAACTTTTACTCTAAAATACACAATTCACATATGCATGTTTTGCTGTTTCTCTCACACTCTCGTTCTCTCCTCTATTCTTTATCCTCTTCTAATTTAATTATTGACTTCTTATTATCCCCTAATAACTTGCTGATGATAATTAATTTGTTGATTCATGTATCTTCTATTTAAGATAGGGAAGGCTTGTTTAATCCTGTGAAAACATTTCATATCGTTGAAATAGTTTCTTAGGACAGTGTCCAGAACGACTCAAGTATTAATTTTATGCACTATTATTGTATATCATCGTAGTTATTTTTATCTATTTTCAGGACTATTTTTTCTTAAATAATAAGTTATATTATTATTGTGAAATTTCAATTATTTTCCCAACATTAATTATAGATAGTTTATGGGGAGGATGATTTAGTAGTTTATGGGGAGGATGATTTAGGTAAATTACTGAATGGAAGGTTCTATTATAGGTAAGCTTAGATTTAATTTCCTAAAGAGATGAATAATAGAATTGAGTATTTGACCATATCAATTTTACAATAATGTTTTATTAAAGAAGTTTTACCACTAACATAATTGTTTTTTTTTTTTTTTTTGCATCACGATGAAAACGAAAAAGTAATGGGTTCTTTTTCTTCTTTTTATGTTTTATAGTTTTTAATTAGAAAAATAATTACATGACTTATATATTAACAATTTACATTTAGTGATCCATTAGAATAGCACCTATATTGTTTATCCCTTCAAATTTATATTTATTTAGAATTGTAATATACAATGAAAAAGAACAAGCAGTAACAACCAAAAGGGAAAATAAAAGAAATAGAATTGCTTCACAAATTTAAAGATGTAACATAATTATCAATTAAATAATCCAATAAAGTACATATAAATTGAAGATTATATTAGATGTTTTAGTGTTCTATAATTTGTATTCAAATATATTTAAACGTCCTAAAATATTTACAATTTATAATGATAATTTGAAAATTTTCCTTTGAGGTTGTCTGAGTTCATTTCCTTTGATACTTAAGGAGTTAAGCTCATGAATATTTGTCCGCCATTGAAGTTTAGAATTTATAAATAATGATTTAGCCATTGATTGATATTTGTAATTATTAAACTTCGTTATTTGAAATACTGGTGAAATTATTTTTAAAAATATTTAAGAAATAAGTTCAAATAATTATTTTTCACTCACAAAATTTTATCAACACTTTTTTCAAGAGAAATTTACTACCATGTCATTATATAAGTGCATGCAATATTGAAATACTTATTTACATCTTCAAATTTAAATATACTTTTTCCTTTTACCTTCAACCAAATATTGGTCAAGCGCTTGATAACATTTATTAGTTAAAAAATTAATTGAATTAAAAATATGTGAGCAATTGATAGATTTACGTAAGGTGTTAAAAATGAGCTCAAATATAATAAATTTGTTCAGCTCGTCCATAATTTTAAGGGTTTGGGCTTAAGATAATTTGAATTAGGTTCAATCTCAACTCATTCAAGTTTTAACCCATTTTAAGATAATTGTCCCAATTTAATCTCCAATTTCAACTCGTTTTAAGACTCTTTATTTGCATTGGTATAATGTATGTTCCTATATTAAAGGTATGAATTACTATTTATTTTATATCTTTTAGAATTTATCCATCAATTTGTCACTTTTTTTAAAAAAAATTTCTTGAGTTGAAATTCACATTGTGCTTATAAAAATTAAGTAACATGTTAAAATTATTAAGATTAAGTGGGTCACAACCTAATCCGAATTTTAGCCCATTTGAGCCCAAAGTAAACATGAATGAGTCACGATCCAATTCAATTTCTATTTCAACACATTTTACTATCTCCAATTTTATCTCAACCCATCCATTTAACACCTCTAGATTTACACGATTCAATAGAAGACTATGATTTTTGTACTTTTTTTTTTTTATTAAGATTCCACCATTCTATTTTAATTAGAACTTTCTGAGGGAAGTACAAGATATTGCATATTATTCATACCATCACTAATGTGGAGATTTTCTCAACGGCGAGTGTTGATATACAGAATGACACGTTAAATCTATGATATGCAAGAGAATTTATATATTTAATTTTTTTCCACTAAATTTACGATTTATAAGAGAATTATTTTTTTCTAGAGAAGGAAGAGCTTATTAAGTAGAACAAAGAGAACTCCTTTATTCATAGGAAAAATAGCTTGGTCCGAAAGTTAAGTTTCTAATTTTTCTCCAAAGAAACATACAAAATAGACATTCACTATAATACAAATATATTTATAACAAACTTACTATAATTTCTATTGTTTTTTCGTTAATCTTAGCACAACAACTCAATAATTATTTGATATTTTGAATAGTGAAATAAGAATTTGAATTAGATGAATTAATCTTTCCTGTATACATTACTTAAACAACCGCGTGCACTTGCGTGTGCTTGGACACAACACTCGTGAAAATTGACCCTTGTGGTCTAAGATTATCAAACATTAGGAATCTTTGCAAGTTGAAATCCTATTAAAGCATGTGTGATTTCTCTCCCTCTCCAATTACACCAACAAAATGTAAATTGGTACCATCCTTGATCCTCTTGATGGAATTCTCAAACTCTTTTACTGAAATTCTCCACTGGTTCTTCTAAAATGGATAACAGACAGAAACCAGCAACTGATGTTGAAGTTTTGAGTTCCCGTATCAATTTCCATGGCCACTTTTCATGTGTTGCCCTCTCTGCATTGTCTAATAGTGCGGTAATCTTATCAAATGGAAGATAGCTCAGGAAACTCCTCCTGTAAAAATACTGTGTCCTGACCAAATGTATTGCCAATTCCCTACTTTGAGGCAAGTGTTGAGACTTGAAATCTTCTCATACCTTTGGTTATGTACTTCCACATGGAGAAATGAGATGTTTGCCCACCTGCATGGCTTTGTTTCCCATATTTTGCTCCAATAATCAGTCTCCAGTACACGCTTCACTTGCATGATGATTACTGAATCGCCAGATTCCTTACCCCCGGGGTTCCCTTGCTATTGATCAACTTTGCCTTCGCACTTCCGAGTTCTGTCAACCTGCTTCAAGATCTTGCTAGGAAATTGGAGAGAATGACATCTGATATGTAGGAATATTGTAAATGTTAATAATGTCAACCAACCATCCATATACATATTGCTCCGCCGGGTACCTAGCCTTTCTTTTCATTCTACTATTCCTTGCCACACTTGAGTTGTTTTATATCTAGCTCCCAGTGCCAATCCCAGATAAGTTTCGGAAATGATGTCAGTTTTTCACACTAGAAGCACATCCACTTCTTCAAAGTTTTGCAGATTAGTTACCTGGTACTTTCCGCATGTCTAATATGCAACCTACTGCCCTTCAAATGATGGGAGGAGTCACTTCTGTATTAGTGTCTTCCTATTTAGTGGACCAATCAATAGTCTCATTCATCATCCTCCCACAAGTCTAATGTTTTTCAGAACTAGCCACATGTAGATCAGCAAAAACTGCAGGCAAAAATGAATCCAATCCAGACTTCTTTACCATATGATTCCGCAATCTTATTCTCCCTCCTTGGGTGTGTAGAAAAATCCCGGTAAGCCATTTAAAACAATACAAACTACAGAACGAGACACAGCAGAGATAGTGCCACTCCCACTTTTGTCATCAAAAGAACCATCCGTCCAAACCATGGCACGGATAAGTAAGGACCATGCCCTAGACCATCCAATATGTGAAAGGGAACATAGTTACAAACATGACTGCTCTGACTTGTGAAGCCAATGCTCTAGTTGTTGAGACTAAACCTGTAGGGAGAACTCATACTTCTCCACTGCTCAACGTTACCATGAACCTGAAAAAACATAAATATGAGCAAGATAAAAACACAAAGAAGTGATCCTCCATTTTGTCTGCACTATGCTGTTAGGTGAGTTAGATCATGATGAACAATGCCAGAGAAACTGGTGGACACAACTCAAATGAAACATCTCCAGGGTAGTCATAAATTTGGCAGATACCTTCACATATTACCCTGTTGGTAAAAGGCATTAGACACTTATTCACAGAGTAGCATTCAAAATCTTTCCTTAGCAACAAAACTTCATGGATCATACTAAATCAGCTAACCAATTGAAATTACTAACACCTTGAACTAACAATAGCACCATAATTAAAAAGTTTATCTCAAAAAGATTAAAAAGTAAAATTTAAGTCAGATAAAAAGATCAAGCTACTCTGAAGACTTATCATAAGTTATCATAAAGAGCATAAATAAACACAAATGAAGCTACTGTCCATTAGTCTTTCACCCTTGAGCAGCACTTAACCTTCACTACTCTTCTGCCGTTCCATAGAAATCATTCACTTTTGACAAGAAATCTGCTACAAGAGCCAGTTATTTCAAATACTAAAGAACACACATCTACTCTTCCTTGCCAAAAAGCCAGAGCAGAAAAAATTGACAGGAAAGAAACATCAGCTACAGCCTACAGGTCATCCCTATCAAGGAGGCTTACCGGTACTTAAACAGAGCTTCTATATTTACCTGTTCCTAACTTCTCTATCTCTTATTAGTCCTGTCACAAGTTCTTTCCTCTTCCACAAGAGGGAGACGAAAGAAAGAAAAATTGCAGCTATTTCTTACTAACTTATAATTATTCAATATCCCTAATCAAATCTGACACTAATACCTTTTAAAACTTCTTTCCTACAAAGCCCAGTTAGATATTTCTAATGCTCAAAAATCAGGGAACTCCAGCTTTCATACATGCTTGCATTTGCAGCAAAACACACCGCACAATATCTTCCTCTCCTTTCTATGGTTGGAAGGTCAAAATAAGATTCGGAAAACTCTGCAATATGATAATGGGAGAGGTCATTCAGAACTTTTTTGATTAGCTTCAGTAATAAAAGCTCCTACGCACATCAGCATAAGTTTGTTGCAGGGACAAAAAATTGCAGAATTCAAAACAAAAAGAGAAGCCGTATTCCAAAATAAGTTATCCAATGAATTGGATTTGATCAGTATTGTCATAAATGTTGGAGGATGTAACACAGTTACTGGGATTATAAGGAAGATGAAACTTGGGCTGACTTGTTGCAATGATCAAGCTGAAGAAGGATGAATCTTGTACTGAAAGATCAATACTGTATCTCAATTTGGAAGTCAAAGGTAGAAAATTCACAAAGAGATGAGAATGAATGACTCTCGAAAGAAACCTAAAGGAATACCAAGAGGTAGAAAATAAGCAGAATATGCAGCTGAGACAGAGTGCACACTAACAGCAGTTTATTTTTGTCTATAAATCATTGTCAACAGAACTGGATTTGTGTAGTAATCGGCTTTGGCAGCAATCAATTCATTTTCTGGAATTCATCTTTATCCGGTCATTTTTTTGAAAAACAACTTCAATACTTGAAAAGAAGAGAGCATATTTAGATAAGAAAACAGAAATTATCATTGTGTATATATATGATTGAACAAGTTATTGTGAGAATGGAAAGGATGAGAATAGAATACGTAGAATAACCAACATAACAAAGTGACATATAGGAAATACTTCCGCAGAGTTCCCTAACTAAGAATGTACTTGCACCACGACTGGAGTTGAAAAGGCACTGATAAGAAGTCGGAAAATTTGGAATATACAAGTTAATACCATGAATGCAATTACAATACAAGGGGAACATGACAAATTCCCACTAACAAACGGAGTCTTTCACCACATCAGTTGATTAAGAAAACTAAAACTGGAAGTGAGACAAAAGTCCTATCAGCAAATGCACGAGTCTCATGATAAATTGAGATGAATCAGAAAGAGAAATCTTGCACTCTTAAGAAAATATCCACCCAAGACTAGAGACACAAATCAGCAATACCAATGTTCGAAACACAAATTGAAAAAAAAAACTCCGACGATAATAGAACACCAAAGAACACTGGAAATTCGTTCAGTCTGGCAATAATAACCATTAGCCAATATGCAACAGTCCTGCCAAAAAACAAAAGCTAGACTCGATTCACATTCAGAGGTCAATTGTCTACATGATTGTTCACCTTATAGCTTTCAAAAGGTTATAGTTGGAACACATAAAATAGTTAGAAGTGCAGAACACCCAGAATTAGCATATTAGGAGCAGTGGGAGTCACGTGAACATATATGAGAGTCGTGATTTTTTAAGTACCTTAAAACAGTTTCCTCAAGGCACCTTTACCAATCAGAAGAGGAAACAGAAGACAAGTAGAGCGAAGCTTGGATTGTAGCAGAAGATAATTCCAGATAAAATTCCTAATGTAGATGCAGCTTCAAGAAAAAGTTAGCTCCTCTTCTTACAAAAAGGACCACTGGCTCTAAGTAAGCACTCTGGATACAAATCTGATGACAACCATATGCAGTAGTTTTCACAGGATGATATAATTTTGTTAGTAATACACAATCACAAAGCTCAAGAAATAATAATTATGCTCCATATTGCAGATGGCAAGTCTAACAGACACGGACACAAAACATTTACATATACGAACAAACTAACATACAATTCCAATCTAGATTCCTCAGCCAGACCTCCTGAGTACTCAAAATTCACCAACCTTTTTCTTTTGATAACCTTGGGTCCAGACCAGCTTGCCCACACCTGGACTAATTCCACGGGATACTTGCCTCCTCCCACCAGCAACAAGTACCAAATAACTGTCCACCAAGGCTAGAACAAATGCAAAGAAAGCATAAGGTGTTATTGTCTCAAAAAATCACCAACATATAGCAACAGGTATCCACAAGCTAGAACAGATACAAAGAAACCACCTAGTGTTTTTGTCTCAAAAATTCACCAACATATAATATAGGCGTCAACAATTATTGGAGACATTACTCCACAAAACAACACAAAACAAATAGTTCATCACTCTTAAAGATGAATTAGTTAAGTTCTCACTTCAATGATTTTGTGGTGCATATTGTAGGCTTAGTTCCGCAAGTTACTATGTTTTAGTGCTCGACAAAAATTTATACAATTCAAGTTTAACCAGGCTTGGTTCAACATAAAGCGAGAATTTCAGTTAATCAAATTGTCTTTTGATAGATATATAAGAACTTGTTTAAAAGACCCTTTTGTGCCTTTATTCCGCACCACTACAAATATTAAACCCTCACGTTATTAATTCCACATCTACTATGTAATGTTAACCCATACACAACATGCATTGATTAGCAATAAGTAACTTATTAGATAGCATTTGCAATCAAGGAAATATCCATCCTTGACAATTATTAGAGAGAGAAGATCATAAACTACCACGTAACACAGCATGACAAACCCGATTTTATTTTTATTTCATAGAACAAGACCAAATGGACATGTATAAATAACAATCTACTAAAGCACCATCATGAAATATGTAAATAGAGGATTTAACTTACAAAAGCCAGTCTACACTTTATCCTTTCTATCTCAGGCTTGTTATAAAGTGAATTCAAAACAAGAGCCTACCTTGAAATGTGTTGTTTTTCCTTTTTCTTCAATTATATTACGATACACACACTAGAAATAAATGTGCAGAAAGCAGAGCACCCACCACATAAAAGGGCCTAACACATATTTTGGTGTTGATGCATCAAGGGTGTATGTGAAAGGAGGTACCAGGAAGGAAGAGCAACCACTTGAAGTAGAGGTGTACAATCAGGGCATGTTCAAGATGGAGCTATGCAACAAATGCAAAGAAACAGGGGCACATCCATATGGAGAAGCCTGCCACCAATTTTCTCATGGCATTGAGGATCTTCTTCCTGTCATTCGCCACCCGCTCTACAAGACAGAGGTATGCTGCATAGTCCTCAATGGTGATCCCTGTTCTTCCGGCTATCATTGCCACTTCTGCCACACATCCACTGACCAGGAGAAAGTCATGAGATCACTCAACAGTACTACCAGGTCTCTGTCTCTCCAGCGGTCAATCCTTCATTTGACAAACACTTCAAAATGATCAAACTAATAGGAAAGACTGTTTAGAACCCAGTAAAATAATTGGAACAATTGTGGAAAAAAAAAGTACACAAATTGAGAAATGTCTTTGTAACAACAACATACCCAATGAAACCCCACTAGGTGGGATCTACGGAGACCTTACCACTACCTCATGGAGGTGATGAGGCTGTTTCCGAATCATTGCAAGTGCATCAAATGCAAGTAAAAGAAGAAGAAAACACTCACAATTGCATCACAAGTCAAGAGGATGGTGTTGTGATAAAGAGACTGGCTTGATTGCATAGTAGGTGAATAGTGTGTTATGAACACTGTGTCATCCTTTAGCGAGCTGGATTTGAATACTCATCATTGTTCTTCTCTTCTTTCTTTTTTTGAGAAAGTTCCTCAGTGTTCTTTTATTTCTGTTTATGTTAACGGCACATTTGTTGATACATAATGACACTTCTATATAGAAGTGTTCGTTTGTTTTGTCTCTTCCAAAGCTAGAGAAAGCCACTCCTTTGGTGATGATTAATTCCAACCATATTTCTTTCTTTTATATACAAATTAAAATCATGCTCAAGTTGAAGCATAGTAACATCATGCACATATAACTTCACCGAATCAAGAAATTCACTACACTTCAATACCAAACTAATTGAGGCAGACTATTCAAAAGAATTTATCAAAAACAAATGCAGCAAAATGGTTCTTTATTAACATAATCAGTTAAACACAGGTAACAGTAAATAATTGCAGGACAAATACCCAACCAGTTGGAACTATTTGTTTTAACACCCACAAATGGCCAATACTATAATGTGTAATGCCAGCAATCCACAAGGAGGGACCAAATTACAAGATAATAAAGGTAGATTTCATTGATTAGGAACAGCATTGTATTTTACATCATCCCATCAAAACTAGAATATAAGAAATAAAAATTTTTAAACAAACAAATCTTTTTATCGACTCTAATCAATTGAATGACAACCAAACCCTAATAACCTATTCTCAAAAATAACAAATTTTTAAGAGCTTGTAAACTTGGTAACAGCTTTAGTCCCTTCAGAAACAGCATGCTTAGCCAATTCACCAGGCAATACCAATCTAACAGCAGTTTGAATTTCCCTAGACGTAATGGTAGGTTTCTTATTGTACCTCGCAAGTTTAGATGATTCCTGAGCCAATTTCTCAAATATATCATTAATAAAACTGTTCATTATCCCCATCGCTTTGCTTGAAATTCCAATATCAGGATGCACTTGTTTCAGCACTTTGAATATATAGATCTTATACGTCTCGGAACTCTTCTTAACCTTCTTCTTCTTCTTTTCTCCGATACCAACACCAACATCCTTCGTCGGAAGCTTCTTTCCGGCTTTTGGCTTCTTCTCCGCCGGAGCTTTATCGTCGGAAGGCTTTTCCGAAGCCGGATTCTTCTCGGCGGGCTTCTTTTCTGCCTTAGGAGCCATGGAATAGTGTAGAAATTTAGCGAAGGATGAAATTTTTGTATGACGGGGAAGAAAGGGCGTGGGTTTGTTATTTATAGGTAATGGAAGTTGGTTCTGATTGGACAAGGGAGAGTGATGAGGATCGATGACGTGGATTGATCATGACCGTTGGATTTGGTTTGAAGATCAACGGCTAGTGGAGCTGTGCACGTGTAGATCATTTGCTACGGAAATAATGGCGTCTAAAGAGGGGGGAGGAATGAGTAAAAACAACTAGCTTTTTGGGTTGTTATAGTACAAAGAATTTGGTTTAAAGTTTTTTCTTCCAATTTAGAAAAAATAAAAAATTACATAATTATTTTTCTAATTTAACTTTATCGAATGTTGGACAAATACAGAGTCTATTTGGGGTAGATGAATTTAGATAACTTTTGTTTTTTAAGTAATAAGGGATTGTTTTGTAGTTGATTGGAGTTATGCAGCATTTAGTTAGGAGTATTGAGAGATTACAATACATTAGTGAGCTAATTTTTATTTCTTAATTTCAAAAATGTTTAGTGACCTAATAAATAATATACCCATTAAAACAAATAATTATATAAATACTACAACAAAATTAAAATAAATACTAATAAATTAAATAACAAATAATTAAAAATACATTAATACATGTATTGATAGTGTGTTGCATGGAAACTAAGCAAAGAAATTAATTTAATTAACAATAAAATAATTAACCATGGTCTTGCCGCCAGAGAAAATAGTTAACAAGAAATTAAGAAAATAAATTAAGCAATTAACAAGACAAAAAGTTTGAAGAAAAAAATTGATAATGCTTTTTTTGCATGTATTAAATATTTGATTTGTTGTAAATTTATATAGATTTAAAAGTAAATTGAAAAGGGTAAATGTGTAATATATTATTTTACTACATGTATAACTAATACCCACGTAACTTATTGTAACACCTCGGAATTTGAAATAGCTAAATATAGAAAGAACTAAATTGGAAATGTTAAAATCTGAAATTTTGCAAGTTAAGCTTAAGATAGGAGTTTTGGATCAACTTCATGGTCATAGGATGAGTTAGGCTTGGAATCCTCTTTCCAACGCCACTGAGTTTGCTAATTTTTGAGCTCGTATGAGGGAGATATAACTGTTTGAAGTTGGGCTGTCCATTTAAGGAAAGTCACCCGGATTTAAGAGGAGTATTTTGGTCTTTTCCTTACCCTATCAGATTTATTTCATTTTTAGTAAATAATTAGGGGTCTAAACTGATTTGGTTCAGTTTACACAATTCTAAATTATGCTAGGGCTTTAGAAAAGAACTCAAGAGGAGAAATGAGGAGAAAAGGGTCAAGATCTTGTCAAGTTCTTGAAGGTTTCGTTGCGGATTTCGCCAAGGGTTTGATCCCTAAAAGGTATGTGAGTTCACATAGCGTTGAGTTCGTTCACCCACGCGTCAATCATGTTAATTTCAGCGTAAAGTTCGTTCTAGAAAATTGAAGGTTTGATGTTCTTGATTGGTGTTCTTGAATTTGCTTTCATTCTTGAATTAGAATGGGATTGATAAGTTGTTGAGATAATCATATCGATTTTAAGAGTTGTTTTTGAGTAGATTCTTGTGTACATGTATTGTGTAACTGAATCTAAAGAGAAATTGAGAAAAAGAATCAAATCTAATCGAATTAAGGACAGAAAACGAGTTGAAAATTTCGTCGGAACCACCTGGGAAGGACTGGCCCGGCACTCCCCAGATGCGCCAGAGGGGCTGGGGTGGCACGCCAGCAGTGCGCCAGAATCCAGCCTCTGAACTTTAGGGGGTCTGCCCCCACCCGTTTTTCATCGTTTATCCCGTCTGAGTCCTTCTAAAGTGTACTATCACTCCCTATTGATTCTAACTACTCTAAACAACTTCTAAACATCTACAAATCATTCATAAACATGAATTATAACCCTTGAATCCATAATTCAAATTCAAGGTAGAGTTGAGAGTCAAGTCTTGAGAGTTCTTTGAGTCATTTTAACAGGTCGTTTGCAATTGTTTTACAACTTGTTTTAAATGACTTGAACACAGAGTTGAAAAGAGTAGAGTGAGTTCATTTTCTTTAAAATGATATATGAAAACTAAGTATTGCCAAGAGCAAATGTTTTTACATTAAAGATTAGAGAAAACACCGTTTTCCAAAAGAGTTTTCATGAGTAGTTTTAGTACCATCTCTTTTAAGAGAAAGATTTTGAGTAATAATCTCAAACCAGAGAAAATTTATGTTTTTAACCATATGAGCTAGTTACATTTTGGGAGTAGTATTGAGCACTGATATGGGGACGAATTTAGATAACTTAAGTCTTCATAAACCATGTAGCCAACGTGGGTAGAAAGGGTCATACTTTTTAGATGATTCCTTAATGCTTTTAGCATAGACTAGTGGATCCACTTAGTAGTAGGTTCTATACCCCGACAAAGTATAGGACGATCCAGGCAGCGCGAGGCAAGACGTTGTATCATCACATAACTCATAGTGATGGTTGTCGATTAGAGAATCTCCCACAGAGTTACTTGTATTTTCATATACAAAAACTAAGTTACTATTGTGTTTTTCAATACACTGAGTTGTTATCTACATGTTTTAAAGCTATTCTTTATACTGCATCTTTATTACTGCTTTATATTGAAAATAATTGAGTTGAGTTGAGACGCGGTAAGTTCCTTCAGTTCCATTTCAAGCTTATATCTTGTTTTAGAATTCCCCTCACATGCTCGTACTTCCATGTACTGATGCCATTTGGCCTGCATTTTTTATAATGTAGATACAGGTAACCAGGATCAACATCCAGCGCTTCGTTGGTCCAGTTGAGCTTCAAAGTTGTTGGTGAATCTCATTGCTTTAGGAGGATTCCTTTTATTTTCTTTATCATTCTAGTTTTGTTAGGATGTCGTGGGTCTTGTCCCGATGTCCATCTCAGTTATTAGAGGCTTCATAGATAGATAGAAAGACACTAGTTCATGAGTCTTTTCATTTTCATTCGGTTATGTTGAGACTTGAGTTGCCGCTTTGGCTAGTCGAATGTTTATTTATAAAAAAAATATAAGTTATCACTTGAGTTACAGTTTACTTTTTAAAGTGATTTTATTATGAGTAAGTCTTTCACTAAGAGTTTAGCCAGGCCAAGGGTTCCCTTGGGGCCAACGATGGTTCTCGAATGCCAGTCCCGCCCAGGGTGTAGGCTTGGAGCATGACAAACTTGGTAGCAGAGCACTGAGTTCAAGAGTCCTAGGGTGTCTATGAAGCCGTGTCTTTAGAGTCCTAGTTATCGATGTGAAGCGCGCCACATCTATAATTAGGAGGGTGCAACATTTAGGAACTATCTCACTTCTTTCATACTCATTTCGTGCAATAAAGTTTATCTCTATAAAATTTTCCTTCTAATTCGTGCTTGCGCATATCTTTCAGATCATGTCTCCCCGAAGAGTTGTTCGAGGTCGTCCGAGAAGCTATCCGGATGTTGAGTCAAGCTGTGACCAACCAAGTTGGGCAACATAGAGGGGTTTGACAGGAAGGGGCTGATACGTCTAGGATCCACGAGTTCTTAAGGATGAATCCTCCAGACTTCATTGGTTCAAGTTTCACTAAGGATCCAAAAAACTTTGTGGAAGAGCTTCAGAAGGTTTTTGAGATTATTCACATTGGTGATGCTGAGAGGGTGGAACTAGCTATATACCAAAGCTGCATACCAATTGAAGGGTGTCACTAGAATCTGGTTTGATAAATGGAGAAAGAATAGAGCTGAAGGTGCACCACTTGTGAGATGGGCTTTGTTTGAGGAGGCCTTCTTGGGGCGTTTCTTTCCCCGTGAATTGAGAGAAGCAAAGGTATGAGAATTCCTCACTCTTAAGCAGGAATCTATGAATGTTCATGAGTATAGTATTAAGTTCACCCAATGTTACCGCTATGCTTCGGAGATAGTTGTTGACATGAAAAACATGATGAGTTTGTTCGTTGTTGGGTTGTCTCATCTGTCAAGTAAGAAAGGCAAGACATTTATGCTCATAGGAGATATGGACATAACAAGGCTGATGATCCATGTGTAACAGGTTGGGAAGGACAAGCTGATGGATAGAAAAGAGTTTAGAAACAAGAAGGCTAAGACATCACGGAATGAGTTCGAGCAGCAAAAGAGTAATGTGAATCGGTCTTCTTTCCAACATAAGCAAAAGGGACCTGCTCCATCATCTGCTAGTGCACCTGCACCAAGGAATAGAGGTGAGTTCAACAATCGGAATTTGCAAAATTTCAGAGCTAGACCTGCGCAGTATCAAGGTAGTGTGGCACAAGGAGGTAATGGGACTGCTGGATGTGCTAAGTGTGGTAGGACCCACTCAGGAGTTTGTCGTGATGGCTCCATTGGTTGCTTCAAGTGTGATCAAAATAGTCACTTTATGAAAGAGTGTCCTAAGAACAGGCAAGGATATGGTAATGGGGGCAATAGAGCCCAATCTTCTTCAGCTGCTCCACTAGAAAAAGTTGCATCTAGAGGAGTTACTTCAGGGGCATGCGGAGGAGCAAACTATCTATATGCTATCACTAGTTGCCAAGTGCAAGAGAACTCCCCAGATGTTGTCACTAGTATGATCAAAGTCTTTAATTATGATGTTTATGCTTTGCTAGATCTAAGAGCGAGTCTATCTTTTGTGACTCCTTACATTGTCATGAATTTTGATGTTCTTCCTGAGCAAATTTTTGAGCCCTTCAGTGTTTCTATACCTGTTGGTGAGTCTATTCTAGCTGAGAGAGTCTATCGTGATTGTACAGTTTCTGTCAATCACAAGAATACCATGGCTGACTAAGTTGAGTTAGATATGGTAGATTTTGATGTCATTCTAGGTGTGGATAGGATTCATGCCTGTTATGCCTCAGTCGATTGTAGAACTCAAGTTGTCATGTTCCAGTTTCCAAATGAGCCAGTTATAGAGTGGAAGAGTAGTTCATGAATGCCTAAGGGTAATTTTATTTCGTACCTTAAGGCGAGAAAGTTATTTTTCAAGGGGTGTGTCTATCACTTAGTCCCAGTTAATGACTCTAGTGTTGAGACACCTTCTATTCAGTCGGTTCCAGTAGTAAAAGAGTTTCCAGAAGTTTTTCTAGATGATCTTCTCGGAGTCCCTCCTGAGAGAGAAATAGACTTCGGTATAGATATTCTTCATGATACTCGTCTTATCTCTATTCCACCATATAGAATGGCACCAACAGAGTTGAAGGAGTTAAAAGAGCAGTTGAAGGATCTTCTTGAGAAAGGTTTTATTCGACCAAGTGTCTCACCTTGGGGCACTCCGATCTTATTTGAGAGGAAGAAAGATGGTTCTCTTAGAATGTGCATAGATTACCGTCAGTTGAACATGGTTACTATCAAGAATAAGTATCCTCTTCCGAGAATTGATGATCTTTTTGATAAACTTGAGGGTGCCACTTTTTTTTTTTCTAAGATAGACATCAGATCAGACTATTATCAATTGAGAGTAAGAGAAATTGATATCCCTAAGACAATATTAAGGACCCGTTATGGTCATTATGAGTTTCTGGTCATGTCATTTGGTTTGACTAATGCTGCTGCATCATTCATGGACCTTATGAATAGAGTATTCAAGCCTTATTTAGATATGTTTGTTATTGTATTCATTGATGACATTTTAATCTATTCAAGGAATGAGGAAGATCATGCTAGTCATCTTAGAATAGTTCTCCAAACTATAAAGGATAAAGAGTTGTCTGCTAAATTCTCTAAGTGTGAGTTTTAGCTCTAGTCTGTGGCATTCTTGGGCCACATTATTTTCGGTGATGGAATTAGAGTTGACACTTAGAAAATAGAGGCAGTGCAGAATTGGCCTAGACCCATATCTCCAATTGATATTAGGAGTTTCTTGGGGTTGGCAATATATTATAGAAGGTTTGTCGATGGGTTCTCATCTATTTCATCCCCTTTGACTAAGTTGACTCAGAAAACAATGAAGTTTCAATGCCTTGAGCAGGTTGTCTATGGGTAGTATCGCCCAGGGGAAGAAAAAGACTGAACTACCCCTCTTTAAAAGCTATCAAAAACTTTCCACGGGACTATCTACAGTTCGTGGTCCGACCTATGGACCATAGATCCCATACATGGAATTGATATTGAATTTTTAAGGCTCAAAAGTCCATTTACCGGTCCAAACGATAGCCCATAAGTGGACTTACTTCTTGTCGATTGGATCCGTTGGATTTGGGTCCCAAAAGTTTACTCCAGTATTCTACCAATGACTTGACAAGATGGGTCATCGTTCATCCAACGGCCCATCGGTTGGGGTCATCATTCACAGACTCAGTACACTCTAGTATAGCAGTCTTTGGTAAAACGGTCATAACTTTTTACTCCGTAGATGAAATGAGGCAAACTTGGTGGGGTTGGAAAGAGGACTCAAAGACCTTTAATTTTCTTCCAATTCATGCAATTTAGGGTTCATAGTGAAAATCATAGATCATGCATGGGTTCAAATGGGATTAGTTTAAAAGCATGTAATTGAGTCCAAATCATCAAAATAAGATCTTAATCAATCAATTGAATCCGTACAAATAGAACTCAAGAGGAATTAGATGAAAACCTAACCAATTTTGGGAAATTGAGTTGAAGAATTGAAGAAACTTTGAGAACTCAACGGGTGAATGGAACCCATTGATGAACTCCTTGAATACCTTGATCTTAAAACCAGAAGCAGTTGATGAACAAAAGAGACTTGAACTTGAAGAAACTGGCTTTTTCTTCATTGATCTAGAGAGAAGATTTTGGAGAAAACCTTGGAGAGGATTTGGGGATTTGAGGGAATGAAAGAGTTGGAGAAATTTATAAGGGTGAATGGTAGATATAGGGCATAGAATTAGGGTCAAAACGAGATAGTATAGGAATAAGAAGTATAGGAAGACTCAAATACCCTTAAAATAAGTGTCGGGTGGTTCTTACAATTATGATCTACGGTTCGTAGGAATTTCTACGAACCATACTGGTCAACCGTAGATTAAATACTGGCGCATAAAATCTCATCCAAATTTGATGAGTCCTTTCTACGCTAACTCAACTTTCACTCCAAAATTTCACTAAGTCCAAAACCTTTCTACGAAACCTTCATACGGTCTGTAGAAACAATGTTGACCCGTCAAACCCTTCCATAGACTTGAGGTCCTACATCAAATCTCTAAATCAATCCTACGACCCATCAAACTCTCTACCGTTCGTCCTATAAAGTCATAGGTCCAATATTTAGAAACTGAATTTCCAAAACTCATCTTTGGTCTATGACTTCCTTCCTACTACCCGTAGGAATTCCTACGGTTCATTGGTTAGACTCGTAGAAACTTGATTTAATCCATTTTTCTTTTCTTTTGGACTTTCAAACTTCCGGGGTTTTAAAGAAAAAGACCCAAATACCCTTTAAAATAACTATCTAGCAGACCTACGATTGCAACCTATGGCTTGTAAGAATTCTTACGGACCATACTGGTCAACTGTAGTTTGATTGACTGGGGCCTAAAATTTATCAAACTTCAACAAGACCATCTGACGGTACGTATACCCAAATCACAGAATTCCACTTTTACCCCAAAATTTCACCAAGTATGGATTGCTTCTACGGAACCCATCTATGGTCCGTAGAACATCCCACGACATGTTCTGGTCAAAGGTTGATCAAGTTATTAGGACTTGAATTTCCTAAAACTTGACCCACTTCCTACGGATGCACTCTACGGTTTGTAGAAGCATTTATGACCCGTAGAATGGATTCATAGAACACAACCAGTAGCTAACAAGTGAAATCTTTCATTTTCCAAATTCTGAGGTGTTACATATATTTATTTATAATATTGATTAAAAAATGAATATGTAAATTTTAATCAAAATATTTGTAATATTTAAAATAGTGTCTCTCTATAAAATAATCTTAGTATTAAAAGTACATTGATACTTACCATTTTTCATAATTTGACAAAAGATTAGTCAAACACAATTTTCTTATCAACAACATTTTTCAAATGAATTAGCCAAACACAAATTACTTTTTTTTCAAAAGCATTTTTTTTAGAAGTCTTTTTTAAAAAGTATTTCTAGAAATAAGCAGTTCTTAGCAGCAACGTCAAATAGGCTCTAACAACATAATATCATTTATATTCTATTATCAATTAATTACATGGATTTACTAGCTTTATTTCAACATATCATAAGCTTATTTGTATTTTATGACAAGTAATATTTTATGACCAGTAATTTAAAGATATAGATTTGCTAGCCTTATTTGAATGAGTACCATAAATTCATTTATATCTTTTTATAAAGTAATTTAAAAATTAAAGATTTATTAAGATTATACGAATTAATATCACAATTTCATATCTTCCTTCAGCCCTTATATAAGGTTCCTAAATGGCATCGACAATTCATACTTTCATGGCATACAAAAGTTCAATGGTGAAAAAAACATGAAAAATTTCACTATGCTTTTTTTTTCTCTATGACAATATTTTTCACTTTATTTGACAATTCACTAGGTATGAATTTTTATTCAATGCATATGAAATTATTTTATCTATAAGTATGTGTTCAGATATATGTTTTAATTATTCATTTTTTTAATCATGTCGATTTATTTGTAATCTTCTCATTATTTTGTATCAGGTGACGATACTAAATTTTGCCCAGGAACTTTTACGACTAATGATGTATGTGCTAATATTAGTTGTGGAAATCTAGCTCTATTTCACTAGCCAGCAAGTTTGATGCCTCATGATTGTGTTTGTGTTGCAGCAGGAAGCAATCAAAGTCTTTGTACCTGTCAAATTCGTTGTTAAGCAATATTATGCAATAAAACTGGTTATTATTGATGTAAATTGAGTAATCATACATGTCCATTGAATGATTGGGAATAATAAAAACAAATAGAAATCAAAAGTTGAACAATATTTTTTATAAGTGAAAAAGCTTAAACTTTAAAAGGTTAGAGATCAAAATAGCAATTAAAAGTTGAACAATATTTTTTTTTCCTTCAAACAAGCGTCATTAATAGAGTAATTTTGTAATTTTATCAAACCAATGTAACATATAAAATGACACATGTCAAAACAATGTAACAATAAATTATATAAATCATTATTGTCACATATATTTACTTGCCTTTTGCATCTTCAAAATTAAAATGGATAGATGAAGTTGATTGTTCAAGAAAGTCATTAGGTACCTACTTAAATGACCAATAAATTATATCATTTTGGAGAGTAAATTATCAACTTAGAATTTTAGATCAATATACTATCTATAGGTATAATCATTGCGAAATTTATTTAACAACTTTGAGAGATAAATTTGATATTTAATTGCATAATCTTTTTTTATTGCTAACACAATTAAAGTTACAATTTTAAAAGGTAAGTTCATTTTCTTGTTTTTATCTACTAAAAATAGAAATTAGCAGCGAATAAATTATGTAGTTAAACAATAAAATTCATATCTCATATTTATCGAATAAATAATAAGTTATTATTAGTCACAAGATATTTAGTGATAGATTAGCGTTGAAGTTTGTAACTTATTTCATTCTATTTTTCTATTAGTATTAATATCTAATATAGTGGTAGGTGGAAAGTAATTCTCACCCTTGAATAAAAGTTTGGGGTTCGGGCTTTGAGGATTAAATAGCATCTGGTAGGGGAGTTTACCCCCAAAATGATACTTTCCAACTTAAATCTACATTAGTTGGCTGGAAAACTGGGTATCAAACACCGTGTGAAAAAAAAAACAAAAAAACTTCCTATGATTATCCACAAAATTATATTTATTTATTTATTCAATGTTCGATTAAATGACATCTATTAATAATAATTCAACCCGATTATGAATTTTAGATTTAAGATTCTTTTTTGTTATCCATGAATATGTAGAAGTTATTGTAACACCCCAGAAATTTTTTGAGCTAAGCCTCGAACCGTTCTTCGTAGTGAGTAAGATTTTTGCAAGTAATTTAAAATTTCTTGAGTATTAAGGTTACTAGACGTAGCACCTTGAGTTCCAAAAAGAATCGAATTGGAAATAGCAAAATTTGAAAATTTGCAAGTTAAGCTAAGTATGAATTTTGGGTCGACTTCAAACTGCCATAACTGCTATATCAGGATGATTTAGGTGTGCTACTAGATACCTTAGGAAAGGTCTTCGAATTATCTTTCCAACGGCACCGAGTTTTCTCAATTCCGAGCTCTTGAGTAAAAAGTTATGACGAATTTACTAACGTCGCGCAAACCTGGCAGCAGCTCCACGACGCAGAGCCAACATGGACCTCATTGCCAGGTGAAAACTTATTCCGACTCCCAATTCGTTTTAATTATTTCTTTAGGGGTATTTTAGTCCTAAAAACCCTTAGGAGGTCATCTAAATTTCCCTAAATGAGTAGAAAATCAGTTTTTCATCAATCAAACCCTCTCATTCACTCCAAAGATTCTACGCTCAAGAAATTCAAGAAACGCTAAGGCTAGAGTTTATCTTTCAAAGGTTTTCCTTCAAGTTGCTTCAAGAGGATAATTCTTTCAGGTATGTAAGCTTCCATAGTGTTGGGTTTGTTCACCCACACACCAATCATGTAAATTTCAGCGTTAAGTTCGTTCTAGAAAGTTGAAAATCTGATGTTATTGATATGTGTTCTTGAATTTGCTTTCATTCTTGAATTGGGCTGAGATTTAGGAGTTCTTAAGATTATTGTTTCGATTTATAGAGTAGTTTGAGTTAGATTCTTGTGTACATGTGATGGTTATCTGAATCTAAAGAAAAGTTGAGCAAAAGAATTGAATTTAGGCGATTTGGGGTTAGAAAACGAAGAAGAGAAAAGTTGGGCAAATCTGGCACTTGGCTCCACATCGCTGACCTGCCTCCCCATTTCATAAAGTTGTCTTCGCGTCGCGGAGAGGTCACGGACCTCTCTGCCTCAGAAGTTATTTCTCGACCAATTATTTTAATGCGTCTCTGCGTCGCGGACTAGTTTCCAAGTAGTTAATTTTGATCTTTTCTCATGTTTAGCTATCTAAAATCAATCCTAAACATCATGAGATCTTTCATAACACAAACCACAACCTTGAATCCATAATTCAAGTTCAAGGTACAGTTAAGAGTTAAGCTTTTGAGAATTCTTTCGAACATTCTAAGAAAGTCCTTTTGATGAGTCTTCTACAATTTCTAATAACTTGTTTCAAGACTCGAGCAAGTAAGTACGAGTGAGGAGAATGTATTCATGAGTCTACTTTATCATTACAAGATCCTTCATACCATGAAGCATAACTCTTGAATTCATAATTCACATTCAAGAGAGAGTTAAGAGTAAAGTTCAAGAAAGCCTTTGAGTTCAATTGTGAATCCTTTGAGGTCAACTATCGATTTGAACTAAGTTTTGAGGAAGTAAGTCAGAGAATAAGAAGAGTCGTATACATGAGTTCCATATAGTTATGTAGACCATCGAGTCGAGTTGTTTCATGCCCATAATTTCTCATGAACTTCGTAAGTTGAGCATCTTTCAGAAAAGTGGTATCTTCAAGTTCTAAGCCTTTAAGTGTTGAGTTCCTAATCCTTTTTGAGAAGTATCTTTGAGTCCTTGAGTTGAATATTTCATGCTCATAATTCCGCATGAATATTATAAGTCGAACAGTTTTGAGATGAGAAGTATCTTTGAGTCATTGAGTTGAGTAGTCCATGCTCATAATTTTGCATGAACTCCGAGTTGAGCATTCTTGAAATTAGTAGTATCATTGAAGTTCTTGAGTTCTAACTATGGTTATTGAAAACCTTGCATTGAGTCATTCATGTCCATCATTTGGCATGAACCATAGTTTAAGAAGTCTTTTACATATGTTTAAACTTTGTTTTAAGACTTAAGCTTTGAAGTTGAGTAAAGAGTAAGAGTAAAGTTGAAGTTCATTTCTTCAAAAGTATATGGGGACTATGTATTCCCAAAAGAGTTTAAAATGTTTTCACATTTAAATAAGAATGGAAAACTGAGATTTTCAAAAGAGTCTTTGAGCTAGTTTTTCAGTAAAAAGCCTTTGAGCTAGTTTTTCAGTAAAGAGCCTTTGGGCTAGTTTTCAGTTAAAGAGTAAATGCTTTCACAATAAAGCAAAAGAGGAAACCTTGATTTCCAAGAAAGACTTTGAGCACTAATCTCAAATCACAGAAAGAAGTATGTTTTTAAAACATAAAGAGCTAGTATGTTTTGGGGGTATTATTGAGCACCGATATGGGGAAGAGTTCAGATAACTCATAGCCCCCATAAACCATGTAGCCATCATGGGTAGAAAAGGGTCATACTTTTTAGATGAATCTTTTTCGCATAGACTAGTGGATCCACTTAGTAGTTCAGGTCCTATACCTGTGGCAAGGTATAGGATGCGCTGGCAGCGTGAGTGAGATCGTTGTATCATCACAATAACTCTTATGTGATGGTTGTTGGTTAGAGAAGCTCCCACAACAGTACTTGTATTTTTATATACATCAGTTTATTTGTATTTTTACATACATCCTAGAGTTATTTGTATCTTGCATACACACAGAGTTGACATCATGTTTTAAACAACTTTTCTTTAAATTGCACTTGTTTTAAATGACTTTATATTGAAATGAGTTCAGTTATGTAGAGTTGAGTATCCAGAGTTTTAGTACCAAGAGTCGACTGTCTTATTATTGAGTTGAATATTTCATCTCTGAGTTGAGTATCTTATCCTTGAATACTTCTGAGTTGAGTAAGTTGAGTAGTTTTGAGTATCCTTGAGTTGAGTAAGTTTGAGAAGAGGTAAGTATGTTTCCTTTGTATCAAGTTTCAAGCTTATGTTATGCTTTAGAATTCCTCTTACATGCTCGTACATTCCACGTACTGAGCCATTTGGCCTGCATCTTTTCATGATGCAGACACAGGTATTCAGGATCATCAACAAGAGATTCGTTGATACATCCGAGAGTTCGAGTTAGCTATGGTGAGCCTCCTTGTTTCCAGAGGATTTCATTTACTTTTCAGTTTAGTCAGGATGTCGTGGGTCTTGTCCCGACTTCCATCTTTATCAGTTAGAGGCTTCATAGATAGTCAGTAGTTGAGAAGTCTGTATTATTTATTTATTTTATTAAATATTTTAAAGACTTAAGTTCCCTATTTTATGGCGAGTTGAATAATTTATTTTATTCAGAGTTTTCTTTTGAGTTAAAGATTTGTATTTAAGTTTCCTGAATTTTTATTCATTTTAAGCTTTGTATGCTTGAGTTAGTCTTCCGCTTGTAGTCAGCCAGGATGAGGGTTCGCTTGGGGACCAACAATGGTTATTAAGTGTCGGCCACGTCCAGGGTGTAGACTCGGATCGTGACAGTTATATTTACAATTTAGGACTTATTTGAGAGGTTTAAGTTGGAACCCAAAAGGAAGAGTGTGTTTTGAACCAAACAAAAAACATTCTCGATAACATCAGATTTTGTTTTTCTTCATGTTGGTACAACCTTTGTCTTTATAATAGAATAAGTCGTAATCACATATGAGGAAAAAATATGACATCGTGGTCTAATAAGGAGCTTCGAGATCTGTAACACCCCAGAATTTTTTTGAGTTAAGGCTCAAACCATCTTTTGTTTAGAGTAGGATTTTACCGAGGAATTTAAATTTTTTTTAAGTGTTAAGGTCACTAGACGTAGAACCTTGAGTTCCAAAAAAAGAAAAGAACTAAAGAGAGTTCATTTAAGTCATTCCTAAGTTCCTTTAAGTTTTGGGTCAACTTCAAACGACCATAACTTTTAGCACATAATGAGTGAGGTGGCCCATAAGATATCAAATGAAAGGTTTTTGAATTATCTTTCCAACGCCATTGAGTTTGCTAATTTTTGATCTCGTATGAGGGTGATATGCTCTTTTGAAGTCAGACTATCTAATTAAGGAAAGTTAACCAAAAATAGTGAGGGGTATTTTGTTCGTTTCCTTACGCAATCATATTTAATTCATTTTTAGTAAGGTTTTAGGGGTCTAATCTGATTTGGTTCAGTTTTATAATCCTAATATATGCCTAGAGTATTAGTTGAGAGTTCAAGAAGAGAAAAAAGTAGAAAAATGGAGATGGATCAAGGTGTTCGTCAAGGTTCTTGAGTTTTGTTGCGGATTTTCGCCATGAGTTTGATCTCTAAGAGGTATGTAAATTTCCATAGTGTTGGGTTCATTCACCCATACGCCAATCATGTTATTTTCAGTGTAATTTCATTCAAAAGTTGAAGGAATTGAGTTCTTGATCATTCTTCTTGAAGTACATTCTAAATTTTGTTTTCTTGGGGTTTTGATGAACTCTTGAGATGAAAGTTAGTGATTTGAGTGGTATTTTTAGTAGACTAGTGTGTACTTAGGTTGGGTAATTTAATCTAAGGAAAAATTGAGAAAAGGAATCGATTAGAACTGATTTAGGATCAGAAAACGAGAGACAAAATTTGTCAAAATTTGCCTGGGAAGGGGTTGGGGCGGTGATATACCGTATTTTTGATGTGTTTCACTTGAAGTTTGTGTGCGTCTTGAGCTATTTTGTAATTAGATATAATGTTTTTATGTAATCTTTTGCAGGAAATTGGTGCGGAAGCGGATTGACAGAAAAATGGATTGAAGTAACAACAACAACAACCAACGAAGCCATCGATGGATCGTAGGTCCAATGACGGTGTAACATCCCGCTATCCGAAAGAACTAGAATTAGAAAGAACCATTTTTGGAAATAATGAAAATCCAAAATTTGGCAAGTTATGTTAAGTATGTGTTTTGGGTCAACTTCAAACGACCATAACTCTCAGCACAGGATGAGTTAGGTGGGCTACAAGATATCAAATAAAAGGTTTTGGAATTATCCTTCCAACGCCACCAAGTTTGCTAATATTTGAGCTCGTATGAGGGAGATATGCCCATTCAAAGTTGGGTTGTCTAGATAAGGAAAGTTTACCGAATTTTAAAAGGGTATTTTGGACTTTTCCATACCCAATTAATTTATTTCATTTTTAATAATTAAGTAAGGGTCTAAACTTAATTGGCTCAGTTTACGCACTCAAAATTATGCTAGGGTTTTAGTGAAAAGAACTCAAGAGGAGAAAAGAAGAGAAAGGTCAAGATTCATCGATTTCTTGAGGAATTGATTGCGGATTTCGCCAAGGATTAGATCCTACGAGGTAAGTGATTTCACACAGTATTGGGTTCATTCACCCACGCGCCAACACATGTTTATTTCAGCGTGAATTCGTCTTAAAAGTTGAAACTTTGAATGTTCTTGATGTGTGTTCTTGAATTACTTTTGTTCTTGAATCGGGATGAGATTGAGGAGTTTCTTGAGATTATAGTTTTGATTATTAGAGTTGTTTAAGTTAGATTCTTGTGTATATGTTTTGGGTATTTGAATCTAAAGAGAAATTAAGGAAAAGGATCAAATTTAATCGAATTAAGATCAGAAAATGAGTTGAAAAGTTCATCGGATTTACCTGGGAGAAGCTGGCGCGGCGCGCCCCTAATGCGCCAGGGAGGCGTGCCAGCAGTGTGCTCGGGTCGTCCGCCCCACCCATTTTTCTCCGTTTAGCCCGTTTGAGTCCTTCTAAAGTGTACTAACACTTCCTATCGATTTTAACTACTCTAAATGACTTCTAAACATCTAGAAACCATCCAGAAACATGAATCATAACCTTGAATCCATAAATTCAAATTCAAGAAAAGTTAAGAGCCAAGTCTAGAGAGTTCTTAGAGTCTTTTCAAAAAGTCTTTTAGAAATGCTTTAAACTTGTTTTAAGATTTGAGCTTTGTGTTGAGTAAGAGTATAAAGTGAAGTTCATTTTCTTCAAAAGAGTATATGGGAACTAAGTATTCCCAAAGAGTAAAATTTTCACATTTAAGCAAGAAAGGAAACACCAATTTCCAAGAGAGCCTTTGAGCTAGTTTTTGAGTAATTATCTCAAACCACATAAAGAGTTATGTTTTTAAACATATGAGCTAGTTACATTTTGGGAGTATAATTGAGCACCAATTTGGGTACAAGTTGAGTTCAGATAATTCATGGTCTCCATAAACCGTGTAGCCAACATGGGTAGAAAAGGGTCATACTTTTTAGATGATTTCTTAGTGTTTTTAGCATAGACTAGTGGATCCACTTGTTAGTTAGGTTCTATGCCCCCGACAAGGTATAGGATGGCCCTGACAGCGTGAGGCAAAACGTTGTACCATCACATAGCTCATAGTGATGGTTGTCGGTTAGAGAAACTCCTACAAAGATATTTTATATTCTTATATACACAGAGTTAATTGTATTTTCATATACAAACAAAGTTTATATTGTATCGTTGCATACAAACTGAGTTACTATTGTATTTTTCAATAAAGAGAGTTATTATCCACATGTTTTAAAGCTTTTCTTTATATTGCATTCATATTATTTCCTTATATTGAAATGAGTTGAGTTATGTTGAGTTAAGACCAGGTATCTTGTTTTAGAATTTCCCTCGCATGCTCGTACATTCAATGTACTGATGCCATTTGGCCTGCATCTTTTATGATGCAGATTCAGGTAACCAGGATCAACATCCAGCGCATCGTTGATCTAGTTGAGCTTCAAAGTTGTTGGTGAGCCTCCTTGCTTCTGGAGCATCCCCTTTTTATTGTTTTTCATTGTTCTAGTTCATTAGGATGTCGTGGGTCTTGTATCGACGTCCTTCTCAGTTGTTAGAGGCTTCATAGACAGTTAGTAATTGTTAGTTCACGAGTCTTTCCATTTCCATTCAGTTATGTTGAGACTTGAGTTGTCACTTTGACTAGTGAATGTTTATTTATAAAGCATTCTAAGTTATTTATTGAGCTTTCAGTTTAAATTTTAAAGTACTTTTATCATGAGTAAGTCTTTTGCTGAGTAGTAAGCCAGGCCAAGGGTTCGCTTGGGGCCATCAATGGTTCTCGAGTGCCAATCCCGCCCAAGGTGTAGGCTCGGGGCGTGATAGATGGCTCGTAGGTGATGCAATAGAAGTGGAGCTCAGGGAATTCTAACTAAGTGTAAAACCACGCAAGCCACCTACGATTCGTAGGTCGAGTGACAGATCGTCCTGCACATCCATCGATGGGATCAGTAAGTATCAAGTTCCAGCACCTGAACAACAGAGGCGACCCATATATTATAGTTCGATCCACAGTCTGTAGGTCTTGCCGTTAGTCAAGTTCGATTCCGGCCCAGTTTTCTCTTATTTTGTTTCCTACTTTGTTTAGGATTTATGTACTATAAATATTAGTTGTTATTTCCATTTTTAAGGGTTAGACATTATTGTAAGGTCTTAGTTTTGGTCTTTTGGAATTAATTTGCAAACATTTAGCAATTTAATTTCCGGAAGTTGGTTTATGCAATTTTTACTTTGAATTTCAATTCAAGATTTCGGGTTTCATCTACTCTAACGGTAAGTTCATGAATTCTTTTAACCTAATTATGAAATGTGAACTCTCAAGCATGATTAGCTAAATTCACAACTAGGGTTGTGGGAACCATGAGCAATTAACAATGTATGAATGATAATTAAGTAATTCTTGAAATTTTTTTATGCATGTATTGTTAATCCTTTCGTTTAGAAGTCTTTCTAGCGGTGTGCAACGTTAGAAATCACCTCGTTCCTACTTGCTGGACCAAGGAGGTAATAAATGAGAAAATGATTAAACGATAGAGATTTAATTGATGCTATATAATAGTCCAATTTCAATTGAAGTGAGGGTGAAAACTAAACTAAATCGATATGATGACTAATCTGGGTTAAACGTAAGGGTTAGTAAATCATACACCCATAGATGGACCAAGATGCGTGGTGAAATTCCCTACTCTGAGGACCAATCATTTAAGGATACTTAGCTTACCAACCTTGCATGTTAAACACTAGGATAAAATTACTATTATTAGGATTATTGTGTTAAGAGCTAGTGGGGAACACATATACCCTAGTTTCCATCTTATATTGATAACTCAATTCGTGAATTTTGTTTACTTGTTACTTAAATAACAACCTGTTACTTATTTACAACAACCCCCCCCCCCCTCCATTTGCTTTTCTCAGAAATAGTTTGACTAAAAAGATATAATTGTGAGTTAAGTTTAAGTCTGAACTATATTCCTCGTGGGATCAACCCCAACCTACAAGTTGGGTTCTTTATTTAACAACAATCGCTTATACTTCTTTAGGGAGGTGTAATTTGCGTTCACAGGAGCTTGAACCCGCTGATTGTTCTGGTTGGCCACACTCTGAGCCAATATCTGAATAACATTTCTGAATTCAGCATTTGAGACTTCCTGATCTGGAACTGGATGAGCTGCATTTGCGTTCCTGGTATTCGCATTCCTAGCATAAGCTCTACGAAGAGGCATGATTTGAAATGTAGAACGTCGAGTTAGAATGGAATTAGATCATACCTTAGGCACGATAAGAGTAACAAGAAAAATGAAGATTTTTCCTAAGACACTTTGTAGCCTCCCTCTCATTAGGTGTGGTGCGCACTACACACCCATGAAAAGGACTCTACCTAGTGCAGCTTTTAAGACATCCTAGGACACTTAAACCTAATGCTCTGATACCAAGTTTGTCACACCACGAGCTATCCCCGAGACGCTGACACGGGACCTAGGACCACAAGTTATCCCAAGCTAACCCTGCTGGCATGATCATGAGCATACTAAAGATAATAAACTGATGCAGAAGCTAAATCATAAATAAACTGAAGAGATGGGGAATACCCATATACTATAACTTAGATATTTGAAAACTGATGAGTTTAATACAAAGAAGTTATTAACTACTAAGCTGAATCTGACTATGTCTGAAATAAGCCTCTAAACTGACTAGAAATGTTGGGACATGCCCCAACTAGGTCTAGCAAAACTGAAACTAAAGATTAAAAGCGATAAAGGTGAACATGTCACTAGTCCTCGAAGAATGAGGATTCACCACTGATGTTGCTGAACTGAAGATCGGGAACCGATCTAAGCGTGATCTGGATGCTGAGAACCTGAACCTACATCACGAGAAGATGTAGCGCACGTATGCGTCAGTACTTGAAATGTACTGAGCATGCATGATAGAGTAAAGCTGAAATAACATATAACTGAACAAAGCAATAAAGTTATGAAATAATCTGAACATGATATAGATACTGAAAATACTGAATACTGATCTTACTGATGCAATGAACAAATTTATAACATGCTGAGACTGAATACTGACTATACTGAAATATGGTCAATGCAATAGAGTTTGACTGAACTGTGGGAGCTACTAATAACCGACATAAAACCACATGAGCTAAATGTGGGGTCCGATGTATACGCCCCATCGAGAGGACCCAATATACCCTGCCAGAGGTATAGAGGCATGCTGGCGTGATCACTAAACTGATGTTGCCCACAGAGGGGACTTACACCTACGTGGCTCGTAGTTCTGGGACTATATGGGTATGCTGAACCCTAGTCCAACTCGGTATTATGCTACTCCCAATGAATTAAGTGGTTAACTGGTTATGACTGAATTTGTGTAAATACTGGATAGCTCGAAACTGAACATACAAACTGAGAATGCAACAATTAATCTGATAATGATGCATTCATAAACTGAGGCATGTAAAACTGAATACTGAAATATCTGACCTAGCATGTGTAATTCAAGAACTGAAGAAATACATAGCTAGGATTCTGAAATTTATGCGATAAACTGAGAAATAACATGATAATCTGATTTGGAACATTTAAATAACTAATTCATGATGATCTGTTGTAGTTCTAGAAACCCTAGGTCTGTTCATAATCGAATCAAGAATCTAACTGAATTCTAGGGACCTAATGGACGAAAGGAACCCACTAGTGAAATCCCACATACCTGGTGACTAATTCCATTGAGAAATCTTTTGATTTTGGGGCTGGAACTGATGGAACCTTGCTGCGTTCTTGAACTAGGGTTCTTGACCTCTCTTCTCCTTTTAGCGTTCTAATTTTCTAATTTTTGATTAATGATTTTGACTAAGGTAAGTTCTAGTTATGTTTCTAGGCTTAAACTGACTAAAATCTCATGATTTAGGGTTTAAATGACGTATCTTAGGGGTTAAACTAAATAGGAAAAGACCAAAAGACCCCTGACTTAACTGCTGTCGGAGTGATCGACGGATTGGACTGACGGGCCGTCATTCAATCGACGGTCCGTAGATTGGGTCCGTCAATCGAGTCTGCCTGACAGGGCTTCACTAAAATGAGTATAACTTTTTACTCGGAGGTCAGATTTTAGCAAACTCGGTGGCATTGGAAAGATAATTCAATTATCTATCATATCATAGGTCATGGGGTACCTAATTAGTTTTTTACTAAAAGTTATGACCATCTGGAGTTGACCCATCAGAATTCTTAGCTAACTGGCCGCTGACCCTTATATACGGTCAGACCTACGGACCGTGGATCGAATGACGGTCCGTGCTGGTCGACCGTAGTTCATGGCAGAGGCTGGGTAAAGAAGGTCTTGATCCACGGACACAGACCACGGACCGTGGTCTGATCTACGGACTGTGGGTCTGTCCGTGAGTCGAGACTTACCCAATTTTTCTGAGCTTGGCTGGGGAGGGGTTGCAGTGGTGAACCACGGACCATTAGCATGGGCCGTGGTCTGACCTACGGTCCGTGGATGGCAACCGTGGGTTGCACCTGCAACTTCTCAAAATCTGCATATTTGGTCTGTTTTGGATTCGGGGTGTTACATTATCTCCCCCTTTGGACCATTCGTCCTCGAATGAAGGCTAAACTAGCTGAAATGGAGGGAAAGGGCTGCAATCCCTACCACTAAACACTAAGAACTGAAAATTTCTGACTGAACTGAGTTCCAAGGGCATGTAAATACGCTGAAAATGCAAGTACAAATTGAAGAAACATGATTCTAAGACTGAATTTACGCATGAATGACTGAAAAACTGAAGAGGAACTATTACCTCAAGCTGGAATGAAATCGGAAGGAAAGAGGTGAGGATACTTGGACTTCATGGCTGCTTCTGCTTCCCAAGTAGCTCCCTCTACTGACTGACTCTTCCACAAAACCTTGACTGAAGCGACTTCTTTATTTCTCAACCTTCTAACCTGACGATCGAGAATCTCAACTGGTACATCCTCATAAGAAAGGCTATCTTTTACAGCCACAATCTTTAATGGCACTATGGATGCTGGATCACCCACGCACTTCTTCGAAAGAGAAATGTGAAAGACTGGATCCACTGTTGCTAAATCTGCTGGCAACTCTAACTCATAAGCCACTTTACCAATCCTTTTCAAGATCCGGTAAGGGCCTACATATCTGGGACTGAGCTTCCCTTTCTTGCCAAATCTCTTCACCCCCTTCATAGGTGACACTTTCAGGAAAACCCAATCATCAACTTGGAACTCTAGTTCCCTTCTTCTCACATCTGCATAAGACTTCTGGCGACTCTAGGCAGTCTTAAGTCTATCTCTAATGAGTTGCACTTTCTCCATAGCATCAAGGACTGAATTTGGTCCTATCAAGGCTGCTTCCCTTACTTCAAACCAACCAACTGGAGATCTACACCTACGCCCATACAATGCCTCAAAAGGGGCCATCTGAATGCTGGAATGGTAACTATTATTGTAGGCGAACTCAATAAGAGGAAGGTGATCATCCCAACTACCCTTGAAGTCGATCACACAAGCTCTCAACATGTCTTCTAAGGTCTGAATGGTACGCTCTGCCTGACCATCCGTCTGTGGATGAAATGCTGTGCTAAGGTTAACCTGAGTACTAAGACCTTTCTGAAATGACTTCCAGAAATGAGAGGTAAACTGGGGACCTCTATCTGAGATGATAGACAAAGGAACCCCATGCAACCTCACAATCTCATTAATGTAAAGCTTGGCATAATACTTTGCCGAATCTGTAGTCTTGACCGCCAAAAAGCGAGAAGACTTAGTAACCCTTTCAACAATCACCCAAATGGAGTCATGCTGTCTGCGAGTACGAGGTAAACCTGTGATGAAGTCCATGTTGATCACTTCCCACTTCCAAGTAGGAATGTCAATCTCTTGAGTCATACCTCCTGGTTTCTGATGTTCTACCTTTACTTGCTGACAATTGAGGCACTTAGCCACAAAGTCGGCTATATCTCTTTTCATACCATTCCACCAATAGACTTCCCGCAGATCGCGGTACATTTTAGTGGCACCTGGATGAATAGAATATCTGGAGTTATGGGCCTTTGCAAGAATATGCTGTCTCAACTCGCCCACATTAGGAACACATAATCGCCCCTGGTAGCGAAGCACACCATCTCCCCCTTGGGAGAAAACCTCCACTCTCTGATTGTGGACTGCACCCTTAAGCTCAAGCAAGATTGGATCACTGTTTTGCATTTCCTTAACCTCAACTACCAAAGAAGATTCTGCCCCATTCTGAACCGTTACACCACCATCTGATATGCTCATAAGACGAACTCCTAGGCGAGCAAGTCTGTGAACATCCTTTGCTAGCTCTTTTCTTTCTTCCTCAACATGTGCTACACTACCCATAGATAGTCTGCTAAGGGAATCTGCTACTACATTCGCCTTACCCGGATGGTAATGCACGCTCATATCATAATCTTTGAGGAACTCAAGCCACCTTCTCTGGCGAAGATTCAACTCTTTCTGGGTGAACACATACTGAAGGCTCTTATGGTCTGTGAACACATCTACGTGAACACCATAGAAGTAATGTCTCCAAATCTTAAGTGCAAACACCACTGCTGCTAGCTCGAGGTCATGAGTTGGGTAGTTCTTCTCATGCACCTTAAGTTGTCTAGAAGCATAAGCTATAACCCTACCTCACTGCATCAACACACAACCTAGGGCGACTCTGGATGCATCACAATAGATCACATAACTATCTGAACCCTCTGGTAGAGTTAAGACAGGAGCTGTAGTCAACCTAGTTTTCAATTCTGCAAAGCTTTTCTCACAATCATCTGACCATTGGAACTTAACCTTTTTCTGAGTCAACTTAGTCAATGGTGAGGCTATGGATGAAAATCCTTCCACAAACCGTCTGTAATAACCCGCTAGACCCAAGAAACTTCTGATATCTATAGCAGAGGTAGGTCTGGGCCATTGTTTCACTGCTTCTATCTTCTGGGAATCTACTCGAATTCCTTCACTAGACATAATATGCCCAAGGAAAGCAACTGACTGTAACAAAAACTCGCACTTGTTAAATTTTGCAAATAACTGACGATCTTTGAGAGTTTACAGAACAACTCTCAAATGACTCGCATGTTCTTCCTCATTCCTAGAGTAAATGAGGATATCATCAATAAAGACGATAACGAACAAGTCCAAGTACTGCTTGAACACTCTGTTCATCAAATCCATGAAAGTTGCAAGAGCATTGGTTAGTCCAAATGACATAACTACAAATTCGTAATGACTATACCGAGTTCTGAAGGCTGTCTTCGGAATGTCACTATCTCTGACCCTGAGCTGATGATAACCTGATCTGAGGTCTATCTTTGAGAAATGACTAGCACCCTGAAGTTGGTCGAACAAGTCATCAATTATGGGGATGGGATACTTATTCTTGATTGTGACTTTGTTCAACTGCCTATAGTTAATGCACATTCTGAGAGAACCATCTTTCTTCTTCACGAACAACACTGGTGCATCCCATGGCAAAATACTAGGTGTGATGAAGCCCTTATCTAGAAGGTCTTTCAACTGCTCTTTCAATTCCTTAAGCTCAGCTGGAGCCATTTTGTAAGGAGGGATAGAGATAGGCTGGGTATCTGGAAGGAGATCTATTCCAAAGTCGATTTCCCTTTCGGGAGGAACTCCGAGAAGATCTTCTGGAAACACTTCTGGAAACTCACTAACTACAGGAACTGACTCAAGAGTTAGGGATTCGGAGCTAGAAGCCTTAACCCGAACTAGATGATAGAGATAACCCTTAGAAATCATCTTTCTGGCCTTAAGGTAAGAAATGAATCGACCCATAGACGCTAAGCTACTACCCTTCCATTTTAGGATTGGTTCGTCTGGAAACTGAAAACGAACAATCCTAGTTCTACAATCGACTTAGGCATAACAGGAATGTAACCAATCGATGGATTGGACTGACGGGCCGTCATTCAATCGACGGTCCGTAGATTGGGTCCGTCAATCGAGTCTGCCTGACAGGGCTTCACTAAAACAAGCATAACTTTTTACTCGGAGGTCGGATTTTAGCAAACTCAGTGGCGTTGGAAAGATAATTCAATTATCTATCGTAAAATAGGTCATAGGGCACCTAATTCATTTTGTAATAAAATTTATGACCATCTGAAGTTGACCCATCAGAATTCTTAGCTAACTGGCCGCTGACCCTTATATACGGTCAGACCTACGGACCGTGGATCGAATGACGGTCCGTGCTGGTCGACCGTAGTTCATGGCAGAGGCTGGGTAAAGAAGGTCTTGATCCACGGACACAGACCACGGACCGTGGTCTGATCTACGGACTGTGGGTCTGTCCGTGAGTCGAGACTTAGCCAATTTTTCTGAGCTTGGCTGGGGAGGGGTTGCAGTGGTGAACCACGGACCATTAGCATGGGCCGTGGTCTGACCTACGGTCCGTGGATGGCAACCGTGGGTTGCACCTGCAACTTCTCAAAATCTGCATATTTGGTCTATTTTGGATTCGGAGTGTTACAATTTCACTGAGCTGAATATCTTATCATTGAGTTGAACTATGTTTGTTTGAGTTGAGTGAGTTGAGAAAAGGTAAGTATGTTTCTTTTCCACCAGTTCAAGCTTATTTTATGCTTTAGAATTCCCCTTACATGCTCGTATATTCCATGTACTGAGTCATTTGGCCTTCATCGTTTCATGATGCATATACATGTATTCAAGGTCATCAACATGGGCTTCGTTGATACCACATGGAGTTCGAGTTAGCTATGGTGAGCCTCTTCGCTTCTGGAGGATTTCATTTACTTTTCAGTTTTGTCAGGATGTCGTGGGTCTTGTCCTGACTTCTATATTTGTCATTTAGAGGCTTCATAGATAGATAGTAGTGTTTGATAAGTTTGTTTCATTTATCTTGTTAAATGTTTAAAAGACTTGAGTTGCCTAGTTTTGGCTAGTTGAATATACGATCATATTCTGAGTTAATTATTTGAGTTTTAATGAATTTTATTATGTTTTAAGCTTTGTATGCTTGAGTTAGTCTTTCGCTTGTAGTCAGCCAGGATGAGGGTTCACTTGGGGACCAATAATGGTTCTCGAGTGTCGGCCGCGTCCAGATTGTAGGCTCGGCTTGTGACATGATCTTTTCAATTTGTGATCACGGATGACTCTATCGTGATCATAAAGGGCAATAATCCCAGGAAAATAAACAACAATAATATATTTTTAAAATTCATTTCAAGACTAGAGGATTTTGAAGCTCCACCTAGGACAATTATTTTTTCTTTTTATTTTGGGTTAGACTTCTTAACTTGGATTTGATTATTATACTCTATTACTCATAAAAGTTAAGAATTTTATTCATATTTTGTAAAGTAAAATACAAATTTCAGATTCTACTATATATTAGTGATTTAATTATTGATTTTACATTAGATTGAGTATAATCGTAGAATTGGAACCCTTAGGATAGGAAAACTCAATTTTAGAATAAATTTTGGATTTTTAAATCGGGGATTTGGTTTGACTTATGTCGACTTTGACTTCTTATTTATTCATGGAAATCGATTTATTAGTATAATTTAAAATTAGTTGTTATTCTTTTGGTTAGTTTTGAGCCATTTGGACGTGGTAAAGTGGTCAGAGAAGGTTGAAGGTTGTTGCTCTCAAATGCACACACAAGTATACGTGGTCGCACAAGTAATATAAATTGGGAATTTACCCTGAATTTCTTAGCATAATTGAGTTTTTCTTTCTCTAAAAGGAAAACATAAAGTCTCCATATTTGGCTAATACTTTTCTTGTAGGAAAAGGTTTAGGACACTATAAATAGAGGCTCGTTCCTTCTAACGTTGGAGTATTCATAATGTAGTCCTAGGGGCTTTGCTAGTTTTGTTTAGGAAGAGAATTTGTACAACACAAGTTATCACTTGTGTGTGCTTCATTATATTCTGAGTGAATTGTATGAGGTGACATCTCTCCATATTTTTGTACTCTCATATTTATATTTTGAATTCCTCATTTCCAGTTTTGGACATAAGTTGATTGACCGAACCACGTTAAATCTTTGTGTCTTTTGGTATATTTCTTGTTTGTCTTCTTACTCATGGTCTTTCGAGGTTTCCTTTGCTAGCTTTCATCTAACACCCAATTATTTCGGTCCTAGCAAGTGATATCAAAGTCAGGTTGAATGATGGAGCCAGACTTAGTGGTTCAATAACGAGTGTTCATCTTGGCGGGTTCGGTTCAAGCTGCAACCTATTTGACAGTAATGAAGACTTTTGTTGGGGAAATTTTTTCAGAGAGTTTCTTGCTGTCAAGACATAGATTTTATTTAGGAGATTTTAGAGAGGAGATGCAACTGTTGAAGATTATGTGAAGAAGGTGGAGCAAATTTATTTTATCAAAAATCTAGGCCAAGGGGGAGATTTATTTGGTATTTTCCCTGAGATTCTTACCATAAACAGGTTTTCCTTTTTCTAAAAAGAAAACAGACAGTCTTCATATTTGGATAGTCCACTTCTTATAGGAAACGGTTTAGGACTCTTTAAGTAGAGGTTCATTCCTTCTAATTTAGTAGTATTCACAATGTAGTCCTAGGGGCTTTGAAAGTTTTTGTGGAGGGGAGAAACGTTTAAACACTTGTGAACCTCTTTGTATTCTGAGTGAATTGTGTGAAGTCATTCTTCCTATATTATGTACTCTCTTTTATATAGTAGATTGTTCATCCCCTCTTCTGGACGTAGGTCGGTTGACCGAACCATGTTAATTTTTTTTATCTTTTGGTATATTTCTTGTTTGTCTTCTTACGCATGGTCTATCGAGGTTTTCTAGCTTTTGCGTGACACTGGATTATTTTGATCATTACATGCCAGATTTACGAACCAGAAGGACTTATGATTAATCTATATCTAATTGGACTAAATCCACAATTTAATGCAAGTGTATCTCAAAGAGTTGGTTTTCACATTTATACTACAGTTGCAAGTATTTAAGAATCAAAAGCAAGTAACAATGAACAACTTCAATTTCGGTGTTTATACAATGATTGGGAAAATTCCATGGCCGCAACATACTAAGAATTCATGTGTCACATCTCTTTCATAGATTTCATAAGGTTATCAAATAATTGATTTACTGGATTGATATTATGATCATGGTCTCTCAGCATCTAATCACCTACCTAGTTGCACCTTTAACTATATCCTTGAGCGGGGATAGACATAATGAATTGTTGAGCACTTAGTTTTCATCCTGTTTTGTACCCAGCACGGTGTTTATGGTTGTCTCATCCGAAACACAAATCAATTCAAGTAATATGTAAAAAAAGATCATGCTCCTTATATTCCTCGCTCTATCTCTTTATTCCCCGTTTTGATATTCTAATTAATAAAAACGGAATATAAATTTTGTTGAGATCTTATAAATAGTAATAATAATAGGATTATTATTATATATTTGTCACGTTTGAGCCTACACCCCTAATGTAGCACTCGAGAACTATTTATGATCCCCAAGCGAATCCTTGGCCTAACTGAATGTTTAGAGGAAGACTTACAAAAAAATAAATAAGCTTTAAAAATAAAATTTAGAACACTCAAACTCAAGCAAATACTTAACTCAAAATGAAAAATACTTAATTTCAATAATAATAATAATATTTTGTAAAATAGTCTCAAAACATCTCAAACAAAAGAGAAATACTGAGAGACTCCTCAATTCTAACTATCTATGAAGCCTCTAATACTAGAATAGAAGTCGGGACAAGACCCACGACAACTCAACAATAGCATGAACGTAAATGTGTACTCCTCCGGAAAGCAAGGAGGCTCACCAAAGCTGTCTGAAATGCAAAGTGATCTCAACGAAACGCCTGTTGATGATCCTGAACACCTGTATCTACATCATAAAAGATGCAGGTCAAATGACATCAATAGATTGAATATACGAGTATTTAATATAGTTGAATAACAACTAACTAAAAGAAAGGACTGTAATATATGTAGATTTATACTTAAATGAATATAAAGAAATGAGTTAAATCATTAAAACTTTACAAAAGTACTTTCTCATTCTTTGAACTTTAACATGATAAGCAATATATAAAAATACACTTTAACTCTATTGGGAGATTCTCTAATCGACAACCATCACTATGAGCTAAGTGATGATAAAACGTCTTGTCCATGCTGCCAGAATTGTCCTATATCGTGTCGGGATATATAACACCTCAACTAAGTAGATCGACTAAGCTCTGCCCCAAGGCACTAAGGATGTATCTAAAAAGTATGATCATGTACCCATCTTGGCAAGACTTGGTTTGTGGGGGCTGTGAGTTGTCTGAACTCTCCCCATATTGATGCTCAATACTACTCCAAATAATAATTACTTGTGCTCAATGTATAAAAAACGTTACTCTTTATCTAGTTTGAGATAATTGCTCAAACTATCCTCTTAAAAGAGGTAACTGCTCTGAATTAATTCTCAACCCATTCCTCGTTTAGAAAACAAAGTTTCTCTTTTCTCAATGTAAAAATGATAAGTTTGGGAATCAATAGTTCCCTTAAGCTTTACTCCAAATGTCTCTCTAAACTTTCCTTTAAAACTCCTCTTTAATTTCTTAGAAAATCAATTTAAGATAATTGTTCAATTAAAAATTACACACCCCGAGCCTACACCCTAGACGTTACTTGCACTCAAGAACAATTTTTGATCCCCAAGCGAACCCTTGGCCTATCTATATTACTTACATGACACTAAGCAATACGCGGAAGCTTAAAATAGGTGAACACTTAGTCATTCAAGAAAAGTCTTAAAGTACTGTCTTGCGAATACTTAACATGAGTCATCAGTTAAAAAAACATCGTGAGAAAACAATGGAAACATCTAATTATGTCTGTCTATGAAGCCTCTAACAATTCAATATAGATGTCGGGACAAGACCCACGGCACCTCAACTATTACTAAAACTGAAATGAAACTGGAGTATCCTGGAAGCAAGGAGGCCTTACCAAACACTATCTGCAAGTGAGTAGTAATCTCAACGAAGCACATGTTGATGATCCTGAGTACCTGTATCTGAATCATAAAATGATGCAGGTCGAATGACGTCAGTACATTCAATGTACTGTAAATTGAATGTACTGGTAAGTGATAAGGTTAGAGTAAACAACTTATTGGCTTGAAGGACTGAAAGCAACATAACTGGATCAATACATGGATATGAAGTGAAAACCATTTAAGCTTTACAATAAGATATACAATGAAAGCAACATGAAAATAAAATACTTTACTTTGTGGGGAGTTTGTCTAACCTACAATCATTATCATGAGCCTAGCAATGACACAATGTTTCTCCCACGTTGCAAGGGCCATCCTATACTTTGTCGGGGTATATGATGATATTGTGACTATGGATCCATCTAATTGGCTTTCTTAGAGGCAGTGAGGAGTCGCGTGATAAATTAATGCTATCCTATCATACACTCGCTGTGTAGTTTTATGGTACTTTCGAGTCATACAAGATTCTAACCCAATTTGGTGCTCGATACTACTCCCAAAAGAATTGATATAACTTTATGCTCAATTCACCAATTACAAAGAAATGACTTCTTACATGATTGGAATACTTTTCAAAACATTAGATGTGTTTACATTCTCAAAACATGCACTTATGAACATATGTTTCAAGTCCAATAATCAACATTGGTACATATATATATATATATATATATAACATTTGAAGTTCTTAAGTTCTTACGAAATAGAACTTTTACACTTTCCTCTTATCTTATGTTAATTTGGAATGTAAATGAAGACATGTGAGTGGGACATGTAGACTTTCTCAACGATTAATGAAGACTTTAAGAGTCCATATTAAGAAGAGAACGAAGACACGATCCAAAGGAACACATACGGGATGAAGAATAGAGAATAAAAAGGCCAGGCGACCTGGCACATCCTTAGAGTGTCGCGCCAGCCCCAAAAGTATTGGGAGTACTTTTGGGAGCACTGCAAGTGCAGGGCACCAGTCCAAACCCAGAAATCAAATGATTTTTTTTGTTCAATTTCGTGTCCCAACTCAACGAATTTTTATTTGACTCTTAAAAGCACTGTTTAAAAAAGATTAGTCAAACACAATTTTCTTATCAAAATCATTTTTCAAATGAATTAGCCAAATACAAATTATTATTTTTCCAATCCATTTTTAAAAAAAGTCATTTTAAAAAAGTGTTTCTAGAAAGAAGCAGTTTTTAGCAGAAACCCAAATAGGCTCTATTAGCATAATATCATTTGTATTTTATTAGCAATTAATTACATAGATTTACTAGCTTTATTTCAACATATCATAAACTTATTTGTATTTTATGACCAGTAATTTAAAGATACAGATTTACTTGCCTTATTTGAACTAGTACCATAAATTCAATTATATCTTTTATAAAGTAATTTAAATATTACCGATTTATAAAAATTATACTAATTAATACTATAATTTCATATCTTCCTTCAACCCCTATATATGAGTCGTAAATAGCATCGACAATTCATACTTTCATAGCATACAAAAGTTCAATAGTGAAAAAAAACATGAAGAGTTTCACTATGCTTTTTCGTTTCTCTATGACAATATTTTTCTCTTTGTTTGACCATTCACTATGTATGATTTTTTTATTCAATGCATATGAAATTATTTTATCTATAAGTATGTGTTTAGATATATGTTTTCTTTTTCATTTTTTAACCATATCTATTTATGTGTAATCTACTCATTATTTTGTTTCAGGTGATGATACTAAATATTGCCCAGGAACTTTTACGACTAATGATATATATGCTAATATTAGTTGTGGAAATGTAGCTCTATTTCACTGGCCAGCAAGTTCGATGCCTCATGATTGTGTTTGTACTGCAGCAGGAAGCAATCAAAGTCTTTGTACCTGCCAAATTCGTTGTTAAACAAAATTATGCAATAAAAGTAGTTATTATTGATGTTAATTGAGTAATGATACATTTCCATTTAATGATTGAGAATAAATAAAAACAAATAGAAATCAAAAGTTGAACAATATGTTTTATAAGTGGAAAAGTTTAACTTTAAAAGTTGAGAGATCAAAATAGCAATTAAAAGTTGAACAATATTTTTTCCTTTTAAACAAGCGTCATTAATAGAGCAATATTGTTTCAAGACTCGAGCAAGTAAGTACGGGTGAGGAGAATGTATTCATGAGTCTACTTTATCATTACAAGATCCTTCATACCATGAAGCATAACTCTTGAATTCTTAATTCACATTCAAGAGAGAGTTAAGAGTAAAGTTCAAGAAAGCCTTTGAGTTCAATTGTGAATCCTTTGAGGTCAACTATCGATTTGAACTAAGTTTTGAGGAAGTAAGTCAGAGAATAAGAAGAGTCGTATACATGAGTTCCATATAGTTATGTAGACCATCGAGTCGAGTTGTTTCATGCCCATAATTTCTCATGAACTTCGTAAGTTGAGCATCTTTCAGAAAAGTGGTATCTTCAAGTTCTAAGCCTTTAAGTGTTGAGTTCCTAATCCTTTTTTAGAAGTATTTTTGAGTCCTTGAGTTGAATATTTCATGCTCATAATTCCGCATGAATATTATAAGTCGAACAGTTTTGAGATGAGAAGTATCTTTGAGTCATTGAGTTGAGTAGTCCATGCTCATAATTTTGCATGAACTCCGAGTTGAGCATTCTTGAAATTAGTAGTATCATTGAAGTTCTTGAGTTCTAACTATGGTTATTGAAAACCTTGCATTGAGTCATTCATGTCCATCATTTGGCATGAACCATAGTTTAAGAAGTCTTTTACATATGTTTAAACTTTGTTTTAAGACTTAAGCTTTGAAGTTGAGTAAAGAGTAAGAGTAAAGTTGAAGTTCATTTCTTCAAAAGTATATGGGGACTATGTATTCCCAAAAGAGTTTAAAATGTTTTCAAATTTAAATAAGAATGGAAAACTGAGATTTTCAAAAGAGTCTTTGAGCTAGTTTTTCAGTAAAAAGCCTTTGAGCTAGTTTTTCAGTAAAGAGCCTTTGGGCTAGTTTTCAGTTAAAGAGTAAATGCTTTCACAATAAAGCAAAAGAGGAAACCTTGATTTCCAAGAAAGACTTTGAGCACTAATCTCAAATCACAGAAAGAAGTATGTTTTTAAAACATAAAGAGCTAGTATGTTTTGGGGGTATTATTGAGCACCGATATGGGGAAGAGTTCAGATAACTCATAGCCCCCATAAACCATGTAGCCATCATGGGTAGAAAAGGGTCATACTTTTTAGATGAATCTTTTTCGCATAGACTAGTGGATCCACTTAGTAGTTCAGGTCCTATACCTGTGGCAAGGTATAGGATGCGCTGGCAGCGTGAGTGAGATCGTTGTATCATCACAATAACTCTTATGTGATGGTTGTTGGTTAGAGAAGCTCCCACAACAGTACTTGTATTTTTATATACATCAGTTTATTTGTATTTTTACATACATCCTAGAGTTATTTGTATCTTGCATACACACAGAGTTGACATCATGTTTTAAACAACTTTTCTTTAAATTGCACTTGTTTTAAATGACTTTATATTGAAATGAGTTCAGTTATGTAGAGTTGAGTATCCAGAGTTTTAGTACCAAGAGTCGACTGTCTTATTATTGAGTTGAATATTTCATCTCTGAGTTGAGTATCTTATCCTTGAATACTTTTGAGTTGAGTAAGTTGAGTAGTTTTGAGTATCCTTGAGTTGAGTAAGTTTGAGAAGAGGTAAGTATGTTTCCTTTGTATCAAGTTTCAAGCTTATGTTATGCTTTAGAATTCCTTTTACATGCTCGTACATTCCACGTACTGAGCCATTTGGCCTGCATCTTTTCATGATGCAGACACAGGTATTCAGGATCATCAACAAGAGATTCGTTGATACATCCGAGAGTTCGAGTTAGCTATGGTGAGCCTCCTTGTTTCCAGAGGATTTCATTTACTTTTCAGTTTAGTCAGGATGTCGTGGGTCTTGTCCCGACTTCCATCTTTATCAGTTAGAGGCTTCATAGATAGTCAGTAGTTGAGAAGTCTGTATTATTTATTTATTTTATTAAATATTTTAAAGACTTAAGTTCCCTATTTTATGGCGAGTTGAATAATTTATTTTATTCAGAGTTTTCTTTTGAGTTAAAGATTTGTATTTAAGTTTCCTGAATTTTTATTCATTTTAAGCTTTGTATGCTTGAGTTAGTCTTCCGCTTGTAGTCAGCCAGGATGAGGGTTCGCTTGGGGACCAACAATGGTTATTAAGTGTCGGCTACGTCCAGGGTGTAGACTCGGATCGTGACAGTTATATTTACAATTTAGGACTTATTTGAGAGGTTTAAGTTGGAACCCAAAAGGAAGAGTGTGTTTTGAACCAAACAAAAAACATTCTCGATAACATCAGATTTTGTTTTTCTTCATGTTGGTACAACCTTTGTCTTTATAATAGAATAAGTCGTAATCACATATGAGGAAAAAATATGACATCGTGGTCTAATAAGGAGCTTCGAGATCTGTAACACCCCAGAATTTTTTTGAGTTAAGGCTCAAACCATCTTTTGTTTAGAGTAGGATTTTACCGAGGAATTTAAATTTTTTTTAAGTGTTAAGGTCACTAGACGTAGAACCTTGAGTTCCAAAAAAAGAAAAGAACTAAAGAGAGTTCATTTAAGTCATTCCTAAGTTCCTTTAAGTTTTGGGTCAACTTCAAACGACCATAACTTTTAGCACATAATGAGTGAGGTGGCCCATAAGATATCAAATGAAAGGTTTTTGAATTATCTTTCCAACGCCATTGAGTTTGCTAATTTTTGATCTCGTATGAGGGTGATATGCTCTTTTGAAGTCAGACTATCTAATTAAGGAAAGTTAACCAAAAATAGTGAGGGGTATTTTGTTCGTTTCCTTACGCAATCATATTTAATTCATTTTTAGTAAGGTTTTAGGGGTCTAATCTGATTTGGTTCAGTTTTATAATCCTAATATATGCCTAGAGTATTAGTTGAGAGTTCAAGAAGAGAAAAAAGTAGAAAAATGGAGATGGATCAAGGTGTTCGTCAAGGTTCTTGAGTTTTGTTGCGGATTTTCGCCATGAGTTTGATCTCTAAGAGGTATGTAAATTTCCATAGTGTTGGGTTCATTCACCCATACGCCAATCATGTTATTTTCAGTGTAATTTCATTCAAAAGTTGAAGGAATTGAGTTCTTGATCATTCTTCTTGAAGTACATTCTAAATTTTGTTTTCTTGGGGTTTTGATGAACTCTTGAGATGAAAGTTAGTGATTTGAGTGGTATTTTTAGTAGACTAGTGTGTACTTAGGTTGGGTAATTTAATCTAAGGAAAAATTGAGAAAAGGAATCGATTAGAACTGATTTAGGATCAGAAAACGAGAGACAAAATTTGTCAAAATTTGCCTGGGAAGGGGTTGGGGCGGTGATATACCGTATTTTTGATGTGTTTCACTTGAAGTTTGTGTGCGTCTTGAGCTATTTTGTAATTAGATATAATGTTTTTATGTAATCTTTTGCAGGAAATTGGTGCGGAAGCGGATTGACAGAAAAATGGATTGAAGTAACAACAACAACAACCAACGAAGCCATCGATGGATCGTAGGTCCAATGACGGTGTAACATCCCGCTATCCGAAAGAACTAGAATTAGAAAGAACCATTTTTGGAAATAATGAAAATCCAAAATTTGGCAAGTTATGTTAAGTATGTGTTTTGGGTCAACTTCAAACGACCATAACTCTCAGCACAGGATGAGTTAGGTGGGCTACAAGATATCAAATAAAAGGTTTTGGAATTATCCTTCCAACGCCACCAAGTTTGCTAATATTTGAGCTCGTATGAGGGAGATATGCCCATTCAAAGTTGGGTTGTCTAGATAAGGAAAGTTTACCGAATTTTAAAAGGGTATTTTGGACTTTTCCATACCCAATTAATTTATTTCATTTTTAATAATTAAGTAAGGGTCTAAACTTAATTGGCTCAGTTTACGCACTCAAAATTATGCTAGGGTTTTAGTGAAAAGAACTCAAGAGGAGAAAAGAAGAGAAAGGTCAAGATTCATCGATTTCTTGAGGAATTGATTGCGGATTTCGCCAAGGATTAGATCCTACGAGGTAAGTGATTTCACACAGTATTGGGTTCATTCACCCACGCGCCAACACATGTTTATTTCAGCGTGAATTCGTCTTAAAAGTTGAAACTTTGAATGTTCTTGATGTGTGTTCTTGAATTACTTTTGTTCTTGAATCGGGATGAGATTGAGGAGTTTCTTGAGATTATAGTTTTGATTATTAGAGTTGTTTAAGTTAGATTCTTGTGTATATGTTTTGGGTATTTGAATCTAAAGAGAAATTAAGGAAAAGGATCAAATTTAATCGAATTAAGATCAGAAAATGAGTTGAAAAGTTCATCGGATTTACCTGGGAGAAGCTGGCGCGGCGCGCCCCTAATGCGCCAGGGAGGCGTGCCAGCAGTGTGCTCGGGTCGTCCGCCCCACCCATTTTTCTCCGTTTAGCCCGTTTGAGTCCTTCTAAAGTGTACTAACACTTCCTATCGATTTTAACTACTCTAAATGACTTCTAAACATCTAGAAACCATCCAGAAACATGAATCATAACCTTGAATCCATAAATTCAAATTCAAGAAAAGTTAAGAGCCAAGTCTAGAGAGTTCTTAGAGTCTTTTCAAAAAGTCTTTTAGAAATGCTTTAAACTTGTTTTAAGATTTGAGCTTTGTGTTGAGTAAGAGTATAAAGTGAAGTTCATTTTCTTCAAAAGAGTATATGGGAACTAAGTATTCCCAAAGAGAAAAATTTTCACATTTAAGCAAGAAAGGAAACACCAATTTCCAAGAGAGCCTTTGAGCTAGTTTTTGAGTAATTATCTCAAACCACATAAAGAGTTATGTTTTTAAACATATGAGCTAGTTACATTTTGGGAGTATAATTGAGCACCAATTTGGGTACAAGTTGAGTTCAGATAATTCATGGTCTCCATAAACCGTGTAGCCAACATGGGTAGAAAAGGGTCATACTTTTTAGATGATTTCTTAGTGTTTTTAGCATAGACTAGTGGATCCACTTGTTAGTTAGGTTCTATGCCCCCGACAAGGTATAGGATGGCCCTGACAGCGTGAGGCAAAACGTTGTACCATCACATAGCTCATAGTGATGGTTGTCGGTTAGAGAAACTCCTACAAAGATATTTTATATTCTTATATACACAGAGTTAATTGTATTTTCATATACAAACAAAGTTTATATTGTATCGTTGCATACAAACTGAGTTACTATTGTATTTTTCAATAAAGAGAGTTATTATCCACATGTTTTAAAGCTTTTCTTTATATTGCATTCATATTATTTCCTTATATTGAAATGAGTTGAGTTATGTTGAGTTAAGACCAGGTATCTTGTTTTAGAATTTCCCTCGCATGCTCGTACATTCAATGTACTGATGCCATTTGGCCTGCATCTTTTATGATGCAGATTCAGGTAACCAGGATCAACATCCAGCGCATCGTTGATCTAGTTGAGCTTCAAAGTTGTTGGTGAGCCTCCTTGCTTCTGGAGCATCCCCTTTTTATTGTTTTTCATTGTTCTAGTTCATTAGGATGTCGTGGGTCTTGTATCGACGTCCTTCTCAGTTGTTAGAGGCTTCATAGACAGTTAGTAATTGTTAGTTCACGAGTCTTTCCATTTCCATTCAGTTATGTTGAGACTTGAGTTGTCACTTTGACTAGTGAATGTTTATTTATAAAACATTCTAAGTTATTTATTGAGCTTTCAGTTTAAATTTTAAAGTACTTTTATCATGAGTAAGTCTTTTGCTGAGTAGTAAGCCAGGCCAAGGGTTCGCTTGGGGCCATCAATGGTTCTCGAGTGCCAATCCCGCCCAGGGTGTAGGCTCGGGGCGTGATAGATGGCTCGTAGGTGATGCAATAGAAGTGGAGCTTAGGGAATTCTAACTAAGTGTAAAACCACGCAAGCCACCTACGATTCGTAGGTCGAGTGACAGATCGTCCTGCACATCCATCGATGGGATCAGTAAGTATCAAGTTCCAGCACTTGAACAACAGAGGCGACCCATATATTATAGTTCGATCCACAGTCTGTAGGTCTTGCCGTTAGTCAAGTTCGATTCCGGCCCAGTTTTCTCTTATTTTGTTTCCTACTTTGTTTAGGATTTATGTACTATAAATATTAGTTGTTATTTCCATTTTTAAGGGTTAGACATTATTGTAAGGTCTTAGTTTTGGTCTTTTGGAATTAATTTGCAAACATTTAGCAATTTAATTTCCGGAAGTTGGTTTATGTAATTTTTACTTTGAATTTCAATTCAAGATTTCGGGTTTCATCTACTCTAACGGTAAGTTCATGAATTCTTTTAACCTAATTATGAAATGTGAACTCTCAAGCATGATTAGCTAAATTCACAACTAGGGTTGTGGGAACCATGAGCAATTAACAATGTATGAATGATAATTAAGTAATTCTTGAAATTTTTTTATGCATGTATTGTTAATCCTTTCGTTTAGAAGTCTTTCTAGCGGTGTGCAACGTTAGAAATCACCTCGTTCCTACTTGCTGGACCAAGGAGGTAATAAATGAGAAAATGATTAAACGATAGAGATTTAATTGATGCTATATAATAGTCCAATTTCAATTGAAGTGAGGGTGAAAACTAAACTAAATCGATATGATGACTAATCTTGGTTAAACGTAAGGGTTAGTAAATCATACACCCATAGATGGACCAAGATGCGTGGTGAAATTCCCTACTCTGAGGACCAATCATTTAAGGATACTTAGCTTACCAACCTTGCATGTTAAACACTAGGATAAAATTACTATTATTAGGATTATTGTGTTAAGAGCTAGTGGGGAACACATATACCCTAGTTTCCATCTTATATTGATAACTCAATTCGTGAATTTTGTTTACTTGTTACTTAAATAACAACCTGTTACTTATTTACAACAACCCCCCCCCCCCTCCATTTGCTTTTCTCAGAAATAGTTTGACTAAAAAGATATAATTGTGAGTTAAGTTTAAGTCTGAACTATATTCCTCGTGGGATCAACCCCAACCTACAAGTTGGGTTCTTTATTTAACAACAATCGCTTATACTTCTTTAGGGAGGTGTAATTTGCGTTCACAGGAGCTTGAACCCGCTGATTGTTCTGGTTGGCCACACTCTGAGCCAATATCTGAATAACATTTCTGAATTCAGCATTTGAGACTTCCTAATCTGGAACTGGATGAGCTGCATTTGCGTTCCTGGTATTCGCATTCCTAGCATAAGCTCTACGAGGAGGCCTGATCTGAAATGTAGAACGTCGAGTTAGAATGGAATTAGATCATACCTTAGGCACGATAAGAGTAACAAGAAAAATGAAGATTTTTCCTAAGACACTTTGTAGCCTCCCTCTCATTAGGTGTGGTGCACACTACACACCCATGAAAAGGACTCTACCTAGTGCGGCTTTTAAGACATCCTAGGACACTTAAACCTAATGCTCTAATACCAAGTTTGTCACACCACGAGCTATCCCCGAGATGCTGACACGGGACCTAGGACCACAAGTTATCCCAAGCTAACCCTGCTGGCATGATCATGAGCATACTAAAGATAATAAACTGATGCAGAAGCTAAATCATAAATAAACTGAAGAGATGGGGAATACCCATATACTATAACTTAGATATTTGAAAACTGATGAGTTTAATACAAAGAAGTTATTAACTACTAAGCTGAATCTGACTATGTCTGAAATAAGCCTCTAAACTGACTAGAAATGTTGGGACATGCCCCAACTAGGTCTAGCAAAACTGAAACTAAAGATTAAAAGCGATAAAGGTGAACATGTCACTAGTCCTCGAAGAATGAGGATTCACCACTGATGTTGCTGAACTAAAGATCGGGAACCGATCTAAGCGTGATCTGGATGCTGAGAACCTGAACCTACATCACGAGAAGATGTAGCGCACGTATGCGTCAGTACTTGAAATGTACTGAGCATGCATGATAGAGTAAAGCTGAAATAACATATAACTGAACAAAGCAATAAAGTTATGAAATAATCTGAACATGATATAGATACTGAAAATACTGAATACTGATCTTACTGATGCAATGAACAAATTTATAACATGCTGAGACTGAATACTGACTATACTGAAATATGGTCAATGCAATAGAGTTTGACTGAACTGTGGGAGCTACTAATAACCGACATAAAACCACATGAGCTAAATGTGGGGTCCGATGTATACGCCCCATCGAGAGGACCCAATATACCCTGCCAGAGGTATACAGGCATGCTGGCGTGATCACTAAACTGATGTTGCCCACAAAGGGGACTTACACCTACGTGGCTCGTAGTTCTGGGACTATATGGGTATGCTGAACCCTACTCCAACTCGGTATTATGCTACTCCCAATGAATTAAGTGGTTAACTGGTTATGACTGAATTTGTGTAAATACTGGATAGCTCGAAACTGAACATACAAACTGAGAATGCAACAATTAATCTGATAATGATGCATTCATAAACTGAGGCATGTAAAACTGAATACTGAAATATCTGACCTAGCATGTGTAATTCAAGAACTGAAGAAATACATAGCTAGGATTCTGAAATTTATGCGATAAATTGAGAAATAACATGATAATCTGATTTGGAACATTTAAATAACTAATTCATGATGATCTGTTGTAGTTCTAGAAACCCTAGGTCTGTTCATAATCGAATCAAGAATCTGACTGAATTCTAGGGACCTAATGGACGAAAGGAACCCACTAGTGAAATCCCACATACCTGGTGACTAATTCCATTGAGAAATCTTTTGATTTTGGGGCTGGAACTGATGGAACCTTGCTGCGTTCTTGAACTAGGGTTCTTGACCTCTCTTCTCCTTTTAGCGTTCTAATTTTCTAAGTTTTGATTAATGATTTTGACTAAGGTAAGTTCTAGTTATGTTTCTAGGCTTAAACTGACTAAAATCTCATGATTTAGGGTTTAAATGACTTATCTTAGGGGTTAAACTAAATAGGAAAAGACCAAAAGACCCCTGACTTAACTGCTGTCGGAGTGATCGATGGATTGGACTGACGGGCCGTCATTCAATCGACGGTCCGTAGATTGGGTCCGTCAATCGAGTCTGCCTGACAGGGCTTCACTAAAATGAGTATAACTTTTTACTCGGAGGTCAGATTTTAGCAAACTCGGTGGCATTGGAAAGATAATTCAATTATCTATCATATCATAGGTCATGGGGTACCTAATTACTTTTTTACTAAAAGTTATGACCATCTGGAGTTGACCCATCAGAATTCTTAGCTAACTGGCCGCTGACCCTTATATACGGTCAGACCTACGGACCGTGGATCGAATGACGGTCCGTGCTGGTCGACCGTAGTTCATGGCAGAGGCTGGGTAAAGAAGGTCTTGATCCACGGACACAGACCATGGACCGTGGTCTGATCTACGGACTGTGGGTCTGTCCGTGAGTCGAGACTTAGCCAATTTTTCTGAGCTAGGCTGGGGAGGGGTTGCAATGGTGAACCACGGACCATTAGCATGGGCCGTGGTCTGACCTACGGTCCGTGGATGGCAACCGTGGGTTGCACCTGCAACTTCTCAAAATCTGCATATTTGGTCTGTTTTGGATTCGGGGTGTTACATTATCTCCCCCTTTGGACCATTCGTCCTCGAATGAAGGCTAAACTAGCTGAAATGGAGGGAGAGGGCTGCAATCCCTACCACTAAACACTAAGAACTGAAAATTTCTGACTGAACTGAGTTCCAAGGACATGTAAATACGCTGAAAATGCAAGTACAAATTGAAGAAACATGATTCTAAGACTGAATTTACGCATGAATGACTGAAAAACTGAAGAGGAACTATTACCTCAAGCTGGAATGAAATCGGAAGGAAAGAGGTGAGGATACTTGGACTTCATGGCTGCTTCTGCTTCCCAAGTAGCTCCCTCTACTGACTGACTCTTCCACAAAACCTTGACTGAAGCGACTTCTTTATTTCTCAACCTTCTAACCTGACGATCGAGAATCTCAACTGGTACATCCTCATAAGAAAGGCTATCTTTTACAGCCACAATCTCTAATGGCACTATGGATGCTGGATCACCCATGCACTTCTTCGAAAGAGAAATGTGAAAGACTGGATCCACTGTTGCTAAATCTGCTGGCAACTCTAACTCATAAGCCACTTTACCAATCCTTTTCAAGATCCGGTAAGGGCCTACATATCTGGGACTGAGCTTCCCTTTCTTGCCAAATCTCTTCATCCCCTTCATAGGTGACACTTTCAGGAAAACCCAATCATCAACTTGGAACTCTAGTTCCCTTCTTCTCACATCTGCATAAGACTTCTGGCGACTCTAGGCAGTCTTAAGTCTATCTCTAATGAGTTGCACTTTCTCCATAGCATCAAGGACTGAATTTGGTCCTATCAAGGCTGCTTCCCTTACTTCAAACCAACCAACTGGAGATCTACACCTACGCCCATACAATGCCTCAAAAGGGGCCATCTGAATGCTGGAATGGTAACTATTATTGTAGGCGAACTCAATAAGAGGAAGGTGATCATCCCAACTACCCTTGAAGTCGATCACACAAGCTCTCAACATGTCTTCTAAGGTCTGAATGGTACGCTCTGCCTGACCATCCGTCTGTGGATGAAATGCTGTGCTAAGGTTAACCTGAGTACTAAGACCTTTCTGAAATGACTTCCAGAAATGAGAGGTAAACTGGGGACCTCTATCTGAGATGATAGACAAAGGAACCCCATGCAACCTCACAATCTCATTAATGTAAAGCTTGGCATAATCCTTCACCGAATCTGTAGTCTTGACCGCCAAAAAGCGAGAAGACTTAGTAACCCTTTCAACAATCACCCAAATGGAGTCATGCTGTCTGCGAGTACGAGGTAAACATGTGATGAAGTCCATGTTGATCACTTCCCACTTCCAAGTAGGAATGTCAATCTCTTGAGTCATACCTCCTGGTTTCTGATGTTCTACCTTTACTTGCTGGCAATTGAGGCACTTAGCCACAAAGTCGGCTATATCTCTTTTCATACCATTCCACCAATAGACTTCCCGCAGATCGCGGTACATCTTAGTGGCACCTGGATGAATAGAATATCTGGAGTTATGGGCCTTTGCAAGAATATGCTGTCTCAACTCGCCCACATTAGGAACACATAATCGCCCCTGGTAGCGAAGCACACCATCTCCCCCTTGGGAGAAAACCTCCACTCTCTGATTGTGGACTGCACCCTTAAGCTCAAGCAAGATTGGATCACTGTCTTGCATTTCCTTAACCTCAACTACCAAAGAAGATTCTGCCCCATTCTGAACCGTTACACCACCATCTGATATGCTCATAAGACGAACTCCTAGGCGAGCAAGTCTGTGAACATCCTTTGCTAGCTCTTTTCTTTCTTCCTCAACATGTGCTACACTACCCATAGATAGTCTGCTAAGGGAATCTGCTACTACATTCGCCTTACCCGGATGGTAATGCACGCTCATATCATAATCTTTGAGGAACTCAAGCCACCTTCTCTGGCGAAGATTCAACTCTTTCTGGGTGAACACATACTGAAGGCTTTTATGGTCTGTGAACACATCTACGTGAACACCATAGAAGTAATGTCTCCAAATCTTAAGTGCAAACACCACTGCTGCTAGCTCGAGGTCATGAGTTGGGTAGTTCTTCTCATGCACCTTAAGTTGTCTAGAAGCATAAGCTATAACCCTACCTCACTGCATCAACACACAACCTAGGTCGACTCTGGATGCATCACAATAGATCACATAACCATCTGAACCCTCTGATAGAGTTAAGACAGGAGCTGTAGTCAACCTAGTTTTCAATTCTGCAAAGCTTTTCTCACAATCATCTGACCATTGGAACTTAACCTTTTTCTGAGTCAACTTAGTCAATGGTGAGGCTATGGATGAAAATCCTTCCACAAACCGTCTGTAATAACCCGCTAGACCCAAGAAACTTCTGATATCTATAGCAGAGGTAGGTCTGGGCCATTGTTTCACTGCTTCTATCTTCTGGGAATCTACTCGAATTCCTTCACTAGACATAATATGCCCAAGGAAAGCAACTGACTGTAACCAAAACTCGCACTTGTTAAATTTTGCAAATAACTGACGATCTTTGAGAGTTTACAGAACAACTCTCAAATGACTCGCATGTTCTTCCTCATTCCTAGAGTAAATGAGGATATCATCAATAAAGACGATAACGAACAAGTCCAAGTACTGCTTGAACACTCTGTTCATCAAATCCATGAAAGTTGCAAGAGCATTGGTTAGTCCAAATGACATAACTACAAATTCGTAATGACTATACCGAGTTCTGAAGGCTGTCTTCGGAATGTCACTATCTCTGACCCTGAGCTGATGATAACCTGATCTGAGGTCTATCTTTGAGAAATGACTAGCACCCTGAAGTTGGTCGAACAAGTCATCAATTATGGGGATGGGATACTTATTCTTGATTGTGACTTTGTTCAACTGCCTATAGTTAATGCACATTCTGAGAGAACCATCTTTCTTCTTCACGAACAACACTGGTGCATCCCATGGCAAAATACTAGGTGTGATGAAGCCCTTATCTAGAAGGTCTTTCAACTGCTCTTTCAATTCCTTAAGCTCAGCTGGAGCCATTTTGTAAGGAGGGATAGAGATAGGCTGGGTATCTGGAAGGAGATCTATTCCAAAGTCGATTTCCCTTTCGGGAGGAACTCCGAGAAGATCTTCTGGAAACACTTCTGGAAACTCACTAACTACAGGAACTGACTCAAGAGTTAGGGATTCGGAGCTAGAATCCTTAACCCGAACTAGATGATAGAGATAACCCTTAGAAATCATCTTTCTGGCCTTAAGGTAAGAAATGAATCGACCCATAGACGCTAAGCTACTACCCTTCCATTTTAGGATTGGTTCGTCTGGAAACTGAAAACGAACAATCCTAGTTCTACAATCGACTTAGGCATAACAGGAATGTAACCAATCGATGGATTGGACTGACGGGCCGTCATTCAATCGACGGTCCGTAGATTGGGTCCGTCAATCGAGTCTGCCTGACAGGGCTTCACTAAAACAAGCATAACTTTTTACTCGGAGGTCGGATTTTAGCAAACTCAGTGGCGTTGGAAAGATAATTCAATTATCTATCGTAAAATAGGTCATAGGGCACCTAATTCCTTTTGTAATAAAATTTATGACCATCTGAAGTTGACCCATCAGAATTCTTAGCTAACTGGCTGTTGACCCTCATCTATGGTCAGACCTACGGACCGTGGATCGAATAACGGTCCATGCTGGTCGACCGTAGTTCATGGCAGAGGCTGGGTAAAGAAGGTCTTGATCCACGGACACAAACCACGGACCGTGGTTTGATCTACGGACCGTGGGTCTGTCCGTGAGTCGAGACTTAGCCAATTTTTCTAAGCTTGGCTGGAGAGGGGTTGCAGTGGTGAACCACGGACCACCAGCATGGGCCGTGGTCTGACCTATGGTCCGTGGATGGCAACCGTGGGTTGCACCTGCAACTTCTCTAAATCTGCATAATTGGTCTGTTTTGGATTCGGAGTGTTACAATTTCACTGAGCTGAATATCTTATCATTGAGTTGAACTATGTTTGTTTGAGTTGAGTGAGTTGAGAAAAGGTAAGTATGTTTCTTTTCCACCAGTTCAAGCTTATTTTATGCTTTAGAATTCCCCTTACATGCTCGTATATTCCATGTACTGAGTCATTTGGCCTTCATCGTTTCATGATGCATATACATGTATTCAAGGTCATCAACATGGGCTTCGTTGATACCACATGGAGTTCGAGTTAGCTATGGTGAGCCTCTTCGCTTCTGGAGGATTTCATTTACTTTTCAGTTTTGTCAGGATGTCGTGGGTCTTGTCCTGACTTCTATATTTGTCATTTAGAGGCTTCATAGATAGATAGTAGTGTTTGATAAGTTTGTTTCATTTATCTTGTTAAATGTTTAAAAGACTTGAGTTGCCTAGTTTTGGCTAGTTGAATATACGATCATATTCTGAGTTAATTATTTGAGTTTTAATGAATTTTATTATGTTTTAAGCTTTGTATGCTTGAGTTAGTCTTTCGCTTGTAGTCAGCCAGGATGAGGGTTCGCTTGGGGACCAATAATGGTTCTCGAGTGTCGGCCGCGTCCAGATTGTAGGCTCGGCTTGTGACACGATCTCTTCAATTTGTGATCACGGATGACTCTATCGTGATCATAAAGGGCAATAATCCCAGGAAAATAAACAACAAAAATATATTTTTAAAATTCATTTCAAGACTAGAGGATTTTGAAGCTCCACCTAGGACAATTATTTTTTCTTTTTATTTTGGGTTAGACTTCTTAACTTGGATTTGATTATTATACTCTATTACTCATAAAAGTTAAGAATTTTATTCATATTTTGTAAAGTAAAATACAAATTTCAGATTCTACTATATATTAGTGATTTAATTATTGATTTTACATTAGATTGAGTATAATCGTAGAATTGGAACCCTTAGTATAGGAAAACTCAATTTTAGAATAAATTTTGGATTTTTAAATCGGGGATTTGGTTTGACTTATGTCGACTTTGACTTCTTATTTATTCATGGAAATCGATTTCTTAGCATAATTTAAAATTAGTTGTCATTCTTTTGGTTAGTTTTGAGCCATTTGGACGTGGTAAAGTGGTCAGAGAAGGTTGAAGGTTGTTGCTCTCAAATGCACACACAAGTATACGTGGTCGCACAAGTAATATAAATTGGGAATTTACCCTGAATTTCTTATCATAATTGAGTTTTTCTTTCTCTAAAAGGAAAACATAAAGTCTCCATATTTGGCTAATACTTTTCTTGTAGGAAAAGGTTTAGGACACTATAAATAGAGGCTCGTTCCTTCTAACGTTGTAGTATTAATAATGTAGTCCTAGGGGCTTTGCTAGTTTCGTTTAGGAAGAGAATTTGTACGACACAAGTTATCACTTGTGTGTGCTTCATTATATTCTGAGTGAATTGTATGAGGTGACATCTCTCCATATTTTTGTACTCTCATATTTATATTTTGAATTCCTCATTTCCAGTTTTGGACATAAGTTGATTGACCGAACCACGTTAAATCTTTGTGTCTTTTGGTATATTTCTTGTTTGTCTTCTTACTCATGGTCTTTCGAGGTTTCCTTTGCTAGCTTTCATCTAACACCCAATTATTTCGGTCCTAGCAAGTGATATCAAAGTCAGGTTGAATGATGGAGCCAGACTTAGTGGTTCAATAACGAGTGTTCATCTTGGCGGGTTCGGTTCAAGCTGCAACCTATTTGACAGTAATGAAGACTTTTGTTGGGGAAATTTTTTCAGAGAGTTTCTTTCTGTCAAGACATAGATTTGATTTAGGAGATTTTAGAGAGGAGATGCCACTGTTGAAGATTATGTGAAGAAGGTGGAGCAAATTTATTTTATCAAAAATCTAGGCCAAGGGGGAGATTTATTTGGTATTTTCCCTGAGATTCTTACCATAAACAGGTTTTCCTTTTTCTAAAAAGAAAACAGACAGTCTTCATATTTGGATAGTCCACTTCTTATAGGAAAAGGTTTAGGACTCTTTAAGTAGAGGTTCATTCCTTCTAATTTAGTAGTATTCACAATGTAGTCCTAGGGGCTTTGAAAGTTTTTGTGTAGGGGAGAAACGTTTAAACACTTGTGAACCTCTTTGTATTCTGAGTGAATTGTGTGAAGTCATTCTTCCTATATTATGTACTCTCTTTTATATAGTAGATTGTTCATCCCCTCTTCTGGACGTAGGTCGGTTGACCGAACCATGTTAATTTTTTTTATCTTTCGGTATATTTCTTGTTTGTCTTCTTACGCATGGTCTATCGAGGTTTTCTAGCTTTTGCGTGACACTAGATTATTTTGATCATTACATGCCAGATTTACGAACCAGAAGGACTTATGATTAATCTATATCTAATTGGACTAAATCCACAATTTAATGCAAGTGTATCTCAAAGAGTTGGTTTTCACATTTATACTACAGTTGCAAGTATTTAAGAATCAAAAGCAAGTAACAATGAACAACTTCAATTTCGGTGTTTATACAATGATTGGGAAAATTCCATGGCCGCAACATACTAAGAATTCATGTGTCACATCTCTTTCATAGATTTCATAAGGTTATCAAATAATTGATTTACTGGGTTGATATTATGATCATGATCTCTCAGCATCTAATCACCTACCTAGTTGCACCTTTAACTATATCCTTGAGCGGGGATAGACATAATGAATTGTTGAGCACTTAGTTTTCATCCTGTTTTGTACCCAGCACGGTGTTTATGGTTGTCTCATCCGAAACACAAATCAATTCAAGTAATATGTAAAAAAAGATCATGCTCCTTGTATTCCTCGCTCTATCTCTTTATTCCCCGTTTTGATATTCTAATTAATAAAAACGGAATATAAATTTTGTTGAGATCTTATAAATAGTAATAATAATAGGATTATTATTATATATTTGTCACGTTTGAGCCTACACCCCTAATGTAGCACTCGAGAACTATTTATGATCCCCAAGCGAATCCTTGGCCTAACTGAATGTTTAGAGGAAGACTTACAAAAAAAAAAAATAAGCTTTAAAAATAAAATTTAGAACACTCAAACTCAAGCAAATACTTAACTCAAAATGAAAAATACTTAATTTCAATAATAATAATAATATTTTGTAAAATAGTCTCAAAACATCTCAAACAAAAGAGAAATACTGAGAGACTCCTCAATTCTAACTATCTATGAAGCCTCTAATACTAGAATAGAAGTCGGGACAAGACCCACGACAACTCAACAATAGCATGAACGTAAATGTGTACTCCTCCGGAAAGCAAGGAGGCTCACCAAAGCTGTCTGAAATGCAAAGTGATCTCAACGAAACGCCTGTTGATGATCCTGAACACCTGTATCTACATCATAAAAGATGCAGGTCAAATGACATCAGTAGATTGAATATATGAGTATTTAATATAGTTGAATAACAACTAACTAAAAGAAAGGACTGTAATATATGTAGATATATACTTAAATGAATATAAAGAAATGAGTTAAATCATTAAAACTTTACAAAAGCACTTTCTCATTCTTTGAACTTTAACATGATAAGCAATATATAAAAATACACTTTAACTCTATTGGGAGATTCTATAATCGACAACCATCACTATGAGCTAAGTGATGATAAAACGTCTTGTCCATGCTGCCAGAATTGTCCTATATCGTGTCGGGATATATAACACCTCAACTAAGTAGATCGACTAAGCTCTGCCCCAAAGCACTAAGGATGTATCTAAAAAGTATGATCATGTACCCATCTTGGCAAGACTTGGTTTGTGGGGGCTGTGAGTTGTCTGAACTCTCCCCATATTGATGCTCAATACTACTCCAAATAATAATTACTTGTGCTCAATGTATAAAAAACGTTACTCTTTATCTAGTTTGAGATAATTGCTCAAACTATCCTCTTAAAAGAGGTAACTGCTCTGAATTAATTCTCAACCCATTCCTCGTTTAGAAAACAAAGTTTCTCTTTTCTCAATGTAAAAACGATAAGTTTGGGAATCAATAGTTCCCTTAAGCTTTACTCCAAATGTCTCTCTAAACTTTCCTTTAAAACTCCTCTTTAATTTCTTAGAAAATCAATTTAAGATAATTGTTCAATTAAAAATTACACACCCCGAGCCTACACCCTAGACGTTACTTGCACTCAAGAACAATTTCTGATCCCCAAGCGAACCCTTGGCCTATCTATATTACTTACATGACACTAAGCAATACGCGGAAGCTTAAAATAGGTGAACACTTAGTCATTCAAGAAAAGTCTTAAAGTACTCTCTTGCGAATACTTAACATGAGTCATCAGTTAAACAAAACATCGTGAGAAAACAATGGAAACATCTAATTATGTCTGTCTATGAAGCCTCTAACAATTCAAGATAGATGTCGGGACAAGACCCACGGCACCTCAACTATTACTAAAACTGAAATGAAACTGGAGTATCCTGGAAGCAAGGAGGCCTTACCAAACACTATCTGCAAGTGAGTAGTAATCTCAACGAAGCACATGTTGATGATCCTGAGTACCTGTATCTGAATCATAAAATGATGCAGGTCGAATGACGTCAGTACATTCAATGTACTGTAAATTGAATGTACTGGTAAGTGATAAGGTTAGAGTAAACAACTTACTGGCTTGAAGGACTGAAAGCAACATAACTGGATCAATACATGGATATGAAGTGAAAACCATTTAAGCTTTACAATAAGATATACAATGAAAGCAACATGAAAATAAAATACTTTACTTTGTGGGGAGTTTGTCTAACCTACAATCATTATCATGAGCCTAGCAATGACACAATGTTTCTCCCACGTTGCAAGGGCCATCCTATACTTTGTCGGGGTATATGATGATATTATGACTATGGATCCATCTAATTGGCTTTCTTAGAGGCAGTGAGGAGTCGCGTGATAAATTAATGCTATCCTATCATACACTCGCTGTGTAGTTTTATGGTACTTTCGAGTCATAAAAGATTCTAACCCAATTTGGTGCTCGATACTACTCCCAAAAGAATTGATATAACTTTATGCTCAATTCACCAATTACAAAGAAATGACTTCTTACATGATTGGAATACTTTTCAAAACATTAGATGTGTTTACATTCTCAAAACATGCACTTATGAACATATGTTTCAAGTCCAATAATCAACATTGGTACATATATATATATATATATATATATATATATAACATTTGAAGTTCTTAAGTTCTTACGAAATAGAACTTTTACACTTTCCTCTTATCTTATGTTAATTTGGAATGTAAATGAAGACATGTGAGTGGGACATGTAGACTTTCTCAACGATTAATGAAGACTTTAAGAGTCCATATTAAGAAGAGAACGAAGACACGATCCAAAGGAACACATACGGGATGAAGAATAGAGAATAAAAAGGCCAGGCGACCTGGCACATCCTTAGAGTGTCGCGCCAGCCCCAAAAGTATTGGGAGTACTTTTGGGAGCACTGCAAGTGCAGGGCACCAGTCCAAACCCAGAAATCAAATGATTTTTTTTGTTCAATTTCGTGTCCCAACTCAACGAATTTTTATTTGACTCTTAAAAGCACTGTTTAAAAAAGATTAGTCAAACACAATTTTCTTATCAAAATCATTTTTCAAATGAATTAGCCAAATACAAATTATTATTTTTCCAATCCATTTTAAAAAAAAATCATTTTAAAAAAGTGTTTCTAGAAAGAAGCAGTTTTTAGCAGAAACCCAAATAGGCTCTATTAGCATAATATCATTTGTATTTTATTAGCAATTAATTACATAGATTTACTAGCTTTATTTCAACATATCATAAACTTATTTGTATTTTATGACCAGTAATTTAAAGATACAGATTTACTTGCCTTATTTGAACTAGTACCATAAATTCAATTATATCTTTTATAAAGTAATTTAAATATTACCGATTTATAAAAATTATACTAATTAATACTATAATTTCATATCTTCCTTCAACCCCTATATATGAGTCGTAAATGGCATCGACAATTCATACTTTCATAGCATACAAAAGTTCAATAGTGAAAAAAAACATGAAGAGTTTCACTATGCTTTTTCGTTTCTCTATGACAATATTTTTCTCTTTGTTTGACCATTCACTATGTATGATTTTTTTATTCAATGCATATGAAATTATTTTATCTATAAGTATGTGTTTAGATATATGTTTTCTTTTTCATTTTTTAACCATATCTATTTATGTGTAATCTACTCATTATTTTGTTTCAGGTGATGATACTAAATATTGCCCAGGAACTTTTACGACTAATGATATATATGCTAATATTAGTTGTGGAAATCTAGCTCTATTTCACTGGCCAGCAAGTTCGATGCCTCATGATTGTGTTTGTACTGCAGCAGGAAGCAATCAAAGTCGTTGTACCTGCCAAATTCGTTGTTAAACAAAATTATGCAATAAAAGTAGTTATTATTGATGTTAATTGAGTAATGATACATTTCCATTTAATGATTGAGAATAAATAAAAACAAATAGAAATCAAAAGTTGAACAATATGTTTTATAAGTGGAAAAGCTTAAATTTAAAAGTTGAGAGATCAAAATAGCAATTAAAAGTTGAACAATATTTTTTCCTTTTAAACAAGCGTCATTAATAGAGCAATATTGTAATTTTATCAAACCAATGTAACATATAAAATGACACATGCCAAAATAATGTAATAAAAAATTATATAAATCATTATTATCACATATATTTTCTTGCCTTTTGCATCTTCAAAATTAAAATGGGCCATTAGGTACCCACTTAAATGACCAATAAACTACATCATTTTTGAGAGTAAATAATCAACTGCATATTTTTTTTTCGCTAACTTTAACGACCTGTTTCCGTCGTTATAGAAAAGCCAATGGGGAAAATTTTTGGGCCGGAAAACTTTTTGGTAGTAAGCTAAGAATTCCTAGCCTAGTCCAAATTTGGACGAAATCGGAGTTAGTGAGATCTGGTAATGAATGAGAGATCTAATTATGAATTTGATCACACAAGTAGATAGATAAGACGTTAAGGAACCCGTACGATCTAATTATGAATTTGATCAATAGAACTCCCGAAACTGATCTTAGCGTGATCGGGTAGTTTCTGAGTGTCATGGGATGAAGGTGTGTTGTGAAAGGAGGGTTTGAAGCTCAGCTTTCGACTCTCTATTTCCATGTAAGCCACTAGGGTGGGAATTATCCCGCCAAGGCGGGGCTATTGTGGGGGGATGGAGGCCGCCATAGAGGCCAGTCGCGATTTAAGTTGGAAATAAACCCCAAAAATGTTATTATTCTGTAATTTTCATTCGTGAGAGCGAGGAAATGAACCAGGGGAAGTTCTTTACAAGTTTCCACCTCTTCTAGAACTAAAGGTAAGATTTTTACTCCCCTAATCCATTTTTCGGTCCCTAGAACTTAGATTCTTGGTTAAATACTATTGGGGGAGGATTTTTGGACTAAATTGGATGGTGGGAAAAAGCCCTAGTTGTACCTTAGGATCATGGGTTTGGTCTTGGGTTATTGGGTTTGTTATAATCCGGATAATTAGACCTTTGATTATTTATCCTTGCGTTATATTACTTGTTTGTAGACCTAGAACAAACGGAAAGAATCTGAAAGGGGAAGAATCAAGTTTCTTAGGAGGATTCAAGCTTGATTTCGAGGAAGGTGATGGTTTATTTCTTGTTTCCGTGATGTATGCTAGCAATTGTTTCATTGTAATGCATGTATGTATGCGAATGTTGCACTATTGATCACACCTAATGCAAATGAGTATGAATGATTGATTGTATACCTTGAATCAACACTTGATTGTGATTGAGGCTTGTTGATAGATCAGGTGTTACGTTCCAACTCACTAATTGGGTTCGGATGTCACGCACCGAGATACATATTGGAATCTCGTTCCTACACACTAATTGGGATCGGGTACCACGTTCTTGTACAATAACAGTTTGGGTATGGGTTCCATGAGAGGACCATTGCATTGCCATAATTACTTGTTAAAGAGAATGTGGAATTGTAAGTTGTTCATGATTGATAATCGATATATGTATGTTCGCTTACTGGAATAGCCACGTGATCCTACCAGTACACTGTGGGTATGTATTGATACTGCACTTGCTCTTTCTTTATTGAGTACAGGGCATCTTCAGGCGGCTACCGACAGACCTCATTTAGGATATCATTGATCGAGATTGAATTCAAGGGTGAGCCAACTCTTCCAGGCTGCCATGAGTTCTCTATGTTTTAGTCCACTCTTTTCATACTCAGACTTTCTCGTTAGTTTTACTCGTATGTTTAGTTTATGGGCTGCGCCCCCTTTGCTTAGAATTAATGAACTTTAGAGTTTTGGTACATTGACTTTCAAATTCTAGGGGTATTTTCCACAATGTTTTAGTAACGAGTTGTTAGACTTTAGAGTTTATGGGAACTCCACTTTAATTCTGCATTTAAACGTGCTTCCGTATGTTTAAATGTTTAGTTCTTGGGTTAGCTGATTAGTATCTCCCACCTGAGGGTTAGTGTGGGTGCCAATCACGACGGTCTCAGTCGTGACAAAGTTGGTATCATAGCCCTAGGTTCGTTGATCTCGGTGTACCAAAATGATTCTAGCAGAGTCTTGCAGAATGGTACAGAGACCTCTATACTTTTCTTCGAGAGGCTATAGGACCTTAGGAAATCTCTCTATTTTCTCTTGTGTTCATTCGTGATATAACTTGGTTCCAATGGGTATCTGGTGATCCAAATTGGTATCTAACTTCCTTCATTCTTCTTTCCACAGATGGTTAACATGAGGTTCAATGGTGTCAGGCCCGCAACTTCCATCAACGAGCCAGCTAAGGAATCCGCAGAGAGAGGTCGCGGTCTAGGCAGGGGTAGAGAGAGAGCAAGGGGCAAGGGCATAGAGAGAGTAGCACCCGTTAGGGGTGGACATCCAGTTTAGAGTGGTCCCAGAAATGAGGTCCCTCTTATGCATCATGAAAAGATAAAGAAGAATGTTGAGGTTGAGAATGAAGAGGCTGTTGGACAAGAGGAAGAGGTACATGCTGAGACTACATGTATCCCTCCCTTAGTCACAGTGTTAGCTCAATAGATTATGTCTTTCCTGAAAGGATCGGTTGGTACTGGAGTCCTTCCCTCAGTGCAAGCAACTCAAACTCCCTCCAACCCCCTATTGCTATTATTGTCCCCAAGGTGGGTGGAACTATAGGTACTGATGGCTTCTTCCATCCTTTGTTGGGCCCGGCGTAATGAACAGGAAATGTTGACCAAGTTTCTGAAACTGAAGCCTTTGGTATTCCTTGGTTCTGAAAGTAAGGACGTCTATGAGTTCATCTTATATTGTTATGAGAGGCTGCATAAGTTGGGTATTGTCCATCAACATGGAGTAGATTTTGTGACTTTTCAGCTTCAGGTGAGGTTAAGTAGTGGTGGAGAGCTTATGTGGAATGCAAATCTTCATCTTTACCCCTACTCACTTGGACCTAGTTTCATGCTTTGTTCTTGGAGAAGTATGTGCCCCGGACCTTGAGAGATCGCAAGGAGGATGAATTCATGGCTTTAGAGAAGGGTGGTATATCTGCAGCTGCTTATGAAGCTAAGTTCCATGCTTTGTCTAGATATGCTACGCAGTTGGTGACTACTGAGGAAGAGAGGATCTGTCTATTTGTCAAGGGATTAAAATCTGAGGTAACAAATTTTGTGAAGAAAGTGGAAGGAGTGAGGCGCGATGGGCAGGCTAAAGTTTTGGCTAATAAAGCTAAGACAACAGGTAACTTCCAGGGTTCCTACTCTAGAGGTTCATGGAGGCCGACACTTGCAGCTCGGCTAATTCAGTCCGTTATGCCTGCTTCTACAGGTAATTACTCTGGAATCCACCTTAAAATTTGATTCAGGATAGCCAGAAAGCCGCACCTTCGACGGGCACCATGGCATCTTTTGATCTCACTTGTTATAATTGTAGAGAACCTGGGCATATGAGGAGAGATTGTCCCCACCCACACATGTTGGACCCCGCGCAATAGCAGACTAGAGCAGTGGTACCCGCGGAAAATAATAATAATGGTCGGGGATGTCCACAAGGTGGGAGAGGAGGAAATCAGCGAGGTGGGGAAATGGTAATGCAGGTAGAGGTACGGCCCAACCAGGCAGGGAAGTCACCTGTCAAGATGACAAGGCTCAGTGTTACGCCTTTTCAGGCAAGAGCGAGGCAGATTCTTCTGACACAGTGATCACAGGTACCATTCTTGCCTGTGACCGAATGGCTGATGTGTTATTTGATAGAGGTTCTACTTATTCTTATGTGTCCTTTCAGTTTTCCTTGGGATTTGATATACTTGATGCCCCCATCCATGTTTCTACCTCGTTGGAGAGTCTGTCCTAGTTATCCATGTTTATCGTGCTTGTTATGTTATGTTTATGGGTTTCCAAACTTGGCTGGTTTGGTTATATTGGGTATGAAGGACTTTGATATAATCTTAGGCATGACTTGGTTGTCTTCCTATTATGCTATGCTTAATTGTAATATTAAGTCTGTGACTTTAGAGGTTCCGGGTAGGGAAAAGTTAGAGTGGGAAGGGGTGTACAAGTCTATGCCAGCTAAGATCATATCCTCCATTTAGGCTAGGAAACTGGTGGGGCAGGGTTGTTTGGCATATTTGTCCCATATTCGGGATGTTGAGGTTGAGTCTCTCTCTATTGAGTCTATTCATGTGGTGTCAGAATTTAGAGAAGTGTTTCCTATCGATTTACCTGGTATGCCTTCGGATAGAAATATAGATTTCTACATTAATTTGGAACCTGGTCCCCGCCCCATCTCCATTCCTTCTTATTGCATGGCTCCAGCGGAGTTAAGAGAGCTTAAGGCTCAAATTCAGGAACTTTTTTATAAAGGTTTCATTCATCCTAGTGCTTTCCCTTAGGGTTCTCCTATTTTGTTTGTTAAGAAAAATGATGGTAGTATGAGGATGTGCATAGACTACCAACAATTGAATAGAGTCACCATTCGAAACAAGTACCATTGCCTCGAATAGATGATCTGTTTGACCAGTTGCAGGGTGCATCCATTTTCTCTAAGATTGATCTAAGATCTGGTTACCATCAGTTAAAAATTAGGCCTCAGGATATACCAAAAACGACATTTAGGACCCGTTATGAACACATGAATTTCTAGTTATGTCGTTTGGGTTGACAAATACGCCTACAACTTTCATGAGTTTGATGAATGGTGTGTTCAAACCATTTCTTGATTCGTTTGTAATAGTATTTATTGATGACATTTTTGTCTATTCGAAAAGTGAGGAAGAGATGTTGACTATCTTCGTATTGTTCTAGGTGTTCTTAGGAAACAAAAGTTGTATGCAAAATTTTCTAAGTGTGAATTTTGGTTGACTTCGGTTGCCTTTTTTGGGCATGTAATTTCAAGGGAAGGGGTAATGGTAGATCCTCAAAAGATTGAAGCGGTTATGAATTTGGTTCGACCTAGCTCTGTGACTGAAGTTAAGAGTTTTGTGGGGCTCGCTAGCTACTATCGTCGATTTGTGAAGAACTTTGATTCTATTGTCATGCATCTAACAAGGTTGACCAAAAAAGAGGCATCGTTAGAATAGATAAAAAAAATGTGATGAGAGCTTTCAAAAGCTCAAGACTCTTTTGACCACATCACCTATTCTAGCACTACCGATGGAAGGTAAAGATTTTATTATTTATTGTGATGCTTCCCATTCGGGTTTGGGTGTTGTGTTAATGAAAGATAAGATTGTTATAGCTTATGCATCGTGGCAGTTGAAGGTGCATGAGAGGAATTACCCAACACATGATTTAGAGTTGGCAGCGGTGGTGTTTGCTCTTAAGATCTGGCGGTATTACCTTTATGGTGTCAAGTGTAAGGTGTTTACTGATCATCATAGTCTACAACATGTATTCACTCAAAAGGATCTCAATTTGAGACAGCGAAGGTGGATGGAGTTACTCAAGGATTATGATGTGACCATCCAGTATTATCCAGGTAAGGCTAATATAGTGGCATACACGCTAAATCGGAAGGCGATGAGTATGGGTAGTCTACCTTGCTTGAGTGTATACAGGCGACCTTTGGCTAAGGAAATTCAAACCTTGGAATCTAAGTTAATGCTGTTGGGCATCTCAGAAAAGGTGGGGTGTTAGCTAGTATTGAGGTAAGAACGACATTCATTGAAGAGATCAAGGCCAAACAGTTTGAGGATGAGAATTTGAATGAGCTTAGAAAGAACATAGTGTTTGGTAAGGCACAAGTTGTGACTTTAGATGCGAGGGGTGTGCTCATTTTTAAAGGAAGGATTTGTGTCACTCAAATAGATGACTTGATTCAGAAATTGTTGATAGAATCTCATGGTTTGTGGTATTTTATTCATCCAAGTGTGACCAAGATATATCGAGACTTGAAGAGACTATATTGGTGTTCGGGCATGAAGAAAGATATAGCAGAGTTTGTGGCTAAGTGTCAAAATTGCCAACAAGTAAAATATGAGCATCAAAGGCCAGCAGGTTTGCTTCATAGAATGCCAATTCCTGAATGAAAGTGGGAAATAATAGCCATGGATTTTGTGGTTGGTCTTTCCAAGACTTTGGTAAAGTTTGATTCTATTTGGGTAGTAGTTGACAGATTGACTAAGTCAGCCCATTTTATTACAGTTAGAATATATTATAATGCGCATCAATTGGCTAAGGTGTATGTAAAAGAGATAGTAAGGCTGCACGGGGTGCCCTTTTCTATCATCTCAGACCGTGGTACACAATTTACATCCAAGTTTTTGGAGGAAATTACATGATGAATTGGGCACACAACTCACTTTTAGTAGAACTTTCCATCCGTAGATGAACGGGCAGTCGGAGAGGACTATCCAAGTATTAGAGGACATGTTGAGGGCATGTGTGAATGATTTTGGAGGACATTGGGATAAGTTCCTACCTTTGTGTGAGTTTTCTTATAATAATAGTTACCATTCCAGCATTGATATGGCATCATCTGAAGCACTGTATGAGAGGGGAAGTAGATCACCCATAAGATGGTTTGAGGCTAGAGATGTGAAACCTTTGGGGGTTGATTTAGTAAAAGATGCTCAAGATAAAGTGAGGAGTATTCAAGCTAAGCTTTTAGCAGCCCAGAGTAGACAGAAAAAGTATGCAGACCATAAGGTAAGAGACAAGGCATTTCATAAGGGTGAGAAAGTTCTTCTTAAGGTATCACCCATGAAAGGGGTGATGAGATTTGGCAAGAAGGTCAAACTTAGTCCTCGATGCATTGGACTGTTTGAAATTCTTGATTGTGTAGGATCAGTAGCGTATAGATTGGCTTTACATACTAATCTATCAGGCGGTTTATCTGGTATTTTATGTGTCCATGTTGAAGAGATTCATGGTGACGGGGATTACATCATAAAATGGGACTCAATGTTGTTAGACAAATACCTCCAGTATGAGAAAGAACCAATTGCAATTCTTGATCGTGATGTCCGAAAGCTGAGGACCAAAGAGATTAAGTCTGTGAAAGTTCAATGGAAGCATCGTCTAGTTGAGGAAGCTACTTGGGAAACCAAGAAGGACATGCTTGACAAGTATCCCTAGTTGTTCGTCGATTCAGATACTACTTCTCTCTTGCATTATTTCGTTTTCCTAATTTGTCACTCGGAGACGAGTGATGGGTAAATTGGTATCTATTGTAACGACCTTCTCCCATAGTTATTGAAAATCCAACGGGGAAATATTTTGGGCCGGATAACTTTTCGGGGACGAGTGATAGGTAAATTGGTATCTATGGTAACGACCTTCTCCCATCGTTATTGAAAATCCAACGGGGAAATATTTTGGGCCAGATAACTTTTCGGGGATGAGTGATGGGTAAATTGGTATCTATTGTAACGACCTTCTCCCATCGTTATTGAAAATCCAACGGGGAAATATTTTGGGCCGGATAACTTTTTGGTAGTAACTTGAGAATTCCTAGCCTAGTCCAGATTTGGACGAAATCAGAGTCAGTGAGTTATAGGGAGATCTGGTAATGAATATGAGATCTAATTATGAATTTGATCTCACGAGTAGATAGATAAGGCGTTAAGCAACCCGTACGACTTTACGGAATCAATTTCGAGCGAGTAGAATTCTCGAAACTGATCTTAGCGTGATCGGGTAGTTTATGAGTGTCATGGGATAAAGGTTTGTTGTGAAATAGGGGTTTGAAGCTCAACTTTTGACTCTCTGTTTCCGTGCAAGCCGCCAAGGTGGGAATTATCCCGCCAGGGCGGGGCCGCTGTAGTGGGATGGGGGTTGCCGTAGCGGGCCAGTCACAACTTAAGTCGGAAATAAACCCCAAAATGTTATTATTCTACAATTTTCGTTCTTGAGATCTAGGAGACGAACCAAGGCAAGTTCTTGAAAGTTTTCCGCTTCTTCTAGCACTAAAGTTAAGGATTTTACTCCCGTAATCCATTTCTCGATCCCTAGAACTTAGATTTTTGGTTAATTACTATTGGGGGAGGGTTTTTGGACGGAATTAGATGGTGGGAAAAAGCCATAGCATCACCTTAGGATCATGGGTTTGGTCTTAGGTTATTGGGTTTGTTACAATCTGGATAATTAGACTTTTGATTATTGATCCTTGCATTATATTACTTGTTTGTAGACCTAGAACAAGCGGAAAGAATCTGGAAGGGGAAGAATCAAGTTTCTTTGGAGGATTCAAGCTTGGTTTCGAGGTAGGTGATGGTTGATTTCTTGTTTGTGTGATGTATGTTAGCAATTGCTTCATTGCAATGCATTTATGTATGCGAATATTGCACTATTGATCACACCTAATGTAAATGAGTATGAATGAATGATTGTATGCCTTGAATAAACACTTGATTGTATGATTTTGAGAATGTACATTGTGATTGTGATTGTGACTGTGGCTTGTTGTATGGATCAGGTCTTACGTTCCAACACACTAACTGGGATCAGATATCAGACACCGACATATGTATTGGAACGGGTGTCACGTTCTGACACACTAATTAGCATGAGGTACCACGTTCTGGTGCGGTAACAGTTTGATATGGTTCCATGAGAGGACCATTGCATTATCATACAGGCCATTGTTTATGTAATGAAGGTCGTCGTTTGACCTATAGGCTATCGTTTGTGTAACATCTCGCTAATTGAAAGAACTAGAAAGAGCTAGAATTGGAAATAGTCATTTTATGAAAGAATGAAAAATCTTGAAATTTGTTAAGTTATGTTATGTTTGGGTTTTTGGTCAACTTCAAAAACCATAGCTCCTAGTTCAAGATTAGTTAGGTGTTCTTCCAGATACCGTAGGAAAGATCTTGGAATTATCTTTCTAACGCCACCGAGTTTGCGCAATTCCGAGTTCGTATGAGTGAGATATGCCCATTTAAGGTTGGGTTGTTCAAATAAGTTAAGTCTAAACCGGATTTTGGAAGGGTATTTTGATCTTTACCATGCCCAATTAAATTAATTCGTTTTTGGTAATTACTTAGGGTTCTAAACTGAACTTGGTCATTTTACGCTTTTGAAAATTGAGTTAAGGTTTTAGAGAAGAGAAACGAAGAAGAGAAAAGAGGAGAAGAAGCAAGAATTGTCAAATTCTCGAAGCTAAGATTGTGGATTTTGTCAAGGGGTGATCCCTACGAGCTATGTGAGGCTTTCATAACGTTGGGTTCGTTCACCCACGGGCCAAACATGTCTATTTCAGCGTGAAATCGTCCTAAAAGGGTTGAAAGTTCGATGTTCTTGATATGTATTCTTGAATTTGATGTCGTTCTTGAATTGGGCTGAGATTGAGAAGTTTCTGAGATCTTTACGTCGAATTATAGAGTTGTTTTGACTTAGGTTGTTAGATATATTTTCTGGGTATATGAATCTAAAGAGAATTTAGGGAAAAGAACCGAGTTTAGGCAAATTGGGGTTGGAAAACGAAGAAGGAAAATGTCGGGAGAATCTGGGTACGAGGTCCGCGTCGCAGACCTGTTCCTCAAATGGGAAAATTCAACTCGCATCGCGGAGCGGTCTCGGACCGTACTGCCTCAAAAATTATTTTTGCGACCAAATATTTAAATACATCTCCGCGTCGCGGACTTGCTTCGAGACACTGATTTCTTGATATTTTCTCATGTGTAACTATCTAAAAACACTCCTAAACATCATGAGATCATTCCTATCACAAATCATAATCCTTGAATCCATAATTCAATTCCAGGAAAGTTAAGAGTCAAGTCAAGGAAAGTTAAGAGAAATTCATAAAGTTTTCCAAAAGTCTTTTACAAACATTTTAACTTTGTTTTAAGACTTAAGCTCTGAGTTGAGTAAGGAGTAAGAGTAAAAGTTCATTTCTTCAAAGATTATAGCGGAACTAAGTATTCCCAAGAGTTAAAATTGTTTTCACATTTGAGCAAGAAAGGGAACATCGATTCCAAGAGAGCTTTTAAGATAAGTTTTGAGTAATTATCTCAAACCAAAGAAATAAGTTTTGTTTTAAAAATATGAGCTAAGTATATTTTTGGGAGTAGTATTGAGCACCGATATGGGGATGCCAGTTCATAATAGCTCAAGTCTCCATAAATGTTAAAGCCATCATGGGTAGTAAAAGATCATACTTTTCAGATGATTCTTTAAGTGTTTTTTAGCATAGACTAGTGAATCCACTTAGTTAAGACGTCCTATATGACGGCAAAGTATATGACAGTTCTGGCAATGTGGGTAAAATGTTGTAACACCACTTAGGCTTATAGTGGTGATTGTCGGTTAAAGAAACTCTCACAGTATCATATTACTTTATATGTAATTGAGTTGTTAATGCATTTCTTTAACAAGTTGAGTTGCTACCTAATGTTTTAAATGCTTTGTATAAACTACACTTTATTGTTGTGTACTTTGCATTCGAGATAAGCTATTCATGAGTTAAGTAAAGCCAAGGTAAGTGTTTCTTTCAGATCCTTTTAATCTTATGTTATGTTTAGTTTCCCCCGCATACTCGTACATTCAATGTACTGATGCCATTTGGCGAGCATCATTGTTATGATGAAGATACATGTAACCAGGATCTGCATTTAGCGTCTCGTTGATCCAGTTGAGCATTCAGAGTCAGTTGGTGAGCCTTCTTGCTTTCGAAGGACTCATTTTTTATCATTTGCTTTTAGTAATTCATTTGTTAGGATGATCGGTGGTCTTGTCCTGACATCCCTCCTTGTTTTAGAGGCTTCATAGACAGTTAGAACTTCAGTTGTATTTACACTGTTATTTCTTATGTTAAGACTTGAGTTGCCACTTTGGTCAAGTTGAATGTTTGACCTTTAAACGTTCTATGTTATTTTATTAAACAGTTGACTAGAGATGCATTTGATCATTGTAATAATGCTTAGAGTCTTCCGCTGAGTAAGTAAGCCAGACCAAGGGTTCACTTGGGGCCATCAATGATTCTCGAGTGCCAGTCCTGCCCAGGGTGTAGGGCCGGGGAGTGACAAACTTGGTATCAGAACACAAAGTTCAAGAGTCCTAGGGAGTCTTTGAAGACGTGTTTGTAGAGTCCTAGTTATCAGTGTGAAGTGCGCCACACCTATAATTAGGAGGCTGCAACACTTAGGAAATTATCTCATTTCTTTCACATTTATTTCGTGCGATAGACTTCATCTCTATAAAGTCTCTTTCTAATTCGTGCTTGCGCGTGTTTTCAGTTAATCATGCCTCCATGAAGAGCTGTCATAGGTCGTCCTGCTAGGCGTAATATTGAGGAGCAAGGGGTACCTAATGCACCTGAAGTGCAACCCTAAGGAGAAGTCACCAATGTTGAGTTCAGGGAACCAATAAGAATGTTGAGTCAAGATGTGACCAACCAAGCTGGGCAGAGAGAGAACCGACAGGAAGGGAATGATACTTCGAGGATTCGTGAGTTCTTGAGGATGAATCCTCCAAGTTTCACTAGTTCAAGCACTACTGAGGATCCATAGAACTTTATTGAGGAACTGAAAAAGGTATTTGAGATTATGCCTATTTCCAATGCTGAGCGAGTGGAACTAGCTACATATCAACTAAAGGATGTTGTTAGGACTTGGTTTGACCAGTGGAAGAAGGGTAGAGCTGAGGGAGCACCACCTGCGAGTTGGACATGTTTTGAGGAGGCCTTCTTAGGGAGTTTCTTTGCCCGAGAACTGAGAGAGGCCAAGGTATGATAGTTTCTCACCCTTAAGAAAGATTCACTAAGTGTTCATGAGAATGGGTTGAAGTTCACCCAACTATCCAGTTATGTTCCATAGATGGTTGCGGATATGAGGAATAGAATGAGTTTGTTTGTTGTTGGGTTGTCTCGTTTGTCGAGTAAGAAAGGTAAGGCTGCAATGCTAACAGGTGACATGGATATAGCAAGGTTGATGGTCTATGTGCAGCAGGTTGAGGAAGAAAAGTTGAGGGATAGGGAGGAATTCAGAAATAAGAAGGCTAAGACGTCAGGGAATGAGTCCGGGCAACAAAGAAATATTGTGAACCGGTCTTCTTTCCAACAAAAGCAAAAGGGACCTGCTCTATCATCTGCTAGTGCACTTGCACCCAGAAACAAAGGTGAGTACAATAGTCAGAATTCACAGCACTTCAGGGGTAGACTTGCCAAATCTCAGGGTAGTGTGGCACAATGAGGCAACTGGGCTCCTACATGTGCTAAGTGTGTAAGCACTCAACCAGGTAAGTGTCGCGATGGCTCCACAGATTGTTTCAAGTGTGGACAAGAGAGTCATTTCATGAAAGAGTGCCCTAAGAACCGACAAGGTAATGAGAATCAAGGCAATAGAGCCCAATCTTCATCAGTTGCTCCACTAGACAGGGCTGCACCTAGAGGAACTACTTCTGATTTTGGCGGAGAAGCAACCCGCCTTTATGCGATCACTAGTCGTCAAGAGCAAGAGAATTCTCTAGATGTTGTCACTGGTATGAGCAAAGTCTTTACTCTTGATGTTTATGCTTTGCTAGACCCAGGAGCAAGTTTATCTTTTGTGACTCCTTATGTTGCAAATAATTTTGATGTTCTTCCTAAGAAACTTTGTGAACCCTTTTGTGTTTCTACACCTGTTGGGGAGTCTATTCTAGCTGAGAGAGTATATCGTGATTGTGTCAGTTCCATCAATCACAAGACCACAATGGCTGATTTAATTGAGTTAGACATGGTAGATTTTGATGTCATTCTAGGTATGGATTGCGGTATAGATATTCTTCCAGATACTCGTCCTATATCTATTCCGCCATATAGAATGACACCAGCATAGTTGAAAGAGCTAAAAGAGCAGTTGAAAGATCTCCTAGATAAAGGTTTCATTCGACTAAGAGTCTCACCTTGGGGTGCTCCGGTCTTATTTGTGAAAAAAAAGAATGGTTCCCTTAGGATGTGTATAGACTATCACCAGTTGAACAAGGTTACCATCAAGAATAAGTATCCTCTTCTGAGAATTGACGATCTTTTTGATAAAGTTTAGCGTGCTACTTGTTTCTCTAAGATAGATCTCAAATCGGGCTAGCATCAGTTAAGAGTAAGGGAATGTGACATTCCAAAGACAGCATTCAGGACCCGTTATGGTCACTATGAGTTCCTAGTCATGTCCTTTGGTTTAACCAATGCACCTACAATATTCATGGACCTTATGAGTAGAGTATTCAAGCCTTATTTAGATATGTTTTTTATCGTATTCATTGATGACATACTAATCTATTCGAGGAATGAGGAAGATCATGCTAGCCATCTTAGAATAGTTCTCCAAACTCTAAAGGATAGAGAGTTGTATACCAAGTTCTCTAAGTGCAAGTTTTGGCTTGAGTCTGTGGCATTCTTAGGCCACATTGTGTCTGGAGAGGGAATTAAAGTTGATACTAAAAAAATAGAGGCAATGCAGAATTGGCGTAGACCCACATCTCCAATTGATATTAGGAGTTTCTTGGGGTTGGCTGGATATTATAGAAGGTTCGTAGAGGGTCCTCATCTATTTCATCCCCTTTGACCAAGTTGACTCAAAAGAGAGTAAAGTTTCAATAGTCTGAAGCTTATGAGAAAAACTTCCAGGAATAGAAAAAGAGGTTGACTACTGCCCCAGTGTTAACCTTGCCAGAAGGTACTCAAGGTTTTATCGTATATTGTGCTGCATCTAGAGTTGGTTTGGGTTGTGTATTAATGCAAAATGACAAAGTTATAGCTTATGCCTACAGACAGTTGAAAGTTCATAAGAAGAACTACCCAACCCATGATCTAGAGTTGGCTGCTGTAGTATTTGCTTTGAAAATATGGCATCATTATCTTTATGGTGTTCGTGTGGATATGTTTACTGATCACAAGAGCCTTCAGTATGTGTTTACTCGGAAAGAGCCTAATCTCAGGCAAATGATGTGGTTAGAATTACTCAAGGATTATGACATGAGTATTCTTTATCACTAAGGCTAATGTTGTTGCTGATGCCTTGAAAAAGGTTATCTATGGGTAGTACCACCCATTTTGAGGAAGATAAGAAAGAGCTAGCAAAAGATGTGCACAGACTTACACGCTTGGGAGTCCGACTAATGGATTCCATAGAAGGAGGAGTAGTGGTGATGAATGGGGTTGAATCATCATTAGTGTCAGAAGTGAAAGAAAAGCAAGACCAAGATCCTATTTTGATTGAATTGAAGGCAAATGTTCATAAGCAAAAAGTATTGACTTTTGAACAAGGGGGAGATGGTGTGTTGAGGTATCAAGGTAGGTTGTGTGTACCAAGGGTGGATGAACTCCAAGAGAGGATCATGGAGGAAGCTCATAACTTCAGATATTCCATTCATCCGGGTTCCACAAAGATGTATCGCGATTTGAGAGAGGTTTATTGGTGGAGTAGTATAAAGAAGAGCATTGCTGAGTTTGTTGCTAAGTGTCCAAATTGCCAACAAGTTAAAGTAGAGAACCAAAGGAACGGTGGGTTGGCTCAAAATATAGAACTCCTGAAATGGAAGTGGGAGATAATATATATGGACTTCATCGCAGGTTTACCAAGGTCTCGCATGCAGCATGATTCTATTTGGGTGATTGTTAATAGAATTACAAAATTATCCCACTTTTTACCGGTAAAGACTACCCATTCAGCAGAAGATTCTGCTAAGTTATATATTCAAGAGACAGTTTCGATTATTTCAGATAAAGGCACCCAATTTACTGCACTGTTCTGGAAATCTTTTCAGAAAGGCTTGGTTTCAAAGGTGAACTTAAGTACTGCTTTTAATCGTCAGACAGATGGGCAAGAAGAGCGCATTACTCAGACCTTAGAGGATATGTTGAGGACTTGTGTGATTGATTTCAAGGGGAATTGGGATGATCACCTACCTCTCATTGAGTTCGCTTACAACAATAGTTGCCACTCTAGCATCCAAATGTCTCCCTACGAAGATCTTTATGGGAGGAGATGCAGATCTCCTATTGGATGGTTTGAAGTTGGTGAAGCTGAGTTGATATGACCTAATTTAGTTCATCAAGCTATGGAGAAGGTGAAAGTGATTCAAGAAAGGTTGAAAACAACTAGAGTTGTCAGAAATGCTACACTGATGTTAGGAGATAAGAGTTAGAGTTCTAAGTAAATGATTGGGTATACTTGAAAGTTTCACCCATGCAGGGTGTTATGAGATTTGGTAAGAAAGGGAAGCTTATTCCCCGGTATATTGGTCCTTAAAGAATATCCAAAAGGGTTGGTAATATAGCTTATGAGTTAGAGCTACCCCAAGAGTTGGTAGCAGTTCATTCGATATTTCATGTCTCCATGTTGAAGAAGTGCATAGGAGATCTTTAACTTATCATACCAACTAAAGCTATTGGGATAAAGGATAACTTATCTTATGAGGAAATTCCTGTTCGGATTCTAGATCGCCAAGTTCGAAAGTTGAGGACAAAAAAGGTAGCATCAGTCAAAGTTCTTTGGAGGAACCAATTTGTTGAGGAAGCTACTTAGGAAGCTGAGGAAGATATGACGAAGTGATATCCACATCTCTTTGATACCGGAGAAATTCCAGATCAAGGTACTAATTCTCTTCTTAGTACTCTTTAAGTTATAAGTTGGCATGTTGTATTTGCATCGCTTGTTGGGTGTTTGAGCTAAATGTTAGATGTTACACCCTTAGCCTAGTAAGAGTAATCTCATTCAAGAACGAATGTTTCCGAGGGGGAGATATTGTAACATCTCGCTAATTGAAAGAATTAGAAAGAGCTATAATTGGAAATAGTCATTTTAGGAAAGAATGAAAAATATGGAAATTTGTTAAGTTATGTTAAGTTTGGGTTTTTAGTCAACTTCAAATGACCATAACTCCTAGTTCAAGATGATTTAGGTGTTTTTCCAGATACCGTAGGAAATATATTGGAATTATCTTTCCAATGCCGCCGAGTTTGCGCGATTTCGAATTCGTATGAGTGAGATATGCCTATTTAAAGTTGGGTTGTTCAATTAAATTAATTCGTTTTTTGTAATTACTTAGGGGTCTAATCTGAACTTGGTCAGTTTATGCTTTTGAAAATTGAGTTAGGGTTTTAGAGAAGAGTAACGAAGAAGAGAAAAGAGGAGAAGAAGCAAGAATCATCAAATTCTCGAAGCTAAGATTGTGGATTTCGTCAAGGGGTGATCCCTATGAGGTATATGAGGCTTTCATAACGTTGGGTTCGTTCACCCACATGCCAAACATGTTTATTTTAGTGTGAATTCGTCCTATAAGGGTTAAAAGTTTGATATTCTTGATATGTATTCTTGAATTGGGCTGAGATTGAGAAGTTTCTCAGATCTTTACGTCTCATTATAGAGTTGTTTTGAGTTAGGTTCTTAGATACATTTGCTGGTTATATGAATCTAAAGAGAATTTGGGGAAAATAACCAAGTTTAGGCAAATTGGAGCTGGAAAACGAAGAAGGAAAAAGTTGGGAGAATCTGGGTACTAGGTCCGCGTCGTGGACCTGTTCCTCAGAATGGGAAAATTCTCCTCGCGTCGCGGAGCAGTCACAGACCGTTCTGCCTCAAAAATTATTTTCGCGACAAAATATTTAAATACATCTCCGCATCGCGGACTTGCTTCCAGACAGTGATTTCTTGATTTAACCTTCTAAAAACATTCTCAAACATCATAAGATCGTTCCTATCACAAATCACAATCCTTTAATCCATAATTCAATTCAAGGAAAGTTAAGAGTCAAGTCAAGGAAAGTTCAAAGTCAAGTTAAGAGAAATTCATAAAGTTTTCCAAAAGTCTTTTACAAACGTTTTGACTTTGTTTTAAGACTTAAGCTCTGAGTTGAGTAAAGAGTAAGAGTAAAAGTTCATCTCTTCAAAAATTATATGGGAACTAAGTATTCCCAAGAGTTAAAAATGTTTTCACATTTGACCAAGAAAGGTAACATCGATTCCAAGAGAGCTTTTAAGCCAAGTTTTGAGTAATTATCTCAAACCAAAGAAAGAAATTTTTTTAAAAAAACATATGAGCTAAGTATATTTTTGGGAGTAGTGTTGAGCACCGATATGGGGATGTGAGTTCATAATAACTCATGTCTCCATAAACTATGTAGCCATCATGGGTAGTAAAGGATTATACTTTTTAGATGATTCCTTGGTGCTTTTTAGCATAGACTAGTGGATCACTTAGTTAAGGCGTCCTATATGACGGCAAAGTATAGGACAGCTCTGGCAGCGTGGGTGAGACGCTGTATCACCACTTAGGCTCATAGTGGTGGTTTTCAGTTAGAGAAACTCCCACAGTATTATATTACTTTATATGTAATTGAGTTGTTAATGCATTTTTTTAACAAGTTGAGTTGCTACCTACTGTTTTAAATGCTTTGTATAAACTACACTTTTAATGCTGTGTGCTTTACATTTGAGTTAAGCTATTCATGAGTTGAGTAAAGCCAAGGTAAGTGTTGATTTCAGATTCCTTTCAATCTCATGTTATGTTTAGTTTTCCCCTCGCATACTCGTACATTCAATGTACTGATGCCATTTGGCATGCATCGCTGTTATGATGCAGACACATGTAACCAGGATCAACATCCATCACGTTGTTGATCCAGTTGAGCATTCAGAGTCAGTTGGTGAGCCTCAATGCTTTTCGGAGGACTCATTTTTTATCATTTTCTTTTGGTATTTCATTTGTTAGGATGATCGGGTGTCTTGTCCTGACATCCCTCCTTGTTTTAGAGGCTTCATGAATAATCAGTAGTTTAGTTGTCTTTACATTGTTATTTATTATGTTAAGACTTGAGTTTCCACTTTGGCCATGTTGAATGTTTGACCTTTAAATGTTCTAAGTTATTTTATTAAACAGTTGAGTAGCGATGCATTTGATCATTGTAATAATGCTTAGAGTCTTCCGTTGAGTAAGTAAGCCAGGCCAAGGGTTCTCTTAGGGCCAACAATGGTTCTCGAGTGCCAGTCCTGCCCAGGGTGTAGGCTTGGGGCGTGACAGTTTGGGTCCATCGGTCAAGTTTGCCCGACAAGGCTTCACTAAAACGAGCATAACTTTTTACTCGGAGATGGGATTTTAGTAAACTCAGTGTCGTTGGAAAGAGTATTCAATAATCTATCGTTTAATGGGTCATGAGCCACCTAATTCCTTTTGTGCTAAGAGGGATGACCATTTGAGTTGACCCAATAACAATTTCCCTCTAACTGGCTGCTGACCCTCACCTATGGTCAGACCTACGGTCCGTAATGGTCAATCGTGGGTGGAATCAGAGACTATAAGATTTGGACCTTAACAATAGAACCCCACCTACGGTCCGTGGGTGGATCCGTTGGTACTGGCACCAGATTTTCTGAAAACTAGGATATTATTCTTTTTGAGATCCGAGGTGTTACATTAAATGTTTAGTTCTTGGGTTAGCTGATTAGTATTAATAGTTCTCCCACCAGAGGGTTAGTGTGGGTGTCAATCACGACAGTCTAGGTCGTGACACAAACATAATTAAAGTTACAATTTCAAAAGGTAAGTTCAATTTCTTTTTGTTATTTCCTAAAAATAGAAATTACCAACAAACAAATTATGTAGTTAACCAAAAAAAAATTATTTCTCGTATTTATCGATTAATTAATAAGATATTATAAGTCGCAAGATATTTAGTGACAGATTAGCGATGAAGTTTGTAACTAATTTCATTTTATCTAATATAGTAGTAGGTGGAATGTAATTTTTACCCTTGAATAAAAGTTTGGGGTTCAATCTTTGAGCATTAAATAACATCTGGTAGGGGAGTTTTACCCCCAAAATGATACGTTCCGACTCAAATCTACATTAGTTGGATGAAAAATGGATATCCAACACTGTGTGAAAAAAAGAAAAAAAAACACCCTATAACTATCCACAAAATCATATTTTATTTTACTTTTCAATGTTCTATTAAATGGCATCTCCTATTAATAATGTTTCAATCCGATTATGAATTTTAGATTTAACACTCTTTTTTGTTATCCATGAATATGTAAAAGTTATATATACCATTTGGGACTTATTTGAGAGGTTTATGTTGGGGCCCAAAGGGATGAGTGTGTTTTGAACAAAAAAAATTACTCTCGATAGCATCAGATTTTGTTTTTTTTTAATGTTGGTATAAGCCTTCATCTTTGTAAGAAAATAAGTCGTAATTGTGTAAGAGGAAAAAATATGGCATCATGGTCTAATGAGAAGCCTCGTGATCTCTTCAATTTGTGATTGTGGATGACCCTATCATGATCACAAAGGTCAATAATGTCATGAAAATAAATAATGAAAATAAAAGAAAATTAATTCATTTCAAGACTTTTGAGGATTTTGAAGCTCCACCTAGGATGATTATTTTCTACTTGAGTTCCTACATCAAATCTCTAAATCAATCCTACAAGTCAGTCGTACGACTCATCAAACTCTCTACAGTTCGTCCTATCAATTCGTAGGTCCAATATTCAAAAACTTAATTTTCCAAAACTCAACTTTGGTCTACGACTTCCTTCCTACGACCCATAGGAATTCCTATGGTTTGTAGGTTGGACTCGTAGAAACTTGCTTTAGTCAATTTTTTTGCATTTTTCTTTCCTTTTGGACTTTCCAACTTCGAGGTTTTTACAGAAAAGACCCATATACCCTTTAAAATAACTGTATGGCAGACCTACGATTGCAACCTACGACTTGTAGAAATTCTTAGGGATTATACTGGTCAACCGTAGTTTGAGTGACTGGGCCTAAAATTCATCTAACTTTGATGAGACCTTCCGACGGTCTGTATACCCAAACCACAGAACTCAACTTTTACCCTAAATTTTACCAAGTCTGGATTGCTTCTACGAAACCTGTAACACCCCAAAAAATTTTTGAGTTAAGACTTAAACCATCCTTCGTAATGAGTAAGTTTTTACCAAGGAATTTAAATTTTTCCTAAGTGTTAAGGCCACTAGATGTAGCACCTTGTGTTCCAAAAGAACTAGAGAGAATTCATTCAAGTCATTCCTAAGTTCCTTTAAATTTTGGGTCAACTTCAAACGACCATAACCATTTAGTACATGATGCGTTAGGTGGCCCATAAGATATCAAATGAAAGGTGTTCGAATTATCTTTCCAATGCCAGTGAGAATGATAAATTTCTAGCTCATATGATGGAGATATGAACGTTTGTAGTCGGGCTGTCCAAATAAGGAAAGTTACCCGAAAATAGTAAGGGGTATTTCGGTCTTTTCCTTACCCAATCAGATTTAATTCGTTTTTAGTAAGGTTTTAGGGGTCTAATCTGATTAGGTTTAGTTTTATAATCCTATTAAATGCCTAGGGTTTTAATTGAGAGTTTAAGAAGAGAAAATAAGAGAAAAGAGGAAAGGATCAAGGCGTTCGTCGAGGTTCTTGAGTTTTGTTGCGGATTTTTGCCATGGGTTTGATCCCTAAGAGGTATGTAAGTTTCCATAGTATTGGATTCATTCACCCACACGCCAAACATGATTTTCATAGTTGAATTCGTCCATAAAGATTGCAAGATTTAAGTTCTTGATAAGTTTTCTTAAAGTTTCATTCTAAATCATGTTTTGTTAGGGTTTTGATGAATTCTTGAGATGAAAGTGAGTGTTTTGAGGGTTGTACTGAGTATAATAGAGTGTAATTATATTGAGTAATCGAATTCAAGTGATTGGGGAAGAAACCATTTTATTCTAGGCGAATTACGATCGAAAAATGAGTAAGAAAAAGTCGGACAGAAACAGAGTACTAGGTCCACGTCGCGGACCTTTTCCTTAGATGTGAAATTTTCTTCTTTGCGTCGCGGAGAGAACGTGGACTCCATTGTTTCAAAAATTATTTCGACCAAACATTATAATTCATCTCCGCATCACTGACTTGCTCCGCAGATAGTGTTTTTCAACCGTTTATCATTATTAACTATCTAAAACTCATTTAATCATCACGATATCCTTCCTATCACAAATCATTACCTTGAATTCATAATTCAAATTCAAGGTAGAGTTAAGTGCCAAGTCTTGAGAGTTCTTTCGAGTCTTTTGAGAAAGTTCCTTTGAGTCTTTTGAGGAGTCCTCTACAATTTCTAATTACTTGTTTCAAGACTCGAGCAAGTGAGTATGAAAATGATGAGAAGGTATTCGTGGATCTACATTATCATCACGAGATCTTTCATATCATGAGTCACAACTTTTGAATTCATAATTCAAATTCAAGAGAGAGTTAAGAGTAGAGTTCAAGAAAGCCTTTGAGTTCAATTGTGAATCCTTTGAGATCAACTATCGATTTTGAGTTAAGTTTTGAGAAAGTAAGTATGAGAAAGAGAAGAGTCGTATACATGAATTTCATATTGTTATTTAGACCCTCGAGTCGAGTAGTTCATTCCCATAAATCCACATGAGCTTCATAATTTGAGCATCTTTGAGAGGAGTAGTATCTTCAAGTTCTAAGTCATGAGTATTGAGTTCCTAACCCTTTTGAGATTATATTCAAAATCATGAAACTACTACATGTTACCCATGAAGTCCCCGAGTTGAGTAGTTCATGCCCATAATTCTGCATGAACCCTATGAGTTGAGCATTCTTGAGATGAGGTAGTATCATGAAGTCCTCGAGTTGAGTTGTTTGTGCCCATAACTCCGTATGAACCCTCTGAGTTGAGTATTGTTGAAATGAGTAGTATCATTGAAATTTATGAGTTCTATATATGGTTATTAAAAACCTTGAATTGAGTTGTTCACGTCCATAATTCAGCATGAACCATATTTTAAGAAGTCTTTGTACAAATTGTTTTAAAAGACTTGAGCACTGAGTTAAGGAAGAGTAGAGCTGAGTTCATTTTCTTAAAAATGATATATGGAAACTAAGTATTCCCAAGAGTAAATGTTTTTACATTTGAGATGAGAGAAAACTGAGATTTCCACAAGAGTTTTAAGCAGTTTTAGTACCATCTCTTTTAAAAGAAAGATTTTTGAGTAATAATCTCAGAACACATAAGAGTTATGTTTTTGAACATATAAGCTAGTTACATTTTGGGAGTAGTATTGAGCACCGATATGGGGACGAGTTTGAGTTCAGATAATTCAAAGTCTCCATAAACCGTGTAGCCAGCATGGGTAGAAAAGGGTCATACTTTTTAGATGATTCCTTAATTCTTTTAGAATAGACTAGTGTATCCACTTAGTAGTTAGGTTCTATACCCCCGGAAAGGTATAGGAAGGCCCTGGCAGGGTGAGGCAAGACGTTGTATCATCACATAGCTCATAGTGATGGTTGTCGGTTAGAGAAACTCCCACAGAGATATTTTGTATTCTTATATACACAAAGTTTATTTTGTATTTTCAAATACAAACATAGTTTATTTTGTATCCTTGCATACAAACTGAGTATATTGTATTCTGAAATACATTGAGTTGCTTTCTACTGTTTAAAAGCTTTTCAATTTATTGCATTTGTATTGTTGCTTTATATTGAGTTGAGTACCCAGAGTCGAGTATTTTATTATTTAGTCGAGTCATATTTCACTGAGTTGAATATCTTATCTTTGAGTTGAGTATCTTATTCTGGAGTTGAGTTGAATTGAGTTGAGTGAGTTGAGAAGAGGTAACTATGTTTCCTTTTTATCAAATTCAAGCTTATGTTATGCTTTAGAATTCCCCTTACATGCTCGTACATTCCACGTACTGAGCCATTTGGCTTGCATCGTTTCATGATGTAGATGTAGGGAATCAAGATCATCAACAGGTGCTTCGCTGATACCACATGTAGTTCGAGTTAGCTATGGTGAGCCTCCTTACTTCCGGAGGGTTCCACTTGTACATTCAGTTATATCAGTTGTTAGGATGTCGTGCGTCTTTTCCCGACTTCCATCTTTGTCGGTTAGAGGCTTCATAAATAGACAAAAGAGTTTGAGAAGTCTGTTTCATTTATTTTGTTAAATGTTTTAAAGACTTAAGTTGCCTATTTTATGGCGAGTTGAATATATTATTTTAATTCTGTTTTTAAGCTTTTGTATGCTTGAGTTAGTCTTCCGTTTGTAGTCAACCAGGATGAGGGTTCGCTTAGGGACCAACAATGGTTCTCGAGTGCCGGCCACGTCCAGGGTGTTGGCTCAGGTCGTGATAGAACCCATCTATGGTCTGTAGAACATCCCACGGCCTGTTTTGGTCAAAGGTTGATCAAGTTATTGGGATTTCAAATTTCACAAAACTTGACCCACTTCCTACGGATGCACTCTACGGTCTGTAGAAGCATCCACGACTTGTAGAATGGATTCGTAGAACACAACCAGTATCTAATAAGTGAAATCTTTCCTTTTTCAAATTCCGAGGTGTTACATTTATTTATGTATAATATTGATTAAAAAATTGAATATGTAAATTTTAATCAAAATATTTGTAATAGATATTTAAAATAGTTTCTCTCTATGAAATAATCTTAGTATTAAAAGTACATTGATACTTACCAATTGTCATAAATTGACTCTTCAAAGCACTTTTAAAAAAAAGATTAGTGAAACACAATTTTCGTATCAAAAGCATTTTTCAAATGAACTAGCCAAACACAAATAATTTTTTTCTAAAGCATTTTTAAAAAAAGTCATTTTAAAAAAGTGTTTCTAGAAATAAGCAGTTTTTAGCTGAAACCCCAATATGCTCCAACAACATAATATCATTTTGTATTTTATTAGCAATTAATTACTTAGATTTACTAGCTTTATTTCAAAATATCATAAATTTATTTGTATTTTATGACCAGTAATTTAAAGATACAGATTTACAAGCCTTATTTGAACTAGAACCATAAATTCATTTATATCTTTTATAAAGTAATTTAAAAACTACAGATTTATAAAGATTATACTAATTAATATCATAATTTCATATCTTCCTTCAGCCCCTATATAAGAGTCCTAAATGGCATCAACAATTCATCTTTCATAGCATACAAAAGTTCAATAGTGAAAAAAACATGAAGACTTTCACTATGCTTTTTCTTTTCTCTATTACAATATTTTTCACTTTGTTTGACCATTCACTAGGTATGATTTTTTTATTCAACGCATATGAAATTATTTTATCTATAAGTATTTCATTGTTCATTTTTTTAATCATGTCGATTTATGTATAATCTTCTCATTATTTTGTATCAGGTGATGAAACTAAATTTTGCCCAGGAACTTTTACGACTAATGATGTATGTGCTAATATTAGTTGTGGAAATCTAGCTCTATTTCACTGGCCAGCAAGTTCGATGCCTCATGATTGTGTTTGTACTGCAGCAGGAAGCAATCAAAGTCTTTGTACCTGTCAAATTCGTTGTTAAACAAAATTATACAGTAAAAGTTGTTATTATTGATGTTAATTGAGTAATCATACATGTCCAAGTAATGATTGAGAATAAATAAAAACAAATTGAAATTAAAAGTTGGACAATATTTTTTATAAGTGGAAAAGCTTAACTTTAAAAGTTGAGAAATCAAAATAGCAATTAAAAGTTGAACAACATTTTTTTCCCTTCAAACAAGCGTCATTAATAGAGCAATATTGTAATTTTATCAAACCAATGTAACATATAAAATGACACATGTCAAAACAATGTAATAATAAATTATATAAATCATTATTATCACATATATTTACTTGCCTTTTGCATCTTCAAAATTAAAATGGATAGATGAAGTTGATTGTTCAAGAAAGTCATTAGGTACCCACTTAAATGACCAATAAACTATATCATTTTTTAGAGTAAATAATCATATTAGAAGCTTAGATCAATATACAATCTATAGGTATAATCATTGCGAAATTTATTTAACAACTTTGAGAGATAAATTTTGTTATTTAACTGCATATATTTTTGTCGCTAACACCATTAAAGTTACAATTTCAAAAGGTAAGTTGTCGCTAACACCATTAAAGTTACAATTTCAAAAGGTAAGTTCATTTTCTTCTTTTTATCTACTAAAAATAAAATTAGTGATGAACAAATTATGTAGTTAAACAAAAAGAATTATTTCTCATATTTATCGATTAATTAATAAGATGTCATAATTCACAAGATATTTAGTGACAGATTAGCGATGAAGTTTGTAACTAATTTCATTTTATTTTTCTATTAGTATTAATATCTAATATAGTGGTAGGTGGAAAGTAATTGTCACCCTTGAATAAGAGTTTGGGGTTCGGTCTTTGACGATTAAATAACATCTGGTAGGGGAGTTTTAATCCCAAAATGATTCTTTCCGACTCAAATCTACATTAATTGGATGAAAAAATGGGTATCAAACACTGTGTGACAAAAAATAAAAACAAAAAAACCTCCTATAACTATCCACAAAATTATAATTTATTTAACTTTTCAAGGTTCGATTAAATGGCATCTCCTATTAAAAATGTTTCAACCCGATTATGAATTTTAGATTTAACATTCTTTTTGTTATCCATTAATATGTAGAAGTTATATTTACCATTTGGGTACTTATTTGAGAGGTTTATGTTGGGTCCCATACGGAAAAGTGTGTTTTGAACAAAAAAAAACCATTCTCGATAGCATCAAATGTTGTTTTACTTAATGTTGGTATAAGCCTTCGTCTTTGTAAGAAAATAAGTCTTAATTGTGTATGAAGAAAAATATGGCATCATGGTCTAATAAGGAGCCTCGCGATCTGTTCAATTTGTGATCGTGGATGACCCTATCATGATCACAAAGGGAAATAATGTCAAGAAAATAAATAGTAAAAAAAAAAAAAAAAAATTCATTTCAAGACTTTTCAGAATTTTGAAGCTCCACCTAAGACAATTATTTTCTATCTGAGTTCCTACATCAAATCTCTAAATCAATCCTACGAGTCAGTCCTACGACCCGTCAAACTCTATACAGTTCGTCCTATCAAGTCGTAGGTCCAATATTCAGAAACTTAATTTTCCAAAACTCAACTTTGGTCTACGACTTCCTTCCTATGACCCATAGGAATTCCTACGGTTTATAGGTTGTACCCGTAGAAACTTGCTTTAGTCAATTTTTCTTTCCTTTTGGACTTTTCAATTTCCAAAGTTTTTACAGAAAAAAACTCAAATATCCTTTAAATAACTGTATGGCAGACCTACGATTGCAACCTACGGCTAGTAGGAATTCTTACAGACTATACTGGTCAACCATAGTTTGAGTGACTGGGGCCTAAAATTCATCTAACTTCGATGAGACCTTCCGACGGCCTGTATACCCAAACCTCAGAACTCAACTTTTACCCCAAAATTTCACCAAGTTTGGATTGCTTCTAAGGAACCCATCTACAGTCTGTAGAACATCCCACGATCTGTTCTGGTCAAAGGTTGATCAAATTATTGGGACTTCAAATTTCTCAAAACTTGACCCACTTCCTACGAATGCACTCTACGGTCTGTAGACGCATCTACGACCCGTAGAATGGATCCATAGAACACAATCAGTAGCTAATAAGTGAAATCTTTCATTTTCCAAATTTCGAGGTGTTACATTTATTTATGTATAATATTGATTCAAAAATTAAATATGTAAATTTTAATTTAATTAAAATAAAATTTTAACCACAATATTTGTAATAGATATTTAAAATAGTTTCTCTCTATAAAGTAATCTTAGTATTAAAAGTACATTGATACATACCATTTATTTCATAATTTGACTCTAAAAAAAGCACATTTTTTAAAAAAGATTAGTCAAAAAAAAAATTTTTATCAAAAGATTTTTCAAAGTAATTAGCCAAACACAAATAATTTTTTTCTAAAGCATTTTTAAAAAGTCATTTTAAAAAAGTGTTTCTAGAAAATAGCAGTTTTTAGCAGAAACCGAAATAGGCTCTAGCAGCATAATATCATTTGTATTCTATTAGAAATTAGTTACATAGATTTACTAGCTTTATTTCAACATATCATAAGCTTATTTGTATTTTATGACAAGTAATATTTTATGACCAGTAATTTAAAGATACAAATTTACTAGCCTTATTTGAACTAGTACAATAAATTCATTCATATATTTTATAAAGTAATTTAAAAATTACAGATTTATAAAGATTATACTAATTAATATGATAATTTCATATCTTCCTTCAGCCCCTATATAAGAGTCCTAAATGGCATTGACAATTCATACTTTCATAGATAACAAAAGTTCAATAGTGAAAAAAAAACATGTAAAGTTTCACTATGCTTTATCTTTTCGCTATGACAAATTTTTTTACTTTGTTTGACTATTCACTAGGTATGATTTCTTTATTTGATGCATATGAAATTATTTTATCTACAAGTATGTGTTCAGATATATGTTTTCATTATTCATTTTTTTAATCATGTCGTTTTATGTGTATTCTTCTAATTATTTTGTATCAAGTGATGATACTTGATACGCTCAAATTACACTTCCCTAAAGAAGCATAAGTGATCGTTATCAAGTAAAGAACACAAATTGTAGGTTGGGGTCGTGCAATTACCCTAAAGGTCATTTTTTGAAATTTTCATGAAATGACCGTTTTACCCCTCCCGAAGTTGCCCCGATTCATAATTATTGTATTTTCGAAGTTGGTTTGAAGGAAAATTGATGAAAAGTTGAGTTTTTGGAAAGTTGAGTTTTCAAGAGTTAAAGTTTGGTTAAAAGTGCTATTTCGAGTCATTTGGAGTTTCGAGACACGAATCGAATTTCCATCGATTCCACCGGTTTTAGAATGTCGAAACGGGTCTATGAGAATTTACAGAGTCGAATTTGGAGTTAAACAGAAGATTTTAGGTCCTAAGTTGCTAAAATTGAGAAATTTTGATCAAGAAATGACTTTAGTCAACAAACGAGGTTCCGGTGCTCGGAATGGAATTCCGAGGGCACCGTTGGATTCAGGGGGTGATTCTAAGTCTAGAATGAGTCTTGTTTGAATTTTTAGAGGCCCCGAGTGTGTTTCGAGTTTTTGAGCCTAAAGTTAGTTTCTTGACGCCTTATCGGATACCGGGTCAAGGAGACCTCGAATTCAAATGCTGACAATTTCATTGAGTCCGAAATGTCATCTTCAAGCTAGCAGCATATTTGGTTTGTGTTCGGGAAGTGCCAAATGAGTTTTGGGTGAGCTTTTAAGCTTCTTGGATGCTTTGACACTATTTCAGCAAATTGTGACAACTAAAGGGGTTCATTATTAGTTTTAAAGGTCGAAAAATTATTCCGAAGGTTCTGAAATTTTGAGCATGAATTATAACACTTATCTGCAAATTTTGGTGCATTTTCGCTAACCCGAGATTGGACTTTTATCGCAAATAAGAAATAATTATTTATCGAGTAGAAATGATATTTGACTAGGCAAACGAGCATGAAATTAAGCTCCGATTGAACGAGCAGGTCCGTATCATTATTTAAGACATTTACAAAAAAGAATCGGGTTATTTCACTATCGTATGAGGAAATTACGGCCTTTTTAGTGAAAGATTAACTGCTGTTTTCTGGTGCATAACAGCCATGTACTGTTATAGAAATCTCAGACTGTGTCCATTTGGTAGTTTGAGCATATCGGGAGTTCTAGAGATCGGAATGGAGTGATTCTTACGGGTTTCTTCTTGAATTAATATGAGAGTTAGTATTCAATCTGCAATTCGACATTTTCTCATAATTTCTTTATCTGGTTTTTTTTTGCCCTATCCGTAAATTTCTTGGGAAAAATTGGGGTTTTATCGATTTGGACTCCCTTTTTGATGAAAAAGGTATATTTATGATCCTTATGTTATGGGTAAACTGATTTTAACATAAAATTATTGATTCATCGATTATTTTCATCATATTAACCGCGTACAATTTGGACTTTCCCGGTAAAGTTAAAGTTTGATAAATTGAGAATTTCAAGGTCGATCTTAACTCCATTTTTGATGAAATTTCATATTTGAACTTATCTAAGCATGGGTAAGATGTTTTTCAAGAAATATTTCATTTTCGAGTCGGGGTTTCGGATCCGAATAATTTGGGCTTCTTCAAGAACATGGATTTTCCTTCAAATTGAGTTTGTGAATTGATTTCAACTCCGTTTTCAAATTGGTTTTCATCATTAGCTTCCAAATACTTTAAGGATCATTTTACATCAAAAATTTCCAGATTTGGGTATCGTTTTCCGATATGAGACTTTTGGACCGTTTTGCCCTTTCTCCCTAAATTTCTCTATTTTGGTGTTATTGGACTTGAATTGTGATTGTGAATAATTGTTTGAATAGATTATCGTGATCCGGGTTATACTCGAAAAGGAAAGGCTCAAGTCAAGTAACTTTTGGAGTTCGTTTTAAGGCAAGTGGCTTCCAAACTTTGTAAAACTCTTAGACTACGCATGACTACTTTCTTAATTGTGTTGGGGAGTAATGGAGATTGAGGATGAGTTTTATTTGTTGATTGAAATTGTCATAAATGAAAGATAGGGATAGAAGAGCATGAGTAGGCTATGATTGATACATCAACAGATGTGTATCGTACGACATACATGCATCACGACTACATGACATCATTACTGCATTTTGCATCGCATTTGCCTTATCTTTCTCTGTGATGTGTGGATTGTATCGGTTTACCTTTCTTATGTGGAATTTGATCTACTTGCTCTTATTTGTTGATCTGAGGTTGATGAGGATATACTGTTGGTTCTGGCTGTTGAATATGATCTGTTTAGTATAGGTTGGTTGGTTTGCTGTTAGATTGAAGTTTCGGTGGTTTGGTTGGGATTGAAAGGAGTTGTTTGTAGCTGCTAGTTTTGCTTAGTTTAGAGTTACTTGCGAGTACCTGTGGTTTTCGGTACTCACCCTTGCTTCTATACAATTGTGTAGGTTGACAGCTCTCTCAGATTCAGCTTAGTATTTTCTTTAGCAGATTGAGCTTCGGGACATACTCGAGAGGTATGGGTTCATTCCAGACGTGCCCTTGAGTTATCTTTACTTTCAGTTTTGTTCTATTCGAGAACTATACTCTGAGACTTGTATATTTTTATTCGAATTCTGTATTTAGAGGTTTGTACATGTGACAACCAAATTCTGGGTAGTGTTGAGTTTTAATTAAAGTCTTCCGCTTATTTATTATCTTTTATTCTCGTATTTCTACTTCTCTATCGTTGTGGTTGGGTTAGGCTGACGTGTCCGGTGGGAATTGGACACGTGCCATCACATCCAGATTTGGGGTGCGACAGGTCTATCCCACGAAGAAAATGGTTTAGACTTTACTTTAACCAACAATTATATTCAATTAGTCAAATTACTTACAGAAGCAAGAAATAAAAAGGGGGGTTTTGTGAAACAAATTGTAAGAATTCAATCAATAATCAGTAATCAAAAGTTAGTTTTAGTTGTTATCAAGATGAGAGAAATAACTAGGGTATATGTGTTCCCCACAGGCTCATAATGCAGTAATACTATTAATAGCAATCCTTTCCTAGTGCACTAGATGCAAAGTGATAAGTTAGGTATCTCTAAATCCTTGGTCCGACATCTAGAGAATTTCACCCCGCACCTTGGTCCGACTACGTGTGTATAATTTACTAACCCTTAGCTTTACCTCATATTAGACATCATAATCGATGTTTGGCTTAGTTATTACTTAGCACCAATTGACACTAGCCTATTAGATAGTATCATACTAAATCTATGTTGATAATCCTTTTCTTGTTGATTACCTCCTTGGTCTGGCAAGTAGCAACAAGGCAAGTTTTAACGTTTCCAACCGCTAAAAAGACTTCTAAACGAAAGAATTATGAATGCATGCACCACACTATTAAAGAATTGTTTGTTTACTATTCATACTTTGTTAATTGCTCATGAATCCCACAACCCTAGTTGTGGAGTTTAGTTACCCATAATCATATGAACACAATTCATTGTTTTAGATGAAAGAATTATGAACTTACGTAAGAAGAATAAAAACCCAGAAATTCAACTTGAATTGCAACTCAAAAATCTTCAAAACGATCTTAGAAAATTAATAATTGCTAAAGTTGCAAGTTAATATCTCAAGTCAAGAACTAGAATAGAATAATAATGTCTAACACCCAAAAATGAGGTTTACATGCCCTATTTATAGAAAACAAGTCCTAAAATTAAAGGGAAACAAAATAAGGAAAGTTTGTTACAGGCACGCTTCTTCATTCCACGAGACTGACTCACGGATCGTCAATGGATCTACGGTCCGTGAGTCCCTTCCGTCAGCCAAGACTTGGAAAATATTTCAGCTTCCAAAAATCAGTTTCTCTGAAACAAACGACGGAACTACAATACGGACTTGGAGTGCACTTGTTTCCACCCACTTCGATATATAATCAACTGCAACAAGAATATACTTCATCCCATATGAACTCACAAATGGACCCATAAAATCAATGCCCCATACATCAAACAACTCTATCACCAATATAAGATTCATAGGGAGCTCTTGCCTCTTTGAAACCCCTCTTTCTCTTTGGCAATGATCACAAGACTTGGCGAAATCATGAGCATCTTGGTAGATGGTAGGCCAGTAGTACCCACACTGCAAAATCTTATGTGTAGTCCGAATACCACTATGATGCCCACCAACAGGCAATGAATGGCATGCTTCAAGTACAGTCAACATCTCAACCTCGGGCACACAGCGACAAATAATCCCAACATCACAACTCCGATACAAGTAAGGCTCATCCCAAAAGAATTTCTTCACAACATGCATACACTTTTCCCTTTGGTGAAAAGACAAATTAGGGGGCACAATATTGCTTGCCAAATAATTAGCAAAGTCTGCGAACCAAGGAATCAAATCATGAGAAGCAGCCAATACCTGTTCATCTGAAAAAGCATCATTAATTTCGGCCCTATCTCCAAGCTTTAGCATAGCCTCTTCCTCTAATCTGGACAAGTGATTGGCAACTTGATTTTTGGTCCCCTTTCTGTCTTTTACCATAAAATCAAACTCTTGCAGCAACAATACCCATCTAATCAATCTTGGTTTTGCATCCTTTTTCACCATCAAATACCTCAATATTCAGAATGGTCAGTATGCACTATGGCCTTAGTACCAAGCAAGTAGGATCGAAATTTCTCGAATGCAAAAACCACCGCAAGAAGTTCTTGTTCGGTCACAATATAATTCCTCTGGGCCACATTTAGAGCTTTGCTAGCATAGTAAATAGGGTGAAGAATTTTCTCTTGCCTCTATCCCAATACTACACCAAGCGCCACTCCACTCGCATCGCACATTACCTCAAACGGTTGTCCCCAATTCGGTGAAATAATGATAGGTGCAGTAACCAACTTCTCCTTCAACTCTCCAAATGCTCTAAGACAAGCATCATCAAAATAGAACTTACACTCCTTCTCAAGAAGTTTGCACAACAGATGTGCAATTTTTGAGAAATCTTTGATGAATCTCCTATAAAAACCTGCATGCCCAAGAAAACTTCTAACACCTTTTACAGAAATGGGTGGCGGAAGCTTTTCTATTACCTCAACTTTAGCTCTATCAACCTCAATACCTTTCTCTGAAATTCGATGACCCAACATTATACCTTCTTTAACCATGAAATGACACTTCTCCCAATTCAGCACCAAGTTGCAGTCTTCACACCTTTTAAGCACCTCGGCCAAATGATCTAGACAACGATCAAAAGAATCACCTACAATTGAAAAATCATCCATGAACACTTCAATAGTGTCCTCCACCATATCAGAAAATATCGACATCATACAGCTCTGGAAGGTTGCTGGAGCATTGCACAACCCAAATGACATCCGTTTGAAAGCAAAAGTCCCATATGGGCAAGTGAATGTGGTCTTCTCTTGGTCTTATGGAGCTATAGAAATCTGATTGTAGCTTGTATACCCATCAAGAAAACAATACCAACCCTTTCCTGCAAGTCTATCCAACATCTGGTCCATGAATGACATATGAAAGTGGTCATTTTTTGTCCACGCATTCAACTTCCGGTAATCCATACAAACTCTCCATCCAGTAACGGGCCTCATTGGAATAAGCTCATTTCTTTCATTTGGAACCACAGTAATACCACCCTTTTTAGGCACACACTGCACAGGACAAACCCAATTACTATCTGCAATGGGATAAATAACTCCCGCATCCAGCCACTTGATGATCTCCTTTTTAACTACCTCTTACATAGGTGGATTTAATCTTCTATGGTGCTAGATATTGGGCTTATGATTTGGCATGAGTTGGATTTTGTGAGAGTAAATACCGGGAGGAATCCCAATAATATCCACAATAGTCCACCCAATAGCTCGCTTGAACCTCTTTAACACAGTCACCAAGAACTCTACTTGTCTCGCATTCAAATGTGCCGCAATGATGACCGGCAAAGTATTCTCTTTGCCCAAGTATACATACCTCAAATGCGGTGGTAGAGCCTTAAGCTCCAATTTTGATGCCTCCACAATAGATGGTCTTGCGGGTGGGGACTCGCGATTCTTCATGTCTAACTCATACTTCTTTGGTTTGGACCGATATTCACACCTATCGAGTGCGGCTACCAACTCATCATACTCTTCAATACCATCACTATTGAAATTCATCATAACTGCTGCTAGTGCCTCAACACCTAGTTGCTCTTCAATTTGCACTTCTTCCCCACTCTCCACTCTCCACTCTGTAAGTTATAGCAGATACTGTTTGAATCTCACCACTCTGCTTTATGGAACTACAAATATTGAAAGTTGCTTCTTCATTGTTCAGTCTGAACTTCATCTGTCCCTTTTCCATATCAACCAACGAACGCCCTGTGGCAAGAAATGGTGTCTCAAGGATGATGGGAACCTCAAAATCAACCTCATAGTCAAGAATCACAAAATCTGCCAGAAAATGAAAGACTCCACTTACACTAGCACATCATGGAGTACACCAATGGGCCTCTTCACAGTTCTATCAGCCATTAGTAACCGCATTGCAGTGGGCTTTGGGTCCCTTAGACCCAACTTCTTGTAAATAGACAAGGGCATGAGGTTGATGCTAGCACCAAGATCACACAATGCCTTAGCAAAGTGTTTGTGATCATGATAGAGTCATCCACGATTACAAATTGAAGAGATCATGAGGCTCCTTATTAGACCATGATGCCATATTTTTTCCTCATACACAATTAAGACTTATTTTCTTACAAAGACGATGGCTTATAACAACATTAAGTAAAACAAAATCTGATGCTATCGAGAATGGTTTTTTTGTTCAAAACACGCTTTTCCCTTTGGGCCCCAACATAAACCTCTCAAACAAGTCCTAAATGGTAAATATAAATTCTAAATATTAATGGATAACAAAAAGAATGTTAAATCTAAAATTCATAATCAGGTTGAAACATTTTTAATAGGAGATGCCATTTAATCGAACATTGAAAAGTAAAATAAAATATAAATTTGTGGATAGTTATAAGAAGTTTTTATTTTTTATTTTCTTTCACAAAGTGTGTGATACCCATTTTCCATCCAACTAATGTAGATTTGAGTCGGAAAGTATCATTTTGGGGGTAAAACACCCCTACCAGATGATTTTAATCCCCAAAGCCTGAACCCCAAACTTTTACTCAAGGGTGAAAATTACTTTCCACCTACCACTATATTAGATATTAATACTAATAGAAAAATAAAATGATATTAGTTACAAACTTCATCGCTAATATGTCACTAAATATTTTGTGACTTATAATATCTTATTAATTAATCGATAAATATGAGAAATAATTTTGTTTGTTTAACTACATAATTTGTTCGTCTCTAATTTTTATTTTTAGTAGATAAAAAGAACAAAATGAACTTACCTTTTGAAATTGTAACTTTAATGGTGTTAGCGACAAAAAATGATGCAGTTAAATAACAAAATTTATCTCTCAAAGTTGTTAAATAAATTTCGCAATGATTATACCTATAGATTGTATATTGATCTAAAATTTTATGTTGATTATTTACTCTCAAAAATGATATAATTTATTGGTCATTTAAGTGGGCACCTAATGACATTCTGGAGCAATCAACTTCATCTATCTATTTTAATTTTGAAGATGAAAAAGGCAAGTAAATATTTGTTATTATAATGATTTATATAATTTATTATTACATTATTTTGACATGTGTCATTTTATATGTTACATTGGCTTGATAAAATTACAAAATTGCCCTATTAATGATGCTTGTTTGAAGGGAAAAAATATTGTTCAACTTTTAATTGCTATTTTGATTTCACAACTTTTAAAGTTAAGCTTTTCCATCTATAAAATATATTGTTCAACTTTTGATTTCTATTTGTTTTTATTTATTCTCAATAATTAAATGCACATGTATGATTAATCCATTAGCATCAATAAAAACCACTTTTATTGCATAATTTTGTTTAACAATGAATTTGACTGGTACAAAGACTTTGATTGCTTCCTGCTGCAGTACAAACACAATCATGAGGCATCAAACTTGCTGGCCAGTGAAATAGAGCTAGATTTCCACAACTAATATTAGCACATACATCATTAGTCGTAAAAGTTCCTGGGCAAAATTTAGTATTGATATACCGTGAGTTTACGGTAGTTCTAATACATTTCACTTACAAGTTGTGTGTGTCTAGGGCCTTTTTGTATTGGTTTTTATGTGTTTTTATCATATTTTGCAGGAAAGATGTTCAGGCACAGAATTAAAGAGACAACTGAAAGAAATGTAGAAAAGGGAATCTACGGAGATGATCAACGGACCGTAGGTCCATTGACGCTCCGTAGATGGTGGTCGTAGATCAGCAGCCAAGGCATGGAAGGCAAATCAGGGAAATCTGACCAAGTGTGGAACCACGGTAACCATTGACGGTCCGTAGATTGATCTACGGACCGTACTGTTGATCCATAAATTGATACTGCGAGGGTTCCAGTACCTGATTTTTGAAGAGTCTAAGTATGGAGCTACAGAGAGGGACTGACGGACCATAGTTCGATCTACGGTCCATACTGTAGTTCCGTCGTTTGTTTCAGGGAAGCTGATTTTTGGAAGCTGAAATATTTTCCAAGTCTTGGCTGACGGAAGGGACTCACGGACCATAGATCCATTGACGGTCCGTGAGTTAGTCTCGTGGAATGAAGACTCGTGCCTGTAACAAACTTTCCTTATTTTGTTTCCCTTTTAATTTAGGACTTGTTTTCTATAAATAGGGCATGTAAACCTCGTTTTTGGGGGTTAGACATTATTATTCTATTCTAGTTCTTGACTTGGGAGATTAACTTGCAACTTTAGCAATTATTAATTTCCTAAGATCGTTTTGAAGATTTTTAAGTTGCACTTCAGGTTAAATTTCTGGGTTTATTATTCTTCTTACGTAAGTTCATAATTCTTTCATCTAAAACAATGAATTGTGTTCATATGATTATGGGTAACTAAACTCCACAACTAGGGTTGTGGGAACCATGAGCGATTAACAAAGTATGAATAGTAAATAAGCAATTCTTTAATAGTGTGGTACATGCATTGATAATTCTTTCATTTAGAAGTCTTTTTAGCGGTTGCAAATTTTAAAACTCGCCTTGTTGCTACTTGCTAGACCAAGGAGGTAATCAACAAGAAAAGAATTATCAACATAGATTTAGTGTGATACTATCTAATAGCTAGTGTCGATTGGTACGAAGTAATAATTAAGCCAAACATCGATTATGATGTCTAATATGAGGTAAATGTAAGGGTTAGTAAATTATACACACGTAGCCGGACCAAGGTGTGGGGTGAAATTCTCTAGATGCCGGACCAAGGATTTAGAGATACCTAACTTATCACTTTGCATGTAGTGCACTAGGAAAGGATTGCTATTACTAGGATTACTGCGTTATGAGCTTTTGGGAAACACGTATACCCTAGTTATTTCTCTCATCTTGATAACAACCAAAACTGACTTTTGATTACTGATTATTTATTGAATTCTTACAATTTGTTTCACAAAACCCCCCTTTTTATTTCTTGCTTCTGGAAGTAATTTGACTAATTGAATATAATTGTTGGTTAAAGTAAAGTCTAAACGATTTTCTTCGTGGGATCGACCCCAACCTACAAGTTGGGTTATTTACTTGATAACGATCGCTTATGCTTCTTTAGGGAAGTGTAATTTGAGCGTATCAAATTTTGGCGCCGCTGCCGGGGAAAATTTGGCTTTTAGATTTATTTTATCTACATTATTGAACGTTAGTCAAATATTTCCTAATTTTACCTTTTCTTGTTGTTTTTGGGTCTTTCAGGTTCTGACTCTAGTGTATGCCAAGTACACGGAGCCAGGGTGAACCACTTACTCCGTACAATCTAGAGTTGAACCGAACTTTGCGAATAATGAACAATCAAGGAATTCCAGTTAATCCTATTGGAGTAAATCTTGGTGATGCAATTAAGTTACAACAACCAAGAGTAGCTGGTGGGGAAAATCGGGGTCTAGCTGAAAATCAATTGGGAGATGCAGTGAGGGTGCATGGTCCACCAGGCCCACAACTGCATGACAACTACAAGGGCAACGTCAATATTGCTGACTCTAATGGACCTCTAGTCTTAACCCCTTTGCCTCCGGGGAACACATTTGTGGTAACCAGTAGCTTAATGCAGATGCTTACAGCGAGGGGCTTGTTCTCAGGGTTGCCATCAAAGGACCCACATGCTCACATAGCAAAGATAAGGGTGGTCTGCAAGAGCTATGTAGGTCGACCAGACTTGGATATGGATGTCATCGGATTGCGCGTGTTCCCTTTATCACTGACAGGCGATGCTGCTATATGGTTCACTAAGCTTCCTTATAACTCAATCTATACATAAAACCAACTAAGAGATGTGTTCTTAGCAAGGTATTATCCAGTGTCCAAGAAGCTCAATCACAAAGATAGGGTAAATAATTTTGTGGCATTACCTGGAGAGTTTGTGAGCAGCTCATGGGACAGATTCACTTCGTTCATAAGAGGTGTTTCGGATCAGCGTATTGATGATGAGTCACTGAAGGAATATTTCTATCGAGGTCAGGATGACAACAATAAAGCAATGCTTAATACTATTGCTGGAGGATCATATGGTGAGTGCACATATGCGCAGATTGCAGAAAAATTGGAGAAGATCTCTCGCAACAATAAAGCATGGAGCACTAGGAGGTCGGATACTAGGAGAAACACATTTGTCGTTCATGCTACGAATAATCAGTCTGCAGAGGAGATTCGTGAGGAGATGGCTCAGATGAGGACCGAGTTAGGGTCGGTATTGAAGCATGTGAGCGGAGGTGCAGAGAAGGTAAATGCTATGAATTACTTGACTAGAACGCCACCACCAGCTGAAGAGTGTTACTATGAAGAAGATGCTTATGCAGTGAATGATCAAACGGGGGGTTTCCGACATAACGCTCAAGGATCCAACACGGAAAATTGGCACCAAGGTCAAGGAAACCAAGGTCGGAACTATGGAAATTACAATCGAGAGGGTCAATATGTCCGGGATGGAAACTTCAATCACGACAACAACTACAACCGGAACAACTATGGCAACAGAAACGATCGGGTTGGACCTTATGTTCCCCCAGGGAAATAATGTCATGAAAATAAAAGTGAAAATAAAAAATATTTAATTCATTTCAAGACTTTTGAGGATTTTGAAGCCCCACCTAGGACAATTATTTTCTACCTGAGTTCCTACATCAAATATATAAATCAATCCTACGAGTTAGTTCGACTATCACACCCCGAGCCTACACCCTAGGCGAGACTGACACTCGAGAACATTGCTGGCCCCAAGAGAACCATTGGCCTGACTTACTTACTCAGCGGAAGACTTTATGCATTAAGAAAAGAACTCAAATTCAAGATAATCAACTATCTCAATCTAAACTCATAATGTTTTAGAAATAAACATTTCACCTAGCCAATGTGACAACTCAAATATGAACATAAGCCAATAAAAAAAAGTGACAAATGATCTAACTAAATTTATGAAGCCTCTAAAACTGGGAGGGATGTCGGGACAAGACCCCCGATCATCCTAACAACCGAAAACTACTAAATCAATGAAAATAGGGATCCTCCGGAAAGCAAGGAGGCTCACCACAAGACTATGAATGCTCAACTGGATCAACGAATCACTGGATGCAAATCCTGGTTACATGTATATGCATCATAAAAATATGGAGGCCAACTGGCATCAGTGCATTAAATGTACGAGCATGCGAGGGGAATACTAAAACAAGACATAAGCTTGAAAGAATTGAAAGAACAAACCTGGACTTAACTCAACTCAACTGATTGAACTAAGCTCATTTCAATATAAAGCAATATAAACAAGTGCAATATAAGGAAAAGCTTTTTAAAACATGGATAGCAACTCTGTGTATTTAGAAATACAATAGTAACTCTGTATGTAAGCAAAGATACGATATAAACTCTGAAATGTATATAAAAATACAAAATAATACTAATGTGGGAGTTTCTCTAACCGACATTCATCACTTAAGGGCTATTGTGATGATACAAGGTTTTGCCTCACGCTGCCAGAGCCGTCCTATACCTTGTCGAGGGTATAGAACCTGACTACTAAGTGGATCCACTTGTCTATGCTAAAAAGCACTAAGGAATCATCTAAAAATTATGACCTTTTTCTACCCATGGTGGATACATGGTTTATAGGGGCTGGGAGTTGTTTGAACTCTCCCCTATAGTGGTGCTCAATACTACTCCAAAAATATAATACTAGCTTTTATGTTTAAAAATATACCTCTTTCTGTGGTTTGAGATAATTGCTCAAAACTTAGCTCAAAGGCACCTCTTGGAAATCAAAGTGTCCTCTCTTGCATAATTGTAAAAGCATTTAATCTTTACTGAAAATTAGCTCAAAGGCTCTTTTGGAAATCAAAGTTTCCTTTCTTGTTTAAATGTGAAAATACTTTACTTTTTGGGAATAGATATTCCCGATATACTCTTTTGAAGAAATGAACTTCAAACTTTACTCTTTACTCAACTCAAAACTCAATTCTTAAAACAAGGTTAAAACATTTGTAAAAGACTTTTGGAAGATTCTATGAACTTCTCTTGACTTAGCTCTTAACTTCTCTCTTGACTTGACTCTTAACTGATCCTTGTATTTAATTATGGATTCTAGGATTGTGATTTGTGATAGGAAGGATCTAATGATGTTTAGGAGTGTTTCTAGATAGTTAAACATGAGAAAAGATCAAGAAATCACTGTCTGTAAGCAAGTCTGCGACGCGGAGATGCATTAAATTATTTGGTCGCGAAATAAATTTTGAGGCAGAACGGTCTGTTACCACTCCGCGACGCATATAAAAATGTCAATTCTGAGGAACAGGTCCGTGACGCAGACCTGGTACCCAGATTTGCCCGACTTGTTCCTTCCTCGTTTTCTAACCCCAATTCGCCTAAACTCGGATATTTTTCTCAAATTCCCTTTAGATTCAGATACCCAGTATGTATACACAAGAATCTAATTCAAACAACTAAAGCAAACAACATTTTAACCCTCAAGGAACTCCTCATTCTCAACCTAACTCAAGAACAAAGGCCAATTTCAAGAACATCATTCAAGATTCATCAAATTTCAACTTTCTTGAACGAACTTCACTGAAATAAACGTGATTGGCGTGTGGGTGAGCGAACCCAATGCTATGAAAGACTCACATACCTCTGAGGATCGAATCCGTGGCGAAATCCTCTAGCAAAACTTTAAGAACTTGGCGATTCCTTGCTTCTTCTCCTCTTCTTTTCTCTTCTCTCAAAACCCTAACTTATTTTGATGACACATAAACTGAAAAAATCAGTTTAGACCCCATCTAAATTATCAAAAACGTAATTAAATAATTGGGTAGTGAAAAGACCATAATACCTTTCTAAAATCCGGTTTTGACTTTCCTTATCTAGACAACCCAACTTCAAATAGGCATATCTCCCTCATACGAAGTTGAAACTGATCAAACTCGGCGGCGTTGGAAATATAATTCAATGATATTTCCTACAGTATCTTGTAGAACACCTAAATCATCCTGATATAGGAGTTATTGTCATTTGAAGTTGACCCAAAACTCATACTTAACATAACTTAACCAATTTTCCAGATTTTTTATTCTTTCCAAAAATGGTTCTTTTTAATTCTATGGCTTTCTAGTAGTGTGGTGTTACAGTATCTCCCCCTTGGGAACATTCGTTTTCGAATGAGATTACTCTTAGTAGGCTAAGCCGTAACATCTAACACCTAGCTCAAGCACCCAATAAGCAAAATGCAAATACAACGTGCCAACTTAAGATAAAAGTCAAGGAAAGGATTAGTACCTTAATTTTGAACTTATCCAGATTCGAAGAGATGTGGGTATCTCTTATTCATATCCTCCACAGCTTCCCAAGTAGCTTTCTCAACAAACTTATTTCTCCATAGAACTTTGACTGATGCTACCTCTTTTGTTCTCAACTTGTGAACTTAGCGGTCTAGAATCTAAACAGGAAAATCCTCATAAGATAAGCTATCATTGATACCAATATCTTCTGTTGGTATGATTAGTAAAGGATATCTCATGCACTTCTTCAATATGGAAACATGAAATACCGGATGGACCACTGCTAACTCATGTGGTAGTTCTGACTCATAAGCTACATTACCAATCCTCTTGGATATTCTGTACGGACCAATATACCGGGACTAAGTTTCCCTTTCTTACCAAACATCATAACACCCTTCATGGGTGAAACTTTCAAGTAAACCCAATCATCCACTTCGAACTCTAAGTCTTTTCTCCTAACATATGTATAGGATTTCTGACTCTGCGCTATTTTCAACCTCTCTTGAATGACTTTCACCTTCTCCATAGCTTGATGAACCAAGTCTGGTCCTATCAACCCAGCTTCACCAACTTCAAACCATCCAATAGGAGATCTGCATCTTCTCCCATAAAGAGCCTCATATGGAGCCATTTGGATATTAGCATGGTAACTATTGTTGTAGGAAAACTCAATAAGAGGTAGGTGATCATCCCAATTACCCTTGAGATCAATCACACAATATACTTTGATACCTCAAAACACCATCTCCCCCTTGTTCAAAAGCCATTACTTTTTGCTTATAAACATTTGCCTTCAATTCAAGCAAAATATGATCTTGGTCTTGCTTCTCTTTCACTTTTGACACTAATGATGATTCAACCCCATTCATCAACACAACTCATCCTTCTGTGGAATCCATTAATCAAACTCCTAATTGTGCAAGTTTGTGCACATATTTTGCTAACTCTTTCTTATCTTCCTCAAAATGGGCGGTACTACCCATAGATAATCTACTCAAGGCATCATCAACAACATTAGCCTTACCTAGGTGATAGAGGATACTCATATCATAATCCTTGAGTAACTCTAACCATCTTCTCTGTCTAAGATTAAGCTCTTTCTGACTAAACACATATTGAAGACTCTCGTGATTAGTGAATACATCTACATGAGCACCATAAAGATAGTGGCGCCATATTTTAAAAGCAAATACTACGACAGCCAACTCTAGATCATGGGTTGGGTAATTTTTCTCATGAACTTTCAATTGTCTGGAGGCATAAGTTATAGCCTTGCCATTCTTCATTAACACACAACCCAAACCAACTCTGGACGCATCACAATATACAACAAAGCCTTGCATACCTTCTGGTAAGGTTAATATTGGGCAGTAGTCAACCTCTTTTTCAATTCGTGAAAGCTTTTCTCACAAGCTTCAGACCAATTAAACTTAACTGTCTTCTAAGACAACTTGGTCAAAGGGGACGAAATAGATGAGAACCCATCTACGAACCTTCTACAATAGCCAGCCAAACCCAAGAAACTCATAATATCGGTTGGAGATGTGGGTGCACTACCTCTATTTTTCTGGGTATCAACTTTTATTCCTTCTCCAGACACAATGTGGCCTAAGAATGCCATAGACTCAAGCCAAAATTCACTCTTAGAAAACTTGGCATACAACTCTCTATCCTTTAGAGTTTGGAGAACTATTCTGAGATGACTAACATGATCTTCTTCATTCCTTGAATAGATTAGTATGTTATCAATGAATATGATAACAAACATATCTAAATAAAGTTTGAATACTCTATTCATAAGGCCCATGAATGATGCATGTGCATTGGTCAAACCAAAGGACATAACTAGGAACTTATAATGACCATAACTGATCTTGAAAGCTATCTTTAGAATATCACATTCCCTTACTCTTAACTGATGGTAGCCAGATCTGAGGTCTATCTTAGAGAAACAAGTGGCACCCTGAAGTTGATCGAAGAGATCATCAATTCTCAGAAGAGGATACTTATTCTTGACGGTAACCTTGTTCAACTGATAGTAATCTATACACATCCTAAGGGAACCATCCTTCTTCCTCACAGAAAAGACCGGAGCTCCCAAGGTGAGACACTTGGTCGAATAAATCCTTTCTCTAGGAGTTCTTTCAACTGCTCCTTCAACTCTTTTAACTCTACTAGTGTCATTCTATATGGCGGAATTGATATAGGGCCAGTATATGGAAGAAGGTATATACTGAAGTCTATTTCTATCTCAGGAGGGACTCCGGGTAGATCATCTGTAAAGACTTTTGGAAAATCTTTTACTACTGGAACTGACTGAATATGAGGTATCTCAACACTAGAGTGATTAACCTTAAAAATCAACTTTTTTTCCTTAAGGTATGAAATAAAGTGACCCTTAGGCACTGCTGAGCTGCTTTTCCACTCTATAACTTGCTCATTAAGAAATTGGGACTTGACAACTCGAGTTCTACAATCAACTAAGGCATAACAAGCTTGAAGTCAGTCCATACCAACAATGACATCAAAATCTACCATGTCTAACTCAACTAAATTTGCCATGGTGCTCTTGTGATTGACAGAAACGGGACAATCACGATAGACTCTTTCTGCTAGAATAGACTCACCAACAGGTGTAGAAACACTGAAGGGTTCACTAAGTTGCTCAAGAAGAACATTAAAATTCATTGCAACATAAGGAGTTACAAAGGATAAACTCACTCCAAGATCTAGCAAAGCATAAACATCAAAGTTAAATACTTGGATCATACCAATGACAACATCTGACGAATCCTCTTGCTCTTGGAGACTAGTGATAGTATAAATGCAGTTTCCTCCTCTGTCTGCCCCTGAAGTAGATCCTCTAGATGCAGCTCTGTCTGGTGGATCAACTGAAAAATACTGGGCTCTATTTCACCCATTAGCATTACCCTGTTTGTTCTTTGGACACTCTCGCATAAAATGACCATTCTTGCCACACTTGAAGCAACCAGTGGAGCCATTACGTCACATCCCTGAGTGGTTTCTACCACACTTAGCACATGCATACTACCTTGAGATTAGGCAGATTTAGCTCTGAAATTCTGACTATTGTACTCACTTTTGTTCTTTGGTGCAAGTGCACTAGCATATGATGGAGCAGGTCCCTTTTGCTTCTGTTGAAAGGAAGAGCGGTTCGCATTACTCTTTTACTACTTGGACTCATTCCCTGATGTCTTAGCCCTCTTACTCTCAAAATCTTCTCTATCCCTCAGCTTTTCCTCCTCAACTTGTTGCACATGGATCATTAGCCTTGCTATGTCCATATCCCATATCAGCATAGCTACCTTGCCTTCCTTGGTTGATAGGTGAGACAACCCAACAACGAATAAACTCATCCTACTCCTCATGTCAGCAACCATCTCTAGAGCATACCGGAAAAGTTGGGTGAACTTCAAACTATACTCATGAACACTTAGTGAATCCTGCTTAAGAGTGAGAAACTCTCGTACATTTGCTTCTCTCAATTTTTGAGGGAAGAAACGCCCCAAGAAGGCCTCGTCAAAACAAGCCCAACTCTCAGGTGGTGCTCCCTCAACTCGATTTTTCTTCCATTGATCAGACCAGATTCTAGCGACACCCTTCATTTGGTATGCAGTTAGTTCAACCCTCTCAGTGTCAGTAACATGCACGATCTCAAACACCTTTTGAAGCTCTTCAACAAAGTTTTCTTGATCCTCTCTAACACTTGAACCAATGAAGCTTGGAGGATTCATCCTTAAGGACTCAAAGGTCCTTAAAGTGTCAAACCCTTCTTGTTGATTCTTTCTCTGTTGTCCAGCTTGGTTGGTCACAACTTGGCTCAACATCCGGATGGCCTCACAGAACTAAACATTGGTGACCGCTCCTTAGGGTTGCACTTCCAGTGCATTAGGTATCCTTGTTCTTGTGGTTCAACATTTCTTTTAGTTGGATGACCTCTGACAGCTCTTCGTGGAGGTATGATTTGAAATACACGCGGAAGCATAAATTGGAAAGAAACTTTTATAAAGATACACTCTATCGCATGAAATGAGTATGAAAGAAGTGAGATAGTTCCTATGTGTTGCAACCTCCTAATTATAGATGTGACGCACTTCACACCGATAAATAGGACTCGACAGACACGCCTTCATAGATTCCCTAGGACTCTTGAACTCTGTGCTCTGATACCAAGTTTTTCAACCTTGAGCCTATACCCTGGGCGGAACTGGCACTCGAGAACCATTGTTGGCCCCGTGAGAACCCTTAGCCTGGCTTACTTACTCAATGGAAGACTTTAAGCATTAAGAAAAGAACTCAAATGCAAGATAATCAACTGTCTCAAACTAAACTCATAATGTTTTAGAAATAAATAGTTACCTTAGCCAAAGTGGCAACTAAAATCTGAACATAAGCCAATAATAAAATAGTGACAAATGATCTAGCAAACTGTTTATATATGAAACCTCTAAAACTGGGAGAGATGTCGGGACAAGACCCTGATCATCATAACAATTGAAAACTACTAAAGCAATGTAAATAGGGATACTCCGGAAATCTAGGAGGCTTACCACAAGATTCTGAATGCTCAACTGGATCAACGTATCCCTAGATGTTGATCCTGGTTACCTGTATCTGCATCATTAAAAGATGAAAGCTACCTGGCATCAGTACATTGAATGTACGAGCATGCGAGGGAAATACTAAAACAAGACATAAGCTTGAAAGGAACCGAAAGAACAAACCTAGTCTTAACTCAACTCAATTGACTGAACTGAACTCATTTCAATATAAAGCAGTATAAACAAGTGCAATATAAAGAAAAGTGTTTTAAAACATGGATAGCAACTTTGTGTATTTAGAAATACAATAGTAACTCTGTATGTAAGTAAATATACAGTATAAACTCTGAAAAATGTATATAAAAATACAAAATAATACTATTGTGGGAGTTTCTCTAATCGACAACCATCATTTAAGAGCTATTATAATGATATAATGTTTTGCTTCATGCTGCCAGGGCCGTCCTATACCTTGCCGAGGGTACAGAACTTGACTACTAAGTGGATCCACTAGTCTATACTAAAAAGCACTAAGGAATCATCTAAAAAATATGACATTTTTCTACCCATGGTGGCTACATGGTTTATGGGGGCTGGGAGTTATCTGAACTCTCCCCCATATCGGTGCTCAATACTACTCCCAAAATACAATACTAGCTCTTATGTTTAAAAACATACCTCTTTCTGTGGTTTGAGATAATTGCTCAAAACTTAGCTCAAAGGCTTCTCTTGGAAATCAAAGTTTCCTCTCTTGCTTAATTGTAAAAGCATTTACTCTTTACTGAAAATTAGCTCAAAGGCTCTTTTGGAAATCAAAGTTTCCTTTCTTTTTTAAATGTGAAAACATTTCACTCTTTGGGAATACATAGTCCCGATATACTCTTTTGAAGAAATGAACTTCAAACTTTACTCTTTACTCAACTCAAAACTCAAGTCTTAAAACAAGGTTAAAACATTTGTAAAAGACTTTTGGAAGACTATGAACTTCTCTTGACTTGGCTCTTAACTTCTCTCTTGACTTGACTTGACTCTTAACTAATCCTTGAATTGAATTATGGATTCAAGGATTGTGATTTGTGATAGGAAAGATCTCATGATGTTTATGAGCGTTTTTAGATAGTTAAACATGAGAAAAGATCAAGAAATCACTGTCTGGAAGCAAGTCCGCGATGCGGAGACGCATTTAATTATTTGGTCGCGAAATAAATTTTGAGGCAGAACGTTCCGTGAACACTCCGCGACGCGGAGAAAAATTGTCAATTCTGAGGAACAGGACACGGACCTGGTACCTAGATTTGCCCAACTTGTTCCTTCTTCATTTTCTAACCCCAATTCGCCTAAACTCAGTTCTTTTTCTCAAATTCCCTTTAGATTCAAATACCCAATATGTATGCACAAGAATCTAAATCAAACAACTCAAGGAAACAACATTTAATTTTAAGCTCAAGGAACTCCTGAATCTCAACCTAACTCAAGAACGAAGGCCAATTTTAAGAACAACATTCAAGATTCATCAACTTTCAACTTTCTAGAATGAACTTCACTGAAATAAACGTGATTGGCACATGGGTGAGCAAACCCAACGCTATGAAAGACTCACATACCTCTTAGGATCGAATCCGTGGCGAAATCCTCAAGCAAAACTTCAAGAACTTGGCGATTCCTTGCTTTTTCTCCTCGTCTTTATTCTTCTCTCAAAACCCTAACTTATTTTGATAAAACGTAAACTGAACCAAATCAGTTTAGACCCCATCTAAATTACCAAAAACGTAATTAAATAATTGGGTAGTGAAAAGACCATAATACCCTTCTAAAATCCGATTTTGACTTTTTTTATCTAGACAACCCAACTTCAAATAGGCATATCTCGCTCATACGAACTCAAAATTGATCAAACTTGGCGGCGTTGGAAAGATAACTCAAATATCTTTCCTACGGTATCTTTTAGAATACCTAACTCATCTTGATCTAGGAGTTATGGTCATTTGAAGTTGACCCAAAACTCATACTTAACATAACTTAACCAATTTTCCAGCTTTTTCATTCTTTCCAAAAATGGTTCTTTCTAATTCTAAGTCTTTCTAGTAGCGGGGTGTTACACCTACGACCCGTCAAACTCTTTACAGTTCGTCCTATCAAGTCGTAGGTCCAATATTTAGAAACTTAATTTTCCAAAACTCAACTTTGGTCTACGACTTCCTTCCTACGAGCCATAGGAATCCCTACATTTCGTAGGTTGTACTCGTAGAAACTTTCTTTAGACAATTTTTCTACATTTTTCTGTCCTTTTGGACTTTTCAACTTCTGAGGTTTTTACAAAAAAAGACTCAAATATCCTTTAAAATAATTGTATGGCAGACCTACGATTGCAACCTACGGCTTGTAGGAATTGTTATAGGCTATACTAGTCAACCATAGTTTGAGTGACTGGGGCCTAAAATTCATCTAACTTTGATGAGACCTTCCGACGGTCCGTATACCCAAACCGCAGAACTCAACTTTTACCCCAAAATTTCACCAAGTTTGGATTGCTTCTAAGGAACCCATCTACGGTCTGTAGAACATCCCACAACCTGTTCTAGTCAAAGGTTGATCAAGTTATTGGGGTTTCAAATATCTCAAAACTTGACCCACTTCCTACGGATGCACTCTACGGTCTGTAGAAGCATTTACGACCTATACAATTGATCCGTAGAACACAACCAGTAGCTAATAAGTGAAATCTTTCCTTTTCTAAATTCCGTGTTGTTACATTTATTTATGTACAATATTGATTCAAAAATTGAATAGGTAAATTTTAATTTAAATAAAATAAATTTGTAATCACAATATTTGTAATAGATATTTAAAATAGGTTCTCTATAAAGTAATCTTAGTATTAAAAGTACATAGATACCATTTTTTTATAATTTGACTCTTAAAAAAGCACTTTTTAAAAAAGATTAGTCAAACAAAATTTTCTTATCAAAATCATTTTTCAAATGAATTAATTAAACACAAATAATTTGTTTTCTAAAGGATTTTTTTAAAAGTCATTTTAAAAAAGTGTTTCTAAAACAAACAATTTATAGTAGAAACCGAAATAGGCTCTAGCAGCATAATATCATTTGTATTCGATTAGCAATTAATTACATAGATTTACAAGCTTTATTTCAACATATCATAAGCCTATCTGTATTTTATGACAAGTAATATTTTATGACCAGTAATTTAAAGATACAGATTTACTAGCCTTATTTGAACTAGTACAATAAATTCATTTATATATTTTATAAAGTAATTTAAAAATTACCGATTCATAAAGATTATACTAATTAATATGAAAATTTCATATCTTCCTTCAGCCCCTATATAAGAGTCCTAAATTGTCACGCCTCGAGCCTACACCTGGAGGTGGCTGGCACTCGAGAACCGTTGTTGGCCCCAAGCGAACCCTTCACGTGACTTACTTACTCAACGAAAGACTATATGCATATTTATAATGATTAAAAGCACGATACTTACTTGAATAATATCATAACTTAGAATGTTTAAAAGTCAACATTAAACTTGGCCAAAATGGCAACCTCAAGTATCAAAAACATAAGACAATAATAAAGTAGTGACAAATGAATTTAACTAACTAACTGTCTGTCTATGAAGCCTCTAAACAACTGAGATAAATGTCGGGACAGGCCCACGACATCCTAATGAACTAATAATAAAACTGAAAACAATAAAAGGGAATCCTCCGGAAGCAAGGAGGCTCACCAGAAGACTCTGAGTGCTCAAACTAGATCAACGAGATGCTTGATGCTGATCCTGGTTACCTGCGTCTGTATTATAAGACGATGCAGACAAACTGGCATTAGTACATTGAATGTACGAGTATGCGAGTTGGAATGCTAAACACAACTTAAGCTTGAGAAGAATCTAGAAGGAACACTTACCTTGACTTTACTCAACTCCTGAACAACTCAACTCAATATAAAGCAATTAAACACATGCAATATATATAAAGCTTGTAAAACAGTGGAAAAAAACTTAGTTCGTTAAAGAGAATGCAATAACAAACTCAACTTTACTTATATAATAAAGTAATATAGTTTCTGTGGGAGATTCTCTTACCGACAACCACCACTATGGGCCTAAGTGGCGATACAACGTCTTGCCCACGCTGCTAGAACTATCCTATACTTTGCCTTTATATAGAACGCTTAACTTAGTGGATCCACTAGCTTATGCTAAAAGCATCTTAAGGAGTCATATAAAAAGTATGATCATTTACTACCCATGATAGCTACAAGGTTTATAGAGACTTGAGTTAATACGAACTCGCATTCCCATATCGGTGCTCAATACTACTCCCAAAATATACTTAGCTCATATGTTTTTAAAAAAAACTTCTTTGTTTGATTTGAGATAATTACTCAAAAACTTAGCTTAAAAGCTCTCTTGGAATCGATGTTCCCTTTCTTGCTCAAATGTGAAAACATTTTAAACTCTTTGGGAATACATAGTCCCCATATACTTCTTTGAAGAAATGAACTTCAAATCTTTACTCTTTGCTTAACTTTAAACTTAAGTCTTAGAACAAAGTTAAACCGTTTGTGAAAGACTTTTGAAATCTTTAAAGAACTTCTCTTGACTTGCTTCTTAACTTCTAACTTGACTCTTAACTTTCCTTGAATTGAATTATGGATTCAAGGATTGTGATTTGTGATAGGAAAGATCTCATGATGTTTAAGAATGAGTTTAGATAGCTAAACATGAGAAAAGATAAAAAATTCACCGTCTGAGGGTGGGTCCGCGACGCGGAGAAGCATTAAAATTTTTTGTTTCGAAAATAACTTTTGCGGCAGAACGGTCCGTGACCGCTCCGCTATGCGAAACCATTTTCCCCAAATTTGGAGAGCAAGTCCGCGACGTAGAGGCACTGCCCAAATTTGTCCGACGAAATTTTCTTCTTCATTTTACAGCTCTAAACCCTCTAAATTCCATGGGATCTTTACCCAAACACTTAGAACCATCTATACCCTCAAATAACAGCAGATTCCACTCGAAAATACAACTAATAACGTGAATCAATCTCAAGAAAACTCCAACAACACAACCCACGAGGATTCAAACCAACTTCACTAAGAATTCAAGGGATTTACTTTCAAATCAATCACTTTGCTGAAATGAAACCAAGTTGGGCGCGAGGGTGAACTAACCCAACGCTATGTGATCTCACATACCTTGTAGGGATCACCCCTGACGAAAACCACAAGCTAAACTCGACGAAATCGACGAATCTTGAACGTTCTTCTCTTTTCTCCTCTTCTCCAAACCCTAGCGTAAAATTCACTTTTCTAAACTGACTAAAATCTGACTTTACCCCAATTAAACTCCTAAAAATGAGTTCGAATAATTAGGTAAGGAAAAGACTAAATTACCCTTCCAAAATCTGGATTGGACTTTTCTTATTCCAACATCCCAACTTCCGAAGGAAATAACTCACTCATACGAACTCGAAATTGTGCAAACTCAGCGGCGTTGGAAAGATCATTCCAAGAGATTTCCTACCATGTCTGGAAGTACACCTAACGCATCCTGAACTAGAAGTTATGGCTGTTTGAAGTTGACCAAAATTCAACTTATTCTAACTTAACAAAATTTCCAGATTTTCATTCTTTCCAAAAATGACTATTTCCAATTATTGGCTTCTTCCTAATTATTTCAATTTTGCGAGATGTTACAATATCTCCCCCTTGGGAACATTCGTCCTCGAATGAAATTATTCTTACTAGGCTAAGGGTGTAACATCAAGTTCAAACACTCAACAAGCAAATGCAAACAAACAACATGCTCACTCATAATTTAAAGAGTACTAAGAAGATAATTAGTACCTTGGTCTGCACTTTCTCCAGATTCAAAGAGATGTGGATATCTCTTCTTCATGTCCTCTTCAGCTTCCCAAGTAGCTTCCTCAACAAATTGGCTCCTCCAAAGGACTTTGACTGATGCTACCTCTTGTTATGCCATAATTTGACTATCTCTAGAAAAATCACTTTTTTGAAATGTTCTAAGTATAAAACAATTTGAGGAAAATACTTAGAAAAGAGTCGCCACTTAACTTTTTAAAGAAATTAAGAAAACTTAATTTAAAAAAACTCTAACAGATTAAGTCTTTAAAATTCTAGAGAAAATGGGTAATAGGTTCTTATTTACGCTTCAAGAAGGTTTTTAAGGCATTTGAAGCATCCGCTAACACGCGGTTATCCTACGACTTAGTTAGAATATATTTTGACTATTTTCATGAAAATGGTTTAATCTAATAATATTTATTTACAATATTCGATTAACTTGAGAAAATAGATTAAATAAATGACACATTTTATTTTATTTTATTTTTTAGAGAAAGGGGGCCTAAAATGAAACATTTGAATTAAATGCAAGTGGTTAAAATTTTAACAAAACTAAATCAATTAAAATTTATTTGACTCATAATGATTTAAACTAATTTGGATCATCTAGAGCATGAGGACTATCTTAAATTAATTAAAAAATGAAACGAACCAAAGTTTTGACTAACTTTGAGAAAGTGACAAAGTAAAGAAAAACATTTTTTTTTAGTTTATTTGAGAAAATACTCTAACTTAAAACAATTTTAAAAAATGAGTAAAAAAATGTTATTAAGTAAAGAGCATATCTTTTTTAAGAACAAATATACTTAATTAAAGATATAAAAAATTTGACCGGTATACTTGACATAAAATACAAGAACACAAAAGATATTTTAAAAGTAAATCAACATAAAGAAAATAACTCATCCTTTGGGGATCTAAGTAAGTTAATTAATAGTTCTAAAATTAGAGTTAAATAAAATTAGTCAGATATAATCAAAACAATTAGGCGAGTGAAAGAGATAATGAAATTGGGCCCCTTCTTGGGCCAATTTTGCTGCAAGTTTTTGGGTTTTAACCCAATCCCATTTTTGTATACACCTACTGTATATTAGTGTATATCACTGTGTATATCAGCTCTTTCCATGTATCTCTTGCTTCCGAACACCTGTATTTCACCTCAGACTTGTATTTTCACACTTTTCGACCTATATATGAGTGTATACCGATGTATATCAATGTATACAGGCTGTATCTCAGCCTATTTTCAGCTTTTTGAGACTTGTATATCTGCGTACTGTTTTGTGGAAGCTTCTGAAACTCAAATAATTGTGAAGGCCGACTCGAGTAAAAGGAGAATTTGGATTTCAACCCAACGAAATGCAAAAGAGGGGAGTCCCGATGGACTCATACCAGAGACAAGAAGGGTTCCCATGTAACAAGAGATAAAAGAACAAACTTAGCAGTTGTTTGTGGGAAATAACATTGCCAAAATTCACTATGATCATATTATGGAATAGAATATATATTTTGATCATCACATAATTGCAACAATAATGAAAACTAATTTGCTATTATTCTAATCTGGATAAAATTATGGCTGCATGTTTATTAAGCAACACATGCTACAAAACTTTACACTTTTTAACCAATTTGTAATTTGCAAAAGAAGTAGACAAAATAACATGGAGACCAACATCCACACATATTCCAACGATAGACCAATGATTTCAACTAGCAATCACACACACTACTTATACCCAGATTAAACAGATTGAAGCATATTTCATGAGATAATCTAACAGGAAGAAATCAACAATTGAAACCAATACTAACTAACAAATAAAATAAAGATTTGGTTGAATAAATTTCTTACAGAATAACCCATTAAGCCTAGCACGAGATCAACTTCAAGGAAGCAAACAAATTGATTTGTCTTAGACGAATCCAGTAATTGGCAGCATTTTATAAAGTTTGGTTGATATTTTGATATTAGCAACTATATAGATCTAAAGCTAAAGTAAGATCCGAACAAGGCATGTTGGACAATAAGACAATCCTAAGATTCAAAAATGGAGAAAACCAACTGTTAACGTCAACAAACAATAGATAGAATGACAAACAATCTTCACGTTAACTAGTTAAAGATCTGCCCCTATTTTCAAATAGAAAATGCCATTAACAGTAACCAAGTGAATGCATTTCTTGATGTTTAAGACAAGTTGGTGCGATAACCATGTTGAGAACTTTTAAGTCCAACAATCAAGCAGATGGATCAATGTAGACTTAGCATATATTTAAACAAGTATCACATTCGCAACCTAATAATCAAGTGTTGGACATCTAATTTAAAAGCTCACGGATAGGAATTCGGTTGAAGGAAAGCGAGTGTTGGAATAAGCCAAGGTTTGGAAGGTAACAAAATCTCGTTCTTGTCCTTAAGTCAATTACAAGTAGCAAATAATGCTTTGGCAAGCATCTAAATGAGACAGAGACATAAACTCAATCCTAACATGACACATTGGACCATTAGACGGTAACAAGATTTAATGAAAGGGGAAGGAAGTTATCACATCCAGAAAACGACATGCTACTACCCCATTTGCTGATTCCGAGATTCCAGCGATTTTGAAGACAATAACAAGTAATAACTCACAATGAACAACAGAAGGACGGACGCTTGGGTAGGCCAACGCAAGCACGACAACATGTTAAACTCGGCAGATTCAGGTGTATAACAACAGAGACATACTAACAACTTATATGAATATGGAATTTGAGAACCCAAATCAGAACATCTTCAAACAACCCACAACTTTGAACTTGAATAGCCTCCTTTTACTCGAAATAAACATTAAAGTTAATGTCACAGCTACTTTAATATTATTGCGATAAGGCATCCAAGCTGATTACTTTAGCAGGAGAGGTCAATTTATAAGACGAGGAGTGGAACGAGACCTAATCTTTTCTATTACAGTAACTTCCAATGCAAATTGATAGCAGCAAACAACTTATCAAAATTTACAACATGTTCATGAAAGTAGCATTTTGAACCAGTCGCATTATCAATTCAAACAGCCTTAACACATATGACTCGATGTATATTCGGAAGTAAGTGAATAATAAGAATGTGAGCTAATCTTAACAATTTTTCCAACCAAACAATGGAAGTTATAACTAAGGGGCTTGACAAGGAAGTTAAATGAAAGCATGATCATGATATCAAATAACAATCAGATAGCATTCATGCTTATCAGTCATACCTATATGATGGCTAGATCGAAGGAAGCATAAAAAGACTATGCTAAAACCCACACGGTTAATTTGGACCAACATGAAAATAGATTCACACGATACTATAACGTATCTCATATTATAAAGAAGCATATCAACATGAAAATGGGTACTTAAAAGAAGAAGAACTACAATATTGAATAAAATTTTTAGATTTTGACTAGTGACTAACATAAAAAAAAACAGAGCTACACTTAAAATAAAGACAACAATCAGTTTTTTTTTTGCAACCCCATTTCGAAGACAGAATGTGAAAGGCAAGACACATATTTAGGAAAAGACCAACTATGAGCATACGAATCAAATTAAAACAAGACTAAGGTGAATTACGAACATGATATTGCAAGATGAAAACACAAAGGAATATGGATAGTGTTCGATTCGAGCAAAAAACGAAAGTAGATACTACGAGATTAGGTAAACATGATAAAAATCTATTACAGTAATTCAAAACGACAAAGCGAATAACCAAAGGACACTGAAGAAGAAAAACTATACAGTAAATATACTCTAAACTTAGACCAAATGAACAACAAAAGATTTCAAACAAAATTAAATGGAGATAGCTAGCTTTATTAGTATTCACTCTGCTCACTGTCCAGGAATTAGGGGAAAGCTACGCTAAAGAGGAATAAAACATTAAGACAAGGTACTAACCACACTTAATAATAGAACTCATATAAAAAAATGAACACACAATGTTGTATTGAATCAGAATGTAAGAGGGGTGGAATTACCTTTCTCGGAGCAGCGAGCTGGGACGACGAGCTTGAGAGGGCAGCGATTCTTCCACCACAAAAGCCAAATACGAATAGCAAACCAAGAAAATCTGAATGGGGACCTTCTCGGAACTTAGAACAAGAAAGCTAAATATAAAATTTTAAGTGTAAAGTTACTACTGCCAAAGAACTCAAACTCAAACTCCGAAAAAAACCCCTTCCCATCACTTGAGCATGAGAAATTATTTATAGGGAAAGATTGAGCGAGTTAGGGGGGGAAATCCATTGGAGAAATTCAAAAAAAATAATTTGAATTTCTTTCCTCCTTTCCAGATCAACATTGAAAGAGATTTGAAGATCTCTGAAAATGGGGGGAAAGGAAACAACGATGTGATCGATTAGGTTTGCTAGGATTATGGGTTCTGCAGGGTAGTTGGACGAGATTTCTGGATTTGCTGGGATTTTTCACTGGATTTCTGGGTTTGCGTGCTACGTTCTTCGCTAGAAGAAGAAGAAGAAAATGTACAGGGATAGCGTATGTACTGCTATACATATTGATGTTGTACGTTGTGTATGTATTGGTGGATATGGTTTGGGTCTTTTGGAATTGAGAATAGGCTGATGTGTTTGGATGAAGAGTTCTTAGTGGGCTGGTAATGGGTTTGAGGAATTATTTGGTGTTGAAAATTGTAATTGGGCCTTTAGGAAGTGGCCCAAATTTCTTAAAAGACGGGGTAAGCAATTGACTACAAATTGTTATTTAAATAAAATGAATTAATATAAATTAATGAATGAACTTATTAATCTTAACGAAATAAAACAATTAATTTACTTGTAAACAAATTTACTCAAAAATATAAACATAACTTGAACTTAATCAAGCAAAAAATCTTTTTTTAGATGATTTTCGAATATTCTTAAAACATACTAATTATATACATAATTATATAAAACACATATATTTTTTTTAAAAAAAATTATAAAAAATAAAACAACTATTTAAAATAACTTGCAAACTATATTATTATTATTTTAACTAATTATTTTAAATTGTTTGAAATTGAAGAAGCTCGATGATTAATCTATAATGTGGAGGTCCAAAATTGGGTGTCAACACCTCTTTTGTTCTCAACTTGCGAACTTGACAATCTAGAATCTGAACAGGAATCTCCTAATAAGATAAGCTATCATTGTTCCCAATATTTTCAGTTGGTATGATAAATGGAGGATCGCCCATGCACTTCTTCAACATGTAGATGTGAAACACCGGATGAACCGCGGCTAACTCTTGTGGCAGCTCCAACTCATAAGCTACCTTGCCAATCCTCTTGGATATTCGATAAGGTCCAATATACCAGGGACTAAGTTTCCCCTTCTTACCAAACCTCATAATACCTTTCATGAGTGAGACTTTTAGATATACCCAATCATCTACTTCAAACTCTAACTCCCTTCTCCTAACATCAGTGTAGGATTTTTGACGACTCTGTGCCGTTTTCAACCTCTCTTGAATCACTTTCACCTTCTCCATAGCTTGATGAACTAGATCTGGTTCTATCAACCCTGCTTCACCAACTTCAAACCATCCAATAGGAGATCTGCATCTTCTCCCATAAAGAGCTTCATATGGAGCCATCTGGATGCTAGAGTGGTAACTATTATTGTATGCAAATTCAATAAGGGGTAGGTGATCATCCCAATTACCTTTGAAATTAATCACACAGGCCCTCAACATATCCTCTAAGGTATGAATAGTGCGCTCTGCTTGACCATCTGTCTGAGGATGAAAAACAGTACTCAAGTTCACCTTTGAACCCAAGCCTTTCTGGAATGACTTCCAAAACTGTGCAGTAAATTGAACACCCCTAGCTGATATAATCGAAACAGGGACTCCATGAAGTTTTACCACCTCTTGAATATAAAACCTGGCATAATCTTCTACTGAAAGGGTAGTCTTTACCGGTAAAAAGTGGGCTGATTTTGTCATTATATCAACAATCACCCAAATGAAGTCATGTTGCCTGCGAGACCTTGGCAAGCCTGTGATGAAATCCATGTTTATCATCTCCCACTTCCATTCCGGAAGTTCTATATTCTGAGCCAAACCACTGGGCCTTTGGTGCTCTACTTTAACTTGTTGGAAATTTGGACACTTAGCAACAAATTCTGCAATGCCCTTCTTCATACTATTCCACCAATATACCTCTTTCAAGTCACGATACATCTTTGTGGAACCTGGGTGAATAGAATATCTGGAGCTATGAGCTTCCTCCATGATCTCTCTTGGAGTCCATCCACCATTGGTACACACAATCTACCTTGATATATCAGTACACCATCTCCCCCTTGTTCAAAAGCCATAACTTTCTGCTTATGAACATTTGCCTTCAATTCAAATAAAATGGGATCTTGGTCTTGCTTCTCTTTTACTTCTGTCACTAATGATGATTCAGCCCCATTCATCACCACTACTCCTCCTTCTGCGGAATCCATCAGTCGGACTCCTAAGCGTGCAATTCTATGCACATCTTTCGCTAACTCTCTTTTTTCCTCCTCCACATGGGCAATACTACCCATATACAACCTGCTTAAAGCATCAGCAACAACATTAGCCTTACCTGGGTGGTAAAGAATACTCATGTCATAATCCTTGAGTAATTCTAACCACCTCCTTTGTCTGAGATTAAGCTCTTTATGAGTGAACACATATTGAAGACTCTTGTGATCAGTGAATACATCAACATGAACACCATACAAATAATGACGCCATATCTTCAAAGCAAATAGTACAACAGCCAACTCTAAGTCATGGGTTGGGTAATTCTTCTCGTGAACTTTCAACTGTCTGGAGGCATAAGCTCTAACTTTACCATTCTACAGTAATACACAACCCAAACCAACTCTAGATGCATCACAATGCACACAAAACATTGAGTACCTTCCGGTAAGGTCAACACTGGGGCAGTAGTCAACCTCTTTTTCAATTCCTAAAAGCTTTTCTCACAAGATTCAGACTATTGAAACTCTACTATTTTCTGAGTTAACTTGGTCAAAGGGGAATAAATAGATGAGAACCCCTCTATGAACCTTCTGTAATATTCAGCCAAACACAAGAAGCTCCTAATATCAGTTGGAAATGTGGGTCTAAGCTAACTCTGCACCGCCTCTATCTTTTGAGTATCAACTCTAATTCCATTGCCGGAAACTATGTGGCTCAAGAATGCCACAAACTCTAGCCAAAACTTACATTTCGAGAAATTAGCATACAACTCTTTATCTTTCAGAGTCTGAAACTATTCTGAGATGACTAGCATGATCTTTTTCATTCCTTGAATAAATTAGTATGTCATCAATGAAGATGATAACAAACATATCCAAGTAAGGTTTGAAGACTCTATTCATAAGGTCCATGAACGTTGCAGGTGCATTAGTTAAACCGAACGATATGACAAGAAACTCATAATGACCATAACGGGTCCTGAATGCTTTCTTTGGAATATCACATTATCTTACTCTCAACTGATGGTAGCCAGATCTTAGGTCCATCTTAGAAAAACAAGAAGCACCATGAAGTTAATTGAAAAGATCGTCAATTCTCGGAAGAGGATACTTATTCTTGATGGTAACCTTGTTCAACTGGCGGTAATCTATACACATCCTAAGGGAACGATCTTTCTTTCTCACAAATAAGACCAGAGTGCCCAAGGTGAGACACTTGGTCGAATGAAACCTTTCTCTAAAAGATCTTTCAACTGCTTTTTAAGCTCTTTCAACTCTGCTGGTGCCATTCTGTATGGCGGAATAGATATAAGACGAGTATCTGGAAGAACATCTATACCGAAGTCTATCTCTCTCTCAGGAAGGACTCTGAGTAGATCATCTGGAAAGACATCTGGAAACTCTTTTACTATAGGAATTGACTGAATGTGCGGTATCTCAACTCTTGAGTCATTAACTTGGACTAAGTGATATACACCCCTTAGAAACCAACTTCATTTCCTTAAGGTACAAAATGAAACAACCCGTAGGTACTGTTGAACTACTTTTCCACTCTAAGGCTGGCTCATTTGGAAACTAGAACTTGACAACTCGAGTTCTACAATCAACTGAGGCATAATAGGCATGAAGCCAGTCCATACCAAGAATAACATCAAAATCTACTATGTCGAACTCAATTAAATCAGTCATGGTACTCTTGTGATTGATGGAAATGGGACAATCACGATAAAATCCCTCTGCTAGAATAAACTCACCAACAGGTGTAGAAACACGGAATGGTTCACTAAGTTTCTCAGGAATAACATCAAAATTCATAGCAACATATGGAGTTACAAAAGATAAACTCGCTCCTGGGTCTAGCAAAGCATAAACAGTAAAGTCAAAGACTTGGATCATACCAGTGACAACATCTGGAGAGTTCTCTTGCTCTTGGCTATTAGTTATCGCATAAAGGCGGTTTGCTCCTCTGCCAGTACCGGAAGTAGCTCCTCTAGGTGCAGTCCTGTCTGGTGGAGCAACTGATGAAGATTAGGCTTTATTTCCCTGACTTCCACTAGCTTGCCTGTTCTTAGGACACTCTTTCATGAATTGACCTTCTTTCCCACACTTGAATCAACCTGAATGGCCATCACGACACTTACCTAGGTGGATTCTGCCATACCTAGCACATGCAGGAGCCTAGTTACCTCCTTGTGCCACACTACCTTGAGACTGTGCAGGTCTAGCCCTGGAGTTCTACGAATTCTGACCATTATACTCACCTTTGTTTCTAGGTGCAGGTGCACTAGCAGATGATGGAGCAGCTCCCTTTTGCTTTTATTGAAAGGACGAACGGTTAACATTACCTTTCTGCTGCCCAGACTCATTCCCTGTCTTAGCTTTCTTATTTCTGAATTCCTCCCTATCCCTCAGCTTCTCTTCCTAAACCTGTTGCACATAGACCATCAACCTTGATATGTCCATGTCCCCGATTAGCATCGCAGCCCTACCTTCCTTTCTAGACAGACGAGACGGCCCAACAACAAATAAGCTCATTCTACTCCTCATGTTCGCAACCATCTCCGGAGCATAATAGGATAGTTGGGTGAACTTCAACTCATACTCATGAACACTTAAGGAATCCTGCTTAAGAGTAAGAAATTCCCGTACCTTAGCCTCTTTCAGTTCTCGGGGAAAGAAACGCCCCAAGAAAGCCTCCTCAAAACATGCCCAACTCGCAGGCGGTGCATCATCATCTCTACCCCCCTTCCATTGGTCAAACCAAGTCATAGCAACATTCTTCAGTTGATATGCAGCTAGCTCAGCTCTCTCAGTATCAACAACATGCATCACATCAAACACCTTTTTCAGTTCATCAACAAAGTTCTTCGGATCCTCAAAAGTGCTTGAACCAGTGAAACTTGGAGGATTCATCCTTAAGAACTCACGAATCCTTGAAGTGTCAGCCTCTTCTTGTCGAGCTCCTCTTTGTTGCCCAACCTGGTTAGTCACAGCTTGACTTAACATCCTTATGGCTTCTCTGAACTCAGCATTGGTAACTTCCCCTTGGGGTTGCACTTCAGGTGCATTTGGTAACTCCTGCTCCTCAACATTCCCCGTAGCAAGACGACCTCTGACAACTCTTCGTGGAGGCATGATTATCTAAAAACACGCACAAGCACGGATTACAAGGAAACGTTTTAGAGATCAAACTCCAACGCACGAAATGAGTGTGAAAGAAGTGAGAAATTTTCCTAAGTGTTGCGGCCTCCTAATTATAGATGTGGCGTGCTTCACACCGATAAGTAGGACTCTATAGACACGGCTTCATAGACTCCCTAGGACTTTAGAACTTTGTGCTTTGATACCAAGTTTGTCACTCCCCGAGCCTACACCCAAGATGTGGCTGGCACTCGAGAACTATTGCTGGCCCCAAGCGAACCCTTGGCCTGGCTTACTTACTCAGTGGAAAACTATATGCATATTTATAATGATCAAAAGCATTATACACAGTTGAATAATATCATAACTTAGAATGTTTAAAAGTCAACATTCAACTTGGCCAAAATGGCAACCTCAAATCTCAAAAACATAAGCCAATAATAAAGTAGTGACAAATGAATTTAACTAACTGACTGTCAGTTTGTGAAGCCTCTAAACAACTGAGATAAATGTCGAGACATGCCCACGACATCCTAATGAACTAGTAATAAAATTGAAAATAATAAAAGGGAATCCTCCGGAAGCAAGGAGGCTCACCACAAGACTCTGAGTGTTCAAATTGGATCAACGAGGCGCTGGATGCTGATCCTGGTTACCTGTGTCTGCATCATAAGATGATGCAGACCAACTGGCATTAGTACATTGAATGTACGAGTATGCGAGTTGGAATGCTAAACACAACTTAAGCTTGAGAAGAATCTGGAAAGAACACTTACCATGGCTTTACTTAACTCCTGAACAACTCAACTCAATATAAAGCAATTAAACACATGTAGTATATATGTAGCTTGTAAAACAGTGGAAAACAACTTAGTTTGTTAAAGAAAATGTAATAACAAACTTAACTTTACTTATATAATAAAGTAATATAGTTTCTGTGGGAGATTCTCTAACCGACAACCACCACTATGAGCCTAAATGGTGATACAACGTCTTGCCCACGCTGCCAGAACTGTCCTATACTTTGTCTTCAGATAGAATGCTTAACTTAGTGGATCCACTAGCTTATGCTAAAAGCATCTTAAGGAGTTATCTAAAAAGTATGATCCTTTACTACCCATGATGGCTACATGGTTTATGGAGACTTGAGTTAATATGAACTCGAATCCCCATATCAGTGCACAATACTACTCCCAAAATATACTTAGCTCATATGTTTTTAAAACAAACTTCTTTCTTTGATTTAAGATAATTACTCAAAAACTTAGCTTAAAGCTCTCTTGGAATCGATGTTCCCTTTCTTGCTCAAATGTGAAAACATTTTAAACTCTTTGGGAATACATAGTCCCCATATACTTCTTTGAAGAAATGAACTTCAAATATTTACTCTTTGCTTAACTTAAAACTTAAGTCTTAGAACAAAGTTAAAATGTTTGTGAAAGAGTTTTGAAAACTTTAAAGAACTTCTCTTAACTTGCTTCTTAACTTCTAACTTGACTCTTAACTTTCCTTGAATTGAATTATGGATTCAAGGATTGTGATTTGTGATAGGAAAGATCTCATGATGTTTAGGAATGAATTTAGATAGCTAAACATGAGAAAAGATAAAAAATTCAATGTCTGAGGGTGGGTTCGCGATGCGGAGAAATATTAAAATTTTTGTTTCGAAAATAACTTTTGAGGCAAAACGGTCTGTGATTGCGACGCGACGCGAAACCATTTTTCACAAATCTGGGGAGCAAGTCCGCGACGCAGAGGCACTGCCCAGATTTGTCTGACAATTTTTTTTTCTTCGTTTTACCTCTCTAAACTCCATGGGTTCTTTCCCCAAACACTTAGAATCATCAATACCCTCAAATAACATCATATTCCACTCGAAAACACAACTAATAACGTGAATCAATCTCAAGAAAACTCCAACAACACAACCCACATGGATTCAAATGAACTTCATCAAGAATTCAAGGGATTTACTTTCAAATCAATGTACTTTGCTGAAATTGAATCAAGTTGGGCGCGTGGGTGAACTAACCCAACGCTATGTGATCTCACATACCTTGTAGGGATCAACCCCGACGAAAACCACAATCTAAACTCGACGAAATCGACGAATCTTAATCGTTCTTCTCCTTTCTCCTCTTCTCCAAGCCCTAGCGTAAAATTCACTTTTCTAAACTGACTAAAATCTGACTTTATTCCAATTAAACTCCTAAAAACGAATTAGAATAATAAGGTAAGGAAAAGACTAAATTACCCTTCCAAAATCCGGATTAAACTTTCCTTATTCCAACAGCCCAACTTCCAAAGGGCATAACTCACTCATACGAACTCGGAATCGCACAAACTCAGCGGCATTGGAAATATCATTTCAAGAAATGTCCTACCATATCTAGAAGTACACCTAAATCATCTTGAGCTAGAAGTTATGGCCGTTCGAATTCGACCAAAACTCAACTTATTCTAATTTCTAGATTTTCATTCTTTCCAAAAATGACTATTTCCAATTATTGGCTTCTTCCTAGTTATATCAATTTTGCGAGATGTTACATAAATGGCATCGGCAATTCATACTTTCATAGCATACAAAAGTTCAATATTGAAAAAAACATGAAGAGTTTCACTATGCTTTTTCTTTTCTCTATGACAATATTTTTCACTTTGTTTGACCATTAACTAGGTATGATTTATTTGATGCATATGAAATTATTTTATCAATAAGTATGTGTTTAGATATATGTTTTCATTATTCGTTTTTTGAATCATGTCGATTTATGTGTAATCTTCTTATTATTTTGTATCAGGTGATGATACTAAATTTTGCCTATGAACTTTTACGACTAATGATGTATGTGATAATATTAGTTATGGAAATCTAGCTCTATTTCACTGGCCAGCAAGTTTGATACCTCATGATTGTGTTTGTACTGCAGCAAGAAGCAATCAAAGCCTTTGTACCTGTCAAATTCGTTGTTAAACAAAATTATGCAATAAAAGTGGTTATTATTGATGTTAATTGAGTAATCATGCATGTCCATTTAATGATTGAGAATAAATAAAAATAAATAGCTATCAAAAGTTGAACAATATTTTTTATGAGTGGAAAAGCTTTTAACTTTAAAAGTTGTGAGATCAAAATAGCAATTAAAAGTTGAACAATATATTTTCGGGATAAGGGCTTGAAAAATATCCTAACTTTGGTCGGATTTGCTGTTGTGATACTAAACTTTCACGAGGACCTATTACCACCCTAGACTATTTAATAGTGTATTTTTTACCCCCCTGAACTATTTAATAGTGTATTTTAAAGGTATATATGTGCCCACGTGGACAAATTACTATTTATAATTTTACATTATTTTTTATGTCCACGTGGGCAAATATATATGTTTAAAATACGGTATTAAATAGTCTAGGGAGGTAATAGGTCCTCATGAAAGTTTAGTATCGCAACAGCAAATTCAACCAAAGTTGGGTATTTTTCAGACCCTTATCCCTATTTTTTCTCTTCAAACAAGCGTCATTAATAGAGCAATTTTGTAATTTTATCAAACCAATGTAACATATCAAATGACACATGTCAAAACAATGTAATAATAGATTATATAAATCATTATTATCAGATATATTTACTTTCCTTTTGCATCTTCAAAATTAAAATGGATAGATAAAGTTGATTGTTCAAGAATATCATTAGGTGCCCACTTAAATGACCAATAAATTATCTCATTTTTGAGAGTAAATAATCAACATAAAATTTTAGATCAATATACAATCTATAGGTATAAACATTGCGAAATTTATTTAACAACTTTGAAAGATAAATTTTGTTATTTAACTACATCATTTTTTGTCTCTAACACCATTAAAGTTACAATTTCAAAAGGTAAGTTCGTTTTCTTCTTTTTATCTACTAAAAATAGAAATTAGCGACAAATAAATTATGTAGTTAAACAAAAAAATTATTTCTCATATTTATCGATTAATTAATAAGATATTATAAGTCACAAGATATTTAGTGATAGATTTGAGATAAATTTTGTAACTAATATCATTTTATTTTTCTATTAATATTAATATCGAATATAGTGGTAGGTGGAAAATAATTTTTACTATTAAATAAAAGTTTGGGGTTCGGGCTTTCAGGATTAAATAACATCTGATAGGGGCGTTTTACCCTCAAATTGATACTTTCCGACTCAAATCTACATTAGTTGGATGGAAAATGGGTATCAAATAATTTGTGAAAGAAAAAAAATTTCCTATAACTATCCACAAATTTATATTTTATTTTACTTTTCAAAGTTAGAATAAATGGCGTTTCCTATTAAAAGTATTTCAACCCGATTATGAATTTTAGATTTAACATTCTTTTTTATCCATTAATATATGGAAGTTATATTTACCATTTGGGACTTATTTGAGAGGTTTATGTTGGGGCCCAAAGGGAAAAGTGTGTTTTGAACCAAACAAAACCATTCTCGATAGCATCAGATTTTGTTTTACTGAATGTTGTTATAAGCCTTCATCTTTGTAAGAAAATAAGTCTTAATTGTGTATGTGGAAAAAATATGGCATCATGGTGTAATAAGGAGCCTCCCTATCTCTTCAATTTGTGATCGTGGATGAGTTTATCATGACCACAAAGGGAAATAATGTCATGAAAATAAAAGTGAAAATCAAAAAAAATTAATTCATTTCAAGACTTTTGAGGATTTTGAAGCTCCACCTAGGACAATTATTTTTACCTGAGTTCCTACATCAATTCTCTAAATCAATCCTACGAGTCAATACTACGACCCGTCAAACTCTCTACAGTTCATCCTATCAAAGCGTAGGTCCAATATTTAGAAACTTAATTTTCCAAAACTCAACTTTGGTCTATGACTTCCTTCCTATGACCCATAGGAATTCCTACGGTTCGTAGGTTGTACTCATAGAAACTTGCTTTAGTCATTTTTTTCTGCATTTTTCTTTCCTTTTGGACATATAAACTTTTGAAGTTTTTATAGAAAAAGACTCAAATATTCTTTAAAATAATTGTATGGCAGACCTACCATTGCAACCTACGAATTGTAGGAATTCTTACAAACTATACTGGTCAATCTTAGTTTGAGTGACTGGACCTAAAATTCATCTAACTTCGATGAGACCTTCCAATGGTCCGTATACCCAAATCGCAGAACTCAAATTTTACCCCAAAATTTCACCAAGTTTGGATTGCTTCTAAGGAACCCATCTACGGTCTGTAGAACATCCCACTACCTGTTCTAGTCAAAGGTTGATCAAGTTATTGGGGTTTCAAATATCTCAAAACTTGACCCACTTCCTACGGATGCACTCTACGGTCTGTAGAAGCATTTACGACCTATACAATGGATCCGTAGAACACAACCAATAGCTAATAAGTGAAATTTTTCCTTTTCCAAATTCTGAGGTGTAACATTTAGTTATGTATAATATTGATTCAAAAATTGAATATGTAAATTTTAATATAAATAAAATAAATTTTTAATCACAATATTTGTAATAGCTATTTAAAATAGGTTCTCTCTATAAATTAATATTAGTATTAAAAGTACATTGATAAATACAATTTTTTCATAATTTGACTATTAAAAAAGCACTTTTAAAAAAAAAGATTAGTCAAACAATTTTTTTTTTATCAAAAGCATTTTTCAAATGAATTAGCCAAACACAAATAGATTTTTTTCTAAAGCATTTTTTAAAAAAGTCATTTTTAAAAAGTGTTTCTAGAAAAAAGCAGTTTATAGCAGAAACTGAAATAGGCTCTAGCAGCATACTATCATTGGTATTCTATTAGCAATTAATTACAAAGATTTACTAGCTTTATTTCAACATATCATAAGCTTATTTGTATTTTATGATAAGTAATATTTTTTGACCAGTAATTTAAAGATACAAATTTACTAGCCTTATTTGAACTAGTACAATAAATTCATCTATATCTTTTATAAAGTAATTAAAAGTTACAGATTTATAAAGTTTATACTAATTAATATGATAATTTCATATCTTCCTTGGGCCCCTATATAAGAGTCCTAATGGCATAGACAATTCATAATTTCATAGCATACAAAAGCTCAATAGTAAAAAAACCATGAAGAGATTCACTATGCTTTTTCTTTTCTCTATGACAATATTTTTCACTTTGTTTGACCATTCACTAGGTATGATTTTTTTATCCGATGCGTATGAAATTATTTTATCAATAAGTATGTGTTCAGATATATGTTTTCATTATTCATTTTTTTAATCAGGTCGATTTATGTGTAATCTTCTCATTATTTTGTATCAGGTGATAATGATACTAAATTTTGCCCAGGAACTTTTACGACTAATGATGTATGTGTTAATATTAGTTGTGGAAATCTAGCTCTATTTCACTGGCCAGCAAGTTCGATGCCTCATGATTGTGTTTGTACTGCAGCAGGAAGCAATCAAAGTCTTTGTACCTGTCAATTCGTTGTTAAACAAAATTACGCAATAAAAATGGTTATTATTGATGTTAATTGAGTAATGATACATGTCCATTTAATGATCGAGAATAACTAAAAACAAATAGAAATCAAAAGTTGAACAATATTTTTTATAAGTGAAAAAGGTTAACTTTAAAAGTTATGAGATCAAAATTGCAATTAAAAGTTGAACAATATTTTTTCCCTTCAAACAAAGTGTCATTAATAGAGCAATTTTGTAATTTTATCAAACCAATGTAACATATAAAATGACACATGTCAAAACAATGTAATAATAAATTATATAAATTATTATTATCACATATATTTACTTGCCTTTTGCATCTTCAAAATTAAAATAGATAGATGAAGTTGATTGTTCAAGAAAGTCATTAGGTGCCCACTTAAATGACCAATAAATTATATCATTTTTGAGAGTAAATAATCAACATAAAATTGATCAATATACAATCTATGTATATAATCATTGCGCTATTTATTTAACAACTTTGAGAGATAAATTTTGTTATTTAACTGTTTAATTTTTTGTCGGTAACACCATTAAAGTTACAATTTCAAAAGGTAAGTTCATTTTCTTCTTTTTATCTACTAAAAATAGAAATTAGCGATGAACAAATTATGTAGTTAAACAAAAAAATTTATTTGTCATATTTATCGATTAATTAATAAGAAATTATAAGTCACAAGATATTTAGTGACATATTAGCAATGAAGTTTGTAACTAATAGCATTTTATTTTTCTATTAGTATTAATATCTAATATAGTGGTAGGTGTAAAGTAATTTCCTTGAATAAAAGTTTGGGGTTCGGGCTTTGAGGATTAAATAACATCTGGTAGGAGCGTTTTACCCCCAAAATGATAATTTTCGACTCAAATCTACATTAGTTGGATGGAAAATGGGTATCAAACATTGTGTGAAAAAATAATATAAACAAAAAAACTTCCTATAACTATCCACAAAATTATATTATATTTTACTTTTCAATGTTTGATTAAATGGCACTCCTATTAATAATGTTTCAACCCGATTATGAATTTTAGAGTTAACATTTTTTTTATCCATGAATATGTAGAAGTTATATTTACCATTTGGAACTTATTTGAGAGGTTTATGTTGGGGCCCAAAGGGATGAGCATGTTTTGAACAAAAAAAACATTCTGGATAGTATTGAATTTTGTTTTTCTTAATGTTGGTATAAGACTTCGTCTTTGTAAGAGAATAAGCCGTAATCGTGTATGAGGAAAAAATATGGCATCATGGTGTAATAAGGAGCCTTGCGATCTCTTTAATTTGTGATAGTGTCTGACCCCATCAGGATCACCAAGGGAAATAATTTCAGTAAAATAAATAGTGATTATCAAAAAAAATTAATTCATTTCAAGACATTTGAGGATTTTGAAGATCCACCTAGGACAATATTTTCTGCTTGAGTTCCTACGTCAAATCTCTAAATCAATCCTACGAGTTAGTCCTACAACCCGTCAAACTCTCTACAGTTCGTCCTATCATGTCGTAGGTCCAATATTCAAAAACATAATTTTCCAAAACTCAACTTTGGTCTACGACTTCCTTCCTACGACCCATAGGAATTCCTACGTTTCATAGGTTGGACTCGTAGAAACTTACTTTAGTCAATTTTTCTGCATTATCTTTCCTTTTAGACTTTCCAACTTCCGAGGTTTTTACAGAAAAAGTCCCAAAGACCCTTTAACATAACTATATGGCATACCTACGATTGCAACCTACAGCTTGTAGGAATTCTTACTGACTATACTGGTCAACCATAGTTTGGCTGACTGGGTCTAAAATTCATCTATATTCGATGAGACCTTTCGACGGTCCATATACCCAAACCGCAGAACTCAACTTTTACCCCAAAATTTCACCAAGTCTAGATTGCTTCTACGGAACCCATCTACAGTCTGTTAAACATCCCACGACCTGTTTTGGTCAAAGGTTGATCAACTTATTGGGACTTCAAATTTCCCAAAACTTGACCCACTTCCTACGGATGCACTCTACGCTTTGTAGAAGCATCTACAACCCGTAGAATGGGTCCGTAGAACACAACCAGTAGCTAATAAGTGAAATCTTTCCTTTTCCAAATTTCGAGGTGTAACATTTATTTATGTATAATATTGATTAAAAATTGAATATGTAAATTTTAATTTAATTAAAATAAAATTTTAATCACAATATTTGTAATAGATATTTAAAATAGTCTCACTCTATAAAATAATCTTGGTATTAAAAGTACATTGATACCTACCATTTTTCATAATTTGACTCTTAAAAGCACTTTTTAGAAAAAGATTAGTCAAACAAAATTTTCTTATCAAATGAATTAGCCAAACACAAATAATTTTTTTCTAAAGAATTTTTTTAAAAAGTTTTTTCAAAAAAGTGTTTCTAGAAATAAAAAGTTTTTGTAGAAATCGAAATAGGCTCTAACAGCATAATATCATTTGTTTTCTATAATCAATTAATTACATAAATTTACTAGCTTTATTTCAACATGTCATAAGCTTATTTGTATTTATGACAAGTAATATTTTATGACCAGTAATTTAAAGTGTCACACCCCAAATCCGGATGTGATGGTACGTGTCCATTTCCCACCGGACACGTCAACCTAACCCAACCACAACGATAGAGAAGTAGAAATACGAGAATAAAAGATAATAAATAAGCGGAAGACTTTAATTAAAACTCAACACTACCCAGAATTTGGTTGTCATATGTACAAACCTCTAAATACAGAATTCGAATAAAAATATACAAGTCTCAGAGTATAGTTCTCGAATAGAACAAAACTGAAAGTAAAGATAACTCAAGGGCACGTCTGGAATGAACCGTTACCTCTCGAGTATGTCCCGAAGCTCAATCTGCTAAAGAAAATACTAAGCCGAATCTGAGAGAGCTGTCAACCGACACAATTGTGTAGAAGCAAGGGTGAGTACCGAAAACCAAAGGTACTCGCAAGTAACTCTAAACTAAGCAAAACTAGCAGCTACAAACAACTCCTTTCAATCCCAACCGAACCACCGAAACTTCAATCTAACAGCAAACCAACCAACCTATACTAAACAGATCATATTCAACAGCCAGAACCAACAGTTTATCCTCATCAACCTCAGATCAACAAATAAGAGCAAGTAGATCAAATTCCACATAAAAAGGGTAAACCGATACAATCCACACATCACAGACAAAGATAAGGCAAATGCGATGCAAAATGCAATAATGATGTCATGTAGTCGTGATGCATGTCTGTCCTACGATACACATCTGTTGACATAATCAATCCGCGCTGAATACTCAAATCAGAACCCATGGGGGCCATACATAGACCACGTATCACCACCGGAACCAGATCCCATCAGCATCCAAATCGCTAGCCGGAGCTAGTCCATCTCATATACCTCTAGCCGGAGCTAGTCTCAACTGTGTCTCATATCCATCCATCCTCGTATCAGTGTCTCAGAACTCATGCAACAGATAGTTCACACATGGGATGAATAATGAATATGCACATGTCATCAATCACAATCATATCACGATCACATCATAGTATTACACATCATCTGTCTCAATCACAACCATATCACGACCACATCATAGTATTATACATCACCTGTCTCAATCACAACCATATCACGACCACATCATAGTATTACACATCATTTGTCTCAACATCGATGTCTGTATCAATCATAGCCTACTCATGCTCTTCTATCCCCTCAATATCAGTTATGACATGACTTATTCAACAAATTCAAGTCACATATAACACATTTAACTCGTTTTATTCCCCATCTTTCATTTACAACAATTTCAATCAACAAATAAAACTCATCCTCAATCCCCATTACTCCCCAACACAATTAGGAAAGTAGTCATGCGTAGTCTAAGAGTTTTACAAAGTTTGGAAGCCACTTGCCTTAAAACGAACTCCAAAAGTTACGTGACTTGAGCCTTTCCTTTCCTAGTAAAATTTGGATCACGATAATCTATTCAAACAATTATTCACAATCACAATTCGAGTCCAATGACACCAAAATCAAGAAATTTAGGGAAAAGGGAAAAACGGTCGAAAAGTCTCATACCGGAAAACGATACCCAAAGCTGGAATTTTTTTATGTAAAATGATCCTTAAAGTATTTGGAAGCTAATGGTGAAAACCAATTTGAAAATAGAGTTGAAATCAATTCACAAACTCAATTTGAAGGAAAATCCATGTTCTTGAAGAAGCCCAAAATATTCGGATCCGAAACCCCGACTCGAAAATGATTGAAAAACACTTACCCACGCTTAGATAAGTTCAAATATGAAATTTCATCAAAAACGGAGTTAAGATCGACATTGAAATTCTCAATTTATCAAACTTTAACTTTACCGGGAAAGTCCAAATTGTACGCGGTTAATATGATGAAAATAATTGATGAATCAATAATTTTATGTTAAAATCAGTTTAACAATAACATAAGGATCGTAAATATACCTTTTTCATCAAAAAGGGAGTCCAAATCGATAAAACCCCAATTTTTCCCAAGAAATTTACGGATAGGGCAAAAAAAACCAGATAAAGAAATTATGAGAAAATGTCGAATTGCAGATTGAATACTAACCCTCATATTAATTCAAGAAGAAACCCGTAAGAATCACTCCATTCCTATCTCTAGAACTCCCGATATGCTCAAAATACCAAATGAGCACAGTCTGAGATTTTTATAACAATACATGGCTGTTATGCACCAGAAAACAGCAGTTAATCTTTCACTAAAAAGGCCGTAATTTCCTCATACGATAGTGAAATGACCCGATTCTTTTTTGCAAATGTCTTAAATAATGATACGGACCTGCTCGTTCAATCGGAGCTTAATTTCATGCTCGTTTACCCAGTCAAATATCATTTCTACTCGGTAAACAATTATTTCTTATTTGCGATAAAAGTCCAATCTCGGGTTAGCAAAAATGCACCAAAATTTGCAGATAAGTCTTATAATTCATGCCCAAAATTTCAGAACCTTCGGAATAATTTTTCGACCTTTAAAACTAATAATGAACCCCTTTAGTTGTCACAATTTGCTGAAATAGTGTCAAAGCATCCAAGAAGCTTAAAAGCTCATCCAAAACTCATTTGGCACTTCCCGAACACAAACTAAATATGCTACTAGCTTGAAGATGACATTTCGGACTCAATGAAAGCGTCGGAATTTGAATTCGAGGTCTCCTTGACCCGGTATCCGATAAGGCATCAAGAAACTAACTTTAGGCTCAAAAACTCGAAACGCACTCGGGGCCTCTAAAAATTCAACCAAGACTCATTCTACACTTAGAATCACCCCCTGAATCCAACGGTGCCCTCGGAATTCCATTCCGAGCACCGGAACCTCCTTTGTTGACCAAAGTCAACTCTTGATCAAAATTTCACAATTTTAGCAACTTAGGACCTCAAATATTCGGTTTAACTCCAAATTCGACTCCGTAAATTCTCATAGACCCGTTTCAACATTTTAAAACCGCTGGAATCGACGAAAATCCGATTCGAGTCTTGAATCTCCAAATGACTCGAAATAGCACTTTTAACCAAACTTTAACTCTTAAAAACTCAACTTTTCATCAATTTTCCTTCAAACCAACTTCGAAAATACAATAATTAGGACTCGGGGCAACTATCGGGAGGGGTAAAACGGTCATTTCATGAAAATTTCCAAAAATGACCTTTAGGGCCATTAAATAAAGATACAAATTTACTAGCCTTATTTGAACTAGTACCGTAAATTCATATATATATTTTATAATGTAATTTAAAAATTACAGATTTATAATTAATATCATAATTTCATATCTTCCTTCAGCCCCTATAAGAGTCCTAAATGGCATCGACAATTCATACTTTCATTGCATACAAAAGTTCAATAGTGAAAAAAACATGAAGAGTTTCACTATGCTTTTTCTTTTCTCTATGACAATAGTTTTCACTTTTTTTGACCATTCACTAGGTATGATTATTTTATTGGATGCATATGAAATTATTTTATCAATAAGTATGTGTTCAGATATATGTTTTCATTAATCGTCTTTTTAATATTGTCGATTTATATGAAATCTTCTCATTATTTTGTATCAGGTGATGATACTAAATTTTGACCATGAACTTCTACCTTCAAACAAGCGTCATTAATAGAGCAATTTTGTAATTTTATCAAACCAATGTAACATATAAAATGACACATGTCAAAACAATGTAATAATAGATTATATAAATCATTATTATCAGATATATTTACTTGCCTTTTGCATCTTCAAAATTAAAATGGATAAATAAAGTTAATTGTTCAAGAATATCATTAGGTGCCCACTTAAATGACCAATAAATTATATCATTTTTGAGAGTAAATAATCAACATAAAATTTTAGATCAATATACAATCTATAGGTATAATCATTGCAAAATTTATTTAACAACTTTGAAAGATAAATTTTGTTATTTAACTACATCATTTTTTGTCTCTAACACCATTAAAGTTACAATTTCAAAAGGTAAGTTCGTTTTCTTCTTTTTATCTACTAAAAATAGAAATTAGCGACAAATAAATTATGTAGTTAAACAAAAAAATTATTTCTCATATTTATCGATTAATTAATAAGATATTATAAGTCACAAGATATTTAGTGATAGATTTGAGATAATGTTTGTAACTAATATCATTTTATTTTTCTATTAATATTAATATTGAATGTAATGGTAGGTGGAAAGTAATTGTTACCATTAAATAAAAGTTTGGGGTTCGGGCTTTGAGGATTAAATAACATCTGATAGGGGCGTTTTACCCCCAAAATGATACTTTCCGACTCAAATCTACATTAGTTGGATGGAAAATGGGTATCAAATAATTTGTGGAAAAAAAAATTCCTATAACTATCCACAAATTTATATTTTATTTTACTTTTCAAAGTTCGAATAAATGGCATTTCCGATTAAAAATATTTCAACCCGATTATGAATTTTAGATTTAACATTATTTTTTATCCATTAATATGTGGAAGTTATATTTACCATTTGGGAGTTATTTGAGAGGTTTATGTTGGGGCCCAAAGGGAAAAGTGTGTTTTGAACAAAACAAAACCATTCTCGATAGCATCAGATTTTGTTTTACTGAATGTTGTTATAAGCCTTCGTCTTTGTAAGAAAATAAGTTTTAATTGTATATGTGAAAAAAAATATGGCATCATGGTGTAATAAGGAGCCTCCCTATTTCTTCAATTTGTGATCGTGGATGAGTCTATCATGATCACAAAGGGAAATAATGTCATGAAAATAAAAGTGAAAATAAAAAAAAATTAATTCATTTCAAGACTTTTGAGGAGTTTGAAGCTCCACCTAGGACAATTTTTTTTACCTGAGTTCCTACATCAATTCTCTAAATCAATCCTACGAGTCAATACTACGACCCGTCAAACTCTCTACAGTTCATCCTATCAAGGCGTAGGTCCAATATTTAGAAACTTAATTTTCCAAAACTCAACTTTGGTCTATGACTTCCTTCCTACGGTTCGTAGGTTGTACTCATAGAAACTTGCTTTAGTCATTTTTTTCTGCATTTTTCTTTCCTTTTGGACATATCAACTTTTGAAGTTTTTACAGAAAAAGACTCAAATATTCTTTAAAATAATTGTATGGAAGACCTACCATTGCAACCTACGACTTGTAGGAATTCTTACAAACTATACTGGTCAATCTTAGTTTGAGTGACTGGACCTAAAATTCATCTAACTTCGATGAGACCTTCCAACGGTCCGTATACCCAAACCGCAGAACTCAAATTTTACCCCAAAATTTCACCAAGTTTGGATTGCTTCTAAGGAACCCATCTACGGTTTGTAGAACATCCCACGACCTGTTCTAGTCAAAGGTTGATCAAGTTATTGGGATTTCAAATTTCTTAAAACTTGACCCACTTCCTACGGATGCACTCTACGGTCTGTAGAAGCATTTACGACCTATACAATGGATCCGTAGAACACAACCAGTAGCTAATAAGTGAAATCTTTCCTTTTCCAAATTCTGAGGTGTAACATTTAGTTATGTATAATATTGATTCAAAAATTGAATATGTAAATTTTAATTTAAATAAAATAAATTTTTAATCACAAAATTTGTAATAGCAATTTAAAATAGGTTCTCTCTATAAATTAATATTAACATTAAAAGTACATTGATACATACCATTTTTTCATAATTTGACTCTTAAAAAAGCACTTTTTTAAAAAAAGATTAGTCAAACAATTTTCTTTTTATCAAAAGCATTTTTCAAATGAATTAGCCAAACACAAATAGATTTTTTTCTAAAGCATTTTTTAAAAAAGTCATTTCAAAAAAGTGTTTCTAGAAAAAAGCAGTTTATAGCAGAAACTGAAATAGGCTCTAGCAGCATACTATCATTGGTATTCTATTAGCAATTAATTACATAGATTTACTAGCTTTATTTCAACATATCATAAGCTTATTTGTATTTTATGGTAAGTAATATTTTTTGACCAGTAATTTAAAGATACAGATTTACTAGCCTTATTTGAACTAGTACAATAAATTCATTTATATCTTTTATAAGGTAATTAAAAGTTACAGATTTATAAAGTTTATACTAATTAATATGATAATTTCATATCTTCCTTCAGCCCCTATATAAGAGTCCTAATGGCATAGACAATTCATAATTTCATAGCATACAAAAGCTCAATAGTAAAAAAACCATGAAGAGATTCACTATGCTTTTTCTTTTCTCTATGACAATAGTTTTCACTTTGTTTGACCATTCACTAGGTATGATTTTTTTATCCATTGCATATGAAACTATTTTATCAATAAGTATGTGTTCAGATATATGTTTTCATTATTCATTTTTTTAATCATGTCGATTTATGTGTAATCTTCTCATTATTTTGTATCAGGTGATAATGATACTAAATTTTGCCCAGGAACTTTTACGACTAATGATGTATGTGTTAATATTAGTTGTGGAAATCTAGCTCTATTTCACTGGCCAGCAAGTTCGATGCCTCATGATTGTGTTTGTACTGCAGCAGGAAGCAATCAAAGTCTTTGTACCTGTCAAATTCGTTGTTAAACAAAATTATGCAATAAAAATGGTTATTATTGATGTTAATTGAGTAATGATACATGTCCATTTAATGATCGAGAATAACTAAAAACAAATAGAAATCAAAAGTTGAACAATATTTTTTATAAGTGAAAAAGGTTAACTTTAAAAGTTGAACAATATTTTTTCCCTTCAAACAAAGTGTCATTAATAGAGCAATTTTGTAATTTTGTAAAACCAATGTAACATATAAAATGACACATGTCAAAACAATGTAATAATAAATTATATAAATTATTATTGTCACTTATATTTACTTGCCTTTTGCATCTTCAAAATTAAAATAGATAGATGAAGTTGATTGTTCAAGAAAGTCATTAGGTGCCCACTTAAATGACCAATAGATTATATCATTTTTGAGAGTAAATAATCAACATAAAATTGATCAATATACAATCTATATATATAATCATTGCGCTATTTATTTAACAACTTTGAGAGATAAATTTTGTTATTTAACTGTTTTTTTTGTCGCTAACACAATTAAAGTTACAATTTCAATAGGTAAGTTCATTTTCTTCTTTTTATCTACTAAAAATAGAAATTAGCGTCGAACAAATTATGTAGTTAAACAAAAAAAATTATTTCTCATATTTATCGATTAATTAATAAGAAATTATAAGTCACAAGATATTTAGTGACATATTAGCAATGAAGTTTGTAACTAATATCATTTTATTTTTCTATTAGTATTAATATCTAATATAGTGGTAGGTGTAAAGTAATTTTCACCCTTGAATAAAAGTTTGGGGTTCGGGCTTTGAGGATTAAATAACATATGGTAGGAGCGTTTTACCCCCAAAATGATAATTTTCAACTCAAATCTACATTAGTTGGATGGAAAATGGGTATCAAACACTGTGTGAAAAAATAATATAAACAAAAAAACTTCCTATAACTATCCACAAAATTATATTATATTTTACTTTTCAATGTTCAATTAAATGGCTCTCCTATTAATAATGTTTCAACCCGATTATGAATTTTAGATTTAACATTTTTTTATCCATGAATATGTAGAAGTTATATTTACCATTTGGAACTTATTTGAGAGCTTTATGTTGGGGCCCATAGAGATGAGCATGTTTTGAACAAAAAAATCATTCTGGATTGTATTGAATTTTGTTTTTCTTAATGTTGGTATAAGACTTTGTCTTTGTAAGAGAATAAGTCGTAATCGTGTATGGGGAAAAAATATGGCATCATGGTGTAATAAGGAGCCTCGCGATCTCTTTAATTTGTGATAGTGTCGGACCCATCAGGATCACCAAGGGAAATAATTTCAGTAAAATAAATAGTGATTATCAAAAAACTTTAATTCATTTCAAGACATTTGAGGATTTTGAAGATCCACCTGGGACAATTATTTTCTGCTGGAGTTCCTACGTCAAATCTCTAAATCAATCCTACGAGTTAGTCCTACAACCCGTCAAACTCTCTAGAGTTCGTCGTATCATGTCGTAGGTCCAATATTCAAAAACATAATTTTCCAAAACTCAACTTTGGTCTACGACTTCGTTCCTACGACCCATAGGAATTCCTACGTTTCATAGGTTGGGCTAGTAGAAACTTACTTTACTCAATTTTTCTGAACTATCTTTCCTTTTAGACTTTCCAACTTCCGAGGTTTTTACAGAAAAAGTCCCAAAGACCCTTTAACATAACTATATGGCATACCTACGATTGCAACCTACAGCTTGTAGGAATTCTTACTGACTCTACTGGTCAACCATAGTTTGGTTGACAGGGTCTAAAGTTCATCTATCTTCGATGAGACCTTTTGATGGTCCGTATACCCAAACCGCAGAACTCAACTTTTACCCCAAAATTTCACCAAGTCTAGATTGCTTCTACGGAACCCATCTACAGTCTGTTAAACATCCCACGACATGTTTAGGTCTAAGGTTGATCAACTTATTGGGACTTCAAATTTCCCAAAACTTGACCCACTTCCTACGAATGCACTGTACGCTCTGTAGAAGCATCTACAACCCGTAGAATGGGTCCGTAGAACACAACCAGTAGCTAATAAGTGAAATCTTTCCTTTTCCAAATTTCGAGGTGTAACATTTATTTATGTATAATATTGATTAAAAATAAAATATGAAAATTTTAATTTAATTAAAATAAAATTTTAATCACAATATTTGTAATAGATATTTAAAATAGTTTCTCTCTATAAAATAATTTTGGTATTAAAAGTACATTGATACTTACCATTTTTCATAATTTGACTCTTAAAAGCACTTTTTAGAAAAAGATTAGTCAACAAAATTTTCTTATCAAATGAATTAGCCAAACACAAATAATTTTTTTCTAAAGAATTTTTTTATAAAAAGTTTTTTCAATAAAGTGTTTCTAGAAATAAAAAGTTTTTGTAGAAACCGAAATAGGCTCTAACAACATAATATCATTTGTTTTCTATAAGCAATTAATTACATAAATTTACTAGCTTTATTTCAACATGTCATAAGCTTATTTGTATTTTATGACAAGTAATATTTTATGACCAGTAATTTAAAGATACAAATTTATTAGCTTTATTTGAACTAGTACCATAAATTCATATATACATTTTATAAAGTAATTTAAAAATTACAGATTTATAAATATTATAATAATTAATATCATAATTTCATATCTTCCTTCAGCCCCTATAAGAATCCTAAATCGCATCGACAATTCATACTTTCATTCCATACAAAAGTTCAATTGTGAAAAAAACATGAAGAGTTTCACTATGCTTTTTCTTTTCTCTATGACAATGGTTTTCACTTTTTTTGACCATTCACTAGGTATGATTATTTTATTCGATGCATATGAAATTATTTTATCAATAAGTATGTGTTCAGATATATGTTTTCATTAATCGTCTTTTTAATATTGTCTATTTATGTGAAATCTTCTCATTATTATGTATCCGGTGATGATACTAAATTTTGACCATGAACTTTTACATTCAAACAAGCGTCATTAATAGAGCAATTTTATAATTTTATCAAACCAATGTAACATATAAAATGACACATGTCAAAACAATGTAATAATAGATTATATAAATCATTATTATCAGATATATTTATTTGCCTTTTGCATCTTCAAAATTAAAATGGATAGATAAAGTTAATTGTTCAAGAATATCATTAGGTGCCCACTTAAATGACCGATAAATTATATCATTTTTGAGAGTAAATAATCAACATAAAATTTTAGATCAATATGCAATCTATAGGTATAATCACTGCGAAATTTATTTAACAACTTTGACAGATAAATTTTGTTATTTAACTACATCATTTTTTGTCTCTAACACCATTAAAGTTACAATTTCAATAGGTTGGTTTGTTTTCTTCTTTTTATCTACTAAAAATAGAAATTAGCGACAAATAAATTAGGTAGTTAAACAAAAAAAATATTTCTCATATTTATCGATTAATTAATAAGATATTATAAGTCACAAGATATTTAGTGATAGATTTGAAATAAAGTTTGTAACTAATATCATTTTATTTTTTTATTAATATTAATATCGAATATAGTGGTAGGTGGAAAGTAATTTTTACCATTAAATAAAAGTTTGGGGTTCGGGCTTTGAGGATTAAATAACATCTGATAGGGGCGTTTTACCCCCAAAATGATACTTTCCGACTCAAATCTACATTAGTTGGATGGAAAATGGGTATCAAATAATTTGTGAAAGAAATTTTTTTTCCTATAACTATCCACGAATTTATATTTTATTTTACTTTTCAAAGTTCGAATAAATGGCGTTTCCTATTATAAATATTTCAACCCGATTATGAATTTTAGATTTAACATTCTTTTTTATCCATTAATATGTGGAAGTTATATTTACCATTTGGGACTTATTTGAGAGGTTTATGTTGGAGCCCAAAGGGAAAAGTGTGTTTTGAACAAAACAAAACCATTCTCGATAGCATCAGATTTTGTTTTACTTAATGTTGTTATAAGCCTTCGTCTTTGTAAGAAAATAAGTCTTAATTGTGTATGTAGAAAAAATATGGCATCATGGTGTAATAAGGAGACTCCCTATCTCTTCAATTTGTGATCGTGGATGACTCTATCATGATCACAAAGGGAAATAATGTCATGAAAATAAAAGTGAAAATCAAAAAAATTTAATTCATTTCAAGACTTTTGAGTATTTTGAAGATCCACCTAGGACAATTATTTTCTACCTGAGTTCCTACATCAATTCTCTAAATCAATCCTACGAGTCAATATTACGACCCGTCAAACTCTCTACAGTTGATCCTATCAAGGCGTAGGTCCAATATTTAGATACTTAATTTTCCAAAACTCAACTTTGGTCTATGACTTCCTTCCTATGACCCATAGGAATTCCTACGGTTCGTAGGTTGTACTCATAGAAACTTACTTTAGTCATTTTTTTCTGCATTTTTCTTTCCTTTTGGACATATCAACTTTTGAAGCTTTTACAGAAAAAGACTCAAATATTCTTTAAAATAATTGTATGGCAGACCTACCATTGCAACCTACAACTTGTAGGAATTCTTACAAACTATACTGGTCAAACTTAGTTTGAGTGACTGGACCTAAAATTCATCTAACTTCGATGAGACCTTCCATCGGTCCGTATACCCAAACTGCAGAATTCAAAATTTACCCCGAAATTTCACCAAGTTTGGATTGCTTCTAAGGAACCCATCTACGGTCTGTAGAACATCCCACAACCTGTTCTAGTCAAAGGTTGATCAAGTTATTGGGATTTCAAATTTCTCAAAACTTGACCCACTTCCTACGGATGCACTCTACGGTCTGTAGAAGCAGCTACAACTCGTAGAATGGGTCCGTATAACACAACCAGTAGCTAAAAAGTGAAATCTTTCCTTTTCCAAATTTCGAGGTGTAACATTTATTTATATATAATATTGATAAAAAATTGAATATGTAAATTTTAATTTAAATAAAATAAATTTTTAATCCCAATATTTGTAATAGCTATTTAAAATAGGTTCTCTCTATAAATTAATATTAGTATTAAAAGTACATTGATACATACCATTTTTTCATAATTTGACTCTTAAAAAAGCACTTTTTAAAAAAAAGATTAGTCAAACAATTTTCTTTTTATCAAAAGCATTTTTCAAATGAATTAGCCAAACACAAATAGATTTTTTTCTAAAGCATTTTAAAAAAAATTCATTTTTAAAAAGTGTTTCTAGAAAAAAGCAGTTTATAGCAGAAACTGAAATAGGCTCTAGCAGCTAGTATCATTGGTATTCTATTAGCAATTAATTACATAGATTTACTAGCTTTATTTCAACATATCATAAGCTTATTTGTATTTTATGATAAGTAATAATTTTTGACCAGTAATTTAAAGATACAGATTTACTAGCCTTATTTGAACTAGTACAATAAATTCATTTATATCTTTTATAAGGTAATTAAAAGTTACAGATTTATGAAGTTTATACTAATTAATATGATAATTTCATATGTTCCTTCAGCCCCTATATAAGAGTCCTAATGGCATAGACAATTCATAATTTCATAGCATACAAAAGTTCAATGGTAAAAAAACCATGAAGAGATTCACTATGCTTTTTCTTTTCTCTATGACAATATTTTTCACTTTGTTTGACCATTCACTAGGTATGATTTTTTTATCCGATGCATATGAAACTATTTTATCAATAAGTATGTGTTCAGATATATGTTTTCATTATTCATTTTTTTAATCATGTCGATTTATGTGTAATCTTCTCATTATTTTGTATCAGGTGATAATGATACTAAATTTTGCCCAGGAACTTTTACCACTAATGATGTATGTGTTAATATTAGTTGTGTAAATCTAGCTCTATCTCACTGGCCAGCAAGTTCGATGCCTCATGATTGTGTTTGTACAGCAGCAGGAAGCAATCAAAGTCTTTGTGCCTGTCAAATTCGTTATTAAACAAAATTATGCAATATAAATGGTTATTATTGATGTTAATTGAGTAATGATACATGTCCATTTAATGATCGAGAATAACTAAAAACAAATAGAAATCAAAAGTTGAACAATATTTTTTATAAGTGAAAAAGGTTAACTTTAAAAGTTATGAGATCAAAATAGCAATTAAAAGTTGGAACAATATTTTTTCCCTTCAAACAAAGTGTCATTAATAGAGCAATTTTGTAATTTTATCAAACCAATGTAGCATATAAAATGACACATGTCAAAACAATGTAATAATAAATTATATAAATTATTATTATCACATATATTTACTTACCTTTTGCATCTTCAAAATTAAAATAGATAGATGAAGTTGATTGTTCAAGAAATTCATTAGGTGCCCACTTAAATGACCAATAAATTATATCATTTTTGAGAGTAAATAATCAACATAAAATTGATCAATATACAATCTATATATATAATCATTGCGCTATTTATTTAACAACTTTGAGAGATAAATTTTGTTATTTAACTGTTTAATTTTTTGTCGCTCGCACCATTTAAGTTACAATTTCAAAAGGTAAGTTCATTTTGTTCTTTTTATCTACTAAAAATAGAAATTAGCGACGAACAAATTATGTAGTTAAACAAAAAAAATTATTTCTCATATTTATCGATTAATTAATAAGAAATTATAAGTCACAAGATATTTAGTGACATATTAACAATGAAGTTTGTAACTAATATCATTTTATTTTTCTATTAGTATTAATATCTAATATAGTGGTAGGTGTAAAGTAATTTTCACCCTTGAATAAAAGTTTGGGGTTCGGGCTTTGAGGATTAAATAACATCTAGTAGGAGCGTTTTATCCCTAAAATGATAATTTTCGACTCAAATCTACATTAGTTGGATGGAAAATGGGTATCAAACACTGTGTGAAAAAAATAATATAAACAAAAAAACTTCCTATAACTATCCACAAAATTATATTATATTTTACTTTTCAATGTTCGATTAAATGGCTCTCCTATGAATAATGTTTCAACCCGATTATGAATTTTAGATTTAACATTTTTTTTATCCATGAATATGTAGAAGTTATATTTACCATTTGGAACTTATTTGAGAGGTTTATGTTGGGGCCCAAAGGGATGAGCATGTTTTGAACAAAAAAAAACATTCTGGATAGTATTGAATTTTGTTTTTCTTAATGTTGGTATAAGACTTCGTCTTTGTAAGAGAATAAGTCGTAATCGGGTATGAGGAAAAAAATATGGCATCATGGTGAAATAAGGAGCCTTGCGATCTCTTTAATTTGTGATAGTGTCTGACCCCATCAGGATCACCAAGGGAAATAATTTCAGTAAAATAAATAGTGATAATCAAAATAATTTAATTCATTTCAAGACATTTGAGGATTTTGAAGATCCACCTAGGACAATTATTTTCTGCTTGAGTTCCTACGTCAAATCTCTAAATCAATCCTACGAGTTAGTCCTACAACCCGTCAAACTCTCTACAGTTCGTCGTATCATGTCGTAGGTCCAATATTCAAAAACATAATTTTCCAAAACTCAACTTTGGTCTACGACTTCCTTCCTATGACCCATAGGAATTCCTACGTTTCATAGGTTGGACTCGTAGAAACTTACTTTAGTCAATTTTTCTGCATTATCTTTCCTTTTAGACTTTCCAACTTCCGAGGTTTTTACAGAAAAAGGCGCAAAGACCCTTTAACATAACTATATGGCATACCTACGATTGCATCTTACAGCTTGTAGGAATTCTTACTGACTATACTGGTCAATCATAGTTTGGCTGACTGGGTCTAAAATTCATCTATCTTCGATGAGACCTTTCGACGGTCCGTATACCCAAACCGCAGAACTCAACTTTTACCCCAAAATTTCACCAAGTCTAGATTGCTTCTATGGAACCCATCTACAGTCTGTTAAACATCCCACGACTTGTTTTGGTCAAAGGTTGATCAACTTATTGGGACTTCAAATTTCCCAAAACTTGACCCACTTCCTACGGATGCACTCTACTCTGTGTAGAAGCAGCTACAACTCGTAGAATGGGTCCGTAGAACACAACCAGTAGCTAATAAGTGAAATCTTTCCTTTTCCAAATTTCGAGGTTTAACATTTATTTATATATAATATTGATTAAAAATTGAATATGTAAATTTTAATTTAATTAAAATAAAATTTTAATCACAATATTTGTAATAGATATTTAAAATAGTTTCTCTCTTTAAAATAATCTTGGTATTTAAAGTACATTGATACTTACCATTTTTCATAATTTGACTCTTAAAAGCACTTTTTAGAAAAAGATTAGTCAAACAAAATTTTCTTATCAAATGAATTAGCCAAACACAAATAATTTTTTTCTAAAGAATTTTTTTAAAAGGTTTTTTTAAAAAAGTGTTTCTATAAATAAAAAGTTTTTATATAAACCGAAATAGGCTCTAACAACATAATATCTTTTGTTTTCTCTAAGCAATTAATTACATAAATTTACTAGCTTTATTTCAACATGTCATAAGCTTATTTGTATTTTATGACAAGTAATATTTTATGACCAGTAATTTAAAGATACAAATTTACTAGCCTTATTTGAACTAGTACCATAAATTCATATATATATTTTATAAAGTAATTTAAAAATTACAGGTTTATAAATATTATAATAATTAATATCATAATTTCATATCTTCCTTCAGCCCCTATAAGAGTCCTAAATGGCATCGACAATTCATACTTTCATTGCATACAAAAGTTCAATAGTGAAAAAAACATGAAGAGTTTCACTATGCTTTTTCTTTTCTCTATGACAATAGTTTTCACTTTTTTTGACCAATCACTAGGTATTATTATTTTATTGGATGCATATGAAATTATTTTATCAATAAGTATGTGTTGAGATATATGTTTTCATTAATCGTCTTTTTAATATTGTCGATTTATGTGAAATCTTCTCATTATTTTGTATCAGGTGATGATACTAAATTTTGACCATGAACTTTTACCTTCAAACAAGCGTCATTAATAGAGCAATTTTGTAATTTTATCAAACCAATGTAACATATAAAATGACACAAGTCAAAACAATGTAATAATAGATTATATAAATCATTATTATCAGATATATTTACTTGCTTTTTGCATCTTCAAAATTAAAATGGATAGATAAAGTTAATTGTTCAAGAATATCATTAGGTGCCCACTTAAATGACCAATAAATTATATCATTTTTGAGAGTAAATAATCAACATAAAATTTTAGATCAATATACAATCTATAGGTATAATCATTGCGAAATTTAGTTAACAACTTTGAAAGATAAATTTTGTTATTTAAGTACATCATTTTTTGTCTCTAACGCCATTAAAGTTACAATTTCAAAAGGTAAGTTCGTTTTCTTCTTTTTATCTACTAAAAATAGAAATTAGCGACAAATAAATTATGTAGTTAAACAAAAAAATTATTTCTCATATTTATCGATTAATTAATAAGATATTATACGTCACAAGATATTTAGTGATAGATTTGAGCTAAAGTTTGTAACTAATATCATTTTATTTTTTTATTATTATTAATATCGAATATAGTGGTAGGTGGAAAGTAATTTTTACCATTAAATAAAATTTTGGGGTTCGGGCTTTGAGGATTAAATAACATCTGATAGGGGCGTTTTACCCCCAAAATGATACTTTCCAACTCAAATCTACATTAGTTGGATGGAAAATGGGTATCAAATAATTTGTGAAAGAATTTTTTTTTCCTACAACTATCCACAAATTTATATTTTATTTTACTTTTCAAAGTTCGAATAAATGGCGTTTCCTATTAAAAATATTTCAACCCGATTATGAATTTTAGATTTAACATTCTTTTTTATCCATTAATATGTGGAAGTTATATTTACTATTTGGGACTTATTTGAGAGGTTCATGTTGGGTCCCAAAGGGAAAAGTGTGTTTTGAACAAAACAAAACCATTCTCGATAGCATCTGATTTTGTTTTACTTAATGTTATTATAAGCTTTCGTCTTTGTAAGAAAATAAGTCTTAATTGTGTATGTGGAAAAAATATGGCATCATGGTGTAATAAGGAGCCTCCCTATCTCTTCAATTTGTGATCGTGGATGACTCGATCATGATCACAAAGGGAAATAATGTCATGAAAATAAAAGTGAAAATCAAAAAAAATTTAATTCATTTCAAGACTTTTGAGGATTTTGAAGCTCCACCTAGGACAATTATTTTCTACCTGAGTTCCTACATCAATTCTCTAAATCAATCCTACGAGTCAATACTACGACCCGTCAAACTCTCTACAGTTGATCCTATCAAGGCGTAGGTCCAATATTTAGAAACTTAATTTTTCAAAACTCAACTTTGGTCTATGACTTCCTTCCTATGACCCATAGGAATTCCTACGGTTCGTAGGTTGTACTCATAGAAACTTGCTTTAGTCAATTTTTTCTGCATTTTTCTTTCCTTTTGGACATATCAACTTTTGAAGTTTTTACAGAAAAAGACTCAAATATTCTTTAAAATAATTGTATGGCAGACCTACCATTGCAACCTATGACTTGTATGAATTCTTACAAACTATACTGGTCAATGTTAGTTTGAGTGACTGGACCTAAAATTCATCTAACTTCGATGAGACCTTCCAATGGTCCGTATACCCAAACCGCAGAACTCAAATTTTACCCCAAAATTTCACCAAGTTTGGATTGCTTCTAAGGAACCCATCTACGGTCTGTAGAACATCCCACGACCTGTTCTAGTCAAAGGTTGATCAAGTTATTGGGATTTCAAATTTCTCAAAACTTGACCCACTTCCTACGGATGCACTCTACGGTCTGTAGAAGCATTTAAGACCTATACAATGGATCCGTAGAACACAACCAGTAGCTAATAAGTGAAATCTTTCCTTTTCCAAATTCTGAGGTGTAACATTTAGTTATGTATAATATTGATTCAAAAATTGAATATGTAAATTTTAATTTAAATAAAATAAATTTTTAATCACAAAATTTGTAATAGCTATTTAAAATAGGTTCTCTCTATAAATTAATATTAGTATTAAAAGTACATTGATACATGGCATTTTTTCATAATTTGACTCTTAAAAAAGCACTTTTTTAAAAAAAGATTAGTCAAACAATTTTTTTTTATCAAAAGCATTTTTCAAATTAATTAGCCAAACACAAATAGATTTTTTTCTAAAGCATTTTTAAAAAAAGTCATTTTTATAAAGTGTTTCTAGAAAAAAGCAGTTTATAGCAGAAACTGAAATAGGCTCTAGCAGCATACTATCATTGGTATTCTATTAGCAATTAATTACATAGATTTACTAGCTTTATTTCAACATATCATAAGCTTATTTGTATTTTATGGTTAGTAATATTTTTTTACCAGTAATTTAAAGATATAGATTTACTAGCCTTATTTGAACTAGTACAATAAATTCATTTATATCTTTTATAAAGTAATTAAAAGTTACAGATTTATGAAGTTTATACTAATTAATATGGTAATTTCATATGTTCCTTCAGCCCCTATATAAGAGTCCTAATGGCATAGACAATTCATAATTTCATAGCATACAAGAGTTCAATAGTAAAAAAACCACGAAGAGATTCACTATGCTTTTTCTTTTCTCTATGACAATATTTTTCACTTTGTTTGACCGTTCACTTGGTATGATTTTTTTATCCGATGCATATGAAACTATTTTATCAATAAGTATGTGTTCAGATATATGTTTTCATTATTCATTTTTTTAATCATGTCGATTTATATGTAATCTTCTCATTATTTTGTATCAGGTGATACTGATACTAAATTTTGCCCAGGAACTTTTACGACTAATGATGTATGTGTTAATATTAGTTGTGTAAATCTAGCTCTATCTCACTGGCCAGCAAGTTCGATGCCTCATGATTGTGTTTGTACTGCAGCAGGAAGCAATCAAAGTCTTTGTGCTTGTCAAATTCGTTGTTAAACAAAATTATGCAATAAAAATGGTTATTATTGATGTTAATTGAGTAATGATACATGTCCATTTAATGATCGAGAATAACTAAAAACAAATAGAAATCAAAAGTTGAACAATATTTTTTATAAGTGAAAAAGGTTAACTTTAAAAGTTATGAGATCAAAATAGCAATTAAAAGTAGAACAATATTTTTTCCCTTCAAACAAAGTGTCATTAATAGAGCAATTTTGTAATTTTATCAAACCAATGTAACATATAAAATGACACATGTCAAAACAATTTAATAATAAATTATATAAATTATTATTATCACATATATTTACTTACCTTTTGCATCTTCAAAATTAAAATAGATAGATGAAGTTGATTGTTCAAGAAAGTCATTAGGTGCCCACTTAAATGACCAATAAATTATATCATTTTTGAGAGTAAATAATCAACATAAAATTGATCAATATACAATCTATATATATAATCATTGCGCTATTTATTTAACAACTTTGAGAGATAAATTTTGTTATTTAACTGTTTAATTTTTTGTCGCTAACACCATTAAAGTTACAATTTCAAAAGGTAAGTTCATTTTGTTCTTTTTATCTACTAAAAATAGAAATTAGCGACGAACAAATTATGTAGTTAAACAAAAAAAATTATTTCTCATATTTATCGATTAATTAATAAGAAATTATAAGTCACAAGATATTTAGTGACATATTAGCAATGAAGTTTGTAACTAATATCATTTTATTTTTATATTAGTATTAATATCTAACATAGTGGTAGGTGTAAAGTAATTTTTACCCTTGAATAAAAGTTTGGGGTTCGGGCTTTGAGGATTAAATAACATCTAGTAGGAGCGTTTTACCCCCAAAATGATAATTTTCGACTCAAATCTACATTAGTTGGATGAAAAATGGGTATCAAACACTGTGTGAAAAAATAATATAAACAAAAAAACTTCCTATAACTATCCACAAAATTATATTATATTTTACTTTTCAATGTTCGATTAAATGGCTCTCCTATTAATAATGTTTCAACCCGATTATGAATTTTAGATTTAACATTTTTTTTATCCATGAATAAGTAGAAGTTATATTTAATATTTGGAACTTATTTGAGAGGTTTATGTTGGGACCCAAAGGGATGAGCATGTTTTGAACAAAAAAAAAACATTCTGGATAGTATTGAATTTTGTTTTTCTTAATGTTGGTATAAGACTTCGTCTTTGTAAGAGAATAAGTTGTAATCGTGTATGAGGAAAAAATATGGCATCATGGTGTAATAAGGAGCCTCGCAATCTCTTTAGTTTGTGATAGTGTCTGACCCCTTCAGGATCACCAAGGGAAATAATTTCAGTAAAATAAATAGTGATTATCAAAAAAATTTATTTCATTGCAAGACATTTGAGGATTTTGAAGATCCACCTAGGACAATTATTTTCTGCTTGAGTTCCTACGTCAAATCTCTAAATCAATCCTACGAGTTAGTCCTACAACCCGTCAAACTCTCTACAGTTCGTCCTATCATGTCATAGGTCCAATATTCAAAAACATAATTTTCCAAAACTCAACTTTGGTCTACGACTTCCTTCTTACGACCCATAGGAATTCCTACATTTCATAGGTTGGACTCGTAGAAACTTACTTTAGTCAATTTTTCTGCATTATCTTTCCTTTTAGACTTTTCAACTTCCGAGGTTTTTACAGCAAAAGGCGCAAAGACCCTTTAACATAACTATATGGCGTACCTACGATTGCAACCTACAGCTTGTAGGAATTCTTAATGACTATACTAGTCAACCATAGTTTGGCTGACTGGGTCTAAAATTCATCTATCTTCGATGAGACCTTTCGACGGTCCGTATACCCAAACCGCAGAACTCAACTTTTACCCCAAAATTTCACCAAGTCTAGATTGCTTCTACGGAACCCATCTACAGTCTGTTAAACATCCCACGACCTGTTTTGGTCAATGGTTGATCAACTTATTGGGACTTCAAATTTCCCAAAACTTGACCCACTTCCTACGGATGCACTCTACGCTCTGTAGAAGCATCTACAACCCGTAGAATGGGTCCGTAGAACACAACCAGTAGCTAATAAGTGAAATCTTTCCTTTTCCAAATTTTGAGGTGTAACATTTATTTATGTATAATATTGATTAAAAATTGAATATGTAAATTTTAATTTAATTAAAATAAAATTTTAATCACAATATTTGTAATAGATATTTAAAATAGTTTCTCTCTATAAAATAATCTTGGTATTAAAAGTACATTGATACCTACCATTTTTCTTCATTTGACTCTTAAAAGCACTTTTTAGAAAAAGATTAGTCAAACAAAATTTTCTTATCAAATGAATTAGCCAAACACAAATAATTTTTTTCTAAAGAATTTTTTTAAAAAGTTTTTTCAAAAAAGTGTTTCTAGAAATAAAAAGATTTTGTAGAAATCGAAATAGGCTCTAACAGCATAATACCATTTGTTTTCTATAAGCAATTAATTACATAAATTTACTAGCTTTATTTCAACATGTCATAAGCTTATTTGTATTTTATGACAAGTAATATTTTATGACCAGTAATTTAAAGATACAAATTTACTAGCCTTATTTGAACTAGTACCATAAATTCATATATATATTTTATAAAGTAATTTAAAAATTACAGATTTATAAATATTATAATAATTAATATCATAATTTCATATCTTTCTTCAACCCCTATAAGAGTCCTAAATGGCATCGACAATTCATACTTTCATTGCATACAAAAGTTCAATAGTGAAAAAAACATGAAGAGTTTCACTATGCTTTTTCTTTTCTCTATGACAATAGTTTTCACTTTTTTTGACCATTCACTAGGTATGATTATTTTATTGGATGCATATGAAATTATTTTATCAATAAGTATGTGTTGAGATATATGTTTTCATTAATCGTCTTTTTAATATTGTCGATTTATGTGAAATGTTCTCATTATTTTGTATTAGGTGATGATACTAAATTTTGACCATGAACTTTTACCTTCAAACAAGCGTCATTAATAGAGCAATTTTGTAATTTTATCTAACCAATGTAAAATATAAAATGACACATGTCAAAACAATGTAATAATAGATTATATAAATCATTATTATCAGATATATTTACTTGTCTTTTGCATCTTCAAAATTAAAATGGTTAGATAAAGTTAATTGTTCAAGAATATCATTAGGTGCCCACTTAAATGACCAATAAATTATATCATTTTTGAGAGTAAATAATCAACATAAAATTTTAGATCAATATACAATCTATAGGTATAATCATTGCGAAATTTATTTAACAACTTTGAAAGATAAATTTGTTTATTTAACTACATCATTTTTTGTCTCTAACACCATTAAAGTTACAATTTCAAAAGGTAAGTTCGTTTTCTTCTTTTTATCTACTAAAAATAGAAATTAGCGACAACTAAATTATGTAGTTAAACAAAAAAATTATTTCTCATATTTATCGATTAATTAATAAGATATTATAAGTCACAAGATATTTAGTGATAGATTTGAGATAAAGTTTGTAACTAATATCATTTTATTTTTCTATTAATATTAATATCGAATATAGTGGTAGGTGGAAAATAATTTTTACCATTAAATAAAAGTTTGGGGTTCGGGCTTTGAGGATTAAATAACATCGGATAGGGGCGTTTTACCCCCAAAATGATACTTTCCGACTCAAATCTACATTAGTTGGATGGAAAATGGGTATCAAATAATTTGTGAAAAAAAATAAAAAAATAAAAAACTTCCTATAACTATCCACAAAATTATATTATATTTTACTTTTCAATGTTCGTTTAAATGGCTCTCCTATTAATAATGTTTCAACCCGATTATGAATTTTAGATTTAACTTCTTTTTTTTTGTTATCCATGAATATGTAGAAGTTATATTTACCATTTGGAACTTATTTGAGAGGTTTATATTGGGGCCCAAAGGGATGAGTGTGTTTTGAACAAAATAAACCATTCTAGATAGTATCGAATTTTGTTTTTCTTAATGTTGGTAGAAAACTTCGTCTTTGTAAGAGAATAAGTTGTAATAGTGTATGAGGAAAAAATATGGCATCATGGTGTAATAAGGAGCCTCACGATCTCTTTAATTTGTGATCATGGATGACCCCATCAGGATCACAAAAGAAATAATTTCATTAAAATAAATAGTGAAAATCAAAATAAAATTAATTCATTTCACTACTTTTGAGGATTTTGAAGCTCCACCTTGGACAATTATTTTCATCTTGAGTTCCTTTGTCAAATCTCTAAATCAATCCTACAGGTCTTTCCTACAACCCGTCAAACTCTCTACGGTTCATCCTATCATGTCGTAGGTCCAATATTCAAAAACTTAATTTTCCAAAACTCAACTTTGGTCTACGACTTCCTTCCTACGACCCATAAGAGTTCCTACGGTTCGTCGGTTGGACTCGTAGAAACTTGCTTTAGTAATTTTTTTTGCATTATCTTTCCTTTTAGACTTTCCAACTTCCGAGGTTTTTATAGAAAAAAGACCCAAAGACCCTTTAAAATAACTGTATGGCATACCTACGATTTCAACCTACAGCTTGTAGGAATTCGTACTGACTATACTGGTCAACCGTAGTTTGACTGACTGGGTCCTAAAATTCATCCAACTTCGATTACACCTTTCGACGGTCCTTATACCCAAACCGCAGAACTCAACTTTTACCCCAAAATTTCACTAAGTCTAGATTGCTTCTACGGAACCCATCTATAGTCTGTTAAACATTCCACGACCTGTTCTGGTCAAAGGTTGATCAAGTTATCGGGACTTCAAATTTCCCAAAACTTGACCCAATTCCTACGGATGCACTCTACGGTCTGTAGAAGCATCTGCAACCCATAGAATGGATCCGTAGAACACAACCAATAGCTAATAAGTGAAATCTTTCCTTTTCCAAATTTTGAGGTGTTACATTTATTTATGTATAATATTAATTCAAAGATTGAATATGTAAATTTTAATTTAATTAAAATAAAATTTTAATCACAATATTTAAAATAGTTTCTCTCTATAAAATAATCTTGGTATTAAAAGTACATTGATACTATTTTTCATAATTTGACTCTTAATTAAAAGCACTTTTTAGAAAAAGATTAGTCAAACAAAATTTTCTTATCAAAAGCATTATCAAATGAATTAGCCAAACACAGATAATTTTTTTCTAAAGCATTTTTTTAAAAAGGCATTTTAAAAAAAGTGTTTCTAGTAATAAATAGTTTTTAGCAGAAACCGAAATAGGCTCTAATAGCGTAATATCATTTGTATTCTATAAGCAATTATTTACATAGATTTACTAGCTTTACTTCAACATATCATAAGCTTATTTGTATTTTACGACAAGTAATATTTTATGACCAGTAATTTAAAGATACAGATTTACTAACCTTATTTCAACTAGTACCATGCAACATCTTGCACCTAGAAACGACTAGAAATAGTTTAAAATCTGAAAATAATCATTTTTGGAAAGCATGTGGAAATCTGGAAATTTTGTCTAAGTTAAGAAAGTGAGTTTTGGTCATTTCAAATGACCATAACTCCTAGATCAGGATGAGTTATGAGCAGTTCTTGATATGATTGGAAATCCCTTGGAGAGATCTTTCCAACTCTGCCGAGTTTGCGCAATTTTGATATCGTATGAGTGAGTTATGCCTTTCGGAAGTTGGACTGTTGGATTGAGGAAAGTCCAAATCCGGATTTAAGGAAGGGCAAACTAGTCTTTTCTCTAATTAATTTCCTAATTCATTTTTAGGGGTTTATTGGGGTAAGAACAGAACTTCATTCAGTTTTGGAAAATTAGAATACGCTTAGGGCTTGGAGAAAAGAGAAAAGAAGAAAGAAAGGGAGAAAAACCAAGATTTCGCCAAGAACGTCAAGCGTTTGGAGTGGAATTCGTCGGGGGTGATCCCTATTAAGGTATGTGAGATATTTTAGTGATGGGTTAGTTCACCCACACACCAACTTATTTCAATTCAGCGATTTGGAGTTGTTTACATGTTAAGAAGTGAAGTTCTTAAAGAACAATTATCAAAATTCTTGTTGGTTGAGTTGTTGATGCTTGGGGGTTGATTTGATTCAGGTTTTTGGGTTGTTTTTTGAGTTAGATCTATTGTAAGATGAGAGTACTAATGATCCTAAGTGTTTAGAGTACTCGCCCCGCACCTCTCAGAGCGCCAGGGACGCCAGTTCTCCCCATTCGTTCCCCACCTTTTCGTACTAGTTCCTAAGTGATTTACCTATGTTTCCTAGTTGATTCTAACACTCTAAGGTACATCTAAACATCATGAAATCATCCATAAACATGAGATCATGAACCTTGAATCCATAATCCAATTCAAGGAAAGTTAAGATCAAAGTCAAGTCTAGAAGTTAAGAAGCAAGTCAAAGCAAAGTTTATTAAAGTTTTCAAGAGTCTTTATTAAACGTTTAAACTTCGTTTTAAGACTCAAGTTTTCAAGTTAAGAAAAGAGTAAAGAGTCGAGTTCATTTCTCAAAAGTTATAAGGGAACTAAGTATTCCCTAAGAGTTTATAAATGTTTTTACACATTTGAGCAAGAAAAGAGAACATCGATTCCAAGAGAGCCCTTGGGCTAAACTTTGAGAAATTATCTCAAACTAAAGAAAGAGGTGTTTAAAACACATATGAGCTAAAGTATATTTTGGGAGTAGTATTGAGCACCAAATTGGGGATGCGAGTTCATATTAACTCAACTCTCCATAAGAACCATGTAGCCAACATGGGATTTAACGGGTCACGTAAGTTAAGCTAGTAGATCCACTAAGTTAAGTAAGGTCCTATATCATGGCGAGGTATAGGATGGTCCTTGGGAAACGTGAGGTAAAACGTTGTATCATCACTAGGGCTCATAGTGGTGGTTGTCGATTAAAGAATCTCCCACAAAAAAGTTCTATTACTTTTATATATAAGTAAAGTTGAGTTTGTTATTGCTTTATCTTTAACGAACTATGTTGTTTACACTGTTTTACAAGCTTTATATATATATATATATTGCATGTGTCTTATTGCTTTATATTGAGTTCAGTTATTCATGGGTTGTACAGAGCCAAGGTAAGTGTTCCTTCTTACTCCTTTCAAGCTTAAGTTGCTGTTTAGTATTCCAACTCGCATACTCGTACATTCAATGTACTGATGCCAATTGGCCTGCATCTTATTATGATGCAGACGCAGGTAACCAGGATTAGCATCCAGCGCGCCGTTGATCTAGTCGAGCACTCCAGAGTCAGTGGTGAGCCTCATTGCATTTCGGAGGACTCTTTTATTCGCTTTCCTAGTTTTTTTTTCTTTATTTGGATGTTGTGGGGTCTGTCCCAACATCTATCTTAGCATTATAGAGGCTTCATAGACAGTTAGACAATAGTTATGAGTCTCCCATCTATGTATTTGCAGATACTTTGTTTTGAGACAGAAGTTGCCAATTTGGCTAAGAGGTTATCATTTAAACTATTACATGAGTTTATTTTGTTGAGTTAAGTATTCCGCTGAGTTAAGTAAGCCAGGCCAAGGGTTCGCTTGGGGCCAGTAATGGTCTCCAAGTGCCGGCCACGTCCAGGGTGTAGGCTCAGGGAGTGACATACCATAAATTCATATATATCTTTTATAAAGTAATTTAAAAATTGCAGATTTTTAAAGATTATACTAATTAATATCATAATTTCATATCTTCTGTAACATCTCGCAAATTGAAATAACTAGGAAGAAGTTAAAGAATTGGAAATTGCCATTTTTGGAAAGAATATAAAAATCTGGAAATTGGTTAAGTATGTTCAGTTGAATATTTGGTCAACTTCAAACCACAATAAATCCTAGATCAGGATGAGTTAGGTGTGTTTCTATGTATTGTAGGTAATATCTTGGAATAATCTTTCCAATGCCGCCAAGTTTGCACGATTCCGAGTTCATATGAGTGAGATATGCCCTTTGGAATTTGGGTTGTTTGAATAAGGAAAGTCTAATTCGGATTTTTGAAGGGTAGTTTAATCTTTTCCTTACCCATTTAGTAAAATATGTTTTTTTTGTAAATTATTTGGAGTCTAAACTGAGTTAGTTTAGTTTACGCAATTAAAAAATACGCTAGGGCTTTGAGAGGAGAGAAAAGAGGAGAAAGGAGAAGAGAAACTAAAGATTCGTCAAGTTCTTGCGATTTTGGTTGTGGAATTCGCCAAGGATTCAATCCTACAAGGTATGTGAGATTCTCATAGCGTTGGGTTCATTCACCCACCCGCCAATCATGTTTGTTTCAGCGAAATTCGAGTTGAAAGTATGATGTTCTTGAATTATGTTCTTAGAGTTTGCTTTAGTTCTTGAGATTTGATGGGATTGTGGAGTTCTTGATGAAATCGTATCGATTTAAGAGTTGTTTTGAGTTAGATTCTTGTGTATATATACTGGGCATTTGAATTTATAGAGGAATTTAGAAAAAGAATCGGATTTAGGTGAATTGGTGTGAGAAAACGAAGAAGGGAAAAGTCGAGCAGGTTTTGGCACGCAAGTCCGCATCGCGGACTTACTTCCCCAGTGCACAAAAATCACCTCCACGTCGCGGTTAGTACCCGGAATCCTCTGTTTCAAAATTTAATTTCGCAATCAAATATTTAAATGCATCTCCGCGTCACAGACTTGTTCCCAGACAATGATTTCTTGATCTTTTCTCATGTTTAGCTATCTAAAAACACTCCTAAACATCATAAGATCTTCCCTATCACAAATCACAATCCTTGAATCCAAAATTCAATTCAAGGAAAGTTAAGAGTCAACTCAAGTAAACTTAAGAGTCTAGTCAAGAGAAGTTCATAAAAGTTTTCAAAAGTCTTTTACAAACGTTTTAACTTTGTTTTAAGACTTAAGTTTTAAGTTAAGCAAAGAGTAAAGAGTTGAGTTCATTTCTCCAAAAGTTATAATGGAACTAAGTATTCCCAGGAGTTTAAAATGTTCACATTTGAACACAAAAGGGAAACACTGATTTCCAAGAGAGCTTTCAAGCTAAGTGTTGAGTAATTATCTCAAACCAAAGAAAGAGGTTTGTTTTAAACATATGAGCTAAGTATATTTTGGGAGTAGTATTGAGCACCAATATGGGGATGCGAGTTCATATTAACTCAAGTCTCCATAAACCATGTAGCCATCATGGGTATACTTTTTAGATGATTCGTTAAGTGCTTTTTAGCAGAGACTAGTGGATCCACTTAGTTAAGAGTTCTATATGACAGAAAAATATAGGACAGTTCTGGCAGCTTGGGCAAGACGTTGTATCACCACTTAGGCTCATAGTGGTAGTTGTCGGTTAGAGAAACTCCCACAGAAATTATATTACTTTGTTACATGAGTAAATTTGAGTTTGTTATTTCATTTCTTTAACGAACTGAGTTGCTATCTACTGTTTTAAAAGTTTTCTATATATTGCATGTGCTTTATTGCTTTATATTGAGTTTAGTTGTTCATGAGTTGAGTAAAGCCAAGGTAAGGGTTCCTTTCAGATTCTTTTCAAGCCTATGTTATGTTTAGCATTCCAACTCTCATACTCGTACATTCAATGTACTGTGCCAATTGGCCTGCATCATTTTATGATGCAAACACAGGTAACCAGGGTCAACATCCAGCGCATCGTTAATCCAGTTGAGCACTCAGAGTCAGTTGGTGGGCCTCCTAGCTTTCCAGAGGATCCTTTTTATTGCTTTCAACATTTTAGTTCATTAGGATGTCGTGGGTCTTTTCCCGACGTCCATCTCAATTGTTTAGAGGGTTCATAGACATAGTTAGTTGATGTTAGTACATGAGTCTTTACTTTCCCTTTTCAATTAAGTTGAGACTTGAGTTTCCACTTTGGCAGTGAATGTTATTTATTACATTCTAAGTTATTTATTGAGTAGTTCAATTATTCTTTTAAAGTATATTTATCTTAAGTAAAGTCTTCCGCTGAGTAGTAAGCCAGGCTAAGTGTTCGGTTAGGGCCAACAATGGTTCTCGAGTGCCAGCCACGTCCAGGGTGTAGGCTCGGGGCGTGACAAACTTGGAATCAGAGCAAAGAGTTCAAGAGTCCTAGGGATTCTATGAAACCGTGTGTGTAGATTCCTAATTATCGGTGTGAAGCGCACCACATCTATAATTAGGAGGCTGCAATACTTAGGAAATTATCTCACTTCTTTCACACTCATTTTGTGCATTTGAGTTTGATCTCTAAAAAATTTCTTTCTAATTCGTGCTTGAGCGTGTTTTTAGATAATCATGCCTCCACGAAAAGCTGTCAAAGGTCGTCCTGCTAGACATAATGTTGAGGAGCAAAGGGTACCCAATGCACCTGAAGTGCAACCCCAAGGGGAAGTCACTAACGCTGAGTTCAGAGAAGCAATCAGGAAGCTAAGTCAAGCTGTGACTAATCAGGTTGGGCAACAAAGAGGAGCTCGACAAGAAGAGGCTGGCACTTCGAGGATTCGTGAGTTCTTGAGGATGAACCCTCCAAGTTTCACTGGTTCGAGCACTTTTAAGGATCCAGAGAATTTTATTGAGGAGCTGTAAAAGATATTTGATGTCATGCATATTGCTGATACTGAGAGGGTGGAACTAGTTGCATACCAAATGAAGGGTGTCGCTAGGATTTGGTTCAACCAGTGGAAGGAGGGTAGGGCTGAGGATGCACCACCTGTGAGTTAGGCTTGTTTTCAGGATGCCTTCTTAAGGCGTTTCTTTCCCCGAGAACTGAAAGAGGCTAAGGTACGGGAATTTCTTACCCTTAAGCAAGAGTCACTAAGTGTTCATTAGTATGGGTTGAAGTTCACCCAACTATCCTATTATGATCCGGAGATGGTTGCAGATATGAGGAGTAGAATGAGTTTGTTTGTTGCTGGGTTATCCCGTTTATCAAGCAAAGAGGGCAGGGAAGCGATGCTAATTGGGGACATGAGTATATCAATGTTGATGGTCTATGTGCAGCAGGTTGAGGAAGAGAAGCTGAGGGATAGAGAGGAATTCAGAAATAAGAAAGCGAAGACAGGGACTGAGTTTGGGTAGCAGAAAAGTAATGTGAACCTTTCGTTCTTTCAGCAAAAGCAAAAGAGACCTGCTCCGTCATCTGCTAGTGCACCTGCACCATGAAACAAATGTGAGAATAATGGTAAAAATTCGTAGAACTTCAGAGCTAGACATGCACAGTCTCAGGGAAGTGGAGCACAAGGAGGTAACTGGGCTCATGCATGTGCTAAGTGTGGTAGAACCCACCCAGGTAAGTGTCGTGATAGCCAGTCAGGTTGCTTTGAATGTGGACAAGAGGGTCACTTCATGAAAAAGTGCCCTAAGAACCAGCAAAGTAGTGAGAATCAGGGCAATAAAGCTCAATCTTCATCAGTTCCTCCACCAGACAAGGCTGTACCTAGAGGAGCTACTTCAGGTACTAGCGGAGGAACAAACTGTCTTTATGCGATCACTAGTCGTCAAGAGCAAGAGAACTCTCCAGATGTTGTCACTGGTATGATCAAAGTCTTTACTCTTGATGTTTATGCTTTGCTAGACCCAGGAGCAAGTTTATCTTTTGTGACTCCTTATGTTGCAAATAGTTTTGATGTTTTTTCTGAGAAACTTTGTGAAACTTTTTGTGTTTCTACGTATGTTGGAGAGTCTATTCTAGCGGAGCGAGTATACCGTGATTGTGTCATTTCCATCAATCACAAAGACACCATGGCTGATTTAATTGAGTTAGACATGGTAGATTTTGATGTCATTCTAGGTATGGGCTGGCTTCATACCTTTTATGCCTACATTGATTGTAGAACTCGAGTTGTCAAGTTCCAAATTCCTAATGAGCGAGTCTTACAGTGGAAAAGTAGTTCAACAGTGCCTAAGGGTCATTTTATTTCATACCTTAAGGCTAGAAAGTTAGTTTCTAAGGGTTGTGTCTATCAGTTAGTCCGAGTTAATGATTCTAGTGTTGAGATACCTCATATTTAGTCAGTTCATATTGTAAAGGAGTTTCCAGAAGTCTTCCCAGATGACCTACCCGGAGTCCCTCCTAAGAGAGAGATAGACTTCGATATAGATATTCTTCTAGATACTCGACCTATCTCTATTCCATCATATAGAATGGCACCAGCATAGTTGAAAGAGCTTAAAGAACAGTTGAAAGATCTCCTTGATAAGGGTTTCATTCGACCAGGTGTCTCACCTTGGGGCGATCCGGTATTATTTGTGAGAAAGAAAGATGGTTTTGTTAGGATGTGTATAGATTACCTTCAGTTGAACAAGGTTACCATAAAAAATAAGTATCCTCTTTCGAGAATTGATGATCTTTTCGATCAGCTGCAGGGTGCTTCTTGTTTTTCTAAGATAGACCTCAGATCTGGCTATCATCAGTTGAAAGTAAGAGAGTGTGATTTTCCCAAGAAAGCATTTATGACCCGTTATGGTCATTATGAGTTTCTGGTCATGTCATTGGTTTAACCAATGTGCCTACAACATTCATAGACCTTATGAATAGAGTATTTAAACCTTATTTAGATATGTTTGTTATCGTCTTCATTGATGACATACTAATATATTCTAGAATGAAGAAGATCATACTAGACATCTCAGAATAGTTCTCCAGACTCTAAAAGATAGAGAGTTGTATGCTAATTTCTCAAAATGTGAGTTTTGGCTTGAGTCTGTGGCATTATTAGGCCATATTGTGTCCGGAGAGGGAATTAAAGTTGATACTCAGAAAATTGAGGCAGTGCAGAATTGACCTAGAACCACATCTCTTACTGATATTAGGAGTTTCTTGGGTTTGGCTGGCTATTATAGAAGGTTCGTAGAGGGGTTCTCATCTATTTCATCCCCTTTGACCAAGTTAACTCAGAAAACCGTGAAGTTTCAATGGTCTGAAGCTTGTGAGAAAATCTAAAGGTTAACTACTTCCCAGTGTTAACCTTACTAGAAGGTACACAAGACTTTGTTGTATATTGTGATGCGTCTAGAGTTGGTTTGGGTTGCGTGTTAATGTAGAATGGCAGGGTTATAGCTTATGCCTCAAGACAGTTGAAAATTTATGAGAAGAATTACCCAACCCATGACGTAGAGTTGGTTGTTGTAGTATTTTATTTAAAGATATGGCGTCATTATTTGTATAGTGTTCATGTTGATGTATTCACTGATCACAAGAGTCTTCAATATGTGTTCACTCAGAAAGAGCTTAATCTCAGACAAAGGAGGTGGTTAGAATTACTCAAGGATTATTACATGAGTATTCTTTACCACCCAGGTAAGGCTAATGTTATTGCTGATGCTTTAAGCAAGTTGTCTATGGGTAGAACCGCCTATGTTGAGGAAGAAAAGAGAGAGTTAGCGAAAGATGTGCATAGACTTGCACGCTTGGGAGTCCGACTGATGGATTCCACATAAAAAAGAGTAGTGGTGATGAATGGGGCTGAATCATCATTAGTGTCAAAAGTAAAAGAGAAGTAGGACCAAGATCGCATTTTGCTTGAGTTGAAGGAAAATGTTCATAGGCAGAAAGTTATGGCTTTTGAACAAGGGGGAGATGGTGTAATAAGGTATCAAGGTAGATTGTGTGTACCAAGGATGGATGAACTCCAAGAGAGGATCATGGAGAAAGCTCATAGCTCTAGATATTCCATTCATCCGGGTTCCACAAAGATGTATCGCACTTTGAGAAAGGTTTATTGGTGGAGTAGCATGAACAAGGGCATTGCAAAGTTCGTTGCTAAGTGTCTGAATTACCAACAAGTTAAAGTAGAGCATCAAAGTCCCGGTGGTTTGGCTCAGAATATAGAACTTCCAAAATGGAAATGGGAGATGATTAATAGGGATTTCACCATAGGTTTGCCGAGGTCTCACAGGCAACATGATTCCATTTGGGTGATTGTCGATAGAATGACAAAGTCAACCCACTTTTTGCCGGTAAAGATTACCCATACAGCAGAGGACTATGCCGAATTGTATCTTCAAGAGGTAGTTTGACTTCATGGGGTGTCGGTTTCGATTATATCAGATAGAGTGTAACATCTCACTATTTGAAAGAACTAGGAAGAGTTAAAAATTGGAAATAGTCATTTTAGGAAAGAATGGAAACATATGGAAATTTGGTTAAGTTATGTTAAGTATAGTTTTTGGTCAACTTCAAACGACAAAAACACCTAGATCAGAATGATTTAGGTGTGCTTCAAGATACCATAGGAAAGATAGTTGAATTATCTTTCCAACGCCGCCAAGTTTGCGCGATTCTGCGTTTTTATGAGTGAGATATTCCCATTGGAAGTTGGGTTGTTTGGATAAGGAAAGTCCAATCCGGATTTTGAGAGGGAAGTTTCGTCTTTTACTTGCCCAATTGTTTTATTTCATTTTTGGTAATTAAGTTAAGGTCTAATCAGAATTATATTAGTTTACACTTTTACCAAAATAAGCTAGGGCTTGGAGAAAAGAAAAAAGAGGAGAAAGGAGAAGAAAAGTTCATAGTTCGTCGAATTCTTTGAGAATTTCGTGTGGATTTTGCCAAGGGTTAATCCCTACAAGGTATGTGAGAATTTTATAACATTGGGTTCATTCACCCATGTGCCAAACATGCTCATTTCAGCGTGAATTCTTCCTAAAAGAGTTTGAAAGTTTGATGCTCTTGATATGTATTCTTGAATTTGATGTTGTTCTTGAATTGGGCTGAGATTGAGAAGTTTCTGAGATCATTACGTCAAATTATAGAGTTGTTTGAAGTTAGGTTCTTAGGTGCATTTGTTGGGTATCTGAATCTAAAAAGAATTTGGGAAAAAGAACCGAGTATGGGCGAATTGGGGCTGGAAAACGAAGAAGGAAATTAGTCGGGTAAATTTGGGCATTGGCTCTGAATCGCAGACCTGTTCTCAGATTTGAGAAAAATCTCTTCGCGTCGCGGAGCGGTCACGGACCGTTCTGCCTCAAAAAGTATTTTTGCGACAAAAAATTTAAATACATCTCCGTATTGCGGACCTGCTTTTAGACAATGATTTTTTTTTAATCTTTTCTCATGTTTAGCTATCTAAAAACTCTCCTAGACATCATGAGATCTTTCTTATCACAAATCACAATCCTTGAATCCATAATTCAAGTCAAGGAAAGTTAAGAGTCAAGTTTAGAAGTTAAGAAGCAAGTCAAGAGAAGTTCATTAAAGTTTTTCAGAATCTTTCACAAATGTTTTAACTTTGTTCCAAATCTTAAGTTTTAAGTTAAGCAAAGAGTAAAGTGTTGAGTTCATTTCTCCAAAAGTTATAGGGAACTAAGTATTCCCAAGAGTTTAAAATGTTTTCACATTTGAACAAGAAAGGGAAACACCGATTTCCAAGAGAGCTTTTAAGCTAAGTTTTGAGTAATTATTTCAAACCAAAGAAACAAGTTTGTTTTAAAAACATATGAGCTAAGTATATTTTGGGAGTAGTATTGAGAATCGATATGGGGATGCGAGTTTGTATTAACTCAAGTCTCCATAAAGCATGTAGCCATCATGGGTAGTAAAGGATCATACTTTTTAGATAACTCCTTAAGATGCTTTTAGCATAGACTAATGGATCCACTTAGTTAAGGCATTCTATATGACGGCAAATTATAGGACAATTCTGGCAGCGTGGGCAAGACGTTGTATCACCACTTAGGTTCATAGTGGTGGTTAACAGTTAGAGAAACTCCCACAGAAACTATATTACTTTGATATATAAGTAAAGTTGAGTTTGTTATTACATATGTTTAAAATATTGAGTTGTTATTTACTGTTCTAAATGCTTTGTATAAATTGCACTATTATGTTGTTTTAAACTGCATTTTGAGTTGAGTTATTCATTAATTGAGTAAAGCCAAGGTAAGTGTTCCTTACATATCATTTTCAAGCTTAAGTTGTATTTAACATTCCAACTCGCATATTCGTACATTCAATGTACTGATGCCAGTTAGCATACATCGTCTTATGATGCAGACACAGGTAACCAGGATCAGCATCCAGTGCCTCGTTGTTCATGTTGAGCACTCGGAGTCAGTTGGTGAGCCTCTTTTCTTTCCGAAGGGTCCTTTTCATAATTGTTTAAGCTTTTCAGTTGTTAGGATGATCGGGGGTCCTGTCCCGACATCCCTCTTTATTTTAGAGGATTTATAGACACTTAGTAGTCAATTATATTTACAATATTATTTCATATGTTAAGACTTGAGTTGCCATTTTGGCCAAGTTGAATGTTTGACATTTAAACATTCTTAATTATTTTATTAAACAGTTGAGTAAAGTGCATTTGATCATTGTAATAATGCTTAGAGTCTTCTGCTACGTAAGTAAGCCAGGCCAAGGGTTCACTTGGGGCCAACAATGGTTCTCGAGTTCCAGTCCCGCCTAGGGTTTAGGCTCGGGGTGTGACAAACTTGGTATCAAAGCACAGAATTTAAGAGTCCTAGGGAGTCTATGAAGTTGTGTCTGTAGAGTCCTAGTTATCGGCGTGAAGCGCGCCACATCTATAATTAGGTGGCTACAACATTTAGGAATTCCTTTACTTCTTTCATACTCACTTCGTGCGATAAAGTGTATCTCTATAAAAGTCTCTTTCTAACTCGTTCTTACGCGTAACCGATTTTGAGCTGGCATATGGTCGATAGTGCCTTCTAGAGGCGTTTCTTTATTCGTGAGCTAAGAGAAACAAAGAGATGGTTGGTGACATGAAGAGTAGAATAAGTCTGTTTGTTGCTGGGTTGTCCCGTCTATCAAGCAAAGAGGGCAGGGCAGCGATGCTAATTGGAGACATGGATATATCAAGGTTAATGGTCTATGTGCAACAGGTTGAGGAAGAGAAGTTGAGGGATAGGGAGGAATTTAGAAATAAGAAGGCTAAGACAGGGAATGAGTTCGGGCAGCAGAAAAGTAATGTGAACCGTTCGTCCTTTCAGCAAAAGCAAAAGGGACTTGCTACATCATCTGCTAGTGCACCTGCACCCAAAAACAAAGGTGAGTATAACAGCCAAAATTCCAAACACTTCAGAGCTATACCTGCACAGTCTCAGGGTAGTGTGGCAGAAGGAGGTAACTGGGCACCTGCATGTGCTAACTGTGGTAGAACCCACCCAGGTAAGTGTCGTGATGGCTAGTTAGGTTGTTTCAAGTGTGGACAAGAGAGTCACTTCATGAAAGAGTGCCCTAAGAACCAAAAAGGTAGTGGGAATCAGGGCAATAGAGCTCAATCTTCATCAGTTGCTCCACCAGACAGGCTGCACCTAAAGGAGTTACTTCTGGTACTAGCGGATGAGCCAACCGTCTTTATGCGATCACTAGTCACCAAGAGAAAGAGAACTCTCTAGATGTTGTCACTTGTATGATCTAAGTCTTCAAATTTGATGTTCAGCCTGAGAAACTTCTTGAGCCTTCAGTGTTTTTATACCTGATGGTGACTCTATTCTAGCAGAAAGAGTCTATCGTGATTTTGTTGTTTCCATCAATCACAAGAGTACCATAACTGATTTAGTTGACTTAGACATGGTAGTTTTTGATGTCATTCTAGATATGTACTGGCTTCATGCCTGTTATGCATCAATAGATTGTAGAACTCGAGTAGTCAAGTACTAGTTTCTAGTGAACCAGTTATAGAGTTCAAGAGCAGTTCAGCAAGTGCCTAAGGGTCGTTTTATTTCGTATCTTAAGGCAAGAAGATTAGTTTCCAAGGGGTGTGTCTATCACTTAGTCCGAGTTAGTGATTCTAGTGTTAAGATACCTCATATTCAGTCAGTTTCAGTAGTAAGAGAGTTTCAAGAAGTCTTTCTTGATGATCTTCTCGGAGTCCCTCCTGAGAGATAAATAGACTTCGGTATAGACATTCTCCAAGATACTCGTCCTATGTCTATTCCGCCATATAGAATGGCATTAGCAGAGTTGAAGGAGCTTAAAGAACAGTTGAAAGACCTTATTGATAAGGGCTTTATTAGACCAAGTGTCTCACCTTGGAGCGCTCCGGTCTTATTTGTGAGAAAAAAAGATGGTTCCCTTAGGATGTGTATAGATTACCGTCAGTTAAACAAGTAACCATAAAGAACAAATATCCTCTCCCGAGGATTGATGATCTGTTTGATCAGCTTCTGGGTGCTACTTGTTTCTCTAAGATAGACCTCAGATCAGGCTACCATCAGTTAAGAGTGAGGGAATGTGATATTCCAAAGACAGCATTCAAGACGCGTTATGGTCATTATGAATTTTTGGTCATGTCCTTTGGTTTGACCAATGCACCTGTATCGTTCATGGACCTTATGAATATAGTTTTCAAACCTTATTTAGATATGTTTGTTATCTTCTTCATTGATGAAATACTAATCTATTCAAGGAATGAAGAAGATCATGCTAGTCATCTCAGAATAGTTTTCCAGACTCTAAAAGATAGAGAGTTGTATGCCAAGTTCTCTAAGTGTGAGTTTTGGCTTGAGTCTGTGGCATTCTTAGGCCACATTGTGTCTGGAGAGGAAATTAAATTTGATACTCAGAAAATGGAGGAAATGCAGAATTGGCCTAGACCCACATCTCCAACTGATATTAGGAGTTCCTTGGGTTTGGCTTGCTATTATAGAAGGTTCGTAGAGGAGTTCTCGTCTATATTTCATCCCTTTTGACCAAGTTAACTCAAAAGACAACGAAGTTTCAATGGTCTGAAGCTTGCGAGAAAAACTTTCAGAAATTGAAAAAGAGGTTGACTACTGCCCCAGTTTTGACATTACCAAAAGGTACGCAAGGCTTTGTTGTCTAGTGTGATGCGTCTAGAGTTGGTTTGGGTTGTGTGTTAATGCAGAATGACAAGGTTATAGCTAATGCCTCCAGACAGTTGAAAGTTCATGAGAAGAATTACCCAACCCATGACTTAGACTTGGCTATTGTAGTAATTGCGTTGAAGATATGGCGTCATTATTTGTATGGTGTTCATGTAGATGTATTCACTGATCTCAAAAGCCTTCAGTATGTGTTTACTCAGAAAGAGCTTAATAACATGAGTGTTCTTTATCACCCAGGTAAGGCTAATGTTGATGTTGATTCTTTGAGAAGGTTGTCTATGGGTAGTAGTGCCCATGTCGAGGAAAAAAAAAGAGATTTAGTGAAAGATGTGCATAGACTTGCACGCCTGGGAGTCCGACTAATGGATTCCACAGAAGGAAGAGCGGTGGTGATGAATGGGGCTGAATCATCATTAGTATCAGAAGTAAAAGAGAAGCAGGATCAAGACCCAATTTTGCTTGAATTGAAGGCAAATGTCCATAAGAAGAAAGTTATTGCTTTTGAACAAGAGGGAGATGGTGTGTTGAGGTATTAAGGTAGATTGTGTGTACCAAAAGTGGTTGAACTCCAAGAGTGGATCATAGAGGAAGCTCATAGCTCCAAATATTCCATTCATTCGGGTTCCACAAAGATGTATCGCTATTTGAGAGAGGTGTATTGGTGGAGTAGCATGAAGAAAGGCATTGCAGAGTTTGCGGCTAAGTGTCCGAATTGCCAACCAATTACAGTAGAGCATCAAAGGCCCGGTGGTTTGGCTTAGAATATAGAACTTCCGAAATGGAAGCGGGAGATGATTAATATGGATTTCATCACAGGTTTGCCAAGGTCTCGCAGGCAGCATGATTTGATTTGGGTGATTGTAGACAGAATGACAAAATCAGCCTATATTTTAACGGTAAAGACTACCCATACATCAGAGGATTACGCCAAGCTGTATCTTCAAGAAGTGGTTAGACTTCATGGAGTTCGGTCTCCATTATTTCAGACAGAGGTGCGTAATTTACTGCATAGTTTTGGAAGTCATTCCGAAAAGGCTTGGGTTCAAAGGTGAACTTAATTACTGTTTTTCATCCTCATACAGATGGTAAAGTAGAGTGCAATATTCAGACTTTAGAAGATATGTTGAGGGAATGTGTGATTGATTTCAAAGGGAATTAGGATGATCACCTACCTCTCATTGAGTTTTCTTACAACAATAGTTACCACTCTAGTATCCAAATGGCTCCTTATGAAGCTTGGGAGAAGATACAGATCTCCTATTGGACGGTTTGAAGTTGGTGAAGCTGTGTTGATAGGACCTGATTTAGTTCATCAAGCTATGGAGAAAGTGAAAGTGATTCAAGAGAGGTTGAAAACAGCGCAGAGTCGTTAGAAATCCTACACTTATGTTAGGAGAAGGGAGTTAGAGTTTGAAGTAGATGGTTGGGTATATTTAATTGTTTCACCCATGAAGGGTGTCATGAGGTTTGGTAAGAAGGGGAAGCTTAGTCCCCTATATATTGGCCCTTACAGAATATCCAAAAGGGTTGGTAATGTAGCTTACGAGTTAGAGCTACCCCAAGAGCTAGCAGCGGTTCATCCGGTATTTCATGTCTCCATGTTGAAGAAGTGCAAGAGGGACCCTTCACTTATCATACCAACTGAAGATATTGGGATCAAGGATAGCCTATCTTATGAAGAGATTTCGGTTCAGATTCTAGATTGCCAAGTTCAGAAGTTGAGAACAAAAGAGGTAGCATCAGTCAAAGTTCTTTGTAGGAATTAGTTTGTTAAGAAAGCTACTTAGGAGGCTGAGGAGGACATGAAGAAAAGGTATCCACATCTCTTCGAATCCAGAGAAGTTCGAAATTAAGGTACTAATTCTATTTTTAGTACTCTTTCATTTATAAGTTAGCATGTTGAAATTGCTATTCTTGTTGGGTGTTTGAGCTGAATTTTAGATGTTACACCCTTAGCCTAGTAAGAGAAATTTCATTCGAGGACAACTATTCTCAACGGGAAAATATTGTAACATCTCGCTATTTGAAAGAACTAGGAAGAGTTAAAAATTGGAAATAGTCATTTTAGGAAACAATGGAAAAATCTGGAAATTTGGTTAAGTTATGTTAAGTATGGTTTTTCGTCAACTTCAAACGACCAAAAATCCTAGCTCAAGATGAGTTAGATATTCTTCCAGATATCGTAGGAAATATCGTTGTATTATCTTTCCAACGCCGCCAAGTTTACACGATTTCGAGTTTGTATGAGTGAGATATGCCCATTGGAAGTTCAGTTGTCTGGATAAGGAAAGTCCAATCCGGATTTTGAAAGGGTAGTTTGGTCTTTCCCTTGCCCAATTGTTTTATTTCATTTTTGGTTATTAAGTTAGGGTCTAATCAGAATTAGATCATTTTACACTTTTACCAAAATACAGTAGGGCTTGGAGAAAAGAGAAAAGAGGAGAGAGGAGAGAGGAGAGAGGAGAGAGGAGAAGAAAAGTTCATAGCTCATCGAATTCTTTGAGAATTTCGTGTGGGTTTCGCCAAGGGTTAATCCCTACAAGGTATGTGAGTCTTTCATAACATTGGGTTCATTAATTCACTCACCAAACAAGTTTATTTTAGCGAGAATTCATCCTAAAATAATTTGAAAGTTTGATGTTCTTGATATGTATTCTTGAATTTGATGTTGTTCTTGAATTGGGCTGAGATTGAGAAGTTTCTGAGATCATTACGTAGAATTATAGAGTTGTTTGGAGTTAGGTTCTTAGGTACATTTGCTGGGTATCTGAATCTAAAAGGAATTTGGGAAAAAGAACCGAGTATGGGAGAATTAGGGCTGGAAAATGAAGAAGGAAATTAGTCGGGGAAATCTGGGCACTGGCTCCGCATCGCGGACCTGCTCCTCAAATTTGAGAAAAATCTCTTCACGTCGCAGGGAGCGGTCACGGACCGTTTTACCTAAAAAAGTATTTTCGCGACCAAAAATTTAAATACATCTTCACGTCGCGGACCAGCTTTCAAACAGTGATTTTTTTAAAATCTTTTCTCATGTTTAGCTATCTAAAAACACTCTTAAACATCATGAGATCTTTCCTATCACAAATCACAATCCTTGAATCCATAATTCAATTCAATGAAAGTTAAGAGTCAAGTTTAGAAGTTAAGAACAAGTCAAGAGAAGTTCATTAAAGTTTATTAAAAGTCTTTCACAAACGTTTTAACTTTGTTCTAAGACTTGAGTTTTAAGTTAAGCAAATAGTAGAGAGTTGAGTTCATTTCTCCAAAAGTTATAGGGAACTAAGTATTCCCAAGAGTTTAAAATGTTTTCACATTTGAACAAGAAAGTGAAACACCAATTTCCAAGAGAGCTTTTAAGCTAAGTTTTGAGTAATTATCTCAAACCAAAGAAAGAAATTTGTTTTAAATGTATGATTGATATTACATCCTTAGCCTAGTAAGAGTAATCTCATTCGAGGATGAATGTTCCCAAGGGGGAGATATTATAACATCTCGCAAATTGAAATAACTAGGAAGAAGTTAAAGAATTTGAAATAGCTATTTTTGGAAAGAACATAAAAATCTGGAAAATGGTTAAGTATGTTAGGTTGAGTTTTTGGTCAACTTCAAATGACCATAACTCCGTGCTCAGTATGACTTAGGTGTGTTTCTAGGTATGAAGGAAAGATCTTGGAATAATCTTTCCAACGCGGCCAAGTTTGCGCGATTCTGAGTTCGTATAAGTGAGATATGCCCTTTGGAAGTTGGGTTGTTTGAATAAGGAAAGTCTAATCCGGATTTTTGAAGGGTAGTTTAGTCTTTTCCATACCCATTTAATTAAATCCATTTTTTTGTAAATTATTTGGAGTCTAAAATGAGTTAATTCTGTTTACGCAATTAAGAAATACGCTAGGGCTTTGAGAGGAGAGAAAAGAGGAGAAAGGAGAAAAGAAACTCAAGATTCGTCTTTGGTTGTGGAATTCGCCAAGGATTCGATCCTACAAGATATGTGAGATTCTCATAGCGTTGGGTTCATTCACCCACGCCCCAATCATGTTTGTTCAGCGAAATTCGTTTCTAGAAAGTTGAAAGTATGATGTTCTTGAATTATGTTCTTAGAGTTTGCTTTAGTTCATGAGATTTGATGGGATTGAGGAGTTCTTGATGGAATCGTGTCGATTTAAGAGTTGTTTTGAGTTAGATTCTTGTGTATATATACTGGGTATTTGAATCTATAGAGGAAATTAGAAAAAGAATTGGATTTAGGCGAATTGAAGTGAGAGTTTGAAAAAGGGAAAATTCGAGCAGGTTTTGGCACGCAAGTCCGCGTTGTGTACTTGCTTCCCTAGTGCACAAAAATCACCTCCGCGTCGCGGTTAGGACGGGGACTCCTCTGTTTCAAAATTTAATTTCACGATCAAATATTTAAATGCATCTCTGCGTCGCGGACTTATTCCCAGATTGTGATTTCTTGATCTTTTCTCATGTTTAGCTATCTAAAAACACTCTTAAACATCATGAGATCTTCCCTATCAGAAATCACAATCCTTGAATCCATAGTTCAATTCAAGGAAAGTTAAGAGTCAAGTAAAGTAAATTTAAGAGTCAAGTCAAGAGAAGTTCATAAAAGTTTTCAAAAGTCTTTTACAAACGTTTTAACTTTGTTTTAAGACTTAAGTTTTATGTTAAGCAAAGAGTAAAGAGTTGAGGTTTATGTTGGGGCCCAAAGATAAAAGTGTGTTTTGAACAAAACGAAACCATTCTCGATAGCATCAAATTTTGTTATAAGCCTCATCTTTGTAAGAAAATAAGTCTTAATCGTGTATGAGGAAAAAATATGGCATCATGGTGTAATAAGGAGCCTCCCGATCTCTTCAATTTGTGATTGTGGATTACTCTAACATGATCACAAAGGGTAATAATGTCATGAAAATAAAAGTGAAAATAATAAAAAATTAATTCATTTCAAGACTTTTGAGGATTTTGAAGCTCCACCTAGGACAATTATTTTCTACCTGAGTTCCTACATCAAATCTCTAAATCAATCCTACGAGTCAGTCCTACGACCCGTCAAATTCTCCACAGTTCTTCCTATCAAGTCGTAGGTCCAATATTCAGAAACTTAATTTTCCAAAACTCAACTTTGGTCTACGACTTCCTTCCTACGACCCATAGGAATTCCTACAGTTCGTAGGTTGTACTCGTAGAAACTTGCTTTAGTCAATTTTTCTTTCCTTTTGGACTTTTCAACTTTCGAGGTTTTTACAGAAAAAGATTCAAATTTCCTTTAAAATAATTGTATGGCAGACCTACCATTGCAACCAACGACTTGTAGGAATTCTTACAGACTATATTGGTCAACGGTAGTTTGAGTGATTGGGCCTAAAATTCATCTAACTTCGATGAGACCTTCCGACGATCCGTATACCCAAACCGAAGAACTCAAATTTTACCCCAAAATTTCACCAAGTTTGGATTGCTTCTAAGGAACCCATCTACGGTCTGTAGAACATCCCACAACTTGTTCTGGTCAAAGGTTGATCAAGTTATTGGGACTTCAAATTTCTCAAAACTTGACCCACTTCCTACGAATGCACTCTATAGTCTGTAGAAGCATCTACGACCCGTAGAATGGATCCGTAGAACATAACAAGTAGCTAATAAGTGAAATCTTTCCTTTTCCAAATTCTGAGGTGTTACATTTATTTATGTATAATATTGATTCAAAAATTGAATATGTAAATTTTGATTTAAATAAAATAAAATTTTAATCACAATATTTGTAATAGATATTTAAAATAGGTTCTCTCTATAAAGTAATCTTAGTATTAAAAGTACATTGATACATACCATTTTTTCATAATTTGATTCTTAAAAGGCACTTTTTAAAAAAAAATTAGTCAAACAAAATTTTCCTATCAAAAGCATTTTTCAAATAAATTAGCCAAACACAAATAGATTTTTTTCTAATGCATTTTTTAGAAAAGTCATTTTTAAAAAGTGTTTCTAGAAAAAAAAAGTTTATAGCAGAAATCGAAATAGGCTCTAGCAGCATAATATCATTTGTATTCTATTAGCAATTAATTACATAGATTTACTAGCTTTATTTCAACATATCATAAACTTATTTTTATTTTATGACACATAATATTTTTTTACCAGTAATTTAAAGATACAAATTTACTAGCCTTATTTTAACTAGTACAATAAATTCATCTATATCTTTTATAAAGTAATTAAAAATTACAGATTTATAAAGATTATAATAATTAATATGATAATTTCATATGTTCCTTCAGCCCCTATATAAGAGTCCTAAATGGCATAGACAATTCATACTTTTATAGCATACAAAAGTTCAATAGTGAAAAAAACATGAAGAGTTTCACTATGCTTTTTCTTTTCTCTATGACAATATTTTTCACTTTATTTGACCATTCACTAGGTATGATTTTTTTATCCGATGCATATGAAATTATTTTATCAATAAGTATGTGTTCAGATATATGTTTTCATTATTCGTTTTTTTTAATCATGTCGATTTATGTGTAATCTTCTCATTATTTTGTATCAGGTGATGATACTAAATTTTGCCCAGGAACTTTTACAACTAATGATGTATGTGCTAATATTAGTTGTGGAAATCTAGCTCTATTTCACTGGCCAGCAAGTTCGATGCCTCATGATTGTGTTTGTACTGCAGCAGGAAGCAATCAAAGTCTTTGTACCTGTCAAATTCGTTGTTAAATAAAACTATGCAATAAAAATGGTTATTATTGATGATAATTGAGTAATCATACATGTCCATTTAATGATTAAGAATTAAAAAAAAATAGAAATCAAAAGTTCAACAATATTTTTTATATCACAACAATGAACCGTGGGAGCATCCCCTTATTGTTCATCTTCAACTACAAAATGAAGAGGTTTAGTGGTTTAATGGGGACAAACAAAAAGGAGGAGAAAGTGCTAATCTTACATGGATTTAATTTACAATACTGGAATGCAAGGGCCATGCTCTCATTGAAGTTTACCAAAATTCAAACTGGAAGGTACATCTACAAGGCAAAAGAAGTCAGTGGAGAAGAAGAGGTCACAAATCAACAGTTACATACCTTTGACAGCTGAGAACAATAGCAATAATCACAATGAAGAACGTCTCCAGCGGCTACAACAACAAGGAAGAGAAATAGTAGGTGTAGAAATTGGAAATTAAAGGCTCAATTAGGAAACCCAATTATAGGGTCGTGTTTATTTTCACCTGGACAGGTCGCTTTTGGGCCGACCAGGTTCCTTTTTGTATTATTGGCCCATTTTGAATAATTAATAACATGGACAATGCGTACAAATTTAAATAAATAAATAAAAAGAACAATATTTTTTGTAAGTGAAAAAGCTTAACTTTAAAAGTTGTGAGATCAAAATAGTAATTAAAAGTTGAACAATATTTTTTCCCTTCAAACAAGTGTCATTATTAGAGCAATTTTGTAATTTTATCAAACCAATATAACATATAAAATGACACATGTAAAAACAATTTAATAGTAAATTATATAAATCATTATTATCCCATATATTTACTTGCCTTTTGCATCTTCAAAATTAAAATAGATAGATGAAGTTGATTGTTTAAGAAAGTCATTAGGTGCCCAGTTAAATGACCAATAAATTATATCATTTTTTAAAGTAAATAATCAACATAAGATTTTAGATCAATATACATTATATAGGTATAATAATTGCGCTATTTATTTATCAACTCTGAGAGATAAATTTTGTTATTTAATTGCTTATTTTTTTGTCGCTAACACCATTAAAGTTACAATTTTAAAAGGTAAGTTCATTTTCTTCTTTTTATCTACTAAAAATAGAAATTAGCGACGAACAAATTATGTGGTTAAAAAAAAATTATTTCTCATAGTTATCAATTAATTAATAAGCTATTATAAGTCACAAGATATTTAGTGACAAATTAGCGATGAAGTTTGTAACTAACATCATCTTATTTTTCTATTAGTATTAATATCTAATATAGTGGTAGGTGGAAAGTAATTTTCACCCTTGAATAAAAGTTTGGGGTTCGAGCTTTGAGGATTAAATAACATTTGGTAGGGGCGTTTTACCCCCAAAATGATACTTTCCAACTCAAATCTACATTAGTTGGATGGAAAATGGGTATCAAACACTGTGTGAAAAAAAATAAAACAAAAAAACTTCCTATAACTATCCACAAAATTATATTATATTTTACTTTTCAATGTTCGATTAAATGGCTCTCCTATTAAAAATGTTTCAACCCGATTATGAATTTTAGATTGAACATTTTTTTTGTTATCCATGAATATGTAGAAGTTATATTTACCATTTGGAACTTATTTGAGAGGTTTATGTTGGGGCCCAAAGGGATGAGTATGTTTTGAACAATAAAAAAACCATTCTTGATAGTATCGGATTTTGTTTTTCTTAATGTTGGTATAAGATTTTATATTTGTAAGAGAATAAGTTGTAATCGTGTATGAGGAAAAAATATGGCATCATGGTGTAATAGGGAGCCTCGCGATATCTTTAATTTGTGATCGTAGATGACCCCATCAGGATCACAAAGGGTAATAATTTCATTAAAATAAATAGTGAAAATAAAAATAAAAAATCATTTCAAGATTTTTGAGGATTTTGAAGCTCCACCTAGGACAATTATTTTCTGCTTGAGTTCCTACGTCAAATCTCTAAATCAATCCTACGAGTCAGTTCTACAACCAGTCAAACTGTCTACAGTTCGTCCTATCATGTCGTAGGTCAAATATTCAAAAACTTAATATTCCAAAACTCAACTTTGGTCTACAACTTCCTTCCTACGACCCATAGGAGTTCCTATGGTTTATAGGTTGGACTCGTAGAAACTTGGTTTGGTCAATTTTTTTGCATTATCTTTCCTTTTAGACTTTCCAACTTCTGAGGTTTTTACAGAAAAAAGAGACCCAAAGACCCTTTAAAATAACTGTATGGCATACCTACGATTGCAACCTATGGCTTGTAGGAATTCTTACTGACACTACTGGTCAATCGTAGTTTGACTGACTGGGGCCTAAAATTCATCTAACTTCGATGAGACCTTTCGACGGTCCGTATACCCAAACCGCAGAACTCAACTTTTACCCCAAAATTTCACCAAGTCTAGATTTGTCACAACCCAGACCATCGTGATTGGCACCCACACTAACCCTTCGGTGGGAGAACCACTACTACAACCCAAACCAAGCAACTAAACCAAAACTCTAAAGCATTTATGTTACGGAAGCAAGTTAAATACTAAGGAAAGAAATAGAGTTCCCATAAACTCTAACAAACGTCTAACAATAATAAACTAATATTGCGGAAGTAATGCCTAGAACCTAAAAGTCAAAGTACCAAAACATCTAAAGTTCAACAAGTCTAAACAAGAAGGGATACAACCCCAAACTAATGAACTAATACTAACTAGAACAAGCCTAAGTCCGAAATGGTGGACATAGACGAAAGATAACTCATGGCAACCCGAAAGAATTGGCTCACTGTTGAAATCGAACGATCACTGATCTTCTAAGCGAGGCTTGTCAATAGCCGCCGGAAAATGCCCTGTACTTAACAAAAATAAGAGCAAGTGCAGTATCAGTACACAATCACAGTGTACTGGTAGGATCACGCGGCTATCCCACTAAGTGTAACATACATAAGTCAATACAACAATATAATCACATGCATATATCGAACATATACAATATCATCAACATCTACGAACAACGAACTATTTTACATTCTCAAGATACACAATTACAACAAGTTATTGGTCCTCTCATGGAACCCAAACCCAAATAATAACCATACCAGAACATGGTACCCGATCCAATGCCTTTGCCGGAACATGGCAACCGACCCCATAATTATGCCGGAACGTGGTAACCGATCCCAATTAGTTATGCCGAAACGTGGCAACCGATCCATTCAACATACCACAATCACAAGTATCTTCTCAAGTTCATACAAACAAGTCATGATTCATGACATTCATCATTCATCTATCTCATTTACATTTAGTGTGATCAATAATGCAACATTCGCATACATGCAAGTATTATAATGAAGCAAGAACAAACATACATCACACAAACATATAATCACAACCATCACCTACCTCAGAACAAACTTGAAACCCTAAAAAACTTGATCCTCCCCTTTCCGGATTCGTTCCGCTTGTTCTTAGTCTACAAACAATCAATATAATATGGGAATCAATAAACAATAACTAATTACCTAGATTACTAACAATTCTAACAACCCTAGATCATACCCATAATCCCAAGTATCCAAATTAGGGTTGTTTCCACCATAGAATCTAAATCAAAACCCTCCTCCATTGATAATTACCCATTCTATTACGTTCTACGGATCGAAAAATAGATTAGGGGAGTGAAAAACTTACATTTAGCCTCAAGAATGGTGAAAAATGAGTAGGAGTTGCTTGGGGTTCGTTCCTTAGCTCTAAAAGTCGAAAAGTGCATAATAAGGTCGTTTAGGAGTTTATTAATGATCTTAAGTCGCGTCGAGCCCACCACAGCGGCCCTCACTCCGCTGTAGCTACCATTCCAGAGCGGTAGAAACCCCCGCCAAGGAGGCTTTCATGAACCAGTGAGCTATTTTAATAATTCTAAAATCCCAATTTCACGAAACACCTCTAACCCACGACGCTCAAAAAATACCCTTTCACGCTAAGATTGATTTCGGGAGTTCTACTCACCCGAATTCAATTCCATAAAGTGGTACGGATTCCTTAGCGAGTTATCTAACTACTCATGTAATCAAAATCATAGTTAACTCACCCGATTGTTACCAGATTTACCTACACCTTAAAAACTCCAATTTCATCCAAATCTGGACTAGGTTGGGCAATCCAAATACTATGGGAAAAAAATTCGGCCCCAAATTTTCCCTCGTTGGCATTTCTATAACGACGGGAACAAGTCGTTACAATAGATATCAATTTACCCATCACTCATCCCCGAGTGACAATCTTACGAAAAATAGGCTAAGGAAGGAATGAAGTAGTACCTGAATCGACGAACAATTGGGGATACATGTCTCGCATGTCTCTCTCGATTTCCCAAGTAGCTTCCTCAACTGAACAATGCTTCCATTGAACCTTCACAGACTTATTCTCCTTGGTCCTCAACTTACGCACATCACGATCAAGAATTGCAATCGGTTCCTCCTCATATTGGAGGTCCTTGTCTAACATAATTGAGTCTCATTTAATGATATAATCCTCATCACCATGATATCTCTTCAACAAAGACATGAAATTCGAGATGAACCCCCGATAGGTTAGGAGGTAAATCAAATATATACGCTACCGGTCCTACACATTCAAGAACCTCAAATGTACCAATGTACCGCGAACTTAGCTTACCCTTCTTGCCGAATCTCATCACCCCTTTCATGGGTGATACTTTAAGAACAATATTCTCACTGGTTTGAAACTCCATGTCTCTTACCTTATGATCCGCATACCTCTTTTGTCTACTCTGGGTTGCTAGAAGCTTAGCTTGAATACTCCTCACCTTATCTTGAGCATCCTTCACTAAATGAACCCCCAAAGGTTTCATATCCCCAGCCCAAACCATCCTATGGGTGATCTACATCCCCTCACATAGAGTGCCTCAAATGGCGCCATATGTATGCTGGAGTGATAACTATTATTATAGGAGAATTCACACAAAGGTAGGAACTTATCCCAATGCCCTCCAAAGTCAATCAAACATGCCCTCAACATGTCTTCTAACACTTGAATAGTCCTCTCTGACTGTCCATCTGTCTGTTTGATGGAAGGTTGTACTAAAAGTGAGTTGTGTGCCCAATACATCATGCAATTTCCTCTAAAACTTAGATGTGAATTGGGTACCACGGTCTGAGATGATATAGAAGAGCACCTCGTGCAACCTCACTATCTCTTTCACATACACCTTAGCCAATTGTTCAGCATTATAATCTATTCTTACCAGAATAAAGTGGGCTGACTTAGTCAATCTATCAACCACTACCCAAATAGAATCAAACATCCCCAAAGTCTTGGGAAGACCAACCACGAAATCCATGGCTATCATTTCCCACTTCCATTCCAGAATTAACATTGTTTGAAGTAAACCGGCAGGCCTTTGATGCTCATACTTCACTTGTTGACAATTTTGACACTTCGCCACAAACTCCGCTATATCCTTCTTCCTGCCCGGCCACCAATAAATTCGTTTCAAATCTTACATCTTGGTCACACCCGGATGAATAGAATATCGCAAACCATGAGACTCTGCCAACAATTTCTCAATCAAGTCATCTACTCTAGGAACGCATATTCTCCCCTTGAAATTGAGCACAACATTCGTATCAAGAGTGGTCTCTTGTGCCTTACCAATCACAGTCTTCTTTCTAAGCTCCGCCAAATTTTAATCCTCGAATTGTTTGGCCTTGATCTCCTCAATGAATGTGGCCCTTACTTCAATAACCCCCACCTCTTTCTGAGATGCCCAACTACATGAACTTGGACTCTAAGGTCTGAATTTCCTTAGTCAAAGGTCGCTTGGATACACTCAAGCAAGCTAAACTACACATACTCACCGCTTTTCGACACAAAGCGCCTGCTTGCCCGGATGGTATTGAATGGTGACATCATAATCTTTAAGTAACTCCATCCATGTTTGTTGTCTCAAATTCAGATCCTTTTGAGTGAACACATGCTACAAACTACAATGATCAGTAAATACCTCACATTTAACACAATAGATGTAATGTCACTACATCTTAAGAGCAAACACTACCACTACCAACTCTAAATCATGCGTTGGATAATTCCTCTCAGGCACCTTCAATTGACGCGAGGCATAAGCTATAACATTATTATCCTACATCAACATAGCACGCAAACCAGAATGTGAAACATCACAATAAACAATAAAATCTTTACCTTCCACTGATAATGCTAGGATAGGTGCGGTGGTCAAGAGAGTCTTGAGCTTTTGAAAGCTCTCCTCACATTTTTTTGTCCATTCAAATGATATCTCTTTTTTGGCCAAATTAGTCAAGTGAGTGGCAATAGAAGCAAAGTTCTTCACGAATCGATGATAGTAGCTAGCGAGCCCCACAAAACTCCTAACTTTCATCACTGAACTAGGCCGAACCCAATTTTTAACCGCCTCAATCTTTTGAAGATCTACCATTACCCCTTCGTTTGAAACAACATGCCCCAAAAATGCAACTAATTTCAACAAAAATTTACACTTAGAAAATTTAGCATACAACCTTTGTTTTCCAAGAACACCCAAAAAAATACGAAGATGGTCGGCATGCTCTTCCTCACTTTTCAAATAGACCAAAATATCGTCAATGAAGACTATAACAAATGAATCAAGGAATGGTTTGAACACCCACATTCATCAAACTCATGAAAGTTGCAGGCACATTAGTCAAACCAAAAGACATAACCAAAAACTCGTAGTGCCCATAGCGGGTTCTAAACAGTGTCTTGGGCACATCCTCAGGCCAAATTTTTAATTGATGGTAGCCAAAACTTAGATCAATCTTAGAGAAAACGGATGCATCTTCCAATTGGTCAAAAAGATCATCTATTCGAGGCAAAGGGTACTTGTTTTGAATAGTGACCCTATTTAATTGCCGATAATCTATACACATTCTCATACTACCATCCTTTTTATTAACAAACAAGACTAGAGCACTCCATGGGGAAGCACTAGGACGAATAAATCGCTTATCAAGAAGCTCTTGGATTTGAGCCTTAAGCTATCTTAACTCTGCCGCAGCCATGGGATATAGAGGGATGGAAATGGGATGAGTACCAGGATCTAAATCAATGCGAAAATCTATTTCTCTATTCGGAGGCATACCAGGCAACTTATTAGGAAACACTTCTCTAAATTCTGACACCACAGGAATAGACCTAATGGATGGAGCCTCAATCTCAACATCCCTAATATGAGCCAAATAAGCCAATGGATATAATTTACTAGTCCGAATGGAGGATATAATCTTAGCTTGCTTAGTCTTGTACACCCCTTCCCACTCTAATTTTTCCCTTCCCGAAATTTCTAGAGTTACAGACTTAGTATTACAATTAAGCACAACATAATAAGGGGACAACAAAGTCAAGCCTAAGATTATATCAAAGTCAGCCATATCCAAAATCACCAAATCAGCCCAAGTCTGAAAACCCATAAACAAAATAGGACAAGCACGATAGACATGGGTAACTATGATTGACTCTCCAATTGAGGTAGAAACATTGATAAGGGCATAAAGTTCATCACAAATCATATCAAATTCTGAGGCAAATCGCACGAATACATAAGAATAAGTAGAACTCAAATCAAATAACACATTAGCCATCCGGTCACATACAAGATAGTACCCGTGATCACCGCGTCAGACGTCTCTGCCTCATTCTTGCTCGGAAAAGCATAACACTAAGCCATATCATCTTGACGAGCCACTTCCCTGCCTGGGTGCACGTTACCTCTGCCTGCATTACTATTTTCTCTACCTCCACGGCCTCGCTGAATACCTCCTCGCCCACCTTATGGACGCTCTCGATCATTATTATCATGCCCCGCGGGTACCACTGCTCTAGACTGCTGCTGCGTGGAATCTAACACACGTGGGTGGGGATAATCTCTCCTCACATGCCCAGGTTAACCACAATTGTAACATGTATGATCAAAAGAGGGCCTGCTGCCCATCGAAGGTGCGACTCCTTAGCTATCCTGAATCGAATTATAAGGTAGATTTCCCGAGTAATTACTTGTAGAAGCAGGCATAGCGGATTGAATTGGCTTGGCTGCTAGCGTTGGCCTCCCTGAACCTCTGGAATAAGAACCTTGAAAGTTGCCTAAATTCTTGGCCCTTTTTGCTAATGCCTTAGCCTGACCGTCTCGCCTCACCCCCTCCACTTTCTTAACATAGTTTGTTACCTTATTGAAGCTCCTCCCTGCAGAAGTCATATGAACAGATAATACTTGTAACTCAAAATTTAGTCCCCTAATAAATAACTGGATTCTCTCTTCCTCAGTAGTCACCAATTGAATAGCATATCTAGACAAAGCATGAAACTTGGCCTCATAAGCAGCCACAGTCATACCACCTTGCTCCAAAGCCATGAACTCATCCTTCTTGCAATCCCTCAAAGTCCTAGGCACATATTTCTCCAAAAATAGAGCATGAAATTGAGTCCAAGTAAGTGGAGGTAAAGTAGAAGATTTATAAGCTCTCTACCACTACTTAGCCTCACCTTGAAGTTGAAAGGACAGAAACTCAACCCCATGTTGATGGACAATTCCCAACTTATGAATTCTCTCATAGAAATCTACGATAAACTCATAACTATCCTCATTCTCATAACCAAGAAACACATGAGGCTTTAACTTCAAAAACTTAGTCAACATTTCATTCTCATTACCAGTCATAATTAAACCCAACAAAGGACGGAAGAAAGCATTATTACCTCCCGTTCCACCTATCTTGGGCGCAGTGCTAGCAACAGGGGGATTAGCGGGAGCTTGAGTTTCTTGAACAGAAGGAAGCACTCTAGGACCAACCAACCCTTTCAAGAATGACATGATCTGCCGAGCTAACACTGGGTCTATGGGGGGAACATCGATAGTCTCAGCCTGCACCTCTTCCTCTTGTCCCACATCCTCAACATTCTCCTCTTCAATCTCTTCAAGATGCGCATGAGGGTTCTCATTCACAGGAGCATTCTCAACAGGAGCTCCATTCCTAGCAGGTGCTACTCTTCCATAGCCTCTACCCCTGCCTCGATCGCAACCTCTAGCTGTAGATTCCTCAACTGGAGCATTGATAGGAGCTACGGGCCTAACGCCGTTAAATCTAGTATTAACCATCTGCAGACAAAAGAGTGAAGGAAGTTAGATACCAATTTGAATCGACAGATACCAATTAGAATCAAGTTATAGCACGAAAGGAGACAAGAGAAAATATAGAGATTTCCTAAAGTCTTATAGCCTCTCGGAGAAAAGTAAAGGCGGCCCCAAACCGTTCTGCGAGACTCTACTAGACTCATTTTGTACATCAAAATCAACGAACCTAGGCTCTCATACCAACTCTGTCACGACCCAGACCATCATAATTTGCACCCACACTAACCCTTCGGTGGGAGAACCTCTACTACAACCCAAACCAAGCAACTAAACCAAAATTCTAAAGCATTTAAGTTACGAAAGCAAGTTAAATACTAAGGAAAGAAATAGAGTTCCCATAAACTCTAACAAAAGATTAATAATAATAAACTAACATTGCAGAAGTAATGCCTAGAACCTAAAAGTCAATGTACCAAAACATCTAAAGTTCAACAAGTCTAAACAAGAAGGGATACAACCCCAAACTAATGAACTAATACTAACTAGAACAAGCCTAAGTCCGAAATGGTTCACATAGATGGAAGAGAACTTATGGCAGCTTGGAAGAATTGGCTCACCCTTGAATTCGAACGATCACTGATCTTCTAAGCGAGATCTATCGATAGCCGCTGAAAAATGCCTTTATTCAACAAAAATAAGAGCAAGTGCAGTATTGATATGCTCAAATTACACCTCCCTACAGAAGTATAAGCGATCGTTATCAAGTAAAGAACCCAACTTGTAGGTTGGAGTCGATCCCACGAGGAAAATGGTTTAGACTTTACTTTAACCAACAATTATATTCAATTAGTCAAATTACTTCCAGAAACAGGTAATAAAAAGGGGGGTTTTGTTTGTGTGAAACAAATAGTAAGAATTTAATAAGTAATCAGTAATCAAAACTCAATTTTGGTTGTTATCAAGATGAGAGAACTAACTAGGGTATACATGTTCCCCACAAGCTCATAACGCAGTAATCCTAGTAATAGCAATCTTCTCCTAGTGTATTACATTTAAAGTGATAAGTTAGGTATCTCTAAATCCTTGGTCCGACATCTAGAGAATTTCACCCCGCACCTTGGTCCGGCTACGTATGTATAATTTACTAACCCTTACCTTTACCTCATATTAGACATCATAATCGATGTTTGGCTTAGTTATTACTTCGCACCAATCGACACTAGCCTATTAGATAGTATCACACTAAATCTATGTTGATAATTATTTTCTCGTTAATTACCTCATTGGTCCGGCAAGTAGTAACGAGGCAAGTTCTAACGTTGGCCACCGTTAAAAAGACTTCTAAACGAAAGAATTATCAATGCATGCAAAACACTATTCAAGAATTGCTTATTTACTATTCATACTTTGTTAATCGCTCATGGTTCCCACAACCCTAGTTGTGGATTTAGTTACCCATATTAGCAAGAACACAATTCATAGTTTTAGATGAATAAATTATGAACTTACATAAAGAGAATAATAAACCCAGAAATTCACTTGAATTGCAAAGCCACAATCTTCAAAATGAACTTAGGAAATCAATAATTGCTAGGTTTTTGAATTAATCTCCCAAGTCACAAAGTAAAACTAGAATAATAAGGTCTAACCCCCAAAAACGAGGTTTACATGCCCTATTTATAGAAAACAAATCCTAAACTAAAAAGGAAACAAATTAAGGAAAGTTTGTTCAGGCACGCGTCTTCATTCCACGAGACTGACTTACGGACCGTCGATGGATATACGGTCCGTAAGTCCCTTCCGTCAGCCAGGATTTGGAAAATATTTCAGCTTCCAAAAATCAGCTTCTCTGAAGCAAACGACGGACTTGCAGTATGGACAGAAGATCGATCTACGGTCCGTCAATCCCCTCCGTAGCTCCACACTTAGAATCTTCAAAAATCAGGTAGAGGAACCCTTGCAGTATCAATCTACGGATCAACAGTATGGTCCGTAGATCAATCTACGGATCGTCAATGGCCACCGTGGTTCCACACTTGGTCAGATTTCCTTGATTTGTCTTCCATACCTTGCCCGCTGATCTACGGTCACAGCCTACGGACCGTCAATGGACCTACGGTCCGTAGATCGCCTCCGTGAATCCCTTTTCTGCATTTCTTTCACTTGTCTCTATACTTCTGCGCCTGAACATCTTTCCTGCAAAATATGATAAAAACACATAAAAACCAATACAAAACGGCCCTAGACACACAACTTGTAAGAGAAATGTATTAGAAATACCGTAAAATCACGGTATATCAACACCCTCAACTTAAACTCGTTGTTTGTCCTCAAGCGACGCACTACGAGTCTAAACGACACTTGTATAGAAGCAAGCATTTCAGGCCCAAACAATCACATGGCTCTCTACCCCCCTCACTTTTCAGGTGCATATTCGTTCTCTTAGACTCGACAAGCTAATTCATGCGGATCACACCATGGCACAGATCGACCAACTGACACACAACATACACCTTCTCACTATCACCAAGGTACCAACTTTCCGACAATGTAACTAGTGCCCTTACCTCAAACGAAATCCCCTTTTCACAAAAATGAATGACATTCATGGTACAAGGATTTATTTAACACTCACGCTCAAAAGTAATTTCAAATATAGTTAGTGCTCAATGCCATAAGCTTGCCCTTATTTTCACTGCTTAGACTCTCCAAACTAGACTCTAGGATCACTATAGGGCTTTCTTGGCTTGTAACGTAGGCTCAGGGTCAGGTGTGGTACATTTGGATACTGCTTAGTGACTTTCTGCCCTCCTTGACATTACACTAGACTTTCGACCTCTTTTTGCCCTGTTTTTGTTATCCTATCGTTTTAACTTCTTTCCCCTAATTTTCTTCAACCACGGATGTGACTTCAGGCTTTGTAGCTCTTTTTACTTTTATTTTATTTCTCTTTTAGCTTTCAACAAACCACATCCTTTCCTCTCTTTTTCTTTTCTTTCTGGTTTTTTTTTTCACATCACTCTTTTCATACCTATTTTTTTTTTCAATTTTCTCTTTCATAGCCACCCTCAACTTATGGATTTTCCATTAGTTGAAGTGCACAATACCCGATGTCGGGTCAGGGCCAAGATTGAAGTTACTTTTTACATTAGCTACCCTCAACTTAGGCTTTTGGCCTAATTCGAAGTGCACATGTCCAAGGAGGGACCGGGGCCAACATAGTAGATTATGGGAAGGTGAGTTTCGGGATTTAGAAAGAAGGTTTACTTTTAGGCTCAAAGTTGGATCAAAGGGAAAATTTATTTCATTTGGTTGGATCCTTCTTTTAGGCAATTTGCGGACTTTTTAGAACAATGGTCTATGATCACTTCCTAACCTCTAGGTTGAATTGTCTTACCAGGACTTACCGGGCAAGTTCTAGTTTCGCACAAAAACTGTTTGAACACTCAACGATTCTCACACACTCTTGGCACATAGTTCCATTATCAGATTATCAGATTACCCAGTTCAAGTTTCAGCTTAAGTCATGCCATCGAGTTGATTCGTTATTATGTCATACTCAGAGCCAACACATTCAACTAATCGTAGCGTACAAATTCTAGTATACATCCCTTTTCCGACGGGTATCATTTTTCATAAGCCATCATGCTTCTTTCTTTATCATGCTTCTACACATACGATCCTAAGACATGTCGATTCAACAAAAAATAAATAGTCTCTTGGGGGAAAAGAACACAGGCAAGAAAACCCCAAGAGAGGATTCATGAGTTGGGTTATTCAAACGTCACCCTATCATTCACAATCCATTTACCCCACCCCCAACAAAATATAGATGCAATTGTCCCCAATGCATACAAAAACAGTAAAAGAAAATGGATTGGGTGAACCAAACCTGTGGCGCAAAGCGCCGGCGAATCATCATCAAGCAGGGGGATCCGGTTTCTCGGAGCCCTCTGGAACAATAGTGGGGGCACCCTCAGTAGTACCCACATTAGCAATCATAGAACCCTCAATAGTGCTCTCTATCAATCTCACCGCACCATCAGTGGTGCTCACAACATCCCCCAAAATAGGTTGGACCTCTACAAGTGGGGCAAAACTTTGCCCCTGCAACTCTTCGTCTAAGATCGAAGCCCTCCTTGCCACCTTCTCCTGCCTACGCAGTCTCTTTTGAGCTTTCTCTTCCTCAATGCGATGAGAACGGTGTCGCTTGCCTTTGGCATGTGTAGGCGCAAGCCCCTCCCCGGTAGTCCCACTGAATAGAGCATTCAGCACTGTATCATCAGCTAGTGCAGTAGGTGCAGCCTGAGGCTCAACTGAAGGGGCGGCAAGAATGGCATCAACGTCGGTTCGGAGAGTGGCTAAGTCAGCCTGCAAAGCAGATAGATCTATTGCCGGGGCTGATCGCTCGAGGACTCGCAATTCAAAGGCATCAAGACGCTTATTAACAGCCTGGACTTTCCGGTCCATCATCCCCTCCATCCTGCGCTCCATTCTAGCCTCGAACTCGGCTAGCGACTTTTGCATCCACGGCTGGATGTGATGCAGCAGTGTGGCCATCTGAGCCTCTAACTTCTGTACTCTGGCCAATGGGACAACAGTAGCTCCTAACTGTGGTGTGGACCGAGAGGAGCTAGGAGCCATACTAGCTGCCTAAGATGAGGAGCTCGGGACAGTATCGGTGTGATCTGGGATGCTGGGGTCACCGCCCTGTGCCTGCCCACTGTGTCTGCAAGATTGACACCCAAGGGAGGTACCTCAACCTGAGGCTCTCTGCGAGGTGCTGCCACATTTGCCTCATCTCGAATGAGGTCTATGTCTAATGTCCCTGTAGGGTGGACTAACTTGTCACAATGCCAGATCGGCACTCCAGAGTCCCTGCATAATTGAAAAATTAGACATGGGAAGGGGTAAGTAGTGGAGGTCTTGAATGCCCTCTCGTGAATCTCTGCCAGCAGTATATGGGAAAAATCAATCTCCACTCCTGCTACCAATGCCGCAACCATGACCGCTCTGTCCCATGTGACTTGGTTGTCAGCTTTTGTAGGCGACACTCTGTTACGCACCAGCAGCCAGAAGAACTTGGCCACAAAATTTAGTGTGGCCTTTCGGATGCCCAATCGTGGAGCGGTGACCCATTCCGCACGCTCGCCATCTGCAGCAATATACCTGGCCAACCATAGCAGAACAGCCTCTCGCTGCTCAGCGTTCCTCTGGAAAGCGCCACTCCATTGAGAGACCAAGAGTGACCCGTGTTCGGACCATAGAGAAAACGGCTGATCGTGGCAGGTGATATGTCCACCGGACAACCTCGAACCAAAGTGGAAGTGAGAGGATCTTGAGCTAGGGGGTTTGACCACTTGGAAATGAAACCTCTTAGAGTGACAGCATAAGAGGCATAGAATTCCCGCACAATCTCCTCGCTATACGTCCCTGGGTCTCGAGCCATCCAGTCACACTTGTGAAGGTTGAACAGCCGGTGAATGTCCGAAATAGTGTGCAAGCTCTGCGTGAGGACTCTGCGCTCCTTAGTAATTAGTCGGGCAATCTTTTGTTTGTCGTTTACCATCTTGGTATCCTGATAAATTTGCCATTAGCCTTCTGCACACCACCTATTTAGCTCACCGGCTACTGGAGTGGGGTCATCATTCCGTGGTGCAGGTATAGATTCCGAGCTAGTGGCCTCGTCAGACGAGGCTGCTTGGTCATTCTCAACGGACCCTGTGGCTGATTTAGCACTGGACTCTGTAGCATGGGCAGACTCGGATCCTGAAGAATGGGTAGACTCAAAGCCCGAAGCATGGGCAGACTCGGATCTGGACATAGACCCCTCTGAACTGGAAGTAGCCCCAGTTGGTGCTCCGATCAGTCTGTGCTCTTCATCAAACTGGGAGACAGTTCACAAAATCTGCCGAAAAAATGAAAGACTCCACTTTTACTAGCACATCATGTAGTACACCAATGGGCCTCTTCACAGTTCGATCGACCATTAGTAACCGCATTACAGTGGGCTTTGGGTCCCCTAGACCCAACTTCTTGTAAATAGACAAGGGCATGAGGTTCATGCTAGCACCAAGATCACACAATGCCTTGGCAAAGTGTAACAACCCTATAGTACATGGGATCGTGAAAGCACCGGGGTCTTCCTTCCTTTGCACCAGAGATCTTGTAGCAATAGCACTACAATGCTGCAATCTATCATCTTCTTCAAAACTCACAGACCTTTTCTTTGTCACCATATCTTTCATAAACTTTGCATACCCAGGCATTTGCTCCAAGGCTTCTATCAAAGGAATATTGATAGAAAGCTGCTTCAACATAGAAATAAACCTGCGATATTTACCATCTTCAGTCTTCTTCACTAACCTCTGTGGAAAAGGTGGTGGGGGTCTAGGTATGGGGACCACTTTCTGAGATATCTCCGCTTCTTGTTCTGTCGCAGTCTCAAACTCTTCTCTAACTTCCACCACATCATCTTCTTTTCTAATCTCAGCATCCACCACAGACGACATACGTGGATCTATGATTTGCTTACCCCCTCGAGTAGTAATTCCCATACAATGACCATTGTTCTTTGGATTCTGGATGGTGTTGCTAGGAAGAGTACCAGGTTGACGTGGGTTCACTGTAGTAGACAACTGAGTCATCTGATGCTCTAGATGCTTTATTGACACTGCATGGGCATCAACCTTTTGACCAATACCAGACAAGTCGTTTCTCATCTCCTTCACATTCTCATCAGTTGCATCAAACCTTCTTATCATCTTCTGCATCATATCTTCAATACGCGTCATATTGCCTCCAGCTTCTCTAGTACCAGATTCCCGATTTTGAGGGGGAACATACGGTCCAACCTGATCATTTCTGTTGCCATAGTTGTTCCTGTTGTAGTTGTTGTCGCGATTGAAGTTCCCATCTCGGACATAGTGACCCTCTCGGTTGTAATTTCCATAGTTCCGACCTTGGTTCCCTTAACCTTGGCACCAATTTTCCGTGTTGGATCCTTGGGCATTTGGTCGGAAACCCCCCGTCTGATCATTCACAGCATAAGCATCCTCTTCATAGTAACATTCTTCAACTAGTGGTGGAGTTCTAGTTAAGTAGTTCACAACATTTACCTTTTCTGCTCTTCCGCTCACATGCTTCATTACCAACCCCAACTCGGTCCTCATCTGGGCCAACTCCTCATGAATATCATCTGCAGAATTGATATTTGTATTATGAACGACAAATGTGTTTTTCCCAGTATCTGACCTCCTAGTGCTCCATGCTTTGTTGTTGCGAGAGATCTTCTCCAGTTTTTCAGCAATTTGTGCATATGTACAATCACCATATGAACCTCCAGCAATAGTGTCAAGTATTGCTTTATTGTTATCATATAATCCTTGATAGAAATATTCCTTCAGCGACTCATCATCAATACGGTGATTTGGAACACCTCTTATGAATGCAGTGAATCTGTCCCAAGAGCTACTCACAGAGTCTCCAGGTAATGCTACAAAATTGTTGACCCTATCTTTGTGATTGAGCTTCTTGGACACTGAATAGTACTTCGCTAGGAACACATCTGCCAGTTGGTCCCATGTAAATATTGAGTTATAAGGAAGCTCAGTGAACCATACTGCAGCATTGCCTGTCAGTGACAGATGGAAGAGTTGTAATCCAATGACATCCATATCCAAGTCTGGTCTACCTACACAACTTTTGCAAACCACCCTTAGCATGGCTAAGTGAGCATGTGGATCCTCCGATAGCGATCCTGAGAATAAGCCTCTTGCTGTAAGCATTTGCATCAAGTTACTAGTCACCACAAATGTGTGCCCTGGAGGTAGAGGAGGTAGGACAATAGGTCCACCAGAGTCTGCTATATTCATGTTGCCCCGATAGTTGTCATGTTGTCGTGGGCCTAGTGGATCTTGCACCCTCAACGCATCTCCCAATCGATTTTCAGCTGGAACCTGGTTGTCCCCACCAACTATCCTCTGTTGTTGTAACTTAACTGCATCATCTAGATTTCCTCCAATAGGCTCAATTGGATCTCTTGGATTGTTCATTCTTCACTAAGTGCGGTTTAGCTCTGGATCATAAGGAGTAAGTGGTTCGCCCTGGCTCCGTGTACTTGGCATACACTAGAGTTAGAACCTGAGAGAGACAAAAACAAAGAGAAAAAGTAATATTAGGAAATATTTGACTAACGTTCAATAATGTAGTTAAAATAAATCTAAAAGCCAAATTCCCCGGCAGCGGAGCCAAAATTTGATACGCTCAAATTACACCTCCCTACAGAAGTATAAGCGATCGTTATTAAGTAAAGAACCCAACTTGTAGGTTGGAGTCGATCCCACAAGGAAAATGGATTAAACTCAACTTTAACCAACAATTATATTCAATTAATCAAATTACTTCCAGAAACAGGTAATAAAAAGGGGGGATTTGTGTAACAAATTGTAAGAAGTCAGTAAATAATCAGTAAACAAAAGCCCGCTAAATTAACACTCGGGTCACCCTTGTTGTGCCCACATCAACAAGGGCAACAACATCAGTAGTGCTATCTGCGACTCTAAATGCACCATCAGTGGTGCTCACATCAATCGCCACAGTAGGCAGAACCTCAGACACGTGCATAGAACTCGACACCCCAACAACTATCTCACGGGCCCTCTGCTGCCTCAATTGCTCATCTATTATTGAGGCTTTCTGTGCCTTCTTCTCCTGCCTGAGCTGCCTTTTTCTAGCCTTTTACTCTTTCGTGAGCTCATTTTTGTAACTAGATCGGTGCCTCTTACCGCGGGCATGTGCATGCTTGGGCTGCGCATCGGCATCATTTTCACTGAATAGCGCACCCAGGACTGTATCATCGCCTAATGCAGAGGGTGCATCATGTGGCTCAACAGTAGGTATATCCAGGATGGCGTCAATATCGGCCCGGAGATTAGCTAGCTCGGTCCGAAAAGAGGATATATTAGTAGTAGGAGTTAGCCTCTCTAGAACTCTCAACTCGAAGGTATCGAGCCGCTTATGAACTGCTTGGACCTTTTGGTTTATTTTTGCCTCCATCCTTGTTTCTAGTCTCTCTTCGAACTCAACAATCAACTTCTGCATCCATGGCTTAATATAGTGCAACAGGATGGCCATTTGGGCCTCTAACTTCTGGACTCAGGTCAGTGGTATAACATTGGCTCCCAAAGGTGGGGTGGCTCTAGATGAGTTGGGGGATTGACTAGCGGCCTGAGAAGAGGAGGCGGGGGCATCATCAGTGTGGGCTAGAAGGACAGGCTCATCACCATGCATCTGCTCCACAGCATCTACTAAATCAGTACCTAATGGTACATCGATCTGTGCCCTCTACGAGGAGCAGCCACATTAGCCTCCTCCTGGATCAGGCCAATATCTAAGGTCCCCGTAGGGTGGATCAACATATCACAATGCCAGAGCGACACTCCAGAGTCCCTGCACAATTAAAAAATCAAACATGGAAAGGGGTAAGTAGTGGAGGTCTTGAACGCCCTCCCGTGAATTTCTACCAGTAGCATGCGGGCAAAGTCAATCTCCAATCATGCTACTAATGCTGCAACCATGATGGCTCTGTCCCATGTGAATTGGTTGTCAGCTTTTGTAGGAGACACCCTGTTCTGTACCAATAACCAATAAAACTTGGCCACCAAAGTCAAGGTGGCATTCCGAATGCCCAAACGTGGTGAACTAACCCACTCCACACGCTCTCCATCTGCAGCTATGTGCCTAGCCAACCACAGTAAGACAGCCTCCCTCTGTTCGGCATTACGCTTGAAGGCTCCACTCCTCACAACATCCCATTTATAATCAAATTCGACCGTGTTGAGGGCCCAAGTGTGATCAGGACCAGGGCCATAAAGAAATCGGCTGATGGTGGTATGTGAGATGTCTACTGGAAAACCTCTGACCATAGTAGAAGTGATAGGGTTCTGGGTTGTGGGCTTGGACCTCTTGTCAATCGAACCTCGGAGAGTGGCAGCATATGAGGCATAGAACTCCCGCACAATCTCTTCGATATAGGTCCCAAGGCCTCGAGCCATCTAATCACACTTCTGAAGTTTAAAAAGCCGATAGATGTCGAGGACAGTGTGCAAGCTCCCCGTGAGAACTTTACGCTCTTCTGTAATAAGTCTAGCCATCTTCTATTTGTCATTCTTCATCTTGGCATCCCGATAAATTTGCCATTGACCCTTAACACACCATCTATTTGGCTCACTGGCCACTGGAGTAGAGTCATCATTCTGTGGTGCTGGTACTGATTCTGAGCTAGTGGCTACATCGGACGAGGCTACTTGTTCATTATCGCCAGAACCTGTGGCTGATTTAGCAATGAACCCTGAAGCCTAGGCAGACTCGGACCCTGAAGCATAGGTAGACTCGGACCCTGAAGCATGGCTAGACTCAGAGCGGGACGTAGACCCATTCTCTGAACTGGAAGTTGCCCCAGTTGGTGACCCGATCAGTGTGTGCTCCTCATCAGACTGGGAGACAGTGACTACGTCGGGAATCACCTTTTGAGGGGGATGACTCGGGGTGCACTGGGAGAGGTTATTGTGTTGGGAGGAACGTATGTCAGATCCGTCTCCATATCATTATCTTCGTCAATTAACCTGAAGCTAGGGGCAATAGATTTTGACTTGCCCATTTTTGTGTAGGTGACTAGATTCTTTGGTGCCATCGAACCTGTGGAAAATTTATTAGTATCAAGACTAACTAACAAACACTCAAAATAATTTTACAACTAAAAACGAACACCAACAAAGACTAAAAAAAATATTCAGATAGTGGCTACAGTGGTCATCTACGGTGGAGATCTACGATCCATAGACTGATCTATGGTCCGTGGATCCCTTCTGTGGATCAGAGGACCAACAATATTGGTCGCAGAGGGAAACCACGAATGTACAGAATGGTCCGTAAATTGATCTACGGACCGTAGTCCACATCCGTGGTTTCACACTTAGTGCACTTTTCAAGTGCTTCCATCCACGGACCTTATCTACGGTCCGTAGATTTATCTACGATCCGTGGATAGCGACTCGTTGATGGGATATGTGCCAGGTTTTAGACATACTTTACTTTCAATCTCACATGTTTAACCATTTTCAACAAGGTCCTAGTCTAATCATGCATTTCAACACTTAATCAAGCTAGTTTGTCATTCTCAGGATTCCATTTAATCATTCTAACAAGTATTTAAGACAAGCTTTGGAACCTAAGTCGAAACTTACATTTAGACTTATAATCTCATACAACAAGGCAACACAATCACTATCTATCGTTCCAAGGGTATTGTAACTTCCAATTTTAGCTTACAATTTCATCTAACAATTACCCAAGGTCAAGACCCGATCCCTGACTTTCTACAATCTATCAATGAATCAAAATTCAAAGTGAGGAAAAAGTCTATTACCTTACAGCAATGGTAATGGGGTGATTCTGTGATGACAGATGCTTTCAAGACCAAAAACCACCTCTTCGTTACTAACCCAAACACCGGACCCTTTTGTGGAATATGGAATGAGTAGTATTCGGAATGGAAATGAATCATGGGAATTATGGGGGAATGAAAGGGATGATTTTATGGGGGAGTTATGGAGTGATTTAGGAGAGTTGAAGTGTTTGAAACGGTTAGAGAGTGAATGGAGGGAAGTGGAAATGATTTCAAATTAGGGGAATTTTAAATAGGGGGTTCCGAGTCGGCTCAGACAGAATTAGGGTTTAGATCCACGAGACCCCGTCTACGGTCCGTGGATAAATTTACGGTCCGTCGATTAGGACCGTAAATGACATTCTAACTTGGAAAATATCAGAACTTACCTAAGATCTACGGACACTATTGACGATCCGTGGACTGAACCACGGATCGTCAATGGGGTCCGTAGACCGCTGCACCAGACCTTTTTCCTGAAGATTCTGCTTTTCACCCCTGCACATGTAGCAACCATTAGCACGTTTTTTTTACATTTTCTAGACACTTTTTAGACACGAGCCCTATGCTATGTTTAGCCAACACTAAAACAAAAGTAAAACAACTATCTAAATGAGTACAGAGAAGCAACTAAACAAAGAAAATTACTAAACGGAAAACAAAAACCTATTGTTGGCTAGATTTTACATCTTGGGTTGCCTCCCAAGCAGCGCTTGATTTAACATTGCGGCACGACGCAAGCCTCTTGATTACTCAGACTTCATCAAGATGATAGGCTTCAACGACTTCTTGCACACTTTCTGCGTTTCCCAGATAGATCATGACCCTTTGCCCGTTAACCATGAACCTTGTTGCTTCACTAATCTCAAGCTCAACCGCTCCATGGGGAAGCACTTTTGTGAGCAAAAATGACCAGGTCCATTTGGATTTGAGTTTGCCCGGAAACAAACGCAACCTAAAGTTGAATAGAAGCACAAGATCACCCACAACAAATTCTCGCTTTCCAATTCTTTGATCATGATACCTCTTCATCTTCTCCTTGTTCAAGGCTGAACTTTCATAAGCTTTTAGGGGAAACTCATCAAGCATATTCAAGTCATTCATTCTTTGATTAGATGCGGTGCTCCAATCCAAATTTAGCTTCTTCATCGCCCACAAAGCCTTATGCTCTAGCTCTACCGGTAAATGGCAAGACTTCCCATATACAAGTTGGTAAGGAGACATACTTATGGGGTTCTTGTATGCAATTCACAGTCTTCACCAAAATTTGTTTGATCTCTCTGTTGAACACTTCAACTAGCCCGCTAGTTTGTGGATGGTAAGGAGTGGCTACATTGTGGCGGACACCAAACTTCTCAAGTAGTGCCTTGAACAACATATTACAAAAGTAGGAGCCTTCATCACTGATAATCGCCCTCGATGTACCAAATCTGGAGAAGATATTCTTTTTCAAGAATGCGGTGACACTTTTACCTTCATTGTTGGAGAGCGCAACTGCTTCCACCCACTTCAATACATAATCAACCGCAACAAGAATATACTTCATCCCATGTGAACTCACAAATGGACCCATAAAATCGATGCCCCATACATCAAACAACTTTATCACTAATATAGGATTCATAGGAAGCTCTTGCCTCTTTGAAATCCCTTCTTCTCTTTGGCAACGATAACAAGACTTGGCGAAATCATGAGCATCTTGATGGAAGGTAGGCCAGTAGTACCCATACTGCAAAATCTTATGCGCAGTCTTTACACTCAACATCTCAACCTCAAGCACACAGCGACGAATAATCCCATCAGCACAACTACGATACAAGTAAGGCTCATCCCAAAAGAATTTCTTCACATCATGCATAAACTTTTTCCTTTGGTGAGAAGACAAGTCCGGGGTCACCAAATCGCTTGCCAAATAATTAGCAAAATCTGCAAACCAAGGAATCAGATCATAAGAAGCAGCAAATACTTGTTCATCTAGAAAAGTATCATTAATTTCAGCCCTATCACCAAGCATAAGCATAGACTTTTCCTCTAATCTGGACAAGTGATCGACAACTTGATTTTCGGTCCCCTTTCTATCTTTTACCACAAAATCAAACTCTTGCAACAACAATACCCATCTAATCAGCCTCGGTTTTGCATCCTTCTTTGCCATCAAATACCTCAATGCAGAATGGTCAGTATGCACTATGACCTTAGTACCAAGCAGGTAGGATCAAAAAAATTTGAATGCGAAAACCACCGCAAGAAGCTCTTGTTCAGTCACAGTATAATTCTTCGGGGCCACATTTAGAGCTTTGCTAGCATAGTAAATAGGATGGAGAATTTCCTCTCGCCTTTGTTTCAATACTACACCAAGCGCTAGTCCACTCACATCGCACATTACCTCAAACGATTGTCCCCAATCCGGTGAAATGATGATAGGTGCAGTAACCAACTTCTCCTTCAGCTCTCCAAATGCTCTCAGAAAAGCATCATCAAAATCAAACTTATACTCCTTTTCGAGCAGTTTGCACAATGGATGTGCAATTTTAGATAAATCTTTGATGAACCTCCTATAAAAACCTGTATGCCCAAGAAAACTTCGAACACCTTTTACAGAGATAGGTGGTGGAAGCTTTTCAATTACCTCTACCTTTGCTCTATCAACCTCAATGCCCTTTTCAGAAATCCGATGACCCAGAACTAGCCCTTCTTTCACAATAAAGTGGCACTTCTCCCAATTTAGCACCAGATTGCAGTCTTCACACCTTTTAAGCACCTCAGCCAGATGGTCCAGACATCGATCAAAAAAGTCACCTACCTCAGAGAAATCATCCATGAATACTTCAATAATGTCCTCCACCATATCAAAAAATATCGACATCATACAACGCTGGAAGGTTGCTGGAGCATTGCACAACCCAAAGGGCATCCGTTTGAAGGCGAAAGTCCCATAAGGGCAAGTGAATGTGATCTTCTCTTGGTCCTCTAGAGCTATAGAAATCTGATTGTAGCCCGAATAACCATCAAGAAAACAATACCAACCCTTACCAGCAAATCTATTCAATATCTGATCCATGAATGGCATAGGGAAATGGTCATTTTCTATCCAAGCATTTAGCTTACGGTAGTCCATGCAGACTCTCCATCCAGTCACGAGCCGCATTGGAACAAGCTCGTTTCTCTCATTAGGAACCATAGTAATCCCACCTTTCTTGGGCACACATTGAACAAGACATACCGAACTACTATCTGCAATGGGATAGATAACTCCAGTATCCAACCACTTGATGATCTTCTTTTTAACTACCTCTTGCATAAGTGGATTTAATCTTCTTTGGTGCTCAATACTAGGTTTGTTATCTGGCATGAGTTGGATTTTGTGGGAACAAATACCGGGAGGAATCTCAATAATATCCGCAATAGTCCACCCAATAGCTCACTTGAACCTCTTTAACATAGTCACCAAGCACTCTACTTGTCTCACATTTAAATCTGCCGCAATAATGACCGGCAAAGTATTATCTCTACCCAAGAATACATACCTCAAATGCGGTGGTAGAGCCTTAAGCTCCAATTTTGGTGCCTCCACAACAGATGGTATCGCGGATGGAGACTCGCGATTCTTCATGTCTAACTCATACTTCTTTGGTTTTGACTTATATTCGCACCTATCGAGTGCAGCTACCAACTCATCGTACTCTATAATTTCATCACTATCAAAATTCATCATAACTGCTGCTAGTGCCTCAACACCGAATTGCTCTTCAATTTGAAATTTTGTTCCACTCTCAAATCTGTAAGCTATAGCGATACCATTTGGAGCTCATTACTCTGCTTCATGGACCTACAGATATTGAAAGTTGCTTCTTCATTGTTAAGTCTGAACTTCATCTGCCCCTTCTCCATATCAACCAATGCACGCCCTGTGGTAAGGAATGGTCTCCCAAGGATGATGGGAACCTCAAAACCAACCTCTCATTCAAGAATCACAAAATCCACCGGAAAGATGAACAACTCCACTTTCACTAGCATATCATGGAGTACACCAATGGGCCTTTTCACAGTTCGATCGGCCATAAGTAACCGCATCGTAGTAGGCTTTGGATCCCCTAGACCCAACTTCTTATAAATAGACAATGGCATGAGGTTGATGCTAGCACCAAGATCACACAATGTCTTAGCAAAGTGTAACAACCTTATAGTACAAGGGATCGTGAAAGCACCAGGGTCTTCCTTTTTCTGCACAAGATACCTTGTAGCAATAGCACTACAATGCTACAATCTATCCTTATCTTTAAAACTCACAGACCTTTTCTTTGTCACCATATCTTTCATAAACTTCGCATACCTAGGCATTTGCTCCAAAGCTTCTATCAAAGGAACGTTGATGGAAAGTTGCTTCAACATAGTAATAAACATGCGATATTTAGCATCTTCAGTATTCTTCACTAACCTCTGTGGAAAAGGTGGTGGAGGTCCAAGTATGGGGACCACTTTCTGAGATATATCTGTTTTTTTCTCTGTCGCATTCTCAGACTCTTCTCTAACCTCTACCACATCATCTTCTTTTCTAATCTCAACAACCACCACATACGGCATAGGTGGATCAATGGTTTGCTTACCCCCTCGAGTAGTAACTTCCATACAATGACTATCATTTTTTGGATTTTGGATGGTGTTGCTAGGAAGAGTGTCAGGTTGACGTGGGTTCACTGTAGTAGACAACTGAGTCATCTGATGCTCTAGATGCTTTATTGACACTGCATGGGCATCAACTTTTTGACCAATACCAGACAAGTCATTTCTCATATCCTTCACATTCTCATCAGTTGCATCAAACCTTCTCATCATCTTCTGCATCATATCTTGAATACGCGCCATATTGCCTTCAGCTTCCCTAGTACCAGATTCCTAATTTTGAGGGGGGACATAAGGTCCAACCCGATCATTTTTATTGCCATAGTTGTTCCGGTTGTAGTTGTTGTCGCGATTGAAGTTCCCATCCTAGACATATTGACACTCTTAGTTGTAATTGCCATAGTTCCGACCTTGGTTTCCTTGACCTTTGCGCCAATCATCCATGTTGGATCCTTGGGCATTTGGTCAAAAATCCCCCGTCTGATCATTCACCGCATAAGCATCCTTTTCGTAATAACACTCTTCAACTGGTGGTGGAGTTCTAGTGAAGTAATTCACAGCATTTACCTTTTCTGCACTTCCGATCACATGCTTCAATACCAACCCTAACTCGGTTCTCATCTGAGCCATCTCCTCACGAATCTCATTTGCAGATTGGTTGTTTGTAGTATGAACAGAAAATGTGTTTCTTCCAGTATCCGACCTCCTAGTGCTTCATGCTTTATTGTTGCGAGAGATCTTCCCCAGTTTTTCTTCAATCTAAGCGTATGTGCACTCACCATATGATCCTCCAGCTATAGTATCAAACACTGTTTTATCGTTGTCATCCTGCCCTCGATAGAACTATTCCTTCAGCGACTCATCATCAATACGGTGATTCGAAACACCTCTTACAAACGCAGTGAATCTGTCCCAAGAGCTACTCACAGACTCTCCAGATAATGCCAAAAAATTGTTGACCTTATCTTCGTGATTGAGCTTCTTAAACACTGGATAAATATCTTGCTAAGAACACATCCTTCAGTTGGTCCAATATGTAGATTGAGTTATAAGGGAGCTCAGTGAACCATACAGCAGCATCGCCTGTCAGTGATATAGGGAACACTCGCAATCCAATAGCATACATATCCAAGTCTGGTCGACCTACACAGCTTTTGCAAACCACCCTTAGCTTGGCTATGTGAGCATGTGGGTCCTCCGATGGCGATCCTGAGGACAAGCCCCTCGCTATAAGCATCTGCATCAAGCTACTAGTCACTACAAATGTGTGCCCCGGAGGCAAAGGGAGTAGGACAAGAGGTCCATCTGAGTCATCAATGTTTACGTTGCCCCTATAGTTGTCATGCAGTCATGGGCCTGGTGGGCCATGCACCCTCACTACATCTCCTAATTGATTTTCAGCTAGAACCTGGTTGTCTCCACCAACTACCCTCGGAGGTTGCAACTCAACTTCATCACCTAGGTTGCCTCGATAGGATTAACTTGAACTCATTGATTGTTCATTCTTTGCAAAGTTCGGTTCAACTCTGGATCGTAAGGAGTAAGTGGTTTACCCTGGCTACGTGTACTTGGTATACACTAGAGTCAGAAACTGAAAGAGACAAAAACAAAAAGAAAAAGTAAAATTAGGAAATATTTGACCAAAGTTCAATAATGTAGTTAAAATTAATCTAAAAGCCAATTTCCCTGGCAGCAACGCTAAAATTTGATACGCTCAAATTACACCTCTCTAAAGAAGAATAAGCGATCGTTATCATGTAAAGAACCAAAGTTGTAGGTTGGGGTCGATCCCAAGAGGAAAATGGTTTAGACTTCACTCTAACCAACAATTATGTCCATTTAGTCAAATTACTTCCAGAAACAAGTAATTAAAATGGGGGGATTTGTGTAACAAATTGTCAGAAGTCAGTAAATAATCAGTAAACAAAAGTCAATTTCAGTTGTTATCAAGATGAGAGAATTAACTAGGGTATATTCCCCACAAGCTAATAATGCAGTACTCCTAGTAATAAAAATCATTTCCTAGTGTACTACATACAAAGTGATAAGTGAGGTATCTTTAAATCCTTGGTCCAACATCTAGAGAATTTAACCCCACACCTTGGTCTGGCTACGTGTGTATAACTTACTAACCCTTACCTTTACCTCATATTAGACATCACATTGATGCTTGGCTTAGTTATTACTTCGCACCAATCGACACTAGCCTATTAGATAGTATCACACTAAATCTATATTGTTAATTCTTTTCTTGATAATTACCTTCTTGGTCCGGCAAGTAGCAACAAGGCGAGTTCTAACACGTGCACTCGTTTAAAAAACTTCTAAACGAAAGAATTATCAATGCATGCAACATCACTATTCAAGAATTGCTTAGTTACTATTCATACTTTGTTAATCGATCATGGTTCCCACAACCCTAGTTGTGGAGTTTAGTTACCCATAATCATATGAACACAATTTATTATTTTAGATGAAAGAATTATGAACTTACGTAAGAGGAATAATAAACCCAGTAATTCAATTTGAATTGCAACGCCAAAATCTTCAAAACGAACTTAGGAAATTAAGAATTGTTAGAGTTACAAGTTAATCTCACAAGTCAAGAACTAGAATAAAAGTAATAAAGTCTAACCCCCCAAAAACGAGGTTTACATGCCCTATTTATAGAAAACAAGTCCTAAATTAAAAAGGGAAACAAAATAAGGAAAGTTTGTCCAGGCACGCGTCTTCATTCCACGAGTCTGACTCACGGACCTTCAATGGATCTACAGTCTGTGAGTCCCTTCCGTCAGCCAAGACTTAGAAAATATTTCAGCTTCTCTGAAGCAAACGACGGAACTCCAGAACGGTCCGTAGATCGATCTACGGTCCATCAATCCCTCTCCGTAGCTCCACACTTAGAATATTCAAACATCAGGCACTGGAATCCTCGCAGTATCATTCTACAGATCAACAGTACGGTCCGTAGATCAATCTACAGACCGTCAATCGCCACTGTGGTTCCACACTTGGTCAGATTTCCCTGATTTGCCTTGCCTGCTGATCTACGGTCACCATCTACGGAGCGTCAATGGGCCTACGGTCCGTAGATCAAGTCCGTAGATGCCTTGTTCTGCATTTCTTTTAGTATCTCTTTACTTCCGGCCTAAGCATCTCTCCTGCAAAACAGGATAAAAACACATAAAAAACCAATACAAAAAGGCCCTATACACATACAACTCTTAAGTGAAATGTATTAGAAATACCATAAACTCACGGTATATCAATGAACCCTATGAGTTGAGCAGTCTAGAGATAAGTAGTATCATTGAGTCTTGAGTTATGAGTATTGAGGTTCTTTATTACTATTAAGATCCCTGAGTTGAGTCGTTATGTTCATAATTCCACATGAACCCTATGATTTGAATTCTAAATTTTAAAAAAGTTTTTTACATCCAACACTTGAGTTCTTAAACTGAGCTTTGAGAAAGTAAATATGAGTTTTGAGAAAAGAATTTTGTAAAACATGATTAATATGATAATTGAGTATGCCATCAATGTATGAGCAGTATGGTATCTAGATATACCATCAATGTTTATGCAGTATGACTTCCCAAGCCATCAATGATCATATTATAATATGATTTTGAAATGTTTTTGCGAAAGAGTAGAGTTGAGTTCATTTTCTTTAAAATGATATGTGGGAAGTTCCCAAGAGTAAATATTTTAATAATTAAGATGAGAGGAAACTGAGATTTCCAAACATGTTTTGAGCAGTTTGAGTACCATCTCTTTTAAAAGAAAGATTTTTGAGTAATAATCTCAAACTACAGAAAGAGTTATGTTTTTAAACATATGAGCTAATATATTTTGGGAGTAGTATTGAGCACCGATATGGGGGAGCATTTAGATAACTCACAGCCCCCATAAACCATGTAGCCAATGTGGGTAGAAAGGGTCATACTTTTTAGATCATTCCTTAATGCTTTTTAGCATAGACTAGTGGATCCACTTAGTAGTTAGGTTCTATACCCCTGGCAAGGTATAAGGCCAGGGGTATAGGACGACCCTAGCAGCGTGAGGCAAAATGTTATATCAACACATAACTCATAAGTGATAGTTGTCGGTTAGAGAAACTCCCACAGAGATATTTTGTATTCTTATATACACAGAGATATTTTGTATTTTCATATACAACGAGAGTTTTTATTGTATCATTGCATACAAACTGAGTATATTGTATTCTAAAATACATTGAGTTTCTTTCTACTGTTTTAAAAGCTTTCCATATATATTATTGTCGCGACCCAACCCATTGGGACGTGCGGGCACCTACTCTAACACCTAAGTAGGAGAACCCTCATACCCCAATATTTAAAACATGTCAAAAACTAAATAAAAATGGAATTTAAGGAAATAACAGGGTTTCATAAATAAAAACTTTTAAACAATTTCGGGTTAAGACTTGTAAAGTAACTAACACCCCCAAGAATCTAGTCTAAACAAGTACAAGAGCTACTAAGAATACAAATTGGATCGGGTACCACATTCCGGTATGCTAACATGGCAACCGATCCAAGTTAGTGTGTCGGAACGCAACACCCAATCTATAGAACAAGCCACAATTACAATCACAAAGTACATTCTCATAATCATACAATCAAGTCTTGATCTACGAAGCATTCATCAGCGCACGACACCAAAATAATAATTTGACCATCTTTAGCAATAGTTCATCATTTAAGGGTTTTTTCTTATGATTAAATCATCTTTTGTTCGGCGCATGAAACCCTACATATCCCGCTCTGGTGCCAGCTTACCCCGACGTGGTGCCGCCACCCTGGCGGGACAGTGGCCCAGAAATTTCTTAAATTTTGCTTTTCCTAAATAACGACAGTTCGAGTCATTACAATAGATACCAATTTACCCCTCCTTCGCCACCGAATGACTAGTACACGGATCATTACGCACCCTGCCTCAAAGTATTTTTAACTAACAACTCGATCCATTACAATCACGAATGGAGATGGCTTTTCAAGTCTGATTCACGACAGGTTCTATACTTTAAAGGACCTGTTAGGGACATGACGCAATGCCCGAAAAAGAATCGCGTCCTATTTTACACTTCTTGACCCCGCCAGGGGCGACAGCCCTCCCGCTGAGGCGGGGCTGCTGTGGCGATAAATCTCTCACTTTTGTGGGAGATCGGAAATAGTAAGTGAGGAAATGGGAATGGTTTCCCATTTCCTCCTCTTTACTTTCAAAAACTCTCTCAACCCTTCCATTTTGCACGTTAAAATCCAGGTAATAATCTTGTTTCTTACACTCTTTACTTTATTATTTACTTAACTACGAATGCATGACACTAATTGATTGATTAGGATTTCCTTAGGGTAGTTATTTAAAACTTTGAATATATTTTGCTTGATTTGCTAAAAAAATGTAGCATGGATCCTCCCTTTACGTCCCCAACGTCTCCACAACATCCTGGGCGTAATGATTTTGTTGAAATACATTTGAATCGTTACCAAAATGGTTGGGGGAAGTTGAAGGGTCTCTCAATAGAAAACTCAAATTCGGGCTATGTTTAGGGGTTTATTTGCTAATATGATTGCATATTTAGGTTCTAGGGTAGTTAATATACTCTGATCTGCTGAAATTCTGTCAAAATGCAGAATTTGGGGCAAAGAGGCGCCATGATCGCGCCTGGTGTTCGTCCCAAATGAAGGCCGCTCTAGCGACCTTCATCCTGCTGTGGCGACTTCCATAAACCCGCTCTAGCGAGATTTTAGCCAATGTGGCGAGACCTGGCAAAACAGTGGCCTAGTTCCTTTAACTCAGAAATTTCTCCCTTCTCATTTTGACCAGATTTTTCTTAATCCCCAGTGTTCTAACGTTTATTTTAACTTCTTGCAGGCTCTCTAAATGACAGTTCTAAATGAAGAAAACTTACCTTTTGTCCAATTTCCTGACACTGCTAGTCGAGAAAGATTCCATGACTTCTGGAACAAGAAGTTTTATTGTAAGAGTGGCTTTGTCTTACTCCGGATGGAGGAAAAGGATCCAGCCTTACATGCTCTCCTGATAGAGTTTGGGTGGCATCTAGTGACCGAGGCTCCCCCTGCCGCGCGTGCTGAGTGGGTAAGGGAGTTCTATGGTATCCTACCCACCATCTGCTGGGACGACCCTCACCCCATCATCTACATTCGAGGAGTTGACATCCCCCTGAATGCCACTACTATAAATGAGGTACTAAATTTTCCCGAGGCCTTGAATGCTGAGTACGAGGTTAAGCTGAGGGAGATGAATCTAGGCTGGCTGAGGGAGATGAATCTAGGCTGGCTGAGGGACACACTGGTGGAGCTTGCACGCCGAGACAGGGTTTATTGGCCTACTCCTGAGGGAATTACTAGTGCGGACTGGTCACCGAATGCTAAGAGGTGGCTTCACTTGGTCACTAGGAGAATTCATCCACCGCGCAATCGCACAGATGTGACATTTCCTCAGGCTTTGGTGGTGTCGTGCACGGTGTAGGACATCGAGATAAATATAAGGGTACAGATTATCTCAGAGTGGAAGATGTTCTATCGGGGTAACAAGAAGGCCTTCTTCCTGCCCCGACTTATCAATGTGTTGTGCAAGCAGGCGAGGGTGCCTCTCCTAGATACTGACAAGGTACTCCCTAATAGATCCCCTCATTCACCCTTTTTTGGTTAGGCAGGGTTTTACTTCTAGGAGCAAGAGGAGGAGGACCGGTCGGGCCAGCAACAGTCAGGTGGCTGCGGAGACAGACGACGAGGGAGGTGACAGCACTCACTTCACTTGGTCCCAACCCCCACTCTCAGGTGTATGGGTAAAGGAGGACTTGGCGGATGTTCAAAGGAGATTGGGGCGCTCCTTTGTTGACACCACTCCGGTTCCGCCCAACACTGCCTTAAAGGTTGAGATGCTCCGCCGTGAGCTGCACCAGGAGAGGAGGAAGGGTCTGGAGAAGGATCATCTGATGGTTTGGATATAGAAGGCTGTGAGGATTATGTTCACCTGCGTCGCTCTCGGAGAGAAGGTTCCCTGAGTCGAAAAGGGAGATTTCCAGTATTTCACTTTCATGGATGAGGTCGTGAATGGCATTGTACCCCCGGATGATCTAGACTCTGATGTGGACACCTCCTAGTCCCAGAGTCCTTGATTTGGATTTTTCGTCCGCCTTGGGTTGGTAATGAATGATACTAGATTCCCTTTCTGTTTTACTTATGTTTTTGGTAGCACGTGGATGCTGGTTTTTCTGTTGTTTTGTGCAATAAATAGTTAATTACTAAGTTTTATAAATTATTCTCGATTGATGAACACTGATTGGATTGCAGGGATTAGTTTGGGTACGATTTGGGGTCTATAATTATGACTAGGGAAAATAAGGGAGACAGGGCTGAGGTTCTCTCTCGCCCTATCCCTCTCTGGTGGGAGAAATCCCTCACTGGCGGCCTCGCCTTGGCGGGAAAATCCCACACTGGCAGCCTTGCCTTGGCAGGAAAATCCCTCCACAGCGGCCCTGACGGAAACAGAACCCCTGTCAAGAATTTTTCTGGGGTTCTTCTCCTTTCTAAACCTCCCTTAGATTTCCCGGCTATAACTAGGCATTTCATATAATCAATCCCCTTAGCTTGGATAATTGTTACCTACCCCAAGTCAACCCAATGATACACGCACCAAAATCCCTGTACGTTACTTCAACACTACAATATCCTCATCCCCAAGATACACCCAGATATTCACATGATTATTAGTTGGTCGCGACGCACGTCAAGGTTCCATTTTATGAATCACCTTGTAAATTATCTAGACCCTCGCACCAACTTAGTTCTGATTTTCTTCTCACAATGAGTTTCACGATACTCAAGCAGTTACAACTTGCATAATTTAAACGATCCAGCCAGCATATTACACATAACAAAGTTCAGACAGGCATTTACCGTGCGTCCAATCATATCATCACATTCCAACAAAACAACCTTCACATTCACAGTTAATTCATAAACTAGAAGCACGCATTCACAGTTTCAAGTTTTACTCAAAGACAACTCCAAATTCTTAATTAGTTACTTCACTCCAGGGATGACATCCATGTATTTACACCGTCCCTTGAGCCAGATATCAATTGGAACCTTCTCAGTTCCAATTTACCTTACTTGTGTTCCTTCATCGTGACCACGACGTCCGGTTCACTTTGTTGAGATACCAATTCAAATCGAGAGATACCAATTGGTCTCAACCCAAACCACAAGCGACATGCGCACAAAATGAGAGAAGATGGAGGAATGACTTCCTAGAATGCTTCCTAGCTTCCTGAAGATTAGATGTGGATGTCAACACACCGATCCGCAGGAGTCTAGTCCACAATCTGCTCTTTTACTGGGAGACCGGTAACCTGGGCTCTGATACCAATTGTCACCCCCCAACCCACCAGGCCGTGGGGGAACCTACTCTAACACCTAAGTAGGAGAACCCTCATATCCCAATATTTAAAACATGTGGAAAATTAAAGAAAAATGGAAATAAAGGAAATAACAGTGTTTCATAAATAAAAACTTTTAAACAATTTTGAGTTAAGACTAGTAAAGTAACTAATACCCCCAAAGATCTAGTGTAAACAGGTACAAGAGCTACTAAGAGTATAAACTGGACAAAACAAATAAAAGACACAGCTCCCACCATGTAGAAGGAAAAATAGAAGTTGCTAGAGATTTCTTCTTCACTTAATGAAACATCACCAACCTGCATCCAGACTATGCCAAAAAGGCATAGCAAGAGTAGTATCAGTACAAAACCACGCGTACTAGTAGGCATAATCGGTCAACCCGACGCCCACCGCATAATATAAGAATTCATCTAGTAAGAACATGCAATAAACCACTCGCTTCTCCACTTTTACCCTCTCTAGAATACCTCAGATTTACACTAGCACCCTTACTACTATCCACCTTCTCATTCAACCTACTTTCTAGGTTCTTGATCTTAGCCTAACCATCCTAACGCATAGAAGAGTCCACGAATACAACTACAAGTATTTCGACTAACCACTCACGACATACCCTTACTTTCCCTTCTATGTTACCTTGCCCTTGCCACATGGCACATTACATCAAACCACCAACCACGACTTCTTTCCTCCAAGGTGAAATCTACCTAAGTAATTACATTACCTACACTACCCCCACTTCTCGCCCTTACAACACCCGGACAGCCCTTGCTCTCAATTATTATGACCCTTGAACCCATGACCTTCCCGATTCATCCAACAACAAGATACGCCACGAGTTCACTCAACATAAAAGAACAATCAGATATAAGTCCTCATAACCGTATAACAAATCTGGGGAATTACAATATCATTTATCATTAGGAACCACATTTAATTTCACAAGATACATAATTATATCAAGTCATCGGTCCTCTCATGGAACCCAAACCCAAATTTTTAACATACCGAAACGTGGTACCCGATCCAATGATTATGCCAAAACATGGCAACCGATCCCATAATTATACCAAAATGTGGCAACCGATCCAAGTTAGTTTGTCAGAACGCAACACCCGATGCATACAACAAGCCACAATCACAATCACAAATTAAATTCTCATAATCATACAATCAAGTCATGATCTACAAAGCATTCATCAACACACGACACCAAAACAATAACTTGACCATCTCTAGCCCTAGTTCATCATTTAAGGCTTTTTCCTATAATTAGATCATCTTTTGTTCAATGCACGAAGGGCTACACATAAATCTTACCATTGATTTACATTATATTACGCAGTGAGCATAGATTTATAACTACTCAATAAATAAACCTAGCATACATGGGCGCCAAGCAGTTAAACGGGGTTTTGGCTTCGATTCTTATTTTTGGACTTCGTGACTGTGATCTTGACTAGAAATCTGCAATCCATCAACCTCCTTCTACTAAAAATATCCTTCTCCCTTCTTCCCAAGCTTAGAGAAGCTTTTTGGGGGTTTCTGGGGTGGTTTACGTCTAATTAGGTAGTTTAGGAAAAAAGAGAAAATAAGATTTTGCATTATTTTCATTCTTCCTCACCTATCTCGCTCTGGTGCCAGCTAACCTCACCGTGGTGCCGCCACCCTAGCGGCATCTGGCCCACCCTGGCAGGACAGTGGCCCAGAAATTCTAGAATTTTTCTTTTCCTAAATAACGACGGTTCGGATCGTTACAATTGCATCTTTTACTATTGATTTATCCTTTAGTATCATGAGTTGAGTATTTTGAGTTGACTGCCTTTGAGTTTAGTATCACATCTTTGAGTTGAGTATTTTATTCTTGAGTTGAGTGAGTTCAGAAGAGGTAAGTATGTTTCCTTTTTATCAAGTTCAAGCCTATGTTTATGCTTTAGAATTCCCCTTACATGCTCGTACATTTCACATACTGAGACATTTGGCCTGCATCGTTTCATAATGCAGATACAGGTATTTAGTGTCATCAATAGGAGCTTCGTTAATACCACATGGAATTCGAGTTAGCTATGGTGAGCCTCCTTGTGGAGGGTTCCACTTGTACTTTAATCTTTATTAGTTTTTAGGATGTCGTGGGTCTTGTCCCGAATTCCATCTTTGTTAGTTAGAGGCTTCATAGATTGACAATAGAGTTTCAAAAGTTTGTTTCAATTATCGTGTTAAATGTTTTAAAGACTTGAGTTGCCTAGTTTTGGCTAGTTTAATATACGATTATATTCTGAGTTAATTATATGAGTTTTAATGAATTTTATTCTATTTTAAGCTTTGTATGCTTAAGTTAGCCTTCCACTTGTAATCAGCCAGGATGACGGTTCGCTTGGGGACTAGCAATGGTTATCGAGTGTCGGTCACATCCAGGGTGTAGGCTGGGGTCATGACAAGCTTGGTATCAGAGCACAGAGTTCAAGTGTCCTAGGTTGTCTATGAAGTCATGTCAAGTAGGATCTTATTTGTGGTTGTGAGGGCCCCTTTTATAAATAAGTGACTATAGACATTTCAGAAAAGTTCCCCTTCTTTCACACTCCTAATCATGCAATAGAGCTATGTCATAGAGATTTATTCATACTCGTGTGTTTCTCAGAATCATTTGACTACCCATCATACTAGAGGTGGTTGAACAGAAAATTCAGCCCTTTACCAATGAGTTACTCTTAGCAGAGTCCTAAGGAAGTCATGAGACTCCAGAGGGGCTTGAGTGAAGCCCATAAGTGAGTTAAGTGTTGAGTTGATGCACTCATGTTCATATGAATCGGGTGTTCAAGCTAAAAATGAGTTGTACTCTCTTTCCTAAGACTTATTTCATCTGAGATCCTTATGAGGAGGTATGTTTAGAGCATCGATAATATATTCACCCGAGAAGGTAGCTTGAGTTATGAGATCATGAGCAGTATTAGTGAAAGAGCCCAGAGTTAGAGGAAAGTATGCAGAGGTTTAGTAATCTAAATAAGGGAGATGGTGTTTCGACAAGCTATGTTACTATAGTCGTGCACCTAGTAAGTTGTTAATGAGGAGTTTTCCCTTATGGGTAGACTAAGAAGTGATGAGTTGTGAAGATTCCATCATAGGAGGTAGAGTGTGTTTTAGCTAGAAAGGAGTTTGCGATAAAGTGTCATTGTGTAGGTAATGACCAAGTGTAACTGTCGAATAGAAGAGCAAAAGTATTCATGAGGTGATAGACCAAAGCTAGGTTTATGAACTTTGAAGGGGGAAGCCCCATAGTATTCAGAGGATGATAGAACTGTTTGAGAGATAATGTGCAGTAAGTGAGTAAATATTGCTTACGTTGTGAAGTAATATGTAATGGTAAATTGTGAGTGTAGAGTCTAAGCGGTAAGGATTGACTACTTTTCATAAGGTTCTAGTGGATGAGTATTTCTGAATTTATATCCAGTAGTTGTAAGTTAGTATAGTAATAGAGCAATCATATTGATATTCAGGTTTAGTAACAAACATTAAGCTTGAATTTGAGATGAGTATCTTGATCAAAAGAATGGAAACATGAGGGTGATGACGTTAGTCTTGAGATTTGATCTAGAAGACTTAACATAGAGTAGGTAAGCATTTCACTCCCCAAATCCATTTTTCGATCCGTAGAACGTAATAGAATGGGTGAATATTTATGGGGGAGGGGGGGGTTTGTTATAGATTCTATGGTGGAAACATCCCTAATTTAGATACTTGGGATCATAGGTATGATCTAGGGTTCATAGAATTGGTAGAAATTCAGGTAATTAGTGATTGTTTATTGATTCCCGTATAGTATTGATTGTTTGTAGACCAAGAATAAGCGAAACGAATCCGAAAAGGAAAGAATCAAATTTCATAGGGTTTCAAGCTTGTTTTGAGGTAGGTGATGGTTGTGATTCTATGATTGTGTGATGTATGCTTGTTTTTGCTTCATTATGATACTTGTATATGTATGAATATTGCAATGTTGATCACACTTGTTGTAAATGAGATAGATAAATTATCATTGCCATGAAATCATTACTTAAATGTATGATCTTGAGGATATACTTGTGTTTGTGATTGTGGTGTGTTGAATAGATCGGTTGCCACGTTCCGGTATTACTAAATTGGATCGTTTGCCAGGTTTCGGCATAAAAATGGGGTCGGTTGCCACGTTTTGGCATAACTATGGGATCAGGTACCACGTTCCGGTATGCTAACTGTTTGGGTTTGGGTTCCATGAGAGAACCAATGATGTGATATAAAATGTGAAATTGTTCGTTGTTCGTAAATGTTGATAATGCTGTATATGCTTATATATATATGCATGCGATTATATTGTTGTTTGACTTGTTTATGTTGCACTAGTGGGATAGCCGCGTGATCCTACCAGTACACTGTGGCTGTGTACTGATTCTGCACTTGCTCTTATTTTTGTTGAGTACAGGGCATCTTCAAGCGGTTACTAACAGACCTCGCTTAGAAGATAAGTAATCGTTCGAATTCAAGGGTGAGCCAATTCTTCCGGGCTGCCATGAGTTCTTTTTCGTCTATGTCCACTATTTTCGGACTTAGACTTATGTTCTAGTTAGTTGATTAGTTCATTAGATTGGGGTTGCATCCCTTCTTGTTTAGACTTGGTTCATGTTAGATGTTTTGGTACATTGACTTTCAGGTTCTAGGTTATTTCTTCCACATTGTTAGTTGTTAGATCTTTTGTTGAAGTTTATGGGAACTTCAGTTTTTAGTTATTATTCCTGTTTTCGTATACTTAATGCCTTAGTTTTTAGATTAGTTGCTTGGTTGGGGTTGTAGTAGTGGTTCTCCCACCAGACTGTTAGTGTGGGAGCCAATCACTATGGTCTGGGTCGTGACATTTTTCATTAGATTGAGTATCATTGTAGAATCGAAACCCTTAGTATAGGAAAACTCAATTTTAGAATCAATTTTAGATTTTGAAATCGGAGCTTTGGTTTGACTTATGTCGACATTGACTTCCTATTTAATTATGGAAATCGATTTCTTAGTATAGTTTAAAATTTGTTGTCATTCTTTTGGTTAGTTTTAAGCCATTTGGACGTGGTCAAATGGTCAGAGAAGGTTACAAATTCTGCTCTCAAATACACACGCAGGTATACGTGGTCACACAGGTAATTGTCAGACCCAGACCGTCGTGATTGGCACCCACACTAACCCTACGATGGGAGAACCACTACTACAACCCAAACCCAGCAACAAAACCATAAACTAAAGCATTTAAGTTACGGAAGCAAGTTAAATAGTGAAAGACTGAAGTTCCCATAAACTTCCAAAAGATCTAACAACTAAACAATGCGGAAATTACACCTAGAGCCTGAAAGTCAATGTACCAAAACATCTAAAGTTCAACAAGTCTAAACAAGAAGGGATACAACCCCAAACTAATGAACTAATCAACTAACTAAAAAACTGTAAGTCTGAAATGTGGACATAAACGAAAGGAGAACTCATGGCAGCCTGGAAGAACTGGCTCACCCTTGAATTCGAACGATGATCACTGATCTTCTAAACGAGGTCTGTCAATAGCCACCTAAAGATACCCTGTACTCAACAAAGAAAGAGCAAGTGTAGTATCAGTACACAACCACAGTGTACTGGTAGGATCACGTGACTATCCCACTAAGTGCAACATACATAAATCATACAACAATATAACAACATGCATATACCAATATATACAATATCAACAACATTAAGAACAACAGATCATTTCACATAATTCTCAATATATAGTTATGTCAAGTCAATAGTTCTCTCATGGAACCCAAACCCAAACTGTTAATATATCGGAATGTGGTACCCGATCCAATGTATATGCTAGAACATGGAAACCGATCCCATAATTATACAAGAATGTGGAAACCGATCTCATAATTATGCCAAAACTTGGCAACCGATCCAAGTTCGAGTGTCGGAACGCAACACCCGATCCATTCAACAAGCCACAATCACAATCACAAAGTACATTCTCATAATCATACAATCAAGTCATGATTCATGGCATTCATCATTCATATATCCTCATTTACAATAAATGTGATCAATAATGAAACATTCGTATACATACAGGTATCATAATGAAGCAAGGACAAACATACATCACACAATCATAGAATCACAACCATCACCTACCTTGAAACAAGCTTAAAACCCTAAGAAACTTGATTCTTCCCTTTTTTGATTCGTTCTGCTTGTTCTTGGTCTACAAATAATCAATATAACACGGGAATCAATAAACAATCACTAATTACCCAGATTACTAACAATTCTATCAACCCTAGATCATACACATGATTCACTACCCAAACTAGGGCTTTTTCCACCATAAATTCCAGATCAAAACTTTCCCCCATCAATAATTACCCATTAGATTACGTTCTACGAATCGAAAAACTGATTCGGGGAGTTAAAATCTTACCTTTAGCCTTAAGAATAGTGGAAAACTGTCAAGAATCGCGTGGGTGCGTCTCGTACTCTAAAAATCAAAAAGTACAGAATAAAGACGTCTTGGGGTTTATTTCCAACTTAAGTTGCATCGGGCCTGCCATAGCAGTCCTCACCCCGCTACAGCGTCCCCGCCTTGGCAACAGAAATCACCGCCAAAGCGGTTTGCACAAAATAGTGGGCTATTTTTATAATTCCAAGACCCCCATTTCACAACACACCTTCAACCAACGACACTCAGAAACTACCCGTTCATGCTAAGATCAATTTCGGGAATTCTACTCACCCGAATTCAATTCCGTAATTTTCAACTGATGGTAGCCAGACCTTAGATCAATCTTAGAGAAAATTGATGCACCTTGAAATTGGTCAAAAAGATCATCTATTCTAGGCAAAGGATACTTGTTTCGAATAGTGACACTATTCAATTGTCGATAATCCATACACATTCTCATACTACCATCTTTTTTCTTAACAAACAAATATGGAGCACTCCAGGGAAAGCACTAGGATGAATAAATCTCTTATCAAGAAGCTCTTGGATTTGAGCCTTAAGCTCTCTTAATTCTGCTGGAGTCATGCGATATGGAGGGATAGAAATGGGACGCGTACCAGGTTCTAAATTAATGCAGAAGTCTATATCTTATCTGGAGGCATACCAGGAAAGTCATTAGGAAACACTTCTCTAAATTCTGACACCACAGGAATAAACTCAATAGATGGAGACTCAACCTCAACATTCCGAATATTAGCCAAATAAGCCAAACAACCCTGCTCTAACAGTTTGCTAGCCCGAATGGAAAATATGATCTTAGCTTGCTTAGGCTTGTACATCCCTTCCCATTCTAACTTTTCCCTTCCCGGAATTTCTAGAGTCACAAACTTAGTATTACAATTAAGCACAGCATAATAAGGGGACAACAAATTCATGCCTAAGATTATATCAGAATTGGTCATATCCAAAAATCACCAAATCAGCCCAAGTCTAAAAACCCTTAAACAAAATAGGACAAGCACGATAGACATGGGTGACTTTCCAACTGGGTAGAAACATGGATGGGGGCATCAAGTATATCACAAATCATACCAAATTTTGAGGCAAATCGCACGGATACAAATGAATAAGTAGAACCCGGATCAAATAACACATTAGCCATCCAATCACAGATAAGAATAGTACCGGTGATCACTGTGTCAGATGCCTCTGCCTCATTCTTTCCCGGAAATGCATAACGCTGAGCCCTATCATCTTGACGAGCTACTTCCCTGCCTGGTTACGCTGCACCTCTGCTTGCGTTACCATTTCCTCTACCTCCATGGCCTCGCTGATTACCTCCTCGACCATTATTACCATTTCTCGCGGGTACCACTGCTCTAGTCTGCTACTGCACGAAATTCAACACACATGGGTGGGGACAATCTCTCCACATATGTCCAGGTTCTCCACAATTGTAGCAAGTACGATTAAAAGATGGTCTGCCACCCGTCGAAGGTGCGACTCCCTGGCTATCCTGAATCAAATTATGAGGTGGAGTTTCTTAGTAATTACATGTAGAGGCGGGCATGGCGGACTGAATTGGTCTGGCTGCAAGTGTTGGCCTTTCGGACCCCCTGGAGTAAGAACCTTGAAAGTTACTCGAGTTTTTGTCTCTTTTAGCCAATGCCATAGCCTGACCATCTCGCCTCACCCCCTCCACTTTCTTAACAAAGTCAGTTACCTCATTAAAGCTCCTCCCTGCAGAGGTCATATAAACAGACAATACATGCAACTCGAGTTTAATCCCCTAATAAATAAATGGATCCTCTCCTCCTCAGTAGTCACCAATTGAGTAGCATATCTAGACAAAGCATGGAACTTGACCTCATAAGCAGCCACATACATACCACCTTGCTCCAAAACCATGAACTCATCCTTCTTGCGATCTCTCAAAGTCCTAGGCACATAGTGGGGTAAGGTTGAAGATCTGCACTCCACATAAGCTCTCCACCACTACTTAGCCTCACCTGGAAGCTGGAAAGTCACGAACTCCCCCATGTTGATGGACAATTCCCAACTTATGAAGCCTTTCATAGCAGTCTAAGATAAACTCATAAGCATCCTCACTCTCAGAACTAAGAAATACACGAGACTTTAGCTTTAAAAACTTAGTCAACATATCATGCTCATTACCAGTCATAACAGAACCCAACAAAGGACGGAAGAAAGCATCATTACCTCTAGTCCCACTCACCTTAGGCGCAGTGATAGAAACAGGGGGATTAGTAGGAGCTTGAGTTGCTTGAACAAAGGGAAGCACTCCAGAACCAATCAACCCTTTCAAGAATGACATGATCTACTGAGCTAACATGTAGTTTCAGCCTGCACCTCTTCCTCTTGTCCAACGTCCTCAACATTCTTCTCTATCTCTTTATGATGCACAGGAGGGGCCTCATTTTGGGGAGCATTTTTTACTAGTACCCCATCTCTAGTATGCATCACTCTTTCTCAGCCTCTACCCCTAGCTCTTCCTCTACCCCTACCTTGACTGCAACCTCTTGATGCAGATTCCACAGCTGGAACATTGACGAGAGCTACGGGTTTGGCGCCGTTGAATCTAGTGTTAACCATCTGTGGATAGAAGAGTAAAAGAGGTTAGATACCAATTTGAATCGCCAAATACCAATTGGAATCAAGTTATAGCACGAAAGGAGACAAAAGAAAACAGAGAGATTTCATAAAGTCTTATAGCCTCTCGAAGAAAAGTAAAGTCGTCCCCATACCGTTCCGGAGGACTCTACTAGACTTGTTTTGGTACATCAAGATCAACGAACCTAGGCTCTGATACCAACATTGTCACGACCCAAATCGTCGTGATTGGTACCCACACTAACCCTACGATAGGAGAACTACTACTACAACCCAAACCAAGCAACTAAACCAAAAACTAAAGCATTTTAAATTACGGAAGCAAGTTATAGCTAAAGACTGAAATTCCCATAAACTTCCAAAAGATCTAACAACTAAACAATGCGAAAATTACACCTAGAACCTGAAAGTCAATGTACCAAAACATCTAAAGTTCAACAAGTCTAAACAAGAAGGGATACCCAAACTAATAAACTAATCAACTAACTAGAAAACTCTAAGTCTGAAATGTGGACATAGACGAAATGAGAACTCATGGCAGCCTGGAAGAATTGGCTCACCCTTGAATTCGAACGATGATCACGGATCTTCTAAACGAGGTCTGTCAATAGCCACCTAAAGATACCCTGTACTCAACAAAGAAAGAGCAAGTGCAGTATCAGTACACAACCACAGTGTACTGGTAGGATCACACGGTTATCCCACTAAGTGCAACATACATAAGTCATACAACAATATAACAATATGCATATACCGAATATATACAATATCAACAACATTAAGAACAACATATAATTTCACATAATTCTGAATATACAGTTATGTCAAGCTAATGGTTCTCTCATGGAACCCAAACCCAAACTGTTAGCATACCAGAACGTGGTACCCGATCCAATGTTTATGCCGGAACATGGAAATTGATCCCATAATTATATCACAACGTGGCAACCGATCCAAGTTCGTGTGTCGGAACTCAACACCCGATCCATTCAACAAGCCACAATCACAATCACAAAGTACATTCTCATAATCATACAATCAAGTCATGATTCATGGTATTCATCATTCATATATCCTTATTTAAAATTAATGTGATCAATAATGCAACATTCTCATACATACATGTGTCATAATGAAGCAAGAACAAACATACATCACACAATCATAGAATCACAACCATCACCTACCTCGAAACAAGCTTGAAACCCTAAGAAACTTGATTCTTCCCTTTTTAGATTTGTTCCGCTTGTTCTTGGTCTACAAACAATCAATATAACACAAGAATCAATAAACAATCACTAATTACCCGGATTACTAACAATTCTATCATTCCTAGATCATACCCATGATCCCACTAACCAAACTAGGGCTTTTTCCACCATAAATTCCAGATCAAAACCTTCCCCCATCGATAATTATCCATTAGATTACGTTCTACGGATCAAAAAATGGATTCAGGGAGTTAAAATCTTAGCTTTAGCCTTAAGAATGGTGGAAAACTGTCAAGAATCGCTTGGGGTTCGTTTCCTTACTGTAAAAATTGAAAAGTGCATAACAAAAATGTCTTGGGGTTTATTTTTGACTAAAGTCACGTTGGTCCCGCCACAGCGGTCCTCACCCCGCTACAGCGTCCCCTCTCTGGCGACAGAAATCGCTGCCAAAGCGGCTTACATGAAGCACTGAGCTATTTTAAAATTCCAAGATCTCCATTTCACAACACACCTTCAATCAACGACACTCAGAAACTACCCATTCACGCGAAAATCAATATCGGGAGTTCTACTGACCCGAATTCAATTTCGTAAAGTCGTACAGATTCCTTAACGTCTTATCTATATACTCATGTGATAAAATTCATAATTAAATCTCCCAATTGTTACCAAATTTGCCTAGACTTTAATAACTCCGATTTCATCCAAATCTGGACTAGGTTGGGAAATTCCAAGTTACTACAAAATAGTTTTCCGATCCAAAAAATTTTCCCGTTGGTTTTTTTATAACGACAGAACCCGGTCATTACACTAATATATATTGGGTATTTGCCCTGAGTTTCTTACCATAATTGAATTTTCCTATTCCTAATAGGAAAACATAAAGTCTCCATATTTGACTAGTCTTTTTCTTGTAGGAAAGGTTTAGGACACTATAAAGAGAGGGTCGTTCCTTCTAACTTAGAAGTATTCACAATCTATTCCTAGAAGCTTCGAGAGTTTCATTTAGGAGGAGAATTTGTAGGACACAAGTGATCCTTTTTATATTCAGTATAAATGGTCACACCTCGAACCTACACCCAGGACATCTCCGGTACTTAAGAACCATCGTTGGTCCAAGCAAACCCTTGGCCTGGCAGACTACTAAGCGGAAGACTTATTCAAGTAAAATGGGGACTCCAATTACCAAAATTAACTCATAATGTCTCAAAAATACTCAACTCAGTAAATGTTTGGAAATACTTAAATAAACATAAATAAGTGACTCAAAGTCTCAAAACATCAACAAGGGGAAAATAGAGAGACTCCTCAACTTCTAACTATCTATGAAGCCATTAAGTACTATGATAGATGTTGGTACAAGACTCTCTACAACTTAACAAATCAAAAACAATAATCTGAAGCCTCCAGAAAGAAAAGAAGCTCACCAAAGCTAGCTGGAGTGCAAATGAGATCAACGAAGCGCTTGCTGATGACCTTGAACACCTATATATGCATCATAAATAAGATGTAGGTCGAATGACGTTAGTACATTAAATGTACAAGCATGTAAGGGGAAACTGAAACATATATAACTGAACTAATAACATGGGAAGACAATACTCACCTCAACTCAACTCCAATATGAAAGCAACAATAACAGATGCAAATTTTAACGCTTTTAACATAGTATATATCAGCTCAAAATGTATAAAAATACAATAATAAACTTTTTACTCTTATTTGGGAGATTCTCTAACCGACAATCATTAATATGAGTTATGTGATGATACAACATCTCGCCCACGCTGCCGGAACTGTTATATACCTTGTCGGGATATAGAACACCTCAACCAAGTGGATCCACTAAGCTATTCTTAAAAACAATAAGGAATCGTCTAAAAAGTACGTCCCTTTACTTTACCCATGTTGGCAAGATGGTTTATGAGAAATGTAAGTTGTCTGAACTCGTCCCCATATTGGTGCTCAATACTACTCCCAATAATATAAACACATGCTCAAATGTATAAAACATAACTCTCTCTCAACTTGAGATAATTACTCAAAAGTTCCTCCTTAAAGAGGTAATACTCTAAAAACATCTCTGAACTCATAACTCATTCTAAAATTGATGTTTCTCTCTTTGAAAATGTAAAAGTGTTACATTTGGGAATACTTAGTTCCCTTACACTCATTTTTGAAACATGAAACACAACTCCCCTCATTCACATACTCATTTACTCAAGACTTAGTTTAAATCTAAAGTTAATTGTAAAAGACTTCTCAAAATGACTCAAAAAGGACCTCTCGAACTTTCCTCTTAATCTTTACTTTAATTTGAAATGTAAATTATGACTTGTGATTAGGACATGTAGTATCTCTCAAGGATTAATGAAGACTCTAAGGGTTAATATCAAGAAGAGAACGTAGATACAATTCGAAAGAATTCATACGGAATGAAGGACGGAAAAGAAAAATGCCTGACGACCCTGGCGTATTGCAGGCGCAGGGCGCCAGACCTCAAAGTACTGGGATGCCTTTTGGGCGCACTACAAGAGCAGGGCGCAATCCCCAAAACTACAGTGCCCAGGTCCTAGTGCCTTGGTGGCGCGCTGCCCCACCACGAAACCCATTTCTATCAGTTGTGGGTCTTAACTAGTCTAGAATCAATTGGTTTCTTCCAAACACTCTTTGATTCACAAACCCAACACAAAATTATCGAAATTCCACTCAATTTCTATCAAGAAACTCAACTCATACTTAAGATCGTCAACTCAAGAAACTCAACCCCCCCCCCATTGCTAAAGAATGAAGCTAAATTCAAGAACTACTCAAGAATCTCTACATAAATGATTTCATGGATGAATTTATGGAAGAATTACATGTATGGAGTGAGGACGAACGAATCCATCACTATGGGAAACCTCACATACCTGGAAAGAATGATGTTCTTAGCAAATTTCCTCAATTCTAGATGAACGCTTGAACTTAGCCCTTTCTCTCTTCTTGAAACTTCGCCATAAAATTCTAAGTGTTTAGGAATGTGTGAATTTAACTTAGTGTATGATTAGAACCTTAACATGGGTGAGGAAGAACGTGGTCAAGCCTAGTGGGGTAAGGAAAATTCCAAAATACCCTTTTCTCAAACGGATGAAATGCCTTCACTAGAAAGGCTTCACCCAAATGTCCACAACTTTTTACTCCAAGCTCGAAATTTAGCAAACTTGGCGGCATTGGAAAAAGGACTCAAAGACCTCCAATTTTTTAGCTCATGGACTACCTAACTTCTTATGTGCTAAAACATATGGTCATTTGAAGTTGATCCAAAATTAAGACTAATCGAAGTTTTGAGGTGTTACATGAATTGTGTGAGGTTACATCTCTCAATATTTTTGTACTCTCATGTTTACATTGTGAATTCCTCATTTCCCCTTTTGGACGTAAATCAATTGACTGAACCACGCTAAATCTTTGTGTTTTGATATATTTCTCGTTTGTCTTCTTACTCGTGGTCTTTTGAGGTTTCCTTTGCTAGCTTCCACATAACACCTAATTATTTAGGTCCTAACAAGTGGTATCAAAGTCAAGTTTAATGATGGAGCCAGGTTCATTGGTTCAATGGTTGAACCAGGTTAAAAATGAGTGTTCATCTTGGCGAGTTCAGTTCTAGTAGCAACCTATTTGACAGTAATGAAATTTTTTTTGGAGAAATTTTTTTAGAGAGGTTCTTTGGGTCAAGACATATATTTGATTGAGGAGATTTGGAGAGGAGATACAGTTATTGAAGATTATGTGAAGAAGGTGGAGCAAATTTATTTTATCAGAAATCCAAGGGGGAGATTTATTCAATATATGCCCTGAGTTTCTTACCATAAATAGGTTTTCCTTTTTCTAAAAAAAAAAATATAAAGTCTTCATATTTTGATAGTCTTTTTCTTGTAGGAAAAGGTTTAGGACTCTTTTAAGTAGAGGCTCGTTCCTTCTAATTTAGTAGCATTCACAATGTAGTCTTAGGGGCTTTGAAAGTTTTTATGTAGGGGAGAAACATTTAAACACTTGTGTGAACCTCTTTGTATTCTGAGTGAATTGTGTGAAGTCATTCTTCTTATATTATGTACTCTCTTTTATATAGTAGATTGTTCATCTCCTCTTGTGGACGTAGGTCGGTTGACCGAACCACGTTAAATTTTTATATCTTTTCCTATATTTCTTGTTTGTCTTCTTACTCATGGTTTATCGAGGTTTCATTTTATAGCTTTTGCATGACACCAGATTATTTTGATCATTACAGATCCAGATTATCGAACCCGAAGGACTTATGATTAATCTATATCTAATTGGACTAAATCCATAATTTAATGCAAGTGTACTCAAAGAGTTGGTTTTTCCATTTATACTACGATTGCAGGTATTTAAGAATCAAAAGCAAGTAATAATGATCAACTTCAATTTCGGTGTTTATACAATGATTGGGACAATTCCATTGGAATGTTTCATAAGGTTATCAAATAAATGTTTTACTGAGTTGATATTATGATCATGATCTCTCAACCTCTAATCACCTATCTAGTTGAATGTCTAACTATATCCTTGAGCGGGGATAGACATATGAATTGTTGAGAACTTAGTTTTCATCTTTTTTTTGTAACCAGCACGGACTGTATGTTTGTCTCATCCTAAACACAAATCAATTCAAGTGATATATAAGAAAAGATCATGATCATTGTATTCCCCGTTCTATCTCTCTACTCTTTTCTCAAGTTCAAAAATAAACAATGTATTTATTTTAATGGTCGTATATCATTAAAATGTTAAATCAAGAATACAAGAATAATTCGAACGATAATTCATCCATAAAATTGATGTTTAACCATCATTCATGGATAGAGCCATAGAACAAAGACTTTTAGCCACTCATAATAATCAAAAACATAAAGAAGATTGTTTTCATGTAATTCAACAATGAAGAAATAGTAGAAGATTTGTAACTGAAGATGAATTTTCATAACTTGCTCTTGCACTTTAAAAAGAATAAGCTACCTTACGAAAGAGGCCTAAGGTTATATTTATAGTGTTTGAAAAATTAATTTTTTTTCTTACGGGATTCGAAATCCCAAAATCTAAGATTTTCATTGGAATGGCTCTAGCGTAGTGGGCCACTAGTGCACCACGAGTTTGCACCCTAGCGTCACGCGCCTGTAATGTGCTAGCACTGGGGATACACTAGTATTACCTATGACGTGGCGCACCTACAGTACTTCAAACTGGGAACTTTTGTAGTTTTAAGGTTGGGGTGACATGCCATGAGTTCCCCTCAACCTAGTTTTTCTCCTTTTCATCCTATACGTACTTCTTGGAGTTGTGTCCACGCTTTCCTTCTTTGTTCCAGCTCTCATATGCTCAATTTCCCTTCGAAAACTCTTGTGCGTACCAGTAAATGTATAAGGGTGGGTTAGATACTTATTGTAGATTCTTATACCAATACAATGACCAGAACATGGACAACCGACTAGGTAATCAAGAGTGTTTTTGATCAACTTCTTTAATAACCTTCTCAATTCAGCTTCTTTAAGTTGATTCTCTTGTGGTTTCTACTTCTCTAACCCTCCATGCCTTAACTTGTCTGAGTGAATCAACTAACATAACCTTATCATGCGACGTGTAGAGGGTAGAATGAAATAGATTCAATATCATGCATGAAACAAGGTTGTTTTAGAAAATTTTCCATTCATAAGCTTTCACTAAACTGCAAGTGTAAAATTTGTAGTGTCATGATCTAAAATTCGAAATCATTATGACACCTATTTCAATCCCACCAAAAGGTAAGTTATCCCTTAATATATTCAGTATGAAACAAAAATGTGGAAAGAAAGTAATTTAAGAATCCAAACTTTCCATATAATCCAAAATCGGAATGTGGAAACAACAACTATAGTCCCAAACACTTAATGACAATTGACATGCGTGCACGCTTTTAAGATATAAAAGTATGATCCAAAAGACTTCACGTGTATGAGTCCATTATAATAACAAAATATAACCCACTAACAGTATTAATATGCAAAAGTTGTCAACTTCAAAAAAATGAAACACCTTTTACTAAAATTAGATTTGCGAGCAAATATCTTGAAAGACATTAAACTTTATTTTTTATCAATAAAATTATTCAATTTTAAGATTTTTATCTTCAAAAATCATTTAACTGCATTTAGTATTAAACTAAATTTAACATGAAAAATTAAATTATTTTTATCATATAATCATGAACTCCACAAATAAATAAAATAATAGATTTTATTTATTTATCATATAATTCTTCTTCAGTCTTTAGAAGAATTGCAGCTTCACTAAAGGAGACCAGATATTTTCCTGCTTCACTTCTATTTGTCTTCACCCAGGCTCACTTGTTATCTTTTATACTAGTGTCATGACCCGAGCCTACACCCTGGACGTGGTCGACACTCGAGAACCATTACTAGTCCCCAAGCGAACCCTCATCCTCGCTGACTACAAGTGGAAGACTAACTCGAACATACATAAGCATCAAACTGAAAGAAAGGTAAAAATTAATTTACTAAATCTCAAAACTGAACTGGATATACTGAGTATGAATCATAAGTTTTAAATAAAACATGTGAAACTGAAAGACTCCCCAAAACTATCTATCAATGAAGCCTCTACTATCTATAGACGAGTGTAAGGACAAGGCCATGACTACTCAAAATGCTACTAATAGTAACAACGCATAAAACTAGAGTCCTACGGAAGCAAGGGGACCTCACTCAAAAGTTGATGAGTGGATGAAGTGATTTGACTCTTGTTGGGGATCCTAAGAACCTATATTTGCATCATTAAAAGATGCAGGTCGAATGAAATCAATACATTGAATGTACGAGTAAGTTGAATAACAAATAACTGAATTGAAGAATTGCAATAGATATAGATATATACTCAACTGAATCAATACATGAACATGAAGTGAAAACTATTTAAGTTTTACAATAAAATATACAATGAAAGCAACATGAAAATAATATACTTTACTTGTGTGAGGTTTCTCTAACAGACAACCGTTACCATGAGTCTGGCAATGATACAACATCTCGCCTCATGTTGCCAGGGACATCATATACTTTGTCAGGGTATAGGATGATATCATGACTATTGATCCATCTAATTAGCCTTCTCATAGGCAGTGAGGAGTCACATGAAAAGTCAATGCTATCATAAAAGACTTCTGAATCATAAAAGACTCTAACCCAATTTGATGCTCAATATTACTCCCAAAATAAGTGATATAACTTTATTCTCAATGCTTAACAATATACTCTTCCTCTGGTTTAAGATAATTTCTCAAACTATCCTCTTAAAAGAGGTAACTGCTCTTGAACTATCTTTGAACTCATAACTCATTTAGAAATCAAAGTTTCTCTTGAAAAATCTTTCTCAAATATATATCAAAATCAAATTGTGATATGATCATTGATGACTCGGAAAGTCCTACTGCATAAACATTGATGGTATATCTAGATATCATATTGTTTATACATTGATGGCATACTCGACTGTCATACTAATCATGTATTAAAAGTTCTTTCTCAAAACTCATCTTTACTTCCTCAAACACTCAGTTTAAAACTCAAGTGTTGAATTTAAAAAAATTCTCAAGATTTATAACTCAAAATAGGGTTCATGTTGAATTATAGACATGAACAATCAACTCAATGATCTCAATAACAATATAGAAACTCAATACTCAGAACTCAAGGACTCGAGAACTCACGATACTTCTCATCTCAAGAATACTCATTTCATAAGGTTCATGTTGAATTATCGACATGAAAGAATCTACTCAATAATCTTAATGCATAAAATATAGATATTCAATAATTAGGAATAGAATTTCAAAAAGAATCAGTAACTCAAGAACTCAAAATCAACTCATCTCAAAAATACTCAAATCTAGGAATAGAAACCTATATTACTCATTTACTAATTTGAAACTAGATGTAGTGCGTGAGGACAAACTAGTCCAACACTATGATAGCTTTTCTTACCTGAAAGAACAAGGTTCTTAAAGAATCTTGAAAAAGAACTTGAATAGAAGCCTTGAAACCCTAGCTTGAAGGAGAACAATCAAGAAAACCTTTCTTGAGATTCTTGAATTAGTTTCTTGAAATTTCTATGGCCAAGAGTTATGATTTTCATTAGTGATTCATAATAGTATGGAGGAATTTGAGTTGGAAAGAATGAAATTCTTGGAGAAAGACTTACCTTGAAAAAGAATCTTGAAAAAGATCGAAAGAATCTTGAATGGAGTCTTCTACTTTGATTTTTCCTTAGAGTTTTGCCTTAGGGTTTGAGAGAAAAGAGAATGTTGAATTAAGAGACGAAAATCTGATTGTTTTGGGTCTATAATTAGTCAAGAAATTCGTTTAGGGTTTTCTTAGAGGTAAAAAGACAAAAATGACTCTTTTTAATATTTTTCCCATCGGCTAATTCGTCAATGCACTGTATCAGATTAGTAAAATGGTCATAACATTTTACTCAAAACTTGGATTGATGCGAAATTGGTGACATTGGAAAGAAGATTCAAATACCTTTACTTGGATAGTTTATGGTCCACTTAACTCTTTATATTCTAAGAGATATGGTCATTTAAAGTTGACCCAAAAAAAATCTCATAGTGAAACTCAATTGGACGGAAAGTTTTCAACTCAACTTTATGTTGGGGAATTTTAGTGACCTTAACATCTAAGAAAATTTAGAATCACTCGTTACAAATCTTATTCACCATAAAAAGTGACTCAAGTCGTAACTTAGAAATTTTTGAGATGTTACAATATCTCCCCCTTGGGATCATTCGTCCTCGAATGATGGCTGGACTAAGAATGGAAAAGGGGTTACTCTTACAAACTCACTTTCTAAAAATTTCTCCTCCTCTCATCATCTCTACCAATGGAACTCTCATGCATTACCACCTGGAAACTGACTTGGTACTCATCGTGAAACCTTATCTCTTTCTTACTCCATATCATAACCTTAGATAGAATAAACACACCATCAAACTAGTACTATCAACAACACCACTCTCAACTAAAAAGGATCATTGCGAGAGCTTTAGGGGAAAAGATCATAAGCACGATGCATTCGAGATATTTGATATAAGAATATACATGACATAACATTATATTGCTAGCCATTGAGAGTAAATCGTGAATTTGTGAGACTCAACATACTATAAGACATGAATGCTTATATGAATAGGTTCATATCATGAGGCTGATATCCATAACTTTATGGATTAAGCTTGAGGTTAATGGGCTAAAGTCTTTGCCCTTCATTCTGGAAACTGAGAATAGATGTGAATATATCTGAAGTGTATGAGCATATGTCATGAACATGATTCTTATATAAGAAACATCATCATGATGTTGAAATGATTAAACTTGGGGAATATTCTAGAGTATGAATGGATTGTTATACATCTAAAACTCATTCGAAAGACATCACTATCTCATCCTTAACACTTGACTTGGTTTCTTATCTTATCATCCCCTCTTAGGTCTAAAGCTGACACTTGAAGGCTATGGATCGATTCCATCATCTCTAAACTGGTCTACATTCACTTTACTCTAATACTTGGGAAAGGCTTATCTCATGGCTACTAAACTCTCCATAAGAAGGTACTAAGACTCCTTCTAAGACCTCTCTCTACGATGCTTTTATTAACCTCTTCTCATTGGCTTATAAGGCTGCTTCATCTAACTCTTAAGGGAAAAATAATACATACATCAGCCTATTCCATGTTGACATATCAAATATACTATCTAGGCACACATGGAAAATCATTAACTTGATTGGAACCTCATCTAATTACATGTAATCTAGGGTATACCTCTTAATGCATTTGTTAGTCTTATGACTTAGCCACACTTCACTGTCCTTATCTAAAAGTTAGTATCTCTCATTTGTACCACTCATATTCATTGCAGCTAATATCTTAATCTCTCACCTACTCTATTTCAAGTCTACCAGATCAGATCTTAAGACTAACATCATCACCCTCATGCTGTCATTCTTTTGATCACAACGCTCATCTCAAATTCAAGCTTAATGTTCATTACTAAACACGGATATCAATATAATTTCTCACATACTATACTAACTTATGAATACTAGATAAAATTAGGAAAAATTCGCCCACTAAGACATCATGACAAATAGTCAATCTTTATCTCTTAGTCAACATATTTACAATATACCGTCACATTCCATTTCACAACTTAAGCACTACTTACCCATTCACTACACATCATTGCCTACTTAATTTTATAACCCTTTGAATAACATGAGACTCTCCCTTTAAAAATTATAAGTCTAACTTAGAAAGATCACCTCAAGAATACTTTCCTCTTTATTCAACACCTATACTTGGCCTTCACTAACACAATGTTACATTGACACATCATCATAAACTCCTTTCTTGTTATAGTATACTCTAACTCATCCTAACTAGTAACTATTCCTCTACCCTCTATTATGAACTCCACAAAAACTCATCACTTCTCAGTCTACCCATAAGGGAGGGAAACTCATTATTAATGACTCACTAGGTACATGGCTACAACTTACATACTCTACTCATTAACTAACTCCATTTCTAAGGTTACCACACTTCTATATGCATACTTCTAACTCTGGGCACTTTTACTACTACTGGCTTATAACATCGCAATTCATATTATCTTTCAGGTGAAAAATATTATCCAAGCTTTCTAAAATATACTCTCTTTTTAAAGGTCTCACCTAACACAAGGTTTAAAGAAGATAGTCTGGGAGTACATCTCGTTTTTCGCTCAAACACACGATTCATATGAATAAGAGTGCATTCATTTGAATCTCAACACTTAAGCTCACTCACGGACTTCTCTCAAGCCCCTTTGCAGTCTCATGACTTTCTCAAAACTCTTGTTGAGAATAATTCATTGATAAGGATCCGATTTTTGCTCTTCAACTACATTGTGTTTGAGGGCTAGCCGAATAAATATGAGAAACGCACGAGTTAGAATAAGTTCCTTATGACAAAGTTCTATTGCACGATTTAGAGTATAAAGAAGGGAAACTTTTCTTAAATGTTTGTAGTCCCTCATTTATAGAAGTAAGGCCCTCACAACCATAAATAAGATCCTACCGACATGGCTTCATAGACATCCTAGGACACTTGAACCTGGCTCTGATACCATGATTGTCACGACCCGAGCCTACACCCTGGATGTAGTCGGCACTTAAGCAACATTACTGGTCCCGAGTAAACCCTCATCCTGGCTAACTACAAGCGGAAGATTGAGCATACATAAGCATCAAACTGAAAAAAATGTTTAAAAATAATTTACTGAATCTCAAAACTAAACTGAATATACAAAGTATGAAACATAAGTTTTAAATAAAACATCTGAAATTGAAAGACTCTCCAAAACAATCTATCTATGAAGCCTCTACTATATATAAACGAGTGTCGGAACAAGACCCACGACTACTCAAAATGCTACTAATGCTAACAACTCATAAACTAGAGTCCTCTGGAAGCAAGGATTCCTCACTCAAAAGCTGACGAGCGGATGAAGTGATCTTAACATACTCTTGTTGAAGATCCTAAGAAATTGTCTCTGCATCATTAAAAAATGCAGGTCGAATGACATTAGTACATTGAATGTACAAGTATGTAATATAGTTGAATAACGAATAACTGAATGAAAGGACTGCAATACATATAGATATATACTCATCTAAATCAATACATGAGGATGAAGTGCAAACCATTTAAGCTTTACAATAAAATATACAATTAAAGTAACATGAAAATAATATACTTTACTTATGGGGAGTTTCTCTAACCGACAACCATTATTGTAACACCCTAAAAAATTCTAAGTTAAGACCCAAACTATTCATCATTTGTAAATAAAATCGTACCAGGTGATTCTTAAATTGCCCGTGTGTGTAAAGGTCAATTTTTTAGTGTGGGAATGAATTTTGATAGGAATTAAGGTCACTTGACTCCCCTAGCACTAAGTTGAGTTGAAATCTTCCATACCGATTAAGTTTGGATGTAAGATTCTATCTAGGTCAACTTCAAATGACCCTATCTCTTAGAATATAAAGATTTATGTGTCTCATAACCTATCAAATGAATGGATTTATATCTTATTTCCAGCGCCACCAATTTTGTAACAATTCGAGTTTCAAGTAAAACATTTTGACAATTTTAGTAATCTGCTATAGTGCAGTGACGAATAAGCCGCTGGGAAAATATTAACAGGGTTGTTTTTGTCTTTTTACCTCTAAGAAAACCCTAAAGAATTTCTTGACTAATTAAAGGCCCAAAACGACCAGATTTCCATCCCTTTATCCCCCATTCTCTTGAAATTATATTCCTAATTATTGAATTTCTATATATTATGCATTAAGATTCTTGAATTGATTCGCTCATGCCCATAATTCCGCATAAGGGAGTAGTATTGTTGAGTTATGAGTTCCGAGTTCTTGAGTCCTTGAGTCCTTGAGTTCTTGAGTTCTGAGTTTCCATATTGCTATTAAGATATCTAAGTTGAGTCGTCCATGTCAATAATTCCGCATGAACCCTATGAATTGGGTTATAAATCTAGAGAAGTTTTTTAAAAGTCAATACTTGGGATGTGATCGATTATAGGCAAATTTCACTATATGGGTAACTCGAACTACTAATACATAGCTAAATATCAGTGGGTAGGCTAGACTATAAGGGATATAGCTTTCTCTCAAACAACTACCCTGAATAAGGTGATTTTTTTCGAACATCAATAAGCATAGCAATTAAGAACAGCCCACACCTTAATTCATCCACTCTCTCAAGCTAGATGGGTAGGATTGGGTTTAGGATTCACTCTCTAAAGCTGAACCCATATCAACCCAATAACTACTAACCATTAATCACAAGCCATGGTCCCAAAACTTCTCTCTCAAGCAAGCTAAGAACACAAAATTAGAACTGCATTGGCAACTACAATTCATAAATTAAACTTTAGCTAATGATTAAACCCACTTTAATATAGCATTTAAACTAGTAATTAACAATACTCGTAAGCTAATTCAACCCATTATCACATGATCACACCCAAAGAATTGGGGTTTTAGCCAAGTATCATAAAAAGGTAAAAATGGTTACCAAATCGATTATCCATCAACTAGGTAAGAGTATTCAAGCCTTTAAAATGCTCAAAATTGAAAAAGATTAGTAACCCACATGCAAAATCTCTAAATTGAGTCTCAAAAAGCCTTCAAGTCTACTAGGAAACTCTCAAACTTCAAAAGAAAACTATTCTAAATGGTAGCAAGCTAAAATATGGAGAGAAAAAAAAGAACTCCTCAATTAACTGTTCAAAATTCAATTTATAGTTGCCAAAAATTATACACGAAGGGCCATTAGGTGAGGTAAGTCGGGTTCGCCGAGTGGTTCGGCGAACTGCCCTTTGCTCTCTTCTATCACATTTTTCCATTGGCTCATAGTATCCTCAAGTCCTGTAACTTTGGGGGATCACTCTTGTCATCACGGAACTGATCAGTGACATTTTGACTGCCTCTTTCCTATCGCCAACTTAGTTTCTTCCCTCAGGGCTGGCACACTGGAACTTTAGACGGACTAAATATCCACTCAGCAATTCGCCAAGTGCTCTTGGCGATCATCAGGCTCGCCTTTCTCCATTTCTTCAGTTTGTTTTGTTCATTTTTGTCTGTTAGTGTCCTTGCTTTGCTCCTCAATCCATATACTTGAAAATCAAGGCTTTAAGTTTATGGAACAAATTAAGCATTTAAGGACACTAAAACTATATAAACAAAGCCCCAAATGAGTCCAAATCTCTGACTCATTAATTAGTATGACAATCGAGTATGCGATCAATATTTAAGCAATATGGTATCTAGATATGCAATATGACTTCCCGAGCCATCAATGATCATATTACAATATGATTTTGATATGTCTTTTGAGAAAGAGTTTTCAAGTATGAGTTGAGTAAGAGTATAAAGGGACTAAGTATTTCCAAAAGTATCAGTTTTTACATTGATAAAAGAGAAACTTTGATTTCTAAATGAGTTATGAGTTCAAAAGATATTTCAAGAACAATTACCTTTTTTAAGAGGGTAGTTTAAGCAATTATCTCAAACCAGAGGAAGAGTTATGTTTTTAAACATATGAGCATGAGTTATATATTATTGGGAGTAGTATTGAGCACCGATGTGGGGATGGGTTGGGACAACTCACATTCCTCATAAACCATGTATGCCAAATTAGGTACATGATCATATTTTTTAGATGAATCCTAAGTGCCTTTGGGCAGAGCTAAGTGGATACACTTAGTTGAGTTGTTTAATACCCCGACAAGGTATAGGTTAGTTCTAGCAGTGTGGGTGAGACGATGTATCGTAACGTAGCTCATACTGATGGTTGTCGGTTAGAGAATCTCCCAAATAGAGTTAAAAGGTGTATTTTTATTATATCACTTAATATGTTGAGTTCAGAGATAAGTAAATATTTTTGTAAAGTTTTATGATTTCACATCTTTATTTCTTTACATTTAGTTGAGTATATATATATATTTCTATTATAGTCCTTTCATTTTGTTATTTCTTATCCAGCTATACTACATACTCATACATTCAATGTACTGATGTCATTCGACCTGCGATGTTTAATGATGCAGATATAGGTTCTTAGGATCCTCAACAAAAGTCTGTTGAGATCACTTCATCCGCTCATCAGCTTTCGAATGAAGTCTCCTTGCTTCCGGAGGACTCTATTTTTATGAGTTGTTAGTATTAGTAGCATTTTGAATTGTTGTGGGCCTTGTCCCAACATTCATCTTAGTACAGTAGAGGCTTCATAGATAGACAGTTTTGGAGAGTCTTTCAGCTTCAGATGTTTTGTTTAATACTCAGTATATTCAAAGAGTTTTGAGATTCAGTAACATGTTATTAAATGTTTCTTTCAGTTGATGTTCATGTATGCTTGAGTTAGTCTTTCGCTTGTAGTTAGCCAGGATGAGGGTTCACTTGGGGACCAGCAATGGTTCTCGAGTGTCGTCCATGTCCAGGGTGTAGGCTCAAGGCGTGACAAACTTGATATTAGAGCACAGAGTTCAAGTGTCCTAGGGTGTCGATGAAGCTGTGTCGGTAGGATCTTATTTATGGTTGTGAGGCCCCCACTTCTATAAATGAGGGACTACAGACATTTAAGAAAAGTTTTCCTTCTTTCATACTCTAAATCGGACAATAGATTTGTGTCATAAGGAACTTATTCAAACTCGTGTGTTTCTCAGATTCATTCAACTACCCCATACTCAAGGTAGTTGAAAAGCAAAGCCAGATTCTTATCGATGAGTTACACTAACAAAAAGTCTTTGGAAAGTCATGAGACTACAGAGGGGTTTGAGAGATGCCCGTGAGTGAGCTTAAGTGTTGAGATTCAAAAGAATGCGCTCTTATTCATATGAATCGTGTGTTCATGCTAAAAGCAAGATGTACTCTCTTCTCTAAACCTTGTTTCAGCTGAGATCCTTATAAGAAAGTGTGTTTTAGAGCTTGGGTAGTATTTTCACCCGAAAAGATAGTATGAGTTACGAGATTATGAGCAGTAGTAATGAAGGTGCCCTTAAATTAGAAGAATGCATGCAGAGGTTCAGTAATCTAAGAAAGGGAGATAGTGATGAGGCAATCTATGTTATTTTATCCATGCACCCAGCAGGTTATTAATGAGGAGTTTTCCCTTATGGGTAGACTAAGGAATGATGAGTTTTTGTAGATTGCATGATAAGAGGTGGAGTAAGATTTACTAGCTATAATGAGTTAGAGTATACTTTAGCTATAAAGGAGGTTATGATGATGTGTCATTGTGTTGATAATGACCAAGTGTAGGTTCTAAATAGAAGAGCAAGAGTATTCATGAGGTGATAGATCTAAGCTAGGCTTATGATTATTTAGGGAGAGCCCATAATATTTAGAGGATGACAAAACTAATTATGCAATGTTGAATAGTGAATAGGTAAATAGTAATTAAATTGTGAAAGGAAATGTTACGGTAAACTGTAAGTATGTAGACTGAGAGGTAAAGATTTACTACTTGTCATCTAGTAGTTGTAAGTTAGAATAGTAATCAAGAAATTATATTGATATATGTGTTTAGTAATAGACACTAAGCTTGAATTTGATATGAGTGTTGTGATCAAAAGGATGGGAACACGAGAGTGATGATGTTAGTTTTGAGATTCGGGTAGACTTGACATAGAGTAGGCGAGGAATTAAGATGTTAGCTGCAATGAATGGGAGTGGTACAAGTGCGAGATTCTGCCATTTAGATGAGAGCAATAAAGTGCGGCTAAGTCATTGGAGTATCAAGAGCATTAAGAGGTGTAACCGAGATCGTATGTAGTCAAAAGAGGTTCCAAATAAGTTTATGATTTTTTTCATGTATGCCTAGATGCATAATTAAGTTGTCAATGTGGAGTAGGCTGATGTAAGCATTAGTTATCACCCTTAAGAGTTTGGTAGAAAGGATTTTATATAGTCAATGACGAGCCTCTTAAATATAGTTCAAAGTTTCCTCCAGTTAGGTTGATATGAACATAGAAGGATGTTATTGGTAGGTTAAGAACGAGAAGTCAGATTATTAACAGTCATATTAAGTGACCTTATAAGCCAATGAGAAGATTTTAAGAGAAGCATCTTAGAAATAGGTCTTAGAAGGATTCTTAGTACTTGCTTATGGAGAGTTCAGTAGCCATGAGATAAGTCATTCCCGAGTATTAGAGTAAAGGGAATGTAGACCATTTTAGAGATGATGGAATAGAATTATAGCTTTCAAGTATTAGTGTTAGACCTAAGGGGGATGATAAGATGAGAAACCAAGTCAAGTGTTGAGAATCAGATAGTAATATGCTCAAGGAGAGTTAAAGTGATATATCAATCCACTCATACTCTAGCATATCCGTCAAAGTCAGTCGTTTCAACATTATGCTTATGTATCTTATATCATAATTGTGTTCATGACCTATGCCCATACACTTCAAAGAGGTTCACATTTATGCTCAGTTTCCAGAATGAGGGGCAAAGACTTTAGCTCATTGATCTCAATCTTACTCCATAAAGTTATGGATATCAGCCTCATGATAGAAACTTATTTATATAAGTACTCATATCTTATAGTATGCTAAGTATCGCAAATTCATGATTTAATCTTAACGGCTAGCAAAATAATGTTATGTCATGCATACTCTTATATCATAATTCTCAAATGAATTGTTCTTATGATCTTTCGCCATAAAGCTCTTTCAGTGATCCTTTTTAGCTAGAGATGGATGTGGATGATAGTAGTTGAGTGATGATAGAAGGAGAAGGTTGATGTTTATTATGTTGGTAGCATTAGTGTGCTTATTCCATCTAAGTTTATAAAAGTGGAGGAATGAAGAATCAAGTTGTACTATGATTAATAGTTAAGTGAGAGTAGTTAGTTAGTTCCTGATAGTAATGCGTGAATTTTCAGTTTGTAGAGATGATGAGAGAATGAGAAACTCTTAGAAGGATTGGTTGGTAGGAGTTCATGGAGTGGCTATAGTACTAGGCATGAATGTAGTGGTAAGGAGTAGTATTCTTGAGATGAGATTCCCTACATAGGCATAAAACCTTAATCTTGTGGTTTAGATAAGTATAAACATCTCATGTTTAGTATTTTGTGATTTAGAGATTAGGCTTGAATATAGTAAGAGCAGATAGTTTAACTAAGACCTTGGTAAAAGTAGTTATATACCCTTGTGGGAGCTATGAGTTGCAGCCAATGAGGTGTGGTAATAGGAAAGAAGAGCATAGTTGAAAAGTATTTCTAAGCTTCAAAGCTACCAGTCATATCATTCAAGGCATAGTGTTCCTATTCTTACCTTGTGCCCAGATATCCTAGCATTATATCAAATAGTTTCAGATAGAGCGTGACTATGTCCAAACTCAAATCGCTCTTGACTAATATGCTATAGACAGTTCCAAGCTCATAGTATGATTCAGTTACGCCTATTTTAGTAGGCAAGTTCAAAAAGTCAAAAAGATAGTAAGAGTAACTCCTTTCCCATCCATCCTCAGTTTAACCATCATTCGAGGACGAATGATCCCAAGCGAGAGATATTGTAACACCCCAAAAATTTCTAAGTTAAGACCTGAACTATTCTTCATTTGTGAATAAGATTGTACTGGGTGATTCTTGAATTATCCATATGTGTAAAGGTCAATTCTTTAGTGTGGGAATGAATTTGGATATGAATTAAGGTCACTAGAATCCCCTAGCACTAATTTGAGTTGAAATCTTCCATACCGATTAAATTTTGATGTAAGATTCTACTTGGGTCAACTTCAAATGACCATATCTCTTAGAATATAAAGAATTATGTGGACCATAACCTATTAAATTAGAGGTATTCTTTCCAACGCCACCAACTTCGCAACAATTTGAGTTTCGAGTAACAAGTTATGATCAGTTTAGTAATCAGCTATAGTGTAGTGACGAATTAGCCGACGGGAAAATAATAAAAAGGGTCATTTTTGTCTTTTTACCTCTAAGAAAACCCTAAATGAATTTCTTGACTTTCTTGACTAGTTAAAAGCCCAAAACAATCAAATTTTCATTCCTTAATCCCCCGTTCTCTTCTCTCTCAAACCCTACGGCAAAACCCTAAGGAAAAGTCAAAGTAGAAGACTTCAATTCAAGATTCTTTCAATCTTTTTCAAGATTCTTATTCAATGTAAGTCTTTCTTCATACAATTATGAATCATTAATAAGAATCCTAATTCTTGGCCATAAAGTTTCAAGAAATCTCAAGAAAGATTTTCTTGATTTTTCTCCTTTAAGCTAGGGTTTCAAGGCTTCTAATTAAACTATTCTTCAATATTCTTCGAGAACCTTGTTCTTCCAGGTATGTAAGGCTATCATAGTTTTGGACTAGCTCGTCCTCGCGCCCTACATCTACTTTCAAATCAGTAAAAGAGTAATCTAAAATTCTATCCCTAGATTTGAGTATTCTTGAAATGAGTTGATTTTGAGTTCTTGAGTTCATGATTCTTTTGAAATTATATTCCTAATTATTGAATTGCTATATGTTATGCATTAAGATTCTTGAGTTGAGTCGTTCATGCCCATAATTCCGCATGAACTCTATGAACTGAGTATTCTTCAGAGGAGTAGTATCGTTGACTTATGAGTTCTGAGTTCTTGAGTCCTTGAGTTCTGAGTACTGACTTTCCATATTGCTACTAAGATCCCTGAGTTGAGTCGTTCATGTCCATTATTCTACATGAACCCTATGAATTGAGTTATAAATCTTGAGAAGTTTTGTTTTAAGCCAACACTTGAGTTTAAATTGAGTTTTTGAGGAAGTAAAGATGAGTTTTGAGAAAGAGTTTCTAAAACATGATTAGTATGACAATTAAGTATGCCATCAATGTTTAAGCAGTATGGTATCTGGATATACCATCAATGTTTATGTAGTATGACTTCCTGAGTCATCAATGATCATATTACAATAAGATTTTGATATGTTTTTGAGAAAGAGTTTTCAAGTATGAGTTGAGTAAGAGTATAAGGGGACTATGTATTCCTAAAGGTATCAGTTTTTACATTGATAAAAGAGAAACTATGATTTCTAAATGAGTTATGAGTTCAAAAGATATTTCAGGATCAGTTACCTCTTTTATAAGAGAGTAGTTTGAGCAATTATCTCAAACCAGAGGAAGAGTTATGTTTTCAAACATATGAGCATGATTTATATATTATTGGGAGTAGTATTGATCACCGATATGGGGATGAGTTCAGACAACTCACAATCCTCGTTAACCATGTATGCCAACATGGGTACAAGATCATACTTTTTAGATGAATCCTAAGTGTCGGTGTTCTATACCCGACAGGTATAGGACAGTTCTGGAAGCATGGGCGAGACGTTGTATCATCATGTAGCTCATAGTGATGGTTGTCGGTTAGAGAATCTCCCAAATAAAGTTAAAAGTGTATTTTTATTATATCACTTAATATGTTGAGTTCAGAGATGAGTAAATATTTTTGTAAAGTTTTAATGATTTCACTTCTTTATTTCTTTACATTCAGTTGAGTGTATATATATTTCTATTGTAGTTCTTTCATTCAGTTGTTTGTTATTCAAGTATATATTACATACTCATACATGCAATATATTGATGTCATTCGACCTGCATCTTTTGATTAGATACATATTCTTAGAATCCTCAACAAGAGTCTATTGGGATGACTTCATCCTCTCATCAGCTTTCGAGTGAGGTCTCCTTGCTTCCGGAAGACTCTAGTTTTATGACTTGTTAGTATTAGTAGCATTTTGAGTTATCGTGGGTCTTGTCCCGACACTCATCTTTGTACAGTAAAGGCTTTATAGATAGACATTTTTGGAGAGTCTTTCATATTCAGGAGTTCTCTATAAAACTTATGTTTGATACTTAGTATATTAAAAGAGTTTTGAGATTCAGTAAATTGTTATTAAATGGTTTTTTAAATTGATGTTTATGTATACTCGAGTTAGTCTTCCGCTTGTAGTTAGCCAGGATGAGGATTCACTTGGGGACCAGCAATTGTTCTCGAGTGTCGGCCACGTCTAGGGTGTAGGCTCGAAGCGTGACAATTACCATTAGCCTGGCAATGATACAATATTTTGCCTCACGTACAGGGTCATCCTTTACTTTGTCGAGATATAGGATGATATCATAACTATGGATCCATCTAATTGGCCCAAGGCAGTGAGGAGTCGCATGAAGATTCATTGTTATCCTATCCTACGCTGGCTACGTAGTTCTATAGTACTTCCGAATCATAAAAGACTCTAAGCCAATTTGTTGCTCGATACTACTCCCAAAATTAGTGATATAACTTTATGCTTAATGTTTAAAAATATACTCTTCCTCTGGTTTGAGATAATTGTTCAAACTATCCTCTTAAAATAGGTAACTGATCTTGAAATATCTTTGAACTCATAACTCATTTAGAGATCAAAGTTTCTCTTTTATCAATGTAAAAACTGATACCTTTGGAAATACTTAGTTCCCTTATACTCTTACTCAATTCATACTTGAAAAACTCTTTCTCAAAAATAGATCAAAATCATATTGTGATTTGATCATTGATGACTCGGGGAGTCATACTGCATAAACAATGACGGTTTATCTTGATACCATACTACTTAAATATTGATGGCATACTCGACTGTCATACTAATCATGTTTCAGAAATTCTTTCTCAAAACTCATCTTTACTTCCTCAAAAACTCAGTTTAAAACTCAAGTATTGGCTTTAAAAAAAATTCTCAAGATTTATAACTCAAAATAGGGTTCATGCTGAATTATAGACATGAACAAATCAACTCAAGGATCTCAATAACAACATAGAAACTCAATACTCAGAACTCAAGGACGCAAGAACTCAGAACTCACGATACTTCTCATCTCAAGAATACTCAATTCATAAGGTTCATGTTGAAATATAGACATGAACGAATCTACTTAATAATCTTAATGCATAACATATAGAAATTCCATAATTAGGAATAGAATTTCAAAAAGAATCAGGAACTCAAGAACTCAAAATCAACTCATCTCAAGAATACTCAAATCTAGGGATAGAAACCTAGATTACTCTTTTACTAATTTGAAAGTAGATGTAAGGTGTGAGGATGAACTAGTCCAGCACTATTATAGTCTTACATACCTGAAAGAATAAGGTTCTCGAAGAATCTTGAAAAAGAACTTGAATAGAAGTCTTGAAACCCTAGCTTGAAGGAAAACAATCAAGAAAACATTTCTTGAGATTCTTGAATTAGTTTCTTGAAATCTCTATGGCCAAGAATTATGATTTTCATTAGTGATTCATAATTGTATGAAGGACTTTGAGTTGGAAAAAATGAAATTCTTGGAGAAAGACTTACCTTGAATAAGAATCTTGAAAAAGATTGAAAGAATCTTGAATGAAGTCTTCTACTTTAATTTTTCCTTAGAGATTTGCCTTAGGGTTTGAGAGAAATGAGAATGATGGATTAAGAGATAAAAATCTGATTGTTTTGGATCTATAATTAGTCAAGTAATTCGTTTAGGTTTTCTTAGACGTAAAAAGACAAAAATGACCCTTTTTAATATTTTCCCGTCGGCTAATTCGTCTATGCATTGTATTAGGTTACAAAAATGGTCATAACTTTTTACTCATAACTCGGATTGACGCGAAATTTGTGGCATTGGAAAGAAGATTCAAATACCTTTAATTTTATAGATTATGTGCCACGTAACTCTTTATATTCTAAGAGATATTGTCATTTAAAGTTGACCCAAGAAAAATCTTATAGTGAAACTCAATTGGAAGGAAAGTTTTCAACGCAACTTTATGTTAGAAAATTTAGTGACCTTAACATCTAAGAAAATTTAGAATCACTCGGTACAAATCTTATTCACCATAAAGAATTGTAACACCCCGTAATGAGAAAGAACTAGAAAGAAGTTAAAAATTGGAAATAGTCATTTTTGGAAAGAATATAAAAATCTGGAAAATTTGTTAAGTATGTTAAGTTGGATTATTGGTCAACTTCAAACGACCATAACTCCTAGCTTAGGAGTAGTTAGGTGTGTTTCCAAATATCTTAGGAAATATCATGGAATAATCTTTCAAACACCGCCGAGTTTGTGTGATTTCGAGTTTGTATGAGTGAAATATACCCTTTGGAAGTTGGGTTGTTCAAATAAGGAAAGTCCAATCCGGATTTTGAAAGGGTAGTTTGGTATTTTCCTTACACAATTAATTTAATTGGTTTTAGTGAATTAATTAAGGGTCAAACTGAGTTTGGTCAGTTTAGAAAAGTTGAAGTTCACGCTAGGGCTTGGAGAAAAGAGAAAAGAGGAGAAAGGAGAAGAAAAGTTCAAAGTTTGTCGATTTCTTGGAGATTGTCGTGTGGATTTTGCAAAGGATTTAATCCTACAAGGTATGTGAGTCTTTAATAGCGTAGGGTTCGTTCACCCACGCGCCAATCATGTTTACTTCAATGAAGTTTGTTCTAAAAAGTTGAAAGTTGATGAATCTTGAATGGTGTTCTTGAAATTGATGTTCGTTCTTGAGTTAGGTTGAGATTGAGGAGTTCCTTGAGGTTAAAATGTTGTTTCCTTGAGTTGTTTGAGTTTTATTCTTGTGTATACATACTAGGTATCTGAATCTAAAGGGAATTTGAGAAAAAGAACCAAGTTTAGGCGAATTGGGTTAGAAAACGAAGAAGAAAATTAGTCGGGCAAATCTGGGCACTGGCTCCGCGTCGCGGACCTGCTCCCTAGATTGGGGAAAATGCCTTTGCATCGCTGAGCGGTCACGGACCGTTCTGCCTCAAAAAGTATTTTCGCGACCAAAATTTAAATACACCTCCGCGTTACGGACTAGTTTTCAGATAGTGATTTCTTGATCATTTCTCATGTTTAGCTTATCTAAAATCATTCCTAAACATCATGAGATCTTTCCTATCACAAATCACAATCCTTGAATCCATAATTCAATTCAAGGGAAGTTAAGAGTCGAGTCAAGAGAAGTTAAGAGTCAAGTCAAGAACAGTCAAGAGTCAAGTTAAGAGAAGTTCATAAAGATTTCCAAAAGTCTTTTACAAATGTTTTAACTTTGTTTTAAGACTTGAGTTTTGAGTTGAGTAAAGAGTAAAGTTTGCAGTTCATTTTTTCAAAAGAGTATATCGGAACTATGTATTCCCAAAGAGTAAATGTTTTCACATTTAAAGAAGAAAGGAAACCTTGATTTTCAAAAGAGCCTTTGAGCTAGTTTTCAGTAAAGAGTAAGAGTAAAGTTCATTCTTCAAAGATTATACGGGAAGTAAGTATTCCCAAGAGTTAAAATGTTTTCACATTTGAGCAAGAAAGGAAACTGAGATTTCCAAAAGAGCTTTTAAGCTAAGTTTTTGAGTAATTATCTCAAACCAAAGAAAGAGTTTTGTTTTTACAAACATATGAGCTAAGAATATTTTGGGAGTAGTATTGAGCACCGATATGGGGATGAGTTTGAGTTCAGATAACTCACGTCTCCATAAACCATGTAGCCATCATGGGTAGTAAAGGATCATACTTTTTAGATGACTCCTTAAGATGCTTTTAGCATAGACTAGTGGATCCAATTAGTTAAGCGTTCTATGTGACGGCAAAGTATAGGACAGTTTTGGCAGCGTGGGCAAGACATTGTATCACCACTTAGGCTCATAGTGGTGGTTGTCGATTAGAGGAACTCCCACAGAAACTATATTACTTTATTTATATGAGTAAAGTTGAGTTTGTTATTGCATTTTGTTTAACGAACTAAGTTGTTTTCTACTGTTTTAAAAGCTTTCTATATTGCATGTGTTTTATTGTTTTATATTGAGTTAAGTTATCCAGGAGTTGAGTAAAGCCAAGGTAAGTGTTTTTTTTTCAGATTCTTTTCAAGCTTAAGTTATGTTTAGCATTCCAACTCGCATACTCGTACATTCAATGTACTGATGCCAGTTGGCCTGCATCTTATTATGATGCAGACGTAGGTAATCAGGATCAGCATCCAGCGCCTCGTTGATCCAGTTGAGCACTCAGAGTCAGTTGGTGAGCCTCCTAGCTTTCTGGAGGATCCTTTTATTGCTTTCAGTATTTTTGTTCATTAGGATATCGTGGGTCTTGTCCCGACATCCATCTCAGTTGTTTAAAGGTTTCATAGATAGAGTTAGTGATGTTAGTTCATGAGTCTTTGCTTTTCCTTTTCAGTTAAGTTGAGACTTGAGTTGCCACTTTGGCAGTGAATGTTATTATAATACATTCTAAGTTATATTTTGAGCAGTTCAGTTTACTTGTTTTAAAAGTATTTATCTTGAGTAAAGTCTTCTGCTGAGTAAGTAAGTCAGGCCAAGGGTTCGTTTGGGGCCAGCAATGGTTCTCGAGTGTCGACCATGTCCAAGGTGTAGGCTCGGGGAGTGACAAGAATGACTCAAGTGGTAACTTAGAAATTTTTGAAATGTTACAACTAGTTAATTTTATGTTCTAAAATTTATTTATGTGACTTGTGTCAAATTTATTTTTTTATAAAAAAACAAATAAATAAATATGTTGACAAAGAATTGAAGTGTTTTTTTAATTAGGATTTAAACTTACTATATTAAATCCATTTTATAAACTTGCATGCTAAAATGTAATTCGACTCCCAAATTTTGAATAAACTTGAAAAATGTACTCCCTATGTTTCTAAAAGAATGGTTTAGTTTCCTTTTTAGTCTGGTTAAAAAAGAATGACCCCTTTCCTTTTTTGGCAACACTTTAACTTCAACTTTCCACGTGGCATGTTTAAGGCCACAAGATTAAAGGGCATTTTGGTACAATTGACATAACTTTAATTTAGAACCACAAGATTAAAAAGTCTTGTTTCTTTTCTTAAACTTCGTTCCAAGTCAAACTAGGTCATTTATTTTTTAACGGAAGGAGTAACTAATATCAGAATTATTATTTTATTTTTTGTGGAATTCGTGATTAAATGACATAAAAATAGTAATTTATTTTGTCATGTTAAATATATTTTAATGATAAATCTAGTTGAGTGATTTTTGAAGATAAAAGTTTTAAGTTGAGCAATTTTATTGATATAAAACAAAGTTCAGTGACTTTGTTAGATAATTTCTTATGGTTCAGTGATCTTTTAAGATACTAACTCTCATGCAGACCTACGGTCTACATAAGGCTAAGGACCTGTTCGGCCACAAATATTATTTTTTTTAAAAGTTGGAAAAAAAATTGGAAACTGGTTTTTGGCCAAGTTCTCAAGTTCTAGAAAAATTTAGAATTTGGGACAAATTCTATTATTTGGGAGTTTTTAAAAATTATCCCCAAACTTACATATTTTATAAAAACACTCATCATTTATAGTTTTGGAATAATTTATTTCCTAGTTTGTTGTACAAAATATATAGCATTATATACATATTTTATACAATTTTTATCTAAACTTGCTCTCCGAAGTCACTTCTAATAACAAGTAGTAATAGTAGTTATTTGTATACCAATCAAGGGTATGTTTCTTTTGTTTTCTTCCTCTCTTTTTTTCAAATTCATATTAATTATGTCCATCGTCATTGTTTTTCACCGAACATCTTCATTATAAAATGATAATACAAACTTATGAGTATTTTGAATAATATTTAGAACTTACGGATATAAAATTATTTCTTTTTTTAAAAAAGTCAAATATTTCTCCCAAAAAGTATGGTCAAACGCATGGTAAAACTATTTTTATCCAACAAAAAATTATTTTTGAAGAAGTAATTTATTTTTTAAAAGGTATAAAGTCAATCAACATTTGAGGATATTATCATCGATCAACATTTAACATTTAACATTCGTTTTTATTTTTCCAACCATTTTTGTAACTTGGTTGCGGCACAAATTCTATCACAATAACCTTTCTTGGTCTTGTATTGTTCAATCGCGTTAGATAGAATTATTTAACAATTTGATTTTTATTAATTTTACGTTTTTGTATATTATTGTTATAGAAATTATATAATAATAAAGGATTGATAATTATACTAAACCAAAAATGATAATCTTAAATTCCTGGTTATGTAGATTTTAGTTGTTAATCAAGAAAATTATCAACCAAATAAATGTAGTGGCCGTCTTAGCTCAGTGGTAGAGCGCGTGGCTTTTAACCACGTGGTCGTGGGTTCGATCCCCACAGACGGCGAATTTTTATTTTGGTGATTTAGAACATATTCAAACTATAGAATATAGTTTATTTTGTTTGCAATATGATTAATGGCTTTCTAAAAACTATAAAATTAAAGATATAACTATTAGTAGAAATTAAATTTTGATACATCGAAATTGTTTATAAAACGTTAATATATATTGTTAGTGGTACATATAATTAAACAAAAACTGGATTCAATGGCCACATTGAGACTACTTCGAGGGGTTATGATAAGGTTCATGGTTGTTTTGTTTTTGGGAATAGAAAAGGATTCCTTTTGGACTTTTATCATAAAAGTTTTTGATTTGGTGATAACTAACTAACTTGAGTTTCTTGAAGAAGGAGAATCACTTCCGGAGTATCTACAATCCAGCATAAACGTTTGTTTGACTATGAATTTAGAGAATAAGAGTAAGTGGAAGAAGAGGGCTTGTATGATATATTGACGATCAAGTAAGGTAGCTTGACTACTATCAGAGCTCAGGAGATAGAAGGAAAGTTATTTATTGGCAACGGGGGCTTGGAGAGTAGTAGGATGCTAGCAGTACGCGGGATAAGATAACTAATTGCATTAGGGAAGTAGCTAGAGAGGTGTTGAGAGCCTCAAAGAATAAAGCTCGTCTTCCCAATACTTTCTTTAACCATATATATAAAGCTGGAGGTTTGCTTGAATTTGGATTTAGGCATATAAGGGATTGGGAAAAAATTTAAAGGTTGGATATGTGAAGAACATACGAGTGTCACATTGCTAAAGTGGTGTGTATTAGGCACGCTTAATGCAATGTATGGTGTGTAAAAGGTTTCTTGTGAAGAAAAGGTGTAAAAAGGATTTGGCTATAAGTTCAAGAAATAAACTATGCTTTAACCCTATTTTAAACCAAGCAAACAAGGAACAAAAAGACCTTAATCTATTAGCTTCAGATATGAACCATAACATATCAATAAAGAAGGGAATTGACAATAATACATTCTCTCCAATAAAGATTTACATGAATCTACATAAAACATGTGTAGCTACATGAAGTGTGCTTAAAGTTTAGGAATTAGTAAACCCAAAGACCATGCTAAGCAAACATATTTATAGAACATACAGAACTTGGATCGCATAAGAGATGACCATAACGATGAGCGTGTAAGGAATAAATAAAGCTTTGCCAGTAAAAGATGAAACTAAGTGGCACATAAGTATGCTAAGTTGCCCTCTTTGATCTTTCGTAGAAGCAGGTAAGCTAATTCCCCCTTCCATTCTTTTTCTCCTGTTGACAATAAATCAAGGGCTCGTCGTAATCCATTAGAAATTTGGGATCAGTTTCTTTCAATAACTCTGTGCTAGCTGAGATACTCACTAAGGAAGAACAGATGAAATCCTTGACAAGTCACAACTTAGCTATGCACTTTGAAGCACATCAGGTTCGGGAATAACTTGAGCAGTTGATCACGGCTGCGATTCTACAAAGTAATGTACCAACAGTAAGAAAATCATATGAATCATGGGGAAATATGAGAAAATGTGCAAGGGCATATGGGAAGAGCAGGGACTTCCAGCTGACCAAGTAATGAACTTAGAAAACCTACTGGGAAAACCATATTGAAAGGCCTAGCTTTTAATTGCTAAATAGCACGATCCAGTTGTTTTCCAACTTTATCACATGTGATTTTATGAGCCAATATTCTAGGAAACAAAGGAAACTGCTTATTTCTCTTGTATTTTAACCTCACAAAAAGACAGGGAGATCAACAATGATGTTGCACATCGCATTGGAGTGAGATGGGTGAAATGGAGACTTACTGTGTGATAAGAATGTGTCACACAAAGCTTAAATGTGTCATCACTTGTTGGATTATATTGGTTATGTTGTTGTCGTTGTATTCTAGGAAACAGAAGTGATAGCATGGCTGGAGATTCTAAAGATATTATGTACCTTTATATTGATGCACCCATTTACATCAAGGGTTGTAAGTGTATTGGAGCAGAAACTAGAAAGCACCTCTAAGCACCTGTCAGAGACCCCAAGTATCCCAAACAAACTGCAGTAGCAACATAAAAAGAAATTAAATAAATATAACAGTCAGTTCACTGGAAGGTCACGAATTTAGTCATTACAAAAATAGTCCAGCTCATTAATGAAATTGCAAATAAATCTGCAGTCAATAGGAAGTGGTTATACTTTATATTTTATAATTGCTTAAGCCGGAGGCCCAATGACTACACAAACATTGGAGTATTCAAAAACAGGATATCTCTATCTAGTTAGTTCACAAGATAGGATATTTGTCGACTTTGTGGAGGTGCTGAAGTAATATAGCATAGGTCATTTTGGTCTTCCTATTTTAGTGATAATTCTAGGTCCACACTCACCTTAATAATTCAAGAGACCTGCAGCCTTGAGCTATTGCTATGACCCCAACATCACTGACTTGTACACACCTGTAAATGTGAATATATATCGGTTCAATAACATACAATTGTATCTCCTTTTGCTCCCAATGAATATGAAGTATACTTAGGATACATACCATGTCAAATTGAGAGACACCAGGTTTTTGCACATTGCTATACAAGAAAGCCCATCATCTGTCAGATTCTGAAGGACAACTGGGGTTAATAGCAATGTCACTTAGACAGTTTTCGGTATTGCACCAAGCAATAGCATAACCTATGTAAAGCAGTCCAAGAAAATGCTGAAGACTATACCTGAGCACCACAGAGATCCAGAAATCTAAGATGAGGCAGACGAGATATCATCTTATAAGCTTCATCTGTTAAACTGCAAGAAAGAAAGGAAGCAGATTGTCTGAGTAGAAACTCCACCATATGCATTTTGTAGTATACCATTTTTATTTTTTTATTTTTTTTTATTTTTTTTTATTTGCACCGGGTGTCCGAGTCTCTTTGAGCCCCGACTAATCCCGGGGGTGCACAGGCCCTCGGCAAGGAGTTTTTGTAGTATACCATTGAGTGGTAGGAAAGGTGCATTCACACGATATGCAATGAAATGGAACATATCTTTTGACAGATATATTATAAAATGAAACAAGCAGTTACGTGGAAAGGGCATAAAGGTTCAAAGTCTGTAGAGAAGAGCAGTTCAGCAATATCCGCTGCAAACCAGAATCCATCATCTTGATGCACCTAGTCACATCAAACAAAATCAGTACAATCAAGAAAACATAATCATATTTGTTCCCTCTCAAAAAGGTTATAAAGACCAAACAATTAGAAATACTCTCAAGATACTCGATTATAAGTATCCTTCTTAGAGAAAGGGGGGCTTATATTATCATCACCCCTACAACAGACAAAGGCCTAAGCCAAGAAAGGGCATCCTTATGTCCAAGAGATGCTATGTGTTATCCAGAACATTTAAAAACAACTCTTCCTTTAACTAATCTCGTGCAGACTGAGAGAAAATATCCAACCTAGTGATGTTCAACGATTCCAATTCTTGATAATTGTCAGCAACCAGATGCAAACTTTTGTCTGTAATATTCTGCATAAAATATCAATACAATGAGAAAAATCTTCAGCAGAACAAGTATGGATCAAATGAAGCTAAGAGGATTTGCATAATGAGAAGCAAGTGCAACTTATGTACATAGCTGCAGAAAGGGCGAAATACGAATTGGATAGTTATACTTATCAGTTGAAAGAAAGAAAGAAAGAAAGAAAAGAAAAGCGAAGGAAGAATTTGAAATATTTTGAGGGGAACGTCACAAACGACACCTCAGCATATTTGGCATGTATATCTGAAGAGCATATTCGACTAGCTTGATGTATCTCATGGTGAGGCTCCTATTAAGTTGCAATAAGGTAAACAGGACATATTGCAATTCTAGTCAATGAAGTGCATGTTGTGCATCATATTGGATTTAGGCAGACAAAGCTTCTGAGTGCATCTTATGTTGCACAAGTATCAAGTCTTAGATGCACGGAGCTCTAATCAAATGATATTATCAACAGATAAAGTAGGTTCTTTAAATACTTGGGTTGCAACCGTGCTATGATGTTTTCACCTTATACTGGTGCGTGTCTCATTCTTTCGATTATCCAACATCGTACAAACCTTGGTCTAAACACCTCTAGATGTTTAACCCGGTTTCTCTCATTAATGATCATTAATATCATCTTCTTAGAGAGACTTAGTTTGGCTTATACAAAAAAGTCATAACATGGTAGCGGAAATCATCTCTTCACGTTCTCCAACGTAAGAGGCGATTGTTCATGTTAGAGAGCCAATCTCGCGACTTGTCCAACACTCTTCATTTCTAAAACATTATTACATGCATATGAAATATGAATATAAATTCAAAATAGTCATATATTGATGAGAACAATAGAACAATCAAGTTATTTTACAATACAAAAATATTATCATATCCTACCAAACCTAGAGCATTAACATGTTTCTCAAACAAGTCTTTAGATATTAGGATTAGTTATCATTTTACGTGTAGGAATTTATTGTAAATTTATTTCTCCACTTGCTACTATGTCTCTCACAAAGTTATACTTGATATCAATGTGTTTGGTCTTGATGTGACACTTAGGATCCTTCTATATGTGATAGCCGCCTGACTGTCACAATATAAAATCATAGGTCCCTTAGAATTCTTTGCAATATCCAAATGCTCAAAGAATCTCTTTAACCAAACAGCTTCTTGTACTGCAGATGCACAAGCTACGAATTCAAATTCCATAGTTGAAAGAGTTGTGCAAGTTTGTTTCTTACTTTTCCATGAAATAGCACTATCAATAAGTAAGAAAGCATAACCGGAGGTTGTTTTTCTATCACACCGGTCACCAACCCAATCAACATTTGTATAATCTCTTATGAATTAATTAGATCTACTATAGCATAGTGAATAATCTGCAGTTCCCTTCAAGTATCAAAATATTATTTTTACTGCTTTCAAGTGATCTCTTCCAGGATTGGATTAATACTTGCTAAGACCTACGGCATAACAAATGTCTGAGCGAGTACACGAGTACACATCATAGCATACATCAGACTCCCGACAGCACTAGAATATGGAACTCGAGACATGTCTTCCATTTCTTTTTCAGTCTTTAAACACATTTCAAGGTTTAAAGTTTCACCTCTTACTACAGGAGTATTCATGGATTTGCAACTATTCATTCGAAAGCGTTCAATATTTTCTTTATGTATGTTTTTTGAGATAAACTCAAAAATTTCTTGGAACAATTTCTCTGGATCTTAACACCCAATATATAGTCTGTATCACCCATATCTTTCATATCAAATGACTTTGAAAGCCATGACTTGATAGTTTTCACATACTCCAAATTATTTCCAACCAATAAAATATCATCTAAATAAAAAGAAAGAATTACAAACTTTCCATTGGACTTTTCCACGTAGATGCAATGGTTTTCATCGATCATGGTGAAATAAAATGAAATCACCTCCTTATGAAATTTTAGGTACCACTGCCTTGAAGATTGCTTTAGGCCAGCAATTGATCTTTTTAAATTATAAACTTTCTTTTCTTGGTCTTTAACAACAAAACCTAATGGTAGTTCCATGTAGTTTCCTCGTTCAATTCTCCATTGAAAATAGCGGTCTGCCAACTCTGCCACTCTTATTCAATCCCAATTGATAACCATTCAAATTTTCCAAATAAATAATGAAAAAACTTGAAGACCACACCATATAAGCTTAAGTTAAGTGCTGACATGGCAAAAAACTTTCGACTAGAACTAACTGTGAAAAATGAAAAAGAAGTCGGTGGCATGGAATTTAAAATGAATCAGAGGGGAGGGACCTGAAAGAAGAAGAAAAGGCCGGGGGGGGGATCTCAACAAAGAAGAAGCAATTATCGTGTCTTCTCCATTTTTTAGAATAAACAGAGGAAATCTCGAATTTAGTCATGGCCTACCGGAAAAATGATAGCCGGCCATCACTAGTTGTAATAGAACGAAGGAATGATTCAATCTTCCATCATTTCAGAGCCGACGCCTCGAAGTGAAAGGGCATCGTCTTGTGCAAGGCAACGATTGTTGTCCCTTTATCATCTTCTATCTGGTACACTTGGTAAAAGGGCGGATTCTCGTCTTTCGTCTTTTCTTTTGTGTTGAGCGAGTTCGAAAAAAAGGTTCCCGGTTGGCTTTGTATGAAGAATATTTTTTGCCAGTAAATGTTCTCTTCCTCTCCTTTCTTTCACACCCTAAAACTCACAGCATCTGCTATGGTTTGACCACAAACTGTACAATGCAGAATATCAGAACCTTTGGCCAGAATCATTGTTCTAAAAAACAAACTCCACCAATCGACCAGAAGGACGTCTACTGGAAGTCTGCATTTCCCTTGACGGCAACTTTCAGGTTCTTGCCATTGAGGAACCCAACAAGTTTGTTGACTAGAAAACTTATTAAGGACAAACATCAGACCCGTTGTTCACGGTCCTTCCCAGTTACCATCTTTCCTCTATTTCGGACTATTGGAGCTGAGGAATATCATGGAAGAAATGGTTCTAAAATAAAAAAGTAGGGGAGGAGGAAGGGGTTCTGATGTTGGGAGATGGGAAATTTTTCATGATTGTACTTCTTTTACATGCTTCATCGTTTCATTGTTCATTTGGCAGGTCAATGATAATTGTTAGCCATGCACAGTATGTTGGATAGGGGTGTTTATAAGACAAAGAAGTGTCTAACTGGTCACTGGAAAGTAGACAAAGAAGTGTCTACTTGACAAATGATGCCATGTTTTTTATGAAAACTACAAATTATGCCATGATTATGGGGCTATCAAGGTATTTAGCTAATTAGTATCGCCCAGCAAGGATCAAGAATATATTTTTGATTGAGCCGAGATTCCATCTCTATTCACTTTCCATCATCTACTTTTTCTTGGTAACGATAACAGCATTCTGTTCCCACTCATTTTACTTTAAAATTTAAAAAGAAAGCTATTTTTTATAAACTCATTACATTAATCTTACAACCTGGGTCACATGTAAAGAATAAATAGTTTTCAAAAAGCAAGGTGTGTGTATAGATATAGATAACCAAATATTTTTTTAAAAAAAAAAAAGGAAAGGTACAAGTAGGAATAAAGCAGATTCATGTCTAGTCCTCAAGTAAGGCATCAACAAAATTAGAACATCACTATTCTGAGGATCTAGCAATTTATGAATGTCTTAAGAGGGGAGATCTTAAAGCGGGAGAAAGACAAATTTAAAATGCCTAGTAGAACTACTTTATAAGCAGAATATACCACACACTTTGCAGGATTTGTGGAGATGGGGTACATGGAGAGATGGGATGTTCTCAGTCTGTCAGTCAAGGCTTACTACTAGCAAATGTTGGCGAGGGTGGAGGTGGATTTTCCGTCTTCATCGGTATAGGTATCTTGGGTGAGTAAGAAAGAGTGATATTTTGTGTGGCTATCGAAGTGATCCTGACATCCGACAACCGAGGAAGAAAGGATTACACTTTTCAGGTAGTGTTATGTGTAAGCATGCAGGAGAAGACATATCACATCCTTCTGCGTTGTCATGTGGCTACGGTTTCGTGGTGAACGGTCCTGAACTAGTTTTAAGTACAATGGGTTATGCAAAGCAGAGTGAAGGAAGTGTTTTACAGTTAGGCTTTTAGATAAAGGAAGAGAGGACTCTTAGCGTGGGATGTTGCTTCTTCAGCCACTATGTGGGTTCTTTGGAAAGAGAGTGGACATCTGAAGCCGTCGAGAATGACACTGCATACTCGAGGAATTGCCTCATGTTCTTAGTTTCTTTTTGGTAGATCCACCATACCCCTACTTGTGTAGATGATTGGTGGCTTGTATACAGGGTCTCTTTTCTCCTGACATCTATATGAATGTTGAAAAACTGTAGACAAGAATAATAATTTATGAAGGATGATACAGTCTATTTATACAACAACAATAGCAATATACTATGTCTCAAACCCGGCCTAGTTGGGATCAACTATATGAATCATTGCTATCCATGTTGCTCCATTTAGACTGGTCTCAATCAAATACAAAAAGTTTAGGTTCTCTATCAGTAGAAGTCCTCTATGTTTTCTCTATCATACAAATATCAGACAAAACAAAAAGACTCCTAGCGAATATCTGATGAGCGCACTACCATGACTAAGCCTTAAGCACAACTAATTGGTACCACTAAATGGATCTTTTTCCTTCCGTTGTACCCTATTTTTTGCTAAGTCTGCATGAGTTCAAGGAGAATGTAGGCCTTTCAAGACAACTTCTTTCCATTAGATTTTAAGCCTATCTCGTCTCTCCTTTAACAGCTTGAATCGCCATGGTCTCATACATATGAATGGTGCATTTGGAGGTTGATGTAAGACAAGCTCATCAAGTAATCACTGAAACATGCGTATAGAACATTAGAGGTTCATGTACCTTGCATCCACTTAAGTTCAAATCTACCACAAATCTGCAATTCTTCACCAGATGAGTAATGCCAACATCTGTTACCCTAAACATTTATCCAAAAATTGCAGGTGACAAAGTTAAATTTATTCGGTCATGCAACAGCTATATAATAATTGGGAAAGAGCATTAGATGAAGCTTGCGATACCTTACATTCCAATAAATGGAAAAAACCTTCAGTTTAGGACAAGTATCTGTCACTACTTCGATTCCCTTGTCAGAGATCCTTTGACAGCCATTTAGATTTAGAATCTCTAAATCTAAAAGGGAATCCCCACACTGCATATTTTTTACACCCCGGGAACATCAAATTTCTGTGACAAAAATAGTACCATGCAGGACACAATAAAAGTAATTTATTACCTCAAATTACAAGAATTAACAAACTTTTCTTTATCTTCATTAGATGGTAAGATATGAACAGTTTCCTCATTTTTTGACACCCCTATATACAGGTCACCCAAGTTGTTGACACAACAAGGAAAAAATCACTTCTAACGTTTCTGAGGATTATAAAATGGCTCCAAGTAGATATTGATACTAAGTCACAAAAATAAGCCAGAGGTGCTTATCAAACAAGGCAGCCTCCACAGATTTTTTAAAAAAAATAATCTGAAACATTCTAATTTCTGTGACTTCCAATTTTCTAAATCCCACCTTGCTTTTAACATTTTCCAGTTGCTTGTCTTCAATATCCTGCGCAAACTCAAGGTTGATATGCTTCACATTGCGATATCTCGGCTGCAAGAAGAAAACATAAGACAAACAACCTGCATCCCTAAGTTAAAGAAACTCATTCTTCTATACTGCTTCTTTTCATCACCTACACAATAGAAAAGCACAAGATCCAAAGAAGTGTGGCCTAGTGGTTATCAGTTAATATGGAGGAGGCTACGACAAAGGGCACTAGTTCCTTACTAGTGTTCCTGTTGCTTGACAAAAAACAAAAAAAACAAAGAAGCCAATGAAGCCTGTCTTAGTGGTTATCTATCAAAAAAAATTAGTCTGGCCTAGTGGTGAGTATTTAAGATGAAGGTGTTGAGACCAAGTAATCCAGTTCTTATCCTGTTAATACATGGTTTATGTCCAACTTAAATATTGGTCTTCTCTCTAGTAGTAATTTTAGAACAAGGTAGTACTACTAGACCTTCTATTGGTTGAGAAAAACGACCCAAAAAAAAAATAGCAGCAACCAAAGAAATATACAATATGTGATATCTACATAGGGTGTGTTTGCAATGGAGGAAAACATCCAAAAACTGTTTTTCAATTTTCCTATGTTTGGTTGGTCAAAATGTTTGGAAAACATCTTCGCAAAACAAGTTCCTTAAAAATGAAGCAATGACTTCCCTGATGGATGTAGGGAAAACAAGTTCCTTAAAAACAAGGCAAATGACTTCCCTTGGGAGTAGGAAAAACAAATTCCTTAAAATTGAGGCAAATGACTTCCCAGACGGAAGTCTCCAAGTTTATTTTCTCCTCTCCACCCACCCAATCCCCCAACCCTTGACCATCCCACCCCCTACCACCCTTGAACCCTCACTCCACATCCAATACCGCCGCCATGTTGTTTTGCTAGATAACATATAAATGCTCTTCGAACCAACTTATTTTCTAAGATAACATTTTCTAGGAAATCATTTTCTGTGGAAAACAATTTCATTCACACCAAACACTTAAAAGCAAAATATGACTTGTTTTATCTTTGAGCCTCCAAATTCCAGTCTTTCTCCATTCACATTACTCTCCCAGATTCCCCTAAAAGACAAATTAAAGCAATTAACTTTTCCTTCTTACATTTTTCCTGGAACCAAAACTGATTACTCAATAAAATCCATCAGCTTAACAAATATCCAATGAAAAACAGGAAAGAAAAGGAAACAAACCAAAGAAAGAGCTGAGACAAGGCGATCACCAGCATTACTCATCTCATGAAAATCAAGAACCTATAAGAGAAACACCAAAAATTAAAACAAGTAAAGGGTACCCAGTTGTGCAATAAATAGCAAACCACACAGTAAATGTAAACCACACTAAGCAAGTCGTATCAAGTGGGAAAGTGAACTAACCAGCCAGAGGGAGGGGTGAGAAAGGAGAGTATGGTGAATCGAAGGGTTGACAAGTAGAAGAGTGATGAGGTCTCTTTGTTGAAGCCTCGTGCTCACTATTTTCATCACTTTTGGCACTGTTTCTTTGTTCCAAATGGTTTCTGCCGCCATTGCTCCTTCACCGGAATTTGACAAATGCTCAACTTCTTCTTCTCTATTGATGAAGTAGGGATTGGTTAAAGCCAATATAAATTAATTGCTGACACCTTTTTTATTTTGAAAAAATTAAGAATACATTAATTAATTATTATTTTTTAGAATAATCCTTTTTCTTAATGAAATTTTCAACTACTTTTTAATCTCAAATAATGATTATTTCTACTTTTCTTTTCTATAGTATTTCTTTTCTAGGCTTAAGTAATTGACGTAAGTTGTCTGCATATTTCACTTAGACACCTTAACAGACCATTTTTCCTATTAGACACTCCAATCTTCAAAAATAAATATTTATCAAATATTTTTCTGACACATAATCAAAAGAGGACGTGCGTGTAATACACATGCACCTGATGTGGCAAAATAACAAATCAGATGAAGACACGTGGCATTTTAATTTAAAATAATTATAAAAATGAATTTTGAATATAAACAAATCTAAAGTAAAGAATTTCAACTTAAAAAAGAAAAGAAAAGAAACTGTACACCCTCAACCCCTCCCCCCCCCCCGCACCCTCCATCTCACCCATCCCTCCCTTTCTTCTCTTTCCCTAACAGCTACCCTTGTCCACCATGGTTAATTCTCAATATAGAAAAAATGAAGGTTTTAATATATATATTAAGTATGAATTTACTATGTTTATTTCTCTCTATGCCTTCTTTCTTATTTCCATTTAAATTGATAGTATTTTCTTGAAAGATCTGTTCTTTCTTTTTTTTATTGTGATTTCAAATTTGTTTTTTTTTCTTTTCTGTTTATGTTCGATTTGTGAAGAAGAAGGGGTGTGGGTCGGGGGATATGAAGAGGAAGAGAGAAAATATTTAAATAATGGTCTTCATTTGTTCCGGCAAAGAAGATGTGAATGGTGGTCTCCATTTTTTCCGGCAAAAAAGATGTAGATGATGATATCCATTTTCCGATAAAGAACTGTGATGTTGATCTCCATTTTTTTTTCGACAAAAAATGATGAGTTAATTCTACATCTGAAAGATTAATAGTATAATGATAAGAAGATTTAAAAAAATGACTGTATATTCTTGTGAAGAAACGGTAGAAGAAATGGTGCAGCAAGATCTTATGGTGAAAGAGAGAGAAAGATAAAAAGATTTTTATTTTAAAAAAAAATAAAAGAAAAAATTGAATAATAAAGGAAAAACGTTAATATATTAATTTCACGCGCCCAACAAGGTGTGCATTACACTTTTTGTGCCACATCTGCATAAAATGTCTAAGTGGTTCAAATTCGAGAGGGTATAGGTGTTCAATAGATACAAGTTCTAGTTGAGGTGTCTAAGTGAATTATGCGGACAACTTCAAGGGGCTAGACATGACTTATGCCTTCTTTTCTATATAGTAGAAGAGACAGTTTCAACATGTCAATTTCTATTATTTCTATTTTTCTTTTCTATATATTTCTACTTTTCTTTTCTATATGTCAATTTTTTTTCAAATAAGGGTATTTTGGTCATTGAAGTCTAATAAAAAGGTTATATGTATAAGCCACGTGTCTTACTATTACTACTCAATAGACACGTAGCAGACCCCAATTTTACACCGCCTAAAATTGTCTCTATTACTTATCTTTTCTTTCTTCAATATTTACTATCTATGTAAAACTTAACAAAAAGAAAAGGCAAGTTACCTTGAAGAAATTTTTATTTTTGTGATGGGGTTTTAGGACAAAGGCTAGGGATTAGTTATGACCATTAAAAGAGTGAAGTAAATTTCAGAAAGAGAAATTGGTATATGGAACATGGCTATTACAAGTTGAGTTTTTCATCAGAAAAAAATATTTAGTTGTGATTTAAAACATAAGTAAAGGGAAAAATTGAAGAAGGAGGAGGTAAGGGGAGTTGTGATTATTTAACTTGCTTGAAGGGAATTGATAAGCTCAAACACATTTTTGAATCAACAAAATATGAAGAATTTATAGGTGATCGAGTAAGAAAAAACAATTACTTATATATACATCTCATCTTATGTGTAAATAATTGATGATATTAGGGAATGCATTCATCCCCAGATTTCACTCAACTATCAATTCTTGTAATCCAATGTCATCTTCAATAAGAAGTTGGATTACAAGTATATACCAGAAGATAACTTTTTAATGACTTAGTGAGTCGGATTAAATGGGGCGGGTCATTAAATGGTTTAAATGGATATATATTTGGTTCTTAAAATTTTGGTTAAAAATAAAAAATTCATGTCAGAAAATTTTAGTGAAAAAGATAATTAAATATGTTGAGTGACTTTCTGTGTAAAGAAGGCATAGTTGAATGACTTTTGAGTTGAGAATGAAAGTTAAGTAACTTTTTGTGAAAAGAGTTGATAACTGAGTGACCATCAAAGCTATTAACTCTCCTCTAAATGTACGTTGGGCCTATTTAAAAATTACATAAAAAGTACTATCATTTACAATAATTAACAATTTAAATTATTTTAAAATTATATTAAAATTTAATTGACTCTCTGAATTTTATCTATGTCACATAATGAGACAAAAATAATAGATATTGGGCCCGTGCTAGCACGGGCATTTGTGTCTAGTTTAAGAAAACACGGAAGATTCAAAAGAATAAATATTGACAAATTGTTCTTTGATTAATGTCTTTAAATATTTTTTTGAAGGGGTGCGTTATACCCTAATACGTAATTCATTTATATATTGGATTAGAGGGAGTAAAAACTTCCAATCTACCAACATGGATTGTGATGCAGTAGTGGGACCATTTCATTCATAATTAGAAGTCTCGGGTTCAATCTCTGGTTGTGAATTGTGGAGAAAATTATGTTGAGAGCATCACCCCTGAATGGGCTCTACATTGTGTGATTTAAATTTAGTCAGAACTCCAATGCAAATTTCGTACATTGAAAGAAAAATAAGAAATAAGGAGAAAAAATTCCTCAATCTAACAATCTGTTATTTTTTAATTAAAAAGAACTCATTAAATAGGTAGCCTCCTTAAGAGTTTTCGTCCTCAAGACTTTGTTCCGAGATCTTTAGTTAATAGTAGAAAAAAATTGGGGAATCTTAATAGCTTAGTTGATTAGCTACCTAAATACTCATCTTATTGGTGAGGGTTTGATTCCTCACATTGTAATCTCCTTCTCCACCCCATTAAAAAAAAGAGTAGAAAAAATTGTCCATCTCATTACACTTTTATTGCTCTATATATAATATTATATGGATGAAAATCATTTTCACCCATTCCCCTAACTTTGCTTTTAAAATCAAACTGCACCCTCAATTTTGAACAATAATCAAATTCTCCCTTTATTTTAATTAAATTTTTAAAATGTCTATTATACCCTTTTTATCATAGCAGCTGAAGTTCTGGCTAGAAACCTAAATCAGCTTTTTAAGGATCACAATTTTAAGGGATTTGGATTACCAAAGTGGAGCCCAGAGATTAACCATTTATCTTATGCAGATGATACTATTTTGTTTTGTTCAGGACATTCTAATTCAATGAAAAAGATGATGAAGTATTAAGGGGCTATGAAATGGTATCTGGACAGATGATTAATCTTGACAAGAGTCTATTCTATTTGCATGAGAAGGTACCAGTAGGAACTTGTAGACAAATAAGAAAGATTACAGACTACTCTCTTTTGGGGGCAGATATGTGTTGATATCTCATGTGCTGCAGTCTATGCCAATTTATGTTCTATCAGCTATAAACCCTCCAACTTGTGTCATTAACCAGCAACATAGAATTTTTGCAAAATTCTTTTGGGTAAATACAATAGGGTCTAAGAATAAGCACTGGGTGGCATGGGATAAAATGTGCTATCCAAAAACTGAAGGGAGCTTGGGGTGGAGATCACTACATGATGTATCAAAGGCTCTCTTTGCTAAGCTCTGGTGGAACTTTAGAACTTCTACAAATTCATTATGGGCTGCCTATATGTGGAACAAATACTGCAAGAAGCACCACCCTATTTTTGCTTAAGGATTTAGCACATCACATGTATGGAAGAAAATGACAGCAATCAGGGAAGAAGTAGAACATGAAATCTAGTGGCAGGTTAAAGCTGAGAACTCTAGCTTCTGGTTTGACAATTGGACTAAACAAGGAGCATTGAACCACATAGAGGAGAATGCAAGGGAAGAAGAGGGGGAGGTTAAAGATTTTAGCACTACAGAGGGGTGGAATAGAGACAAGCTACTACAAAATTTGTCAACAGAATTGACAAATTACATCATAGAGAACATTTCACCACCAAATATCCAGTCTAGTAATGATGTAGCATGGTGGATGACAAATTCACAAGGGAGTTTCACAGTGAAATCAACTTGGGAATTGATGAGAGCCAAACATGATCAAAGAAGGGACTATGAACTCATCTGGAATAATAGACTACCATTTAAGATCAATTTCTTCCTATGGAGAGTGTGGAAGAGAAGAATAGCCACTGATGACAATTTTAAGAGGATGAAAATCAATATAGTTTCCAGATGTTGGTGTTGTGATAGAAAAGAGAAGGAAGCAATTACTCATTTATTCTTAACAGCCCCTATACCTACTAAACTATGGAGGTTTTTTGCTAATCATGCAGGAATTAACATAGAGGGGATGCACCTACAACAACCCAAGCTACATTACTTAAGAGTTACATGGAGACCCCCAGAAGAACACCAAGTAAAATGCAATACAGATAGTGCATGTCAAGGAAATCTAGGTCAAAGCTCCTTTGGTTTTTGTATTAGAGACAGTAGGGGTGATCTAATCTATGCTAAAGCTAAAGGAATAGGAAATGCAACAAACCTGGAAGCAGAAACAATTGCTAGTCTTTCAGCTCTTAGAGAGTGTTTGAAGAGAAGTTTATGGAATGTTATAATTGAAACGGATTCACTAAGTCTCAAAAAGATCATTCTGAAGACTTGGAGGATTCCTTGGGAAATAATAGAAAAGGTGGAGGAAATACGGGAGCTACTTCAGCAGACTAGAGCAACAATTACCCATATCTCCCGAGAAGGTAATTGTTTGGCTGACTCCTTGCTAATATAGCCATTGAATCACAAACAGATCACGAATATCACGCTTAGTAAGAGCTCCCTCTAGTGGGAAGGAAGATCCTTAATTCAGATAAAGCACAAATTCTTAACTACAGGATCAAGACTCGCAGAATCACTCATAATGATACATAAAACAAAGCAGAAGGTGTAGCCACAAATCACAAGATACGAGAAGCTAAACAAGAGACACAACAGTTTCAGAAGGAGCAAATACAACAAAGCGGTTAAGCAGGGTAAGAACACAATACAGTTGATTACAATGTATATCAAGAAAATGCAGCTTTGTTACACAGAGCCAAATACTAGCCTAGCAAACATATACTCTTCAAGACCCGAAAGGGATAAGAGCTATAGTACAGATATAGAGGATGGGTACTTAACAAATGGACATCGAAGAGTTCGCCTAGAAGAAAGCTCCAGTAGCTACTCTTCTTTCATCGGTCATTACCTAAAGATAAAAAGAGTTTCATTACGGAATTAAAAAAAAATAAGGAAGATGATATTGAAACCTGAAGCATTTGATCTTGAAGAAGTGGACAAGCTTTCCATGAGCTCGCTCAGGCAGCAGAGAAGAAGGGGTTTTGTCAGATCACTTTCCTAAAAAGTGATGGTACCTTAGAGATAAGTGACATTTTTTAGCTTTTGGGCTGGATCTTTTAGATTAGGTCTTATTTAATTTATTTTGGTCTGAAGATATGGGTCATGACTATGTATTTATCTTCTTATTGAATGAATAAAATGGCCACTGGCCGAAAATTCATATTAAAAAAAGATACCCTTTCATTATCAATTTTTCTTTTACTTCTTTAAAAATCGTGATATTTTTTTAATTTTTTTTGGATTCACGTAACAAATTTCTCACAAGAGCATAAGCATTACCTTTTGAAGAGTCTGAAACCTAAATAAGTGGCAAAAAGATAAAAGTGACCAAAATAAGCCACTATTCTAGTAAGTAACTAAAATAGGCTTAGTGGAAGAAAAAATTATGTTTTATGCAATATTCCAAACGTCTTCCGTTAGTCTCATAACGTGTATATTTTAATAAATGACAGAACTATTTTTTACACTTTGTAAAACGAAACTATTTCTTACACTTTGTAAAGTGTAAGGTTTTTTACACTTTGTAAAGTGGAAGTTTTTCTACACTTTATAAAGTGGAAGAAAAAATTATGTTTTACAAAGAGGAATATTTTTCACGTTTTGCATTAAATTAAGCTTTTGCAGTGTTTGTCATACAATTATATTGAATTTTTTTATTATTTTTAATTAAATTTTGGTGGGTGTTACCCCAATTTTATTAATAATCATAGCAATACAATAATATAATTGTGGCCATGGGACAGAAAATGTTTTAAAAAAACAAAAACTTAATGTGTACAATTTGTTAGAACCAGCCCATTTCACCTCTTTCTTTCCTTTTCTGGAGACTTTTCAAATTCCACCCTAATTTTGACTTTTCCTTCTTTGTAGGTCGTGCATTTCCTCAATGATCTTCAGTGAGCTTAGGTTTCCTTCACCCTTCTATTTTTTTTCTTCCCGTTGAACGAATTGTCACTCATTTATGTGTTTGGTATTTCTTCAGTTTCCTTTGGAGGTGAAAGATAAGTCCGACGTCACACCGCTCCTCCATCAGTAAGTGCTTCTCCTCAGCTTCCAGTTTTGAACGTGAATCTGAGTTGCTCTCTTGGTTAATACATCTGTCATCAATTTGATATGTACCATCCTTTCTTTATAGTTTTATTAACTGTGATTGTACAATTTCACACTTATCTCTGCCATGACAATTTTTTCTTCTTATTCATAGAAAAAAATCATTTATGTGTTCTCATGCTTGATGATGATTGATCTTCCTTGTTCTTATTCTTAAAGTTGGTAATTGTTGTTTGTCTGTGTTAATAATCTTCCTGCCTGTTGATGGGAGCTCCTTGAAACTTTGATATTCCACCTTCTTGTCTATCTCTGCTGCATGATTTGCCATTTAATCAGCTAGTTGATTTCTTTCTCTAAAAATGTGTTGTATCTTGACACCTTGCTTAAGAATCATTGTTTTTATCTCCTCCATCATTTCAGAAATCTCCCAAGGCACTCTCCATACTCCCTTAATGAAATTAATCATAGTAAGAGAGTCTGTTTCTAGCACCTTCTCTGCATCTACAGTATTTACCCAGTACCTTAGAGCCTCCAATATAGCTTTAGCTTCAGCCTGTACATTATTTGTCTGACCTAAGACCCCTGCCTGGGCATAACATAGATCACCTTTATGATCTTTTATACAAAATCCATAAAAACTAGGCCCAGGGTTTCCTTTAGTTGCCCCATCTGTGTTACATTTGAGACTTCCAATGATTGGGAGTTCCCACTTAACAACATAGTGATGCAGCTTAGGCTTATACTTTCCTAGAATACTGATCAGATCTACCCATTTATGTTCTTGAATCCTCAACCATGGGTATAGTACTCTAATCAATTGATGTACAGCAGTTTCAATGTGAATTACCATTTCTTTAAGAGTTGTGTCTCCCCCATGCTTTCTTGTGTTCCTCCTTTTCCACAATTCCCATATAATCAGTGCATGAATTACCCTATAAACCTATCTGAGCTTATTATTTTTGTCCATTCTCCACTAGACTTTGATTATCTGTTCTAGGTAAAGTCATTCAATATCTATCCCTGCAAAATTAGCAAACTGCTTCCATAGCCTTTCAGCTATGGAAGCTGTTAGAAAAGGTGTATCATTGTTTCCATGTTGTATTCCTCACAACACCAACACCTGGAAACCATACTTATTCTCATTCTTTGCAAATTATCATATGTAGCAATCCTCCCTTTCCAAGCCCTCCATAGAAAGAAATTAATTTTGAAAGGCAGCCCTTTCATCCATAACTGTTTGTAAACCTCATTTGTTTCTTTCCTGTTTCTCACCAAGTTCCAGGCTGATTTTACCGAGAATCTGCCACTTGTATTCCCCATCCACCATGCTTTATCTGATATTTCTTCTATCCTTGGAGGGATTATGTTGTCACAAATGTGATCCACCATCTCTTGTGACACATATTGTTCTAATTTTCTTTTATCCCACTCTCCATTTGTAACAAACTGATTCACCTCAATTTCCTCATCTAAACTGTCCCTCTCCACATAGTATTGAGCTCTTAGTTTAGTCCAGTTGTCTAGCATTACCTGCTTTGACTTGACACCAGATGTTGTGTTCTACGTCTTCCCTTATCTTGATTATCTTCTTCCATGTATGTGATGCCCCTGTCCCTTGTGCTACTACAGGGTGCCATTTTTTGCAATACTTGTTCCAGATGAATGTGCTCCACAAAGAGTTTGTAAAAGTTCTAAAATTCCACCATAGTTTAGCAAAAAGAGCATCTGCAACATGATGTAGAGATCTAAAACCTATCCCTCCTTCAGCTTTTGGCATACATAACGCTTCCCATGCTACCCAATGTCTTCCTTTAGATCCTCCTGAATTCCCCCAAAAGAACTTAGCCATGATTTTATGTATCTGATCAATTAACCATTTTGGGGGGTTCATAGTTGACATCAAGTATATTGGTATTGATTCCAGAACATGTTTTATAAGAATGTATCTTCCCCCATATGTGAGTAGTTTGTTTTGCTACAACATCACTCTACCCATAACTTTTTTTATGAGACCCTCAAAATGCACTTTCTTTTTTCTGCCATAGTAAATAGGGAACCCTAAATATGTAAAAGGGAAATTACTTTGGCCAATTCCTGTAATTTTCCTTATTATTTGTCCCACCACAATTGGTGCCCTTTCATGCAAGAAGAAGAAGCTTTTTGTCAAGTTAATCAACTGTCCAGATACTTTCTCATAATCCCTTAGAATCTTCATCATTTTCTTAACTGAATTTCTCTGGCTTGAACAAAAAAGAATAGTATCATCTGCATAGGACAGATGATTTATTTGTTCACTCTATTTGGGAAGCCCATAACCAATGAAGCCCTTATCCAACCTGAGACAGTTGAACCCCTTGATAGAACTTCTGCTGCAATGATAAATAAAGTTGGAGATAATGGATCACCTTGCTTCAGTCCTCTTGTGGATTTGAAGAATCCATAAGTTTGTCCATTAACCAGTATAAAATACCAATTATTAGACACTAGCCTCCAAATCATATCTATCATCCTTTCTCCAAAACCAAATCTTCTCATAATTACCTTGGTTAGGTAAACCCAAGACACTCTGTCATATGCTTTAGCCATATCTAATTTGACAACCACATTGTGATGCTTATTTCTCTTATTGATATCCCTAATAATCTCCTGAGCTAGCAACACATTTTCAGCAATATTTATTCATTTCATAAAGCTTGATTAGTTTTTTGAAATGATTTTGGGTAGAACCTGCACTAGTCTTCCATGTATCACCTTTGAGATAATCTTATTCATAAAAGTGCTTAAACTTATGGGCCTGAGGTCTGAGAACTTACATAATGTTTCCTTCTTTGGAATGAGTACCAAAGTAGTATGAGTAATGTATCTAGGAATTTCATAACTACAGAAGACAGCTTTAATCATATTAATAACATCATCCTTTATTATTTCCCAGCATGTCTGATAGAAACCCCCTAAAAAGCCATTTAGACCACAAGCACTGTCCTTATTAAGATCAAATATAGCCTCCCTAACTTCATCACTATCAGACACTCTCATCATGTTATCATTCTCCTCTTCTGTTATCAGTTTTGGAATATGTTCCAACATTTGATAATTGCCAGGCCATACATTCTCCCTAAATTGATCTTGTAAAACTCTAACTGCCTCCTCCCCAATATCTTCTGACTTTTCCAGAATATTCCCTTACTCGTTTTCTATCTTCTGTAGCAACATCTTTTTCCTTCTTCCTTTCACATAGGCATGAAAGAATTTGGAGTTTGTGTCTCCATCTTTAAACCATTGCATTCCAGTCTTTTGTATCCAGTAATCTTCCACTATTTTCTTAAATTTCCTTAGCTCTGTCTCTTCCTTCCTCAAACTAACTCTGTTTTCTTCTGTAGGGTTGATCTCCAGCTGTATCTCCTTCATTTTCACCATCTCCTCCAGAGTAGCTATCCTTTTAAAGAAATCACCATATGTTGTTTTACTCTATTGAACCAGAGTTTTCTTCAATATCTTCAATTTCTCATTAAAGATATAAAAAGGAGACCCCCCCCCATATTTGTTCCCCACACTTTTTCCACCACTCCTTTGAATGTCTGATGCTTTGTCCAAAAATTTAAAAACCTGAATGGTTTTCCAACTATGTAATTTAATGTTTTACATACCACATGTAAAGGAGCATGATCAGACCCTTCCCTTATCAAGTGTTGTACTTCAGTATGTGCAAATTTCTGATGAAACTCTTCATTTCCAAAGACTCTATTAAGTCTTTTGAAAATACATTCTTCCTCTATTCTCCCATTCCACCATGTATATACACTTCCTGAAAATTGGATTTCAGTTAATGCACAATTGCTGATGCATTGTACAAAATCAGCAACTTCTTGTTGAGTGACAGACATTCCTCCAAGCTTTTCTGAGTCATTCTTGATCACATTGAAATCTCCACCTATTACCCATGGTATGTTGATCCTTTCAGCTAACCATTCCAAATCATCCCACAGTTCCAGCCTTTCTAATGCACTACATCTTATATATACTGCTGTAATCACCATTTCTTTGCAACTAACTTTATGAGTGAATTTTATGGTAAGCTGTTGATGAGTATCTGATTGAGTTGCCCCTATCCAGTCTTCATTCCAAAAGACCCATATTTTACCAGAACAGTTCACCATTGCATTCTCCATTTTGATTTTCCTCTTATATTCTTCTACTGCAGTAGGTCCCTTGAAAGGCTCCATAAGAGCAATATATGAATAATGATGTCTTCGATTTAGATCAATTACTCTCTCAAAAGCATTTTGAGATTGTACCGACCTAATGTTCCAAAAAAATATGTTGTCCACCATAATCAACTAAGTGTGGGTTTAGCTGAGCTACTCTTTGTTTGCATTTGATTGCTTTGTAGTGTTGTTGATCTACCCTTTCTTTTCTCATGTTTGAGTTCATTTGTGTGCCTTAGTGATAAATCCCCTCTTTTACTGATTTCTTTAATATTCTCCTGGATTTCCTCATCTTCCTTTTCATCACTCATATCCTCCCCAATGTTAATATCTAAATTTCTGGTCTCTGAATTATCTTGTAGTCCTACTCCAATTTGCTTTATATCCAGCCCCTTTGTTGGCAATATTGAATGCACTGAATTGACTTCAGCTTCTTCCCAATCATTTCTTTCCCCATGTTCTGTTCTTGTTACATTATTGCCGATTGCTGCTGATTGTTTATTTGTGAATTGTTGATTCTCTTTTGCTTCTCCCTTTGCAGTACCCTGTTCCTCTTGTATTCTCTCACTATCTTCTGATTGTCTAGTTGTATTTGGTGTTTTGCTGCCACTATTCTGCTTATTATCCCCTATGCTGACTTTCTTGTGTCTTTTACCTTACCAAATGCTTCATCTACTCATTTCCTGGTCTTCACTGTGGGGAAGATCTCTCTGTTGTTCACCTGGTTTACATCAAGTTCCCCTCTTTTTTCCTCCGTGTCTTCTTCTACATTGAGAGCATCAAACTAATTCTCGATTGTGACTCGTGTGTCCTTTTGCTTCTCCTTTGGGTCCCATCTCTGAGTGTGACCTTCCCATTGTGGAAATCTACCCCTCTCAGCTCCATACTTTTGTCTTTGTTGTTGACACTCTGGACTTTTCATCTTGTCATTCAGTCTCCTTTCACCCTTCTCCTCCTCTGTTTCTTTTTAAGCTCTGTCAACTTTGTCATCGTCACCTACCTGGGTCCCCTCATTTTTCATCTCTGTAAATAATTCAGGGTGTAATACAAAGCATTCTTTTTCATTATGACCTTAAAGTTTGCAATGTTTACAATACTTCGACAAATAATCGTACTTGATTGTAATCCACTTGGCCATTATTTCTCCACTCTTCTTCTTTATCCCTACATTCACTCTCTTTGGGAAATCACCCATTAAATCCACTTCCACCTTAACTCGTGCACAACTTGGTCGTGTTTTATTGTTGGTTGCCAGATCCACCTGTAAAGGCTTCCCTACCGCTGTTGCAATTGAGAATATTGTCTCCTTCCCAAAAACATTTGGTGGTAATGATGGCAATGATATCCACGCTATTGCAGCTGTTGTCTTCTCCTCTGGATCAAAAAGTGGATCCCACTTTAGGGTTCTCATTGGATAGTTCCAGTTTTTGTATGCAATGTAGAATATTGGTTTTGATAATAGGTTCACATAATCCTCCATCCTAGACGCTCTAATCAGCACGTACCGATTACACAAAAGTCCAATATTCACATCCCCTTTCAATTCACACTGTGTAGGAATCAGTTTCCTGAGAACCCGTATTTCTGACCATCCATAGGAAAATTTTCCTAGGACTGCAAATTCTAATTCTTCATTTGTAATCATCTGCGTCACCTCCTCCTCCTCCCACACTACCCGAGGTTCTCCATGCAGATATGTAATTGGTTTTAAAGGTAGAGGGACATGTTTTGGGATGTGGGGTTGTAAAGCTGCTGCATAGTTCATTGGTTTCTCATTCATCGATGCTACTGCTAGTGTTATTGTTTGAGCAGCCCCTGAAAGAGGCTGCCCAATGGCCGCTAAGGCCATGGTGATCGTCGAAAATACGCAAATCTTGGAGTTTTTGGCTAGGGTTCTTCGTGCGCGAGAATTTGGGTCTTGCTTCACCCACTTGTTATTCTGTTAACAAAATTTAATCATACAATTATATTAATTTGACATATCATAAAAACGGGAAAAATTATTACATTATGTATTTTTATTTTTTTATTCTGAAAACTCCTCCAAGTTCTATTTAAGGACGTTCAAACATAGTACCTTCAACATCTTTAGTCTTCTTCATTTCAATCACAAAAAAAATGTCTTCTAAACCAAAAGTTAGAGTTTCAATTTATTGGGATGGCGAAATTATACATGACGAAAATATCGTTTATTATAATTGTCCTCCCAAACTCGATGCTAAATATTCAATTAATGTCCGATATCATAAATTTCCTTCATCAATTTATAAATGAATGGGTATAAATAGTACTAACTATAATTTGACTATAGTCGGAAAATACCCTAATTCATTTTTATCACAAGGACAAGTAAATTTTGAAGAGTGGATTATCTATAATGACGAATCGTTGACCGACTTTTTGAGGGTTCCAAATGACTACATAGATCAAATCAAGTTAGCAATACTTGAAATCTATGTTAGGAAGGAGCCTAAGACTAGTCAGCAACGTTCTCCTTTATCGGTCGATGTCCATCCCCGATTACAAAATCATAATAGCATTGATGGATTTCCAATAACTCAATCTACTGATTTTCCTAATACCTAATTTATATAATTTGTAGGGTCGGGATTGTTGTGTTGTCGGGTAGTGCTACTCCAATCTTTCAAGATTTTGATTTTTTAGTGTGGGGTCGCTTCAGTTGTCGGATTGGGACCATCAAATTAACATCTTTGAAGTGAAAAAACGTTTGGAAGATGAAAGTGAACCATGAAAGTGAAAGGGGAGAAGAAGAAAGTGAAAAGGTAAAGTAACTTTTCTTAAAGTGTAAGATTTTCTTCCACTTTACAAAGTGTAAGAAGAACTTGCACTTTACAAAGTGTAAGAAATAATTCTATTTTACAAGGTGTAAAAAATAGTTCCGTTATATATTAAAATATACACGTTATGAGACTAACGGAAAACGTTTGAAATATTGCATAAAACGAAATTTTTTCTTCTACTAAACTTATTTTAGTTACTTACTAGAATAGTGGCTTATTTTAGTCACTTTTATCTTTTTGTGACTTATTTAGGTTCCGAACTCTCTTTTGAATGAAAAAAATTAAAATACTCTAATTAAGTATGCATAAGCTAATGACGTTCTATATATAATAAAGTAAATTAGCATATTAAAAAATTAACTTTATTAATAATCAAAACTCTAATATTTATTTATACAAGTGAAATAACAGAGATTAATAACTATACAAAGATATTTCAATGTAGAAAATACAAATAATTAATTTAATGAAGATCAAAATTTTAAAGATTGTATTTATTTAGATTTTAAATTATTTAAACTATAATTTATGCAACACTCCATCAATGTCAATCAAAACTTTTTTACATATATAGATAATAGAGAATATCCCTAAAAATAGTTGTTTTAATTTACTTGTCCAATTTATAAAATTTAAAAAAAATTAATAATTTTTTTCTATTCTCGGTATTAAATAACTACATAAAATATTAGTAGTCAAATTTAAAGTTTCAAAGCATTATTAATAATGTCAGTTTAGTAAATACGCCTCTAAATATATTTTTTTTAAAGGATGTCATATCAGGAAGGGCCAAGTAATATAAAATGCATGGAGTAAGAAAGTAGAGAAAGACAAAAATATATGAATACATATACCCACGCTTAATACATATTATATTGCAATAACAGTCATAAAAATAATGTTAAATTTTGTGACAAATTCTTACAAATATTATTATTCTAATTGTAGTTTTAATACACATTAAGAAGAATTATAAACACCTAGATTTAAAATAAATAATAAATAACATAAAGAGATATTATATATATATATATATGTGTGTGTGTGTGTGTGTGTGATATAATAGGGTAAAATGGGCAAAGCATAGAGTAAAGAGGAGAGTTTGATTATGATTCAAAATTGAGAAGAGACTTTAATTTGTAAAGCAAAATTGGGGGTGAATATATATATATATATATATATATATATATATATATATATATATATATATATATATATATATATATATATATATATATATATATATATATATAGTATAGGATCCACATAGATAGTAAATATGACTTTACTAAGGCACTTTTCAAATGTGCTAGTATACGCACTCGCACAATGCGCAGATAATATTAAATCAATATTTTTTATCATTTCATATTGGAATATCTCATTTGAACATGTTAAAATCATATAACCTTGAAAAAAAAATGCAACTATTATATTATCTCTCAATAAAATATGGGGAAAAAATGTCTCAATTCTACCCCTACACCCCACTCCCCTCATTTTTTTAAATAAAATATTCTACCCTCCCCACACCTCCACCACCATCCCATGACCCTAATATGCCGACCTCTAATCCAATTTATACGGAAAAAATATGTATAAATTATAGGAACCACATATTATAAGTACTAAATAACATCATATCCCTTCTAGTTTTCTATTTACCAAAAATCCCTTAAAAATGATGTTTGCAGGATACATAGCGTTGTGCACGGGATACATTAGGTTTGATACATTCCACATAGCGGGATACATAGCGTTGTGCACCGGATACATGCGGGACACATAGTGTTGTGAACAGGATACATAGCGTTTGATACATTCCACATAGCGGGGTACATAACATTGTGCACGGGATACATGCGGGATACATAGCGTTGTGCACGGGATACACAGGTATTGGCTGTAAAAAAGGTGGGAAATCTTTATGTATCTTACAGATTTTATTAATTGGGGGAAATAAGGGATTTTTGAAATTTTTGAAATAAGTAGGGATAAATGGATATTAAGGTAAGTAAAGGAGTGTAGTTAAGTAATTTGTCCAAAAAATATTCATGTAATTGTAAAAAAAAGTTTTATTCTTCATTTTTTAAATTATATTATTCACATCTAAAGATATTAGATTGTTAATAACTGTCCCCCCCCCCCCCACCTCCGGGTCCCCGGCCTCTAGCCAAAATTCATATGAGTGAAAATAATTTCTTCCATCTCTTCCGTTTAAAATTTATAAATAGTGATATGTTTATTATCTAATTCATTGTAATCTAAAAAAATAGTCTCCAATACCCCATTTACATTTTTCTTAACTATATTTTAATTACTTTACTTTTCTATAATTTAACTTTGAATTAAATATTTTTTTATGTTCAACGAATAAGCAGTTGAGTTTTATTTTCTGTTATACCAAAATATAAAAATTATGGACAGTGTGTGTGGTGGACATATAACTAGTAACTACTCATAAAAAAACTACCATAAACGTGACTTTACAAGTTGCCATGGATATAAAAAAATAAGAAAAAGTAGGAAAAGGAGAATAAAATAAAGGATTAATTACCTAACTACACATCTTTTTTTTTTTGAATCTGCTACTATTTGGGAAAGAATTTGAGAGAAGAAAAATTGAAATTTGAATTGTTTGGAGCTATTATCTGGGAGAGATTGACATCGATTTGATTTGCATGATTGGGGGAACTGACATTTAATTTCCTTTTTAATCTCAACAGGGATAGAATGTAATTTGCTCTTTACACTGTGAGATTCCTAAAAATTTTACTAGATTAAATGAACAAAAAACACGTATAAGGCCCATGTATAAACACTAATGTACATAAATCTAGAATTGATTTTGGAAGAGAGGTATTCATTTCACCTCAAACTAGGATAAGCAAGTAGGAAAGTTTAAGAGTGTAATTAAGATATTGGGACTAGGTTGAGTGTATTTTCTCTAGTATAAAATTGCAAGTTGATAAAACATTTCTCCAAATATTCAAATGATGTACGTATAGAGGCAAAAGAAAATTGAAGCAACTAGTTAGCTCACCTTTGTCACAAAAAAAATACAAATAGATTTTGCCTTACAACCCATAAATTTGGTTATACATGCATAATTAAAATGAGCCAAGCCCTAACATTCCTTTCAATATTAAGCTTTCACCGTCTGTCTTGATCAAATTATACTATCAACACCATCAGCAAAAGAAGGAAGAAGGAATCTAACTAAATTATAGCCGATTAATTAGGTTGAGAAAAAGGACGATCCTCCGTTTTATTAACAACTATGTTTCTCCTCCGGAGAAGGTTAATTTATTGTCTGATTTGAAGCTATGAACTTGAAGGTTCACATTAATCAACCTTCAAGTTTAAGATATGCCTTTATGATTCCCATCATCTCACTTCCGGGAAATCGACCAAGACAACCTCTAGCAGCTGCTATTTCATTGAACTTGTCAACCAAATCACCATCAAAAAACTGAAGCTTGTTATTTTTGTCTTCTTCAATCCTTGTACCAGTATCTACGTCTTCATCAGCTTGGACGGATGGAAGGGGAAATGGATCAAGAGAAATACCTGATAGGACAGATTCGCCACCCAAAGCACTCACAAAGTCTTTTAAACTACATAATGCAAATGGCACTGGTTCAAAGCTGTGATCTCCATATTCTACAGGTGTGGAGTGGTCTCCAGTGATACAAAGGTAATAGCTAAATTTCCCAGTTGATTCCGCCTCCCAAAGAAGCCTAGCTAATTGACCTATAGCACAATCAACAGCTTCCAGTCCCTTCACTTTGAACACACTTGCTTTATCATGACCTGCATCGTCAATTGCCTGCAAATCCAACAATGAACATATAACAGGAGGAAGTAGAAAAACAGAGTTCATGTAAAACAGCATAAGAAAATTACACCAAACTTTCTAAAACAATCAAATGTCATTCCGCGATTCTTGTGTATGCTTTTGTTACTCTTAAGTCTAAGAAAATATGACCAATGGATAGATCTTTCCCAAATGAAACTTTTCTAACCAGCCTGACAAGCACCTCCGTATTTCTATAAACACATGCATGATCTTATCAGAAGCTTTCAACCTGACCCCCATGAGCTGTTATTTGAAAATTGATTGTCAACAATTGACGCATCATAAGAAAAAGCTAAATTGATTTTGATGTAAAACCTTAATGTGGAGGAACCCAAAATCATAGCCATCAAGTCGACCAGGCTTGTGCTCATCTTCCCCGGGCACAAAAACATTGGGACAAGATTGCAGAGGTGCCGAGAGTGCCCTGGCTATGGCAGTTGCTTTTGATGTTAATAATGTCCTATAGTCTCCTGTCGCTCCAGGAGCTTCCAGAATATCGATCCCGAGTGACAAACCCAAGCCAGCAATAATCTTGGTAGGAGCTACCATGCATGGCCAGAGACCATGTATCTTTTCAAATGGAGCAACCTACAGCATAGAACAAATCAGAACTGAGAAATAAGGTTACAACCAGAAGAAAATGACTTTCTTCTTTCTAGCATGTCCTAAGCTGAATTGGCTAGTGGAAAAGTTCCACATTATTATCATAACAATGCACACTGACCATGCAAAACACCCAAAAAAAAAAGAAAAACTCACACAGAGACACTTAAAATACACACTCTGCATACCTCAATTCTAATGCCGCATCCTCGTAAAAGAACCAGATTTGCTACATTCTTTCCTTCTGCTGCCCGTTTTGCATTCAATGGATGGGCAAGCAAAATGCGCGAGATTTCTTTAGACAGTTCATTGACAACTGCAGCTGTGTGCTTTGCTTCATCTGTATCATCAAGAGGGTTCGCTTGTAAAAGTAAGCGGTTGTCTTTCAATGGGTCAGTTCCCGATATATTTCCACTTAATTTTGGTCCCTTGACAACCACTCCACATCTATGCTCCGTAGCATACCTAAAATAAACATGTATATTGCTCTTTTTCTTCACTAATAGATATTGTGTACAACTCATATTCCAGATGCAGTAGCAAAGAGCAACTTATAATAAAATTGTTTGCATACTATTTAAGTATGGATAGTACACTACTGAGAAACAGCAGTTCCTCTCATAAGAACACCTTTTGGGAAAAAAATTATCGAGCTCGTCGCACCAGGCTTGCCTAGTGCGGGTTACCTTTCCTATGTGGTTTGCGAGCTATTGCATAGGAGCGGGGGTTTTACCCTGTGCGCACCCAAAGGGTAGCGGCTGCGGGTTTCCCTTGTCATCAAAAAAAAAATAAAAAAAAAATTATCGAGCCTAGCATGTAGCAGACAAAGAAAAAGTATAACTGAACCCTGTTGGCTAACATATGATTATGCACATCAGTGATACATAAAGGACAAAGGAGGTCAGAGAAAAGGGACGGAATGTACCTGACTCTAATTTCATATTCAGGAAAAGAGGGCAACTTCATTCCATCCAATGCTGCACAAAGAATTGGCCCTTCTTCTTCAAAATGTCTATCAGCCCTCCGGCTAACAACTATTCCGGTTTCCTCATCCAGCGTAGCAAAGTTTGACTGGTATTGAAAATTGAAAAGGTAAAAAATATGCCAAAGATAACACTTTCACCTCATATACAAAGAGAAGTACCAAAAAGTGCAGTGAAATTTAAATCACAGAATAGGCTCAATGGTTAGCAAATGACAGTGTTGTGCATATATCTTGGTATTCATCTTAGAGTAGATGACAACAATTTCTCAGACCAATAACCCACTCCCAATTAACGTCTCAGATATTGTTCCCTCTCAAACTCGATAATAGAGAAAAGGCAGAATACATGATTATATTTGAGAATCCCTGTGTTTACTCAACCAAAACTCAATGTGCGGATAAGATAGCCAAGCAGGATATACAGTTATTGCTTGTAGTTCAAAGAACAATGACAGTGAACAAGATTGCTGTTTACTCAGTATGGTGTGTCCTGCGGTTCTTTTCGTTCTGTGTACCAGGGAAATCCTTCTTTTCTTTTCCTTCAGAGTTCAGGGGCAGTTAGTTAACACCTATGTTTTGACCCACTTATCATGAATTCATTTTGTATAAAAGAAGTTCCTTTATGAAAGCTAAGCCTCACTCTTATGTCTACTTATGTTTAAACTCATGTGTTGGAAACTAAGGTCCTTGCAATTCCTTCGTTTTTTACGATTATATAATGTTATTTGATTCATGTAGAGTTGGTCAGCTCATACTACCATACATATATAACACCTCTAAGAGACAAGGAAAGATTCATACCTTAAATGCAATATCTCCTGGTGACATTGCCAACCCAGCACCCATCGACTCAAATGCACCCCGACCTCGATAGTATACCCTAGGGTCATATCCAAGTAGAGAAAGATGAGCGGTATCACTTCCACAACCTAAGCCAACTTCAACAGGATCCATCAGACCATTAACTCCAGCAGATGCTATAGCATCCAAATTTGGTATTTTTGCCAATTGAAGTGGGGTTTTATAACCAAATCTTGGGAGAGATACATCTCCTACACCATCAATAAGCACAAAAGCAACTCTTCTCTTTGGCTGCTCCAAGTTAACCATACTTCCTCACAACTAAGGCTTATTAACTATCAGGGCTGAATGCCTCAAAATTCATAAATATCCAAACCTGTAAGTAATATATATAAGGAATCAAATTGAATTTCAGTAACATATTTATGAATTTTGCGTAGACAAACAAGAATCAACAACAATATTGAAATTTCAACAAAAAAATAATATATTGCGCCAAATTGAATCACAAATCTATTTGTATAACTGCAAGAATCGATCAATTGTTGTATTAAACCTACTGGTCAACTTACAATGTCTATGATCTATCGGGCGCAGACCATTTCACAACACAAAAGATTGGCTGATTCACTGGGACTGGGAGTGAAGATTTGGAGAGAGACAAGGCGGAGGCTTGAGGAAAATGGAAGCTCGAGCGGTTAAGGGGTTTTCTATATGGAAAGGGGGATTTTTTAAGAATAAAAATAATTTCTAAAATTTGTTATTCACTTGTTAATATTTTAAAAAAAAAATAGTAACTATAATATATTAATATTAACTTAATATTGCAGTACACAATTTTATTTGTTGTAGCATTATTGTTGGTGTAATATACCACGAATAATATAAAGAAGGAGAAATTATGCATATAAGCAAACATATACTAGTTAATTAGTTAATATAGCTATAGTTTGTCTTAATTATAATTTGTGACCAACTTTTAGATAAATTATACGGCTCAGCTTTTTAGTTTTGTATAATTTGGAATTTGTATAATATAATTTGTATAACTTGTATAATTCAAAATTTGTATAATCGTTTACACTTCAGATGTTTGTAATTGTATAAATTCGTTATTTCTAGTTTATACAAAAATAACTAAATTATACAAATATACTCGTGAATTATACAAACCTGCGAACTATACAAATGAGACAGCTTAAACTGTAGCTACATCCCGTAAATATGCAAACTATAGCTATGGAGCATAATTAAGTTTATTATAGTGACTATTTGCGAAAGTTCCCCTATAAATTACAGTTGAAATAAAATGAACAAAAATGAATAAACAAATCTTTAGGCTGAGGCGCGAATATCTCACTCTCTTTAAGGAGATTCAAACCCACTGCAGCATAATCCACATCAATCTAACAGTATCACTCTTGACTTGTCTCCTCCAGGATACAACAGCTCAACAATGTGTACAACTCAAACAACTCCAAATTAGTTGAAGAATCCAAAACTCCACAACAGAAACACTTTCCCTCAACATATAATTACTCTCATTTGTATAGTGAATATAGTTGAAGACTTAAAATATTTTATTTGTTTCAACTCTCTCTTTCACTACACCAACTCAATATACACAATATAATATTACTCATCTTTTTCACTCTATATTTTCTTGTACATCTCTTCCTTCTTCTTCCTAACACAAAGGAAGACCACACTATTTATAGGTGATGAATTTTTTTTTGTAATGAATAGGAAGATAGTAGGTAGTAAATTTGCCAAATGAATGGCTCAAATGTTCCATAAGTTACAAGACATAAAGATAGAATAATGGGTGAAACGAAGAGTTGGTGGTTACATAAGTTACTAAAAACTAATGATCACTTTCTTCACAATTGATGAGAGTAAAAAGGTACAAATGTAATGTGACATTTAATATATTTTATTAATATTAAAATATCACATCAACAATTATAATATTTAACGATTCTGACCTAGGCTTTCCATACCTAGAGCTCGAACTCAACACCTCTGGTTAACGGTGAAGTAGTCACTTAACTAGTTTAAGAAGGAACAACATTTCTGACAATTCTAACCCAAAAAAAAAAAAACATTTCTAACAATTGCCAACTGACAAGGTTTACTTGATAAAGCAAAGATTCTCAATAATTGTCTAGTGGATATAATTCATATACACACTGTTCTCACATCATTTATTTAGAAATATTAAAGAATATCAACAAAGAAAATATTGCGCAAACTAATGACAAACAAGTAACAGAACAGTCATCACGATTAAGCAGATTGAAACAAGATGTTGACAACATAATGATAAACAAATTAAAAAAAACACAAAAATAAAACTTGGGTATGAAAAGTAAAACACTTTTTAATGATAAAAGGAAAAAGGGTCTGAAAAATATTCTAACTTTGGCCGAAATTGATGTTATGATATCGAACTTTATGGAAGACCTTTTACCCCCTGCACTATTTAATAGTGTATTTTAAAGGTATATATGTGCCACGTGGACACATTATTATTTAAAATGATGCAATATTTATGATGTCCACGTAGGCACATATATATCTTTAAAATACACTATTAAATAGTACAAGGGGTAAAAGGTCTTATCCAAAGTTTGGTATCATAACAACAATTTCGACCAAAATTGAAGTATTTTTCAGACCCTTTTCCATGATAAAATTGAGAGTTTTTATTCCCTAAACAGATAAAACACCAAAGATTCTTGAATTTGAAATGGTGAAATCAAAAGGGTGTTTGAGAAACAATTAAAACAAAAACAAACAAAAAACACAACAGACAGAAAAAACCAATCAAGAATTTGGGCATGAAAAATAATACTTAACTTTTAGGGAAAAAGGTTCGAAATATATTCGAACTTTGACTGAAATTGTTGTACCAATCTCAAACTTTAGGCAGGGGGTAATAGGTACTGCCAGAAGTTTGGTATTGTTACAGCAATTTCGGTCAAAATTCGGATATATTTCAGACCTTTTTTCCCAACTTTTAAAGATACAGTTTAGAGCTTTATACCATTTTAGATCAATAAACACAACAAACTCCAATGGATTCTTGAAATTCATATGGTGAAATCAAAAGGGTATTCTACATTTTTTTTATCAATAGGTGTTACAAATAAGAAGCTTATACTTAATGAAAAAATAAGAATAACTATATATATTTACCTATTGATACATTAACATTTGGTAAGACTTTCATCTCAACATTTCTATCTGAATCTCTCTCAAGGACATGCAAAATTCAGATATTATATTGAAGTTTAGTTCATTTCTTTTTCTATTTGTGATTCTTCTGGTCTCACACACAAAAAAAAATATGACTTATCAAAGGTTCTTGGATGTTCACTCTGCCACTAATGATTTGGGTTTTGTATTTTTCGATAACTAATAGAACTAAATTTAAAATAAAAACTTTATATATCTATTCAACTAAATATAGAAATCGGAGAAAAAATATTAAAGATCAAGAGAAATCGAGAAAAAAAACATAGAAAGACTAAAACTTTGTAAATCAAATCTAAAAATTGAAGAGAAAGATAAAGGAATTACAAATTATTAACTTGTAGTAGAAGAGTAGTATGGAATATGAGATGAATGATGAAGGTGAGTGGAAGATGGTATTGGATGCAACTCACAATAAGAGGTGGAATAAAGGGCAACAAAAGGAAATGACAAAAATGCCCTTAATATTTAGGGTTTTTATATAATTATTTTTAAATAAAAATAATTTATAATATTATTTACTTGTTAATATTTTTACAAAAATAGTTTTAATATTACATTAGTACTAATTATATGATGATCCTATTAACTTAATGTTTTGGTATACTTTTATTTGTTATCATATTGTGATATTATTTTGATAGCTATAATCAACTAGGTATCGATTTTACCATTGATAATTTGATTTATCATATTTGAGATCTATTATTTGTAATTATTTAAAAATATTTTTAAATAAATAAGCAGAATTTTATATCAAAATTACTAGATAATTTTATATATGTAGAATTTGTGGACATTTAAATTTCTTTTCAATCATAAATTGGATTATTAATTACTTCTTAAATGGTTGTTGAAAGGAGAGCAGTGATAAAGTATATTCCAAAAATGTAATAAGATCATGACAATTTTGTTATAATATATGATAGCTTATGTATTGATATTGAATGATGAATGGTTAATTTTTAATTTGATTTGAAAAAAATAATTATTTTTAATTAGAATTAAAGAAAAAATATTCTGAAAAAGAGATCTCAAAATATCATAATTAAATGGTTATGAAAAAATTGTTTTAATCAAAAGTTATTTACTAATCACATCACATGATTCATTCCATCCTTACATTAACATTTTTTTACATTTATCACATAAAATACTACTTATCCAGTGTTGGGTTTCATGTGCTTTTATCAAGTTATTTTTAAATTTTTTTTATGTAATTTGATTTATAATTATTAGGTTTTTGAAAGTGTCCATATATATATATATATATATATATATATATATATTAAAGCAAGGACTAAAACACTAAAAACAAAAAGACAAGTAGCTAGTAAAATTTTGTCATGTGTATAAGTTTAGAATAAATCTAAAAAAAATGGAGTTTGAAAATATTAAAACTAATAATTATGAACATATGAAAAAGACAGAGAAAATTTAAGAATAAAAGGTAATTTTAATTCAATATATATATCTTCAAATATAAAAATAACGAGACTTATTTTAAAGATATACATACTTGTCTTCTATTTATCTATATGATAAAAGGAGGGTAATTTGCAATGTGGTTAAATTAAGTGGAAGCTATTGAAAAACCATTTGATAATTTTTTTAAAATAAATAAATATTGTAATAAATTTTTTGAACTGTTAATTTTGAATTAAAATATATTTAGAAATGATGGTATGCTATCAAACTCTTATTTTTTTCTTAATGGAGTTCTAAATGGACTCTTTTAAAAATATTTATCGTGTATATATAGATTGCTTTTTAACCAAATATATTTGTTAAGTTTGAAATTAAAATATAATATCATCTCAAAGATAAACTTAGACATTTCGAAAAATAAAAATGATTAGATGTTTTCTAACTCACAAAAACATATAAATTTACCCAAATTTCATGTACTAACATAAGATATAAATCAGAGTTCTAAGTAGTATTTCTTCGAGGAAAATCCTATTTTTGTATACTAATTTCAATAATAAATACAAAATATATAGATTAATCATGTATTAAATTGTATGTTCATGATTGCATTTTATAGTAATTTATTTTATTTATTTATTACTCTTGTTTTGGCGCAAAGTTTAAGACAATAAAGATTTTTTTTGAATATTGTAATTTTAAATCAAACATATGTCAAATATATCAAAAATCCTTTAATTTTGTGTCTTATACATGTCATGTGAAAAATTGGAATTAAGAAGTTGCTAAGAATAAATTATAATTTTTTTTTTAAAAAAAAGGGACTAAGAAAAAAGTAGGACAAATAAGTTGAAACAAAATGGAGTATTTGATTTTTGTGTAAGGTAAAATAACCAAAAATAAAGATTTGTCTTGAAAAAGTTCAACAAAATGTATTGTAAAACTAAAAGTGTACCTTATTATATCTATAGAATAATATTTTGATATTATAATATAATCAGGGGTGTTCACAGTTCGATTTGAATCGGTTATTGGTTAAATTCAAAATCCAACAAATTTAGTCAGTTTTTAAATTTCCAAAATCAAATAAAAAAATAATCATCAGTCTGGTTATTGTCAGTTTGATTCAATTTCGTTCAATTAATTTTCAGTTTGAAAGTATTAAGTTTGTTAAGGGCATAGACATTTCGATAGACACATACACCTTGTACATGAACAATCCACAGAAAAGTTAATGTAGATTCAATTAAGCACTTAAGCAATACTAGAGTTATTATTACATGAACAAAGTGATTCAATTAAGAGAAAGTGGAAAGACTAGAGTAATGAATTTTGATGGACTTGGACTTAAGATTTTAATAGTTGGGCTAAAATTTAAGTGTTTGGATTGAGAAAATGGTAAAGCAGAAGACTTAGGCTAATTAAATTTAGCAAAATACTTATATTTTATTTATGAATGATAATCATAAAATTTTTATATATAATTTCTCGGTTCGATTTGGTTATTTTTACGATTTTTTTTAGTAAAATCAAAACCAAATCAAATAGTATCAATTTTTAAAATTTAAAATCAAACCAAACCAAATATTGATTTTTTTATTGATTTGACTTGGATTTTGGTTCGATTTGAATTTTTAACCATAACCATGAACATCCCTGATTATAACAAAGAAAGTTGTGTACTAATAATACTAATTTAACATACTCAAATAAGTACATTAATAAGTTTTTATAAGTAATATTTACCTTTACAAGTAAATAATAAATATTAGTTAATTTTAATTGAAAACTTTTTATAATAATACTAAATTAACATGCTCAAAATAAATACAACCACATTATTAAAATTGACTCATATTTTAAAATCGTAAATTGGTCCACAGTTAATCAGATGTGCGAAGAAAAAAAAGAATAAAACTTGATTGGATCTCTATCTGAAAGAGGGGAATCTTAGTAGTTCAGTTGGGTGACTATCTGAACTCTGACCACCTTATTGGTGAGAGTTCGATTCTCCATATTGTAATCCTTTCTCCATTTTCCCTACCCCTAGGGGTGTACAAAACCGAACCGAAAATCGAACCAAACCGCAAATTGGTCAAATCGGAAAAAAAAATCCGACTAGTGGTTGGTTTGACTTGGTTTGGTGTTGGAAAAAAAATCCGACTATATTTGGGTTGGTTTGGTTTTAACTAAAAAAAACCAACCCGACATTATATATATAGTTTTCAAAATGTTATTTTATACATGAAAATATTTACTTTGATATAATTTTTAAATAATTCTTATACTTTTTCATAGTTTTTATCTTTTAATATATTATTTCAAGTTTGAAACTTAGAATTTTGAATGGTTCCATAAAGATTATAGTCCATAGATGTTGGTAATTATAATAAAACTTAAATCAAAATCAAATTAATACTAATACAAAAAGAAAATTAATTTAACACTAAGAATGACAATAATATTGAATATTTGTTCTTTGGTTTTACATTGGTTTAGACAATTAAAGTACATAATCTAATTTTAATTTCCTTTAATATTTAGTCATGTAACTAATACTTATTAAACTTATTTTAGCATGATTTAGTACTTTTAAATTATGATCATTTTCATTATGACTTGTTAATTTGCAATATTTGTTTTAAATGATTTTTTTTTAATTATTATTATTATTATTATTATTTTTTGGATATTTTAGTGTCATTAATCATATCATTGTTTGTGTTGTATTCTTAAGAAACACCTTAAATAGTTGTATTTTGGTAGGACTGAAGAAATATTTGAAGTACAAGTAAATTATATGTTTGTATGAATACTTTAGCGGAGAAACCCGAAAACCCAAAAAAATCCAAAAAAACCCGAGGTTGAAAAATCCGAGTTTTATTGAATTGGTTTATAGATTTAAAAATTCGACACAAATAATTTGGTTTGATATTTGAAAAACCCGTACCAACCCGACCATGTACACCCCTACCTACCCCCAATTTTGCCCCAAGACTTGGGCTGTCCCTCAATTAAATCTAGAATCAAATGTTCCTAGGCCCTAGATGGAAAAGCCAAGGGTTGCAACAACCTTGAATAGGAGTACATGTCCCCCCTTGTTTTTTTGACAAACATCACAAGCATGTACCCATTCTTTGACATCTTTAAGCAAAAACTAAGCCAATTGAAAATTATTCTTACTCTTTGTACATTTTACTAGAGTTGGACACACAAAAATCAGAAGTTATGTACAATTTACTAAAGTTGAACACAAAAAATTTATAAATGTTTGGAGAAAATAGGGGGTGCAATGCATTGGCTATCGCACCCAACTTCAATGTGATGAACGACGTGACACTCATTGCTTTCATGTTGGACGTCGTGGAGATCACGTCGCAACTTAAGGGAATCTAGAAATAAGAATTTTATCCAAGTGTAGGAACACAATGGAGTGATATATTAGACGTATTTACACGTCTTTTCACTGCACATATGTAATTTATTTTTATATGAATTCGTAGCAAATACACCTTATTTTTATGTTAATGGTGAGATATTCGACTAATTTTGGCTATTTCTACAACGTAGGTGTTTTTGGAGAGTTGAAAACCCTTAGAGAATTTTGTCCAAGTCCTAGAAGCAAAAGCCATTGTAATCAATGTAGTGATCATAGCTATAAAAAAAAATTGAGTCATGAATGCAAATTAATTTATGTAAAGAAATATCTATGGATTTTTACTTAGATTTTACTTCTTATATTTCTTATAAACTTTTCACCTAACTAAACCTTATAGATATTTAGATAGTCTTTATATAATTCAAAGACATTATAATCATCTCATTAAAAGGGTGATAAATGATTATATGTTGGTAAAAAATGAAAAATAAAAACGATTAAGTTTCTTAATATAGAAAAGTGAACCAAATCAACGACAACTAAATCGCTAAATATATATTATATAATTTGATTTGATATAGTAAATCACCCTTGTATTTATATCACAAAGATAGAGATAAAATTTACGTATGTAGTTGGTGATACTTAAAACCGAATCCAACAGGTACTACATCAATAGTGCTTGCTATTTTCTGTCTTTTAGCTGATTTGGAGTTTAATAGATAATTATTATTAACGATTAGTTAAATATATCATGAAAGCCGTCTTAGCTCAGTGGTAGAGCGCGTGGCTTTTAACCACGTGGTCGTGGGTTCGATCCCCACAGACGGCGGGGTTTTTTATTTATTTTTTGGTTTTTTCGTCTTTCATTTTTTATTTATTTATTTCCTTTTTGGGTCTTTCTTTTCCTTTTAGTTCCTTTTGCTTCTTTATAAAATTTAGAATCACCATTTTTGTTAATCATCAAAATAATTTTAAACTGAATTTTTTTTTGTTTTTGTGTATTTGGTCCTCCTTTTGTTTCCTTTTTCTTCTTCTTTAAATTTAGAATCACTATTTTTTTTAATAGAAAAGGTATATGAGGAGGAGTGATCATAAATAGCTATAGTTTAGATCATAATTATAAATAGTATAGTTATGCTTTATCTAATTATATGTCATAGCAACAATACTCAACTATAAGAATTTATCAAGCAAAGTCATTGAATTTTATTTTGTATAAAAAAAAACCACTCAATTTAGGTTTTTGTATCAATAAAATCACTCAACTTAAATCGTTGTATCAATAAAATCAAGAGTGAATTTATAAATTCCATTCTTTTAAGTATAGTGCCAGATAACGTAACTCATTCAATGAAATCTTTGACTTGTCAAATTTTGCAAAATAAATATTACTTCATCCAGAATTGGAGTAATATTATAAATTTTCTTTACTTAATCCCGTGAATTTGTTGTTCACGTAAGTCATCTATTAAATAATTAGTTCAGCTAAAATGCGTTGGGATTAAAATTAAGAATAACATATAAGAGCTTTATTTGGCTTGTCTTGGCGATGATCTTTGTTGATTGAGTTGCAATCCCGTCATAGATTGTCAAATTATTAACTTGAATAGTCCTTAATTAGTATGAATTGAGCAATTTTGATTTTTATATTTATTAAAAGTTAATACATTTAGGGGTCATTTGATACAAAAATGAGTAATGCAGGGATTAGCAATGCAGGGATTATTTTTTATCCAGTGTTTGGTTTATTGCTTATTCAAATCTTGTGTTTGGCTTAGAACTCTTAAAAAAGAACTTTTTTCCAATTTTACCCTTGAATTATTATGTTATCTATTTCATGTAATTACCATATTTATTACGTTTAAAACTTGAATACGAAGTGCTTAACAAATTTAATTCACTTGAGGAAGTCTCAAGTCATAAACAAGAAGACGTTATTTTAAGTACCTGACCAAGGTGTACCTCCCTCCTCTCTTAAGAAAACAAGAAAGTATAAACTAAAACTAAAGTTCAAGTAGTGTGGACAGCAGCAGAAGTTTCTAATGTTAAAAGAAATATAGTTTGATCACAGCTTCATATAAAGTTAGTAAAATTAAGCAACATGAGCAAGCTGAACCTGAAGCTTTCGTGCTACATTGTCTCTATCCCAAATATTGAACATTGTAAAACTTCATTTGTCATAAACCAAAGCAGCCTTTAGAATTTGATGGATAACATATATGCAACTCTCCAATTCTTCTCCTACACTACTAAAAAAATTGCAAAAGGAGACCTAAAAAAAGAGACCTCAAAAATAGGTCGCTAAAAAGAGACCTCATGAAGTCGCTATTTGCATCAATAACTTTTTTTAATTTTATTTTTAACAGGAGAGACCTCGTAAGGTCAATTTTATAAAAAAATCTGCCTAATTAATAATATAAGTGACTTATTTTAATTTTTTTATTTTATACTATGTCTTTGTATAAAATATGCGACCTCACGAGATCGCTATTTGTTAAAATAAAAAATATTAATTTAGATTTAGATACCTCGTGAGGTCTCATTTTATTAGTCAAATTTGTTAAATAATATTTTAAAATAAGAGACCTCATGAGGTCTCTTATTTTTATTAAATTAAAATAAGAGGCATTTTTAATTTAGTTCATCTCCTTTCCCGCTCTTCACCTAAAAGCTACAAAAAAAACCCTAACTTGTCTCTTCCCCACAACTTTACAGATCTGTAGCTTCTGGTTGTCGTCAAGCCTCTCATCAATTTGAAGTTTTAGTTTTCACCTTCGAAACTCACTCAGTTTGAAGCTAAAGCTTTCGTCGTCGATTCAAATTCTCGGTGTCGATTTCTTTCTCTGCAAATAAAGGTGAATCTTTCAATCTTTAAACAAAGTTGTAACTATATTGTTTATTTATCGCAAGCATCCGTCAATGCAGACTCTCTCTTTCAATTTACTGCAAGCATTAAGTAGAATTTGTGATTCTCTTTTCACTTCATGAACATATAATTAACTTTGGGTTTTACTCTTGTTCTATCTTAATGTCTTGTTTTTACTTCTCATGATGATTAACATGAATGCTAGCAAGTTTTGTATCATATAATTTAGAAGAAGATACATGGGTAGTAATATCTAAGAATAAAGAAATAAAATCGGTTATGAAGATTTCCTATTATATTTTGAGACTATTATACTTTATATCTCACTCTAAATAACTCCCAATAATCATGTGTTGAATTCTTATTTAAATTTAGAACTAATATCATTTTGGTTCATGTCTCTGTAGGTATTTTAGTTGTTTTTTAACTGAGGAGAGAAAAGTTATATATATATATATATATATATATATATATATATATATATATATATATATACACACACACACACTATAGTCTATAGATATAAACCATCGTGCAATAATGAGGAGAGAAAAGTTAAGAAACCATTGTACCGAGAAATGTCCTTGACCCTTAATAGTGCCTATTGGCTGCATCATTATCATCATCATGCTAGCTGAAGTTACTGCCTCAAATGCAAGAATCCCCTTAATACTACTAACTGGGAAGATGACTTAATTTTGTGTTTAAAAATTTCAAATTTTGTGTGTTGATGGATCGTAGTTTGATGTATAATAGGAATAATTTTGATCGAGTGGGGATAAGGCCTGAATATACATGGGTAGTAATATCTAAGAATAAAGAAATAAAATCTATTATGAAGATTTGTATTGTATTTTGAGATTATTATACCTTATATCTCAATCTAAAATAATCATGTTGTGAATTCTGATGCAAACTTAGAACTAATATCATTTTGGTTTATGTCGTTGTATGTATTTTAGTTGTTTTTAAACTGAAAAATGTGTGGATTAGATGTTTTTGCTGATAATTGACAATTAAGATGACTTGTTCTTTGTTTATGAGAAACTAAGATGACATATGGATCTACCTATTATTTTATTGGTTGTAGTAATGAGATGAGGAAAGTTATATATATACTATAGTCTATAGATATAAACCATTGTGCAGTAATGAGGAGAGGAAAGTTAAGAAACCATTGTGCCCAGAAAGGTCCTTGACCCTTCTGTAATAGTGCCGCCTTACTAGTATTATTTTAATGATGTATTCTATTTAGATTTATTTAGGGAAATGGACATTATTTGGGACAAACTGTTGAGAGAAGTATGCTTTTGTAGTCACCATAGATACATTTATTCATTTGCACAAGGCCTCGTTAAGCAATCCCTACTAGGATTGTTACAATTTGACTTTTAGTAAACTATTACATAATTTAGTGTTTAACAAATTCAATTTTTTGTGATCTTTTGGTAACTCAAGCTGAGGCATTCAAGACAACACACATAAGAAAGAAGAAAAACCTCGAAGATCCAGACGTGTGGGTTGAGCCGCAAGCTGAATTGACCTATGTAAGCCTCTAATTTAAACTAATAGTTACTTATTTTCTAAATTTATATTCTAATAATAACACCATTCAATTTAGAATCGATATCTTCAAGCTTTGGAGGATTTATGACAAACTCAACCAGAAGAAAATCGAGGTATGCCACTTACCCAAGAACAGGCTGAGAGAGTGTGGCTAGACTTGATTGGTGGGCCGAGTAGATATGGGTATGCCTATGACATGCCGCAATAGACCTTTCGTGAATATCATTCTGAGTTTGAAGGCCTAAGTAGTTCCTATGATGATGAATCGATGAAGAAAAATTTGGATATGGAGCAAAAGATAGCTGAGCTATCTAGCCAAGTCGAAGACTCGCGGGATAGGGAAAGGCGGAGGGACATAGAGTATGCGGGTCTTAAGGCTCAATTAGATGCATTACTTGCTTCAGGAGGGATTCCCCCTTGTTCCAATGATGTCACTTTCCCTCCTCGACCCTGTTAGTCTCCACCTACTTGATATCCAGTGTATGGTCAACAAAGAAATATGACAAATGAGTCTAGTAGTGATGAAGAAGATGAGGATCATGTGGCAAACACACTACCGCATTAGTGAAGTTTAGAGTCGTAATAGATAATCTAAGTTCTTTACTTTATGACTTTTTTATGGGACTTATTTGTTTTGTGAATGCATGATGACATTGAAATCCTATTATATAATTTATGATTTTTCATTCAATTTCAAATTACGTTGAAGGTGAGTTGCATATTGAGTTGATAAGAGAATATTTAGTAAATGTATTGTATCAGTTGATTGTTGGAAGCTCTTTGAGCTAGATTTAGCTAATTAGAAAGGTATTGAATTAATATGATAGGTGATGAGTAGCTGCAAAAATAGTTACAAGTTGCCAGTTTTTTTCCAGAAAAAGAGACCTCATGAGGTCTCTTTTTTGCATTTTATTTTCCAGAAATTTCATAAAAGAGACCTCATGAGGTCTCTTTTCTGCAGTTTATTTTTTAGAAATGCAGTAAAGAGACCTCATGTAAAGAGACTTCATGAGGTCTCTTTTTGGCAATTTCATTTTTTAGGCTATGAGATTAAGCGGCCTCGTGAGGTCTCTTTTTTTAAATATAAAATAAAAATAAATAATATAATAGTGACCTCATGAGGCCACCTTTATTAAAAATAAAACAAATGTAAATTATGAAATTGTGACCTAATGAGGTCTCTTTTTTAAAAAAATTGGAAAATTTATTGGTGACCTCGTGAGGTCTCTGTTTGGCGACCTCATGAGGTCTCTACAAAATAGCCACCTACATTATAGTGACCTACCGTTGAGGTCTCTTTTTTCAGAAAAGAGACCTCTTAAGTCTCTTTTTACAGTTTTTTTAGTAGTGCTAGTTCTTAAGCTGCATTGAAATAACATCTTGCAAGTGCCAGTAATAACTAGCTTTAAGCAAATACCTAATGATTCTTTTTTTATAATTATGAAATTCTAATGAATAAAGTGTGACTATTTATTGTTTGTCTCCTACAATGTTGCACAGAACATACTCAGTATGTAAGTAAGGAAGGCTACTGATAGGAGTTGAATACGAACGCAATCGTATCACTTTGATGAAAGCAGGACAAATAGCCGGTAGTAAGAAGTTGCAAGCCTATATAAAACTTCAAACATTTTCTTTGCTAATCTATCATAGACAATGCTGCATAATCCAAAGACAAACCCCTTTATTGCAGGTTTGAGGTTTCTTTCAACTGTTTCAAGACGAATCCAAAGTCTATTTTTGGCTGCACGTCAAAGTGCCAGTTTTGTCCGAAAGGACTGTATGAACCTGCCCCAACTCCTCATTTATGTTTAAAGTACGAGCTTGAGCAGGAGTTCCTGTCTCATCATCATACATACTGATATCCTGATTTATGAATGATGCATGTAGGACTTCCGCTACTTCAATAAAGATATAGAGCGATATGGAAATTAAATAACCACACAAAATAAGTGCAGTGAGCAAATGCAGAAGGCCAGACAACTCAGGCTCACTTATATCAGCTTGACTTTGAAGTGAAGAACAACAAAGGAAAAGAAGGAACAAAGTACAACACAAAAGAAGGAATATACATATCCAAAATCCATTCATTTCACATTTTAGTATATACTGAGAAAAGGAGAAGCGAGAATCATGTACATCAATTGACAAAAGCAAGCCAAATAAACACATTTACATACATCATTTGAGTTTATCACAAGTGACACCACATTCAAGTTTGTCCATAGATTCTTGTTACACAAAAGCTATTGTCCTCATGTCCGTCTTACACCAATCATTTTCAATATAGGACATAATCCGAGGTATCAGAAAGTGACACTACACTCAAATATTTGAAGGTCTTCAATTAAGCAAAACTAGCAAAATGAACTTTCCACTTATCTTGAAGTCTGCCATACTTTAAAGTTTATCATTGACGATCATAAACATCATAGTTTGACGCTCAAGTTCACCCATGCGTATAAATAATTCCATCTTTTTGACGTCATCACAAAGAACCATTATTGCTTTGATGCTGCTCTGTGGAGTACAAGTCAAATATAGGGGATTCAATGATGGAATAAATTTGATCACGAAGATCAGATTGGTCACGATTTCCAATCTTGTCAATCAAGGCACCCATTCGTTTGTCTTTACTGTCAATAAAGTTTTTTATAACCTCAACCATACCCTTAAGAAATATCTCAGAATCATTCTCCGGGATCTTTTTTCTTTTCTTGCATTTCTCCTTTTCATTGACATTAGACGGCCTTTTGGTATACTCACCTTGTTTATTAGTTTGTTGAGATCCAGCTTCTTCAGGTTAAAATGCTCCAGCATTTTCATTTTGAGATGCTTCAGGAAATGTAGTAGCTCCAGTAGCATTTTCAGCTTCTCCCGTAGTCACATTAGGTCTATGACTAGAACCAGCTTCTTCATCGCCATCAAGATCAATAGGAAATCCCAAACTCATATCGTTAAACAGTACTGAGGATTGACTCATTTGAATTTCCTCAACAGCATCTAATGGGCCTTCTGCAAACTCCTCTGTTGCTCTATCCTTGCCAAAGATTTCCTCCCAATCCACAAACATCGGCCATTTTTTCGTATTCATGTTTTTGGCATTTGGATCAACCTAGAAAATAATCACAAAATAAAACAAAGCGATATAATATTACTCAGTTAATAACTCTTTCAGAGAACACATATATAAATACATAACTATAATCATGAACAACTAAAAAGCTCTCTAAGTTGTGCAATCGGTATCTTTGAAATCTAAATTTATTGGACACAACTTTTTAGTATTCAACCTAAAAGACTTAATAATGCTCACTGTAGCAGCTATGTTTGGGTTGACACTAATACATATCGAGAAAGGCTTTGGTGGCCCGGGACAGGGTGTGCACTCCCAAAGCAGTAGTTGACTTGAACCTTACCAACATTCAACTCTGGAACAAGACAAATATAGTCGAGATTGGTGGGTAGTTATCCCCTATCAATGTTTATAGTTGAGGATAAATCCTGTCCATAAATTTAGAACACAAGGAGAGTAAAGTCTGAAACAAGATCATTCATTTGTTTATCCATGAGAACACAAGGCTAGTATGATGGATATTATTGAAGTGGATGCAGAAGCATGCTTACTTTTCTAGTGATAGTCGTGGACAGTCCACATGAAACATATTCAACAAATTCACTCACTAGTGAAGAAGTGCAGTTCTAAACAATTAAAAGCATCAGGCAGATAGTGTAAAAACATTATAATAACTTTAATAAAGTATTAATTACCTTTAGGAAGTCATCCCAAAATTTGGGATCATCAACTATTATAGCTCCATCACTGTATTGAAATCCCAATCCACTTCGACTCTTTAGCATAGCTATACTTGCAAAACATTTCTTCCAATATCTTATTTTAGATAAGACATGTGGTTCACCTTTCAATCCGTTGTTAGGATGATGTTCACATAAATAACATTCTAATTCCTTTAGGTATCCTGGCTTGAAGGTTCCATTATCACCTCTCCAACCATTAACACATAACTCTTTTAATCCATCTATAAGAGTTCGTTCTTCTGTTACAGTCCATGTCCTTCTAGTTGAAGGAGTTGAATTTCTTGATCTTTTTGATGTGTGGGAAGATGTTTGACTGCTCATTTTGCCTTTATATTCTTGTGGAATAGATTATAAAAATAAATAGGAAGAAAATAATAATGATAATAACAATAATGCACACATTAAATAGTTGAACAAATCTATAACCTTGTCATGAACTTAAGAACTGATTCTAGAAACACTTGATATAAAAAAATAAAATGTAGGAGAAACTGATATATTCAGGAAGTGGTTGGCTCTCCAGATTAGTAGCTTAAAAGATATTGCATTCAACAGGTGGTCGTGCAAACATTCACAAGTGGAATTATGTCGAGAAACTGACTAGCTTCATGTGGATACATTGTCTACAATACAAAGGTAAGTTCCTTTCTCTATATCCTTTTATGTAGACGTTATCAATTTGTTCCTTTCTCTAATGACCATCTTCATGGTTGCTGGAAATCAAAGATAGGAAGAGTAATACTAATTCCTTTCTCTCTGTATGCATACTTATCATTTAGTTTTCTTTTCCTCTATTAACTTTCAGAAATTATAATCTGCACTAGTGTTGCAGGGTTCTTTTAGTTTTAGGAGATTGAAGTTGTAAAATAAAGTCAAATTTTACTAATAGAGGAAGTGATGAAGAGTAATAATTATAACATATTGAGAAAACCACAAATTTCATAATAACATATGCCAAAAGTTACAAAAAGGATTCAAGACTCCCAATTAACTAGTATAAGATCACTAGATCACTGAAACAGAAGAGAGATTCTAAATTTTGATAAAAGGCTGACCTTAAAAGCCAAGCTAGCTAAATTCATCGCAAAAAAAAAAACTTAACGTGTCATCACTGATTAGATTTTGCATTCCACATTGATTGAGCCAACTCATCCCTCCAAGTGGTCCACTCTTCAGACGATTCAACAACATCAATATGTTCAGGTTGATTCTCAACTCGTTCTTCCATATCCATGTCTAAAGGATCCACATCCATCTCTCTACGGATATAGTTGTGAATCAAACAACAAGCACTTATAATTCTGTTATGAACTTTAACAGAGTACCACGAAGAGCTCCTAAGAATTCCCCAACGCCCTTTCAAGAGACCAAACGCCCTTTCGATAACATTACGAGCCCTAGCATGCTTCATATTAAAAAGTTATTCTCGACATCGAGGTGGGGGGTTGTCACCTTGCCAATCCCTTAGCCAATATCTATACCCTCGGTAAGGTGAAAGAAAACCTTTTTCATTTGTATATCCTCCATCACATAAATAATAATTACCTATAATATAAACATAAAATTTAGTTACTTTTCTATTCTTTTCATGTACAGTTACCTTCTCAAAAAAATAAATACATCATTCTTTTGGTGTTCTTATATGCATATATACATGGCATACCCTCAGGAATTTTTAAACCATTGTGCCGCACTACTGCGTCTCGTAATACACAACCATCAGCAGCTGATCCTTCCCAACCAGGTAACACATAAGTAAAATTGAGATTTCTATCACAAACTCCCAATACATTAGTAGCTATATCTCCCTTCCTTGTCCTGTATCTTGGTTTGTACTCAGATGGAACTCTAATGTGAATGTAAGTACCATCTAGTGCACCTAAACAACCCTATAAAAAATATAGAGTTATCTCGCACTAAAATGAATTCTTAGTAAAATTACATTATTTAGTCATATACAAATGCTAAAATTAATCTCACCTACCTTAAACCATTTTCATCGATCTTCAATCTCATCCTCAAGGATCGGTTTAGGATTGACAAGGAACAATGGAGTTAGTTTGAGTATAGCTCTCAAGCATTCATTAAAAGCTTGACTTACGCTCCATCCAGATCTAATATAATCGACCTTGATAGATCTATTCTTCTCGTGATGAGCCAAGATGTTTAAGAACATTGCTAGCTTTTCACTACTTGACATATATTTACCATCAGTCAAACCTCCGACATCCTTAGTTAATAGAACTAAATTATGAAAGGCATTTCTATCCATTCTTAACTTGTCGATACATACAATGTCACTATCATTTATGATACAATTTAAGTGAGAAATAACTTTTGGTATTCGGACACTCATACGGTACCTAATCTCGTGCACATTTTTGTATTGCCTTCTTAGTGAATGACCATGAATAGCCATAAAAAGGCAACTAAGGACTACAAGAAATTGTTGGCACATTATCTCCTCAAGAATAATATAATCAGTACTCGAAAGATGTTGAAGATCCATAATAACACCTAAGTTTTTCATAAAAATTAGACAAAATCAATACACACAATATGAACAGAAATCTATAAATTTTAAGCATAAATACTAATAGTGACGATGTTGTTTAGAAACTTTCAACCCACAAAATACTAATTAATTTGCAAGCACATTTCAATTCACCTATTTACAACCATTTGGGAACAAGAACGAAAGAAAAGAAGAAAAGAAAAAAGTTCAAACCTGTATAAACCCTACACGGCTAATAGTGACGATGTTGTTCAGAAATTAACCCTACACGCTACGCCTTCTCCATAGCCAAAGAAGAGAAAAGACCGCGAGAGAAAAAGGAAAGGCGCCAAAAAGCAGAATAGCGTGAATTCTTTATCAATTCTAAAGGAGGTATATAGAAATTGAGGGGCAATTCAGTCATTTCGTTTCCTTGTCCAAGTATTAGTAAACCTGGGATTAGTAATCCCTAGATATCCTTTGTATTAGATAAGACCACATATGATGTATTAAGTTATCCATGTATTAGGTATGTTTGAGTTGAATTGTGTAACCAAACATTGTATTAGGAGGATTAAATTTTAATCCAAGGACTATTTTAATTAATACATCCTACCAAACGACTCCTTAGTTAGTTCATTAGCTTTGACGAGAATTATGAGGGAAAAGGAAGATGAAGGGAATTCACGTTTAGAGGTACATTATGGTAGACAAGTCAAAAAAATATTAAGAGTGATTTTGTTGATAAAAAAAGTCTGATTTTATTGATACAAAATAAAATTCAATAATTTTACTAGATAAATTCTCAAAGTTGAGTGAACTTTTGAGATATTAACTCCAACTTTAAATAGGAGGGGCAAATAAAGGCGAGCAACCCCATCCAACCTCTATATTGATGCAACATGTGTTTATGCATCTCTCTCAAAAGCACAAGTTTTAGGTCGCATATGTATAAAACCTTGGCTCAAAATTACAAACATATCAGAATCAAGCTATCATCACATCAAAATGATAGTAATCAAACTGACAACAGACTAAAAGAATTCAACATCCTAATGCCAACTTAAATCAAAACTAACAAAAGGTGGAAATACCATCTCAGCACAAGTGCACGACAGAGCATTATCGCAGCAGCGGCCAACCAGCATTATAATGAATAAATGGATTACAAAAGTTGCAACAGAACCAAGGAGAAACATACAAAGTCAAAGAAAGAACAATCCAGTAACAATTGTTGATTCGTACCAGCCCCAAAAGCTACTTATGGTATGAGTTCCACACACAAACATCACAAAATAAGATCAAAACCACATAATGTCTACAAGTTGACAAGCCTTTCGAATAGAGTTTAACAACAGACCAATATCACGTCTTAGCCGACCTCCTGTCCCAACAAATATTAACATTTCTCTTCGACAAAGTAAAGAGAACATCCAATGTTGTACTAGAGATGTTTATTTAGTTGGCGCGGCTTTTGAAAACATCCAGACCCATCTCAGTAGGATCAGTTGCTTGCAGCTCAATCTGAATTCCGTCCAGCTCCCTCTTAAATCTATCCTTGGAACTAGCATAGATCATTTTGCTTCTAACCTTAGAGGTATCGGGACACCTATGCAAAACACACCGAACATAAACAAATATGAATAGTTAGTGAGCACACTCCAAAGACGAGCAATAAAAGTATATATTTTTTTGTGATAACTACAGGCAATACAAGTATATAAATACTTGATTATACTAAGAACGAAGCCAATCATTCAACAATACCATGCAATAAAGAAAATCCTGCTCTTTGGGACACTCTCCTTTGTCAGAAAGTCAAAATCATACACTGCATAACGACACTCATCTGCAGGCAGGTGTGTACAGAAGTCCTCATAACTTTCAGCTGGCTCACCAAGTTTTTCCACAATGATTTGCTTTTCCTCAATCTTGAATACTATGAAGCGGAAAGCCCTTTTAGTTTTCAACTCCAAAAATTTCAGTTTGCAATCGTCGTGCACAGCCATGCCTGATGCAGCGTTAGCCTACAAAGAAAATCCAAGGTGAATAAAGTTTCTTCATAACATTACAACAAACTAGAAGCAAATTATTCTATAGATACTTGTACAATGTACATATATATGTTAAAACTTAAAACAACTAACCAATACATGTGAACGACTCCAACTATATCCAAGCATAGCAGGTTGACAACCAATATAACAGTTAAACTATGATTAATATTCTGAATACTACAATAGCTTGAATAAAGTAGATATAGATATAAGAAATCATGTATACGATCCCAATAAGGTTTAGTAGTGTTGGCATTGATTGATTCACCCAATATCAATGAAGATGTTTCATGCCTTTTTGTTCATGGAACTGACAACAATGAATTAAAATTTAAAAAATGAGGCAAGTAAAATGCACAAGAGATTTAATTTAAATTTTTTTAAACAAACAAGAAAATACACTCTTTTTATAGTTAAGAAAATACACATCATTTCTACTTGTATCTGATAAATGAATATGCACTAGCCCAATGTGAGCCATCGCGCTTTGAAGCTATTTTTTTTAAAACCAACACGACAATACGAGGATGATCCCTATTTAGCAGTAAAAAAGTCATAATGTGTGCAGGAAATTATCGAATGGACTTGATATGAGGTAGCTGGAAAATTTGCTTCACAACTAAAATAACTTAGCACCTACAATGAACTCCATTATTTCAAAGGGCACTAGGTCTCAGCTTGGCAGGAAGAATGGCATGGAACAGAAGCCACATACAGCTTGGAAATGAAACATAAACTATAAATTAAGTACAGAAAATTTTAATTAGACGTTCTTTAAATTGAATACCACACATTGACCACAATTTTTCGAGAGAATGAATTTCAAGTTCCTAAACATATGTGCTTTCTGGAAAAATCTCAACTCTGTATATATGGACCCCATACTTTTGAAAAAGTTCAACTCCATACATACACAACAAATACGCATCAGGTATACTGCTACATGGCTACATCCCAACAACCTGGATTAAATTCAAACTATAGCCAAAAAGATGTCAACAACCAAATGTTCATGGATCAAACCAATAATACATACTCCATTTTCAGAAAAAACATCCCCAACAACCAAATGTTCATGGATCAAACCAGTAAACAACACTCCATTTTAACAAAAATGACCTCAACAACCAAATGCTCATGGATCAAACCAGTAAATCAGAGTCCATATTTTTAGACAAAAAGTTCTCAACAACCAACTGCTCATGGATCAAACCAGTAAAACAGACTCCATTTTTTTTGATAAAAAGTCCTCAACAATCAAATGTTCATTGGATCAAATCAGTAAAACAGACTCCGCTTTTCGACAAAAAGTAGTCAGCAACCAAATGCTCATCGGTCAAATCAGTAAAACAAACTCCATTTTTTAGACCTCAACAACCAAATGCTCATGGATCAAACCAGTAAAACAATCTCAAATCCCATGGATTGAAATACATCGAATCCGATCCATCATCATTAAACCAAAACCTAGGGTTTCCGCCACACAAAACACACAGATTCACAGATCAAATCGCCAAAAAAAAAAGATCAGCACACAAATAAAGTACAACAGACTAACTAAAACAAAACAAAACCAGTAGATATACTCAACGATTCTTCTCGTTCTAAGTTGAATTACTATCACAACACAGCAAAAATGAACAATCAAAACAGCATAAATCAACAAAAAGTAAGTCTTACCATGATGAATCCGAAGGATCTGAGCTGATATTTTTTGAACTTTTTTGTGTAGGTAGATGTAGAGAGAGAGAGCTAGGGGAGCGTTGAGGACTAGAAGAAGACTTGTAGAGATAACAAAGGCAATTTGTCTGAAGAATCCCGAATTCTACCCTTGCTATTCGGTGGATACCACCCACCCCTACTTGTACCCCCTGACCCTACTAAATATCATGATGGCGGTCATACTTTGAAGCTACAAATAGTTGTGCCAATTGTTACACGCCACGTGCAACGTTGAATTGACTGGAATACCCCTTTAGACTCATTCATGCATTTGTTTGTCCAAATTGAGTTAAAAAATATATTTGTTCCGTCCAACAATAGTTGTCTACTATACTATTTTGAGATGTACAATAATATTTGTACACGGTATAAAATTAATGAATAATTTTATACTTAGTTCCTTATTTACCCTTATCATTAATTATAATTATTTTCCTAATACATTTTTCAATACATTGTATGTATTATATTCAATGTGTGATATGATAAAATTATGGCCAAACACATATACAACCCCTTTAACTTGTCCACATTTTTCATTTTGGCACTTTATCTTAGCCTTGTTCCATTTTAACCCTTGAACTCCATTTTTTATGTTCCATTTTAACACGAAATACTATTTTTATGATTTATTTATTTTTATATATATTCTTCAATTGCAACTTCTTATTTTAAATTGACATGTGTCATTTAATTTTAGTTAAAAAATTAAAAATTAACAAAAAATAATTCTTTTTAAAAAATAATAATTTCTTTTTAAGAGTGTTATGTATTTTTGTGTGAAAAATAACTGACGAAATTGTGTTGGTTTTCTTTCTTTAAAATCACTGACAACCTAACAAAGTCAGTCGAGTTTTAACATTGTTTAGTAGTGTTATTAGCAATGAACAAGAGTCTTTTTTTAGTAGTGTTATTAACTAAGTCAGTCTAGTCTTTTTGAAGATGGGTTTTTTTATTCGTATTGATTTATATTAAAAATTAAAAGTGAGTATTTGCGTTAAATTTAGATAGCCTAGATGATAAGAAAAAAAAAGTAGTGTTATTTAATTTGATTGAATGTTAAAGAAAGAAAATCAAAGAACTTTCGTCAATTTATTTTCATGCAAAAATACAGAGAAATATCAAAAAATAATATTATTGTTTGAAAAATTTTATGTTCGTTCACGAATGTTTAATTTTTTTAATTAACAGGCACACGTCTATTTTTTAAAAATAAGAAATTGCAATTGAAGAACATAAATAAAACAAATCATAAAAATTAGTATAAGTGTTTAAATGGTACAGAAAAAATGGAGTTTAAGGGTTAAAATGGAACAAGGCTAAGTTGGAGTGTCAAAATGAAAAATGAGGGCAAGTTTGAGGGGCTGTATATGTGTTTGGCCTAAAATTATTCTTCTATTTATAATTTCTTAAGAGGTGTGCAAAATTAATAATGAACAACTATGTTGGACAAAAGGAGTAATAAAGGTATGATAGATAAATGTGTTATATTTAGTTTGATCTTAATATTTATGTTCTTCCATTTTAATATATAAATATGTATTTAAATTTATATAAGATTGAAACAATTTGTTCGATATGGCGTTTAATGTGATGATTTGCCTAAGATACATTTGTATGGATTGGTATCATGTTCTATATGGCGTATAATTAGATTGAATCAATTTGCTCTTTGTAATCCCAAACTTCTGAACTACCTCACTAAATTTTCCAAACCAAGCATGTGGACTTTGTTTCAGACCATACAAGGATTTCTTCAAGTGACAAACTTTCTCATTCCCCCCCTAAGCAAAAAAATCAGATGGTTGCTTCATATACACTTCTTCTTGGAGATCACCACGAAGAAATGCATTCTTGATATTCAACTGATGTAACGGTCAATTCTTAGAAGCAGCTAGAGAAATAAATAAGAGAACGGAAATGAGTTTGGCCACTGGAGAAAAAGTATCAGAATAATCCACCCCATAAGTCTGAGCATATCATTTAGCCACTAGTATTGAAACGACCCCAAAAATGCCCGAAAATGTGCTTCGGAAACACCTATAATTGTAATTTCCATATATCTCAAAATCCGTGCATGAATTCGGAAATTCGACTTCATATTCTTATTCAGGGGGTCAAATTGAGTGGGAAATGGGTCTAACCCGAATTTTAGAGCAACCGTATCAAAATTTGAAAATCGCAAAAAATGCGATTTGGAGGGTCAACTTTAAAGGGGAATATATCTTAGCACACAAGGAACTGGAAGGGCCACACCCTATTAAATTAAAGCCCTTTGAGTTAGCTTTCCAACGCACTTGGTTTCACCTTATTCCGAGTTAGGATGAAGAAGTTATGACCATTTTCGTAAAACCTGTCTGTGCAGAATGGCAAATTCCGGTGAGCTTTTTTTTTTAGCGGGTTGGGGACGTTTTTTATAAATGTCCCATACTTAGTCATATTTTTTTTCTAACTTCAAAACACTCAAAAACACTCTCTAAACCCTCTCCAAAATTCCACCAAGATCCTCAACCAAATTCAAACATCTCAAGCTCTAATTCCGGATTCAAGACTTAATCTCAAGCTTCAATTCCCCATTCCAATCTTCATCAAGGATTCTCCAAAGTTGAGGTATGTGGGTTTGATTGTGAAAACCTTCCTTTCCACAAGTCCAACCACTTATCCTCTATTTTTACTTCAAGTTTATGGGTCATTATGGTTATTTATGAACTCTTGAAGTATGAAATTACTACTACACACCCTATTATGGTCTATTTTGCATATTATCATGAAATGAAATTTTTATGTGATGTTTATGGTTTTCATGCTTCCATGATCAAATTATGAAGGTTGATTTATATATATGTATGTTGTTGGTGGGCTGATTTATATGGATTTTGGAATTGATTGTACAAGTTGTGTATTATGCTTGAGCTTGACTCATCTATGGTATTTTTGTATCATTCTCTTTTTCTCTTGCTCCCTTAGTCCCGATTTCCCCTTGATTATGCTTATCGTTTATGGTCATTTTAATTGCTTCCGCGACCAAGGATGTGTAATGATATGCTATGAGGCTTGTTTGGGGTTCCTTCGGGTTCCCTATTCGCCGGTTACGTCTAGGCCCTAGGCTTGGGTCGTGACAAGCTTGGTATCAGAGCTAGGTTGATAGATCCTCGGAGTCCAACACATCGCGTTGATTAGAGTCCGATTCATGGTTGTGTTGTGCACCACAACTATGAGTAGGAGGCTATGAGACGTTTTAGGAAATGTTTCCCTTCTCCTTGTTCCAAGTCGTGCTGTAGAGTTGAATTAAGTTTTTCCCTAACGGTTGTTCTTTGTTATGCTAGACCATGCCTAATACAAGAGGAAGACGAGCCCGCGCACCCGAGGAACAACCGACCAATGGGGATCTTCGGGATGCCCTTACTTTATTTGCACAAGCTATGGCTAATCAAGCCAACCACGGGGCCCAAGCCCCTCAGGCTCCTACCCCGGCATCTCGGGTGAGAGACTTCGTGCGGATGAATCCCCCGAAATTCTATGGGTCTAAGTTAGATGAAGACCCTCAAGAGTTCATTGATGAAGTCCACAAGATATTAGCTATCATGGGCATGAGGTCAGAAGATAAGGCGGAGTTGGCGGCCTACCAATTAAAAGGGGTGGCCCAAATATGGTACAACCAATGGAAGGAAGAAAAGGGGGCAAACTATGTGGTGCCTTGGGAAGAGTTCAAAACGGCTTTTCTTAATCGATTCTTTCCTCTTGAGCTTAGGAAAGCCAAATTGGTGGAGTTCATGAATTTAAAACAAGGGTCTATGAGTGTGAGGGAGTATGCCCTCAAGTTTAACCAACTTTCAAGATATGTTCCACACTTGGTTGCCGACTCACGATCTAGAATGAACAAATTCGTGATGGATGTGTCCGACCTAGTGAGTGAAGAATGCCGGTCCGCAATGTTGATTAGTGACATGGACTTGTCCCGCTTGATGGTCTATGCCGAACAAATGGAGGAGGAGAAGTTGAGGAAGAGGAGGGGTCATGAGGCCAAGATGGCCTGTTTTGAGGGCAAGTTCCAAAGTCGAAGGGGAGGCCAGTTTCATCAAGGCCAAGGGTCTTCTCATGCACCCCATAAGGGGTTTTCCAATGACGTTCCAAGGGCCCAAGGTGTTGGTGGTATGGGTCCTATTGATGTATGTCCGAAGTGTGGTAACGGCCATGGTGGCCCGTGCTTGAGAAATACTGGTACTTGCTACAGTTGTGGGGAAATTGGGCATAAGGCAATGGATTGTCCTCGAAATCGCAACAAGGGTAAGGAGGTCCGTCCACAAGGTTCCAATGCGGTTCCTTTGGGGAGAGAGGGCCGACAAGATGGTGCCCCAAGGCACAATCGATTTTATGCTTTGCATGGGAGGCAAGGGGTCGATAAAGTCCCCAACGTCGTTATCGGTATGTTGAAAATCTTTGACTTTGATGTATATGCATTAATTGATCCGGGTGCCTCTCTTTCTTTTGTCACCCCCTTTGTTGCCAACAAGTTTCATGTTGAACCCGACTTGTTGCGTGAGTCATATAAGGTGTCTACTCCTATTGGTGCATATATTGTTGCTAGGAAGGTCTATAGAAATTGTCCTATTTGCATCTTGCATAAAATATTGCCTTGTGATCTTGTTGAGTTGAACATTGTCGATTTTGATGTTGTTCTTGGGATGGATTGGTTGCATGCATACTATGCTTCCATTGATTGTAGAACCCGTAGGGTCAAGTTCCAATTCCCAAGTGAACCCATTCTTGAGTGGGAAAGCCAAAATGTGGTAGTCAAGGGTAGGTTCATCTCTTGCATTAAAGCCCGTAAGTTGATCTCTAAGGGGTGTCTCTATCACCTTGTGAGGGTTAGAGATGTAGAGTCCAAAACCCTTCTTATAGAGTCGGTTCCGGTCGTAAATGAATTCCTTGATGTCTTTCCTAATGACCTTCCCGGTGTTCCTCCCGAAAGGGAAATAGATTTTGGCATAGACCTCATCCCCGATACTCAACCCATTTCTATTCCCCCTTACCGTATTGCCCCGGCGGAGTTAAAGGAGTTGAAGGAACAATTAAGGGACTTGTTGGAGAAGGGTTTTATTAGGCCTAGTCAATCACCATGGGGTGCACCGGTGTTGTTTGTGAAAAAGAAAGATAGGTCCCTTAGGATGTGTATTGATTACCGGCAACTCAATAGGGTCACCATCAAGAATAAATATCCTCTTCCTAGGATTGATGACTTGTTCGACCAATTGCAAGGGGCTAGCCACTTCTCTAAAATTGATCTTCGGTCCGGGTATCATCAAGTGAAGGTGAGGGAGTGTGACATTCCCAAGACAGCCTTCCGGACTAGGTATGGGCATTATGAATTTGTGGTCATGTCCTTTGGGTTGACCAATGCACCGGCTATCTTCATGGACCTAATGAATAGGGTCTTTAAACCCTACCTTGATTCCTTTGTTGTAGTCTTCATTGATGATATTTTAATCTATTCGCATAGCGAGGAAGAACATATGGGTCACTTGAGGGTTGTGTTGCAAAGATTGAGAGAGGAGAAGTTGTATGCCAAGTATGAAAAGTGTGAATTTTGGTTGAGGGAGGTTGCCTTCCTAGGTCATGTGGTGTCGGGGGATGGTATTAAGGTAGACCCTAAGAAGACCGATGTGATTAGAAATTGGCCTAGGCCATTGACCCCGTCGGATATTAGGAGCTTCTTGGGCTTAGCGGGTTACTACCGGAGATTTGTGAATGAGTTTTCTTCTATTGCTTCTCCCATGACTAAGTTAACACAAAAGAAGGCTAAGTTTGAGTGGACCGACGAGTGCGAAAGGAGTTTTCAAACCTTGAAAGATAAACTTGTGTCCGCTTCTATATTGTCACTACCGGATGGGCTTGAGGGATTTGTTGTGTATTGTGATGCTTCTAGAGTTGGCTTGGGTTATGTCCTAATGCAAAATGGTAAGGTGATAGCCTATGCTTCTAGACAACTCAAAGTGCATGAAAAGAACTATCCTACGCATGATCTTGAATTAGCCGCGGTGGTGTTTGCTTTAAAGATTTGGCGTCATTATTTGTATGGGGTACATGTTGATGTGTTCACCGATCATAAGAGCCTCCAATATGTCTTCACCCAAAAAGATCTCAACTTGAGACAAAGAAGGTGGCTAGAATTTCTTAAAGATTATGATATGAGTGTGCATTATCATCCCGGTAAAACTAATGTGGTGGCGGATGCTTTGAGTAGGGTGTCTATGGGTAGCCTAGCTCATGTTGATATTGGTGATAGGGAAATAGCTAGGGAGGTGCATCGGTTGGCTAGGTTGGGGGTTAGGTTGGAAGAGGTTGGTAATGGTGGTGTGATCGTTGTTGATGGTGCTAGGTCTTCCTTGGTTGATGAGGTGATAGCAAAACAAGATCTTGACTCTTCCTTGTTAGAATTGAAGGCCTTGGTGAAAGAGGGCAAGGTGGAAGTTTTCTCCCAAGGGGGAGATGGTTCCCTTAGGTACCAAGGTAGGTTGTGTGTGCCTTGTGTTGATGGTTTGAGGGAGAAAATTCTTGAGGAGGCTCATAATTCTTCCTACTCCATTCACCCCGGTTCCACCAAAATGTATAGAGATTTGAGGGATGTGTATTGGTGGGGAGGCATGAAGAAGGACATTGCCAAATTCGTCTCCGGTTGTCATAGTTGTCAACATGTCAAGGCCGAACATCAAAGGCCGGGTGGTCTAACCCAAGACATAAAGATTCCTACTTGGAAGTGGGAAGAAATTAATATGGATTTTGTAGTTGGTTTACCCAAGACTAGAAAAAGGTTTTGATTCTATTTGGGTGGTGGTTGATAGGATGACAAAATCGACTCATTTTCTACCGGTAAAGACAACATATAGGGCGAAAGATTATGCAAGGTTATATATTCATGACTTGGTAAGGTTGCATGGGATTCCTCTATCCATCATATCGGACCGTGGTACTCAATTTACTTCACACTTTTGGAAGTCCTTTCAAAGGGGTCTAGGTACGAGAGTTAAGCTTACTACGGCCTTTCACCCGCAAACGGATGGACAAGCCGAAAGGACTATCCAAACACTTGAGGATATGCTTAGGGCTTGTGTATTGGAGCTTAAGGGTAGTTGGGATGATCATCTTTCATTGATTGAGTTTGCCTATAACAATAGCTATCATTCTAGCATCGGTATGGCTCCTTTTGAGGCTCTCTATGAGAGGCGTTGTAGATCACCGGTTGGGTGGTTTGAGGTTGGTGAGGTGGCCTTGTTAGGACCAGATCTAGTTATGGAGGCTCTTGAGAAGGTTAGGATGATTAGAGAAAGATTGAAAATGGCCCAAAGTCGCCAAAAGTCCTATGCCGATGTGAGGAGAAGGGCTCTTGAATTTCGAGTTGGTGATTGGGTCTATTTGAAGGTGTCACCCATGAAGGGTGTGGTTCGTTTTGGTAAGAAGGGCAAGTTGAGCCTAAGATACGTGGGACCTTATAAGGTGATGAGGAGAATTGGCAAGGTAGCTTATGAGTTGGAATTGCCTAGCGAAATGGATTTGGTTCATCCGGTATTTCATGTGTCTATGTTGAGGAAGTGTGTGGGTGATCCGAATGCCATTGTGTCTCTTGATGTTGTGGGTGTTGTTGAAGATAATTTGACCTATGAAGAGGTTACGGTCCAGATTTTAGATAGACAAGTGAAGAGGTTGAGAAACAAAGATGTGGCTTCCGTTAAAATCCTTTGGAGAAATCAACAAGTTGAAAGTGCTACTTGGGAGGCCGAAGCGGACATGCAAAGGCGATATCCTTATCTTTTCCACTCCACTCAAGCCTAAGGTATTGATCTAAGCCCTTTATAAAATCTTAGGTCTTAAGTTCAGCCCCCATGTCATTGCATACATTCATGTTTAAATTGACAAGTTCATTGTGGTTTTACAACTATGTCGAGGTTTTTGAAATAAGGTTTAAGTGCATTGTTGCATCCTTATGTGGGCTGATATTACCATGTTTGTGTCCCTCATGTACGTTTCTTTAACATTCGGGGACGAATGTTCCCAAGGGGGAGATATTGAAACGACCCCAAAAATGCCCGAAAATGTGCTTCGGAAACACTTATAATTGTAATTTCCATATATCTCAAAATCCGTGCATGATTTAGGAAATTCGACTTCATATTCTTATTCAGGGGGTCAAATTGAGTGGGAAATGGGTCTAACCCGAATTTTAGAGCAACTGTATCAAAATTTGAAAATTGCAAAAAATGTGATTTGGAGGGTCAACTTTAAAGGGGAATATATCTTAGCACACAAGGAACTGGAAGGGCCACACCCTATTAAATTAAAGCCCTTTGAGTTAGCTTTCCAACGCACTTGGTTTCACCTTATTCTGAGTTAGGATGAAGAAGTTATGACCATTTTCGTAAAACCTGTCTGTGCAGAATGACAAATTCCGGTGAGCTTTTTTTTTTAGCGGGTTGGGGACGTTTTTTATAAATGTCCCATACTTAGTCATATTTTTTTTCTAACTTCAAAACACTCAAAAACACTCTCTAAACCCTCTCCAAAATTCCACCAAGATCCTCAACCAAATTCAAACATCTCAAGCTCTAATTCCGGATTCAAGACTTAATCTCAAGCTTCAATTCCCCATTCCAATCTTCATCAAGGATTCTCCAAAGTTGAGGTATGTGGGTTTGATTGTGGAAACCTTCCTTTCCACAAGTCCAACCATTTATCCTCTATTTTTACTTCAAGTTTATGGGTCATTATGGTTATTTATGAACTCTTGAAGTATGGAATTACTACTACACACCCTATTATGGTCTATTTTGCATATTATCATAAAATAGAATTTTTATGTGATGTTTATGGTTTTCATGCTTCCATGATCAAATTATGAAGGTTGATTTATATATATGTATGTTGTTGGTGGGCTGATTTATATGGATTTTGGAATTGGTTGTACAAGTTGTGTATTGTGCTTGAGCTTGACTCATCTATGGTATTTTTGTATCATTCTCTTTTTCTCTTGCTCCCTTAGTCCCGATTTCCCCTTGATTATGCTTATCGTTTATGGTCATTTTAATTGCTTCCGCGACCAAGGATGTGTAATGATATGCTATGAGGCTTGTTTGGGGTTCCTTCGGGTTCCCTATTCGCCGGTCACGTCTAGGCCCTAGGCTTGGTTCGTGACAAGTATGGCTTTAAGCCTCACCACGATACCATCAGGATTTACTTTAACTGTAAAAACTCATTTACTTCTCACTGCCTTTTTCCCTTTTGGTAAGTCCACCAAACCCCAAGTGTAATTTTCATCTAATGCATGTATCTCCTCGAGAATTGCATCATACCACCTAGAGTAACTCAAAGCTTCTTGAACTGTTTTGGGTACAACAATAGAATCTAGAGAAGCAATCAAAGAGCAAAATGCGGGAGACAAGTGGTCATATGAGATAAAATTAGCAATGAAATATACTAATTGACACTAACGCTTACCTTTGCAAAGAGCAATGGGAATGTCAAGATTTTATGTTGGAGAGGGATTGATCAGAGGAGGATCTGATGACAAAAGAGTTGGTGTTGGACATGTATCATTGGTCGCTTATCGCCTGAAATAAACTTGAATTATCGGCGGCTTTATTTGAGCAGGAGGAACATCATAAGACATATTTTAAGTTAACTGCTCAACACTATCACAAACTTCTTTATGGTATTCTGAGCTCGATGGAGTGGTCTTATAAATGAGTCATTCTTTTTCTTCCTGCCCCTGAGTGGGAGAAGTGTATGGAGAAGGAAAAAAGAAATGTTCTCAGAGAACACCACATATATTGACACCATATATCTGTTAAGGGTTGGAGAGTAGCACCAGTAACCCTTCTGTAAGCGAGAATATCCCAAAAAACACACTTCAAAGCCTTTGGATCTAGTTTAGTAACACAGGGTCGCATATCACAAACATAACAAGTACTTCCAAACACCTTTGGAGCTAATGAAAATAATGGCTTATTTGGAACGAGGACACCATAGGGAATATCATCATTAACCACTATGGATGGCATGCGATTAATTAAAAAGCTAGTTGTGGAAACCGCATCTGCCCAAAATTACTTAGGTACCTTCATTTGGAATAGCAAAGCACGAGCAGTCTCAAGAAAATGTCTATTTTTCCTCTCAGCTACTTCATTTTGAGAAGGTGTATCCATACACGAAGATTGATGAAGAATACCTTATTGATTCATATAGTTTTGAAATGATGCTGACACAAATTCTTTAGCATTATCACTCCTCAATATATGTATAGAAACATTAAATTGTGTCTTAATCTCACCATAAAAATTAGAGATATGGGAGAACACTCCAGAACAAGTTTTCATAAAGTAAATCCATGTCATTCGGAAAAAAAAACATCCACAAAAGTAACAAAATATTTGAACCCAACTTTAGACACAATCGGACAGATCCCCAAATATTTGAATGAACTAACTCAAAAGCAAAATCATCCCGCTTATTATTTCTAGGACTTAACGAGCTTTTATGGTGTTTTGCAAAATGATAAGACTCGCAATCTATTGAAGGAACATTATGAAATCGAGGACATAATTTCTTCAAAATCGGTAAGGAAGGATGTCCCAAATGACAATGTGTTTCAAATGATAAACGATATTGGATCAAGCAACTGATGGAGGCGCCTATTCATCAATAATGTAGAGACCGTCTAATACATGTCCTTTATCAATAATCTACTTTGTCATAGATCCTAAAAAAGACAATAATCAAGAAATAATGAGACAAAACATTGTTGTTGGTTGGTAAGTTTACTCAAATAAATCATATTAAAGACAAGACTAAGGAGGCCTAACACAGAGGACAAAGTAATAGATGAAGTGGGGTTAACAGTTCCATATCCCTCAATGGTACAACTAGATCCATCAGCTATGGTATGGTACTTTATGTGATCGGAATGTAGAGATTATTTTAGGATTAACTTTCATGTGATATGTGGCACCCAAATCAATGATCCAGCTGCTTGAGGAGGAAATGAGACATTTGTTACCTGACTCAATAAGGGCAAGGGCTGGAGCGGTTTCATTCAGTGATACTTAATACTTTGTAAGCCGAGAATACTCATCAGTTGGGATTGTAACAATTAAGGATGAACTAGAAATGGCAACAACAGTGGCAGTCTGAGTTTGAAGTTGTTGGTTGCGAATATGTAATTTCTTACAATAACGACAATTATTGTCATTATTCCATCTCCGAACATCATTGTATCCTCATTTGTTATTGTTCCATCTTCCAACATTATTGTTGTTGTTCCACCTTCCATCATCATTGTTATGATTCCACTTCCCTACCTCCTTGTTATTATTCTATCTCCCTACCTTATTGTTGTTGTTCCATCTCCATGCATCATTGTCATTGTTCCATCTCCATGCATTATTTCTTCCTCCTCCTCCTTTTGCAATAAGCACATTGATCTGCTGGTTGGATGGAGTACTCTCTGTGTGCAACACCTGACTGAAAACATCTTTGAGAGAGCTGATCTCAGAACTGGAAAAAATCTATGATTTAGCAATCTCAAACTCAGATGGGAGTTCAGCTAAAAAACTCATTATCGCCATTTGTTCTCTCTGAGCCTGCTGCACCTTGATATTAGTACTGAATGGTAAAAGTACATTCAATTCCTCATAGGTTTTCTTGAACTCCATGAAGTATGTAGTAAGTGACTTAGCTTCAATCTCAGAACGATATAAAGCCTTACAAACTTCATAAATCTAAGATAAGTTACCTTTGCCAGAATATAAATACTTCAAATAATCCATAAACTCTTTCACAAACTCACAGTGATGAACCAAACCAACTACTTCATTGGCAAAAGAGTTTATAATTTGCAAGAGTAGTCTAGCATCATATCTAAGTCAAGTCTTTTTAGTATCATCAGTTGGAGGATCTTGGATAAGATGGTCATCCTTTTCAACACTATGCAAGTAGATCCTGATTTTTCTACTTCAATCTAAATAATTAGACCTATTTAATTTATTATCAATAATTTTAGACAATGTTGAAACAATACCAGTCATGGCAGATTTATCGTCAGACATTATAACTAAGTTTAGCCAAGAAGTTGATCAAGAAGAGCAAATGATAAAAAAATATGACACCAAAGTGATTGAAAAGAGCAAAAAAATCGACACCAAAACTGAACACAAGCAGCCACTGAAGCGCAAAGCAATTTCTATTTCTTACGTCACAGATGTAAAGGATAAAAATCGAACTTGAAAGTGAAGAAATTATTATCATATAGTGATTCAACACCAAAAATCAATCTGGAGTACGTTAAAACGGATGAGGCGATGTTGGGACAGCAAGCTCAGATGTATTCTACCCAGTCCCAAGTAGTCGAAACCTTTTCCCAAGATCCTAGGAACAGTTCCAAAATTTCTGAACCAAGATCTTGAGCCCTAATGGCTCTGATACCATGAAGTTTATAGAACTGAACTTCTTAATTATTATATTAACATTACATGTATATATGCAGTAGAAAGAAGCGTCATCAAAGTTAAGAAAATACCCTACATATTTCTTATGATTCCTACAGATCTCTCCTATCTATATAAGGTAAACAAATATATTTACAATATTCTGTAACAAGTCCAAATCTCCGCTTAGGAAAGAAGTCCAAGTTAACTTTTTGCGAAAGGGAAAATGACTTTCTGTTAGAGAGTGATTGAGAGAAATTTTTAGTTGGGAGCCATTATTTTGCAGCTAGGAGACATTGTTGTTATGTTTTCTAGTTATGAGCCATTGTTGTGTGGTCCCTTTTGAGCAGTTCCTTCTTTTCCTTTTTAGATGATTTAAAGGCGATAACTCTCTTTTCACCAGGGAATTGGGGCTTAGAGCTATGAGCTATAACATAGATAAGTTTATTATTTGCTTAAACTATATCCAATAATATCATCATTAAGCTTAGTTCTTATTCTTTGTAGAGGCTATATTAGATTCTTGAGTTGATTGGATACTCTCTTAAATACTAATGGAACCAAATATGAGAGTATTTTCATGTCTTAAGAATTATAGTTGAAGGATTGTGGCTTTAGTTTGGATATTTAGGAAATCATAGTAAGAATTAGGAATTGTAATGGACACAAATGCACGATCGATCTCAATCATCTCATAACCATAGTCATTGTACATTGCTGGTCTTTCTCCCGTAACAAAACATTTCTCTTTGAGATCAAGTTAGACGATAGATTAGGAATTCGAGAGGCAAGTTGAAATGGTGAAACTATTCTGTTACATGAATACAACTGATTGTAGATTTTATATTGACCCGCATAAAGTACATAGCCAACAAATATGTTGATATAAGATGCAAAAAATAAAAATAAAATAGCCCAAGGGCATTGGCTTTAGCTGTTTATTTTATTACCTATGATAATATTCTGACAATATGGTATAAGAACCTCTCACAAATGTATCTTTTGTTTTATAGCTCTCTAATTTTATTTTTGCAGCCCTCTTAAGTTTAATTTTTTACTATATTTTTGAAGATACCTCAAAATACTTCTTTGCTATGTGGTTTCTTGAATAGCCAAGGATGACTACCAAGCAGTGGAGTGTAGCTCCAGTTCATTGAAATGATCAAGACATGTTTGAAGATACATACATTTGATATGTCTAATATTATTTTTGATAATGTACTTGTATCTTTTACACGTGGTAGAGATAAGCATCTTATTAAGCACAATAATGTATACAAAAGATATTTTATATATGCAACAATAGCTTCCTGGTAACTTCATATCTGAATGAATTTAGAATGCTCAATTGCTTGAGTATCAGTTTTCATTTGCAAGGACTGTTGCTTTAGTTTATAGGTACGTGTTTTTAGACTGATAACTTCATATCTGAATGAATTTAGAATGCTCAATTGCTTGAGTATCAGTTTTCATTTGCAATGACTGTTGCTTTAGTTTATAGGTTAGTGTTTTAGTTTGGAAAGCATACACCTAAGTGGTTATACTTCTTTCGTTACCTATGCACTTACTGATACCATGTAAGTATCGACAACACTAATTAAATTCTACTATTAGTGTGATTTATAATAGTGACTCCAGAAGCCTCGGGCATTTTGGTATGGTTTGATATAATTTTGAGTTTCATGTCACAAATTTGACAGTGTTGGACTTGTGCTAAGCACTGAACATTAAACCAAATCATCATAAAAATGTGACATGTTCATGTTAGTTCCTGATATACTGTTGCAGGTGTATGAATCAGATAGTGTTTCTCTATATAAAAAGCCACCACTATTGATGATGGAACAACTAATGAGAGTGTTTCAATTGTCTTTGTTCGGGTAACATAATTTATGTCGATTCTTGAAACTCAATACTCTGGGGACACAATCATCATAGTCTCACCATAGTCTGACAATTTGAGAATTCTGCAAGCTGCTTTAACAAGGCTTGATCTTCAAAGGCAAGTGACTTTAACAATATAATTTTGCTTGCAATATAGGTTACTCTCATAGTTAATTGGTTTGGTTTCTTATAATTATTTAATGACCATGTCAGTCTTATCTATTTTTCAAGCACATGGATCTTTCTTTTAGGTCAGGTAAAGTTAGATTTATTGACGCTAGTAGCATACTTAACTATAAGCAATATGCATCCACAATTTATAAATGCTTAAACCCCCTAGTTGTACATGACTCTATACTCCTAAGCTTGGATATCACCAACAAGAATGCATGTGAGCTATGTGAACTTTATCATTTGTATACTGTTGGATTCAACATCATATTTTATTTATATCATTGATCTTGACATTCGACTTCTGACGTTTTCTTTCTCTGAACTCTAATTGAAGTTTTAGTTGAAAAGTTCCTTATAGAGTTGCTCCTATAACATTCACTAAAACATCCATTGATGTTTCATGTAAATGTGAATCATCGATTTACTTGTATATAATATAAATCATCATCATCATTTTCAACCATAAATGTTTAATATTTGAACTTCAACATGATCATTTCGTATTATTGTTGGTGAAGATGGGCTCAGGAAGCTATACTCCATCCATGCTACTTCACCCGGCTATTTTTGGTGTATTCCTTTTCAATAATTTGCAAAAACAACAAATAGTACTATCCGGACATCAAAAAATAGACATGTGCAATGAGTTGAAGAGTTGATGTTCCCCATGACATATTGCATAGTCCAAAAAATGAGACACCACTAGAATGCTTCTTTCCATTTTCTTTCTTTTTGAATTTTTTTGGTGCAAGTTGTTCCATGTTATGTTAACATTTGAATTTTTTTTCTATTAAGGTTTGGTATTGTGTATAGTTTGCAGATGTTATGTCATGACCCAGGGGTACCCCTTAGACGTAAGATGGCGTATAGAACCCCGAAGGACTCCATACAAGCCACTTAGCTCTCATAACATAAGAAATATAACAATAAGAGTAAAACAACAGTCCAAGTCCAAAAACAATTTTTATAGAAAAACGGAAGTCTAGACTCATGTCTCATCATAGATATCTAATACAATAAAATGAAATTGGGCCTATCCCATACATCATGTTCAAAAGAGAAATACATAAAAGAAACTGAAAACAGTAAACTCCATCCTCAAAGCATGAGGACTCACCAAAACTCAGAAAATATCCAAGTCAAACTCAAGCCATGAAATTCGGGAACCTGACTATCGGACCCTACATTTGGAAAAATGTAGGCAAGAGTATGCGTTAGTACAAAAATGTACTAAGTATGATAGCCATGAATAAAAACATTTAAAACATGATAAAAGGGACATTTCATTTCATGACATGCAACTTAATAAAGCTAAAACATCATGTATTGAGAGAGTTGGAAAACATAAGTCATAACATCATAGTCAATGCAGGCTAGCATCATCTTTAAAACCTTTGAACTCATATGCCATACTTCTTTAAGTAGCCGTAGTTCATTATTAATCTTGTTGGGGAATAAGCCTTAACTGACAAGAGACCATGTGAGCTATAACATGATCACCTGGTGTTACCCACACCGAAAAGGGTTGTCCTACTTGCCTAAGGTAGAACTATGAATTCTTAGCTTAGGTGAATCCACTAGCTAAATATCTTACGGGGGCACGTAGTTTATGGGATAAGGAGATTGTTACTAGAAACCCAGCCTCTACTGACGTGAGGGCTTCCATCTCATGAGACTTACTTTTTAAACCCGGACTCTACTGACATGAGAGTTTCCATTCTTGGGAAGCCCGTACTCTACTGACGTGAGAGCTTCCATCTCATATTCAATATCCACTCGATGCTAAGTATTAATTCCCACAGAATAGTTATTATGTCTTGACTTAACTCGTGTTTCATGGAAAGACGTCCCTTGGACAACCAATCCAAGTTAGTTCATTAGGATATCTCTTTAGAGCATGCGTGAGTAACTTATCACCATCCATGATCACTTCTAATCTTAGATTCAATTAGGTGAGAAAGCCTTTCAACCTAAGAATCCTTACTATGTGAGAAAACCTTTCACATCATCATAGTTATGTGTTTATGAGAATGTCCTTTCAACAACACGACAACAACATCATCATTGGTACTTTACTCTCAACGCACTCTTAAAACAATTGCATAGGTTTCATAGAAGATGCATAAGACCATAATTTACCTCCTTGAGGTCAAAACCCGCTTTCAATCATAAACACTTTAGAAAACATGGATTAGATATGGATTTCATCATAAATTCATGTAAAACTAGTAGTACATGCTCAATTTCATAAAACTCTTCCTTGAAGATCAAAATCCCATAACATTTAGTTCATAACTTGAAAACATGGGGATTACATGGGTTCATAGGGGAAAACATCATAAAACCAGAGTAAATCATCAATTCATGCTTAGAAGATCATAATTCAATAATCATAAGAACCCATGGTGATTGAAGAAAACCCTAGCTAATTGGAGAATTCTGTCCTTTTGAAATAGAGGAATTTGGGGACTCCGTGGATGAAAGGAATCCATGGATGAAAACTATAATATCTTGACTCCAAATGCTTAACTTCAATGGAGGAATTGGATCCTTAGCTTGAAACCCTAGGTTGAATCATCTTATTCTTCTTCAAATTTCTAGAGAGAGAATATTTGAGAGGAGTTTTGGGAATTCTTTTGGGGATTTGAAGAATGGATTAAATGGGGTGAATTTGGGGGTGAAAATACTTATATAGGGGTTCTAGATGAAGGTAAAATGACATAGTATAGGAATTAATTAATTAGGAAAAGACCCAACTAACCCAGAAAATAACTGCAATTGCTGACCCACGGGACCCCATCAACGGACCGTGGATGGACCTACGATCCGTCCTACACTCCGTTTGTAGATATAGAGATTTTGGGCCATCGACGGACCCCTGGACCACATACCGTCCATTGACCTACGGTCCGTAGGTCCAGTCGTCGTTCATGGCCTGAACAATTTCCTGAGTGGCCAATCCACGGACCCCACCTACGATCCGTGGTTCCACCTACGGACCATCGGTGGTCCACGTGGATGGCACCTATAAGTTCTGAATTTTGGTTTGTTACCCTTTTTTCGAATATGGGGTGTTGCATGCCACTTTGTTTCTAACTTACTATATAACCCATTTCACTAAATTATACATAATTTGAATAAGTTGATTCATTGCAAATTGTGGTTTATATAGTTGAATAATTTTCAGCAATCCTTTGTTCGTAACATTTGCCATGTTGGGCTTGTGCTAAGAACGGACCATGCCCCTCTAGTATATATAGAAGTTGCTACCAAACCCACTTAAAAATTAGAACATGATTAAAATAAACATAGGCATACAACTAACTAACAATTAATATTCACTAACTTTCACAGTGTACAAATTTTATTTAACTTGTAAACACACTTTGATTAAAACATTGTGGCATTCTCATGATTGAAGGGTAAATCTTCCCTTGATGTTCTTCACGACAGGCTGCATATCACCATACTCTTGCTTGATTCCCTTGAACTTTTTGCCTACTAAGTTTACCTCGAAAAAGTTATCGGACCCCTACAAATAGAATCATCATATATGCCTGTTAAATATTGCTTGACATGAAATAATGTATAGTTTTAATGGAATTAAAATATAAGTTACAAAAACTAACAATGATAAGCTTCCAATCTCCATTGAAGGCGTAATCTTTGGAAACCATCCCATCACATTCAAATATCATAAGAGGAACATAAGTTTTTGAATCCGCAACCATGAATTCGATTTCAAAGTTAGAAATTAACGAAACTGTTCCTACTCGCTTACACCCTTTGCACCGATCAATAACGACAACATGTAAATTAATCAATCATTAGAAAAACAAAGGTTAATGGATCAAAAAGTTACTAAGTAGTACAATTTTGGAGGTCCATGAACTGTGGAGTAGGTCTAAAATAGTTCCTTAATTGTACACTTACCGGATTTAGTCCTTTAACTATCCCAAATCTTATAAAGGTTTGGTCGCTTAACTATACACTTACCAGTTTTAGTCCTTTAAGTATTAAAAAACTCATCAGGTTTGATCTCTGCCTATTTTTTTAAATACAAATAACTTAGGTTTATATTAACGAAATCCTTGTCTCCATGGAATTAAATTCTTAGCCCTTTTTTTCAGTTGTTTCTCTTTCCCTGCTACTTTTTCATCAAATTACTCGTATGAAAAAAAAATCTTAACCTCGACAATTCAAAATAAAATTTACAAGAAAATTAAATATAAATCCTAATTTTATTCAACGAAGGATAAAATGAAACATAATTGTTGCTAATGACTTGAATATGCTAAAACTTATTATAAAAAAGAAAAAAAGTTATTAATCCGTAAATGTGGCAAGAGGTTTATTTCTATTTAATGAAACATGTTTTTTTGCGATGAGAATAAAATTAACAGTTCTTTACTCATATATTTTGATTCCAAAAACTCTAACAACTTTGTTGAAGGGAGTTTGTTTAAGTTTTTAGAAGTTGAAATTTAAAAATGATAGATTTGCATATAATTTTTTTAGATTTCTTTTTATTTTGAAATAAATTGATTTTGTTATTTTTATTTTACGTAGAGAAATTTGAGTAATAAGATCAAATCTCTTATTTTTCTTTTGTATGAAAATAAATTTAAAAAATTTACGTTGATTATGAACTATCAACCGCTAAAGAAAGGAATATGATATATTCAAGTCATTAGCAACAAATAGTATGCTTCATTATACCCCCTCCCCCATTGAATAAAATCATGACTTATCTCTTCTTTCCTCATTAATTTAATTTAAATCGTTAAGGCTAGTGTTATTTTCACAAGCGTAATTTGAAGAAAAAATAGCGTGGAGAGAGAAAAAACTAAAAATAGAGTAAATATTTAATTTTACAGAGGCATGAATTCTATTAATACAAACCTAAACTACTTATAAAAATAAATAGACAAAGATCAAATCTGATATGTTTTTAATACTTAAAGGACTAAAACTGGTCAGTGTATATATAATTAAGGAACTAAAATAAGCAAGTGTATAGTTAAGAGACCAAACTTGATAAGACTTTGGATAATTAAAAGACTAAATTCGATAAGTGTATAGTTAAGAGACTATTTATGACGATTTTGTATTATTTTATATTTATAACATGGTTAAATATGTTATGATTAGAGTAAGCATATACACTCATATAGACGCATTGTTCCTTTGTTACAATGACACATTCCCACATCTTAGCTAAAACGAAGGGGAACAAAGAATAGAGAAGAATTTGATGTACTCATCAATCTAAATGATCAAAATTTACATACAAACTTAAAATATCAAACCTTAAAAAAATATGGCATGGCATGATCGTCAATACCTCACGATGGAATCATGATTTCAATGTTACGTACTTTGATTGTAATCTCAAGTAGGAGCCTTATCTTCAAAGCTCAAGTTTTAAGATATTGTGTGAAGAGAACAAATGTAATTGTAGTCTAAGAAAGTAGTAGTAGTAAAGGAAAATTTCAATTTTTAAGTTGTTGTGTGAGGAGAACAAGCTATGATTATAGTCTTATATATAGTAGTAATAAAGAAAATGTCTTAGGGTGGTACATGTGTGTGCATACTTAGTTTCTAAAAGATAAATTAATTCATCATTTTTTCACCCCTTCTTCCTTTTTGACAAAACATGATATATTACCATTAATGTGACAAATACATTTTTTGCAGTATCATATCCATCACATTTTTCACATAAGTCAAGACTTGTACCTTTGATTGGTCTTTTTCCCTAGCAATTATTACTACTAAAAATAATTGAACTCCTTTATTTAATAGAGCTCAATCAGTATATATGTGTGGTATGTACAAATTTGGGTGATACTCCTAATGTCATCAATGTAACAAAAATTAAACCACATAAAGCTATATAAATATATATATAGCTGTTGTGCAAAAGCACATGTTATCTTCTGTGTAACATAAGAAGTTAGCTTTTTTGTTAGAAATCTCAGCATGAATAAAGAATGCGGAGAAGATGAATCCAAAACATGGCATTGATAGTGTGACTATGCCATATTTCTTCATGTTACTTTAAAAAAAAAAATCAATTTCAACAATCATCTTTAGTTCTATTTCTTTTTCATTCATTGATATTGTATACTTTGTGAAGCTTCATTGCGAAAATTGCAATGAAAACACAAACGAACAATACATGTATTTAGACCAACTGATATACTATAATAACAAGGAGTGCAATCATATCATCAAGATAATTAATTTGATGTTAAATTTCCATACATTTTTTTATAGTTGTTTCACACACTTTTTTTTATTTTCAATACAAAGGCTATGACATGATTGGTATTGGTATTGTCAAGCTTATTGTCGAATTGAAAAGATAATTTACCGCTAATGATTCAGGAAATTATGTTCCCCTAATGATTTTCGAATGCGATGGACTGATTGCCCATGAGTAGTACTTCAATGGTGGTTGGATACTTGAATTGATAATCCTCATACTCTAATAATCTTAATTTTTTTAATTTTTAGGGGCCCAATCGACTTATACAATGAATTTTATTTATAATCAAACAATTTATAAATGAATTCTTCATATTAGTAAAGAGATCTGTTATAAGGGGTCGGATTGGACCCCTATAAATGAGTAAGGGGTCAAATTAGGCCCCTAAGAATGAATAAGGAATCAAATTGGTAATCCTAAAAAATGAATAACGATCCCAAAATAATTTACTTTCGTTCCAACTTATTAGTATATTTGATACGTTGTTATCACATCTTCTTGGCAACTCAAGGCTAATGGTGTTAAATATTACTTACATATAGGAAATTGCAATGTTTGCCTTATTTTTAGTGCACCTTTGAAATTTCATTATCTTACTTATATTTATATTATGTTGCTAAACCTGCAGATTATAATCACCCTAGTATGCATATAGAATTGATCAATTTTTTCGTTAAAGATAGAACATTATGAATTATTTATGTATCATGTAATTATGTCCTCCTGTGTTCGTGACCTTAACTATCTCTATTATGGTGTAGTGAAGGTTTGAGTGTCTCACATTAATCTCATAAACATTTATCATTCATTTTGCTAAAGTCCAAGAGAATTCAAATGCAACTGAAACAAAATATAGAAGTACATCAAAAACATTAATCCGAGTAAGATGTGATACATTAGTTTACATGATAGGTGAAACAATTTAAGTTGATCTTCGTTGCTTAACAAAGACTAAAACACTAGTCTAGGCATATATTATTATTAGTTAAGTACTATCCATCATCTTTGCACGATACACTTTATTTTTGGCCTAGACCCTAAAACATATATTTCGTAGGATCAATATTTTTGATAAAGAGTAAACTTTTCCTTGGTATTTTTTTACGGTAGGCTGATTTACGTATTCATCAAAATTGTCATATATATAATTATTAATCAGGTTCCATTCGTGATGACCTCATTCAAATTCCACATAAAATAATCACTCACAATTAAAATTAATATAGTAAAAAATAAAGTACTTAATTACAATGAAATTAAAGGAGCTATTAGACCCACAACCAAACTATAGTACCTAATAGGTAAGAAAATGACTAATGGGTAAAGAGCAAGAAAAAATTATATAACATCTTTATATTTGTTAAAATAAAAAGTCTTTATACTACTTTTTTTATGTTATTATTATATTTCTCACAAATTCAATTCTCCCTTTCCCTCCTCCCTTCTCACCCCTCAAACAATAAATTGAAGAATTAAGACAACTTGTTCAATTTCAAATAGTTCAATAGTAATTTTGACTTACTTGTTCTAGAATAACTATTAATAGAAATGATATTTTAAAGTTATTTAAATAATTTAAAAGCTTTTTGTTTCTTTAGCTAGTTGACTAATAATGACTTTTTAGAGTTAAAAATATTGATATATCATAAATTAATACAATTCTCCAAATCTTAATTGGGCCTCTAACACTCAATATCATAACTTGATAAACTGACCAGCTCTAATGAATCGAATACCATAACATAATCATTATACATAGAAAATTCATGAGACATAAGTTATATATTGATAAAGGAACTTTTTATTTATATAATAAGAATTTTTGTTTTCAAAATATGGTACTAAAGGAATATAGTGCCAGGGGTTTTGAGATTAAAATATATGATTAAAAAATATTGGGAAACCACTGCGTTGGAAAGTGGGGTAGATTGTGAATTTGTGATTGATCAGGTGAGTTTGTGTCATGTTAAAAGGGTTGAGAGGTTTTGCGAATTGGGTCAAGGAATTGACACTAAATTGGAGGTGATGTTGGTTATAAATGGGTCAATTGATTAGAATTTAAATAAGATTTGGACGAAAATTGAATTTAAAAGTGGTTGATTTTTAAAGTTTTTCAATGAAATGACTGATTTTTAAATTAAGTTTTTCAATGTACTGCTTAGAGAAATTTTGCCTTTGATACATAACTTCTACAACTAAACTTATGCTTTGTGGCTTAACTTGTACCATTAATCTTATATTTTGAGGCGTAACTTGTGCCACTGAACGTGCCACATAATTTATGTCTTGGGGCATAACTTGGGTTACTAATTTTTTTGTCTTGGACTTAATTTCTTTTGTCTTGAGGCATAATTTATGCCACTACACTTATCCTAGGGAAATAACTTGTGTCTCGACTTTAATTATTTCTTTTGACTTGGAGCATAACTTATACCACTAAACTTATATTTTTCGACTTTCGTCTTTTTTTTCCTGTTGTCACAAACATATTTGACATTTTTTTACTTTAAACTAGAAGGATAAAACTAAAAATTAGTGATTATGAGGAGTAAAAATTAAGGATCACCAAAAAATAAATATATTTATACGAATGACCCTTTTTTAAATAGCAAAGGTGATTAAATTGGACTGCTATTTATTAATTAATAAATATACCAAATTATATAAACTTGATAAATAAATAATCATAATATAATATAATAATAATGTAATTTCAAGAATATACAATATTAAAAATTATTAAATTAATTGTGCCCAAAATCAATGATAAACAATTTTGCAAGATAAGAGTGATGAATTAATAATAAAAACAGTTGGATCAAACGTGACAATTACCTTATAAATTGTTTTTTTTTTTAATTTAATTTAAGTTCAACTTAATAATAGTTTGTTATTTCCTGGCGCAGGTGAATTATTATTCAAGTATTCTATAACGGCTTTAGAAACATTATCTCCAAAAATATCGAAAGAAGTCCGCTTTTAATCTATCCGGTTCGAGGGATTTATCCGGATGTATGCTAAAGACTTAGTTTGATCTCTTCAATTGTAAAAGGATGCATTAAATTTTTGGTAATTTCATCAGAAACTCTCCTCTCAACAATGTCAGTAACGACACTAAATGGACCCTGTTAATTGTATTTTTTTCATTGTAAGATGACCATAAGATGAAAATAACGGGTATTTCTATCATGACTCTCTCTTTCCAAAAATTGTTTTGTTTCCTTAACAAGATTTCATAAGCATCTTTAGCATTAGTTTGACCAACATAATATAAATATAAAACAAATGAACAAAAGTAATACATATTCTTAAAAAGTAACCAAAAATAGTATAAACGCTACCAGGAGTAACATTTTATCTATTATTTTATTCATAAAAATTAACGGATAAAAAACAGAGAAACCAACTACTGTTAGCATAAATCGTTACTGTTGATAACGTAATATGAAAAGCTACATTTTTTAAAAAGAGATTGCAGTTGTACTTGTAATATTTAATTCACAGTATTTTTTAAATAGTGTTAATTAAATATTTTATATATTTGTGTGGTAATAAATCATTTCAATAATTATAAAAATGAATATTTGATAAATGTTTTATTAATATTGATAAATTTTAAGTGGTGTTGATTAAATAATTTAAAATTTTTGATCCAAAATATCTATCTATATTTATGAATTAAGATAAAGGTGAAAACAAACAACTAATTATATCTTGATTTTTTTTTTTAATGACAACTATTTTGAACCAATTATTTTTCACAAAGATGACAAGTAAAGTGGTTGGAATAAAATACAGTGTAATTTTTATTATTTTAAACAAGCAAGTCAGTGTAATTAAAATCTTAGTAATTAGGTCAAATCTAAAAATACAAAATTTACCTTGAATTAATTTTTTATTTACACCATTTTAAACATAGAGAAACTGATAAATATTTTCACAATTCTAACATATGCGAACAAGCATAAACATCGAAGAAATGACATTATTCATATCTTTGCCAAAAGTAAACGAATAAAAAAAGAAGATAAATTTAATTAAAAAGAAAAAAATTTGAATGCAAGCAACTGACGTAAGTTGAAGCAAATTCACTGTTACTAACGTTTTATGTTAACATCCGTTCTTTTTTCACTTTCTGTCCGTCAAATTTTTATGAATAAAATAATAGATAAAACGTTACTGGTGATAGCGTTTATACTATTTTGGTTATTTTTAAAAAATGTGTATTACTTTTGTTCATCTGTTTTATATTTGTATTACTTTGGTCAAAACTTCTTAAAATTGTTTCTTTATGTTACGATCCCAGATCTGTAAAAAGCTCCCACAATGTTCAATTTGAGATGTAATATGTTGCCCCTTTCTCCAATGCCTCACTTAATATCCGTTTCTCAAAGCCATGAATTTTCAAAGCGAAACTTCACTAGTAAATATCAAATGATGCTTATTTTCAAGGAGATAAAAAAGTCATACCGTCACTATAAGTAGTTTTCATATGGTACACTATAGCTCTGTTGTACAGTACGCGCCAAAAAGAAACACCCGAAATTTGTTAGTCCTATCTCCCTTTGTAATGTTGGTAAAATCACTTTTAAATTCTTGCCAACAGAACAAAACGAAGTATGAATCTAATAATCTCTGAGGTCCAAAGAGCATTCATTCCAAGAAGATAAATTTTTACAGATAACACAATGATTTCCTTTAAAGCTATGCATTATCTAAAGAGGAAAACACAAAGCAAAGTGAGTTATGCAACATTTATGACGGACATAAATAAAATTTATGATCGTGTTGGATGGGATTTTCGACAAGCAATGATGATAAAGATGAGATTTTGTAACCATAGTTACTTATCAATCTAGTTATGGTGGCAAGAAGTTCAAAAATATTTCTCCAAAAAAGGTGATCCTATATCACCTCATCTATTTTTGATAATTGTAGAAGGTTTGTTAGTGTTTCTTTAAAACACCAAAGGAGAAGGCATAAACTATTAAATTATGATTGAATATTTATCCGGTAGCCTCTAGCCAACAGGTAAATTTTCAAAAGTCGGATATTTTTGTCAGTGGTAATACTAATGAAAGTATGAAGAAATAGATTGTGGATATCCTCCATGTTAAAGAGGTGAATGCTCCTGGAAGGTATCTTGGCTTGCCGATAGTGGTTGTAAGAAACAAAAAAATCACCATTTGCTTATATATTCAGGATAGATTAATCTCAAAGATAAACAGTTGGAAGTGTACTAGTCTCTCGCGAGTAGGTCGAGAAATATTGCTCAAAACAGTGGTTCAATCATTCCAACTTATGTAATGAATATGTTCTTGATTCCAGTAATATATGTGAACCTAATGAGCGAGCCATGAATAGATTTTTGTGGAAATTGGAAGCAGGGGAAAATCGAGGGATAAGGTGGATGTATTGGCTTAAAGTTTGTGTCCGCAAGGAGGATGGGGAATTGGGCTTTCGAGAGCTCCATCATTTTAATATTTTCATGCTCGCAAAAACATGATGGAATTTGGTAACTAGGCATGAGGCGCTTGTGAGTAAACTTTTTCAATAAGATTTCTTATTGTTGATTGCTAGACCCCTATTATTAAAAATACAATAATCAATGTGTATATAATTAAAAATACAATATAACTCTGTTGGAGTTTCTCTAACCGACAACCACCATTATGAGCCTAAGTGATGATACAAAGTCTTTCCCACGCTGCCAGAACTGTCCTATACTTTGCCGTCATATAGAACGTCTTAACTAAGTGGATCCACTAGTCTATGCTAAAAAACACTAAGGAGTCATCTAAAAAGTATGATCCTTTCTACCCATGATGGCTACATGCTTTATGGAGACTTGAGTTATTATGAACTCGCGTCTCCATATCGGTGCTCAATACTACTCCCAAAATATACTCAGCTAATATATGTTTTAAAAACAAAACTCTTTCTGTGATTTGAGATAATTACTCAAAAACAAACTCAAAGGCTTTCTTGGAAATCGATGTTTCCTTTCTTGTTCAAATGTGAAACCATTTTAACTCTTGGGAATACTTAGTTCCCATATAATCTTTGAAGAAATGAACTTTACTCTTACTCTTTACTCAACTCCAAGTTTAAGTCTTAAAACAAAGTTAAAACGTTTGTAAAAGACTTTTTAAAGTATGGTTCATGCCGAATTATGGACGTGAACGACTCAATGCAAGGTTTTCAATAACCATAGATAGAACTCAATACTTGGAACTCAAGAACTTCAATGATACTACTCATTTCAAGAATGCTCAACTTAGAGGGTTCACGCGGAATTATGAGCATGAACTACAACTCAAGGACTCAAAGATATTTCTCATCTCAAGACTGTTCGACTTATAGGGTTCATGCAGAAATTATGGGCATGAACAATTCAACTCAAGGATTTCATGGGTAACATGTAATAGTCCCATGATTAGGAATATAATCTCAAAGGGGATTAAGAACTTAATACTCAAGACTTAGAACTTGAAGATATTACTCCTCTCAAAGGTACTCAACTGATGGAGTTCATGCGGAAGTTATGGGCATGAACGACTCGACTCAAGGGTCAAAATATCAATAAGGAACTTATGTATACGACTCCTCTCATTCTCATACTTACTTACTCAAAACTTAACTCAAATCGATGGTGGATATCAAAGGATTCGCAATTGAACTCAAAGGTTTCCTTGAACTCTACTCTTACCTCTCTCTTGAATGTGAATTATGAATTCAAGAGTTATGGTTCATGATATGAAAGATCTCATGATGACAAAGTAGACTCATGAATACATTCTCCTCATCCTCATACTCACTTGCTCGAGTCGTGAAACAAGTTACTAGAAGTTGTAGAAAACTCCTCAAAAATACTCTAAGGGACTTTCTCAAAATATTCGGAAAAACTCTCAAAACCTAACTCTTAGCTCTACCTTGAAGTTGATTTTTGAATTCAAGGTTGTGATTTGTGATAGGAAAGATCTCGTGATGTTTATGAGTGTTTTTAGATAGTTAAACATGAGAAACGATAAAAAAATCACTGTCTGGAAGCAAATCCGCGACGCGGAGATGAATTTAAATATTTGGTCGCGAAATAACTTTTGAGGCAGAGGGGTACATGACCTCTCCGCGACGCAAAGAAATTTTTTATGAAATGGGGAGGCAGGTCCACGACGCGGACTGAGTTGCCAGATTCGCCCGACTTTTTTCTTCTTCGTTTTCTAACCCCAATTCACCTAAATTCGATTCTTTTGCTCAACTTCTCTTTAGATTCAGATACCCAGCACATGTACACTAGAATCTAACTCAAAACAACTCTATAAATCGACACAATAATCTCAAGAACTCCTCAATCTCAGCCCAATTCAAGAACGAAAGCAAATTCAAGAACACATATCAACAACATTTAACGTTCAACTTTCTAGAACGAATTTAACGCTGAAATTAACATGATTGACGTGTGGGTGAACAAACCCAACACTATGGAAGCTTACATACATGAAAGAACCATCTTCTTGAAGAATTTGAAGGAAAATCTTGGAAGAAGAACCCTAGCCTTAGCGTTTCTTGAATTCCTTGAGCATAGAATTTTTTTGAGTGGATGAGAGGGTTTGATTTAAGAAAATTGATTTTTCTACACGTTTAGGGTAATTTAGATGACCTCCTAAGGATTTTTAGGACTAAAATACCCCTAAAGAAATAAGTAAAATGTGCTGGGAGTCGAAATAATTTTTCAGCAGGCAGTGAGGTCCGTATTGGCTCAGTAACGCATAGCCATCGCGGAGCTGCTGCCAGGTTTGAGTGTCGTTAGTAAATTAATCATAACTTTTTACTCAGAGCTCTAAATTTAGCAAACTCGGTGGCGTTGGAAAAATAATTCAAATACCTTTCATTAGCTATCTTGTAGCCTGACTAGATCATCCTGTATTGAGAGTTATGGTCGTTTGAAGTTGACCCAAAACTCATAACTTAAGCATAACTTGCAAAATTTCAGATTTTTCTATTTCCAATTTATTTGTTTTTGGAACTCAAGGTGCTACATCTAGTGACCTTAACACTTAAGAAGTTTTTAATTCCTTGGTAAAATCCTACTTGTAACGAAGGATGGTTCGAGTCTTAGCTCAAAAAATTTCTGGGGTGTTATAGTAAGGTGCCTCAAACATCAAGCCAAGTTCAAAGCAATTCTATCAGTTAAGTTTTCATATTAGTTCATGCAAGGGTCAACTTCAAACGAACATATCTCTCAACATATAATGAATTATGTGATCCATGACCTATCAAATTAAAGGGCTATGAGTCTTCTTTCCAATGCAACCATCTTTTCATCATTTTAAGTTTGGAGTAAAAAGTTATGAATGTTTTACCAGAGACTACCACAATAGATTTTTCAGAGTTAGTAACTACAAACCTCATTTACGGATCGTAAATGAAAGTATGACCCGTACTATCAACTCGTTAAACAAACTTTTAAAAGAAGTTTTTTTGGTCTCATTCTGACAGACTCAATTACGGGTTGTAAAATCATCTACATGCCGTAATTTAGGACCGTAGAATGACCTTCTGAGACTTCAAATTTTACTCCGACTTCCACAGATGGGATCTACGACCCGTAGATCAAGCCAAGGATTGTCGATGACCTCGTGGAAGGTTTTCGACAACTTCTTAATTGAGGTTGTTTTGATCTTTTTCTATTTTTTCTAAGCCTAAGTCACAATGTTTTAAATTCTATTAGGGGTATATATTCCATCAAGTACACAATTTTATTTTATTTTCTACGCTCTCAATTCTCCAACTAAAAAACCCGCAAGAAAGACAAAAGGCATGATTTCAAGGTTTCCAATCAAATTCTTTTTTTTGAGCTTCATTCTCTCAGGTATATAAGGCTTCAATGAGAGTATCCCTTCCTCTTAATTATGTCTAAAGTATTATGATTCTCAAAAGTTTCAGAAGATTGTTAAAAGTAAAGTTAAGGGTTTTTTTTAATGAAATTATGATCTTTCTTCAATAAGCAATATTTTCATTGTTTCACTTTGGTTTTGAAACCTTATGGTACTGATTTAGCATGATTTTTATGGTCAAACCCTTATGAATTTTAAACATGAAAACAATCATGCTATGAATTACAATCTAAATACAAGTTATTTTAAGATATGACTTTTGAGCTTAGCCTCATATATGATTCTAGATGATAAGTGATTTTCATGCCTATTAGAATTATATAAATACATGTGTTTTGAGAGGAATATTTAGTATCGAGAGGGTGTGGGTTTAGAAAACCCAAGTCCCATAACTATGCGACAACGTAGGACTATATTTTACCGCTTTGTCGTTTGACCTTCTGGTCTTGAGAGGCTCAGATTAGTGGATCCACATATGATAAGATATGGTTTTATACTCTGGCAGGGTATAGGAAAGTCCATCTAATTGAGACTATAATTTGGGCGTCATGAGCTCAAATGACGCATATCAGTTATAAGAAACTCCCAAATTATGCATTTTTATTATATGTTTTAAGTCTGTAGGGTTCATTCTAAGTATGCTATGTTATGTATATGGTCATGTAAGGCTACTTGATTAGACTCATCCTTATATATGTTTTAAAATGAAGTTTAAATGATACTTATGCATGAACTCCAACTGTTTTCTCTATAGTTCTTTCTTATGTTTATGATTTTGGAAACCTTATTTCATTGTTCCTACATATGCCTCAAAATATGATTATGATTATGTTAATGTTCTTTATATACTCAGTACATTTCACGCATTAACACATACTTTTTTCTGTGATGCATCCTTTTGATGATGTAGATTCAGTGCTTGTTCTCAGACTCGTGGGTAGTGCAGTTACAACAATATTGGATAGTAGTTGGTAAATCGTTCTCATTCAGGGACTTCATGGATTACTCTTAGTTAGACTTAAGTTTGGTTCTTATAGTCTGTCATTGATTTTAAGGTAATCGGAGGGTTATGTCACGACAGACTTATATTTTTATTCTGACTAATAAAAGCTTATTTCAACCATTAGAAATATACCGTCGCCAACTACCAAAACACATCACCAATTATCTTTAACACCTCCAACTACTAACATTCAACCAACTTCATCGTTACAACCACCAACACCACTACTAATCTCCACCATTATGATAGTCATGGTAACAACAACCACCTTCACACAGAACTGTCATCACCATCATTACTAGCCACTAACAACAACTATTACCATCACCACCACCACCACAAACTATCTCCACAATCACTAGCAAGTATATTAAATGTTCTATTTTTTTTTAAAATCAAATAATAATTTTATTTGATTAATTATTTTTAATATTTAACTGATTTTTTATTTGAATTGTATATTTATTATGTCGATATAAATAATGTATGTATATTCAGATGTTGAAAAACAAATAGTCTTAATTATTCAGTGTTTAGATCTAGAGACAATATCTTAATCATTTAGATGCGTATTCAGATTCAGATGTCTAAATCATTATAAAAACAAATAAGGCCTAACTTCCTAAAAAAATGAGGAAAATGACTAGGTTGCACAAATCGCAAAACATCCATTACCATTACTTCACACCCTTTCCACGTTACCCGACCACCCATCTTTTATACATATTTATCTATAACATATACAAATATTTTTTCTTATATACCGAATACAAAAAAATAATTTTAAAAGTCACTCTTTTTTCTTCTAAAAAAAACATTTTTCAACGGGCAAACATACCCAATATAAAAGTAAAAGTCCCCCAATAATAATTCGCCGTGACGCACACCTTCTTTTTTCAAAATCTGTTCGCGAGCGCGTGAGCACCGCAAATATCTCTCAGCCTCCGCCCCCGCCCTCTCCTCGGTGCCATTGCCAACAGGTCGCTAACGTGCAAAGGTAATTCCACTCTCTCTCTCCCTCTCCCTCTCCTGAATCTAGAATTTGAAATCAGTGCATAATTTTTCCAAAATATTTTTGATTAATTTTTATATGTAGTTTGGAGTTGATGGCAATGGATGGATTATGTAATTGCAATTGTTTCTATGCTAGATCTGCTTGTGAAACACTCCAATGCCGCTCCGTTATGTATATTTATGGATGAAATTTGAAGTTTTTTGCTTAATTGATTTCTGTGATTGATTGTGTGCAGAGAGGTGTGTGTGTGGATATTGAATTAATCGAAGTATTAGGTGATTAAGAATTGATTATTCAATGGCCGCACCACCGGCAAGGGCACGAGCAGATTACGATTACCTTATAAAGCTCCTCTTGATCGGCGACAGCGGTAAGTGATTTATGAGATTTTCCTCTCTCAATCCATTGATCTAATCACATATTGGTAAAATGTTGAGTTTTTCCTTGCAAGTAAAATGTGGATTTTCCTGATTTTGGCTCTATTGAGGATCGTATTATTGACTTCTATATGAATCAAGCATTTATATCAAAAGTACAACTTTATGTTTATCAGATTTGGTCATTTTTCTGCGTTCTTCTCTGTGGAACTTTTCTATTTTCTCATGATCATGCAAATGATTAACCTCTAATGGCCTTGCCTACTATTTAGCTTGACCCTTTTTTTTTTCATTATTTGTGCCTGGGTGTGACTTGTTTTTGAAACATACAGAAGAGTATATGCTGCACCAACAACGACTGCAGTAGGTTAATGCGGGATATTGATGTATGACTTGTCAGGTGACCAGGATATGGTATTGTTTCATTAATGTATATTTGGCTCGTGAGTGTAGTGGTCGGTATATACTACTTACTAGGTGAAACTAGGCTCATCAAGCAACAATATGAGCATGGTGGGGGATAATTCTGAGAGTCTTTGGAGTAGCTTGTCTCTTTTGTTGGCCAGTTTCTTTATTAGAAATGTCTATATCCTAAATAACATAATTATCTTCCTTATCGAAAAAAAAAAAAACATAATTATCTTGCTCCTTCTTATATGGATGATTCTAGTTATGATACTTTTGCCAACTCTATTTCAGTACTAAGTTCGTTCCTTATCACATAAGAAAGTTTTTCTACAGAGGGTAATAGAGAATTTGTGTTACAAGGCTAATCAGAAAAAGAAAGTAATCTTTCCCTAGAGGCAATGAAGAGATAAGGTTTTGTTGCCAATCAAGCAACATATTAGTTACCCCCTCTGTTTGAATTTGTTTTTCTTTTCTTTTTTGCCCGTTTAAAAAAGAACGCTCTTTCCTAATTTGACAACTCTTTAATTGTAAAATTCCACATGTCATGTTTATGACCACACAATTAAAGGGCATTTTGGTACATTATACATATCTTTAGTTAACAACCACAAGATTCAAAAAATTTCTTTACTTTCTTAAACTCCGTGCTCAGTTAAACTATGACAAACAAATTGAAACGGAGGGAGTACTTTTCATAATGCAGTTCATCCTGAACCATGTTCAGATAGTATAAACTCCTTTATCTTATTTTTTTTGGTAACTTTGTATTATATCACAAAAGTACATGGGTTGTACTCAAACCTTATATACAAATGCACTCCAGACACTCCTACTCTATTTCTATATTGAGTCCAAAACATCAACTATAGAAGCAGTGTCTTTTGAGTATAATTGATTACACCAAAAACATAACAACAAAATGCAGTTTTAGTTTAACATCCTGCACACTATTTTCTATGCCTTCAAAACATCTGGAATTCCTTTCTTTATGTCTTAGATACATGAGTAGAGGATTATTCTTGGGTAGTCTGCAGTCTGCATGCCTAAAGGGATTTGTATTGTCAGCTTTTGTTTTCATCAACTGGTGCTTTTGAATCATTAAAAGAATATGGCATTAGTTATTGTGTGTGCTTGGACCGTAGAGTCTTAATTATTGCTTGGAGTTATATATTCTTCTGAAGGCAACTTTAGGTCCAGTAGTAGCATGCAGAAGTATGAGTTTTGGGTACGAGGGGTTCAATCAGCTTGATTATGAAGAGAATGAAAAGAAATGTGATTTTGGCTGGTTGCTTGATTTTGTTATTTTTAATCTCTTCGGTTTTTGGGCCACTTTTTGATGTATTAGCTGCTGTGGGTGCTTAGTTGAATTGTCGTAGTTTGGTTGTGCTCATTGATTCATTTTGGCAAGCATGTTTGATTCAGTGTTATCAAAGGCGAAAAGCGCAAAAAAGCTCTAAGGTTCGTGGGGGCTTTAAGCGCAAAGCGCAAATAAAGTGTGGGCTTTAATGAAAAAAGGTGCAAAGGGAGAAAAGAATACAAATATATATGTTTAGTCTAAGACTAATAATTATAAACATAAATGACAAATATATGACCAAAGAAATTTTAAAAAAAATATGATAAAGTGAAATATCAATCATTTAGTTTCACTTCTCCATAAGAGGCTCATTGGCAAGGAAGTGTTTGCCTTAGAACCTTGATGACGACACTGAAGCGCACATAAAGCGAGGCGAAGCGCTCAACACATTTTGAGCCTCGCTTCAGGGATTAAGTGCGCCTTTGATAACACTGGACTTTGATTTCAGAACAGAGAGATGACTCACTCTATTAACTTGGACTTAAAATTAGTTCTGATGGGATCACGATTGACTATGATTATCCCAATAGCCAGCCCGGGAGATAATCCATGTCGCTGGCAAATATTCTTCTGTGTAATCATTAGCATACATGCGTTGTTTGTTGCACCTGTTAGTTAGTTATACCCTTGATTACACAATTACACTGAGTTTTAGATGTTCCTTTATGTGAAGCTGAAACATGATTTATAGGAGGACCTACCAATGTGGCCAAATTATTTGTATTCGTATCTTTCTACTCCACTCAGAGCTGGAGATGTTAGTTGCTTGTCAAGAGTAGATGAAATATTTTACCACCTTTTTTATGATTAGCAGCAGTAGTAATTTCTCAAGAAGAGATTATTACTGCCATCATAAAAGGTGGTAAATATTTCATCTACTCCTGATGAGCAAAATCTGTCACCAGTTCAGTTATCACTAACAATCTCACTCTGCTCCTCTTTGGTAACCACACAAGAACTTATATCCTTTCCCTCAAAAGATTCTTGGAGACGTTTGGAGGAAAAGGGACTTTGAGAAAAAAAAAATTCAAGAAACTTTTTGGATATAAGTTGCTTGAGTGACCTTCTCAACCAAGCAGTCTTCTTTCACTCACATAATCCTCTCACCAAGTACATTTTTCATTTGCACAAACATTTTCCCATAAATATTTTTCCTGCAATAACCTTTTTCAGAATATTGTCCAGTCTGGGCAGGTTTCTATTATGCGTCTTCTTCATCGTGATTGGAGATTATCTGATGTCTCTGCATTAAGTAGCACTATAGAAAAGGATGACTGAATTTTCTGCTGAAAATTGCTTCTTTGACGTGCACTCTACAGGTGTTGGTAAGAGTTGCCTTCTTTTGCGTTTTTCTGATGGTTCCTTTACCACAAACTTTATCACCACCATTGGGTTAGTTCTCTCCTTCTGGATGTTCTATACTTGGTATTACTTCTAAATTAAATGCTTCTCAAATTTGAATGACTGTTATTTTCCTGTCAGGATCGATTTTAAAATACGGACCATTGAGCTTGAAGGGAAACGGATCAAACTACAAATCTGGGATACGGCTGGTCAGGAACGGTTCCGAACAATCACCACTGGTAAGCTTTTACGTCTTTTAACCAATTTTTTTTTTCATGATATAGAATTATGGTCATCATAACTGGAAATTTGTACAAAATAATCCCACTATAGCAGGAAGGAACTCTTCATTTGTTCTTTAATTGATGTGTGATGTTTTTGTCTTTAAAAAGCTTACTGTTTGTCATGTCATTGTCCCTTTTTGATTCATCCCTACAGATTAATGTGGTCCTTCATCCCCTGGCCTCACTAAGTACGGAGTTGATTATAATGTACCTCATGTATCAAGTTACTAGAAAGTTAAATAAGCTTGAGTATTCTCAAAAGAAAGAAAGCGATCAAGTTTGGAAACGTTTATACATTTTCCTTTTCTTCATAACACTTAAGCTTGCTTTTTTCTTATAAAAAACATTTCATTTTAGATCCCTGCATTATGTTTTACCTGTGTACTTATTTGGCTCCGTTTTTGGGTTTACAATTTCTCCAGCTTACTATCGTGGAGCCATGGGTATATTGCTGGTTTATGACGTTACTGATGAATCTTCCTTTAACAGTAAGGTTCTTTCCCCTGGTATTCATGTCATTGAAGATTTAGTTCTTTATGAGCTCACCTTTGTTTTGACCCTGGTGAATTTTCTGGATGAGCCCAGATAACTGTCATCAGTTTCTTGTGCAGGAGGATACCTTTTTCTTTGTTTTTAAGAAATGGTTTGCTTTTCCCCTTGTGGATAGAATGTAATGTCTTGTACCTGTTTGCAGACATCACGAACTGGATTCGTAACATTGAGCAGCATGCTTCAGACAATGTCAACAAAATACTTGTAGGGAACAAGGCTGACATGGATGAAAGCAAGAGGGTAGGTTCTTGTTTGGCTCAACTATTTATCAGTCACCTTACATATCCCCCCTCCTATAAAGGAAAAAGAAAAAATGAGGGACAAAAAACATAAAAAATGCAAGACAACATAACCAAGAAAAACTTTAGGGCAGTAAAAAAATATGTTTGGATTTGTATTTCAATTAGTAAGCATGAGCCTCTCAAGTCTAATATTCTGCTGCATTGAACTTTTTGTAGGCTGTCCCTACCTCTAAGGGCCAAGCACTTGCCGATGAGTATGGTATCAAATTTTTTGAAACTGTAAGTATGGCGTGAGAACCTATGGAAATAACTTCTGGTAGGTGTGCCTGTACTAAGAGATTGTTTCCATGCAGAGTGCAAAAACAAATCTTAACGTGGAACAAGTTTTCATGTCAATAGCAAAGGATATAAAGCAAAGGCTTTCAGACACAGACTCCAAAGCGGAGGTATACACTTGATCTAGTTTGGTTGAATTATTAGGAATTTCTCATACCCCATAACCTACTCAACAAAACAAAGGAGTTGTGCGGATTGGGGTGAGAACGGAAAAAGAATAGCAGATAACCTCTTTCCCCATATATTGAAGGCTAATAGTTGTGATGTTGCAGCCTTCAACGATCAAAATTAATCAACCAGACGCAGGAGCTGGAGGTGGTCAGCCTAGCCAAAAATCAGCTTGCTGTGGTTCATAAATGGCCTGATCCCTACAAGGAGCAGGTGCACTCTTTGATCTCTAAACCACCGAGAAGAGCAAGAAAATGCTAATTTTGAAGGAAATATATTTCGGGCTTGTAATATTTTTATTGTTCATTCTTTTGAAACTTGTGTAAGAGTGTGAAGGATAGGTTGATTACCATTTGAGAAGTCAAAATTGTTACCAACACAGTTCCTGTTTCATTTTCTACTTCATTAGCTCAAGGATGTGAATGTGATAACTGATAACCTAACATTTTTCTCAAGTTTACATGTAAGAAATACTACTTCTATAATGGATATATGCAACTTCTTTTGTTGGCAGAGGGTTTCTGCTTAGGGTGTTGCAGGATTTGGATTAAAACTAAGGGTGTGTTTGGTATGAAGGAAAATGTTTTCCTAGAAAATGTTTTCCAGGAAAACAAGTTGATTTTTGACTTATTTTCTCATGTTTGGTTGGTGAGTAGAAAATATTTTCCGAAAAAGATTTGTGTTTGATTTATGAATGAAAAAATATTTTTGAGAAATATCTTTTATTTTTACTAGAGTAGAAAATAATTTTTGAAATTGAAAATATTTTTTAAAAATAAACATAAATTTTTTTTGAGGCGTGGGTGGGGGGTTGAGGGTCGGGGTGGGTGAAAATAAAAATTTGAAATTGGAAATATTTTTTAAAAACAATTTTTTAATTATTTTTTTGGGGTGAGGGGGGGAGTGTGGGGCTGGTGGTTGGGGGTGGTCGAGGGTGGGGTGGGTGAAAATAAAATTTTGAAATTGGAAATATTTTCTAAAAACAAACTTTAATTTTTTTTTTGGGGGTGGGGGTGGGTAGGTGGCTGGAGGGAGGGGGGTGGGTCGGGGTGAGAGTGGGAGAAAAAAATTGAAGTTGAAAAATATTTTTTAAAATAAGCTTTAAATTTACTTTTTCATCAATTTTTTTTTTTGATTTTTTCGACAAAAAAGTTGTAATTTGAAATTGGTGGAACGTTTTGGAAAATGTTTTCCTTGATTTTTGAAGGAAAGTCATTTTTCTTGAATTTGAGGAAAATGAGTTGATTTGAAAAATATTTTCCAAAACATTTAACCCAATCAAACATGAGAAAATTGGAAGAAAATGTTTTCCTTCATACCAAACACACCCTAAGTTACAGAAACTAACACATAATTATCTGAAAGGTAACCCCATAGTCATGAATTGGGATGGCAATGGGGCGGTGCAGGGTGAAGGCAGGGCGGGTTGAACTTAACCCACAAAAATTTTAAGCCACCCTGCATAACTATTCTTTTCATTTTCAACCCTCCCACCCCGCCCCGCATAAACCCGCCCTGCATAAATTGCTTAATATTTTTCTTTTCTAGGTAAGTTTGATACTAAAAATAAAATTCATAAAAATAAATTATTTTTTCATTAAGTTATATTAATTTAATAGATAATGACTTGAAATTTATTTTTTTAGAGATCAATTGGGAAGCATGTAAGAAATTGTATTAGTTTTGATTGAACCATTTTTATTTACTACTCCCTTTGTCACTAATTACTTGCCCACTTTTTCTTATCTATATTTTTCCACATGATAAAAATGAAAGAAAAGTAAGCTTACTTTTTCGCTTTTAGCTGAAGAAGCTAGGGAGAGAAGAAAATAATGGTAGATTTGTAGGGATAAGTCAAGTGCATGACATATTTTCTGTTTGAATCTGTTAGTTTTTTGACAGAAAACTAAGAGAGGGATGTAACTTGTAACTTTTAGGATAGTTCAAGGATGTTATTTATTAATTGTTATGATATAAGGATGTAGTTTAAGTTTGGGTTATAATTGATGGATGTTTTTGGCCATTTACTCACTTTCGGTAAGCTATATTGTATAGTTAGTGTATACTTTTCTATGATTTTTGACTATTTTTTATGTAAGTAAAACATGACTTTATTTGTTATAAATAAATTAGTTTATTGTATATATTTGAAATTAGAGTGCACTCCACTTCATAAAGAGTGTATAGAATTCACTCTATACCCATATCCCTGAAACAACTGTAAAATAAATCATTTTTGATATAGAACTGGATAATCAAAACTGCATCGCTTTTTTTTTAATCGAGTGATGATATGCTGAAACGGGTGCTAGCTTGAAAACCGCCGCAGAGCGAAGCAAGGTTATCGGTTGAGGCTTCACTGGGATTTCATAAATCAATCTTTCAACAATCAGTATTTTTTATGAATAGTAGGACACTGAAGTAAAATTTATAACGACAAAAAGGAAGAGGTTTCTGTTGGAGGATCCCGACGCCTCGATTCAAATGGAAGCCCTTTAACAAATCAAGTAAAATCTGAAAGCTGAACTAAATCACAGTTCGGGAAAAATGATAAAGGCTAATAATAAGTAATGACATAAATAATAATTTTATTTTTGTATAGATATTTTAGATATCAAACAATATTATTTGGGGATGAATAAATAAATTTAATAAATATGCCGACTTAAGAGCAGTGCCAAATCATATTCTCATAGATGCCATATACTATTAGCATATGCTCGGCCACCCAACTTATAACCGGAGAAACCAAAATATATTTAATAGAAAAATTTTCCAAAGTTTTTTCTTTCTCATTTTTTAATAAAAAAACATACGTAATATTTCAAACATAAAAAAATTAATTTATTAATTTTTTTTTGTCACATTAAGATATTCTTAAAACACATAATTTTAAATATATCATAATATACTAAAAGGTATCATTTTATATAAAATTGAATGTTTTGTACTTTTTTTCCACTTTCCAAACATAGAGAAATTTCATTTTCTTAAAATAAATATTATACAAAATGAAATAGGGAGAATAGTAAATTCAAAATGTGTAAATTTCCAATCCTAATGGTCAATAAAATAATTGAGCGCTATGAGGACGTAGGTTTAAATATTTTCAACGGAGATAACAATATATTATATATTTCTTTTCATCTGTCATAGTTTTTATAGACGAAATTACCTGAAATTTGTTGTTAATAGGAGGTGACAAGTATGTCATGAAATTAGTCCAAGTGCACGAAAATTGATCCCGACAATCATAAAATGATTGGTGATAAAAGAATATTAGGTGATTCTTTCCATCTGTCATAAAGACAAAGTACCTACATATTATTGGTGAAAAATACCAGTATCCTGTAAAGTAAATCGAGGTGCGCGAAAATTAATCGAGAACTATAATAACAAAAAAAGATAACTTTTTGAGTAGAGAATGATTGGTGAGTGTTATAGTATTTTGGCATTGCTTTGTCATATCTAAAATTGTGGAAAGTGGCGAATGATATATAGTATTGGCATTGCTTTGTCATATCATGAAAAATGCTTGCCCATTTATGTATAATATTATTTTTACTAAAAATATGTAAGTACATTAATTTCTTAGTGGAATTATCATAAAAGTGGTGACATCCACGTCAATATGTTCATCTTTTCTTGGGCCAAGTTTTTCTAGAGCCGCAGAAGCCACCACTAAACTTTGCCACTTAAAGGAGTCACCATCTATTTAAATTCTCACTATGTGTTGCACTATTTTGACCCTTTCAATAGTAATTACTATTCAAGGAAGGATTGTTCGGTAGTTGGTTAGTGTTATGCAAATATTAGTAATATAGAGATTAGTTATAAAGACAATTATGTATGTATAAGTAATTATGCAGAGTTTAAATTAGGCATAATATATAAATATGTCATTTAACTTGGTTTTAACTCACATTTATGTCCTTCAATTTTGAATGTTATAAGTTGATACTTAAATCTGTATTAAGTTGAACAAATAGACACACACATCCTACGTGGCATTCTACATGATAATTTTCATTCTACGTGGTGTCTTATGTGTATTATGCCACGTAGGACTCATGTGTCTACTTGTTCAGCTTTATACAAGTTGAAGTGTCTACTTGAAACATACAAAATTATGAATCAAGTTGCTCACTGTCTTGCTAGAGCCTCTATTTCTATGTCTGGTTCGATGGAGTGGGATACTAACCCTCCATTTCTCATTATTGATGTACTCATTTTTTTATTTGAATAATACATAATAAAAGATCCATTTAAAAAAAAAAACTTATACATATATTAGTTATGTGGGGTTCTAAAATATTACAAACTAAATACCATATTAATTCTATACATGAATAACTTACATCCTAACCAACTATCAAACATGGTATAAGGGGTTATTTGGATACCAATCGGTTATTTTAAAAACTTTCTATTATTAAGACATGCTATTTTTACCATTCATTCGCTATCAGAATCAGTTGTGCTCTTTCAAAATTTACGGTATGTATGGACGGATTCCTCATTTCATCTCTATGTGTAAAAGACACTAGCCATACTTAAAAAGCCGAGTACATCGAAAATTCATTTTTTTGTATAACTAATACATATATAAGTTATGATGATTTATGTGCTATTTTTTGGAAAAAGGCATATATACTCTCAACCTATGATCGAAGTTTCAGAGACACACCTTATCTTTAAGAATACCCCGACCTAATATCTTTTTTTCTTTAAATTTCTTTGCATGTTATTTGCTGACGACGTGGACTTGAATATCAACTTAAAAACTTCAACAACCTTCAAATATATTCATCACACCTCCAATAGCTTTTAAATTTATACAAGAACAATAATGATTGTCCTTTTCCTCATCTTGATATTTGGATTTGGTTGAATATATTAGATTTTAAAATTAAAAATATAAAGGGAAGAAAAAAAAGTATATTTTAAAGAAATTAAAAGAAAATGTGATATTACACATGACAGTATGTGTATTTCTCTGCCTATCAAGAATTGGTTCTTCATGCTACCGACAGTTGGGGGTATTTAGCAGCTAAGTTATTTATGTATTAATTTCTGAATAGGTTATATAGTGTTTGATAACTAATTAGGAAATAAGTTATTTATGTAAAATTAATGTGATGTTTGATTTGCAATTTAAAAAATGACATAATTAATACATGTATAAGTTATGTGAAAATTGAAGTATTATCTTATTTAGGTTAGAAGATGAAATAACTAATACCTGCATAAATAAAGCCACATAACTAATACGTAAATAATTCTAATTACAAACAACCAAATAATGATTCCTTAAGGTGGTATTTATTTCATTTCAAAATAGTATAGGGAGATAATAGGCCCCATAAAGATAAAACGTGTCACTGGATTTCCGAGTATAGCTTACAGGATTGGAGTTCTTTTGCCTTTTCTCTATTCTTTTACATAAGGCAGAAGATGAAATAACTAAACAATATATAACAAAAATATGCATAACTAATTCCTACTTACGCAATTAATCTATACATAATTACTAATGTCTACATAATTCTAACTATCAACATAACGACCCCTAAGGATTTTTTTTTACCTTAAATGTTTGTATTTCACATTGAGCTTTAAGTTCCTAGACATAAAACAACATATCCCGTATAGTCCTAATAAGAACTAGAAATATTTCAAAAAATGCTATTTAACATTAGACCTGAAGTAATTGTACCAACATAATAAGATTTTAATTCAAACTATTGTTAAATCTTTTTCTTAGTCTGTATTCGTTGGTTTTGCATAAAAAGAATTATAAATTTGTGAAACAACATTTTCAATGTGATTTTAGCAAACTGAATGAACTGATGCCATATCCCACTTCTAGATTTCTTTAATCTTATTATCATTTTGTATTTAGTAAATGCCTAGCGTAATCATGTTTGGTGTCTAACTAGTAGTAAAGTATATAATATGTTGAGGTTGATAATCACTTCTTCAAACTTTAGTTAAATAAAATTTGTCATTTTAATTTAAAAAGTTAGGTTAAGTAAGAATATGGAAAGATTACATCTAATAGTAAATGACGCATGCAATGAAGTGTTTTGACTTAATTTATGCTCCGACCACAAAATATCTCATTGTATTTTAGAGGATATGCACATTTGTTAGAAAATCTATAGTGATATAGTGGTCAATGAAGTGGTTGAGAATTCTGAGGTTTCAGATTCAAAACTCAGTGGAGACAAAAAAATAGTAGGTGATTTTTCCCATCTGTCTTAGCCTTGGTGGACAGAGTTACATGGTACCTGTTGTTGGTGGGAGGTGACAGGTATCGCGTGAAATTAGTTGAGGTTCGTGAAAGCTGGCCCAGACACCATAGTCATAAAGAAAAGAAAAAATAATCTATAAGGTGATTAACAAGAATTTACTTATGTGAAGACTTCGAACATGTTTTAACCAAGAATTTAATTGTACTCTTGCCTAAATTCTTGCCGGAACGATCGAGCTTTTAGGGAGTTAAAAGTGTTAGAAAACTTTATAGAATTCATCCAATATTACAAGTAAATTATTTAGACAGAGATATGAATCTATAAGAAGGGTAAGAGAATTAACCTTGTTCCATTTCAATAGCTTGATTGAAGAACTTGATCTTCTAAATCTTGAAGATTACTTTCATAATGTTTTTTTTTGTGATGGAGAGAAAGAGAAAAACGTATCTTCTGCATTGTTTCTGGAGCAATATGTGCCTCGTACTCCGAGAGATTGAAAGAAGGATGAGTTTCTGGGGCCTTGAGCAGGGTAATTTGTTTGTTGGAGCCTATGAGGTCAAATTTTACGCCATGTCCCATTATATTACTCAACTGGTAAGCATCGAGGAGGAGAGGATCCACCTCTATGTGAAGGGAATGAAAACTGACGTGCAGGTCTTATCAGTACACATGACTTCGTCTGGGAGGAGCTTCAATGAGGTAATATACTTGTAACACCCCTCTACTAGAAAGACTTGTAATTAGAAAGAAACCGTATTTGGAAATAATCAAATTAGGAAAGTTTGGCAAAATTAAGTTAAGTATGAGTTTTGGGTCAACCTAAAATGACATAACTCCTAGGTCAGGATGGGTTAGGTGTGCTACAAGATACCGTAGGAAAGATCTTTGAATTATATTTCCAACGCCGCTGAGTTTGCACGATTTTGAGTTCGTATGAGGGAGATATGCCCTTTTGAAGTTGGGTTGTCTAGATAAGGAAAGTCAAAACCGAATTTTAGAAGGGTATTATGGTCTTTTTCTTACCCAATTAAATTAATTCATTTTTGGTAATTACTTAGGGGTCTAAACTGAATTTGATCAGTTTAAGCACTCAAAGATTCACACTAGGATTTTTAGAGAAAGAACGCAAGAGGAGAAAAGAGGAGAAAGAGCCAAGGTTCATCGTTGTTGAGGATTTTGCTTGTGGATTTCGTCAAGGGGTGATCCCTACGAGGTATGTGAGATCACATAGCATTGGGTTAGTTCACCCACACGCCAATCATGATTTATTTCAGCGAATTTTGATTCTTGAAGGTTTAGAAATTGAGTTCTTGATGGATTTGTTTGAAGTTCTATTGGGTTTTTGATTGTTGGAGTTGTTGAGGAGTTCTTGATTTTGATTCATGAAATTAGGTGTCGTTTTGAGTAGATTCTTGCATATTTTGGTTATGTAGTTGAATCTAAGTGTTTGGGGAAAGAATCAATCGAAACTAGAGGTTGTAGAGTTGAAAACGACCAAGAAAAGTCGGGGATTTCTGGGCAGGGGCCTGGGGCGCCGCGCCAGCCAGAGTGCCCCAGAAGTGTTTCTGAAATTTGGGGCTTGGGGCGCCGCACCAGCCAGCGTGCCCCAACTTCAGTTCTGAAGTTTTGCTCCAGGCGCCCCGCGCCACTCAGAGCGCTAGGTTTTCTACTTCTTCCCACATCTTTCCGTACTAGTTCCCTTGAAACGTACCTATGTTTCCTAGTTGATTCCTACACTCTAAGGTAAGTCTAAACAACATGAAATCATCAAAAACATGAGATCATGAGCCTTAAATCCATAATTCAATTCAAGAAAAGTTAAGAGTCAAGTCAAGAGAAGTTAAGAGTCAAGTCAAGAGAAGTTCATAAAGTTTTCCACAAGTCTTTTTCAAACGTTTTAACTTTGTTTTAAGACTTGAGTTTTGAGTTGAGTAAAGAGTAAGAGTTGAAGTTCATTTTTTCAAAAGAGTATATGGGGACTATGTATTCTCAAAGGATAAAATATTTTCACATTTAAACAAGAGAAGAAACTTTGATTTGCAAAAAAGCCTTTGAGCTAGTTTTCAGTAAAGAGTGAATGCTTTCACAATTAAGCAAGAGAAGAAACTTTGTTTTTCAAGATGCCTTTGAGCTAAGTTTTGAGAAATTATCTCAAACCACAGAAAGAAGTATGTTTTTAAACATAAGAGCTAGCAATATATTTTGGGAGTAGTATTGAACACCGATATGGGGGAGAGTTCAGACAAATCCTAGCCCCCATAAACCATGTAGCTATCATGGGTAGAAAATGGTCATACTTTTTAGATGATTCCTTAGTGCTTTTTAACATAGACTAGTGGATCCACTTAGTAGTCATGTTTTATATCCTCGACAAGGTATAGGACGTCCCTGGCAACGTGAGCCAAAACATTGTATCATCACAATAGCTTTTACGTGATGGTTGTTGGTTAGAGAAACTCCCATAGTAGTATCATTTTGTATTTTTATATACATTTTAGAGTTATATTGTATCCTTGCATACACATCAGAGTTACTATTGTATTTCCAAATACACAGAGTTGTTAGCTGTGTTTTAAAAATCTTTTCTTTATATTGCACTTGTTTATACTGCTTTATATTGAAATGAGTTCAGTTGAGTTGAGACCAGGTTTGTTCTTCAGTTCCTTTCAAGCTTATGTCTTGTTTTAGAATTCCCCTCGCATACTCATACATTCAATGTAGTGATGCTATTACAGGTAACCATGATCAGTACCCAACACATCGTTGATTCTAGTTGGGCTTTATAGTTTGTCGGTGAGCCTCCTTGCTTCCAGAGGATCCCTTTTATTGCTTTCAGTACTAAGTTCATTAGGATGTCGTGGATTTTGTCCCGACATCTATCTCAGTTATTAGAGGCTTTATAGATAGTCAGTCAGTCAGTTAGTTCATTTGTCACTACTTTATTATTGGCTTATGTTTTGAGACTTGAGTAGTCATCTTGGCTAGTTTGAGTGTTTCTTTAAAGATATTCTAAGTTTATTTCATAAGTTTCTTATCTGAGACTATTTCTTGTGTTTATGTCTTCCGCTGAGTAAGTAAGCCATGCCACGGGTTCGCTTGGGGCCAGCAATGGTTCTCGAGTGCCTGTCCCGCCCAGAGTGTAGGCACGAGGAGTGACAAACTTGGTATCAGAGCACATATTTTAAGAGTCCTAGGGAGTCTATGAAGTCGTGTCTATAAAGTCCTAGTTATCGGTGTGAATCGCACCACATCTATAATTAGAAGGCTGCGACACTTAGGAACTATCTCACTTATTTCATACTCATTTCATGCGATAGAGTGTATCTCTATAAAAATTTCTTTCCAACTTGTGTTTGCGCGTTCCTTTCAGATTATGCCTCCACGAAGAGCTGTCAGAGATCGTTCGGCTAGAAGGAATGTTGAACCACAGGAACAAGGGGTACCTAATGCACCAAAAGTTCAACCCCAAGGAGAGGTCACCAATGCTGAGTTCCATGAGGCCATCTGGATGTTGAGCCAAGTTGTGACCAACCAAGCTGGGCAACATAGAGTGAATCGTCAAGAAGCGGCTGATACTTCGAGGATCTATGAGTTCTTAAGGATGAATCCTCTAAGATTCACTAGTTCAAGTGTTACTGAGGATCCAGAGAACTTTGTTGAGGAGCTTTAGAAGGTTTTTGAAATCATGCGTGTTGCTGATGCTGAGAGGGTAGAACTAGCTGCATACCAAATGAAGGGTGTCGCTAGAATCTGGTTTGATCAATAGAAGAAGAATCGAGCTGAGGGTGTACCACCTATGAGTTAGGCTTGTTTTGAGGAGGCCTTTTTAGGGCGTTTCTTCCTCGAGAACTGAGAGAAGCAAAGGCACGAGAGTTCCTCACTCTTAAGCAAGATTCTTTAAGCGTTCATGAGTACAGTCTGAAGTTCACACAACTTTCCCGGTATGCTCCGGAGATGGTTGCTGACACGAGGAGCATGATGCGTTTATTCGTTGTTGGGTTGTCTCACCTGTCAAGCAAGGAAAGCAAGACAGCTATGCTGATAGGGGATATAGACATAGCAAGGCTAATGATCCATGTGCAACAAGTTGAGGAGGACAAACTGAGGGATAGAGAAAAGTTTAAGAATAAGAGGGCTAAGGCATCAGGGAATGAGTCCGGGCAGCAAAAAAGCAATGCGAAGCGGTCTTCCTTCCAACAGAAATAGAAGGGACCTGCTCCATCATCTGCTAGGAACCACTCAACGATGTGTCATGATGGCTCCACTGGTTGCTTCAAGTGTGGCCAGAACGGCAATTTTATGCGAGAGTGTCCAAAGAACAAGCAGGTTAACGGTAATGGGGGCAATAAAGCCCATTCTTCTTCAGTTGCTCCACCAGACAAAGCTGCATCTAGAGGAGCTACTTCAGGGGCAAACGGAGGAGGAAACCGTCTGTATGCTATCACTAGTCGGCAACAACAAGAGGATTCGCCAGATGTTGTCACTGGTATGATCCAAGTCTTTAACTTTAATGTTTATTCTTTTCTAGATCTAGGAGCGAGTTTTTCATTTGTAACTCCTTATGTTGCGATGAATTTTGATGTTCTTCTTAAGAAACTTAGTGAGCTCTTCAGTGTTTCTACACCTATTGGTGAGTCTATTCTAGCAGAGAGAGTCTATCGTGATTGTCCCATTTTCGTCAATCACAAGAGTACCATGGCTGATTTAGTTGAGTTAGACATAGTAGATGTTGATGTCATTCTAGGTATGGACTGGCTTCATGCATGTTATGCCTCAGTAGATTGTAGAACTCGAGTAGTCAAGTTCCAGTTTCCTAATGAGCCAGTCTTGAGTGAAAAGTAGTTAAGTAGTGCCTAAGGGTCGTTTTATTTCATACCTTAAGGCAAGAAAGTTAGTTTCCAAGGGGTGTGTCTATCACTTAGTCCTAGTTAATGACTCTAGTGTTGAGATACCTCATATTCAGTCAGTTTCAGTAGTAAAAGAGTTTCAGAAATCTTTCCAGATGATCTTCCTGGAGTCCCTCCTGAGAGAGAAATAGACTTCGGCATAGACCTTCTTCCAGATACTCATCCTATATCTATTCCGCCATATAGGATGGAACCAGCAGAGTTAAAAGAATTGAAGGATCAGTTGAAAGATCTCCTAGAAAAGGGTTTTATTCGACCAAGTGCCTCACCTTGGGGCGCTCCGGTCTTGTTTGTGAGGAAGAAAGATGGTTCCCTTAGGATGTGTATAGATTACCGTCAGTTGAACAAGGTTACCATTAAGAATAAGTATCCTTTTACGAGAATTGATGATCTTTTCGATTAGCTTCAGGGTGCTACTTGTTTCTGTAAGATAGACCGCATATCAGGCTACCATCAGTTAAGAGTACGGGAATGTGATATTCCAAAGACAACTTTCAGGATCCGTTATGGTCATTATAAGTTTCTGGTCATGTCGTTCGGTTTAACTAATGCGCCCTTAGCATTCATGGACCTTATGAATAGAGTATTCAAACCTTATTTAGATATGTTTGTCATCGTATTCATTGATGACATACTAATCTATTCGAGGAATGAGGAATATCATGCTAGTCATCTCAGAATAGTTTTCCCAACTCTAAATGATAGAGAGTTGTACGCCAAGTTCTCTAAGTGTGAGTTTTGGCTTGAGTCTGTGGCATTCTTAGGCCACATTATTTCCGGTGATGGAATTAGAGTTGATACCCAGAAGATAGAGACAATGTAGAATTGACCTAGACCCACCTCTCCAACTGATATTAGGAGTTTCTTGGGGTTGTCTGGCTATTATAAAAGGTTCATAGAGGGGTTCTCATCTATTTCGTCCCCTTTGACCAAGTTGACTCAGAAGACAGTTAAGTTTCAATGGTCTGAAGCTTGTGAGAAAAACTTTCAGGAATTGAAAAGAGGTTGACTACTGCCCCAATATTGACCTTACCAGAAGGTACGCAAGGCTTTGTTTTATATTGTGATACGTCCAGAGTTGGTTTGGGTTGTGTGTTAATGCAGAATGACAAAGTTATAGATTATGCCTCCAGGCAGTTGAAAGTTCATGAGAAGAATTATCCAACCCATGATTTAGAGTTGGCTGCCATAGTATTTGCTTTGAAAATATGGCGTCATTATTTGTATGGTGTTCATGTAGATGTATTCACTGATCACAAGAGTCTTCAATATGTATTTAGTCAGAAAAAGCTTAATCTCAGACAAAGAAGGTGGTTAGAGTTACTCAAGGATTATGACATGAGTATTTTCTGTCACCCAGGTAAGGCTAATGTTTTTGCTGATGCCTTGAGTCGATTATCTATTGGTAGTACCGCCCATTTTGAGGAAGATAAGAAAGAGTTAACAAAATATACTCATAGACTTGCACAATTAGGAGTTCGACTAATGGATTCCACAGAAGGATGAGTAATGGTGATGAATGTGGCTGAATCATCTTTGGTGTCAGAAGTGAAAGAGAAGCTAGCCCAACATCCTATTTTGCTTAAATTGAAGGCAAATTTTCATATGCAAAAAGTAATGGCTTTTGAACAAGAGGGAGATGATGTGTTGAGGTATCAAAGTATATTGTGTGTACCAAGGGTGGATGAACTCCAAGAGAGGATCATGGAGGAAGCACATAGCTCCAAATATTCTATCCATCCGGGTTCCACAAAGATGTATCGTGACTTGAGAAAAGTATATTAGTGGAATAGTATGAAGAAAAGTATTGCTGAGTTCGTTGCTAAATGCCCGAATTGTCAACAAGTTAAAGTAGAGCACCAAAGGCCCGGTGGTATGGTTCAGAATATAGAACTTCCAGAATGTAAGTGGGAGATGATCAATATGGATTTCATTACAGGTTTACCAAAGTCTCACAGGCAACATGTATCTAGTTGGGTGTTTGAGCTAGATGTTAGATGTTACACCCTTAGCCTTCTAAGAGTAGTCTCATTAGAGGACGAATGTTCCCAAGGGGTCAATATTGTAACACCTCTCTACTAGAAAGACTTGGAATTAGAAAGAAACCGTTTTTGGAAATAATCAAATTTGGAAAGTTTGGCAAAATTAAGTTAAGTATGAGTTTTGGGTCAACTTCAAACGACCATAAATCCTAGATCAGGCTGATTTAGGTGTTCTACAAGATACTGTAGGAAATATCTTTGAATTATCTTTTCAACGCCACCGAGTTTGCACAATTTCAAGTTTGTATGAGGGAGATATACCCATTTGTAGTTGGGCTGTCTAGATAAGGAAAGTCAAAACCGGATTTTAGAAGGATATTATGGTCTTTTCCTTACCCAATTAAATTAATTCATTTTTGGTAATTACTTAGGGGTCTAAACTGAATTCAGTTAGTGTACGCACTCAAAGATTTCACACTAGGGTTTTTAGAGAAAGAACGCAAGAGGAGAAAAAAGGAGAAAGTGCCAAGGTTCATCGTTGTTGAGGATTTTGCTTGTGGATTTCGTCAAGGGGTGATCCCTACGAGATATGTGAGATCACATAGTGTTGGGTTAGTTAAACCACATGCCAACCATGATTTATTTCAGCGAATTTAGATTCTTGAAGGTTTAGAAATTGAGTTCTTGATGGATTTGTTTAAAGTTCTATTGGGTTCTTGATTGTTGGAGTTGTTAAGGAGTTCTTGATTTTGATTCATAAAATTAGGTGTCATTTTGAGTAAATTCTTGCATATTTAGGTTATGTAGTCGAATCTAAGTGTTTGGGGAAAGAATCAATCGAAACTAGAGGTTGTAGAGTTGAAAAACGACCAAGAAAAATTTGGAATTTCTGGGCAGGGGCCTGGGGCGCCACGCCAGCCAGAGCGCCACATAAGTTTTTCTGAAATTTGGGGCTTGGGGCGCCATGGCAGACAGCGTGCCCCAACTTTAGTTCTTAAGTTTTTCTCTTGGCGCCCCGCGCCACTCAGAACCTCAGGGACGCTAAGTCTTCTACTTCCTCCCATATCTTTCTGTACTAGTTCCCTTGAAACGTACCTATGTTTTCTAGTTGATTCCTACACTCTAAGGTACATCTAAACAACATGAAATCATCAATAATATGAGATCATGAGCCTTGAATCCATAATTCAATTCAAGAGAAGTTAACAGTCAAGTCAAGAGAATTTCATAGAGTTTTCCAAAAGTTTTTTTCAAACGTTTTAACTTTGTTTTAAGACATGAGTTTTGAGTTAAGTAAAGAGTAAGAGTTGAAGTTCATTTCTTCAAAAGAGTATATGGGGACTATGTATTCCCAAAGGATAAAATGTTTTCGCATTTAAACAAGAGAGAAAACTTTGATTTCCAAAAGAGCATTTGAGCTAGTTTTTAGTAAAGAGTAAATGCTTTCACAATTAAGCAGGAGAGGAAACTTTATTTTCCTAGATAGCCTTTAAGATAAGTTTTGAGCAAATAACTCAAACCACAGAAAGAAGTTTGTTTTTAAACATAAGAGCTAGTAATATATATTGGGAGTAGTATTGAGCACCGATACGGAGGAGAGTTCAGACAACTTCTAGCCTAATAAACCATGTAGCCATCATGGGTAGAAAAGAGTCATACTTTTTAGATGATTCCTTAGTGCTTTTTAGCATATACTAGTGGATCCACTTAGTAGTCAGGTTTTATACCCTCGGCAAGGTACATGACAGCCTTGGCAGCGTGAGGCAAAATACTGTATCATCACAATAGCTCTTACGTGATTGTTGTCGGTTAGAGAAACTCCCATAGTAGTATCATTTTGTATTTTTATATACATTTCAGAGTTATATTGTATCCTTGCATACACATCAAAGTTACTATTGTATTTCCAAATACACAGAGTTGTTAGCCATGTTTTGAAAAGCTTTTCTTTATATTGCACTTGTTTATACTGCTTTTTATTGAAATGAGTTCAGTTGAGTTGAGTTCAGTTGAGACCATGTTTGTTCTTTAATTCCTTTCAAGCTTATGTCTTGTTTCAGAATTCCCTTACATACTCGTACATTCAATGTACTGATGTCATTTGGCGTGCATCTTTTAATGGTGCAGATATAGGTAACCATGATCAATATCCAGCGCATCGTTGATTCTAGTTGAGCTTCAGAGTTTGGTGGTGAGCCTCTTTACTTCCGAAGGATCCCTTTTATTGCTCTCAGTATTTAGTTCATCAGGATGTCGTGGGTCTTGTCCTAACATCCATCTCAGTTATTAGAGGCTTCATAGATAGTCAGTCAGTTAGTTCATTTGTCACTACTTTATTATTGGCTTATGTTTTGAGACTTGAGTAGCCATCTTGGTTAGTTTTAATGTTTCTTTAAAGACATTCTAAGTTTATTTCATAAGTTCCTTATTTGAGACAATTTCTTGTGTTTAAGTCTTTCGCTGAGTAAGTAAGCCAGGCCAAGGTTCGCTTGGGGCCAACAATGGTTCTCGAGTTCCAGTCCCGCCCAGGGTGTAGGCTCGGGGAGTGATAATTGTATGTTCAGAAAATTAAAGGAGTTCGACAGGTTGGCCAGACCAAGGCATTGACTAATGGGACCAAAAATATGGGTAACAGTAGTGGTTCTTATTCAAAGGGTTTTGGTCAGCAGGCACATTCAACCCGTTTGATTCAGCCAGCCTTGCCCGCTTCTATGGATGACTATTCTAGGGTCACCCAGTAGTCTTATGCTAAGGGTGGCCAAGGGACCTCCTATTCCTCAGTGAGAAAGCCTTCGCTTGACCGAGTATGCTTCACTTGTGGTGAGGTAGGCCACTTTAGGAGGGAATGCCCTTATCCTCCGGCATGTAAACCAGTATATCCGTTGACTAGAGTTGTAGTTCCCATAGGTGGAGTTGGTAATGTCAAAGGACTTCTGCATAGTGGACGAGTTAATTATTAGGGAGTCTGTGAGGGCAGATGAAATGGTAATCCTGCGAGAGGAATAGTGCATCTAGGTAGAGGGGTTGCCCATAATGATGATTGAACTTAGTGTTACGCCTTTCCAGGTAGGCTAGAGGCCGAGGAATCAAACGTCGTGATTACAAGTACTATTCTTGTTTATGACCGGCTGACTTGTATTTTGTTTGATTCAGGTTCCACTTATTCATATGTATCTGTTAGTTTTACTTTGTGACTTGAGTCGACTTGTGATGTTCTTGATGCCCCTATTTATGTTGCTACCCTAGTTGGAGAGTCCATTGTAGTAACCCATGTGTACCTTCTTGTTCTATGATGTTTATGAGTCTGTAGACTTGGATTGATTTTGTCATTTTGGATATGGTGAATTTTGATGTGATTTTGGATATGACTTGGCTGTCTCCTTACTATGTTGTTTCGATCTATAATTCTAAAACAACAACTCTAGAGATTCTGAGTAGAGATAAGCTAGAGTGGGAAGGTTTGTATAGACCTAAGCCATTAAATATCATATCCTACATTCATGTGAAAAGGCTGGTGGGGACATGTTGTCTAGCCTACTTAGCTCATCTCCAGAATGTTAGTGCAGAGTTCCCTTCCGCTGAGTCAATTCCCATAGTTTCAAATTTTCTAGGTGTTTCTTACGACTTTGCCGGCATGCCTCTAGATAGGAATATTGATTTTGCATAGATTTGGAGCCAGACACTCATCCAATCTCTATCACTCCCTACCTCATGGTTGCAACAGAATTAAGAGAACTCAAGACTTAACTTCAATAACTTTTAGATTAGGGGTTTGTTCGTCCTAGTGCATCGCTTGGGGTGCTCCGGTGTTATTTGTAAAGAAAAAGTATGGTAGAAGGAGGATGTGCATAGACTACGTGCAATTGAACAAGGTCACTATTCGTAATAAGTATTCCTTACCTCGCATTGATGATTTGTTCGACCAATTGCAGGGTGCCTCAGTATTCTCTAAGATTGGTTTGAGGTCTAGATATCATCAGTTAAAGATTAGACCAGAAGACATACCTACGACGACTTTCATGAATCGATATGGACATTATAAGTTCTTGGTAATGTCGTTCGGTTTAACCATTGCACCGGTAGCCTTTATGAGTTTGATGAATAGAGTCTTCAAGCCTTACTTGGACTCTTTTGTGATTGTGTTTATAGATGATAATCTGATATATTACAAAACTAAAGAGGAATATTCAAAACACCTTCGTATTGTTCAGAGTATCATAGGAAAGTAGAAATTGTATGCCAAGTTTTCAAAATGTGAATTCTAGCTAACTTCGGTGGCCTTCTTGGGGCATGTAGTTTCGAAGGAAGGGATGATGTTAAATCCCTAAAATATTGAATGTCATGTCCCGAAAACTCAAGTCATGATGACACCTACTATAACCACCAGTAGGTAAGTCAACCCGAAGCTCAAAATGACAAGTAGCCGACATACATGGTAGAAACAACCAAAAATAAGAAATACATGATATAATTAAACGACAGAGCGGAAGATAAGACTAAGAACAAATATATATATATATACAACAAAATGAGACCCAATCCCAAAACTTGGTAGTTACATGTACATAACTACTATAAAAGAGTACAAGTCCCAAAAGTGGATCAAAATATATAGAAATATCTCAAAAGCAAAAGACTAGCCAAAACAATATAAGGAGACATGTATGATCTAGAACGCCAAAATCTCACCCTCGTCTCAGAATCCTCCTGCAATTGACTCGATATTAGTGTTGGTAACTGGTTCTTAGACCTGTATCATGAAAACATATGCAGAATGTAGTATGAGTATCAAAACAACAGGTACCTAGTAGGCATCATAGGCCGATTGAGCTTGGAAGGTGTATACTATAATGAAAAATGAGAAATAACACTAACTAGAAGTCAAGAAACTAGAAGATAAGGATAATCAAACTGAAGTGCACACGAGTCTAGAGCTATATGAAAAGGAAAGCAAGTAACTAGCTAAAATTTAACTGGATCCCCATAATCTCAGAAGGTATACTGCACACAATTTAAAGTAAATAACTCAAACGGTTCCCCATAAGCCCGACGAGTACACAAAAGAGCTACAACTATAGATCAAGTATGAGAACCTATGAATCCAAAATTGGGGAGTGATAGCCCATACGTCAAATAGAGGATAATGTAACACCCCGTATCCGAAAATAGAGATTTTTGATTTCTGGTGTTACAGGTGGCACTCACGGACACCATCCAGGGACCGTAGATGGACTCACGGTCCGTCCTACAGGTCCGTGGTTCATGACAGAAAACTTCCCCAGAACTCAGTCAGAAAATTTGGCTAAGTCCCGACTCACGGACAGACCCATGGTTCGTAGATCAGACCACGGTCCGTGGTCTATGTCCGTGGATCGAGACTTCCCTTACCAGCCTCTGACACAAACTACGGTCGACCAGCACGGACCGTCATTCGATCCATGGTCCGTAAGTCTGACCGTAGATGAGGTTAGCAGCTAGTTAGATGAAAAATATTGATGGGTCAACTTCAGATGGTCATAAATTTTAGCACAAAATGAATTATGTGTCCCATGACCTATTTCTAGATAGATAATTGAATTACCTTTCCAACTCCACCGAATTTACTAAATTCTGACCTCCGAGTAAAAAGTTATTCCGTCGATTGATTGACGGACCGTCAGTCCATTCCGTCGGTCACTCCGACAACAGTTAATTCAGGGGTCTTTTAGTCTTTTCCTATTTCGTTTAAGCCCTAAGATACGTCGTTTAAACCCTAAATCATGAGGTTTTAGTCAGTTTAAGCCTAGAAACATAACTAGAACTCACCTTAGTCAAAATCATTAATCAAAACTTAGAAAATTAGAAGCAAGAGAGGAGAAAAAGGTCAAGAACGCTAGTTCAAGAACGCAGCAAGGTTCCATCAGTTCCAGCCCCGAAATCGAAAGATTTCTCCGTGGAATCCGTCACTAGGTATGTGGGATTTCATTAGTGGGTTCCTTTCGCCCATTAGGTCCCTAGAATTCAGTCAGATTCTTGATTCCATGATTATGAACAGACCTAGGGTTTCTAGAATTACAGCAGATCATCATGAATTAGTTATTTAAATGTTCCAAATCAGATTATCATGTTATTGCCCAGTTTCTTACATAAATTTCAAAACCCTAGCTACGTATTTCATTAGTTCTTGAATTACACATGCTAGGTCAGATATTTCAGTTATTCAGATATACATGCTCCAGTTTTATGCCATATTATCAGTATATTTTAGCATAAACCCTATTTTGAGTTATAAATCATGAGAAGCTTTTCTTTAAGACAACACTTGAGTTTTAAACTGAGTTTTTGAGAAAGGTAAGATGATTTTTGAGAAAGAGCTTCTAAAACATGATTAGTATGACAATTGAGTAGGTCATCAATGTATGAATAGTATGGTATCTAGATATACCATCAATGTTTATGCAGTATGACTTCCCAAGTCATCAATGATCATAGTATAATATAATGTTGAATTATTTTCTAAAAAGGAGTTTTCAAGTATGAGTATCTACATGTCAGTATTTTGAGCTATTCAGTATTCAGTATATTCAGTATCTATATCATGTTCAAATTATTTCATTGCTCAGTATGCTTTGTTCAATTATGTGTTATTTCAGCTTTACTCTATCCTGCATGCTCAGTACCTTTCAAGTACTGACGCATACGTGCGCTACATCTTCTCGTGATGTAGGTTCAAGTTCTCAGCATCCAGATCACGCTTAGATCGGTTCCTGATCTTCAGTTCAGCAGCATCAGTGGTGAGTCCTCATTCTTCGAGGACTAGTGACATGTTTATCTTTATCGCTTTTAGTCTTTAGTTTCAGTTTTGCTAGATCTAGTTGGGGCATGTCCTAACATTTCTAATCAGTTTAGAGGCTTATTTCAGACATAGTTAGATTCAGCTTGGTATTGAGTTAATAACTTCTTTGTATTAAACTCATCAGTTTTCATATATCTCAGTATAATATATGGGTATTCCCCATCTTTTCAGATTTATTTATGAATTAGCTTCCGCATCAGTTTATTTTCTTTAGTATGCTCATGATCATGCCAGCAGGGTTAGCTTGGGATCACTTGTGGTCCTAGATCCCGTGTCCGCGTCTCGGGGGTAGCTCGGAGCGTGACAGATAAGATGCCCAAAAAACCTAATAGAACCATGCCTTTATGAATCAACTCAATAAAGGCTAATATATCCGAATCTCGGATTGCGGCTGAAGATCATATGCATAGACCTTGATCTACGACTATAAGAACAGTGTGCCCAAACCTTAAATATGCGGCTATACGAACATTCGAAGAAGAGTCCATATGAAACTCACTATCATAAGGATACCGTGGATCGATGCTCACCCCTAGGTTTTCAATGAACCACTCTACGTCTGAACTAAATCCAACCCCGAATCATTGAATGAAGCCCAAAACCACAACTGAGAATCATTTGGGTTGTAGTAGAAAGGGAATTATAGATGAAAGGTCATCGAAGTTGAGTTACCGCCTAGCTAAGACTCACACTATTAGAACCAAATCTGCTACATAAATCTTTAGGGAGCTGAGTTGTTCGAAGCGATTCTAAGGCCTATCAGCTCCAAAACGCGTGTCTAAGACAATCATTAGCCTACACCTAAGCTAAGGCCAATAACAAGCTTCCAATAATCATAAACAAGTACCCACGAAGACCACTCGGTAAGGCATGATCAAAAGCTATGAAATAAACATGCTATCACTTCCTAAAAAACCAAACAACCACGTAAGACATGATTTCTAATCAGAAAACATGAATCAACTACCAATAGCAACACAATGAATCAAGAGATAACACAAGGAATGAAGGAATCAAGACAACTAGATAAACATGATCCTTATTACTCGAAAGGCTCCTAAAACATGAATTCTAATATCTAAACATAAAACAACCTATAAACCCATCCTAATCACAAACACAAACTCAATCTAAAGTCGTAAGTCGTTGGCTACCTCAAAAGTTGATTGCACATATTTGCAAATCACGATTATAGAGCTTTGCCTTTTTGAAAGATTTCTAATCACTGCCATGCTATCAAAGACAGAATCACAACATCAAAATAAGCATTTTGACACCAAAAATATAATAATTGGAGACAAACCCAAAATCAAGTCAAAAACAAAATTGTATGACCCACGTCGTAAATTTTGAAATTGATCTGTCAAAAGGTCATAATTAACTTACCAAGCTTGTGTCGTAAAATGGGACACAATTCTTGGCTCGGAGGGGCATAATTTAACAACAATAAAAAAAACAACAAGAAAACAAAAAAATGAAGCCAGCCATTCCCTTTGGGATGAGAATTACCTCGACCCGACGCTCCGCGCACTTTCCTGATCACTCTAATACGAAGCCAAGTACTATCCAGACCAAATCCAACAAGAATCATTCAATTTAGAGGTCTATAACTCTCAAAACCTCAAAGTGAACCTTTGAAATAAGATTTGAATCCGCTCTAGTCTTAATTAAAAGTCTAGACAAATACTCACCGCGATCACACATGAGGGTCGCAATCGCGACCCACATTATAAATGATCCCCATGATCACGGAGGTCAAAATCTGCGATCACGATGACAAAAAATGGTCAACGCCACTGGACAACTCTTCGCGATCACAGCCAAGAGGCTATGCGATCGATATGGCTAGGTGCAATGCCTTTTGCGATCATAGAGGCTTCCTCGCGATCGCACCGAAGGAAGTCACCTGCACTTGCTACTGGTGCATCAACATAAATACCCAACTCTCAAAACCCATGACGGGGTACTCGAGATCTGTGCATGCAAACAAGATATACTATCTCACCAAATTTGGCATTTCAAACTCAACAAAGATGTCAAAACTCCCCAAAAAGGCAGTTTCGACAAAAAATGGATCTCACATACAACCTCTAATTAAAGCCAAATTTTACATGGAGGCTCGGGATGAGCCTAGAAGCCTCAGGATCCGCACTAAAGGTTCCTAGGTGTAAGTTAGCACACATCATACAAGATAATAAAAATATAAATTTCAAAGAAACATTCTCATAAAAACAAAGAGTTTGGCAAAGAGGAAGTCTAAAATAGTTTCAACAAATCATCTAAAATATCAAATAAGTTGTTGAGACATAACTCACACACCACATACATCATCCAAAAACTAAAAATAAATAAATCAAGTAAATGTGTCTCGGTCCTCGAAAGATGAGGATTCACCAACTCTTCAAATCCAGTAGGATGATCAACTAGTTAGGAGTGTGAGAGGTAGGAGTGTCAGACCCTACATTAATGAGGCAATGTATGCACAAGTATGCATTAGTACATGTAATGTACTAAATATGAAACAATATGCATAAAAAAATATGATGACATAGATAACCGAAACATGTAATGCATGACCAACATTTGAACATTTAAAGACTTAGAGAAACAACAACATATATTTCTTAAGATTGGTCAATGCATTTAAAATAAGAGATGTAAGAAAACCTTGAAGAAACATATTCGTATTTGTGGGATATTAGCTTTAACTGTCACGACCCTGACCGCTGTGATTAGCACCTACACTAACCCTCCGGTGGGAGAACCATAACTACAACCCAACCAAGCAACTTAAAGAAACTAAACCATTTAAAGATACAGAAACAGGTTTAAATGACGAATTAAAGTGAGGAGTTTCCATAAACTCCGAAAGTTAAACAAACAACTGTCGCGGAAATTCAACCCCTAGAACTGAAAGTCATTGTACCAAAACTCTAATAATCCACAAGTTTAAGAAAAAAAGGGTGCAACCCCGAAAGCTAAGCATAAGTAAATGTCTAAAGATCTAGTTTGAGTCCGAAAAGAATGGACTAAACCAAGGGATGGATCCATGACAGCCTGAAAGAACTAGCTCACCCTCAAATTCGATCTCGGTCAATGATCTCCTAACTGAGGTCTGTCAGTAGCTGCCTGAAGATGTCATGTACTTAACAAAGAAATGGCAAGTGCAATATTAGTACACAAAACCACGGTGTACTGGTAGAATCATGCGGCTGCTCCGGTGAGCCCAATATAAGCAAGTCATCACCATAAAGTAAACACACATATACAGAGCGCACAATTCAATCATCATTTTAGGAACAACATACAATTTCCCAATAACCATGCTAGATAATATAAATGTAACAATCACAAGTGGTTCTCTTATGGAACTCACACCCAAATTGTTAGTGTGTCAGAACGTGACACCCGATCTAATATATATATGTCGGAACGTGACACCTGATCCAATATTTGTGTCAAAATGTGACACCCGGTCCAATATATGTGTCAGAACATGACACCCGGTCCAATCAACACAATCACAATCACACCCATAAAACAGTGTACATAGTAGCACAGTCAACAACAAGTTTATGGCATATAAGTGTTCATACATATTCATTTCATTCGATTCAGTTCATGTTTCCCTATTCACATACACACATGCATAAAATGAAGTAGTTAACAAGCATATATCACACAATCAGGAAATTGAACCATCACCTACCTCGAAATCAAGTTCGAATCCTACTAAGACACGTGAGCCTTCCCTTTTTGGTGTCTTTCAACTCGTTCTTGATCTAAAACAAGCAATTAATGCAAGGATCACTAAACAAGATCTAATTTACCAGGATAATAACAACATTATTAACCCAAGGACAGTCCAATGATCCTAATGTTTATCTAGGGCTTTTCCCACCATCAACTTCAAGCCAAAACCCTCCCCCAACGATAATTACTCAAGATTCTAAGTTCTAAGAATTGAATTACGGATTAGGGGAGTAATTAACTTACCTTTAGCGCTACAAATTGTTGGAATCTGATGAGAAACTACTTTGGATCGTGCCTTAGCTCTTAAGAACGAAGTTTTGCAGAAAATAATGATTTTTGGGGGTTTTCCCCAATTTAAGTCGCGATTGTCCTGCCACAACGACCCCTTAATTCCGCCCCAACGGTTTGCACGGAGATAGAAACTCAGAATTTGAGTTCCAAGATCCCATTGCACAACTCACCTTCAAACCTGGACGTTCTGAAACTATCATTCCACGCCAAGATCAGTTTCGGGAGTTCTACTCTCCTGAATTCGATTCCGTAAAGCCGTACGTGCTCCTTAACGTCTTGGCTATCCACTCACGCGATCAAACTCATAATTTAATCCCCCATCCATTACCAGATTTCTCTAGACCTCACCTGACTCAAATTTCGTCCAAGTTTGGCCTAGGCTAGAAATTCTCAAATTACTACTTGGAAGTTTGCTGGCCCAAATTCCTTTCCCATTGGATTTTCCATAACGAGGAAAACATGTAATTATATTAACTGACAATAAGACCATGAGAACTATAACATGAAATGCGGTATATCCCTTATACCAAAAGAAGAGGATTCCACTTGCCAAGGTAGAATCCGTACACATCATCTTTTGCTAAAGTAGATCTACTAGCTAGGTCATTTAAGATAATTCTACGGGGGCACATAGTTTGGGACTAGAGGTTGCTACTAGAGACTACCCTATTTGAGCCTCCACCTTAAAGCCCTCTCGGTGCTAAGTCCAAAACCCAACAGAATAGAGAAAAATCAATTATCATTATAACATAGGAAAGACAATGATGAATACCAATCCGCATCTTAAAGTCAAAATATAGAATAGCTCCTTAAAACACAACTCAAGCATAGGTGAGAAAACCTTTTACCAATATGAATCCATATGTGAGAAATATCTTTCACAATCATGATCATATTCGTAAGTGAGAAAAACCTTTCACAACAACATTGATACTTTCTTCTAAATCACTCTAACATCATAAACATCATTTTTCCTAAGAAATGTATAACCTTTAAAAATCCATAGGTGAATGCCCACATACCTTGCTACTCCAAGCCCAAGATGAATGGTGAATTGAAGGTTGAGAGGGAATTTGAGAGAGTGAATTTGGTTAAGTTTTGGGAAAATAGGAGAACGAGTTTAAAGTGGGTAGATTTAGGAGTTAAAGTCTTTATATAGGGCTTAGGATAGAGGCCAAAATGGCATAGCATAGGCCTAAAACAAATAGGAAAAGACTTAAAAGTCCTTAAGAAATAACTGTCGAAATTGGTCCACGGGTGTGACCTACAGACCGTAGAAAGTGTATTGGTCAACCGTTGACCAATTGATGAGACCTTAAAATTTACCCAACTTTATGGGACCCTTCTACGGCTCGTAGGAATTCCTACGGTCCGTAGACCCTAACCGTAAAACTCAACCTTAACCCCAAAAATATCACTAAGTCTGCATTGCTTCTATGGAACCCATCTATGACTCGTAGATCACTCAAAGGACCATACTGGTCATCCGTAGGATGAGGTACTGAAACTTTATTATCAGAAATTTATTTTCCCATTTCTATGAGACTGGTCTACGAACTGTAGACTCATAGACCTAAACCTTTAGCCAAAATTCATGCAACCTATTCTCTTATCGAAATCCGAGGTATTACACTTTAAATGTTCTTGATGTCTTTATTATTCTATTCGTCCCTCTTATTTGGATTAGTCTTATTTGCCTTGTCATTTATTGTAGAAGGGACTTTGAGACCTTTCCCGATAATATTTCCTAATTCAAGATCCTCTCTCATAACAAAATCTTACCTTCCACCAGCCATTGTATTTTTTTATTGAAGCATGGCAGTCTTGTTGTTAATTGACCTTCTTGAACTCCAAGAAGTGCAATCATTTGTAGTCTTTCAAGGTGAAATCTTTATCGAAAAGATCTGGCTCTGATAACAATTGTTAGTTTGACGGCAACTTATACAACCAAGTTATTTGAGCAACTATGCAAGAAGCAAATAAATTGCGGAATATAAATTAACACAAGTATTTAGCGTGGAAAAGAGAGGCAAAAGCCACGTTCTACCTCTATAGTTTTTTTTCCAAACTTTCCCCAAAATTTGAGCCCCAATTTTAGGTTTACAATTGTTTTTGTAACACCTAAGGAATTGTTCTCAATAGTCTCAACCTCTACCGTCTTACTCTCATTATAAAATGACTTTATCCTGTCAATGGAGTCTTTTACAATATAAAACAATACATACTATAATCAACTAAGAAAATAGGGAAAATGCATAAGTACCTCCAAGCTATGCCCGAAATCCCAGAGACACACTTATATTTTACTAAGGTCCTATTACCTCCCCGAACTTATTTTATAAATAATTTTCTATCCCTTTTCGGCCTACGTGGCACTATCTTCTGGGGCCCAGCTTGGCAATTTTTTCAAGCTATCTGGTTGATAGTGCCACGTAGGCCGAAAAGGGGTAGAAAATTATTTATAAAATAAGTTCAGAGAGGGGGGGGGGGTAATAGGACCTTAGTATAATATAAGTGTGTCTCTGGGAGTTCGGACATAAGTTGGAGGGGTACTTATGCATTTTCCCAAGAAAATAATCAAGATATTATTCTATAACCAACACAAAAAATTAACTGTCCATAGGTTGAGAAAAACTAAGCACTACTTAATGGACAAATGAAGGAAGACTCTAGACGTCTACTAAAGGTTTGTAACCATGAACATACATCGATTGGTAATGTCTTCCTCCAATATTTTAGGTACCTTTATTGGTGGATTTGGATATTAAAAATAACAATCCTAGTTGGAAAAACTTGTGCATTCCACATGTCTATTTACATAATTAAGTTTTCCTAAAGATACCATCAAAAGGGATATAGTGTAGTGGATGAGACTGTTTCTTCATCAATCAGAGGTCTCAGGTTCAAGTTAGGTGACTATGCTAAAATCTTTAGTAGAGAGCACTTTCCTTCGAATGAAGCCCTACGCTGCACGAATCTGAATTCATCGAGCTCCAATGCAGATATCGGATGAGAGACAAATTCCAACAATGAGTGTCATAGTGAAATGGAGAGCTGGTTATGAAAGTTGCATCAACATATCAACCTCTTATTCTACATTTATCATCACTTAGGCACTTTCCTTTTAGTGGCTTACATCATATATCCAACATTGGCTTCTTTCCACCACGATGGGGCAATGGACCGTCGTATACCACTTACAAAGTGAACTAGTGATGATGGACCCCTTTTTTTTCTTTTTAAATAAAAGGGTTAAAATATTTTCTTTAGTACAAATTTAATATCAAATATATTAATTTAATAATAATGCATGCATTTGAGAAATTTAAAAGGTCAAATATACCCTTAAACAAGGGATAAGACATAAGTACCTCTAGACTATGACTGAAATCTCAGAGACACATTAACTAAACTAAGGTCCTATTAACTAAGGTCCTATTACCTCCTGAACTCATTATTTTTATAATTTTGTACACCTTTTGTTTTACGTGGCACACTCCGTAACTCCACGCAATTGAGGCGTGTGGGAGATATTTGGATGCCATGTAAGCCAAAAAGGTGTACAAATTTACAAAAAAAAAAAAAAGTTCAAGGAGGTAATAGGACCTTAGTTTAGTTAAGGTGCGTCTCTGGGATTTCGATCATAGTTTAGTGGGTACTTGTACCTTTTCCCCTTAAAAAATTCAAAGATTCTTGAACAATTAAAAAAATCACAATATGCCTCTATGTGGTTTCCACCATTAGTGCAAAAATATAGTTGAATCATTTTTTATTGTCCAAGGATATGTTCGAAACAAATGATAACTCTATGAGTCGATAGGTTAATGAAGGACAATCATGAGATAAATCACCAATATACTAAAACAATTTTTATCCTTTTTTATAGTTTCTTAAAGGAATAACACATAAGTACATTTGAACTATGATCGAAATCCCAGCGACATATCTTAATTAATTAGGGTCTTATTATCCTCCTAATTGGACACATGTAGTTGATGGCTGCACTACCTCCATTTTTAACCTCAAGTCTTGAACTTGATTCGTATTTCCCATTGGAAACGATTTATCCCTTTAATGGTCGTACCTTATACACTAGTGTTGAACTTGATCAATATGCATTGGTTAAAAACAACAAAATTAAGAAAAATAGAATAAAATAATAAACGTTTACAACTCAGACTTACAGTCTAGTGATATGTGTGAGAGTCTTCTAAACATGTGTGGGTTCAATTCGCATTACACCCAGGGGCGTAGCTATAGTCAGTGCCCAGTTGGACACCCTTCGTTGAAAAATATATATATATATGTCAAATACTACATTAAATGATATATATTTATAATTGGACACCCTTGACAAAAGTTATGCATTTGATGTAGTGGTAATGGGTGTCCATTTGAGTGAAGGAGTTCTGATTTTAAACCCCAAATAACACAATATTTTTTTATTTTATTTTAACAGCCACACATCATTATTCTTAGATACCTTCTAGGGGTGTACATGGCCGGGTTGGTTTGGGTTTTTCAAATATCAAACCAAACCATTTGTGTCGGATTTTTAAATTTATAAACCAAACCAAACAAATAAAACTCGGGTTTTTCAATCTCGGGTTGTTTCGGGTTTTTCCGGTAAAATATTCATACAAACATATAATTTACTAGTACTTCAAATATTTCTTTAGTCCTACCAAAATACAACTATCTAAGATGTTTCATAAAAATATAACACAATATGATATGATTAATGACACTAAAATATCCAACAAAAATAATAATTATGAAATCGCGTAAAACAAATATTGCAAATTAACAAGTCATAATGACTAAATCATGCTAAAATTAAGTTTAACAAGTATTAGTTACATGACTAAATATTAAAGGAAATTAAAATTAGATTATGTATTTTAATTGTCTAAACCAATGAAAAACTAAAGAACAAATATTCAATATTATTGTCATTCTTAGTGTTGAATTGATTTTCCTTTTGCATTAGTATTAATTTGATTTTGATTTAAACTTTATTATAATTACCAACATCTGTGGATTATAATCTTTATTGGCCCATTCATAATTCTAAGTTTCAAACTTGAAATAATATATTAAAAGATAAAAACTATGAAAAAGTATAAGAAATATTTAAAAATTATATCAAAGTAAATATTTTTATGTATAAAATAAAATTTTAAAATTATATATATAATGTCGGGTTGGTTAGGTCTCAGTTTGATTTTTTTTTAGTTAAAACCAAACCAACCCAAATATAGTCGGATTTTTTTTTCAAAACCAAACCAAGTCAAACCAAACCACTAGTCGGGTTTTTTTCCAGATTGACTCGATTTGCTGTTTGATTCGATTTTCGGTTCGATTTTGTACACCCCTAATACTTTCAATAAAATTTCCGACTCCGCCACTGATCACACCTTTCCTATAAAGTACACTGACTTGCTATCACTAAAATTATATTGATTATAAGATAAAATATTCTTACACTACTACAATCAACTTATATTAAACGGGACCCCCAATGTAATGGACTATAATATACCTACATATATTTAAAAACATCCTATCCCTTTATGCCTTTCATGAGTATATTTTCCACTATAAATATCATCCATGTACATAAACACTATGTACCAACAAAGTAGGTGACTGAAAGAAAAAGGCTAAGCTAGAAATAGCTAGGGATACAACTCAAAAGAGAAAAGAGCAAGAAGATGGCACAAGAAGAAATGAGAAAAGGACCATGGACAGAACAAGAAGACCTTCAACTTGCATTTTATGTGAATTTGTTAGGCGATCGACGATGGGATTTCTTAGCCAAAGTTTCAGGTTTTTAAGGTTGGCGGGAGATATATAGATTAGGTAGGCTTGTCTTGGACATGAAATTTTATTTTCATGGAACAACTTCTAACTCTTTTTTTCTATGTACAAATTTTGTTTTTATGTTGTGTAAATAGGTTTGAGAAGAACAGGAAAAAGTTGTAGATTACGATGGGTGAATTACTTACATCCTGGTCTCAAACGAGGAAAGATGACTCCACAAGAAGAACGTCTTATTATTGAACTCCACTCCAAATGGGGAAATAGGTTTGACTATACTTCAAACTTCTTTATGTTTTTTCATCTTGTTAGAATTTCTAACCGCGCTATATATATAATAATATTAAATTCATTTATGTACTTAGATGGTCAAGAATTGCAAGGGAAGTATCCGGGAGAACAGACAATGAAATAAAGAATTACTGGAGAACACACATGAGGAAGCAGGCTCAAGATGAGAGGAAGTTAAACAAAGCATCATCTAGTATTTCTCCATCTTCATCCTTCTCCAATACTTCATCTTTCTCGTCTAATAGTCCTGATGTGGATTTCACGCCCATTATGGAAAACAACGAAAGGAACTTCTACCATACAGGTGGACTACAAAAGAAAGTTGTTGACCATGATAAAGGAAAAAACATGAAGGTGTACTCTATGGATGATATATGGAAAGACATTGAATTATCAGAAGAAAATGAAACAAAGAATAAACAAATTATGCCATCACCTATATGGGATTATTGTCCAAACACTTTATGGATGGCTGATGATCAAGAAGAAAGTAAGATGTTTCCTATGTTTTATTGCTTGGATAACCAGGATAACACATTTTTGGCTAACAAAGGGTTATTTGTTTGAAGGCTCTTTGTTTTTTTTATAGGTGGTGTAGGTATTGAAAGATGAGTTTGTACTCTAACATGTTAATAAAGAAAAATAAGATGGGTAAACAAGTTGCAATATGGTTATCATTTGTGAAATGCAAATTGCAAATAAAACAAATTTTGCTTGGTTGAAGTTTATCATTTGCTTGGTTGAGAGTAGTTTATCAATAATGAATAGAAAATAGTCTATAAGAAAAATAAAGTGTGAGGAGTGTTATAATGAGATGTATACTATAAAGAGGTTTTTCTTTTTGGATTTGTAGTAGTTTCTTGAGTCTACCTAGTGTGTTAAATTTTTCATTATAGTAGTATTGTGTTGCTTCTCTTGAGTATTGTATTTTGCACGTTAAAATAACTTGGTATCTTCGTTATTCTCTTGTTTTTGTTATTATAATTATTTTTTTATGTGAGGTGTTATTTTCGAACAACGATCAAAATCATGAAGAAACTTTGCCTTAACATAGAAAGAATATCTTGAAAAAGATAAGAAATAATAATCAACAATCTCTCACTCTCATTCGAAGGTGACTAATGTAACTACCTCAAAGGAAGCAAGAGAGATCTTACAAATTTCTCTCCAAGGAATTGATCAAGTGAAGAAAGTAAGACTTCAAACACTAATGGTTTATTTTGAAGTTTTAAAAATGAAATAATCCAATCCATTTAAGTTGTTAAAAAATGATGGTTGTTGTGAATAAATAAAGAAGTATGGAGAGGAAGTAGACGATGTACGTGTGGCAGAAAAGTTCCTTCACTTTTCAATATCTAAATTTATTTTATGTGGTTTGTGCTGTTAAAGATTTCAATGATTTAGACTCCACGACGATGTGTTAATTGGAGGGTTCTTTACAAACTCATGAATTTTTTTTTATCAAGATGAGATAAAGAAGAATCACTATAGCAATTTCTTAAAACCAAGACATCCTTCCAAGATTATGAAGGTGAAAAGAGATCTATAGAGAGAATGAATCAGGAATAGATCAACTAACAATTCAACTAATGTAGAAATAATATTGAATTAAACAAAACTCGTATAAATGCGGAATAAACAAACTATAAAGCAAACTACCTAAAGGACCTGGTGACACCAGTATAAGTGCATCTATGAATACGAAACAAGTCTTAAAACTAAAATAACTATCTAGAACGAAATAAGAAAGAAAATAAAGGAGTCTCTAGAATCCAGTACTGCTGAACAGGAAACAACTCACCCTCTTGACTCGGTACCCACATGCAAAAAGGGTGCATCACGTATAGAGTGAGTACGGAAAACGTGTGTGCTCAGCAAGCTTTGATTACTAACTCTTCTTAGAGGCGAGAACGAGGTATATTTTAAAAGTTTTTTTTCCAGTAGTATAATTACATCATAAAATAAATCACATCAACATGACAATTTAAACATATACTTTTCCAAACTGTCAATTACACCAGTGATGATATCCCAAGATGTCTCAAATATAACAAGTCAAATCAGTTTCACAATCATCTCAACAACTCAACACCAAATCAATATGAAATGCAATGTAGATGAGATGTAATGCAATGCAATGCACTAACAAAAAAATCGATATACACCCGCTTCCTCTGTCAGATAGTCTAGACTCAGGGGGACTCATGAGGTCCATATATCTGTGGGAACCATTTCTCATCGGCATAATAATACTCACCGATACTATTTTTCATAGACATAATATCACTCGATAATTGTTTTAGTTTTTAGATAAGTTTGTAGAGATCAATAAAATGATAAGAGATAATATTTTTTTTGGAGATATCTCAACGATTAAAGTAAAATTTCAATCTCTTCTAAAGTTGATGGCCATAAATTAATTAAAGATGTTTATTAGTTGTAAAGAAAATGATAAATAATATTTTGTGTTTTGTTCAACTTGTTGAAAAGGGATTTGATATTGAAAAATATCCATCCTTGGCCTAGAGATCATTCAATTCAAGTCGAAATTTAATTGCTAATGTGCATATGAATATATATATATTTTTTCTTTGAATCTTAAGACAATTGATACAATGTGTGTGACTGCTAATCATGTGCAAGATGAATTATTGGGACATGCAATTTGAATCTTGATTTTTACAATCACCAATCTCAATAGTAGGAGCAAGTCAAGTACCGTTAGTACCTAACTCAGTTTTTGCACGCAAAAAGGGTGTATCAAGTATAGAGTGAGTAGGAAAACACATGTACTCAACAAGTTTTCATTACTAATCCTTCTTAAAAGTGATAATGAGGTATATTTTAAAAGTTTCTTTTTTCAACAGTATAATTACGTCATAAAATAAATCCCCTCAACACGAAAATTTAAACATATATTTCCAAAACTGTCGGTTACACCAGTGATGATATCACAAGATGTCTCAAATGTAACGAGTCAAATCAGTTTCACAATCATCTCACAACTCAACACCAAATAAATATGAAATGCAATGTAGATGAAATGTAATGCACTGACGAAAAACTGGTACACATTCGCTTCCACTGTCGGATAGTCGGGACCCACGAGGATTCATGAGGTTCATATACTTGCCGGAACCATTTCATATCGACATAATAATACCCGTCGGAATAATTTCTCATTGGCATAATACCGCTTGGCCGGAACCATTTCATATCGACATAATAATACCCGTCGGAATAATTTCTCATTGGCATAATACCGCTCGACAATTGTTGTTTGTAGAGATCAATAAAATGATAAGAGATAATATTTTTTGGAGGTATCTCAAAGATTAAAATTGAGGGATGAGTAGAATTTCAATCTCACATAAAATTGATGGCCATAAATTGATTAAAGATGTTTATTAGGTGTAAAAAATGACAAATAATATTTTGAGTTTGGTTCAACTTATTGTAAAGGGATTTGATAATGAAAAATATTCATCATTGGCCTAGAGATCATTCTATTCAAGTGGAAATTTAATTGCTAATGTGCATACAAAGAATAAATAAATCATTTTCTTTGAATCTTTAAACAATTGATACAATGTGTTTGAATGCTAATCATGATGTGCAAGATGAATTATTTGGACATGAAATTTGAATCTTGATTTTTACAACACTCAAATCAATAGAAGAAAAGAATATGCATGGTGCATGTGATCCCTTCAATCAACCATCCTAATCATTTGTCTAGAGCTTATGTTGTTAAAAGTATGCAAGGAAGAGTTTTTTAAAGGAGTCCATGGAGCAACCAAATCACTCCAACTTGTTTATACAAATGTGTGTGGGCCAATCAATCCACCTTCTTTTGATAAAAACAAATACATCTTGCTCTTCCTTGATGACTTTTGTTAACTAGATTTATTTCTTTAAAGTATTTGTTGCTTTTAAAATTTTCAAAACACCCTTAAAAATAGACATTGGCTATAAAATAGAAGCTTTAAGGTTTAACAGAGAAGGCAAATTCACTTCAAAAGAATTTAATGAATTTGGTTAGTCTCATGAAATTCAACACCATCTTATACCATAGTCATCACAATAAAATAAATTAAGGAGAGAATGAAAGAATTGAAAGAAAGAATAGAACAATTTTTAATATTGCAAGACGTTTGTTAAAAGCTAAAAATATTTCAAAGGGATTTTGGCCAAGCTTTTTCTTTACATTTTTTTTATTAATAGGTCTCCAACAATACTATTAGAGGACAAAGTTAAACTGTTAATTTTAAGCTAAAATTAGTTTGGAGGTTCATCTACAATAAGAGTTAATTGTCGGTTATTTAGTGGATGATTTAATTTTTGTAACTTTAAACTTCTGGTTGATTAATGATGTTTTGAAAGAGAAATTCTTGAAGAGGGTCGTGTTTTTACTCCTTTGAACAAGAAGGATTTTCACGTGAAAATTTATATTTTACGTGTATTCAAACGCTATAACTTGCTACATGAGTTAGTTGAATCAATACAAAGAACACGTTTCTTGTAATTAAGTTTAATTGATAAGGTGTTTTTATAGATAAATTTTAATAGGTCTAATCTTTGTCAAGACACTATTCAACCCCCCCTCCCGACCTTATAATGCAATCACATCTCTGGTCTGATTGTTTTTTATTGTTTCCGTATTTCTAGTGTATTTAACTCACGTTAGGTACGTCCACTCCTACCATCTCGAACCTCTACACATATTTCTGATAAGGACTCAATCTTTAGAAGCATTCCCAATCGAATCTATGGAAGTGAGACTCTCTATCCTCTTTAATCTTTAAAGCAAATATTTTATATAGGATAATTAGTGTTGTTCAAGATAAGCCAAGAAAAATAGAAATGTGGAAAAGGTTTGATGACTCCTCAGCAATATCCTTATCTTTCGATTCTATCACGTGCAATTTAAAAGGACAAAAATGGATGAAGCTATGATAAGATTAATTGCACACATTATCTACTTGTAAGTGCTAAACTTTTGACATAAATTAATTGATTAGTGATATGATTGTGAACTGAGGTGTATTGATCAATACTCCTTGGACATATCTTATTATCCTTTTGTTGCTGCTAGAAGTGTCCAATAAATCACTTAATCAATGTTTTAATGGCTTAGTAAGTGTTGTAATTATACTCATCTATAAAATTCCTTTAAAAAGCAAGTCACATAATCTTTGGAGTCAATATTTATATAGGAATTAATGAGACTATATGCTATTGAGTTCAAATGACACAACATAATTAAGCAACATACATCCTTTTGATTTGAAACAAACACATTCTTGATTTCAACACCAAAAAAGTTTAAGCTAAAAAAATACATTTTCAATTAGTATTTAGTTATAATTAAGCATTTTCATATAATTACTACCGACGGTTCATTAGTTTTTAGAAATTAAATGTAGTGAGGAAGTCGGGAGAGATATATTTTATTTCTCTTGTGATTGTTGTACGAAAAATCGACTGATTTAGCTTCCTATTAAAGGAAGTTGTTTCGAGACTTTTCAGAAAGATGTTGCAAGGCTTTTCATTTATAAGTTGTCTACTCCATTGCAAGCTTTAAAAAGCTGCTACAAGACTTTTCAGGAAACTGTTTGCAAGTTATCTCACTATTAGAAAAATAGGATGTAGCGGCAGATAAATTCTATAACTAAATAGTAAAATTTGTCGTTCATCCTATTTAGCGACAAAATATCATAAAAATATATTAGATAAGAGCAATTTAGAGAAGAAATTTATAGCTAATTTTTTTTTTATAGTATTTGCATAAACTATGTTCAAGCTATTTACTCGAGCTATTTACTTGATTGCAAACTTCTTCAAATAGCTATAGGAGACTATGAAGTATTTTAATGAACATCCACAATATAGTGTATATAACATGAATAAACTTAATTATAAGCATTTTGTCATATAATAACTACTACCGACGGTTTATTCTTAGAAATTAAATGAAAAAATAACTCAAAAATATAATAGTACAATATGTGCCTAAAGTTTTCACTTATTTCATCCAGCTGATTCCAAAAAAAAAAAGTGTCGTGGAGCTAAGTGATGTTTCATTCTTTGCACCATTAGGATTTTCACATATGTTAGGTGGATTTAGATTTTTGATTTTTAAAATTTGAAATTTAAATTTAAAATCTCAAAGTGAATTTCATATCCTTTAATCGCTATGTCAACTCCTAATCTTATATTTAAAGGTTCAAAATTGATATAGGCATATAAATATTTTAAAAATTACCTTATAAATATCATATAATTCTTTTTTGTCGATAAGATTACACTTTAGATCTGCTCTGATGTCAAGTGGTATCTAATACCAAGTATCATAAAGTTATTGGTCATTGCTTTCCACACATATGATGACCCATCACATCAAAATAAAACCAATTGAAATTAACCAAATTGCATGACATGATTTTGAATTTATTAACATATGGTGACCACAAAATAAGTACAAGTGGCCAACATGATTTTCAGAAATGTCTTAATTAACGGTTTAAAAGCCTTCATGCATCGTAAGTGCGCAACACACTATCTATTAGCAAGGAATAGTCCTCGTCAATCTATATAGATTTTTAAAAACAAGTTGGTTTCTAATTTATTTTTTTCATGTTTGGTTGATTGGTGAAAAATATTTTCTATTGTTTGGTTGGTGAAAGAATAACATTTTCGAGAAAATATCTTTTATTTTTTGCTAGAGAGTAGAAACTAGTTTTTAGGAAAATAATTTTTGACCTGGAAATCAATCTCGATAGCTGAGCCGGCGCCTGACCCTGGCACCAGAACTGGAACATGACCTCGACGATCGATCTAGGATCCGACCACAAGCGGACCCCAACTTCGAACCCAAGACCCGACCCCAAGTCCCGACCTAGGACCCAAAACTCGAACTAGGACCCGATCTCGACCCTCATACATGAAGTTGAACACGACCTTGACGACCGATCCAATTTCGACACCCGACTACCAACCCAAGACCCAACATTCAAATTGGATCCGACCATGACCATGAACCCGATGACTGATCCGAGACACAACTTCGACACTTGACCCAGACTCGGATCTAACACTCGAACCGAGACCCAGACCCAAACTGGGACCTGACTTATAAATTGGGATTTGACCCTGACACTCGACGTGGGATCCAACTCCCAAATTGGGATCCGATCTCGACACCCAACTCAAGACACGACCTTGACTTTCGATCCAAGACCTGACTTTTGAATTGAGACTTGACCCCGATACTCGACTTTAGAATTGAGATTCCACTCCAAAACCCAACTTTTCAATCAGGATTCGACTTCAACATCCAACCGCTATGACCGATCTGGGACCTGAACCCAATTCCTAACCAGGATCCAACCCGATTCTGGACCCAAAATCCGTCTCTTTCACCCAATTTAGAACCACACCCTAACACGTGATTCAGGATCCCACCCTGACACTCGATCTGAGATATAACCTTGAATCTTAGCCCGAAATATGACACCCACATAGAGATCCGACTTTAAACTTGAGACCTAGGTCTCGAATCGAGGTCGAGAGTCAGGTTTTGAATCACGAATCAAGAGTCGGATTATGAATTAACATTGGGAATCAGTACTCGAGACTCGAGTTAGGGTGGAAAGTTGAGGTGTGAGGTTGTAAAAATGAATTTTGGAAAATATTTTCTTTACTTCTTGGACGTAAGTCATTTCCTTAAATTTGAAGAAACTAGGTTGATTTGGAAAATATTTTTCAAAACATTTAAGCCAACCAAACATGAGAAATTAAAAAAACATTTTCTAAAAATATTTTCCGTTCATACCAAACATACTTACATTAAAAGTGTAAAAATCCAATGTAATCAAGTGATCATGTATACGACAAATATTGGTAAATCTCTTTAAAGTTTGCACAATTTGCAACTTATATGCGTACCATAGACTTCAAATATTACCCCTTATATGAAACCGAGTTTATGTTCGGTATGAAGGAAATGATTTTTTAGAAAATTGATTAGATTTCTTATTTTCTTATTCGATACGTAAGCAAAATATATTATTTTAAAAGTATTTATATAATATCAATAAATACTATGGGAGGCGGAGGCCGAGGATGGAGTGACAATACGGTGTGCTGGAGGATGAGGAGGATACAATCAACGTGGAATAACACTTGTGAAACTTATTTTTCCTGCGTTTATTGGAGAAGTCATTTTTTTCATTTTAAAGAATTCTTTTGACTATCTGAACATGAAAAAATTAAAAGCATTTACTGTACACACCCTTAATCCAATCGATTTTTCTAAGAATTTATTTTTGAAAACGGGGCATTTGGGTAAATTATGGCTTAATTTTTCTCTTTTGAGATTTTTTTTAAAAAAGTAACGTATTTTGAAATTATTTCTTGGTTGTCTCAAAAGAAACAAAATAGATAATAATAAACAAATGTACACATCTCTAATCCATAAATTGTCCACGTTTGTATCTTGTTCTGAGATAAAATATGCTATTTACTCTTGATTATTACTTATTCTAGTGTTTTGGAACTAATGTAATGTATTTTGAAATTTGTTGGTAAAATGCTTGAAAAATTGGCTAAATGTTGAACGAAAAGAGAAGACAAGGTCATTGTTTGCCTGTTAGACGTTTTAAAAAAAGGATACAATATAGTGAGAGGAATGACAGAGCATTCTTCTTCTTAGGGTTAGTTCTCTTTTCTTTTACTTAATATTATTTTATCATTCAAAACATGAATTCTTGCTATTAATTATAATCAGATTATGAGTGACTAAGCACCTTTGTTCTAGGGTTATAACGAATGTATGAACGTTATATCGTAATCTAAGTGTTTGTTGATTTTCTACTATATGGATTATTCATTTAATCATTCAATTACTACTATTTATTGATTCCACCAATAGAGTAAATGGATAATCGTTAATGGAACTCGAAAGAAATAAGTTAGAAATAGAACGTGGATTAAATGAAATATGATGAATTTTTGGCTAGGTACTATTTTAGTTTTAACTTTGAAAGTAGAAGCAAAACAGATAAACAATCAATCAACGTTTTGTAGAAAACACTTGTTCACTGCTAGACCAAAAGAGGCGCAGCTACATGCATTGATATAGAATCTTGACATCTATTTCTAAGTTATTTTTTTATGGCTCGATCGATGAAGAAGGCTATATGGGAGATAGAGTCGACTAGTACTTGAAAAATCATGTATTGATTCTATATTACTTTTTTGATCAATAATGTTATGATTATAGTCCTAAGAAGAATGTGTATGTTGTATTTTTTCTTATATGTTTTTTTTGTTGGTATTTTCTCCTATTAGACTTTTGTATTTTTATTTGAGCTCAAATTAGTATTTTATTACTCATTATATGTATGTCTTCATAAAAATTTTATGTTCTAACAAATTCATGAAATACACGCACAAAGCACGTGTCCAAAAAAGATAAATGGAGAAATGGAATACAAGTGTGGAGTCTTAGAAATCGTTGGTACTAATGCTTTAAATCACAATAAGCAGTTCAAGTATAAGAATAATATACAAATACGTACTAAACTAAATATGAAATCATGAAATATAACAAGTAATGCATATCTGAAATTTGCCCATTCACACGACCAAATGGTCTAAATGAACATAACCATAACCATAACATAACATATGACTTTTAAATTGATTTTTTTTCTATATCTAGTAACTATATATAAAACTTAAGTGTTGACTTGATCTTATCATAGTTTTTTCCATCAATAAGTTCAAACATCTGGTAATACATCACTAACCAAGGAATTGGGAAAAAAGAAAAGTTGCTATGTAGATAAAGACTAACCCTCTTTCCCACTTTCATTGATAATACATACAGATAAAACATGTTAACCAACAGTTGGTCCTAAGAACAACACACACAAGATATGATAAATAAAATCGATCATTTTGAAATGAAGAAATTATTAATTTTGTACGATCGCTTTAACATGACAATATAATAAGTCATCTAGACATCAAGTTGATCATGCATGATAGCAATAGATAAACTATAGAATGACTCATGTTCGAATATTATGATGTTGTTGGACCGTTATATTTTAAAAGAAATATGTCACGAGTTTTTTCGTTGGATCCGTGAAAATTATATCAACAAGATTAAATCTCTTTATGGAAAGCAAGATATCCACGTCTTAATTTGAAGATATTATTATTTTTTACTAGTTAATAATTTCTTAATTATATCTTCACCAACATTTACCAAGCATATCACTTTAGCAACGGCTTAATCTATTATACCTTTCTTAATCAATTAGTTTAAACATCTGGTAATACATCACTAAAGAAGGAATTGGGATCTCAAAGTTGCAACTTAGAAGACCAACCCTCTTTCCCACTATCATTGACCAACTCATAGTGAAGCATTACATTTTTCCTTTTGCATACTTATTTTGATTTGTTGTACTCGAGTTGAGAGTTTTCCAAAAACAGTCTCTCTACCTCTACAAGATACTATTAAGGTCAGTGTATGGTTCACGTACACTCTATCCTCTTATGACCACACTTGTTTAATTTCACTGGATATGTTATTATTACAGTGAAGTAGTACATCTACAAGCTAAGAACATGACTCACAAGATCATGAGTTAATTAATTAATCATACTAGAAGCTGATTCATTTTGGGATGACAATTTAATAAGTCATCTATACATCAAATTTATCATATCAATAGTGAAGTAGAGTATGACTCATAGGAAGTGCAATTACTTTAAACATCTCCAGAACATAAAGAAATAGACAGATGCAAAAAAAAAAAAAAAAGTTCTTTTTTTGAAATATGCTTTTTTCTCTTAATAAATCACTCAATTCAGTAAATTGGAGATTGGACATAAATTGTGCCAAGTCCTAAAGCAATTTAAAATTGAGGCATAATACATATACTTGCTCTTAATTTGTCATCGATCGGCTGACATCTATCTCCTCTAATTTTGGGTGTACACAGATAGACACTTAAACTTGTATATTGTTAAACAAGTAGAAGCATATGTCCTACGTGGCATATATAATACATGTAGGATGCCAATTAGATTGTGAATTTCCAAGTAAAATGCATGTGTCTACTTACTTAACTTATATATAAATACTAGTTATTTAAAACATGCGTTGCACATTTGTCCCTTATCATTATTATAAAAGCTTCTAAAAAAAAGTTGAGTTATAAAAATAGAAAATGCTAACAGTAGACCTCTGCATTTGTCATTAAAGAAAAAAATGTGTAGCTAACAAAGAAAATATAGCCTCTAATATTATGAATACGTCAATACCATATATGTGCGACTTATCCTTTATAATTTCGTGTTCAACGCTCTGCGTGTAAGTCACATAGTAATCTGTAAAGAGATGTAGCAAAGAAAACGAACTACAAATTTGAATGTACGATTAAAATTTACTAAAATAAAATTACTCATACTATTACATAAATGATATATTAACACTATTTCTCTCTTCATTTTCTCTAATGCTTTCTTTTTTTATTAACTTAAAAAGTAAATGTTCATTTCATATTAAGAACACAAATGGAAAAAAAAAACGTTTCTTGTGCATTGCGTGATTAATATTTATTCTTAAATATTCTTTTTGTATTTTGTACATTAAGCTGGAAAGTGGAAAGGTTGTAATTAAAAAATAAAATAAGATAAAATTCACAAAGAATATGAAAAGGTAACATGATCTAACTATTGAGAAGGTTAGCATTAAGTTAAGAAGATTTAAAAGTTATACCAATTAAGTAGTAGGCTAACATTAAAACGTTTAAATTATTATATTTTATGATAAATGATTATTATTTTATATTTAACTAAATAAATATTTTATAATATTTTGATTTTGTATAGGGGTAAAATGATAATCCATTTTTTAATTTTTTGTTCCAACTTTTAGTAATTTATGATGAACACGCATAAATATTAATGAGTATATTATTTCATAAAAAAATAAAATATTATTAAATAATATGATTGAGTTTTTTTATATATATAAAAATGTATCTAATTGAGGTTTTATACTTTGTCTCACTATTAATTGTGACACTCCAATTTCATCACCTAGATAATAATATGAGAAGTTAATAAAATAAACTCTATTTATAAGTCAAAAAATGAGTTCGTAAAGCAAAAGGGAAAAGATAACAACTATCCAAATTAAATTTTTTGATAGTGTTAAACGTTTTTTTTGTTGGTAAAATAGTGTTAGAAGATCAAAAGGTTGCATGAGATTAATCCCATGCAAATTGTAATGCAATATTAATGTTTCTTCAATTAAAAGCTTGAGAGGAGATTATTTATACTTTTTGTACCAAAAATGGTGTAAGATTAACTCTGACCGAAAGGGAAAAAAAATTCTTTCAACTTTTTTACCTTTTGAATCTCTTGATAATTTTATAATGAATGTGTTCAAAATATTATATTAGATTTTTATCCACAAGCACTCAAAACTAATTATTTAATTATAAATATTAAAAATTAAGGTGTAAAAGTCTTATTATTTATACTTTTAAAATCAGAATATCTAAGAACATAACTACTATTTTTATATAAAATTTAATTGCCTATTCATATATAACTTATCCACCATCTAATGCTATGTCTTTAACCTTCTTCTTTTTTCCAAAAAAAAAATCCAAAAAAAAAGAGAGTAAGCATTCTATCACATTTATTCTTAAAGATGAAAGTTAATGTACATAAAAAATTAAAAGTACAAAGAACATAAAAGAAAACTAAAAACTAATACACATGATCAGCAAGACAATTAGACATTTCTTTTTTAATTTTGTCTCTATAATGAAATTTGCAACAAAAACTAACATAAAAAAATAGTCTATATTTAAGCATACAAAATAAAAATCTGGAATTAAATTAAAGCAAGCTGCTAACAAGTAACAATTCAACTATATAAAGAGAGATAGAGAAGTCTCATTATAATTTTAATTACTACAAATAAGTATGAACTAACACACCAAGCTCCGATGCTTCAGTAATTGAATTCTTGTCTATTCTCGTGACTGGACAAAGGAAATCTCACAACTTTCACCACAAATTGTGAAATTATTTCATTAGTTTAAAGCGGCCTACACACAAGAATTATAGGAGTAGTAAATAAAAAAAATTCTTAAAAAAGTTAAATTTATAAGATAAAAATTGCGGAAACATGAAAAGTCACATAGAAATTTTAAAGGTCAAATTAAAATAAATATATAAAAGATAGAGCATGAAATTTAACTTTAAAGATACATGTATATACCTTAAATTCTTGTCTTTAAGAAATAATTACTCATTTGTATTCTTTTTTCATTTGTGTGAGAAATTTGAAAGGTCAAGATTAAGAAATGAGAATACGAAGATTAAATATATGAAAATCATATATGAAAATCATAAAAGTGGGCTCTTAACTGAAGATGCATGCGTAAAAAAATGATAATTAATTATTTTCTGTGAAAAAAAGAGAGCAGACATGCATTTTAGAAAAGGTAATAGAACAAATATTAAAATAATCAGTATTCAATGAATTTAATTTCAATATAAATGTGACATGAATAAGATAGATATATAGATGTTTTTATTATATTTTGATATAAAATAGGAGCACAATGGTAATTCGACTTTGAAGATAGATACTTCTCTCTATATATATATGAGTAAAATGATAAATATATTAAGCAGTTCATTGTAATTTACAATTTAATTAATATTATTAGATGTTTAATTTAGCATATTTAAATAGCCATCACTATTATCTTTGTTGCCTAACAATTCTTAGTACGAGGTCTCAAATATTCCATGTAATATTACCATACCCTACTTATCTACTTAAGATGATAATCTTAAAAATTAATACTTCTTGTGGACACAATATATATATAAGTAATCAAAAACATGAAGAAAGAGGGAGTTACTTAGATGGTAAGTATCTTCAATCTGAAGGTTGTGGGTTGGTAGAAAAATTATGAATATTATTCATTTTTTCAAATTTAAAGAAGAGAAAAAGGTTTGATTTACCCCTCAACTTAACTATTTAGAGTTGATATACCCTTCGTTATAAAAGTGACTCATATATGCCCCTACTGTTATACAAATGGCTCACATGTACCTTTTCCCTCTAACAAAAGTTAAAAATTAATTTAATTGAAAATTTTAAAATTATATTTTTGAAAAAATATATATAATGCATACTGTTAGCGCAATAGGCTGCTCTATTTTCCATCTCGGGTCTTCTTGCCCTTTATCTCATGCCTGGGTGTAAACTCTTTTAACCCTAGTTAGTAGACTAGCAGCCTCCTTGGGGATTGGATCCGTGAGTTCAATCAAATCGGATGGGGTATCGTATTTAACAGAAATGACAAGTTTTAGGCATATTTGATCCTCCTTACACACATTTTTTTTTACCGTCTTGTTTCAACGGCTAATATAAACTTATTATTTTGATGGTCAAATTTATTTATGTTTCACTAATTTTCTTGTCTCCTCACTAATTTATTTTTACAAATACAAAAATTAAACTACAATATAGCCGCAAAAAAAATAGTTTTACATTTCTTCTTTACACTGAAGAATGAAAGAAAAAGAAAAGAAACTCAAATATTGATAATCAAAGTAGTCAAAAAAATATTTTATGTATGAAAAAAAAAATTAAAAATATACCTTGGACTTTGCTAGAAGGATCATATATACCCCCCTACATGAATTTTCTTAAATTAAAAGTCAAAAAAATAAATCTAAAACGAATATTTTTCACTTCCGTTAGATGAAGGGTATATGTGAGCTCCTTTTGCAACGGTAGGGGTATATGTGGGTCATTTCTATAACGGTAATCGTATATAAGAGTCACTTTCATAACGAGGGGTATATCAACTCTAAATGACAAAGTTGAGGAATATATCAGACCTTTTTCTCTTTAAAAAATGAAGATAATCATACTAATAATTAATCGAGAATCTTTCAAAAATAAAAAATAAAGATAAGATGTGTGTATATAATATACTTCACCCCCCTTACGTCCCATTTGGGATATATGTTGTTTATTGTAAAGAAAGAAAAAACTTGAAAAGGTGCTCTAATTTGTTTTTATTAAATAGAAAATTTGCAAATTTCAAAACCATAATTATTCAAGGGATTTTGTCAAAAACTTTTTGAGTAGATAATGATTAAAATAGTAATGCTTTGTATATTTAAAATTCAAGAAAGAGGTGACCCCTCATAAATTCAATATACAAAAAACTTTTTAAATGCTAAAAGTGATTAATATTTAAGTGGAAAACAATAAAAATGGTGACATCCACGTCACTACGTGGTTCATCTTTTCCTAGCCAAGTCTTCTTTGAAAGAAACCCCAGCAGCCACCACTAATTTTACCACTAAAAGGAGTCACCATTTATTTGAAATTTTAAATTATTTGTTAATTTATGATAAAGTTTTCTTCAAATAATCTATAAGTAATTAAGAATTTAAGTTGTCGTAAAACTAGGTATTAATGTTTGTATTAAGATAAATTATCTTCTAAATAATATAATTCTTCTCTAAATCGTACGTGAATATGAAATGTTTTATGCATCAGACTGTCTTTTTGTGTATTAGTATTTTGTGTTGCACTATTTCATGAAAAATGTTTTCAACGTTGCTTTCACAAATGGATTAAATGATCTCATATTCCACTTTCAGATATCTAATATAGTATATCATTTTGTTTCTTGGTGGATTTTCAAATATGTATGTGTAACGTGAGCATGTTTGGTGTCTAACAAGTAATAATACGTGGATAAATCACTTGTTGACAGTATTAAAGAAGGTTTTTCTTTTTTCAATTAACGAAAATGTACTTTTAAAAAAAATTCATTTATGAAAATTACTTTTAAAATATAAGTAAATATGGAAAGTTTTCTATGTTGAAGTGTTTCAATAGTAATGACTATGAAAGTGTTGAGAGAAGAACGGAAGTGCAAAATATCAAGTTCCTTGAGCCTGATTAATAAGGGTGTTGGTTTGTTAGTTATTAAAGTAAATCAGTTAGTTATAAGTTTAGTAGTTAAAGGGCATGTTCTCTGAGCTAAGTACTTCTCTATGTAATAAAGAGAATACTCTTCTTCACATGTATCATGACTCTCCGTTCTTAAGGGTTTATTTCTGCACAAATGCCTTTGATGATTGGGTTGAGTTTATGGAGACTCGATCCTTTAAACTTTAATTGCTTAGACTATTAATTGAGTTTATGGGACTCAATCATTAATTGTTTGAAAACTGTGTTTTATATTTATTATTATATGATGAACTTGATTTTATGAAAGATGTTTTGGGTTAGGTTGGGTTAGTTGTCGGTTTTCTCACCAAGTGGGTTAGTGTGGGTGTCACTTACGATGGTCTGGCTCATGATAAACTTGATATCAAAGCCCTAGGTTCATTGATCTCGTCGTACCAAAACGATTCTATTAGAATTCTGTTGAACGGTACAGAGAGGTTTGTACTTTTATGCAAGAGGCTACATGACTTAAGAAAAATACTCTCTTCTTTCTTCTTTTGTATTATGGCTTGATTCCAATTGGTATCTAGCGATCTAAATTTGTATCTAACCTCTTTTATTCTTTGGTACATAGATGGTTTATGCTAGACAATGTTGGGTTCAAAAGTGATTAGAGCGTCATGTGGAAGCTTATAATTGCAAATCATAGACATGATAAATCAGATAACAAAAACTTATACTAAAAACATAATATTATTATATGAAAACTAATATAGAAGAAAAATATTAAAACTATTGAGAGAACAAATCTCCCCATAAACTAAACTCTTAAACGTCTACATTGTGGATTCTATTGTGTTATGCTATGAGATATGGATCTTCAATTTCTAGATCTCTAACTAAGGAAAGAATAAACCAAATATGGAAGAGAATTATATTTTCCTTTCAAGAAAAGTAAAAGCAATTATGGTAATGCTTTAATTTTTCTTTAAAGAAAAAATAAAATTCAAATAAGGTAAGAAAATCAGGGGAAAACCCTAACAGACACAATGACGCAAGGTAGTAACTCCAGCAGCAGAGCTAGTAGATGAGCCCGCAGCGAGGGGAAGTGGTTGTGGCAGAGGGAGAGGGAGAGGTAGGGGAAGGAGAAGGGGAAGGGGAAAAAGAAGGCCAGAAGTGGAGCTCAAGTAGGGAATATACTAAGAGAAGAAACCCCACCCCCACCCAGGGCCCCATGGGCGAATAGGTAGAGGTAAAAATTGAGAATGAGGACAAGGTTGAACCAGAGGTGAGAGCACATGTTGGGTTTACGGGTTTTCCCCTTGTTGATGTTGGAGTGGTTCAACATGTGTTAGCTCTTCTGAGTGTTGGCATATACTGGAGCCACTCCTAAAGTTCAAGATACTTTCAGGTATCAATTACTCATACTGCTGCAGCTATTGTTTCTAAGATGTATGGGGCTCGAACATTGATTCACTCTTTTGTTCTTTATTTAACCTTGTGATTTTCGGTACTGAACATAAAATGTTGACCAAGTTCTTGAAGCTTAAGCCTCATGTTTTCCATGGTTCTGAGAACGAGGATTATTTTGAGTTCATATGCATCTGTTATGAGAGGCTACATAAGTTGGGTATTGTGCAACAATATAGGGTTGAGTTTGTAATTTTTCAATTTCAAGGTGAAGCAAAGTAGTGGTGGAGAGCTTTTGTGGAATTTGGATCATCAGTCTTGTCTCCACTAAATTGGATACAGTTCTATGCGTTGTTCTTGGAGTTATATGTTTTTCTCACTTTGAGAGATAGGAAAAATGATGAGTTTGTGGCTCTTGAGCAGGGAACCATGACTATGGTTGCTTATGAGGCCAAATTCCATGTCTTGTCCTGTTATGCTACGCAGTTGGTGAATTTTGAGGAGGAGAGGATTCATTTGTTCGCCAAGGGTTTGAATTCTGAGTTGCAAGTTTTGTCGGTGCAGATGACCTTTACAAGTAGAAGCCTTAATGAAGTGACTAATTTTGTGAAGAAGGTAGAGAGAGTTTGATAGGCTGGACAACCCAAGACCTTGGGTAAAAAGGCCAAAATTGTGGGAAACTACACTAGTTTGTATTCTAAGGGTTCCGGTCAACATGTATATTGAGGTGGTCCGATTCAGTCGGTTATGCCCACTTCTATGGGTGGTCAAGGGGCTTCTTATGCATCATCCAACAGGATCACACTTGGTTGTGGTCTTTTCCACTTATAACACTTTAAGAAGGATTTCCCTCAAGCCTACAGTTTTTCAGGTTCAGTAGTCGACTAATGCAAGGTTTCGGCGGGTGGAGGGAATACTGGTAGAGGACGTACATAAGATGTGTGATGAGGTAATCAACGAGGCTATAGAGGTCAAGATAATGGTATTGCAAGGAGAGGCACAACCTAGAAGGGCGGTTGCTCATAATGATGACATAGCTTAGTATTATGCATTTTTGGGCAGACCAAAGGCTGAGACATCAGACATTGTGATAACATGTATTATTCTTTTTTTGTAATCGAATGGCTTATGTTTTGTTTGATCTAGGTTCAACTTATATTATGTATTTGTGAATTTTTCTTTGGGAATTTATTTGATTTGTGATACCGTTGATTCCCTTATCTATGTTGCTACCCATATTGGAAAGTATGTAGTAGTAACCCATGTGTATTGTGATTGTTTTGTGTTGTTTATGAGACTACAAACTCGGGTATATTTAGTCATGTTGGATATGCCAAACATTGATGTGATCTTGGTTATGACTTGGATGACCCCTTATTTTGTTATGTTAAACGGTAGTGTTAAACAATGACTATAGAAATCTCGGGTAGGTATAGGTTAGAGTGGGAATGAGTATTTTAAGTTTTTATTTGAGCTTAGTGTCTTTTTCTCTCATATTGTAGATCTATTCATATGTTGTACATGACAATAGATCGTGTTAGTCCAAATGTAATGGCGCGGTCGGTCATTTTTGGAATGTTTTACAACTTTACCATTTTGCTCCTCCCGATATTGACCCCGAGTCTTTTATGATTGTATCTGAAAAGTTGGTTTTGAACTTTGAGTTAAAAGTTGAGAATTTGATAAGTTTTGAGTTTAAAAGGCTTATATTGTTAAGAAAGTGATTTTTGGAGTTTTGAATGTCAAAATGAAATTACATTGATTCCATCAATTCAGAGTATGGAATTTGAGCTATGATAGTTGTCGATTTCAGATTTTGAGCCTTTTTAAGGATTTGAGGTCTGAAGTTGTGAAATTAAGAAAATTTAGTTGTTGGGTTGAATTCGGTCAACATTTGGGGTTCGGATACTAGGATCACACTTCTAGGAATTCCATTGGATTCAGGGGATGATTTTAGGCTAAGGTAAGGTTTTGGTTTGTTTTAGCCTTTTTAGGCGTGAGTTAGTTTCTTATGATTTTTACGAATGTTAGGCCAAGAAGATCTCATAGTGGTGTTTTGACGGTTCCATTGGGTTTGGAACATCGAGTATAATTGATTTGCATATGCGGTTTATAAGCATGGGTTCCAAATGAATCCCGAGGGTTCTTTCGATGTTTAGAGTGTAGGCTGATTTTTTAATGTTTGTGTTCTGCTGCACTCTACTTTGGCGAGATATGGTTCGCTTTAGCGAGGTTTGGGTCGTTTTTGTGAAGGGTCAACCTTGTTGACCTTAGCATTTGCAAAAAACATTCGCTTGAGCAACCTCTGCTTTAGCGAAAGTCTAATCGCTTAAGCGAGACTCGAGCTTTTAGTAGGGTTTGCTTAAGCAAACCCCTGGTCGTTTTTGCGATACCTGAGAGGGTTTTTGGCCTACCATTTTTTGGGTTTAACCCCCATTTTCCATTTCTGAGCTTGGGAAACCCTTGGAAGCGATTTGTTGAAGGATTTCTTATGCTAAACCATCTGGGTAAGCTTTCTTGATCATAAACCTTTATTTCCCTTTGATTATTCATGGGTTTTAACATCAAAATATGAGATTTTGATTGGTGAATGATGAGGTTTTTCAAGAACTCAAGTTCTTAGCTAAAATGATGATTTTGAACTGAATTTAAGTCATTTGTCGAAATGATTTTCCCCAGTGAGTTCTTAAAGCCTTGAGTAATGTTTTCAAGTATTAAATTCGGATTCAAAGGTTAATTTTAAAATTGGGTTTTGAGTTGATTGACTCATTTCTCTATAAAATTGATATGGGAAGTGTTGTTTCCGATAGTGGTTGTGAATACTTGATAGTTATAGATTGTGTGGCTTTGAAAGTGATTCGAAAGGGAAAGAATCAATTACTGGAGTGATTGTATATTGATTTAAGGCAAGTGATCTCCTAAACCTTGTATTCTAATAGAATTTGTGTGCTTCCTTCATTGCTTGTGTGTTGGGAGTAATAGGTATGAGGTAAATAGTTTAACTGTCCACTTGATATATCTAAATGAATAATAAAGGGTTGAAATGAAAAGGGCTATGTGATGAACTTGATGATGTGAATTGCCTTACTGTGATCTTCGTTGATTGATGAAATGAATGAAAGCATGAATGTGCACTTGAATTGTACGATTTTTGGTCTCGTCCTTGTGGTGTGACATTGTTTGTGTGCATTGATTCTTGAACATCGTGATGAGTCATGAGATTATTTATGATGCCGAGGTCTTTATCGGCGAGTGCTATTACGCCAAGGTCATTTCCAGAAAGTGATGTAAAGCCGATGGGAAATGGTTTCGGCTAGTGATTTGATACAAAGCTGATGGGAAATTGTTGGCTAGTGATATTGTGCCGATGAAAAATGGTTATGGCGATAGGTTGATCATTGTGATTTGATGCATTTGATGTTTATGTGTGATTTTCTTGTTAATTTTGATTGATTTATTTGTTGCATGTGATTGAACTACTTGACATTGAGATTGATTTATTAGATTCGTTTGATGGTGAAATTGTGACTATTGAATTGTGGATATTGGGTCTTGTGAGCCGTGTATTATAGAATTGCTAGGTTGGGCTGATTTATGTGCTGATTTTAGTTTGAGGAGGTTCGATTGAAGTATAAGTGGTATGCTATTTCTAGCTAGATGTCTTGTTTATTAGGTTGTTTGCAGAGTACCGTATTGTTGATACCCACTCTTTGCTTCTACACTTGTGTAGGTACCGAACTGTTTAGTGTGATTGTTCTTCTCACTTTCTAAGGCTCGTTGGAGGACTTGAAAGGTAGTTGTTTGTCATCCCGAAGGACCCTTTTTTCCTTTTCCCTAAGCATTTGTTCTATTTGAGAAACAAAGTTTGAGACTTATATTTATTTATTAAATTCCGCACTTTATGCAATGTAGTGGCTTGTACACGTGATAACTAGATTTTGGAGGTTTTAATAGAAAGAACAAATTTTTCCTCTTTATCTTGCTCTTGCTTTATATTTCCACTTTTTTTTTCTTTGGGTTGAGGCTGACTTGTCTTGGTGGAAATAGAAAAGTGACATCATGTTCATTTTTGGGTTGTGACACCAAATCATTGGGAGTTGAGTCGGTGGCTAGAGTTAGCCGAGTTGTGTTGTTGAAGTCTATATTAACCAAATATAATTGTTATAGTGGGCAGTAGGGGTAATGATTTGTGTCTCATAATAGAGGAGTTACAAGGTACGTAGGATTAAGAGTTTAATCTGTCGTTATTACTCGAATGTGTATTTATGAGTTGCTTGAAGTTAATGGAGCCTTTTGAGAAATTCTTTGTAACATGTCGTGGTTTTTCCTCTCTTCAATAGGGAGGTTTCCACGTAAACATTCGTGTTCTTTACTTTAAGCATTCACTTTACTTTATATTACTAGTTTATGTCATGGGACCTAGTCTCTTGACTAATGGATGATTCTTACATGATATCAAATACCTAGCCAAAGTTTGAGACTCATTGTTATCTTATAAGATAAAGAAACAACTAAATGTGTACAGAAGTTCTACATAATCATAATGTAAAGATTTGGTTGGTCATTTTTAGAAAGTTTCATAAATTTACCATTTTTCTCTTTCAACATTGATCTCGAGTTATTTCTAATTGAGTTTTGAAAGTTGGCTTTGAACTTTGAGTTTAACGTTGAGAAATTGGTAAGTTTTGAGTTTGAAAGGCCAAAGTGGTTAAGAAAGTGCTTTTCAATGTCTTTTAGAGTTTCGAGTGTCGAAATGGAATTATATCAATTTCATTTGTCTCAAAATGTGGAATCTGGTCTGTGAGAGTTTTCAGTTTTAGATCCAGAATCTTTTTGAAGATTTGAGATTCTAAATTGTGAAATTATGAAAATTTAGCCTACAAATGGACTTTGGTCAATATTCAGGGTTCAGATGTTCGGATCCGAATTTTGAGAGTTCCGTTAGATTTGGGGGATGATTTTAGGCCTAGATGAGGTCTTGGTTGATTTTTTTAGAGGTCCCGAACTTGTTTTGACCTTTTTAAACATTGTGTTAGTTTCTTGTAGTTTTCACAGATGTCGGGTGATGGAGACCTTGGATTAGTATTTAAACAATTCCATTGAGTCCGGAACGTCGAGTATAATTGATTTACATATATGATTTTTCTGCACAAGGTTCCGAACGAATCTCTAGGATCTTTTCGATGTTTGAGAGTTGACTGATATATGTGGTGTCTATGTGCTTCGCGCTAGCAATGGGCTGCTCGCTTAAACGAGCATCGCTTATGTGAAGGGAGAGTTGCATTCGCGAGAGAGGTTTTGACCTGTCATTTTTGGGGTTTAACCCCCATTTTTTATTTTTGAGCTTGGGAAATCCATGGAGGCGATTTGTGAAATGATTTCTAGCGCTAAATCATTTGGGTAAGCTTTTATGATCCTAAAACTTCAATTCTCTTTGATTATTTATAGATTTTAACATCAAAATTTGAGGTTTTGATTAGCAAATGGCAATGTTTTTCAAGAATTCAAGTATTCTAAACTAAAATGGAGATTGTGAACTGATTTTAAGTCCTTTTTTCAAAATGATTTTCATCAATAGGTTCAAAATGTCTTGAGTAATGATTTCAAGTAAAGAATTTCGGATTTTCAAACTTCATTTTCAAAATTGGGATTTATTGAAATGATATAAAGCTGATGGAAAATGGCTCTGGCTAGTGATATGATATAAAGCCGATGAAAAATGGTCCTGACTAGTATAATGATATAAAGCCGATGGGAAATGCTTCCAACTAGTGATTTGATATAAAGACGATGTGATATGGTTCCGGCTAGTGATATTGTGCCAATAGAAAATGGTTACGACAAGAGATTGATTATTGTGATTTGATGCATTTTGATGATTATGGCTGACTTACTTTATTTTGTTTCTCATACGGTGTCTGAAACCCACATTGGAGCCTCGACTAAATCTGAATCGCGCACTACAGGGTCCATTCGGGGGTGGCGCTCCCAACAAGATTTATTTCATACCCAAGATTCGAACCTGAAACCTCTGGTTAAGGGTGAAGCAGTCCCATCACTGCACCACAACCCATGTTGGTTTTGACTTGTTAACTGTAATTAATGCACTTATTACATGTGATTGATCTACTTGACATTGACATTGACTTGATACATGTTGGTTGTTGAATTGTGACTATTGGACTGTGATTTGAGCCTTGTTAGTTGTGTATTGTAGAACTGTTAGGTTTGGCTGACTTCTATGCAAGTTGTAGTTGAAGAGGTTCAGTTGGGATGAAAGGAGTATCCGTTTTCTGGCTAGTTGATTTGCTTATTTGATTGTTTGATGGATACCGTGTTGTTGGTGCTCACTCCTTGCTTCTACACTTGTGTAGGTTCCGAGCCCGGTATAGCGTGATTGCTCTTTCTCTCTCATCCTCGAGGTTTTTCAAAGAGTTGTTGAGAGATAGTTGTTTGCCATCCCGGCGAGCCCTCTAGTTCTTCGTTTATGCTTTATTCTATTTGACAAATAAGGACTTGAGATTGTACTTGTTTCTTAATTCCACATTTTATGTATTAGTTGTTTGTACACATGACAACCAGGTTTTTGTGTGTTAATAGAAAGAATAAATTTTTCGCTTTTATCATGTTCTTGCTTTATCTTTCCACATTTTATTTCGTTTCATTAGGAAGAGGCACTGTCTTAGTGGGAATAGATAAGTGAGATCACGTCCATTTTTGGGTCGTGACACATAATATAATAGCATTGCTTTTGCTGTTGTTGAACTTAAATCGTGAAATTCTTCATAAATTTTCTTTGATAAAATAATACTTTCTTTGTTTCAGTTTAGGGAAAAAGGTCTGAAATATCTGAACTTTGACCGAAATTGTTGTAACAATATCGAACTTTGTAAAGGACCTTTTACCCCCTTGCACTATTTAATAGTGTATTTTAAAGATTATATGTGTGTCCACGTGGATATCATAAATATTGCATCATTATAAATAGTAATGTGTCCACGTGGGCACATATATACCGTTAAAATACACTATTAAATAGTGCAGGGGGTAAAAGGTCCTCCATAAAGTTTGGTATCGTAACAGCAATTTCGCTCAAAGTTAAAGTATTTTTCAGACCCTTTTCCCTTTAATTTATTTGTCTAGTTTTAACTTGAATGAAGTTTAAGAAAGTAGAAGACTTTCAAATCTTGTAATCTTAAACTAAAGACATATAGAATGTATAAAACATTCTTTAACTTGTGATTTTAAAATATCATTAGAAAGTTAAAATAAAGTGTTGCTAATATATGTATTTTTCTAAAAAGAATGCAATTACGTATACGAACTCAACACTAAAAGTAGATTTTACATTTTCCTTCTTGTCTTTTTTTTTTTTTTTTGGATGACGTTAGTGGAGAGTGGGATAACCCAACACAAAAAAGGCAATAGTTTGTTTAGACATGTCTAGTATGTTTTGGTGGTAGGCAAGCTGACCCAACAAATTTAATTTAAATTTTGTTGTTTAAGTATAACAGTATGGAGGTCACGAATTAGGGTAGAATGACAATAAATAAGAAAATGTCCATATTAGTAGGTAGGCGTGTATTGATTTGGTGTGCATTCTAGTAATCGTAGTATTATTGGTGTTTCTTGTTTATCAATTTTTGTTATTATTTGTTGTTTCATGTAGTTTGATTATATTATTATTTTGTTGAAGTATTACTTTAATACTATACGTTGTGTTATTATAGTATGTTATGCATTATTACTTCGTTTTTAGACTGTTTTTATCTTGAGTTCAGGATTTATCAAAAATAATAATTTCATGTCTGATGTAGAGATCATGCCTACATATACTTTACCTTCCTAGACCCTATTTTATGGGATTATAATAAATATGTTATTCTATAAAATAGTGCTAGCTATATCTATACTGTAAGCCTTGACTTGTGCATAGTTTCCTACTATTGATTTCCCACTTCTAGAACCCTCTTTTCTTTTAAAATAATCACAACGTGATCAATGGCCTTTGGTGAAATCAAGGGACACAAATTTGGCAAGAGCTCATCACATGATGACTTTTCCCAAATAATCCAAGCATGACTATCACTTTTTAGTGTTTGTGTCTATATTTGAGTGATTAATTTGAAATATCACACAATGCAATGATTTCATATATCAATCATCTCAATTGTCATCAATTTAGTGATAAGTAGTTGATTTGAATTTCCCTCTTTTCATTATTATGCATAAATGGGTAGTAGAACATGAACCCTTTTAAGGAAATTATTGAGTCAAGTTGGGTGATCAAATAACAAAATCCAATGAATCATACTATTCAAAAACAAAAAATTAAGGACAGACAAAATTTTATAACTAAACACATTCAACCTTTCAAATTTGATGGCTCATTCCACTTGCACCTTTATTAATTAATGGATTCAATATATTATTAAAAAAATTAATAAAGTAGCTATAACTTGTGTATTCCACACGTCTATTTACTTGTTTAAATTTTCCTAGAGATGAAGACAAATTCCAACAAGGCACCCAATAGTGAAATGGCAATTAGATTATGAAAGTTGCATCAACATATCAACCTCTTATCTACATTTTTTCTTAGTGGCTTACATCATATATGCAACACATTGGCTTCTTTCCAAGCATGCACACACCACTTATAAAGTGAAGATAGAATAACATGGAAAGAGATTATATCAAATTGCACTAATACACACACATATAGTTAAATCAAAAGAAAATTCTCAATAAAAAATAACCGTGTGAATGGAATAGTTGTGAGTTATATACCACTTTCTAAAAGTATTAGAATTAGTTAAAAAACTTTGTTGTTAAATTCTACATAGTTAACATGGTTATTTAATAGCTAAATAAGACTAACGATAAATTTTGTTATTTAGCTAGAAAATTTTTTCATCCTTGTCCTAAATTAGTTAATAGTTATTAGAGGTTTTGGGTTTGATTTCATTAATTAGAGAAATTGTAGGTTAGAAGAGTGTTTTACCCCTTAATAAATTATCCAACGGGAATTTAGATTAGTCAGGTCAATAAAATTATTATTTTTCCAAGAAAACCCCATAAGTCCTTACATCCAAGAGCAGAGCCAAGTAAGATCAAAGGGGTTTATTCAAACTTTTTTCGATTTAAAAAATTACATTATCTATATATATAATTAAAATATTTTTTATACGTATATATTAGAAGATGTTAAATCTCATTTAACTTCTTTATGTATACTTTTTTATGTTTTGAAACTCCAGCTTACTGAAAATTCTGACTCCGTACATGTCAATGCTCACATCCCCTCCTTTCCAAGGCCATCAAGACAATTATTCCAAGTATAAATATCACCCATGTAGACAACACTTTGCACCAACAAATTATAAGGTGACTTAAGAGAAAAAGGCAAAAAGAGGAAAGAGCAAAATTAAAGATGGCACAAGAAGAAATGAGAAAAGGACCATGGATGGAACAAGAAGATCTTCAGCTTGCATTTTATGTGAACTTGTTTGGCGATCGACGATGGGATTTCTTGGCCAAAGTTTCAGGTTTTTAAGGTTGGAGGGAGACATATAAATTAGGTAGGCTTGTCTTGGGCATGAAATCTTATTTTCATGGAACAAATTCTAACTCCTTTTTTTTCTATATACAAATTTTGTTTTTATGTTGTGTAAATAGGTTTGAGAAGAACAGGAAAAAGTTGTAGATTGCGATGGGTGAATTACTTACATCCTGGTCTCAAACGTGGAAAGATGACTCCTCAAGAAGAACATCTTATTCTTGAACTCCACTCCAAATGGGGAAATAGGTGATTCAAAAATTACTTTATAGTAATATTATATTATATTATATTGATTGAATGATCATATGATTTAAATTCTTTCATGTATAGATGGTCAAGAATTGCAATGAAATTACCAGGAAGAACTGATAATGAAATCAAGAATTACTGGAGAACTCATATGAGGAAAAAGGCTCATGATGAGAGGAAAAATAACGCGTCTAGTTTTTCTCCATCTTCATCCTTCTCCAACTCTTCATCTTTCTCATCTAATAGTCCTGATGTGGATTTCACGCCCATTAAGAAAAACAATGAAAGGAACTTCTACGATACGGGTGGATTTGAGAAAAGGAATGATGGTGACAAAATGAAGGTGTACTCCATGGATGAAATATGGAAAGATATTGAATTATCACAAGAAAGTGAAACAATGAATAATATTAAACCAATTATGCCATCACCTATATGTAATTATTGCCCAAACACTCTATGGATGTCAAATGAAGAAGAAACTAAAATGTTTCCTCAATTTTATTGCTTGGACAACCAGGATAACACATTCTTTGCTGGCTAACAAAGGGTTACTATATTTTTTAGAGGGGTTAAATCATATACACTGACAATTTAAAGATTTTTTACATGACAGTTTTGATTTAACGAACTATAATAGGTTATTACTCTATTTTGTTTTTACCTGTTATAGGTTAAATTAACCTAATAGTGTAAGAAAATTTTTATATTATCAATGAATATAACTTAAATCCTCGTATGTGGAGGTAATTTGTTTTAGAGTTGGTGTAGGGTTATTATGAGTAAATTTTTATTAGCTCTGACTTTGTGAATAGAAATGGTAAAAATCCCTAAATAAGAAGGCAGACTATGTTAACACATGATGGTTTATTGGAAGTCACATATTTTGTATAATCTGTTGCTATGTTAATTAGAGTCTATATTTAATAAAATTAAGTCAATTTCTGTTCAGTACATGTTACATATGTTATGTTACCAATTAGTATTCCAATATTTGTCATAGCACTATCAAATATTACGGTTTGTTTCACTAAAAATTAATAAATAAATTGTGTTATTTTATATATATATAATTCACCATATTCACACTGGATCAGCTCAATGGGAAAATACATGATGAACAACAGATTATTTTTGAAATACTAAGAAACTTTCTATTTTTTCCGTGTGAAAACAATATTATTATTTTCTTTTTTCACTTAGCTATACTAAACATTTCTCGGTGAAAAATTCAATGGAAAATAATTATTTTTTAGTAATGTCAACATAGAAACACTTTTTACAATTTTACCCTCTTAGTTCGTAAAATTCAACTCAAAAAAAATAAATTATATAACTAAAGTTGGCCAAGAGAATTTTTCACTTTTTACGGAGTTGAACTTCAAAAATATATTTGGCCATAAATATTGAAATTCAACTTCCAACTTGAAGTTGAATTTCAAAAATTTCAAAAAATTGAAAAACAACATATGTTTATTCATTTTTTTCACTTCAAATTACTTAAAAAAATCAAAACAACTTCAATATGTATTTCATGACCGAATACAAATGAATCAATTTTCAATATCATTTTTCACTTTAAAAACAAAAAAAATAAAAAATATTGCAACTTTCACAATAAAACATGATCAAACCCCCCACATAATTAACATTTAACAATATGGATCAGTTTAGGAGTTTGCACGACGATGAAATTTTCATTTTTAAAGTGTTCCCAAGTTGTACATAAGTTAACATAACAACTTAAAAATCACGATTGGATCATTAAAAAGAACCCCAAAAAGAAATATTTTAATAATGAAAATATTATACCATCTTTTCAAGATAAATACAGAATCTTGATCATCAATATCTATTTGTTATTTTACTATAATTTATTGATTTTAAAATAGAACACATAGCCATCTCCTTCTCCTCTTCCTCGTGGACTCCATAAAGATGAATATTTAATATTTATATTGAATTATATGAATTTATCATAATCAATTATTAATTTATTATAATCTAGTAATAATAGTATACATAAATGCATGTCTCAAATATTTATTGAATTTGTATAAATTTCCAATACATAATAGTTTACCTTATTTTATTTATTTGTAATACAAGGAAAAAGGCCAAAAATATTTATACTTATTTTGACCAATCCTTTTTTGCAATACGTAAAAGAAAAATATTTAAAAATATACCATCCAACATAACATTGCACCCACCTTACTATATTTTAAATTTACACCCTATAGTTAACTTATTATTTTTCTTCTTCTCTCTGGGCAACAACACTTATACCTTTGATATACAATATTTTATAATATTATACAGTTATTGTAATTAGAAAAAAATCAATATTATTTAAAGCGCATATGAGGTGTGTTTATAGAAGTAGAGCTATAGCCATTCTAGGGTGTCCAACTGGACACCTTTCATCGGAAAATTACATTGTATATATGTCAAAATTTTCATTTAAAGGATATATATTTAAAGTTGAACACCCTTGACAAAAATTATGTCTTTGGCACAGCGTTAATGGATGTCCAATTGAATCAAGACAAAAATTATGATATATACTAGGTTAGTATCATAAAGTACTCAACAATATATTTTTTTTAGGATTGAACATATTATTTATGATAACTTTGGATATTACAGAGGATAGAATAACATCTTTTGAATGAATGAATTTGAACTCTATGATACTCTGCAGTATATGAAATACACTATGAGAGAGTTTAGGAGAGTGTATAAAAAAAATGTTAAATAGGATGTATTAGTAATGTTTGTATTAGTTATATTTGCATTAATTATATATAGATATTTTTTATGCATTGTTTGGTTCGGTGTGTTAAAACCTGCATGCACTGCATAAAAATATTAATATACAAAATATCTTCCACAATTATGGTGAAAAAGATGTAAAAGGATTTTGAGGAGTAATTGAGTCTTTAACCATGCTAATGCATGCATTAAATCTCTTGCATTACTAATACCAAGAAATTCATAGTATTTAATGCATGCATTAGCATAGTTAAATGAATCCATTATTGTAACTGCAACAATATACTTCTACTGCTACTCATTTATTAATTTTGACCATATATTTTAGATCAGATTATAAAAATATATCCTTGAAAATTTATTTCGTCATAAAATTTAATTAGATTTTGAAAATTCGACAAGTTATTGATTGACATAGAGCATATAGTTCAACCGTTAGCAGTGTTTCTCTGAGGAAGTAATACATTTTATGTGCGATATGATGAGTCCAGAGTCAAAAGTCCAACAAAATTGATCAAAAATTTCTAAAGTGTAAACAATTTAAGGATGATATCAAAAGGGAAACATTGGTGTTACGCCATTAACGACGTCAAAATTATAGGGTAAGACATATGACAGCATGAGCCTTACAAGGCTCAAGCCGTCGCGCCTTCCGTTTTAAAAAAGCTGGCTAACTTTTTTTTAAAAAGTTAATAATCTCTTTTCTGTTGTAAAACTAAAGCAAAATTAGACAAGAAATATAGAAGATGAAAGCAATAGAAATAGGGAGACGAGATGAGAACTTTTCTTATTATTCCAAGTCTTCAAGTGTATACAATATGAACTCTTATGCCTCTATTTATAGTGTAAATAGAGGCATACAAAAGGTTAGTCATAAACATGACATTAACATGAATATATTATGATACCTTTGTCTGTATATGAAATATACCCTTTGGATATTACAGAGGATAGAATAACATTTTTTGAATGAATGAATTTGAACTCTGATCTATGATACTCTGCTAGTATATGAAATAGACTATGAGAGAGTTTAGGAGATTGTATAAAAATAATGTTAATGCTTGTATTAGTTATATTTACATTAATTATACATAGATATTTTTTATGCATTGTTTGGTAATGCTTGTATTAGTTATATTTACATTAATTATACATAGATATTTTTTATGCATTGTTTGGTTCGGTGTGTTAAAACCTGCATGCACTGCATAAAAATATTAATATACAAAATATCTTCTACAATTATGGTGAAAAAGATGTAAAAGAATTTTGAGGAGTAATTGAGTCTTTAACCATGCTAATGCATGCATTAAATCTCTTGCATTATTAATACCAAGAAATTCATAGTATTTAATGCATGCATTAGCATGGTTAAATGAATCCATTATTGTAACTGCAACAATATACTTCTACTGCTACTCATTTATTAATTTTGGCATACGATATACTACAATAAATTATTTGCAAATTATTAATATAGCAAAATATAAAAAAATTATACCATATTAGTTAGTATCTCTTTTATATTTATTTTGATAGAAGTAAAAGTTCAAAAGAAAAAAATAAAGGAGCTAAGAAGGTGTGTCGAATTAGATTATGAACAAAATAAGAAATAAAGAAAAACATAATTTGAAATAAAAATAAATGGAATTAGAAAATAAGAAAAAAATAAGATTTAAACGAAATTAGATTGTGCCTAAAAATGGAAATAAAAGAATTATATTTTAAGGAAATTAGGAAAGGAAAGAAATAAAGAACGTGAGCAAAAAAAAAAACGGAAATATCAAAAGAAAGGAGACTAAAAATATACTCCCTCCATTCCATATTAAGTTAATTTTTGAGGCATTTTTTATTTTTCAAATTAACTTAATTGTTCAATTTTCAAGATTACTTTTAAAGTGTTCTTTCAATTTTACCCTTCATTAGTTAGTATTGGAATTAGTGATTAATTAGTATTTAGTTATTTTAATCATAAATTTGACAATAATTAATAAGGGTAAAAATGAAAAATTAGGTTCAATTTATGTCTTAATCTACTTTTCTTAAAGGATGTGAAATACCTTAAAAATTAACTTAATATGGAATGGAGGGAGTATATGAGATTATATATGAGAAGGGTATGTATAATAGGGTTTGTGAATGGAATATCACATATACAGTGAACAACGACAGAAATAAAACAAATGAATATTAAAGAGGTTTTACGATTTGCAGTTGTTGAGAAGTTTACTCATGGGTGTAACCACCTGATCGGTCGTTATTCAAAAGGCACCTTATGCAAAATTTCAAAAAAATCTTGAAATACGGTTTCAAATTAAAAATTGGGATACACGGAGAAATTATTTAACTTTGCATTGATCTGGAATGATGTCAACTTGTCATAGCGGGTAGCCTCCCGGTGTGGCGACGCCACTATAGTGCCTGCATGACAGCTATAGCGGAGCTAACAGAATTTGATGTCTTTTATTTTTCCTACCACTTTCCATTGAGAAAATAGATGAGGGTTATTCCTAAAAAAATTCTAAGTTTGAGAATAATACACGGGAGGGATTTCGGCACAAAAAAAAAGAGAGGCTAAAATCTAATAATTTTCTATCAACGTTCAACAAGATTCGTCACACGGAGTCAAAAGTCTATGTTCAGCAAGTGTTTAATGTTCAAGTAGGCTAGATTTTCTTAACTGGATAGCTAAACCTATCATTTCTTATAATATATATATTATAGACTGTCAAGAGATTTCATGCATAGGCCTACGAACATGAAGTTTGGAATGATCAAATATATGTTTAGTTATGGTTTAGGCCGATGATGGATTGATTGGTTATGGTTGTATGCATGTTATGGTTGAGTGTTATCCAGGGAAAGATAGTCGTGGTAATTAGATTACGCTTAGGAAAGATTTGGTGAGGACTCCTTCAGGTAGGGCATGATTGTTGTAATGATCCAATCCGTCATTACTCAAAGGCATTTCGTGTGAAATTTTAAAATTTCGAAAATATGACGCAATTATTAAAAAAAATTAATTTAAGAAACACGGTGAATTTGGCCTGTTTTGAAATTGGCTACGCTGATATCTGTTATGTGTTAAGAAAAAATTGGTTTTTCAAATCGATTCATGCATTTTAAGAGAAAAATCAACTTTTAATTTTTTAAAAATAAAAATAAAGAAAACTTTAACTTTAAAGACTTTAACATAATTAAGCCTAAAAAATTTAGAGAAAAGATACGGGGTTCTTATTTACACTTAAAGAAGGTTTTTAAGGCATTTGAAATGTCCGTCAACACACGGTTATCTGATGACTTGAAAAAGAAAACTTACTAACTTGAAAAGTATTTAAATGAACTAAGATATTTAAAATCATTTGAAAGTAAATTAACTTGATCGCTTGAAATGATTTTGAAAAGAAAGAGTAAAATTTGTCAAAAATGACCAAGTAAAGAAAGGTAATTAAGTAAAATCATTCAAATCATTATAACAAAAATGGTTCATCTTTAAGAGATTCAATTAAATTAATTTAAGCATTCAAAGTTAGAATCAATCAAAAAAAATAAATTCAATCCAATAATTAATAGAGAGAGAGAAAAAAAATGATGAATTTGGGCCTTTTGGGCCCAAGCTGCTACTGCCCAGAAACATCGGGCCAATTTTCAATGTATATCAACACCATATATAAGTGTATATCACCTATTTTTTTCTTGTATATCTTATGTATAAGGATGTATATATCCCTTTTTTTGATTTCTGAGACCTGTATATTTGCTTCCCTTTCACTCGAACCAAGACAAGGTTGACCCGAAACAACTAAACTATATGCAAGGTTGGAGTTCAAATTGAACTCGGGTTGTTATCACATGTAAATAAAGAATAATATGGATTAAGATTTGCACATATAATAACTCAAAAACGCAAGAGAACAGTGCTGAAAAAGTTCAAAGAATAAGATATTTGGACATAATTTGGGGCATCAAACATTTAATTATATCCTAAAGGAGTCAGAGCTTACTTCATAAACAGAAAGGAGAAAACTATTCAAAATCTTTACTGAGCTTTATTTGAAGGGGACATTTGGAGTTAGACAAAATAAATTAATAATGTGCATAACTCACCTTAACATAGACATAGGGAGGCTTCATGGTGGAATTAATATCCAATCAACATTAAATCTTAGGGCCCGTTTGGACATGCGATATGGTATCATGATATGATATCATAATATGGATTATGAGATGAAATTGAAGTTTTGTTTGGACATGCGATATGAAATTTTGATGTTGTATAATTTCTCATAAACATAAGAATCTCATAAGTTGTAAAACTATAAAAATAGCCCCAATTGTTTATTCAATCTTAACAATAAACAAAAATTTATAAAATCACATAATATATTATTACATTGCTATTTGTTCTCCACTTAAGTAATTGTTTCATCTAACTTTAATTCATCAAACTTTAATTCAATAAAAAAAATTGAACATAAATTGTAGTGTACTAGTCTTTAATATTACTCAACAATCGGTTGGTGTGAGTTAAAGTGACTATATGTTGGTGAGAATAATAAATTTTGTGTCGATGAGAATAATAAATTTTAAAAATTAATGATGTCATTATAAATTTATTTTTATATGAAATAAATTGTTAGTAGATATAAATGTGGGGTTGTTTTAACAAAATATAAACTTGTTGATCAATTTTTGTATTAAAAATATCTCAAATCATGATATGGTATTTCCATATCATGGATTTTGGGGAATATGGAATCACATCTCATGATATTGAATCATGAGATGGAATCAGCGTAAAATTGCATGTCCAAACGCTGATTCCATCTCACGATACCATATCGTGATATGGTATCGCATGGTCAAACCCCTACTAAGATTAATTATGTAAAGTAAATTTATAAACATAATTTAAATAATAAAACAATATATTTAATTTAAAAAATTATTATAGTCCCACAATCTTAATAACATATTATGATCTTGTCCAAAAATATAGAAAAAAAAAGTTCCTCTTCTTACGTAGGATGTATCATTTATTTATGTCATGATCTCGACCGTCATAAATGACATCAACATTAAATCACCTAATGAGAAAAGCAAAGACTAACCCAAAATTAACCTAACATCATTAAATAAAACTAAGTTTATTATATAAAATAAGGAAAACAATTTAGTCACCAAAGAATCGAGTCTCCATAAACTCAACTAAATAATCTGAAAACATTTAATGCGAAATAACCCCTAAAAAGTGTAAGTCACCGTACTAGAACTCTAAACAATCAAACATGGGATGCAACCCGAACTAAACATAAACTAAAGTCTATAAATCTGTGTTCAAATAAATGAACAAGAAGATGAAGAAAAATCCATGGAAACTTGAAAGATGTAGCTTACCCTTGAATTTGAAGTTAAGTGTCTCTCAACTCAAATCTTGGATCAGTTGCTAGAAGATGGCATATACTTAACAAGGAAAAGAACAAGTGCAGTATCAGTACACAAATCACAGTGTACTGATAGGATCACACGACCATTCCAAGATGAATTTAAGCAGTTCACTACAATACAGTAACATAAAACAATGCATATAATAACAATCATCAAATTACATAGACTCTCAATCACATAGTATGACACATTAATACCCGGATGCATTGAGGGTAGTAGGTTTAAACATTTTCACTAAGAACTTGATTTCTTCCTTTAAAGCCTCCATAAAGCTAGAAAGAAAGTGTACTTCAGTTAAAGTTGGATTCGTGATGATCATTTGTGCTTTCAAGTATTCAAACCTCCCTAGAAATTTGTCCACCGTACAAGTTTGGCTCAATTTATTGAACTCCTCCACTGAATCTTCTAGTGATTCTTCCCTAAATATGTTGTAAATTTCCTCTTTAAACTAAATTCATCCAAGTACCCTAACACTTAAAACCAACGAATGATACCAATTCTCAGCAAACCCATTCAGATAAAGAGCATCAACTTCTACTTTCTGATTATCAAGGGTTCTTTAGAGGTTGAAATACCTCTCACACTTACGGATCCACACCTTAGGGTCATGACCCATGAAATATGGTAACTCCCACTTAGGAGGAGGAACAAGCACAACTTGAAGCCTAGTTTGCCTATAGTCTTCATGAATGTGTAACAATCCACCACCCGACTATTTCTCAACTGGAACTCTGTTAGGATCCCTTTCCAACGCAAGACGATCAAATATTAGTTCAAGTGTACCTTGGATCGCAGTTTGGGTGTTGCGAACATCCTGCTGATTATTCAATAAATTAGTTAACTATTCATCATGACGAGCAAGTTTCTCATCTAACTGCTTCATACGAGTACCTTCTGCCATTTTCAAGATCACATGTCGTATGATTGAAGGTTCTAATATCAATTGTCAAGGTCTGCCTTGTTTAATCCCAAATAAATAGAAAATAATCAACACAATATATTTTTGGGACAAGTTTCTAGATTTTTATTTAACTGAATTGAAAGCTATTACTTCTAGTAATGAAAATAGAAAATGACAGAAACTAATAAGTATTTCATTGATGTACGGGTAACCTGATAAAAAAAAGGGAATTAAAGGAGGAAGAAGAAGAAACAGAAGGAGGTGAGAAGAGAATCTAGACAAGAGAGAATTTAGAAGAGATGAGAAAAATACCATTTTTCACGTAAACCCTCTCTCCCATGTCAGGGTGGTTATAACAATGTTAACTGCTTTAGTGCCGTGGTTGAATCCTTGCCCTTGCTATTCATTAAACTGATTTCAATCTCAGCCGCTCAATTTAAAAGAAACGTAATTAACCGCCCTTACTTACTCGGCTTCGACTCTCTACAGCTATTGGACTTCTTAGATCATAACAAAGTTCTTCATGGTCAAGCTCGTTGTCTCAGTTCCTGCTACGAAGAAGTTAACCCTCTTTTCTTCTCTTGTATTTTATTTCAGTAGTATGTGTTAATAATCTTTTTATTTGTGGTTTTTGTTTGCGTTTTGTTATCTTATGTGACTTAGCATTTGTAGGTTGTACATCATTTCTTTTTTCTTCACTGTTTGAAACAAAAATACTTCATTATTTAATTATCTTGCTTAAATGTTTTCCCGAGTTCATTGTTTCTTTAGTTAAAGTTTGCTACTTTTCTATAAATAGGCATGAAGGTATATGTCTCATTTTAAATTCTTCCATTGATTTATTTGAAATACTTGCTTTGTCTAAGTAGGCGTTTGGCCATGCGATACCATATCACGATATGGAATCGTGAGATGGAATCAGCGTTTGGACATGCGATTTCATGCTGATTTCATCTCATGATTCCATATCATGAGATGAAATCTCATATTCTCAAAAAATCATGATATGAGAATTCCATATCATGCTTAGGGATTTTTAAATTTAAAAATTGATCCATAAGTTTATATTTTGTTCAAACAACCCCACATTTATATTTACTAACCATTTATTTCATCATTTATAATCACATCATTACTTTTTAAAATTTATTATTCTCACCAACATAAAATTTATTATTACTTTAAATATGATGAATATAAATGATAAAGTAGGAATTTATTTGGTGAATATAAATAAGAATGGAGGGAGTAATTCTTTTTTGGTTTTTCATAATTAAAAAAACCTTCTCTTTCGGCTACCTATGAAAATGTTTAAAGCAATTTAATATGAAAAAGGATAAAAATAGTGATGTATGTTTGATAATCACTACTTCCAATATGTTTGATTTTAGTACGAAATTAATGCACTAAAAATGTGTAATTGCACACAAGTGAAACAATACATGAACCATTATGATATTGACACACGAGTGAAAATTGTCATAGCTTGTGCAGTGTTACATGATTATTTGTAAGAATTCCAAAGGAGTGATGAAATATTTATGGTCTATGAGCATGAAAATATAGTTGCGAATGATATTGACCAACAAATTACTCAAAGTATCAATGTTGGTTCGTCTTCTCAATCATATGATCGAGAAATGCAAGTTCAACGTGAGGAGATTGTTCGTACTATGTAGGGGAATATATTAAAAGCTAGTACGACACTACAATTCATGTTCAATTTTATTTTATTGAATTAAAGTTAGACCAATTAAAGTTAGATGAAACAATTACTTAAGTGGAGAACAAATAGTTTTTTAATAATTTATTATTATGGAATTTTATATTTTTTTATTTATTTGGTAAGAATTAATAAACAATTGAGGCTATTTTAATAGTTTTACAACTTATAGGATTCTTATGTTTATGAGAAAATATACAACACAAAAATTTCATATCACATGTCCAAACAAAACTTCAATTTCATCCCATGATTTAATATTATGATATCATAGCATGATTTTATATCGCATGGTCAAACGGGGTCTTAGTCATTTAATTCAACCTATAACATGTGTAAGTCACTAAGAACATCTCCAATCCAACACCAAAGTTTACACCTGTAACGACCTGATTTTCGTCGTTAGGGAAAAGTCAATGGAGAAAGAATTGGGGTCAGAAAACTTGTGGTAGTAACTTGGAATTTCCTAACCTAGTCCAGATTTGGACGAAATTGGAGTCAGTAAAGTCTAGCAAAATCTGGTAACAACTGGTGATTTAATTATGATTTTGATTATATGAATAGATAGCTAAGGCATTAAGGAACCCGTACGACTTTACGAAATTAAATTCGGGCGGGTAGAACTCCCGAAAATAATCTTAGCGTGAACGGGTGGTTTTTCAATGTCAAGGGTTGAAGGTGTGTTGTGAAATAGGGGCTTCGAATTCAAATTCCAGCATTCTGTCTCCATGCATGGCGCCGTAGCGAGATGGCTACCGCTGTAGCGGGATGGGTCCTGCCGTAGCAGGACAGACGCATCTTAAGTCAAAAATAAAACCCTAAAAACATTTTATTATGCACTTTTCGACTTTGAGAGCTACAGAACGACCCCAGAGGTTTTCTTGACAGTTTTCCACCATTCTTAAGGCTAAAGGTAAGGTTTTCACTCCCCGAATCTGTTTTTCAATCGCTAGAACTTAGTTTCTTGGGTGATTATTATTGGGGAAGGGTTATGAAACTGTTTGGATGGTGGGTAAAAGCCATAATCTAGGTATGGGGATCAAGGGTCTGACCTAGGGTTGATATTATTGATTGTGATCCGGATAATTGGGTCTTGATTGTTGATCCTTGCGTATAAATTATTGTTTGTAGACCTAGAATAAGCGGAAAGAATCTTGAAAGGAAAGATTCAAGTGTCTTAGGGGATTCAAGCTTAGATTCAAGGTAGGTGATGGTTATGATTTCATGTTGGTGTGATATATGTTTGTAATTGCTCATTATGATGCATGTATGTAAGCAAATGTTGCATTATTGATCACCCTAATCATAAATGAGGATAATTGAATTATTGTATGCCATGAATCACCTCTTGTTGTATGATTGTAAGAATATACATTGTGATTGTGATTGTGGTTTGTTGAATGGATCGGGTGTTACGTTTCGACACACTAACTTGGATCGGTTGTCACGTTTCGACATAAACATGGGATCGGTTGCCACGTTCTGGCATAAATATTAGATCGGGTACCACGTATCGGTATGCTAACAGTTTGGGTGTGGGTTCCATGAGAGGACCATTAAATTGGGTTCCGTGAGAGGACCATTAAATTGTGTCGTGTATCTACTTGTGATGATTACGTTCATATCTAATGATGATTGATATTGGAAGACTGTATGTTACTCTAAATTGATAACCAATGTGTATTTTTGAGAATGTGGGATGCTACATTGATCCTGAAAAGATGACTAATATTGTATATGTTTGGTATACGTCTGTTTATAATATTGTGGTTACTCATGTATGTTTCACTTATTAGGATAGCCGTGTGATCCTATCAATACACTATTGTTGTGTACTGATATTGCACTTGCTTGTTCTTTGTTGAGTAAAGGGCATCTTCAGGCGGCTATTGATAGACCTCAGCTAGGTGACTATTGAGCGTGACCGGATTCAAGGGTGAGCCAGTTCTTTCAGGTTGACATGGATCTCTCTTGTTTAAGTCCATTCTTTTCAGACTGAGACTATTTGTTTAAGGTGTTTGTTTAGTTTCAGGGTTGTACCCTTTGTTCTTATACTTGTCGTTAGTAGAGTTTTGGTACAATGACTTTCAGGTTCTAGGGGTTGTTCTTCCACATTAGTTTGACTAGTTTATTTAAGCCTTTGGAGTTTATGGGAACTCTATATAATTTCTGCATTTAAACCTACCTTTGTATCTTTAAATGTCTTAGTTTTGATTAAGTTGTGTAGTTCTTGGTTAGGTAATTAGTATTAATGGTTCTCCCACCAGAAAGTTAGTGTGGGTGTAAATCACGATGGTCTGGGTCGTGACAAAGTTGGTATCAGAGCCCTAGGTTCGTTGATCTCATTGTACCAAAATGAGTCTAGTAGAGTCTTGCGGAACAGTACGAAGACGTCCGTACTTTTCTTCGAGAGGCTATAGGACTTTAGGAAAAAACTCACTTCTTTCTACTCTTCCGTGCTATGACTTGAATTCAATTGGTATCTTTCCTCCTTCATTCTATGGTCCGAACTAGAGCAACAAAAGTGGTAACACCATCACGAGCAAGAGAGGATTGTGTATAGACTACTGACAGTTGAATAGGGTTACCATTCAGAACAAGTATCCATTGCCTCGGATAAATAAACTTTTTGACCAATTGCAAGGTGCATCGGTTTTCTCTAAGATTGTTTTAAGGTCTGGTTACCATCAGTTAAAGATTGAGGCGATTAAGAATTGGGTTCGACCAAGTTCTACGATTGAAATTAGAAGTTTTGTGGGGCTCGCTAGCTACTATTGTCTCTTGTGGTATGAGTTGAGTCTAATTGGTATCTCAACGAATTGAACTAGATGTCGTAGTCCTGACTGAAGGGACACAAGCAAGTTAATTGGAACTGAGAAGGTTCCAATTGGCATCTAGCCTTATGGGCTGTATAAGGCATAGATGATCAGTAATGATCGTCTATGGAACTAATTAATTAAAGAATTTGGACTTGTCTGCAGGTTGTAACTGTTTGAGTGTCGTGAAACGTTTTGTAAAAAGAAAGTCATCACGAGATTAGTTACAAGAGTCTAGATAAATTACGATGCGGTTCGTAAGCGAGAAATCTGGATGTGTGTTGCGACCAACTGATAATCGTGTGAGAGTCTGGGTGTATCCTGGGGATATGTGTGTGGTAGTGTTGAAACGATGTAAAAGGATTCTAAAGTGCATACTTCATTAGGTTGACCGGGGCTAGACAATAATTGTCCTAGATAAGGGGATTTTCTTAAATGCTTATTTATAGCCAGGAAATCTAGGGGATATATAGAAAAGAGAGGAACCCAGAAATTGCTGGCAGGGGTTCTGTTTCCATCAGGGCCGCTGGGGCAGGATTTTCCCTGCTACGGCGAGACCCCCTGTTTTCCCCTAGTTACAATTATGGACCCCGAATCGTACCCAAACTAACCTTCGCGACCTAATTCGGTGTTCAACAATCGAATATAAGTTATAAAGTGTGTTGAAATTATGAAGAACCTGGGCATATGAGGAGGAAATCAGCGAGGCCGTGGAAATGGTAATGCGGGTAAAGGAGCAGTGCAGCCAGGCAAGGAGGTTGCCCATCAAGATGACAGAGCTTAGTTTTATGTTTTTCCGAGCAAGATCAAGTTTTGAGGGTGTGATGCAGTGGTCACAAGTGCTACTCTTGTCTGTGCCTGGATGGCGATTGTTTTGTTTGATCCAGGTTCTACTTATCCTTATGTATCCATGCGATCTGCCTCAGAATTTGATATGATTTGTGTTATACTTGATGCTCACATCCATATTTCTACCCCAGTTGAAGAGTCAGTCATAGTCACCCATGAGTATTGAGTTGTCCTATTGTGCTTATCGATTTTCAAATTTGGGTTAATTTGGTTATGCTGGATATGACTTACTTGATATAGTCTTAGACATGACTTGGTTGCCCCCTATTATGTTGTGCTTAATGGTAATGTTAAGTCGCTAACTCTAGAGATCCTGAGTAGGGAAATGTTAGAGTGAAAGAGGTACAAGCCTAAGTCAACTAAGGTCATATCTTTCGTGCGGGGTAGGAAACTGGTGTGGCAGGATTGTTTGGCGTAATTGGCTCATATTCGGGATGTTGAGGTCGAGTTTCCCTCTATTGAGTTTATTCCTGTGGTGTCAGAATTTAGAGAAGTGTTTTCTATTGATTTGTGGTATGCCTCCGGATAGAGATAGAGATTTCTATATTGACTTGGAAACTATCACTCGCCCCATCTCCATTCTTTTTTATCGCATGGCTCTGGCAGAATTGAGTGTGCTTAAAGCTCGAATCCAAGAGCTTCTTGATAAAGGTTTCATCCGTCCTAGTGCTTCCCCGTGGGGTGCTCCTATCTTGTTTGTTAAGAAGAAAGAGGGTGGTATAAGGACTGGTGAATTTATCTTAAGCCATAAATGAGAGGATTGATACTAGAATGACAAGCTTATTGATAAAGAAAGTCTCATTGAGTATACTTGGGTGAAGGAAATTAAAGTATTTAGTAATAAGGAGCGCATAAAATTGGGTTAGTCCTTTGAATTTGATGAGTTTACCTGAGTTTGAGACGCCATGGTGATGACAAAGGTTGACTTCGTAGTGATAGTCAAGGCTGACGGAGTGTAATAGTAATAAGAGTTCGTGATGGATTGTGACGGGATGTAACTATATAATAAATTATGGGTTCAGTGAATTTTGGTGTATTAATTACGACTTGCGAGTATCCAAGGTCGTGGTTTTCTAATAATTGGTGAGTAACGTGGTTGTATGGAAAGTTTTAAGAGATAGTGGGACACCACTTGAATAGAATGTTAAAGAGCTACAGTTATAATAAAGGAAAATATAGTGAAATGTAGCACAACCTTTAGAGAGAGCCTAGAACAAGAATATTTTATTTGGTTGCGAAGGCTAAAGAGATATCCTTAGAGGGGTAGATAATTGGGTTTAGGGACACGTGATCTCATTCGTTTTGATGTGGCTATGGTAATAGTGTCACAAGTCCGTCAGATTGGTTAAAAACTATTGGAAAGGACTTGAGAAAGGTGTGTACAGACATTAGCTCAAGTGTGATTATAAGTGCCTTGTTTTGTTTGAGTTTAGTAAGGAGTACGATTGAAATTTTAGTGAAAAGATATTGTAAGATCGATGGAGATGCGATCAATGCTAAGCGAAGATCCAGGATTTCATTAAAAAAATCCTCAAGGTATAAGCTAATGTTTATAGATAAAGGGATTGTGTTATATGGTTGAATTTACAATTCATATTTTTCATTATAAGTTTACATTCGTGGTGATATATTTTGTCATGATATGAATTGACAATATGGGAAACGATCAATTGTATCCGGTATTGAGCATTACAAAGGATTACACTTAGGTTGAGTCGAAAAATTTATTATTGTTGATTGTTAAGTACCTAATAAAGGTTTCATTTAAAAAGTGTTGGTTTTTAATAAGGTAAATGGTCAGAGTGTTTATGATAGTTTTTAGTATTGTGAGTATGATTCACTAGTTATGCTCTCGTGTGTTTTCACTTTTGTGGGTGGATCCCTAGTGGTAGATAAGGGGTACCAAATCCTATGATGTTCTCTTGGTTGAGTGGAAAGATTGGGAAGATTTGGTTATTTCGAATGACATAATTGGTATTGTCTTGGAGTTGTTAAAGTATTTTAGTGGTTCTACATCTACCACCTTGCTTATGAGAATTCATAGAAGAGCTATCATGTATAATTATGGTTGTCCGGCAATCTTAATATTCATCTTGTCGTCGAGGTCATGTATTGATTGTGTGTGGTTGAAGATGGGGATCATTGAGTCCAATTCTATTGTTCTTAAGGGTAATCTAAAATCACAATTACTAAATCTATCATTTCGATAGTGTTGTTGGAGAGTTTGTAAGCTTGGACATATCCTTCGATGTGTATCTGATGTCTAAAGATCAAATTTTTTATAACTTAAGCTCATGGAAAATTATAATGTGAGATGGAGATGTTGATAAGGACTATGATGGTTTGGGTATTATGAGTGTGTGTTGGTTGGTTCAGGTTCACTTCTAATTGTAGCGAGTATTGATTTAGAATTTTATCATGGTTATGTGAGAAAGGATTCGTCCTGATGTTGTGTCAAAGTTATTGATATCATGTTGCAGACATGTGAGCGATCAACTTTAGTGGTTATAGGAAATAGCTTTGTGGTTAGTTAAGTATACATACAACAATAATTATCAATCGGGTATTGTGATTACTTCATGGAGGCATTGTATGAGAGGATGTGTAGGTATTCAATTGGTTGGTTTGGGAAGAAGATTATATCAAAAGTGAGACTCAGTTGTGTTAGTCAAGACCTTCTGTATGAAGAAGAACCGGTTGAAATTCTTGATCGCGATGTCCGGAAGCTAAGGACATGCGAGACAAGTATCCCCTGTTGTTCAGCGGTTCAAGTACTACTCTACCCTTACTATATGCTAAGGGCTTGTATGCCACCCCTTCGGGATCAAGTACGCCGTGTTACGTCTACGGGGTACCCCTGGGTCGTGACACTTTCATGAATTCAGAACCCTAGCTATGTAGTTATTTTAGTTTATGAATTACACATGATAGGTCAGTTATTTCAGATATATACATGCTTCAGTTTACGAATGTCAAATTATCAGATATAATTGTCACATTCTCAGAGTTTGCATGTCAGTAAGCGAGATATCCAGTATTACAGAATTCAGTCATAAATTGTTAATTACACAATCAATTGAGAGTAGCCTAATACCTAGTGAAATAGGTTCAGTCACCCTCAAGTCCCAGAACTATGTGCCCCATAGGTTGTAAGTCCCCTATGTGGGAATTAATTTAGTGATCACGCCAGTCATACCTCTATATTTTTGGCAGGGTATATTGGGTCCTCTCGATGAGGCATATACATCGAACTCCACATTTAGCTCATGTGGTTTTATGTCGGTTATTAGTAGCTTCCACAGTCAGATTCCTTTACATTGACCATGTTATCAATAACAGTTAGATTTTAGTCTCAGCATGTTATAAACGTGGTCATTGCATTCAGTTAGATCATGTTCAGTATTTTCAGTATAGTATCATGCTCATCTTATAGCATTGCTCAGTTATATGTTTTGTTCAGTTATGTATATTGTTCAGCTTTTTTCTATCTTGCATGCTCAGTACCTTTCAAGTATTGATGCATACTCTGCACTACATCTTCTCGTGATGTAGGTTCAGGTCCTCATCATTCAGATCACGCTTAGATCGGTTCCCAATCTTTAGCTTAGTAACATCAGTGGTGAGTCCTCATTCTCCGAGGACAACATATATGTTTCCTTTCTACTTTTAGTTTTTAGTTTTTTGTTTTTACTAGATTTAGCTAGGGCATGTCCCAGCACTTCTAGTCAGATAGAGTCTCATTTCAAACATAGTTAGATTCAGTTTTAGCTTGGAGTTTGATATTTATTTTGTTATTAAACTCTCAGATTTTATATTCAAAGAATGGGTATTCCCCATCATTTTCAATTTATCTCATGTCTTATGCTTCCGCTTAGTATTTCTTATTCCAATCTATATTAGTATGCTTATGATATGTCAGCTCAGGGTTAGCTTGGGGTCACTCGTGATCCTAGGTCCTGTGTCCGCATCCTGGGGGTAGCTTCAGGGCGTGACAAAAATGAAACAAGGTTAGGGATGACAATGGGGCGGGGCGGATGCGTGGCGAGGTAGGTTTAGGGCAATATTGGGCGGGGCAGGGCGGATTTAAGGTTGTATGGGACGGGTTATGGATATATGTGATTTTATGTGAATCCAAACTTAATTTTAACTTTTTACATGTTATTAGAGTGATAGAGCATTATTTATTAGGATAATTTCTGTAAAGCTACTAAAATATTCAAGATAGCAAAATAAAAATGATTCAATAAAAAATAATAGAAATTCTTACATGTTTTCCAATTGACCTCTAAAAAATAAATTTTAAGTTATTAATGAAAAAAAGAATTTATTTTTAGTGCATATCAAACTTAACTAGAAAAAGGAAATATTAAAAAAATTAAGCGGGGCAGATTCCTACAGGGCGGTCTATATGAAGTAGATTGAAAATGAAAAAAATAGTTATTTCGAATGGAGCGGAACGGGTTAAAATATTTAGGGATTAAGCTCAATTTATCTTGTCCCGCTCTGCATCATCCTATTATCATCCCTAAATAAGGCTAACGTGAAAATGGGAAAACGACAAATTTGAGGGATTGTATATGTGTATGGCATTGACCACACAGAAGTAAATACCATACACGTGGCGATTGATGATTAGATTAAACATGCGGCAGCTCTTTTCAAAAACAGAATTGGAGTTACCCGTTAATTTTTAACCCTGACATATAGTAGTTTGACTTAAAAGTGCATTAATAGTGGTCATAAATTTTTTCAGAGTTAAATGATAAAAAAAATTAATTAATATTTTAAGATGAATTTTTTAAATCATATTAATATAAAAAGAAATACAATTCATAATACTTTTATATAGTATTTCAATATTTAATTATTTATTTTAAAATATTGAATTAATGTGATCTAATTTAATTTTGAAAGTTAGTCAAATTGACTTTGAAAAAACGTCACATGACAACTAAAAAGGAACGAAGAGAGTATATAGATGTGTTCTTTAATTTAATATTAATTGAAATCTATATTTTAAAATTTTGGGCATGCAGATTAAATTTGTATAAAATTAAACAAGTAGACAAGGATGTGTGATATAGTATATATAGGACATCACGTAGGATGCAAATTACCATGGCAAATGCCACGTAAGACGCATATGTCTATTTATTCAACTTTATAATATAAGTTTAAGTGTCAATTTGTGTACACTCAAAGTTGGAGGACATAAATATCAGTTGAAGTCAAGTTAAAGGATGTTTATGTATTATGTCTTTTGGATATTATAGTAGGATTGTGTATCGATCGATCTGATTCAATTTTGAAGTTTATTGATTCAACATAAGTTATTGATTCATTGGTCATGCTAAATCGTTATAGAATCACTAAGATTTATTGTTTTTATCAGTTATCGATTTAGCCGTTTAGATTTCACACAAAACAAATTATCATTGAAAATCACATAAAAACGAAGTAATAAATCAGATGAACCAGGCACATAAGTTGACAAATTACACCTTGTTTAAAAGCAAATACTAACACTTAAGCTTGTAGAATAACCGAAAGTTTAAGGTGTTTCGAATGGTATAAATATAATTATGGTTTAAAACCCAAACATAATGAACTATTTTGAGTCATTTCTCAATCTTATATATATATATATATATATATATATATATATATGTAACATAGAACCTTAGACCCGCCTACGTGGCGCCACTACAAACCAGCATTTTCTTTTAATTTATTTATTTTCAAAACTAGTCTTCCCCTTTCATGAAAAGTTGTGACTTTTATGAAATTTTTTTACTTTAACTAGTCTTTCCCTTTTATGAAAAATTGTGACATTTATGAAAAGTTATGACTTTTATGAAAAGTTGCGACTTTAATGAAGTGTTGCGGCTTTTATGAAAAATTGTGACTTTTATGAAAAGTTGCGACTTTAATGAAAAGTTGCGACTTTTATGAAAAGTTCTGACTTTTATGAAAGGTTGTGACCTTTCCGAAGGGTTGCAACTTTCCCAAATAGTTGTAACCTTTCTGATAAAGCACAATAAACATTTGTTCACACTACCCTTTGTTGTCTATAAATAGAGGGATTTCCTCTTATTTTAAAACAACTAAAATTCTGAATCTCTTCTTCTTCTTCACAATTAAATATTTATTTACTTTGCTCCTATTGAGTGGCTCACTGACACCATTGCCCATTGCTTATGTTACATATTCTGGTTTGTATTTTTACAATCATTAATTTATGTTTATGTTATTAAGGATAAATGATAAGATGTAATAATTTTCATTTTCCTTTACATTATTAATGTTTGTTACTACGTAATTTTATATGTAAGATAATATAGTATTTAGTTTTAATGACGGATAGGTTTTAAGTATTATTTTATAAATTCGATGATACTATTAACTTCCCGCGCGAAGCGCGGGTAATTTTACTAGTAATAATTGTCAAATTCAATCCAGCTCAATGTTGAACTTCAATGGAGTAATCGACTCCATTGTTGGCAGAATGAAAAAGTAATTTGTAAAATGAAAACTGTATATTGAATTATCTACCACAAGTGAGGTTTATATATGTACATGTAATGTGAAGTTGATGTTGTAACTGCCTTAACAAACTAACAACTTTCTAACCGACTATTCTAATCACATCAGCTGACTATTATACAGAATACATAATTATCTAGTCTAAGCTATAGCTACTCTAATACTTCAATACCCCCCCCCCCTCAAGTTGGAAGGGAGGAACGTACGGCCAGCTTGCTGAGAATGGATAGATGAGAGACTCCTGTGAGGGCTTTAGTGAGAATGTCTGCTAATTGATCCACAGTGGTAACATGATGCAAGGCAATGAGACCTTCCTGCAACTTAGTCCTTACGAAGTGACAGTCAACCTCGATATGTTTAGTTCGCTCATGGAATACTGGATTTCTGGCAATGTGAAGAGCAAACTGGCTGTCGCAGAAAACATCAATGGGAGAAGGAAATGGAATATCAAGTTCTGCAAATAGTCTGCTTAGCCATACTAATTCACCCACCACTTTTCTAAGAGATCTATACTCGGCCTCTGCTGAAGACAAGGACACAGTTTCTTGCTTCTTTGATTTCCAACTCACAGGGCTGTCTCCTAGAAGAACAATATACCCAGTGACTGATTTTCTGGAATCAGGGCATGCAGCCCAGTCTGAGTCGCAATAAGCTTTAACTTTGCAGTCACTGTTTTTCGACATAAAAATACCAAGGGTAGGATCCTTTTTCAGATATCTAAGTAGGTGAATAGCAACTTGAAGGTGAGGCTCTCTTGGATCCTGCATGAATTGGCTAAGATGTTGAACACTATAGGCAATGTCTAGTCTTGTATTTGTGAGGAAGTTCAGCTTCCCAATCAGTTTTTTGTAATAAGATGGATCAGGAAGGGGAGGGCCTTCTTTTGCTTTAAGTTTGACATTTGGATCAAGTGGAGAGGACAAACAGGTGTAGTCGAACAAATCATATTCTTCAAGTAAGTCCAATGCAAACTTTCTTTGTGAAATAAGGACACCATCAGTAGTATATAGAATTTCCATTCCCAAGAAGTAATTCAACTTCCCTAAATCTTTGATCTTGAAGGTTGCATGGAGGAAAGCCTTTAGGTTCTCTATTTCCAAAAAATCTGTCCCAGTAATGAATACATCATCTACATATACAGCTACAAAAATGGTAGAAGAACTGGTTTTCTTATGGAAAAGAGAGTAGTCATTTTCTGAGTGTACATAACCTTTGATTGAAAGTGCTTCTGCTAACTTTGCATACCACTGCCTGTTGGCTTGCTTCAAACCATAAAGAGATTTGTTTAATCTACACACCAACCCTGGTTTATCAAGAGCAAGACCCTGAGGTGCCTCCATGTAAACTTCCTCATGCAAATCTCCATGAAGAAAAGCATTGTTCACATCTAATTGGAAAATATCCCAGCCTCTCTTTACAGCACTAGCAATCAATGATCGGACAGTAGTCATCTTGACAACAGGGGAAAAAGTCTCTGTATAATCTACTCCTGCTCTTTGAGTATAGCCTTTGACAACTAGTCTGGTTTTAAACCTCTCAATGCTACCATCAGCCTTGTGCTTTACTTTGTAAACCCATTTGCATCCGATGGCTTTTTTCCCTTCAGGTAAAGGAACCAGATCCCATGTGTGGTTGGCATGTAATGATTCATATTCTTGTGTCATGGCTGTTTGCCATGCAGGATTGAGAATTGCCTCCTCAAATGATGATGGTTCACTATCATTGCAAACATTGTTAACCAAGTGTTGACTAGTTAATGCTAGGACATCAGGAGCAATGTGACTATGTCTACAAAATAGTGAGCTTAGAGATAATGGTGTGGAACAAGTTGTTGCTTTGGGTGTAGGACATACATAATCTAGCAGGTAGGTAGGTGCTTTGTGGGTTCTAATAGATCTCCTTTGAGGTTGAGTAGGCTGTGTTTCAGGTACAACATCATTGTGGGAGGAAAGAGGTGTAATGGTGGCAGGACCAAAATTTGAGGTTACAACACTAGTGTTCCGTTGATTATCATAAATAGGTGCAGCACTAGGTAACACATCATCAATGAACACATCTGTAGATTGTGCAGATTTTGACACAGATTTAGAGACAGCAGGAAAGGAAGACCCCTTTGGAGAAAAACTAAAAGGAAACACATGCTCATGAAACACAACATCTCTAGAAACATGCAATCTTTTTGTGGCTAGGCTCAATACCTTGTAACCTTTCGTTGCAAATGGATATCCAATGAAGATGTGTGGTGTGGCTTTGGGGTCAAATTTATCTTTGTGGAGCTTAGGTATAGTAGGATAACATAGGCATCCAAAACCTCTCAATTCAGAATACTGTGGTTTCTTATTGTGAAGGACTTCAAATGGACATTTGTTTTTCAGTGATGTGGTGGGTAGTCTATTTATGATGTGTGTTGCTGTTAAGATGCATTCCCCCCAATACTTTAGGGGTATTTGTGACTGAAACATTAATGCCCTAGCTGTCTCAAGAAGGTATTTGTGTTTTCTCTCAACAATGCCATTTTGTTAGGGTGTATAAGGGCATGTTTTCTGGTGGATTATTCCTTTGGCTTGAAAGTATTTTGTGGCATCAGTGTTGGTAAACTCTAGGCCATTATCAGACCTAACAGATTGAATGGTAGTTTTAAATTGGGTTTCAATCAGAGAAATGAATGTTCTGATAACTTGTAGGGCATTGCTTTTGCAGCTTAATAAATGTGTCCAAGTAGACCTGCTAAAGTCATCCACTATGGTAAGGAAATATTTGTAATTGTCATGAGTCGGAGTATGATAAGGCCCCCAAAGGTCAATGTGAATTAGTTCAAAGATTTTGGTAGTTTCAGTGGTTCTTGTGGGGAATGGAAGTCTATTTTGTCTAGCCATGGGACATATCGTGCACATGAAGGGTTGTTTTGGGGAAAATTGTGCAGGGATAGAGGATATACTTTGCATTTTGACAAAAGGAACATGTCCAAGCCTATTGTGCCATAACAAGTCCACATTAGTTTCATTAGATGAGCAAGGAAGAGCAGACTGAAGGAAAACACTTTCATCACATGCATCAGCTTGAAGAGAAATATTTTTATTACAAAGGTCTACAACTGAATGTAAAGATGGTGAACTAGAAAGACAATAACTAGAACTGTAACTTGAACTAGTAGAACTTGAATTACAAATGCAATTACAAGAGGAAATGGGATATGTCTTAGAATTGACCCTGTTGCTCTTCAAGCACTTTGAACACAGGTAATACAGTCCATCTCTGCTACTACCAATCTCCTGAGGCCTCTTCATTGAAGGGGCCTGCAAAATGCAGGAAGACTTGGTAAATAACACAATGGAATTGAGTTGAACATTTAAAGAGTGAATGGAAATCAGATTGTATTTGAAAGAGGGAACATACAACACTTTATGTATGATAATCTCAGGATTAAGTGTTACATCACCAAATTCTTGTACCTTAACCTTATAACCATTTGGAAGATTGATAAGCATTGGGTATGGTAGAGTTTTTATATTGGTCAAAGAGGCTTTGTTAATGGTCATGTGGTTGGAAGCTCCTGAATCTAGAATCCACTGGTCAGCCTTTGATTCATAACATTTACAAGATGGCTTACTAAAATCAATTGAAGAAGTGCAGATTACAATGCCTGCAAAATTTGCAGCTCCATGAGTGTTGTCTGGATCATCATTGCATTGAAATTGTCTCAACAAGTGCATCATTTGTCCATATTCTTCTTTGGTTAGACTAACAGTTTGATTCTCATTCTGGATGGCCAGACCCTTCCCTTTATCTGAGACGTCAACAGCAGGTTGTCCATGTACATTTGCCACTTTTCCTTTCCCTTTATTGGACCTGTAGGGCTGTTGTTGGTGATGATCCTGGCTACTGTTGTAATTCTGGTGATTATTACTAGAATTAGATGTGTTGTTGGTAGTCGGATAACCATGCAGTTTGTAGCACTTATCTTTTGTGTGCCCTGGTTTCTTGCAGTACTCACACATATGCCTTCTTGTAGAGTAATTTCCAGATGTACTACCAGATGCATAATTTTGCCTCGGAGGATAGTTGTTGGGGGAATAATTTGTCTTAAAGGCTCTTGAAGAAGAAGCACCAGACGAGCTTGCATTGAGGGAGGTGGACTCCATGAAGTGTTGATTGTTTGGTTTAAACTCACGTTGTTTCTCTTCCTGAATCAATATCGAAAATGCTTGCGCCATGCTTGGCAATGTAGTCATCATAAGAATATTCCCCCTCACCACAGTGTACACTTTATTGAGTCCTATGAGAAAATGAATCAATCTCCTAGATTGTTCTGCCTTATGTGAGTTATCTTTTGCACCACAAGTGCAAGTACATGTACATTGTCCCTGGGCATTTAGAGTGTACAACTCTTCCCATAACTTTTTCAATCTAGTATAGTAAGTAGTGATATCGAGATTTCCTTGAGCTATGTCGTTAATTTCGTTTTGTATTTGGTATAGCTTCGCACCATTGATTTGATCATATCGATCCTCTAACTCCTTCCAGAGCTCTATTGAACTATTAACGTATTCAACACTATCTGCAATTTCCTTAGTAAGAGAATTAAGGATCCAAGAAGTTACCATATCGTCGCACCTCTCCCATTGTCGCAGTTGAGATGAAGTTGGCCCTGGTTTCACACATTCTCCGGTGATGAAGCCGACTTTGTTCTTTATAGATAGGGATCGCAGAACGCCTCTTCTCCATGATCGATACCCGATTCCATCAAATGGAGTTGATACTAACATTGCACCGGGATTATTTGAGGGATGCACATAGAGTGGACTGGTTGTGTCAACTGTTGGTTGTCCAGCTAAACCCAAAGAAATAACACCGACATTTTCAGTTTGATCTCCCATGGTGGAAAACAAAAAAAATAGAGGAGAGATCAATCAAACAGAGATCGATAGAATAACGAATGATCGATTTCAGATCGGATATGAAATTGCAGAGGACTACTGCGAAAAGCAATTCAGAAGAAGAAGAAGAAGAAGAAGAAAGAAGAAAATCGAGGATGAGACGACGAAATTGCAGAATTTAGCCGTGAGGCTCTGATACCATGTCAAATTAGGTCTTAGGCCTAACTTACACCCCAAAAGCTAGTTCAAAGGGAGAAGGATTGTCCAAGCCTTATAAGGAGTTCACCCATCTCATTAACCACCGATGTGGGACTTTTGTCATTCTTTAACACCCCACCTCACGCCCAGTGCTTAGCATCTGGTGCGTGGGTAATTTTGATTTTGGGGGCCCCAACATCTGGTGAGACGGGCCCTGCTCTGATACCATGTTAAATTCAATCCAGCTCAATGTTGAACTTCAATGGAGTAATCGACTCCATTGTTGGCAGAATGAAAAAGTAATTTGTAAAATGAAAACTGTATATTGAATTATCTACCACAAGTGAGGTTTATATATGTACATGTAATGTGATGTTGATGCTATAACTGCCTTAACAAACTAACAACTTTCTAACCGACTATTCTAATCACATCAGCTGACTATTATACAGAATACATAATTATCTAGTCTAAGCTATAGCTACTCTAATACTTCAATAATAATAATAATAATACTCCCTTCGTCCACTATTGTTTGTTAGGTATACTGAAAATAGTTGTCCAAAATTAATTGTCAATTTAAACAATCAAGAAACAATTAGTCACTTTTTTCCAATTTTGCCCTTAATAATTACATAACTACTAATTTCAAAAAGTAGTCATTTTAAAGTTACAAGACTACTTTAATGTGAAAAAAGTTGTTTTTACAATTTTCAAAAGGTACAAACCATTTTAATAATGATTGATAGTAGGGTTATATTGGTCAAATTGCACCTTATATTAAATTTTTCTTAAAGGTTGTGCATGATCTTACCCTGACAAACAATAGTGTACTGAGGGAGTAATAAAGTGGTGGGTGTAATTGTATATATATAGAGACCTCAAAGTCTATATATTGATAACTAACTCACACAATTAATTATTGGCTTCAAAAGGCAAAAATGGAGTAAAATTTAGTGTTATTATACACAAGTTTGGCAATAGGGATTTTAACCCTAATTAGTGTCCTAAAGAGATCAAATGGATGGTTTTTTCCAATGAAATTTAGTTCAAAGAAATGTGAGTTGCCTCCTGGTGACATGGGCTGGCCATTAGAAGGGAACATGTTTTTTTCTTCCAAAGTTTCAAAGATGGTAATCTTGGCTCATTTGTCTCCTACTTTGTTACTAGGTAAAGTTTCTCACATAATTCTTCTACATAAAATGCTTGCAATTTTCCATACATGAGAAAATGGTTTATTATTAATATTGATTGAAGTAGTGAGAAAAGAAAAAAATTTAATATTTTCATACGAATAAATTAGGAAATTTCTCGCTATCTCAGTGAGAATCTGTTTTCAATCATATATTTTTTTCTCTAGTCCATTAATCTCTTGAACTATAAACTAAACACTTTTTTTTGTAGGTTTGGGGAGGGAGGGATGTGCAAGGCATTCATGTTTGGTAAGCCAAGCATTATCATCACAAAAGTTGAAACAAGTAGAAAAATATTTATGGATGATGATAATTTTGATAGAGGTATGCCAAAATATATCTTAAAAATACTAGGACAAGTTCAAGTTGGTGGATTTACAAAAGAAGAAAGCAAGCGTCTACATAGACTAACAACACCAATAAAAAGTGACATATCATTATCATCAAATTACTTTGATTTTGCAAATGAAATTGTGAAAAATTCATTTGAGAAATTGGTTGCCATGGAAGAACCAATTGATATCCATTTAGCAATGAAAAGGCCAACATTTGAAGTGTTAATGAGAATTCTTATAGGTGATGGAGTTGATCATGATTTGGTTGATGTTCTCTTTGAAGAGACAATTTATCTTATTCGTGGTTGTCATGGTTTACCCTTTAATATACCAGGATCTTCTTACAATAGGAGATTGAAGGTAAGAAAATATTCTTATTATAAATTGCTTCTAGCTAGATTTGATATACGTCTCGTTAAAAAAGTGGTACTACTGGAAATTCATTGCTATTCCACTGAAAAATGTTTAGTGGCATCTATTTTCATAGATATTTTGATTGAATCGGCAGGAAAAATAATAATAATGTTTTCATACGAAAAAATTAGGAAGTTTCTCATTATTTCAGTGAGAAGCAGTTTCCATATGTATTTTCACAGTGAGCTAATTTCATAGTACAAAATTCTTACTGATTTGCGGTGGAGAAAACTTCTATTGTGGTTCCTATCTACTCTCGTCATCTAACAAATAGAGCATATTTATCATGTTTTGTTAACGAACTTATATTTACTTATTTTTTAAAAAAATAATCTTAAAATCAATTGTTAAAATTATTTTTTTTCAAAAATATCACGTGCCTTTAAAAGATAACTTCCCCTTTTTTTAGTTGGGTTGGATCTTGAGGGGCGAAAAAATGGGTGAGATACTTTTTAAAGCCAAATGACATTTTTTGAAATTAAAAAAACTAATTTTAGGATTTTTTTTTAATTCAATAAATGAGAGTTTTTTAACGAGAAGTGTAGATATATACAGGTTGGAGAATGAAACTCTCACCACAAGATTATGTTACTTTCCAATTAAAAATCCAAATACATGGTAAAGTGTTCAAAACTTTGAAAATACTTTTGCATGTGATCTTAAATGTCTATTAGATAGTTAAGTAAACCACATAAAATATGTCATTTTATTTAATCAATCGACATCAATTGAAACATGTTTGACGTATTACGTCTTTTTAAGTCTAATATTAATGCGTATAACTAAAACAGATGACATATTTTTATTGATTAACTTATTTATATAATTAGTACTCCCTCTGTCTCTAATTACTTGTCCATTTTTTAATTGACGGACCTATTAAGAAAACAATAATTGACATAGTGAGTTTACCATTTTACCCCTATTAATTATGAAGTGGATGAATTAAAAATTTAAGATTTTCAAGAAGTTCTACTTTTTTCAAAGTAATTAATTGAGGGTATAATATGTAAAAATGGACAAGTAATTAGGGACAACTAAAAAAGGAAATGTGGACAAGTAATTAAGGAACCATACAACTTTTTTTTCTAAAATTTAAATCGAAAGTATCTAATAAAATCTTTTTATCATGTGTTCAGATGTTTAATTGAAGCAAAAGCGGCAATCTAAATATCTAAATGAAATTGACTAACAAATTTAAGAGATTATTTTCAGGCTAGAGGAGCAATGGCTAAGATACATCAACATATATTAGATGAAAGAAAAGTGATGATTGGGAACACAAAACAATGGGAAAGTCTAACATTTTACTAGATATGATGTTAGACACTCAAGATGATGATGAACAAGGAAAAGGATTCAATGATGAGAAGATCATTGCAATGCTTGTTTCTTATACATTTGCTGGTTTTGAATCTGTTGGTTTGGTTGCATCAACAGCCATTATGTATCTACAAAAATATCCTCACTTCTTGAACAAAGCTAAAGTATACCTATATATTCATCACTACTTTTATTGTTCTTTTTTAAGGTTGTGTTCGATACGAATAAAAATATTTTTCAATTTTCTAGAATTAGAAAAAATAAGTTTCATGATTACGTCTTTCTTACTCTGTCACACCTACTCATATAGCTCATCTTCACACCCACTCCCGTAGAGCCAACCCCCACCTCCATGTCTCTGTCTTCAATAGTATTTGTGTAGATTATATATAAACTTTTATTTATGTATATACTAAACACAAGAAAATAGATAGAAAATTCGCTTATTTTTTTGAAAAATATTTTTCTCCGTATTGAACACACCCTAATTCTTGTTGTAGGGGTAGTTTAGTCTTTTAACGTTTAAAAAAAAAAGTTAAATCATGCCTAATATATGTCTTGACAATTTTTTCTATTTTTACAGGAGGAACAAGAGGATATAGTAAAGAGAAGATCATCTTCAAATGAAGGCCTTAATTTCCATGAGATTAAACAGATGAAGTATCTTAGTAACGTAAGAGTTAATTTTTTTTTAATTTTTTTTTGTAAGGTTCAAAATAAAATAATTTTGGACAAATTAACATGCATTAATTATTCTTATATCTCTTTTTTTCAAAATTGAAAGGTAATTAATGAATCGTTACGTATTGCTATGGCCAAAACAATATTCTTTAGAGAAGCAAGAACAACTATTAACATAAACGGTTAGTACTCTGCCTTAACTTTTTTTCTACTTATTTTTTTCGAATAAATTTCTCAAATAGTTACTTAATTTTACGAATTTATCTACTAAAATCACTTTATTTATTCAGTAGTAAACATAAAAAAATACTTGACTATTTCTTCTTTTTTTCAAAGGGTCTTTAAGTGTGAATATCTTTTATAGTACTCTCTGTCTTAATTTATGTAGAATTATCTTACTAGATATACATTTTAAAAAATTAATGAAGACTTTTGTAATTTATGATGTAAAACAAATTTTTGATATTTTTGTAGTTATAAATCATTTTATTAAAAATAAAAGGAAAATTTAAAAGTGAAATTGTTTTCTAACTACATAAAGGTGACATTCTTTTTAAGATAAACTAAAAGTAAAGTGTGTCATATAAATTGAGATGTTTTACCCCTTGAAATTCATCTTAAATCCAATGACCTATTTTGGTTTGGGGCGGGGGGACTTACACTTCCTCTAGTCAATATTAAGTGAATTATTAAGATTTTTTCATAATTTAAAATAAATGAATTATTCAAAATTCAAGAGAATTGTTGAGATTTTTTTTCTATATTTACCTTCATTTGATGAAGTTTTTAACTTTTTTACGTTTTCTAGAAGAACTTTAATTTATATCCTTAAATATTTTCCTTAAAGGATGTGTTGTATCTGATAATTCATTTAATATGGACCGGAGAAAATATGTCAAATATTTAAAGTGGACTTTTCTAGGGCCTTGTGCATTTTTTGGCATGAGACTTTTCTGGGGAAATGAAATAATTATGTGACTTTGGTTTTATTACAAAACAAAGAAAAATAATTTTAGTAGGAAATATTCTTAGAGTAACCATTTAAAAATTTTACCAACTTGAGCCTCTTATAAATCTTGTACAGGGTATACCATACCGAAGGGGTGGAAGTTTTTGACATTTTCATGGAATTATCATTTGGATCTTCATACTTATGTGAGACCTAAGGAATTTAATCCTTCAAGATGGGAGTAAGTGACATGTCTTAATTGTTGTTTATGAATTTCTCCATTTACGAGACATTTGATTGCTAGTTAGAATTATACATTGTTAGTAATATAAGAACTATCATGCAACATTTGTTATACAAGATTGTAAACTAGTCGTCAAATATTATACTTGACGTTTTGAATTTTATACATAACAACTAAATGCTACAATAATAATATTCAGTATGCTAATTTTTAATACGTGAATAATTCACTTCCTTATCAGCAATCAAATGACCTATTAGTCAATATTAATGTAATTAATTATATTATACATAAATGATTTAATTTCCAAAGATGTTTTAGTATAATGTGGCAAATTCTACAGGATCTTGAACCCAAGCCAGCCTCCTTTCTTCCCTTTGGAGTTGGCCCCAAAATGTGTCCAGGAGCCAATTTGGCCAGGCTTGAGGTTTCAGTAATTCTTCATTACTTTCTTCTTTACTATAGGTATTCATCCTTCATCACCTAATATTTACTATTCTTTCTGTTTTAATTTTGTTTGTCTGATTTTGATTTGACACAAAATTTAAGAAAGTAAATAATATTTTTGAATATCTTAAACAAATGATGACATGTAAAATGTACTAAAATGTTATGTGTATGTTTGGTATGGAGGAAAGTATTTTTTGGAAAATATTTTATTTATTTTCATATTTGGTTGGACAAAATTTTTGAAAACTATTTTCTCTAGAAAAATAAATTCATTAAAAGTGAGGAAAATGATTTCCTTAATGAAAGAGGAAAAACAAGTTTTATAAGTAACATTCTATGTTTATTGATATATTTTCCCGGCCCATCCACCCAATGCCCCTTGCCTCTTGACCATCCCACCGAGGCCCCATTCCCCACCGGCTATCCCCTCCCATTCTTCTAGTGTTTTTGCTAAATTACATATAAATGTTATTTAATACTTCCTCTGTCTCCATTTATGTGACTTACTTTTCTTTTTAGTTAGTCCCAAAAAGAATGACACATTTTTATATTAAGTAACAATTTAACTATAAAATATATATTTTACCCTTAATGAAATGATTTACAGCCACACAAATTTATATCATTCATTTTATACCACAAGTTATAAAAGTCTTCTTTTCTTTCTTAAACTCCGTGTTGAGTCAAACTACCTCACATAAAACGGGAAGGAGGGAGTAATATTTTTTTGCTAACTTACCAAACACTAGAAAATAAGTAAGAAACCAACTTGTTTTCTTCAAGAAAACATTTCTTAGGAAAATTTCCATGAAAAATATTTTCTTTCATACCAAAGAGTACACCCTTAACCTTATGGTCTTAAACATATCAGTACTAATAGTATTTTCTATCAAATGATATTTCAATTTAATTGTTACTATATGATGCAGGGTGGAGCAAGTTAATCTAGAGAGCAAAATCGAACCTCCTAGAAATTGTTTTGTGAGATTCAAGAAGCTCTAAGGATATCATATCATATCTTATGAATATGAATGACAATTTCATCATTTTCCATTTGCATTGCTCTTTATTATGTGGATTCTATGTGTATGACCCTTTTTTATGCAAGCCATCGTTGAAAATAATTAAGTTAAATGTTTTGATTTATATATTTTGTGTTATTCATTTGTCCATCTCCCTCTTCCATTCTCTTTTGTACCATATGATATTAACAATATTTTTATCTAGGATTTCAGTCATTGTATTTTAATTTTAAAAAATCCTTTCATTAATGCACATTTAACTAGTATTTGACAACTCATGTCGTTTAAAGAGTTTCAAAGACCACAATTTTTTTGATACACCAAACTTTAATAATATAATTAGATAAATTTATCATTTTTAGTGGTTATCGAAAATAACCACTAAAATTGAACATCAACATATTGATCTTTATGAGAACATGCAGGTTCTTTACTGAAATCATAATCGAATGATGTAAAGTTGTAAACATAATAGTCACAAAAGATCATAAAATATCATAAAATATTCAGATTCACAAATCAACTCCAACTTTTTTTTTATATACACAATCCAAGTCATCGGGTCGTGGGGACACCTACTGTGACACCTAGATAGAAAAATCTTTACCACATGATTTAAAACTGATAATGTGGAAGTAACAAAATATCAACTTATCACCTTATTTAAATACAAAATTACTCTCATTCTTAATTAAAATAAAATACTTTGGTACAATATACAGAACCCTCCCTAGGAATTAGTATAAACAAATACAACTTCTAGAGACACAATATCTAAAAATAAGACACAACTCCCATCATAAGGAAAAGAGGAGTAGAAGTTATCGGAGAATATCATCGTCTTCACCTAAAAAACATAATTGATCTTGCAACCAAACTATGCCAAATGACATAGTAAGAGTAGTATTATTACAATAGCATATATTGATAGACAACATCGGTCGATCCAAATCCACCAGATAATAATGTAAATAGCCAAAAGAAATATACAACTTGAAGTTATACAACCTTAAACCTTTAACCAAAACCCTTACTATCAAGTAATACTACATCTGAACTTCTACACTCTGTCTCAAACTATCTTACCTCATCCCGCTACCAACTCCACCATTAAGAACCATCCCCCCTCTTATGTTGTCATAACCTAACCTCTCTATCATATGAAGGCTTTCTGAACCTGCTTATATATTCTATCAGACATAGTCTTACCTTATTGATTTTATTCTTGAATTCAAGCTTACCAATAATATCTATTAATCGGTTTGACACCTCTCCAAAAATCCCCTACCAATGCTCTGGCCCTTGGCTCTCAGCCATGTTAGTGGACCACCCACAAAATTCTTACTTATCCCTTAGATTTAACTCACCTCCGGTGCAACACACTTCCGCAAGTAATCCGGACCATCCAAAGATCCCTAATACGTCATTTACGGTGTTTAACATACAATTTCGGTCCACACAAGAACCATCCATCATTTAACACACCGATTTGGCCACTCGTGGACCAACATGGGGTGAATACACCATAATAAATAAACCCGATTCACTCATGAAATCACACACAAAAGAATAATCAAACATGTATCAGGTGTGGTATCCGAGCCATTCAATATAGAATATGTACCAGCGTGGTATCTGAGTCAATCAATATAGAACATGTACCAGCGTGGTAACTGAGTTGATCAATATAGAACATGTACCAGCATGGTACCCAAGCCAATCAATATATATCTCATGCCAAGTGTGGTATCAAAACCAACCAATTATTTGTACCAGGTGTGGTACCCGAGCCAATAAATAAAATGTACTAGGTGTGGTACTCAAGCCAACCGAGAATCAAAAACGTCACACAATCACAACCACAAAAAACACAACTACACTTGTAAAACCACAAACAATTAAGACCAGTTCATTACATGAGATTGACAACAAAATATCATTTCACATTCGTCCCTTTTCACTTACTTATTATATGGATAAACTAGCGAAATAGTTCACATACACACATAACGTAAATTGAGAAACAACTCGACCACCACCTACCTTATCAATCTTAAACCCACCTCAGAGAACAATACCCCTTGCTAGTCATGGAATCAACATTACCTACTACAGTAGTTCCTCATCCTATACAACAATAAACAATACGTTTTATCAGCCTAGACTCCATGCCCGAAGGTCTTAGCAAGAAATCTCTCGTCAATTTACACGTATTATATTTTCAGAAACAAGTCTAACTAGTTGGTTAAGTCTAGCCTACTTGGACTCCAAGCAATTATCGAAGAAATCTGAACATGAACTTTTGGCTCCATTAGGACGAACATGAACTTGGAGCAATAGTGGCTTGACAACCGCTACAATGATGGCGTTATGGCGGGGTTACATCAACTTGGATCAAATTCAAATTTTAAATTTTCGTCGTGTCACCCCAATTAAATTTGATAGCATATTTCAAAAAAAAAATTGAGATTCCACACGAGGTGCTTTTTGAATAATGATGGAACAAATCGTTAGGGATGGCAATGGGGCGGTGCGGGTTGAGCTTAACCCGCAAAAATTTTAATCCGCCCCGCCCCACCCCGCATAGCAACTCTTTTCACTTTCAACCCGCCCCGCATAATTTTTTAATATTTTTTTTTCTAGTTATGTTTGATACTAAAAATAAAATTCATAAAAATAAATTCATTTTTTCATTAAGTTGTATTAATTTAATAGGATAGTGACTTAAAATTTTGTTTTTTAAAGATCAATTAGGAAACATGTAAGAAATTGTATTATTTTTTATTGAACCATTTTCATTTATTATCTTGAATATTTTAGTAGCCTTAATGAAATTATCTTAATAAATAATGCTCTATCACTCTTATAACATGTAAAAAGTTAAATTAAGTTTGAACCCACATAAAATCACATATACCCGCCCCGCCCCACATTAATTTAAAAAAAACTCACTTCAACCCACCCACATCCGACCCACCCCACACAACCTTAAACCCGCCCCGCCCCACATAGCCTTAAACCCACCTCGCTCCGCATCCTCCCCGCCCCATTGCCATCCCTACAAATCGTTATACCTAGGGAAAAAAATTAAGAGAGAGAAAGGGAGAGAGTGAGAGAAAAAGGAGGAGGAATGAGAGTGAGAATCTGCTAGGGAAAAGGAAACCCTAGTTGGGTTATGTAATTTTTTAAAGGTCTTCTTACGTAATTGTACAGGTAATAAGAAAAAATCAATAAAAATAACCATATGTATATGTAATGTACCGATATTGTATAAATACTGTAAAATCATATATCTATAATGTATAACTATATATCAAAGATGTATATACATCCATATATGTTGTTTATACATATTTATACATTACAACCATTCATCTTCCTCAACGAGCTGAAGTTTTTTTCTAAAAAAGAATTCTTCTTACTTTCTAAACATTATTATTTCTCCTTTTTCTTGTTATGTTTCCATGTAAAATATCGATCATAGATCAAGCACGAAAAAATTTAAGATTATTTTCTTTTTATTTTATGTTTCAATTAATCGTATTTGAGAAAAAATAAACATATTAAATTCTTCAAGAAATGAGAATGAAATAAAAATGAAAGGGAGGAGGAGGGGATATGCATGCACTTCGTTGGTATCAAAAGTGGTCAAATGACCACTTTAAGCAATAAATGATAATTGAGTTTTTTTTTTCTGATTAAAAAATTGATCTAATGAATATTTTATCCATTTTTTACCGTTTTGAACTATACTTGGGTGAGTAGCTGTACTAGCTATGTCTGCTTAGTTGGGTAGTTTTTTGAGGAAAAAAATCATGAAAGACTAATAGTATAGGTGTATGTCGTTCAGCGAGACTTTTTCTATTTACATTACATTGCTATTTTTTTCATTTTTCGTATTGGAGTTCGGGGCCAATTTTATAGTTCAGGTTGATGTCATTAAATGCACAACTCTTTAATTGATGCGAGTATTTAACACAATAATGTAACCAATTACATTAATTTACGAAATTTACGTTATTGATTTGCCGTAGAATTATGAATGAGATATCAATAAAAATCTATCCCAAAAAAAATTCAAAAACAAAATCTGACGATTTTTATTTACCCTATTGACATCCTTTTCTTTTTGTTTGTTGGGGGTTGTGGATTGAAGTATCAAAGTTAGTTTATTATTGTGGTGTATCAACTATGTCAACCATTCATGTTCTAATACAACATTCCAAAATTTGAAATGCAAAGAACAATTACATAGAATGTGTAATTGACAGTATCATGATACCTTTTCGATATGATGTATCATTATACCTTTTCGATATATGATATATCATGATACCTTTTCGATACATTACATCATAATACATTTTCGATATATGACGTAGCATGATACCTTTCTGATACATTACATCACGATACATATTCAATACCTTACATCATGATACCTTTATGATACATTACATAATGATACATTTTCAATACATGATGGATACATAACATAATGATACATTTTCGATACATGATGTATCATGATACTTTTCAATACATGATGTATCATAATATCTTTTCGATACATGTATCATGATATAGTGGATATGTTAAAGAAATCATATACCTCTTTGATACATTATGTTTGGACGACTTCCCTTGGATAACAGTCTTGCCATTGAAAGAAGAAATATGTAGATACATTTATCGTTAATTAAAATCTTCTCTTGATATGGATAATCACACAAGCACAAATTTAGAAAAATCTCTAATTTGAGCTAGTAATGATTAAAAGTAAATTGTGCTATGGAGTCACATCATGAGAGATAAATACATATAGTGTAGGTTAGAGAAAAATAATTAGTCAAATACAATTTCTAAGGAATTGAGTATAACCGTACAAATTTGCTATTAAAAAAATAATATTATAGCTTTGTAGGTAAAATTATGCAAAATATCGGCCAATAAAATTTACTTACCATCTTTTTAGCCAATTACTTTAAAGATTACCTAAAATGGCCATTTGGCCCACATTATGTCTTCTTCTTCTACTGCTGCTTCCTCCTCCTCCTTCATCTTCTTCTCCTTTTGCATCGTCCTTCATCATCATCATCGTCGTCGTCTCTTCTTCTTTTTCTATAAAATTCGACATATCGCAAGCGTGAATTATTTTGAGCAAATTATATATGAAAAAATTTAAAATATTGAGAGAAATTCATATTTAAAATTTGGTACTGTTTAGAGTAGATTTTGAGTTGACCGGAATTGAATAGTCAGCTTATACTTCATGTATAACTAATGTATACTTCATGAATAGTTAAACTATATTCAACTTCTTGAATGTATCATAATGTATAGTTAGTGTATAACTTATGTATATGTAAGATAAGATATATTCAACTTTTTGAGTGTTTCATAATGTATAGTTAGTGTATATTTTTGTGACTTTTGACTATTTTTCATGTAAATACAACATGACTATATTTATTTTAAATTAATTACTTTATTGTATATGCTTGAAACTATTCCATTATTTTAAAGTAGAATTTTAAGAAGTAATATAAGACTTATGTTTACCTAGTTATATAATTTTTCCTAATATTTTCTTCGCATAAATTTTCCTAAAACAAAAGACAAAAGGCCAAATTAATACCTAGCCAAGATCAAGTAAATGGGCCACTTGGGTTATTATCGGTGACTAGTTGGGCTCTTGTGGCTCCAACAACTATATGGAGTTGGAAGTATAAAATAGCCTCATATAGCATGTCTCTTAAAGATGTTAGGGATTGTTGGATAGATGGTTAGAGTCACGTAGGTATTTGTAATAAGTGATTAGCTATGGAGAAATTTATGCATTATTTCATGCAGTTACTAGTTATTCATATATTAGTTATTCCACATTATATCATGCATAAAATACTATATAGATTTACTCATAACATATATGTGTATTACTTATGTTGGTTTCTAAATTGTCAACCTAATGTCGTATTAATCTGATACATGAATAACTTATTACCTATCTATCTACCAAATATTGTATAAGTTATACGAAAATTAATACATAAATAAGTTTTTTCTTATCCAACTACCAAATGAGCCATTAGTTATTGAATAAAAGAAGAGTTAAAAATGTATCTCAGATGTGATTTATAAGAGAGTTTGGATTATATACCTAAAGAATTATTGAGAGAAGAGTTTGAAAATTTTCGTAATTTTCTTTATTTAAATTGGTTAGCATGTATATATCAACAACCTCAAAAATTATTAATCGAGAAAGAAATAATATTGTTTTTAATCCCTTGAGACGATGTGTTAGCCTACAAGGGTTATCCTTATAGATCACTATGTATTTTTGTTAAACGTTCAAGTTTTTCATTTATTTGACACTTTGTAAGATAACTTACAATTTTTGTAAGTTCTTTTATTTCAACTTTTGTCATCAATCTTCTTTATTTTTGTATCAATCAAATCTTCATCTAAATTTCCTTTCAAGGTGTACAAATCATGTTTTTTCTATCCCCTATAATTTCCTTTCAAGGCGTACAAATCATGTTTTCTATCCAGTGGCGGATCCAGGATTCTAAGGTGGTGGGTGCTGACCTTTCCTTAATGTTAAACTAGTATAATACCCACGCGACACACAAATGTTATCTCCTTTTAATTTAATATCATAACCATTCCCTATTATTCTTTTCAGGTATCATGATTATAAAAATAATTGATTCAAAATATATGTTATTTTAGAAAGTTACTTAAGAGCAAAACTTCTCTTTTTTTTTTACCCTCCCTAGGATCTCCCACCACTTTTTCTCCCTTGGTGACTCGAACTCACAACCTTCGGGTTGGAATTGAGGGGTGCTTACCATCCAAGCAACTCCCTCTCGTCTCATAAGAGCAAAACTAATTGAACACAATAATATTTTTTATAAAAAAAAAAATTAACAAAAAGCAACATTAAACAAAAGTTAAAAACTAAATAAAAAAGTGAACGAAGAAAGTAAAAGACTAAAGAAAGAAGCAGAATAAAGAAAAGAAAACATGAGCTCATAAAAATGTTGTAGTTGGGAATCGAACTGTGAACGTAAAAGCAAACGTAGCCACTTATTTCTGAATTTCAACCAAAGTACCCACGCAGACTTATAGCTTATGGGTGCTCTTGAGTTTTTATATAACAATATTAAGAAATTTCTATATAACAATATATAATTTACGTTGGGGTCAATGGGTGCTCGAGCACCCGAAACGTGACATGTGGGTCCGCCCCTGTTTCTATCCCCCCTATAATTTCCTTCCGAGGCGTATAAAGCTTTACAACCTATTAGATGTACTTATCGCTTTTGACTTATAAATACTTGAAATCCATAAGTTAAAGAATTTTAACTTAAGACATAACTTTCTCAACTTTATTATTTTTGAATTATTTTCAAGCAATATTGGCCTATGTATCCACATAGTGTTTTACTAATTGTATATATTGAGAGAAATATTCCGATAAATCTCAGCTACTATAGGTATTTAATTTGTTCTGGTGAAAGAATGCAAATATTTAATAAACTAGTCAAGATACACACAAATATCTCTTGACGTAACTTATATTTAAAGAAAAATTACATAAATACATAACTTTTTAGGAAAACTTACATAAATATAGTATAATAAAAAAATATTTACCATTTATAGCAATATTTTCACTTGATCACTTTTAATACATGTATAATACAGTTTTAATACATATTACAAAGAACAATTTATTATTCACACATAATACAAGTTTTATTTTTTGGTAACTGTAAGCTTTATTACCAGATATATCCATATGTACAAAGTGTAATGAAATTCTGGATATGGACATAGTCCCAATCTCAGAGTCCGTGCTCTACCCTTACCAGTTACCACTAAACTACTATTCTATGGATAATAATTGAAGTTACGAATGAATTCAACCAGCTTCGGTTGCATACTGCTTCTACAGTGGATTTCTTGAATGATGCTCCTGGTGATCATCTCTGTGGTTCTTTCTTTCTTTTGGAAAAATCTGTAATTCCTCTCTTGCCAGACATAGTATACTGCTGCTGCGAGTGTCATCCTATATACCTCATCTTGAATTGCTTTTCATGTGACATGTGAAATAGCCAAATCCATTTCTTCTGTCCACCCTATTGTGTTCTTGATAAGCTCTTGCTTACACAGTGCACATACTTGATCTGTTTGTATCCCCTATTTATCCAACCTATCCATGGTATATAACCTCATATGTATGGTCAAGTAGAGTATGAAGATCCATTTTGGATTCCCTGGATTATTGCATGTCAACCTTCTCCATGGCACCTTGATGAAATCCCCCCTAAGCTTCTTATACATACTTTTAATGGTGAAATCATCTGCATCCATGATTTCTGTCATTGGTATTCCATCCTCAGAAATCCAATGACCTGCTTGTATGATCTTCCTCACCATCCAAAAAGCTTGTTGCCCTACTACTTCTCATGGTCTCATGCCTTTAATATTGTATGTATGGACCCAAACAATCCATAACTTGTCATTTTTTTATGCAAGATTCCACAGGTGTTTAAATATAGTTGTTTTGTTCCATATATATACATCAGTTATATTTAAACTACCAGCAACCTTAGGCCAGCATAATGTGTCTCATGCAATGAGTGTTTTTCCTTTGTTTTGTGCATCTCCTTTCCATAAAAATTTCTTACACAATGTTTCTATTGTTTGTAAGATTTTTTTTAGAAATGAGAAAGATCTGTGACCAAAACGCTTGGACTGATGTTAAGACACTTTGTACCAACTGGAGCCTTCCTACATATGAAAGAAACTTTATTGTCCATGTGTTGATCCTCCCCACCATCTTATCTATTAAAGGTTGGCATTGGCTAATAGATAGCTTCTTTGAACTGAGTGGCACCATAAGATACTTGAAAGGGAGAGCTCCTTTGGTGAAACCTGTGTGTTGCAGTATCTGTTGTTGAATTGGTTCTGGGACTCCACCAAAGTACACACAACTTTTGGATTGATTTGCTATGAGTCTTGATGTTTTGGAGAATTGCTGGAAACATTCAAACAGAAGTGTAATTGATGGTCTGTCTCCTCTGCTAAATAAGAGAAGATCATCTGCAAAGCTCAGCTGAATTATTTGTTGCTTTTGACATCTCGGATGAAATTTAAAAGCATTTGTGTTCCTCAATGACCTCAATAGTCTTGTAAGATAATCCATAGCCAGAACAAATAGGTAAGGGGATAAAGGATCCCCTTGCCTTACCCCTCTCCTTGCTTGAAATGGAACACTGGGGCATCTATTAATCATAATTTAGTAAGAGACTATCCTGACATACTTCATAATCCATGTAATAAACCTTTCAGGCAGTTGCATACCAACCAGAACTTCCTCAAGAAAATGTCTAAAGAATCATACGCCTTTTGCATATCAATTTTGAACATACACCTAGGTGAGATTCCTTTTCTCCCATATCCCTTAATCAACTCATGACTTAGGATGACATTGTCTGTTAACATTCTACCAGGTACAAATGCAGCCTGACTAGGGTCCACTAGAAAGTCCATAACTCCTTGGAGTCTGTGAGTGAGCATTTTGGATATGATCTTATACATTGTGGTACAACAAGAAATAGGTATATATTCTTTAATGGAGCTAGGATGTTGTACTTTAGGGATGAGAGTAACTGAAGTTCTATTAATAGGAGCATACATCTGGTTAGTGCTAAAGAATTGAAGAACAACAGTAGTTACCTCCTCACCTATAATAGGCCAAGTTTGCTTGAAAAAATAAGAGTTGAATCCATCTCCACATGGTGCCTTGTTATCCTCAATACTTTTAAGTGCCATCAGAACACCATCTTTTGTAAAAGGTTGGATTAATTCCAGTTGTTGAGCTCTAGATAGTACAGGTCCATCTCTTACTATTGCTGGCTGGGTGGCTGGCATGAGAGGATTTGCTTGTCCTAACAAGTTCTGATAAAACCTCACTGCTTCTCTAGTAATTTCTTTTGGATCCCTGATAATTGTACCATCTTCTTTGGTAAGCATGGTTATTTGATTCTGGGATTTCCTGTTCTTCATACTAGCATAAAAATATGATGTGTTTGAATCCCCTAGCTTAAGCCACTGCACTCTGGATTTCTGTTTATAAATTGCCTCTTCAATCCTACTCCATTTATTCAATTGTGTCCTTAGCTCCTTTTCTTCATCAATCATGCATTGAGGAATAGGTATAATTCTCATATGACTTTGCATGTTCATCAGCTCAACTCTTAATTTGTGGACCTTTTCTGATACCCCCATGTATTCTCTTTGATTTAGTTGCTTCAATTCTCTTCTCACCTTCATCAGATTCTACCAGACCCCTTGCATAACTCTTCCTTTGATTTGCCAGCTTGCATTGATCTTATTTTTGAATTCTGGATGTTGTGCTAAACAGTTGAAAAATTTAAAAGGCCTTTTCTTTGCATCCCTGTGCTCTTCCACATTGATACTTAGAGGAGAATGGTCTGAGAATAGTGGATCCATAACCAACACTTGTACTATTGGCATATGCAGTACCCACTCAGCATTAACCAGTGCTATATCAATTCTACTAAACACATGTCCATTTGTCCAGGTGAATTTCCTTCCAACTGTGACTAGCTCAGTTAAATTACAATCATTGATGCACTATTGAAAATCTTTTGTTTCTGAGCTTTGTACTTGACTTCCAATAGGTCTCTCCTCTACTGTCAAAATTGAGTTAAAATCTCCCATAATCAACTATGGCTCATTGATGTGTGTGTTTAACTGTTTTATTGTTGTCCATAGAGGAATTCTAGCTGTGATTGAATGCAAGCCATACATTGCTGTAAATTGAAATTTTATTTTGCTCCCTTGCATCTCAACCTGCCCATAAATGTGTTATGCAGAATTTTCTACAGTAGTGAAATTAATTACACCTGGATTCCAAACCACCCAAATGTTTCCTCTCACATTGTTAGCAGAATTTGTGCACCATTTCCAGCTTGGCATTATTTTATTTATAATACTATTGACTCTATCTTCTCTAACTCTATGTTCACATACTGCTACCATATTAACCTTATTCCTCCTCAGAAATAACCCCATCTCTTTGTGCTTCACCTCCTGATTAAAACCTCTTACATTCCAGGTGCCTAACATATTTTATTTGGAGGTTCAGGTTCAATACTAGCTTCCTCTATTACTCCACTATGCTGCCCAGTTTCACATATGTATCTCTCTCCCTGTTCAGTATTATCAGTCCACGCAGATTGTAGTGTCACTCTTTTGTTAGATGACATGTATCTCACAATTTGCCAATTATCTTGCTCCTGTGAACCTTGCTTTTCATTTTGTGCTCCCACTTCAGGAATAGGTTCTGATTTCTGTTTTATTTGCTTCTCCTGATTCTTATCTTCTATTGTTGTTTGCCTCCATTCTTTCCTCTGCCCTTGTCCTTGTCCTCTCTTTGTTGGTATTACTTTTGGCCTGTCTACACATGAATGACCCACCTGTAAACATTTTTGACAAAATAGAGGCTTCCACTCATACCACACTTGTTGCTCCAGCACTTTCCCCTTAGGATCTCGAATCTTAATCATCTTAGGAAAAGGTCTAGTCACATCCATTTCGATAAGTATTCTCGCAAATGAAATTCTACTTACTTGAGTTGTACATTCATCAGCATAGAGTAGTTTTCCCAAACTACTGCCTATTTTGCTTAGTACCACAAAATTCCAGCAGTTAAGGGGAAGATTAGGAAATTTTATCCACAACGGAATAGTGGTAAGGATTTCCTCGTTGAAATTAAATTCTGGGAGCCAAGGCTTCATTATAACAGGTCTTTTAGGCAAATAATGAGGTCGTACACACGACACCTTATCCCTTTCCTCTTCATTTGCAAATCTGACTGCAAAATACCCATAAGAGTGGTATAACACTACTGGTTTAGTAGAGAAAGGCCCTTGTTCTATAATAAACCTTTCCATAGCTCCAATAGATGGTGTTACTCCTACTACATAAACAACCACCGAAGGTGCCCATTTCATATCATCCTCAGCTACATCTTCAGGCATAATTTCTACTACCTTCTCCCCCACAACAATTATTGGAGCTATATAGTTTAGATTCATACCTCTCGCAGCCAGTCGATTTGTGGAAAATAGGTTCGCCCAAGGCTTCTCAGGTGTTACCTCTGGAAGGTTTAATTTCCTTTGAGCATTACCCACATTTTTTTCTCGATTTACTGTTCCATTGACCTCAACAGGGGTTTTTGTGTACCCCCACCAGATCCTCGTTGATGTGTTAATTCCGGCCATTCTTCTTCTCTTCCTTGTTTTCTTTTGTCCTTATCTGAAACCACCGCTGTCATTCCCTCTGGTGTGCTTAGTTGTATCTCAGTCAGGGGAGCTTGGTGTGTTTTCCCTCCATTAGAACTAGTAGAGATTCCATGCAATATTTCCTCCGCTCAATCTTTTTGCATCAGTTTATGTGGTCGTCCTCGTCCCATTTCCGGCGAGGTGCAAGTTAGTGCACTCTAACATGCGCCCAGCTGAGAGAGAGAGAGGATTTCTTCATATACAAGTTTTATTGATGGATAATACATTTATCACACATTTTAATACACTTATAATATAATGTGTCAACTTCTTACCAAACAAACACAATATATTTTTAAAAAAAGTTATAATACATATATATTGCATACTTAATTCACTTTTAATACATATTGCAGATTTAACATGCTATTGTTATGTATTGCTATAAATGGTAATAAATAAAAAGTATCGCTAAAATCAGTAATTATTTATTAAAAGACATCCATCCAAGTAATTTTTCCTTTTATCATAATATCTAAAAATTTCTACCATTTAAAAAAAATTACAAAAATCTCCTTTTTCCTTTTCTCTCTCCTAATCTCGGATACATCCCTCCCATTATAAATCATGTTCATAGTTATGACTTATGAATTATGTATCTGATACATAATTATGACAAATTTCATTATATTTAAGTATCTGATACATACACCCGTTGTTATTTATCTGAAAGGCTATGTACCTGGAGACCAATGTATCCGACAATAGAGTAGAGATCAATGTATCTGACAACAGAGGAATGTATTTGTTGCAACAGAATCTTAAGTAATGTATACGACAATATAGGAATGTATTCGACGCAACAAAATCTTGAGTAATGTATTGTTTGCAATGTATTCGACAACAAAACAATGTATCCGTAAGCGATGAAAAATAAGAGACTTTTATAATTGAAGAAACTTTTGAAATAGGATGTAATTAGTCTCCAAATGTATGAGATTTCTATACGTGCTTTTTTCACAAATTTTTTTCTTGAAATCCCAAATTAATTATAGTAGTAGTCAAGACAAGGAAATTTAATAAAAGCACCCATTCCCTCCACGGGACGGTAAGTTGAATTAGATGTGAATATGGTCTACAAAAATTTAATGCAATCTCTATTAAAAGAGATTATCTTTGACCAACTTTTTCCACCCAACATTTGCTGTTTTTGAAAACATAACAAATATTTAATTCATATTATATTCGATTGCATGGCCAAACTCATGAATGAAAGAAAAAATAAATCAAACTTTGTTCTGAAATGGCAGCCTTAATGAACATATGTTGTTGTTATTACACTATATACCTAACATATATACTGTATACAGGGGCGGATCTATGAAGGGGTGTGGGGGTGCCACGCCACCCCCAAACTTCGACGGAAACTGTATATATACATAGGTATATATGTATAATATTTATATAAATATAAAGCGTGCCACCCAGAGAACAAAATTGGCTTGTGGTGCCACGGTAGGAGGGCAACTTTAGAAGACTGATGTTGCGGGTTTGAATCCCATTTGTACCTATTTTTTTGAGAAATCTGCTGCAGACGTTTTTTAAGAAAAAAAAGGCTCCAAGCACGATTTTTTAAGGAAAAACAGCTGGCACATTTTTATTTATTATTTATAATTGTTAATCGATAAGTCTACTTGGCACCCACGGACTCTAAATCCTAGATCCGCCACTGACTGTATATGTTGTGTATAGACATATATATTATTATACGTATATTTAGAATAAAATATATTATCTATATATTTTCTACATATTTTATAAAGGAAATTTTATATAATATATCAAACATGTGTTATGTATTTACTATTTAAAGCTATATTTTTAAATTATATTTTATTCTGTCTAGCATCTCTCCCTAATCTTACTTGCCTCTCCCCTCTCTTGCCTCTCTCTTTTTCTCTTTGTATTTATGTATTTTTAACTCTTTTTCTAATTGTATTTTTATATTAGAATGAAGGAATACAAGTGATACAAGAGCAAATCTCTCTATATTTTTTACAACTCTGTTTCATTTTACGTAATACCGTTTGACTTGGCACGATATTTAGATAAAGGGAAGATTATTGAATTTGTGGTCTAAAATAATCCTTAAATTTTTGTGTGCTTGTAAATATATCATTTCATCAAGAGTAAAAAGAGAATTTTGAAGTTAAATTGTTTCTAATTATAGTATAGTACGGTGACATTCTTTTTTTTGGGACAGACTAAAAAGAAAAAGGTGGCACATCAAATGGGACGAAGGAAGTATTTTTCTATAGCTTTGTATATAACCGAACTCTATTCGTCGATACAACCTAAATGTGCACTGAATACAAGTGAAATTAGAGTGAATGAATACATGTAAAAAAATGAATATAGTCTCTTGTATTTTTCAACATGTAAAAAAATGAATATATTCAAGTCTTAACTCATTTTAAGAGAATCCCCAATTGAGCCTAATTTAATCTCCAATTTCAACATGTTTTAAGACTCTTTATTTGCATTGATGTAATGTATGTTCCTATATTGATGATATTAATTACTATCTATTTTATATCTTTTAGGATTTATCTATCCATTTGTAACTTCTTTTTTTAAATTTTCTTGAGTTGAAATTCAAATTGCGGATATAAACTTAAATAACAATATATTAAAATCATTGAGATTAAGCGGGTCAAATTGAGCGGGTAAAGACCCGTTTTAAGCCCATTTGAGTCCAACTCATTTTAGCCCAAAGTAAACTTGAGCGAATCAGGACCCAACCTTTTCAGCCCATTAAATATCTTTAATTTCAACCCAATCCGCCCATTTGACACCCTACTATCAACCATCATGTTTTCGTTAAATAAGCAATATAATTAAGTCTTTCTTCCCACTCTCACACAGAGCCACCACAGTAAAAGATAAATTTTCCTTTTAGCGGTATAGTATTTATTATCGTAAAACTTTTTTTATAGTAATTGAGTCAATATCATTGCATCCAGAGTAACTAAAACTTTTAACAACATTTATATAAAGTGATCATTATCAGTACTCATATTTTGTTATTGTTGTTAAATATAATATAGTAATAAATATTTTATTAATACTAAATAATTAACAAAAAATCATTTATTTGTTACAGCAGCAATTCTAAAAAAAGAAGTAATAACTTTCAACGAGCGCAAAAAGATAAAGAACTTAAGTTGCCAAAAAAACTTTATGCCAAAAATTATTATTGCTTTTTAACAACATTTCTTCATCATAACAATGACCATACCAAAAATTACCAACTTGGCTAATCCCAAAGCACTACAAAATGCTAAAACATGATTAATGTTGGTGGTGTGCAATAATTCTGCTTGAAAGGTTTATATTTGACTATTTTCTTGACTTACATTAACTTTATTCAGTCTCTTTCCATCTACTTTTCCCTTTTAATAAAACTCTAGGTAGTCTTCTAATAACTTTATTTTTCTTCTTTTTTCTACAAAAATAAAAATAAAACTTTGATGGGATACATGAAAATATCTAGTCTTTAATTAATGTCCCACAAGTTCTTGTTGCAAAGACAAAGAATATCACTTTTTCATACATAAAGTCAATCTTTGACCATATTATAGAAAGATTTCCCTTTCAACTTTTGCCGGCATACACCTACTTATACACCAAACACTTGGTGTACATACTAACAATATTCGAAGGGTGGTCTGATGTATATCCTTCGCATGAAAATTATATATTATATAAAGGTTAGATAATAGTAATTATATAGGATCCAGTTTTGTATATTTTTAATATAATTGAAAAGAAAATTTACACACTTTTTATTAAATTTCTTGTTCCGCTATTAATTCTCTTAGGATAATCCTTTGCCTCTGTATACCAATAATTTAGGAGACCTCATAGCTATTTTACTTCTAGAAGCTCACTAGTGATGAATAATGAGGATCATCGGATCAAGGGTATGAAGGTTATAATATAAAGTTGGAGGTCTTATTTCGAAAACATTCAAGAAATTAAATCCCTAAATATACCCCTACTCCTCCCATGAGGTGGAATTTCTCTTTTGGTTAATTATATTGAGACCGAGATAGTTTACCTATTGATAGTTGGTAAATGAACGGGTTAGATCAAATTTGGGTGCATAATATATTACTTGTCTACCTATGGTCCAAATTGACACCTAAATGTCACTATAATTTAGTGACAATATATTTTCCCTTTTAGCGATAATACTTTGCAGTAATTAAGTTAATTTCATTATATTTAGGGTCGTTGTTGAAGTCTTTAGTGATATTTATTTAGAGTGTTGACTATAAATACACATCTTTATTATGCTGCTAAATATAATGTATATAGCGGCGATAATATTATTGCCGCTAAATCCCTCATTTGTCGTAGTGTATGTGAATTTTTTTTATTTCCCACCCAGTGTCGTAGTAAGTGGGTTTAAGTAATTATATGTATGGATAGTTTAAATATCCTGATTGGGTGCATGCTTTTATACCATTGGAGCAAATATATATAATGGAGATTCCGTTTTCACTGTTTTGGCTAGTAGTTAGTAATATAAAATACATATTTATCATATAAAATTGAAAAGAAAAGAAATCATGAACTTTTTGTAAGTAGACAAGTTTATAGTTAGTTAAGGCCTAATAGTAACCTTTTTTTAGCTTGTTAACTTTTCTCTGTTTGCTTTTTTTCTTCTTTAAAAGTTGTTAATAGAAAGGAGGAAGGGAGTTAAGTGCCTAAATGGGGATAGGGTATTGGATTAGGGTATCCTATGACCCATAATTTAACAATTTCTTTTATGATATAATCATAGCCGAATTCAGGATGATGTTTTATGAGTTTAACATTTAAGATTCTTAGCATTGAATTCATTATAGTTATTATAATTATAATTTTGTGAATTTCTATATATAAATTTATACCCAACGTTGAAAGTACTGAGTCTAAATGAACCGGATATAAGCATTGTGCATCTGTCTCTAGATATAATCATCTGGTATTCGATATTCACCGGTCTGGCTAATTCATATTCATGTTATCTAAGATCGACCATTGAAAGGAAAAAAATTTCTTATCAGGGTCTCATCTACTCTCGTGGCTCAAATTTATCTCACGATAATCCTTAGTCGTATATAGTTAGAAAATAATAATGTTTGTTCCATAAAATGGCAACATTTTCATTATTTGAGACATATTTAGGTTTGCGTGAAGATGGTTTTTTCTTGTTTACCATATATCATGATAACGCGGTTTACTTAAGTCAATTATGGTATCATTAATCAACTTTTTTCCAACATATATCCCAAAGGTAAAAATTGGAAAGTAATATTAGTAGAAAAAAGATTCTAAAAAATAATGAGTGTCTGGGTTTTTAACTAAATTAAATTATGCATTTTGTTTTATGCAAATGAATTTCATCACTAAAAAAAACTATAATTACATTATTGCATGTTAAAATATTATATGATATTAAAAATAATTTTATCTTTAAAGCTCGAACTCGAAATATTAACGTAGGCACCAAGTAGAACATTATCATTCCCTTTGCTATAAGACATCATTTTAATGAAGTGAGAAAACGTGGACCTATAATTGTGTTTTCCCTACCGCACAAGAAAATAATTTTGCCTTTATGGACCGCATCTATAAATCATACTAGTAAGTCTAGTATATGCATCAATTCCTTGCACAACCTAAGCACCTTATCATATCCTCCGTCTACTTTTAATTATTACAATTTTCTTTTTTAGAGTCAAATTATAAGAATTTTAATTAATATTTTACGATATATTTTTCATCATACTGATATGTAAAAGATTGCAATTTATAGTATTTTTCGGATAGTTTTTGAATATCTAAATTTTTTTTAAAAAATATTGAATTAATGTAATTTGATTTAGCTTTGAAAAATAGTCAAATTGACTTTCAAAAAGCACAACATGACAATTAAAAAAGTGGACGGGAGGAGTATCAGATTCTTCATGTACAATAACATGGATTGTGGTGCAGGAACTGCTTCATTCTTATTTAGAGGTTTTGGACTCTTGGGATTTGAGCTCTGAATATAGTAAAAATCTTATTAGAAGCGTCACCCTCAAACAAATTTTGTAGTGCATTTAATCGTGCCTCAATGCGGGCTTTGAACACCAAATGAGAAATTAAAAAAAAAAAGATAGCTTCTTGTACAAACATAGTTATAGTTTATAATATATAAAAGGATGAATATACTGATGGCCTGTTAAATTTTAATTTGCATAGATTTTATATAACGGTATTATTTGAATACGTGATAAAATATTGTTTTAAAAGCATTCCTAACTTAATTAAACTTTGAAAAAGTTTATGTGCATATCTCCAAGTATCCGTCACATAAATAAGTATTTAAATCATATAAATTATGTCATCTAATTTAGTTATATACATCAACTTCAATCACAACATATTTGAAATTTTAAAACTTCATCGAAATGAATGAATGTCCCAAGAGACTAATTGGAATCAAATTATTGACTCTGCATGTTACAGTCCTAATTCATATTGTTTATTTGTCAAATTTGGTCTTTGTTGAAACCTTATAAGAAGTTTAAACGGCAGTAGCACGGAGAAATTTTAGAAAATGGTGTCGATATTTATAGAAGAAAAAGTTAAAGTTTAATTATCATATATAAAAGTAGATTATATCCTTGATTCATTAATTTAAACTAATTTTAAATGGGAAGAGACTTTGAGTTCAACTTCTACTTTAACTACAATTTTAAGCGTATGATATATTTTGCAAAGAAAATGCTTAGCCTTAACCAACAAGCAACAGATAACTTTTGGTAAATAGTGTCATTTCGTTTCATATATCACTTTATGCATAGTATTAATATATATACTTCATGAAAAAAATTTCAAAAACAGTATCACTTTACACCACTCTTAGCTCAACATGGACCCTGTTAAATTAGGTTTTGGACCTAACTCACACCCCAAAAGTTAGCTCAAAAAGAGGGGAGGACTGTCCAAGCACTATAAAGAGTCCACTCATCTCATTAACCATCAATGTGAGACTTTTGTCATTCTTTAACACCCACCTCACGTCCAGTGCTTAGCATCTGGTGCGTGGAAATTTTTTTATTTTGGGGGCCCCAACATGTTGGGTTTTATTTGCCCTGATTTCTTACCATAAATAGATTTTCTTTTTAGGAAAATGTTTTAATATTTTGATTAGTCTTTTTCTTGTATGAAAGGTTTGAGGACTCTATAAATATAGGATTGTCCCTTCTAACTTAATCAGCATTCACAATGTTGTCTTAGGGTTTTGAGTTTTGGTTATGGGGGAGAATTTGTGAACCTCCTTGTATTCCAAGTGAATTGGCTGAGGTTATTTCTCTCTATATTTTGTACTCTCATATTTATAGTGGATTGTCTTTCGAGGTTTGTTTTGCTAGTTTCCGCATTACACCTGCTTATTTTTTGTCATAACACAACATTGGGTGAGATGACCCTGCACTAATACCATATTAAATTAGGTCTTGGATCTAACTCACACTCCAAAAACTAGCTCAAAGGGAAGAAGATTGTTCAAGCCTTATAAGGAATCCACTCATCGCATTAGCCATCAATGTGGGACTTTTGTCATTCTTAAACAAACCCACCCTATTCAATATGTTTTTACTTTATGTAACAATATAATTTTTTATCGAGAGGATTCTGATGAACACCTTCCAACCCCAACTTTGAAATTTCAAGTATATGAAATTGAGTAGACCAGCAACTATAAGGGAAAGTCCCACATATATTTTCCAGACAAAGCCAAAAAAAGAGGGGCAAGATTTCAACACAAGTGTAAGGCACGTGCTACCTACAAATTCCTACTTAAATACTTACAAGTTACAATGCTAATGGGGCATGTGCAATGAAACACGGCCTTCCTGCCAAGTGTCATAAGGGAGGTGCACGCAATCCGCATGCCAATGACTTACATCTTTTTTTCTATCCGAGTTCGATATTTACGTTGAAGTCTGATTAAATTTTAAAAAGTTTGATATTGGAGTAAAACATTTTCTATTAAAAGCGATTATGTATCTAGAGGAATTCGAACTAGAGACCTCAATTAAGAATAAAGAAGTACTTATCAATAACTTAATATATACTTCTTCCGTCCAGTTTTATTTGTCATGTTGCGTTTTTCGAAAGTTAATTTGACTAATTTTCAAAGTTAAATTAGATTACATTAATTCGATATTTTAAACAAAAAATTTAGATATTCAAAAACTATACAAAAAGTACTATAAATTTTAATTTTTTGCATATCAATATGATGAAAAAACATTGTACAATGTTAATAAAAAAAATTATAGTTTGACTCTAAAAAGGTAAACTATGACAATTAAAAATAGATGAATGTAGTAGTTACCTAATGGCTAATTGTGGTAAAACAATTACTAATGGATATGATACAATGAATAGAATTATTTTTTAAAATAAAAAATTTTGATTCTAAATTTTGAATATAGAAAAATCCTTGACATGAAATGTTACCTACAAAATTCTTTCATTTATTTGGTACACACACTAACTAGGAGTAAAAATTAGAACTTGTCATTTCCTAGTTAATGCCTTACTTCCTTGAAGGCTAAAAGCCATGAATATGACATGCCATTTAACATTTTTCTTTATTTCCTCGAAAGTAAGATAATGAGAATAATTAGCTTTCTTTCTATTAGTAATATATATGTCTTTCGGCTAATTAGTTTATCATATCGAAATATATATATAGTTATAACAATATTCATTATTTATACTTTGTACATATATTATAAACTAGATGATCAAATGATTCAGGCTTGTAATTATCCCTTTAATTAATCTCTCACATTTCACAAAAAGGAAATGTGATGATTGTCTCACATAATTTTTTTTTTCTCCAACCACTTTATATAATTACTACATATTTACACAAAAATTATCTTTGAATAGACAGATCCTATAAAAAAAAAATTAAGAGACAATTAGCCATGTTAACTTTCTCTATAAACTTTTCTCAAGAAGTTTACTTGGGGTAGTTGTATAAAGTTTTCCACAACTTTCAAGTGAAGAAAAGTAATTTAGTGCAATTTTTTTCTAAAAAGTTAATTAAACATTTCCACACTAAATACTTTATATGTGAGAACACTACTTTATTTTTTCCAAAAAAAAGTTGTCTAAACATAGCTAAATGCTTGAATTTCTAACTTACTTTATAACACAAGTATCAATAGAAAAAATGTATATCTGAATTTGTTGAATTAAATAATTAATTGGAGTTTAATTTCAAAAGTTATCAATATTTATTTTAATTTAAAAACCTAGTTAATTTTTTTTCAAACTTCAAAAACAAAAATAATGAATATATTTTGATAGTGTACTGCTTTATTTTTCTCTGTCTCTATGTAGTCAACAAGTAGCAAGTAAAATCGTTTTGTTTCTCTTGTTCACACGCGATATTTTGTATATGATTTGAGGTCTCAATTAATTTAAATTTGTAATTTATATACAATGTATTAATAAAACACTTATTAAAAGAAAATTTGCCCCCAAATTTTAAATTTGAGACCTTTAACTAAAAATAAAATCTTATATATTTACTATAAAAAGTTATGAATTTAATTAGATTACTTTAATATTTTAAAATTAAAAAATATACCATATATCTAGAAATTATAATTTTTTCAATTCAATATAATGAAAAATTATATTTTAAAATATTAATCAAAATTCATACAATATAACTCTAAAATAAATTATTAATAAATATTTTAAAACATGAAAGTGGGGTCTACCCTTTTTTTTACTGACCATTGCTAATTGCTTGGGTGACCGTGACTTTCTGAAAGGAACTTTTAAACCACTGAAAATCATTGCTCTAACCCTAACTTTTGATCGTTAACAAGTAGTAATATGTCTATAAGGCCACTAAAATAATTGTTTAGTTTGACCCTTATTTTTTAAAAATATATTTCATATGTCTAGTTAAAAATAAATAAATCTTGTAATGTTAAATTTAAAAGAAATTAAGGAAAAATTAGTTGAATGTGTGTTTTTTAATAAATAATTACTGATTTTGGTGATATTTTTTTATTTATTATCATTTATAGCAAGACTATGATAAATCTGCAATATGTATCAAAAGTGAATTATGTATGCAATTATATATGTATTATAATTGTTTTAAAATATATTGTGCTTGTTTGGTACAAAATCGACACATTGTATTAAAATGTGTGATAAAATATGTGATAAATGTAATATCCATCAATAAAACTTGTATTATATGAGTTTTATAAATTGTTCTCTATAATATGTATAAAAAAAAGGGAAAATTGTATATAATAGCAAACTATTAATTCAAATTAAATGCTATAAATATACTTTGATTTAATTGTACCCTATAGCAAACTATTGCTATTTTCGCCACTCTCCCTGGTGGAATCTCGCTCGCCACTCTCGTTTGGTGGCAGTCTCACTCGCCTCTCTCACTTTATACAAAAATGCAAATGTATAAAATGCGTTTGTGTTTGTATAAAACTAGAGAAAATTGTATATATACATATATTTTCGTTCCCCTGTCTCCCCTCTCCCATCTCGCTCGCCACTCTCCCAGATCTCGCTCGCTCACTCGCCTCTCTCACTTTATACAAACAGAAACGAAATGTATAAATTGCACTTCTGTTTGTATAAAGCGAGAGAAAATTGTATATATACATATATTTTCGTTCCCCTCTCCCAGATCTCGCTCGCCACTCTCTCGCTCGCTCACTCGCCTCTCTCACTTTATACAAACAGAAACGAAATGTATAAATTGCACTTTTGTTTGTATAAAGCGAGAGAAAATTATATAAACACATGCAAATACATATATCTTCGTCCTATACACTTATAATTATACAATATAAATATTTTCCTGCCCAGTTTTTTTTGTCTTTCTCTCTTTCTCGTTTTATACATACACAGATTATACAATTGATCTTTTGTATGCAACTGCTTTCTTTGTATATGTATAGCGAATTATACAACTGTTTTTTTTGTATATATATAGCGAATTGTACATATATATATTTGTTATGGAGCGCAATTATGCAAACTTTATTATAGCATACAAATATGAATTTTGTGTTTGCTATATGTGAAAGTTGCTCTAAAAAAATGCATTATAAATGTATTAAAAGTGATCAAGTGAAAAAAATGTTATTACTATAAAAAGTCATTCAAACATTTACAATTTTTTATTTATTTTTTATTTGACGGTGTTTTCTTTTGTTTTCTCTTTTTTTTTTTCCGGACGGAGGCCTACATGATCAGCAATTCAGGGGTCAACCTTAACAAGTTGAGAAAGAATAATTTTGTTTTTAATTTTTACTATTTAGATTTTTAAATATCACTAATAAATAGTCAATAAACGTACTATGCTTGCGTGTTTATATGCAATTTTTATAATCCACACATAATATTTACTTACATTCGTCCATGAAAGATGAGCTAATTAATTATCCTTCTTTTTAATATATAAACTTAGAGTTTTTTTTTTAAATTTGTTGTCCAATATTCATGTTGAAGTTCAATTAATTTAATTTTATATTATATAGGATCCCATTGGGAGGAAGAGATGTGTTCTCTATCAAAAAAAATTCATCCTGAAAATTCAAATTCGAAAATTCTGATTAAGAAAAAAAAACTCACCTATTGCACCACATACAACTTAAAACTTAAATTATATTAAAGAATAAAATATGCTGGCTTTTTGTTTGGGGAATACCTCACCCACGTTCTTGGTCTTTGTCACAACCTTTTTTTTAAAAAAAATAAAATTGCAAGAGAAACTAATAATTTGCTTTTTAAAATAAATAAAAAATCAAGTAGGAATTAATCCTTGTGCTTTTGGGTATAATTTAATTTTTAACCAAATGTATTATTTATTTATTTATTGAAGCAGGACATCGACAGATAATATTAGATAAAAATATTTAGTTTGATAGAAAGATCATGAATCCACATGCATCATAAATTAGGCTATAAATTTGCCCCTACAAAAAACTCTTATGTTTTTGAGTTAAAAGTCTGTTCAAACACTTCAACTATTTTTAAAAGAGATTTTTTTTAAAAAAAAACCAAATATTAACTTCTCAAATTTAGTTTGTTAATTTGTTGTCTTACTTTCCTCACAATGTTTTTATTTTTAAAATTTTTACAACTCCTTGACTTTGATTTTCAATATGTTTATTTAAGATCATAAGGTCAAAGAATATTTTGATACATTAAAGATATTTCTTTAGTTTATGATCATAAGATTTAAAAGTTTTTTTTTCTAACTCTGTATCAATTTAAAATCAAACAAATAAATTAAAATAGAAAAAAGTAATAACTATATCGTAACTCAAGTTCATGGTAGTTATTATTCGTTTTGGTTTGACATACATGAATTTGTATCACATCAAGTTCAAAAATGCAAATATTGTTTTCAGTTTGAATTATATGCATTCAAAATTGTTATAAATAATGATTTCACGCTAAATGTATTTATTTATTTATTTTAAAATCTTGAATTTGGTTCTAATTAAACATATATCCACCTTTTGTCCTAATTTGACATATACACGTTTACATTGCAAATTATCAGACTCATTCCAATTTTGATTCAATAACCTTTTGTAGTAATTGATTTAATAGATAGACATTAAAGTCACTTGCCAGTGAAAAATCAGAGTTGAATAATTTTTTGTGAGCATTAAGTCAATAATTAGTAAATATCATATTGAAATTTGAGAAAAATTACTAGAATTAGCTTCCTCCAATTTAGAACACAAATTAATCTGAGTACAATAAAGATCAACTGGTAATGCAATACTTTGATCCTTTATGATGGTTATCTCTCATTTGATATATTTAGTTAGAGAGCATTAATGAAATTGTCTTCGTGTGATTTATAGTTTACGAATTCAGTATTGATGGATTTTAAAATCGCATGGTGAATTTTAAATTTTCTAAATTACTGAGCCTACCTCTAATCCTGTGTTCAGAGGATTTATATAAAATTATATATAAAATATATTTTTCTTATCGAAATAATTCAGTGAACACCCTCACATCCTTCTAAATCCGTCCCTAATCACTAATGCTTGTATTAGAATATATTATTTATATCACATTTCTTAAAATAAGATTGTATTGCGTCAAAAAGTAAAGCTCTTCTAGAGGGGCTTACAGTAATGCTCACAGCTTAAAACGTGTGACAGTTGTATGAGTATATATATGGGTAAACTTTTGTTGATGTGAAGTTTGATATGTATGTTTATTTTTTGTAACCTGTACACCATTATAGAAGCAGTAATGAAGTAAAAAAAATATATTATAATATATGCGTATAAAAAGATTATTTCGATTTATATATATTAGAGTAATATTTATTTTTATTATATATATATATATATATATATATAAAATTACGCCAAATGATGTTCAACTGATCATTTGCAACTACATATGGCTACGCCACGATTAAATATTATGAAGTTTGAAGTTTATGTTTCTTTTTTAAATGGACTCCAATAAATATATTTTTTCTTCTATTTGTATTGCATGGCCGTATAAATAAGTCTCTCTTCCTCTAAGACCCTCTCTAATCCAACACCAAATTCTAAATTTGGTGTAAAATTTGGTGTTTTGAGCTTCAATCCACATCAATTTTTACACCAAATTTGGTGTGTGAATAGTGTTACACCAATTTGGTGTAACACTATTCATCACACCAATTCATTTTTTAAAATTTTAATAATATTTCATTATATAAACTTTTAATTAAACATTATATAAATTGTATGTTTTAATTAAATCTCTTGTATATTTAATTATTATTTATGTAATATTTTTATAATATTAATTTTAGATATAAAATTTAGCTTTTTTATAAATTAATTTTTCTATATATGATTTTTTTTTAAAAATTAAATTTATGTTAATTCTACTATAAATTATAATTGGATATAACTACAATTAACCTTCACAAAAATAAAAAATGCAAACATTGCTCATTAGAACTACGTAATGCATTAATAGAGCATTTATGAGAGCACCGTGGTGATTTTGAAAGTTGAATATTTATATAGAATTTAAAGTAATTTTTTCAATTATGTAATGTTTATTTAATTGTATTTCATTAATGATTTCACTTTTATTTGTATTATCCATTATTATGTATAATGTATAATATTTGCTAGCAATTTATATTATTTAAAAATTTATGGTACAAAATAATTTTTTATTAAACGATTATAAAAGAAAATAATATGAATTATATATGGTGAATGTTTTAGAAAGAATTTGTTTTATGAAATAAGAAAATATAAATGAAATAAGAAATAATAATATAATAATGAAGAGAGAAAAATATTCTTTTTTGGTGTAAAATTTGGTGCAGTGGGTTGGAGTTGATTACATAAAAAATGGTGCTGACACAAAATTTGATGTTTGGGTTGGAGATGCCCTAAGATTTCCATTTAACAAATTTAACATATTTTTAAGGTTAAGTAGAAGTATGTTTACATCAAATTAATGAAATTTATTATTTGATCAAGATGTAAATCGAGGTAAAATTACATTTTCTCAACTTTCAATTTGTTTAGCCTATTTGATTTGATACGGAATTTAAGAAAATAAAAAAAAAGACGTTTGAATCTTGTGACTTAAATTAAAGTTATATCAAATATATAAAAATGATCTTGAATCTTGTGGTCTTAAACATGTCGTGTAGAAAGTTAAAACTAAATAGTTGCTAGGGAGAATGATCATTATTTTTTAAAGAGATAAATGTCAAAAACATATCTAAACTATACATTTTTTTTTTAGTTTCATACCTAAACTATTGAGAGTGTGAGTTTCATACCTAAACTATCACTTTTTAGTTTGAGAAACACACATCTCTCTTTTATACCACTCTCATCATGATATGTGTAATATACTCTCTCTTTTATTTAAAAAAATTTGTCACATCACACTCCACATGGACAAAACATTTAACCTTGACAAAAATTAAATAAATTATTAGTATTAGTTAAAATTAAAAATTTAAAAATTATTATCCAAAAAAATAATATTTCTTTTATAAAATAAAATGTAAAATATTTTTCTTACCCCACTCCATCACTTCCTCTCACCCCCCCCCCCCATATCCCTCGGCCATTTTTTTTTGTTTAAATTTTTTTTATAAAAGTATGTAATTTTTGTTACTTCATCCCCCCCCCCCACCCCTTCTTAAATACTAATTTAGATTATTTTTTAAAAAAAAATTCTACCCACCCCACTTAATCCTCCGCTTCCAATATTTTTCTCATTTTGTGCTAGATATATACATATCGAAATATATTTTACTTGCCGCCGCAAGATTTTTTTCTAATTTTTTATTTATTTATGTTATATTTGGAACACTGGTAAAAAAAAAAAATCTAAAAATATATGTACATACATATCTAACACAAAATGAGAAAATGTAAAAAAATAAAAATTAGGAGCGGAGGGTTAAATAGGATGGGGTAAATTTTTTATTTTTTTAAAAATAAAATAATATTATTTTTCTTTTGGTTTTTTTTAAAAGGACGGGAGATTGTCGGGGGGGGGGGGGGGGTACGTGGAGGAGGTGGTGGAGTGAGGTAAAAAAAAAAATTTAAATTTTAGTTTAAATTTTTTTATGGATATTAATATTTTAATCTTTAATTTTTAATTAATATTAATAGTTTATTATTTAATTTTTGTTATGTGGAATATTTTATCCATGTGGAATGTCATGTGTCAAGGTTTTTTCAAAGAAAATAGAGAGTGCATTACACACACCACTGACGTGTGTTTCTCAAACTAAAAAGTGATAGTTTAGATATGAAACTCACACTCTCAATAGTTTAGGTATGAAACTAAAAATAAAAGGATAGTTTAAATGTGTTTCTGACACTTATCTCTTTTTTAAATGGACTAAAAATAAGTAGGTCAAACAAATTAAAACATATGATTATGATTGATTTGGTGAATCCTTCGTTATATCTAAAGTTAATTGTATCAGAGTCAAACTTCAACATGACACTACTTAAAAAATCTATATTTTTCATTGAATTTTTTCAGGAAAAATGTTTACTGGCTATTTTTATAGATATTTTGATTGAATTGATGGGAAAAGAAAAAATAGTAATATTTTATACAGAAAAATTAGAATTTTTTTTCACTATTCAAGTGATAATATATTTTTGATCATATATTTTTTTCAGTAAACTAATTCGATGAAAAATAAGTAGAAAAATCATGTTCTATGCACATATTTTTTACTTATTCGCGATGTATAACCTTTAATTGTTTATATTAGTGTGAATAGTCTTGCACATAAATGACAGTAGCAAAAGAAGAGAAATTGAAAAAAAAAAAGCCAAGCTTTGTTTTCATAAACGAGGGAACGTAAAACAAAACATTCTTTTATCAATATATTTTATTTAAAAAATACAAAAATTATGGCGCGGCTCGATTGAACAACACATAATAAAATATTTTTATTAGGTATGCAACAACTTAAAATTTTAGAAAAGTCTTAGCATGTGCTCTTAGGTGCCTTAACCTAAATAAATTAAACACTTCAAATATATAATTATCTTTTTTTAATGGGAAAAGGGTTTGAAATATATTTGAACTTTGACCGAAATCGCTATAATGATACCAAACTTTGGAAAGGACCTTTTACCCCCTACACTATTAATGGTGTATTTTAAAGATATATATATGTCCACATAAACATCATAAATATTGCATAATTAAAAATAATAACGTGTCCACGTGGGCACATATATACCTTTTAAATACACTATTAAATAGTGCAGGGGGGTAAAAGGTCATTCATAAAGTTTGGTATCATAACAACAATTTTGGCCAAAGTTGAAGTATTTTTCATATCATTTTCCCTTTTTTAATTGAACACATTAGCCTCAAATTATAATTTGTAAGATTTCATACATGGTCCAATTGGTATTTGATATAAAACATTTTTGTTTAGCTAATTTTTGTAGCATAACAATGACTATGATAGGATGTAGAGGCTCGAATAAAAAAGAAAAGAATAGAAAACTATTTCATTTGACAAATATTCCTATAATATATACTAATACTAATACTAATGTATTTTATATTTCTAAATAATCATATATTAACTCACTATTTAATTAATTTTGTATCAAATTTCAATTCAGATACATCCTTTAAAATAGTCGAAAATAGAGCTCTATATATCGTACCCTTCTAAAGATCCATCCAAGTCAAAGTGCACATTCATGATCAAGATGACTATGAACAAATTGATATTGAATGAACTTCTACTTCTACTTGTGTTGTTATAGTTGGACTTCTACTAAATACAATATAGTTAGATGTATCTATGACTTTTTTTTTTTCTATGTATTATAAGTATAAATATATTATAGAATTTTTTGTGTGTAAGTAGTTATCATTATACATTGAACAAGTTACATATATCGATATCAGATACATTGAATTGATAACATATATTTCAATCAGATTCACTGAACAAATTATAACATGTTACATGTATCTGAATCAGATACATTGAACAAATTATATGTATATGAATCAAATACATTATATTTAAATCTACCCATACACATTTATATACATGTATTTGGATACACGAAATATGCAAACAATCTCATAGTTTAATTGAATCATACACAAATTTTACCGTTGCATATTACGATGTGTTTAAAATTTATTTTAGCTACATAACATGATATATACTTTCCATTGAACAGAACAACTCACTTAATTAATTACTAATCAAAGAAGAATTATAAGAAAGAGACGAATTGAAAGCTCACTAATGTACCCAATTTAAAAGAAAATTAGTATTTTTTGAATTGTTTTTCTTTTTGGATAAGGTATACGTCATATACTCTGAAGTCGCTAGGGCTACATATTGATTGATTTCGTTCGGTTTTGAAGTTTATCGATTCGACTTATCGGTTTGTAGACATGTTAAATCGTTATAGAATTGTTAAGATATTGACATATCGATTATTGATTTATCGGTTGTTGATCGTTATCGGTCTAACCATTCAAGATTTGACACAAAAATAATCATTGAAAATCACTTAGAAACAAGGAGACAAACCAAATGAATCATGCACATAAGTTGAGAGACTGTATCTTGCTCAAAAGGAAATATTGTCAAAATGTAGAATAGCATAGAGTTTGAGACAACCTGAAATAAAAATATGAAACTGAACTCTAAGAGCTTGTTTGACATTATTGTTGGGAGGCCATAATCACTTATTTTGAGATAGAAACACTTTTGTTGAACAAATAAGTGTTTGACAAACAGTAAAAGTGCTTTTAGGAAGCATAAACAATTTTTCTGTTGTTGGGAAAAAGTTAAAAATTTCTGCTTGTTGGGAAGAAGCTAAAAATTTCTGCTTTTTAAAAAAAAGCAGAAGCAGAAACAAAAAATTATTTTTCTTCAAGACTAAAATATACTTTTCATATATACACATTTACCCAGTGGCGGAGACAAGAATTTCACAAAGGGTGTCCAAAAATAACACAACTAAAGCTCTTTTCAAAAATTAGAACTAGTGAGATACGAACATACGAGCACTTCCTCATTCCAAGGATGTGAAACCACTGGCTATAACAGCTTGTTATGTTAAGGGTGTCCAAAATATGTTTTTTAATCATTTCATGTATCATTTTACTTGTATAGACGGTAGTTTTTTCCAACGAAGGGTGTCCATTTGGATACCCTGACCACCATGTGGCTATGCCACTGTATTTACCAATATATCTCTTATTAATTAATTAACATATTTCATAAGTTTGGTTAAATTTCATTTAAGAATTTTATTTTTATTTTTATATAATAAATTTTATAATTTATTTTTACGTTTACATATTATTTTGCAAATTTAGAAAAAAGGTAACAACAATATTTTTTCAAGATTAGATAAAAGAAAAAATTAAAGATTTCAACCTCCCAAACAAGGTATAATATTGATTGAAAATTTCAACATGTACATTTTAATTTAATAAACAAAAAAATAATTAATTTTTTTTTATAATAGATATTTAAATTAATTTCTCTCTATAAAATAATCTTAATATTAAAAATAAATTAATAGCTGTCTTTTTTTGTAATTTGACTCTCAAAAGTACTTTTTAAAAAAAATCAATCAAACGAAATTTACTTATAAAAATTCACATTATCTTTAGATACATGAAATTTATTGTATCATTATTGCATGTATCTGATCTCATCAAATACATGTATGTGGCGAACTAAAAATGATACAAATGGTAATTTATGAAATTATTAGGTCCAGACGTAATTACTTGCTTAACTAGCGAAATTTGTATTATTTCCTCAATTTTTTTGATAGATTGCACTTTCCTTTAATGAGTTTTATACCGTCTAAAATCGAATTAAACAAGTACTAAATATGGAATGAAAATCAATAAAATAAAATAATGATATATAATTTTGTAGCAAAATATGAGAGTAATTTCCCTGGATAGTCACCCATGTTTGGGAAATTACCTTGAAATATCACTTATGTTTGTTTAAGTACCACATTATCATCCAACTTTACCTCTTTTCCTCAAAATATACTTACACAAAAAAAACATTATCTCTCTCCTAATAGGATGCCATGTCACATTATTCCTTTTTCATATTAACATTTTTTTAAAAAAAAATTAGACAACCCATATTACCTATTAAAAAAAAATTACATAGCCCAAAAATTTCTACCTTAATTCTAGGGGATTAGGCGGCAAAACCAAATATGACCTCCTCCGATTCTTCAAGAAAATACGTGGCTTCCTCCGATTTTTCAAGCGAGATAATGTTTTTATATGGACACTAATGGGCAATGGCACTTTTTTGTTGAGTCCGGAAACAAAAGTGTAACTTTTTTTCTTTAAAAAACAAAAATGGCACATCAAAATTTTTTTTTAACCAAAAGAGGAAAATCCCTCCTGACGGAGCGATTTTGTTCTGACAAAAATTGACGCCGCTCCGCTAAAAGAAATAAAAATCTCTTACGATTTTCTCAAAAAAATATTTTTTCTTTAAAATCGCTACTATAACAACATTTTTATATTAAAAAAATTAAAAGCAAAATCTCTGCTATTGCAGGGATTTTGTTTAAGAAATTAAAAAAAAAAGTGCTGAATTGTTTATGAAATTATTTTTTAAAAAAAAAAAAAATCCTACCCTTGCAGAGAATTTAATAAAAATTAAAAAATTAAATAAAACTGAAGCCAACGATTTTCATGAAAAGCTTTTTTTAAAAAAATCTTTACCCTTTCAGCAATTTAAATGAAAATTAAAAAAAAAAATTAAAACTGAAAATCGCTGCTTCGGCATCGATTTTTCCTTTAAAAAACTTATTATTTTTTTTAAATGGCTGCCGCCGAAAATTTATGTAATTTAAAACTTGTTCTTTATGTTTTTTTTTTTTAATTCCTTAACAAAAAATCGCTACTATAGCAGCGATTTCACTTTTTTTTTTTTATAAAAACGCTGCTATAGCAGCGATTTTAAAGAAATAATAAAAAAAAAAATTGAGAAAATCGCTGCCAAATGTAGTGATTTTTATTTCTTTTAACGGAACAACGTCAATTTTTGTCAGAAGAAAATCGATCCGTCAGGAGGGATTTTGCCCTTTTGGTTTTTTTTTTTTTTTGATGTGCCCTTTTTGTTTTTTGAAGGAAAAAAATGACCCTTTTAGGTTCGGACTCCCTTTTTGTTGATATTTTAATTCATTAGAGTAATAAGGTAACCATATTGTCAAACTACAAAGGATATAATGTTTTTAAAGAATTTTAAAAAATGTTAATAATAAAAAAGAAATAATGTGACATGGCATCCTATTAGGAGAGAGATAATATTTTTTTTGTGTCAAGTATATTTTGAAGAAAAGAGGTAAAGTTGGGTGATATTGTGGTCCTAAAACAAACATAAGTGATATTCCTAGGTAATTTCCCAAACATGAGTGACTATCCAGGGAAATTAGAAATGGTAATTTATGAAATTATTAGGTCCAGACGTAATTACTTGCTTAACTAGCGAAATTTGTATTATTTCCTCAATTTTTTTGATAGATTGCACTTTCCTTTAATGAGTTTTATACCGTCTAAAATCGAATTAAACGAGTACTAAATATGGAATGAAAATCAATAAAATAAAATAATGATATATAATTTTGTAGCAAAATATGATAAACTTATAACTTCCAATTTCTCTAGCCAAAAAGTTTGAGAAGCTAAAAGGGGTGGCAGCAATAGTATAAATTCTTTATTTCAAGGAAAAAGGCCTAATATACCTCTTAACCTTTTCATTTAGAGCCGATATGCCCTCATTATGAAAGTGACTCATATATACCCTTGTTGTTATATAAATGACTCACATATACCTCTACCGTTACAAAATGAGTTCACGTATATCCTTCATCTAACGGAAGTGAAAAAATTAGTGTTAAATTTAGATTTTTGACTGTTAATTTTTTTAAAAATTATGTAGGGGTATATATGATCCTTCTAGCAAAGTTCAAGGTATATTTTAATCTTTTTCATACATCAATTATTTTTTTTACTTCTTTGATTATCATTATTTGAGTTTCTTATTCTTATTTTTATTTTTTCTTTCATTCTTTAGTGTAAAGAAAACAATCTAAAACTAATTTTTTTGTGGCTATATTATAATTTAAAACTATTTTTTTTGGCTATATTGTAATTTAGTTTTTGTATTTGTAAAAAAATTTGGGACATCTATAATAAATTTTACAACAAAATTAGTGAAACATAAATAAATTTGGCCATCAAAACAATAAATTCAAATTAGTCGTAGAAACCAATAAGTCAAAAAAAAAAATACATGTGAGGAGAATCAAATATACCCATGTGGATTTTATATATATATATATATTTTCAAAAAAATAATTAATAAATTTTTTTTTTCCACTTTCGTTAGAGGAAAATGGTATATGCGAGCCATTTGTATAACAGTAAGGGAATATATGAGCCACTTTCATAACGATGTGTATATCAGATCTAAATGACAAAATTGAAGGGTATATCAGACCATTTTTCCTTTATTTTATTATAATTAAGTAACAGGCATTTTACTTCATTAAATCAGTAACAATTTTATTTTAACCTTTCTCCTTAATTCTCTAACAATTTCATTCAACATATTGAAGTTTATTTACGCACACCTAATACTTTTACACCAAATCACACTAATTTGTCATGTCTAAATGATGAATTAAATGTTTTATTTAATCATGATTAAGTGGATTTTTTTATGTAAACATGTTTTATATTCTTTGATTTTGTTTGAACACTGAAGTAATGTCCTTATTTTTTATTTATTTTTATTTATGTTGAGATATTAGACTCAAGTTGTGACAGTAAAGTGATCAAACTTCACTATAGCCAAGTAGGGGATGAGTCAAGTAAGATCGAGGTATTTATTAGAATTTTCTTAAATATAAAATTACACACACTATATATATATATATATATATATATATATATATATATATATATATATATATATATAGTCAAAGAATATTTTTATATATTTATATAGTAGATGCTGAATTTTTATTTAATTTTTTTTTTGTGTATATTTATATTTTTATAATTTGAACTCATTAATAAAATTATAGCCAACCTTACTACTATTAATTAGAGTTAAATTTCAAATAGATAAGTGGTACATATAAATGAATATATATCACATACGTGCTTATAGCAATGACAAATGCAAAAAAAAAAAAAGGAAAGAAAAATACTAATTTTTGTTTCCATAAATTGGGAGGTTATATAAAACATTCTTTTAATACAGGACAATTCTTGTTAAACTAATTATAGCAAAATATAAGTAAAACCTTTTTATATCTGTCAGTCAAAAAATTTGAGAAGTTAAAGTTCAAAGGAAAGAGCTTAATTTACGCCACGATTACATTCATTTTCCTTTTAAGGGTTGGTTATTTGGTACGTGGGATAAGATGAAATATTTTAAAATTAAATTTGTGATTAAAATTATATTATATTTAGTTGAAGATATAAATTTAGATTGAAATAAATGTATATCTAATATAAATTTTACTATTAATCTTAATCGTTGATATTGCAACTTGTACCATTCAACGTAGTGCATTATTATTTATCTCATCTGCCAGGTGAGATAAATTTATCCCAAAATTATAATCTTAGGACGATAATCTGATCAAAATAACTTTGTCCTCTAACCCAACGACCCTAATAGAACAATTCACTATAAAGGCCAAATTTTCTTTGAATCAATTGTTTTTAAAAAAAATATATTTACCTTTTTAAAACAGTTTTATTTATAACAATAAGTATCTCCTTATAATAACTTTTTTTTTTGGGATAATATAATAACCAGTTTTATAAAAATAAAATCTTTAATATTAGCAATAATATAGGTTTATAATTTTTGACCATATATCTTAAAAATTTAATATATCATGAATTATTATTATTATATGAATATACATTTTTCATCATTAAAAGATTTCATTCCCTTGGTAATCTAATGGCGAAGTGCTAACATTTATTTAGTATAAGGTATTAGCCATCGTTCTTCAAATTTAATTAGTTAAATATGCACACATTATTAGACTTAAAGAGTTTTTATATCATAAATCAGTTGAAAATTTGTGTTATAGATTATGATATTTTCGTTCATTTTTCACCAAATCAATTCATTGGAAAAATATATTATGAGAAACAGATTTTCACTGAAATAGTGGAAAACCTCCTCATTTTTTCATATGAAAATAATTGTTTTTCTTTTTTTCATCCATTCAATCAAAATATTTGTAAAAGTATAGCCAGTGAACATTTTTCACGAAAAAAAAGTGTTTTAAGGATATATTTTTTTAGGTATTAACTTTTATTAGATTACTACAATAACTTCCCGATGGAATTTTCATTTATTAGACGGTGCTTGTTGGTTCATTTTTCTTCTCCAATAGTGAATACGACTTATCATATTTTTTTAATATATATTTTATTTTTGGATAACCTGTAGCCACCATGTAATAGAGACATCTCCAAATAAATAAATAAAATAAAAAATCTTTCTTCCAAAATTGAGAACAAAATAAATTTCAAAGTAGATTGAGTAAAGTTTTGGTTAATATTTTTTTTAATTATTTCCAACTGGATATTTAAATTTAATGTAACAATAAAATGGTAAACAAACAAAACCGTGTAAAAGTACAGCTTGCTTTTATATTCACAACACATATATATATATACATAGAGATAAAGGAGAGATTATTTTCAAACTCAATGGAATATTTAAGGAAAATCTAACTGGATTTTAGTCATTGACAATATGATTTATTGTACTATTTATGAAAGAGAGAGGATTACTACTTACGGTGTGCACTCCAAAAATAGCGATAATGAGTTTTTCTAGATTTTAAAAAAAAAAAAATTATATTTAAATTATATGCACAGACATGAACTTTTTTACATTATTGACTGTTAATGTCATCTAAATAGTCTGATTAATGATAAAAAGACAAAATTTTCATTAAGAAATTTCAAAATATAAAGAAATATATATTTTTTAAAATAATTTTAACCTTATATATAATCTAAATATTCGGCGAAGGGTTTGGATGAACCCTCTTCGCCTCCCTAGCTCCACCCATGAGTTTGACACTCATTATCTTTTTGATTGATCTAATTGTAAATAGTTTAATCAGTGACGGAATCAAAATTTCTGCAAGAGAATTTAAAAGTGTAAAGAAATAACTACACGAAAAAGTTGATAAATTTAATATTTATTATATATACATAAAAAAATAATATTAACTTTGTATATATTATATAATTTTTCGATAGAAAAACTTTTGAATGAACCCTCTTCTACCCCTAGCTTCACCCATGAGTTCGATACTCATTATTTTTCGAGTGATTTAATTGTATAAAATATTTATTTTATATTTGTCAGTGTATAAAATTTAATTATGTTTTAATTTGTTAGTTTAGTTTTGACTTGACATAAAGTTTAAAAAAGTAAAAGAAAATGAATCTTCCATTCTTACACTAAAAATTTATAAAATATACCAAAATACTATTCGGTTTTGAAATAAAAGAGTTTTCAAAAGAACGAAAAGATACATTTTTTTAAAATCAAACTAAAAAAAATAAGACAAACAAATTAAACAGAGAGTAAAATCTTTTAAATTTTATGTTTATGGAAGGTCTTTATTAAGATTCCATAAATAATTTTGCCTTTTCTATGGTGGGGATTGGTTGGTCTATACTATACCTTCTTTTGTCCTTTTTGGTTCTTGTTTCCTTCTATAAAATACATATTACAATTCACTCACCTCTTATATAAAACTTCCCTCTCAATATCTTTTCAATATTATCTTCTCTTTTTTCCTCTACTTCTTCTTTCAAGTTCATACAAAAAAAATGGAAGAAATTGATTCTTTATGGAGTTACCAAGAGGTAAGTCATTTATTTTCTTGTTTCTTCTAGTATCATCCAGAGGCCTCTTATTAAAATTTGGTTTTTTTAAAACCTCATTGGGTTATGAATGCATCATTTAAGTTGGAGTTCTGTTTGGTTACATTTTAATCGCCCAGTACTGTTATTGGGTAGCCTTTCCTTGGGTTTGTAGAGTCTGGTTTTAGTGTCCAATTTTACTCTGTTTTTGTATGTAAAGTACTGATGATTGAATTGGCCACTACTGAATTTTGTAAAAGTAAATGATGTTGAATTTTCTTTTTCATAGTTGGTGATTTTATAATATTGGACTGAGACAAGCTTAAATAGAAATTTATGGACCAGTTGAGTTCATACAATTTGGATTGAGACATAGTAGGTATTGTTTTTATTGTTGGCTTAGTGGTTTACTACAAACTTTTGTTGGGTAAAACTTTTATACTAGTGTCATAGGGGTAATTTTTAGTGAATATTAAGAATTAATCATTGTTCACATTTACTTCTTCCCTCTTAATTTATGTGCTACTTGAAAGTCAAATACTCCCTCCGTCCTATTTTATGTGACAACATTTGATCGGCCACGGAGTTTCAGAAATAAATGAAAACTTTGAATTGTTTACCAAATTGCCCTTTAAAAATTAGACTCGCTTTTCTCTCTCCTCATAAATGTATTAGAGTATTATTTTAAGATTAAGTGGGACCAACAAGGGTAAAAAAGGAATTATACCTTTAAATACTTACCATATAAGGAAATGTGACATTCTTTTTGGGACGGACAAAAAAGGAAATGGTGCCACATAAAATGGGACGGAGGGAGTAAGTTTTTTAATTACATTTTAAAAATGTCTTTTAGATATTTTGAATTGTTAATTATATATACTCTTTGGCAGATTCCAAAAATGTAAAACTTTTAAAATTCTATGACTGACTTTACCTTCAAAATTTAAAAATTTGACTCTCAAAATTCGAACCGTGTCACTACTTTTCTAATTTTATATAATATTTGGTGTTGACTGATAAGCTTCATGACCTTCCTAATGGCCCCTCTTTATGACTTTGCTAGTACTCCCAACTTTGAATAATAATAGCTTATTTATATTCTAACAATTATATATAAAAAATTAGTAGTTGCATTTGAAAATTCTATTAATTGCATTCATTATATTAATATTTCTTTCATGACTATGTGAAATGAGTTAAAAAAATTGATTATTTTTTTGTGACCCTTTTGTAGACTATGGATGAAATGAAACAAAAGCTTTTGTACACAAGTCTTGAAGTTGAAAGACTCAATATGGAAGCAAGTGAAGAAAAGAGGAAGAACAATCAATTAATCCATCTCATAAAATTAGCTTATCAAGAAAGAGATGAAGCAAAAAATCACCTTCACAAATTACTCAACAAAATAAATCAATCTCAAATCAACAATATTGATAGTAGTCCTCATGCTACTACTACAATTGAATCAAATAGTCTTAGTGAAACATACAACAATTCATCTCCTATTGAGTCATTTTTGGATGTTGTTTCATCTCCTGATCACCTTTCCAATTACATTGTTCCTGTTATCGCGCAACAAGTAGCTAAAATTGATGATGATGATCAAGGTTCGTTGGTTATCGATAGACTTGTCAAGGGGAAGACATTGCCTCAACAAGGCAAGTTTCTACAAGCTGTGCTTGAATCAGGTCCACTATTGCAAACATTACTTGTAGCTGGTCCACTACCTAGATGGCGTAATCCGCCTCAATTTAAACCGTTACATATTCCTCCGGTTACGATTAAAAGTTGTGAAGGTGGGATGATGATTAATAATTATGGTCAATTTGGTTCATCATTGATCAACAATACTCAACCTTATTTTGAGATGTCTTGTGCATCATCACAAATGTTGTCACCTTATTTAGGTCCAAATTGTAACAATTTTGTCCATATAGACAAGAGACAAAGGTTGCAGTGACACAATATTTTTGTATAAAACTGATTTTTAAAAAAGTGAAATAGCTTTAACTTAATGATTCCATCTCTGTTTCAACATTTTTTTTATTTGCTTTGTGATTTCTTTTCATATGTTGTAAGTCTTGTTGGGAAAACAGACCAATTGCATAAGTATTGACTTTGTCATGAAAAATCACAAGCAATTACCTTTAAAATTCAACAAAGACTTGTATATTGCAAATTAACTTCTGATACTTCAATAGAGTCCTTACACATCATGAGGGTTGACTTTTCAAAAAAATTATGTTTCATGAACAAATGTGTTTGTTCAATTTAAGACCTTCAAATATTACTAACTAACTCAACAAGTACATGGTACACATTAAACATTTGATGGGAGGTAGCATATAGTGAGGGACAGCAATGGGGTGGTGCGGGCGGGGGCGGGTGGGTTGAGGTTAACTCGTAAAATTTTCAATTCGCCCTGCCTCGCCCCGCATAACATTTTTTTTCATTTTCAACCCGTCCCACCCTGCCCCATATAGACCCCCTCCGCATAACCTGCCCTACATACTTTCTTTAATATATTTTTTTTTCTAGTTAAGTTTGATTCTAAAAATAAAATTCATTTTTTCATTAAGTTGTATTAATTTTATAAGATAGTGACCTAAAATTTTATTTTTAGAGGTCAATTTGAAAACACGTAAGAAATTGAATAACTTTTATTGAACCATTTTTATTTACTATCTTGAATATTTTAGTAGCTTTAAAGAAATTATCTTAATAAATAATGCTCTATCACTTTTATAACATTAAAAAATTAAAATTAAAATTAAAATTAAACCCACATAAAATCACATATACCAGCAACCCGCCCTGCATTAGTTTTAAAAAAATCCACTTCAACCCGTCCCGCATCCCACCCGCCCCACATAGCCTTGAACCTGCCCCCCCCTCACATCCCCCATTGCCATCCCTACATATAGTTAATGTAGTAGTCAAGAAAGCAACTTAGTTTATGTTGTTCGGTTGCTAGAAAACATTTTTTGAATTGAGATTCTTGAATTTTAAAAGGTATGAATGAGAAGTGAAATGTTTTTGTCCAAAAGACACCAAGAGAAAAGATAAAATTTGAATAACACATTCACATCGAGTGAGTTATGACTTTTTTTGATAATACACAATAACAGTTGTTGATAATATCCTTTGTTGGCTATATAAATAAAATAGCTTTTCTCATGTTTTTTTCTTCAAAAAAAGAAGAAGAGTTTTTTGATCCTCTATTGTTCTTCTTGTACATTAATAATTCTCGTGTGATTTAGTGTTGTCAAGTGAGCTCGAAATTCACCACAAATTATGATATAACTACATTAATAAATAAATCATTCTATTCTAAAAGTATATATTCATTAATCATTACCTCAACTACCTTGATCAGAATAATTTCCTTACATACAAGTGGAAAGTTTGTACTAATCGTCAACTATCAAATGTTCAATACCAAGAGCATATAATTTTAACTTATTTTTATCATTATATGCTTATACGTATTTTTAAAAGTAATTGAAACACTCCAAAAATATTTAAAAACTATTTTAACTTAAAATCATTTAAAATACGTCAATCCAAACACACTCGGAAAATGTTCACCAACAGTTTCAACTTCAAGTTTCACTGTGTCCTTGCCGTTACAGTCTCAGAGTGGGTCCCATTCATCTGACGTGTCCCACAGTAATTACCGAAAAAATAAATTAAAAAAGATATTCGAAAACGGAACATCAAAAAGAGGAAAGCGGTCATTTCCCCTGTCTAAAACCTCATTCTCCACTTCCCTCCCGGAGTAAAATCACCGGCGATCTGCAGAACGGGACTCCGGCGACCTTCCGTAGACTTCTCATCCGTAGTGATCTTCATGTTTCACTTTCTCCTTTATCCCTTTTTTACATTTATATAACGTAAAACGAAACACACACAGCTGCGCATAGGTGTTTTGTGTGTTGTATTGTATATAGAGGTGGCTGCGGTGGGTAGATTGGATGGATATGGCGGAGCCACTATCGCCGCCGTTGAAGGACAACAAGCTTTTCAAAGGAGTTTTTGCTGTGGGCGGAATCATGTCTACTCTCGTCATCTACGGAATATTACAGGCATATTTCTCAAAATCATCATCTTCATTACATATTTTATGTGATTAGAAATAAGCGTGATCAAACTTTGTATGTATTTCAATTTAAATGACTCTATTTGACTGAGCATGGAGTTTGAGATATGCATTTTGACTAATGTATTATTTCAGTGGTAGCGAAAGAAAATAGCAAATTGATGGTTGCAAAGTCGGATTGATATAAAAAGTATCACATCAACTTTTGTATTTTGAATTTTGTTTAATTTGAATGATTGGAACTAGGGATAGTTTGATTGAAAAGAAATGGTGCAATCACGTTGGGATGTTCTAAAACGGAAAGAATGTCAAATAAAGTGAAACAAATAGAGTATGTTCTACATTATGAAAATGTATAATTGCTTTAAGTATCACTGTATTGCTCGGTACTTATTTTGGTAGGATTGGTAAATGTAATTGTACAATATTGTTAAGGGATTTAGGAAGAGAGTACTACGTATGCCCGTAAGGGAAAAGGAATATGAGGGGGATATACTTGCTACTTTGGTAACTTATTCATATGTAATTGACATAAAAAGGGGAAAAATAAGCTTTAGTTATTAGTGTATACTACGTAGAGCATTTTAAGACGTTTTTGTCTAATGCGTTGGAACATTGTTGAGTTGTTTATCTGACATCGGATATATAAAGAAATAGAAAGGGTTTTTAAAGGTCTTGGTCGACTCGACTCATTGCCACTAGATTTTGGTTTAAATATTTAGATTCTTTACTAGGTCAAGTTGGCAACCTTTGGCACACCAATATTCATACTCGTAGCTCTGCATGGAGTCGTGTGTGAACCTCAGATTTAGGTTACACTTGCAGAAGGACATTGAGTTATATATAAAAGGCTCTCATTGAATAAGCAAGTGCATCTAAAGGAGTTGAAAAAGGATTGGACAACCACTCTACTCATTGCCTTAAAGTTTGGGTTGAATATGTAAATTCTTGTAACAAATTTGATAATCCGAAAAGCTTTTGATGTTAAGTATGCAACAGGATGAAATGGAGGAATAGCTTTGGGTATTTAAGCTTTTAGAGCATTGGGCTAGTTCTTGCCTAATATGCTTTAATTTTGCTAATTCTAGAATTTTAAGTGTTCCATTTCTTATTAGGAATCAATGAAAGGAACGTTTTTGGTATTAAATTTTAGTGTAAAGCATTTTCAATTTATTTATTTTAAAGGACTTGTTCCTTCATGATTTGGCTATGGATAGGTAGAGGTAGATCGAAGAAATATTGGGGGGAGGTGATTAAACAGAATATGACGCAGTTGCAGCTTATCAAGGACATGGTCTTAGATAGATAGGTGTGGAGGACATGAATTAGGGAAGAAGGTTAGTAGGTAGAAGTGCGTCTATACTAGTAGGTACGCGTGCATTGTCTTGTCGTCCTACTACTAGTCGTAGTATTAATCTTGTAGTTACTTTTTCTTCGATTTCTATTACTATTTGTTGTTTCGTGTAGTTATAGTAGTGTATTAATGTTTCAAATTCTTTTAGTACTCAAGATTTGTGCTTTCAAGGGGCCCAAAGGATTTTACAGAGGAAGCCACAAGGTGCGGGTGTCCTGCAGGACAAGTTCTGTTCTAAATAAACTCTTATAAGTGCATTATATAGTCAGAAGAGGCCTGCAGGAAAAGTTCTCTTCTAAAGAATCTCTCGATAAGCAAGTTAAAAGAGGCACAAAGACTTTATGTATGAGAAATATACATGCAAAAGAGCTATTGAGATATTTCTCTCTGCAAAAATTGTGCCAATACAAGTCAGTATGATTGAGCTACGTCACTTTATTCATCTGCCTATACTGTATTTTGGAAGTATGGATCTCATGTAACACATCTGACATACTCATTTGAGAGATTACTTAAATAAATCTGCTAAAGTTACCATCACTTCATGTGTGATGTTTCAAGAAGAACTCAAAGATGGAGGGTTAATCTCTTTTCAAACCAATCCATAGATGACGAGTATGGAACTGTTTCAGCGGGATAACTGGGGGTCCCGGCTCTTCAACATTTCTCTTACAAGCAATAGTGTAGGGCTTGTCATGAATGGGCAGTGGCTATGAGATCTATGTTGTGTACAGTCAATTTATATGTGTGTAATGACTTTCCAAAACATAGTGAGTAGCTACAATTGTGTAATTCTAGTGTTCAACCATTCCCTAACAATGGAGTCCGTGACTTTGAAGGGCATTATTGAGTCAAGCAACCGAAACCGAGAAAATAACTCATATATGAGCTAATTATAACTAACTAATCAGCTTGGATTATACCTAGCAAGACCGTTTTGCAGTTTACTCGCTAGTGTCATCACTCATTGGATGAGCCATTCTGTTTGTGCCAGTTGAGTACGTTTGTCAGGGACCCAGGCAAAAAGCTTTGTACCTTACCACAAAAACTTTGCTATCAATATTGTCTGGCCCAGTTGCTCCAAGTAGACTTAACCATTTGACTTCTGACATTAAGAGGAAGAGAAGCCCTTTTGAGTAAGGGCTCTTGAATTTGAGTTCTAACTCACCTTCTTCTATTTCTACCAAAAAAGAAAAGGAAAAAGAAAAAGAATTGAAGGGGAGCATATGGAGGAGAGGAATAGAGCATAATACTATATTTAGCATGCTATAAAACAAATTAGCATAAAGGAAAACTACAAAATTTTAGGTTCTTTCATTAATAACTAATAAGTAGTCTACATTCACTTATTCTCTTTAGCAGTTATCATTTTTGCAAATTTGTTCCTATGCCCATTTCCAAAGTTCAAGTGCTTAGGCTATATGCGCCCTAACTAACACTTAACCCGAGTATGTTGTAATTTAGACATCATTTGAGTTTTACAGTGGGAGCCACATCGTGCAATATAGTCATCTAGATTCTACTTAGGCAGCTTACCAGTATTGCACATAAAACAACTCTTCTCTCTGTGTTTATATGTCTCTTTTCTGTTTTCAATTGATTCTCATGCAAAATCTGCTGCATTTTCTTTTTTTTGATAATAGTAACTCTGCTGCATTTTCTTTCTTTTACTTCCAGAGTTTACATGCTAAAAAGACTCATAGTAACTTATACCCCGCGCACCAAAAATGAAGGACTGATGTGATCACGTAGGAAGCAACTATTGACAATGATCTTTGTAGCATTCAATTCCTTGATCTATATCCTCTTCTCCAGTTTTCTTAAATTGAAGATACAACTTAGTACAAAAGGGCATCTTCTCCAGTTAACACAAATAATTTGAGGTTTCGTCTGCACTTTGTTTCTTTAGCTGCATATTTCAGAGAAATGGCATCTATAAGTATAGCAGCATCTATGCGCTGTTCAACTGGTTACGTTGATCTCATGTTTAATCCCATATTTATAAAGCAACACATTTTTTCATTTAAGTTGGATATTGCATATTTTTATTTCCTTGACATGATGATGAAATTTGTTCTTGCAGGAAAAGATCATGAGAGTTCCTTATGGACCAAACAAAGACTATTTTATATACTCATTATTTCTTGTCTTCTGCAATCGGATTACCACCTCTGCAGTCTCTGCTGGAGTTTTACTGGTACAATTCCAGGCTATAAGCACAGATGACTTATTCATCTAATACTGCAAATGTACCCTTCATGATTCCAATCTCTTTTGAGAGCCTCTTGACGAGGCAGGGAATGAAGTCTTCAGTATTTGACAAGTGATTCTTGGGAATTTTGTCACACACTGTACTAAGCATTTGCCTCCAATTCTCTGATTTGCAGGCAAGTAAGAAGGCATTGGACCCAGTAGCTCCACTCCATAAGTATTGTATTGTTTCTGTGTCTAACATCCTTACAACAACTTGTCAGTACGAGGCAAGTTTTATCTTCTTCCTTATGGTTACATGAAAATGAAGTAAAAGACAAAGGAGAATACATATAGTAAGGCATTAAACAAAGAAGATTGTGAAAAGAAAAAACAAACACATAGAAGATTTGGACAGATAAGATGTAAAGAGCTTTGACAATTGTGAAGTAATATCTAACAAGTACTGATAGTTTTGATTCTTGCTCAGGCTCTCAAATACGTCAGCTTTCCTGTTCAAACCCTGGCAAAATGTGCCAAAATGATACCTGTAATGGTAAGTTAACTTGCCATTTAGGTTGTGTTGTAATTGCTGGAAAATGTAGTTTTTATAGTTCCTGGTAAGACTGGTTTGGAATTATGTAGTCAGCTTCAATTATATAATTTGTTTGAGTGTTGGCATTGCTGTTCAAAGGCTTGTAGCTATGACTTCTGGCCCGTGATACCATATCCATGTACTTTGAAACAATGAAATGTGAATTTGCCCATTTGTATGAAAAATTTAACTGGTGAAGCGCACTAAAACTAAAGTTATAAGGTGTTTTCTAGGTATTCTTTTGGCTATTTTAGGACATATAATTTCAATAAAAACCACCTCATTTACTAAAGTTAAAAGTAACCTTTTTTCATTTGTTATTCTGCCTCTTTGCATCTCGTAGTTATACATTGTCTCACCTACAATGTTTTGTTTATACAAGTAAAACACTATTGAGTATGCTTACCAATTTGATACTCATCTTACTTTTCCTTTTGTATTCATGCAGATCTGGGGCACTATCATCATGCAAAAGAAGTACAAAGGACAGGACTATTTCGTGGCATTCCTAGTCACACTTGGCTGTTCATTATTTATTCTATATCCGGTAATAACTAATGTCTTCTTCTAAACACCTTTGTGTTTCTCTGAATTGTCACTAAGCCAAATTATTATAGGAATTATTTTGCATGAGTCCTTCATAAATCTTTTGCTTTGTATTAACCTTTTCTAGTAGCCATGATTTAGCAGAGGAGACGTTGTCTCAAAAGACTTGTAATCTCTGGGAATCTTGCAGATTTAGGGAAAAATAGAACACAATGGAAGTAAAAGATCCATATATGTGAGATACCATCTGGATTAAGACACAATCATGTTGATAAGCTTACAGTAAGGTCCAATGTTTGCTGGAGTCATTTTAATCTTCTACATTTGTATGCCATTAGAAAATATAAAGAACTATTAGTGCTAGACAACCTAAATTATTGGATAATGGAAAAATATTGTTTCAAATGGAGCAAAATGGATAGAGGGGATTTTATACCTAACCCCAACTATAGAGCTTGGGATTAAGGTATAGTTGTTGTACTGGATCTCCAAAAACTCGGAGGTATGGAAACATACATGTCTAATGGACAGGTGCAATGGCCTAAATATGTTACGAGCTCTGAATGAGGGATTACTGGGTTGAAATTCCTACACTCTTTTATTGGGAAGACATTAAATGGGCAGCTTCTACTGCACCTACTGGCTCCCTAGAACTTTCATGCTGACCTGAAACACCAGAACAAATAGTTTACTGATTCCATATCTTTCGAATGAACGATTGCATGACATTATACTGTTTACCTTGTTGAGGGACTGTTTTGAAGCCAGGTATTTTATCCTTCTAGTCCATATTAAGTGAATTGTTGGGGTATGACACACCCTTTAAGGAAAATGCTTAAGGACATAAATTGAAGGCTACTTTCCACTATTACCCTTTTGATTATTTCCAAACTAGTCTCCTAGAAAATGTAAAGTAGTTAAGAACCTTATTAAATGAAGGTTAAATATGGAAAAAAGTCCCGACAATTTTCTTGAACTTTGAATTATTCACTTATTTTGAACCCTTAGGGGTTGGCCTGCTGGCAATTGACTTGAGCCTTGGGGTTTGCTCCCTTTCAAGGTCTCAAGTTCGAAACCCACTGGGTGCAAACAATTTCTGAGGGCCATCGGACTGGGTAAAACCTGAATTAACCGTGGTGCACTTGCGGGAAACTCCTTGCCGAGGGCCTGTGCACCCCCGGGATTAGTCGGGGCTCAAAGAGACTCGGACACCCGGTGCAAATAAAAATAAAAATAAAAATTATTCACTTATTTTGAACTATGAAAGAAGTCCCAACAATTCACTTAACATGGACTAGAGGGAGTACAATTTATTAGTCCGAAACAGAATTATGTTCTAGCGGCTGATTATCCAAACTAATATACGGACTTACTAACAAGATTATTGTTTCTGGCACACGTGTTTGTGCTGGGTAGTGTTCAGAATATATTTTCCTGTGCAGTTATATCCTCGAGGCAATATTTTTACAGTTTGTTTTTGGTTCTAGGCAGAAGGGGACACTAGCCCATACAGTAGAGAAAGGGAGAGCACCATTTGGGGAGTTTCTCTTATGATGGGCTATCTTGGGTATGAATTGATATAATCCAACATTTTAAACCTTTGGTCATTGAATTAATGAATGTTAAGAGAACCAGCTGGATTCGATTAACTTGAGACTTTCTTGAGAATGTGTGCCAGAGATCTAGAAAACTAGGTTCAAGCTTTCTATCTCATATCTTGTATTTGAATGAGTTTTGTTTATCTTAAAGGTTCTTATAGTGTTCTCTCTTTTTCCTTCCTTGATATACTGTCTTTCACCTTATTCGCTAAGATATCCAGAAAAAATAATCTGACTCCTAATGCTCTATGATTGGAGCATCCAAGTCAATCAAAGGTGGAGAAAGATCAGAATGTGCTTTATAGACCGTATGAACGATTAACACTTAATACATAGAAACTAGCAAGTCATCTTTTGTTAGAATTCTGGTGAACAAATTATATGTTACTTGGCATTTCGAATCCATCTCTTTTGCTTTTGCAACAAATTCTTACAATTCTATTTACCTTATTGCTCAACAAGCTCTTTTAATTGTTCACTAGCAGATGAGTTATTTTGAGATAGGAGTCAAAAATAAAAATATCAAAACTTCACCCCACAAGCAGATACAAAATTCTAACTTAAGAGGCAAATATACCCTTATTCAGTTCTCTTTCATTAGTTTTTAGCAAAAGGAGAAATTTTGTTATCTTAGAATTGAATAGTAGTTTGTTAGCTTCTGAAACAAGGTTTTAATAAAGCATTTGATCTCACAGGTTTGATGGATTTACGAGCACATTCCAGGATAAACTTTTTAAAGGCTATGATATGGAAATACACACTCAGATATTCTACACAACTGTCTGTTCTTGTCTTCTTAGTTTCACTGGTAAGATCTCAATTATTGCAGTTGCAAAACCAGTTTCTGCAACTAATGAGTAGTGCGTTGGAGTTGATATTAAGATTCAATATTACGCACTCAAGGGTGTGGCCTAGTGGTCAATGAAGTGGGTTGAGAACCATGAGATCTCGGGTTCAAATCCTAGCGGAGACAAAAACACTAGGTGATTTCTTCCCATCCTCTGGAATTAGTCGAAGTGCGTGCAACCCTAACATCAGGGTTAAAAAAAAATTCAATCTTACATCTACAAAGATTACCGGACTAGCTGCTGAACACTTCTCTACAAATTTAACTATTTTATTATTTTCCATGTCTTCTCACTAAGCTTGTCATCTCCAATAATTTCCATGGTTTGCTGGGAAGACGTATAAATCACGGTGGATGGTTAGTTGTTGGTTGAGTGTTGCCTCGCTCTCTTGTCGGATAGGGCTTGGTGGTAGTTTGGAGCACCGTATCTGCTTCTCCTTTCATACCAGTAGTATTAGTGTTATTCTCGTAGTTTCTTGTTCTTCGATTTTTGTTGCTATATGTTGTTTCTTGTACTTTGGTTATCGTATTATTTAGCTATTGTTATTGTTTTTCTTTTAGAATGCTATGTAATCCTTCCTTAGTATTTACCCTGGCTGCTTCACTTTCGCACTTTCGTTTTTCCCAAACTGCTTTGAAATGCTTTCTTTTTCTTTATTTGAGCCGAGGGTCTATCGCAAAATAACCTCTCTTCCTCCACAAGATAGGGTAAGGTCTGCGTACACACTACCCTCCCCAGACCCCACTTGTGGGATTACGTTGGGTTTGTTGTTGTTGTTGTAGATATTTGCTGATAACATTTAAATTGATTCAATAAATTATCTGAAATGCAAATTCATGCAACAGCTGATGAGTATGAAGGCTTGGTTAGCTTCCAAGCTCAAGTGTGTTTGGCCTTGAATTACGTTTCAGTTTAGATCCAAAATTTTGACTATTCATAGCACTATGTGCCTTCCAATTTTCCTCAATGTTCGTAATAACATCCATGCTGTGTACTGCATATTATTTGAGCTTTCTATTACATGATTGTGGATGGAACTCCATCCCAGACATCTGCATTCACAAGTGCAGAAATTCTTGACAGCTACTTAAGAACGTAAGGTTCAATGATATGCAGCAGCTCGTGCCTCCTAGTGTATTGTCTTTTTTTGTTAGGCAGGATATTCAGTTGAATGACACATTTTAAATGTTTATGGGTATCCCAAGTTTGTGTTAAGAATGTTTATCTAGTTTATGTTCTAATGACTAGATATGACTAGTGTTTTATTTCCCATTTAGGTATGATCATGCAAGGCAATCTTCTCATGGCAATTGATTTTGTATCTCGCCATCATGATTGTTTCTTTGACATTGCTCTGCTTTCGACTGTAAGTTGTTTTAAAATAGATAAATCTTGATTTTCTTAAATGGAGATTCTCTGTTCTCTGCCAAATTGTGCAGACTCGTTTCTGTCATTAAAATGTAATTATATCTGTTTACGTTCTTTGTTACAGGTAGCAACAGCTAGTCAATTCTTCATTTCGTACACAATCCGCACATTTGGTGCTCTAACCTTTGCAACCATTATGACCACAAGACAGGTAATAAGAAATAGTTCAAGGGTTTGAGAAAGTGTTATGCTCTCCACTTAGGATGTGTTTGATATGAGGGAAGGGGAAAATGACTTCCAGGTCATTTTCTGCTGTTTGGTATGACGGAAATCATTTTCGATGTTTTACATTTTCTATCAAAAAGGAGAAAAATGACTTCCCTCACTTGTGGGTGGAAATTTTTGTTTTTTGGGCTAGGTATTTCGTTAATTGAAAGACATCAAGAAAGATGCAATAGTACAAAAGTACAGAGTAAGCAAAAAGATGCAACAAATTAACTCTTTATAACTGTATATCAAGTTATGAATAGGGAGCTAACAAAGTCTGGAAAATGGTCAGTGCTAGTAAACATCTAGCTTTGATGAGTGATTAGGCATTGAGATTCCATCAAAACCTCTTCAATTCCTATCGGTCCACAATACCCAAAAAAGAAAAATTATTGCAGGGATCATTAACCAAGTCTTCTTGATGTTTTTATTACTCTCCATAGACTACAACTAGCATAGGCCTCTTTCACATTATGTGGCATGGCCCAGTGAAGTCCAAAAATAAAAACATGTTCCACAGGTCAGCAATGATTGCACAATGTACGAAAAGATGGTCAAGTGTCTTAGGACTATTTTGGCACGTATGACATCTGTGAGCAAACTAAAAGCCCCTTCTGTTGAGGGTATCTTGTGAAAGACAATCTTCATTTAAGGTAATCTAGCTGAAGCAGATAAACTTTGGGTGGTAATTTTTTCCTCCATATTAGGCCAAGAGTCAATTATCCCATTTCGAGGGTGTAGCATTCTTTCACAGAGAGTCTTGTTGTGTCCCCAGATCAAGGAGTCAGTTGTGTCTTCTACTATGGTGCTAGTCCAGTTTGGGCAGCAGGCTTAATAGACTATCCACCTCTCAATCCTGTACCAATCTCCTGAGATGGCATGGATGTCCCAGCTATTGCCAGTTCTGTTCTGCATGAAAGTCATTTTCCTTACGACTATCTAATATTAGTCTCTAGTATTCAAAAGTTTCATCAAAACACTCACCAGTTAGCTGATATAATTATTGATTTTTAATAGATTATTTTTTCTGGAAAATGTTTTTCACTCACAAACCAAATGACTTCTGTCTTACCAAGCGCACCCTTGGTAGCCTTGTGCCTAACCAATACTGATGATGCTCGATTAAATTGATGTAGTTGTTGAGCATTTTGCTGTCATGCTTGTGGTTTGGCCATCCCCTCAGCTGGGAGCAATGCGTTGGAGCTGTAAGCATTTACTTCATTGTCTCTTGGCTTTGGAAGCTGAAACTTTCAGTTTTTTTGTTTTATTTGGGGAGAAAGTTGTTTTACGGTTAATTTCATTATTTTTTTCAGGTTATCGTCTTTGGGGCCCTTTATGCAAGAAGCTTCTTAAATACTAAAAAGAAACCACCGTTAACTTTGGAGAACACAGAAAATAGAGCTTCAAGTCCGCCAAAAGGAAATCCATAGCAAGACCTTGAAGGATTCCGATGTTTGCAGTACAACTGATATGACTTTGTCCTCTCTGAGATAAAACTAACTAAAGGTGGAATAGATAGGACTTATATTGTAGGGACTCCGCATGGAAGACTAGCTTTCTGGTTGGTATTTAACAACTTGAATCCAAGATTTGAAACACATTTTAACAACCTGCCTCAGGTATTCACTATTGTTGAAATAGACACCCATAAGCTATAGAAGTACTGAGTTTTGTCCTTCAAGTTTCTATGTGTTCTTCCCCATTTTTCGGTGCTACAGAAAGACTCAGCTTTGGTGGAGTTGTTATCTCTCTCGAGAAACGAACTACAGATTTATCTTGGCAGAACCAAAACAGATAGTATATTGCATTACTTTATGGAAAAAAGATGACAGGTTTTATATAATATGACTCTTGAGTGCTGAATTTCTTGTATAGGCAGCAGATACACTATGGATGCTATTAAGACCACTGTGTCTGGGCTTGTGGAAGAAAAGTTTCTGCTTTATATTTGTTGTTAAGATGAATCGATCAATTGACCAAAATAAGTTCGACTCAGTTCATTTTCCAGGAAAGCTACTCCAAGCATTAGTGGCGGATTCGAATTGGTACAAAAATTAAATGTGAGTATCGGACACTGAGTAGGCTAACAAAAAAAAACGGAACATTTTTTTGACTCAATCGTCCTAAACTTGGAGATCAAATTACAAAACCAATAGCATGAGGTAAATGATAAGTCCATTGTTTGTGAAAATATCATATGTTGGTGTAACCTTTATGTAACTGAGTTTGTGTATTATTTCTCATCCGTTTCAATTTGTTTGTCTTAATTATTTTTGGAAAGTCCAAGGATATTTTTCTTATTACAACTCCTTCAAATTATTTAGTACTAAATATTGTACATTAGTTATTAGATATTGTGATTCATAATGTATTTTTTTTTTAATTTCAAAAAAGTTCTGAATTCATGTCGAATATTCATTAGTTTAAAGGTTGTACATCGAATCAAGCCAAACAAATTGATAAGAAAGAGTATCAAATATCAAAGATGAAAGTTAAAATATATAAAGTTGGAGAAATTTGTCATGTAGTGGCTGTAGTTTAGTGGTAAGAATTCCACGTTGTGGCCGTGGAGACCTGGGCTCGAATCCCAGCAGCCACAAAATATTTTGTTCTTCAGTTTTTTATTTTCATTTTGTGTTTCATGCTATATTGATTAGGCTCACCAATTTGGGCCTCCTAATCAAAATAGACCCAATTTACAAGTACATAAAATACTCATGACTCATCTAGGCCTATTTAATTATTTTTAAGAGAAACTTAGATAAATTCCACTAGTTTAGGAGCTAATTACTTAGATACACTCTAGTTTGCAATATAATATATTTTCTCAAATTTTAGTGCAATCAGATACGTTCAAATACATGTATCTCAAGATACATGAGGTCAAAATTAGGTGTAATTTGTTCTTGATACATTGTATTCAAGTGGATTCGCATGTATTTAGGATACATAACAAATCTCACTCGCCTCTCTCTTATCTCGATCATCACTCTCTTATGTATCTAGTGTCCCATATACATGTGAATCACATCAGATACATGTATCTAGTGTGATTAACATGTTTCTTGGATCATAACAAATCTCACTCGCCTCCCTCCCCATTTCGCTCGCATCTCCCCCTATTTTAGTGTATCTGATAACAAAAATGCATGTATCTAAATGCATCTTCCTTAATATATAGTAGAAAACTCTTAATTAATGATAAAATACGTAATATTTTGAAAGTATAGGTAATAATAGTAAATATGGTAATTAAGTATGTCTAATTATGTAGTTTCTCCTAAAAAATAACACAAATTCCATTAGTTATAGGCCTAATTATGTGCTTTTACTCTAGTTTTTGAAATTACCTTTTGTACCACATTTACTTTGCTAGATATATGTATCTGGCATACTCATATACACTTATATCAGATACCCTGTATCCAAATGTGATTCACATGTATCTTGGATACACTTACACTCTCGCTCGTCTCTCTCCTATCACAATCGTCTCTCTTCTTTGTCGCTTGCCTCTCTCCCTCTCTCAATCGCCTCTCTTCCTATGTATCTATATTTCAGAATGTATCTAGTGTTCCATATACATATATCTAGTGTGATTACATGTATCTAACTTAAAGTCTAGCATAAAATTATTAATTAGTGAGACAATATGTAATTATTTCAAACTATAAATCAAATTAGTATTTATAATAGGGATTTTGGTTTTTGGGCCGGGTCATGCTAGGAATTAGATATCTTTCCCTTATTTTTTTTAGAATCAAAATGTTATTTGTTACAATTTTGCCTCACGTATGACAAATTTTGTTTACACAAGTACACAAAGTGTTGTTATTAATTTTGCTCCAAGTATGACATATTACTTGTGCTTGTCAAGACCTAATTTTAAAAATGTATGTCCTAAATTTGAACTATCAACGTCTTCACAAGTTTTAGACCTAGGTACTTGAAATTGGGAGCAACTTTTACGAAGTTTTAACTATAAAATTTCGTTCTCACCAATATTTTCAATTTTCTTTTTTAGTCCATTTTAAAAAGGACAAGTTTTTAGTCGATTTTCAATTTTCTCTGTTTCAATTGTTTTTTTCGTTTTTAGTCCATTTCATCAATATACCTATGTATTTGAAATTGTTTTTAGTCCATTTTCCACTAGGATAAAACATGATTTTTACCCTATTTTTTTACACTGATTCAATCAAAATATTTGTGAAAATAGTCACTGAATATATATAAATGAGAAATTTCAATAGAAAAATAACCCTCAGAAACATGTGATTACAAAATATTTAAAGCAATCTTATATAATTAAGTTCATTAGTAGTAATTAAAGATGAACTACTTATGTGATGAATAAACAAAATTCATCACTCCAAAATGCCTTATCAAACAAGAGAAACAAAAAGAGTTGGATAAAATTAAACGAGATATTATAGTTTAAGAATGTTTCTTTATGTTCTCCGATTGTACGGTGACAACCAAGAAGCATTTCATATTGTCTGAAATTCGACCTTTAATGAACGAATCAAACATATTGAAGTAAATTGTCATTATATTCGAGATAAAACTACTTTTTCTAGTTATGTTTCCACTCATAATATCTTTAATAAGGTGTCACATTATAAACACTTGGGGTATTGACTATAAACAAAATGGTTATATGTATATTTGGTAATATATATGTGTATATTATAAATTATGATTATGCTAAATATAGGAATTCTAGGCCTAATGTATTAGGATTTGGGTAGGGGAATTAGGAATTCTGTTATTTTCTTTTGTATATATAGATAGTATAACTAATGAGATGGGGTGAAATTTTTTCCAACTATATTATGCTCTCATTCATGATTCTTTGGATTTTTAGGAAAATATTTTCTTTCGTATCCAATTATCCCTTAGAAATATAATGCGTCCTTTTCACCCAAAATAAAATATTTGAAACCTATATTGTATTGTATGTATTACTACTATATCTAAGTTGAAGGAGTTTTATTTTTTAAATTGAGTGTATGGGAAAGGAAAATAGGCGAGAGAATTATAAGGTGAAAATTGAAATTTTACTAATAAGATGAAAATTTACATAAATAATCAACTGAGTTATTAAAATTTCCAAAAGAATAATATTAACATGTCAATGTCAAGAAAAAATCTAAGATGGAGCACGAATTTTCATTCAATTAAAAACGCTTGTGTTTTCTTTTATCAGTATAAGCACACGTAAACATAATCATTAACATAATGACGTCCATATATATTTATTTCCTAGAAATATTATATTGTCCTTATATTATTTATTTTTTTAGGTAATAATAATGGCATCCTTTTGAGTAAACAATCCTTCCCAACGATTTTTTTTTTTTTGGAAATTATTACAAATAGCCATTGTAATAAACTTAGTTATACTCCATTACTATGTTTCCTTTCGTTTTAATCCGTTTTAAAAAGAATGTCTTTTTCTTGTTAGCAAATTTTTAATTACAACTTTTCAGCACTACAAATTTAAAATCACAAAATAAAAAGAATAGTTTGCTATATTTAACATATTTTTAATTTTATACCAACAAAACTTCATAAAAAAATATCTCGAAAACTCTATGAAAATCAAATTAGGTCTGAACGAATGAATCAGTATTTTCAAGTTTCATGTTCGACGTAGTATTCATACAAAAAATTACAATAAAAAAATTCTTTATTAACCACCATCTATTTCAGAGATCCCTACGAAAATCTTCGTTTGTCTAGGTACTATCTAACATGTCATGCCAAAATTTAACTACTATTTTAAAACATTTTTTTTTTCTTTCTCAATCGTAACGTTCATTTTTTGCCTATCGAAAAGAACATTTATTATAAGAAGCCGTCCAAGCTTTTAATTTTTTCATTGGAATTAGTCAACTACTCTACTAAAATAATACTTAATACAACAAATAAAAACACACAAATATGTAAAAGACAAAATGATTTATATATTAAGTTTTGTTGGTCAGTTCCATTCAGTATAACGTTTCTATGCATAATTAATTACATACAAATTAACATATCATTTTTTTTGTTTTATCTACACAAACTCTTCTCTTTTGTCTCGTAAACTTTCAAATACACATAATTTATCGACCTTGTGATGTTGATGTTGACACGGATGGTGAATATGACCCGCTCCACCCCATACTAGAATCCGAAAAACAAGCACCATGAAATAAATCCGATAAGTAATTTTGTAAATCATCGGGGGAAAATCGGACAATTGACTTTGTTCCGAAGTCCAATTCTCCCCGATACGTCTCGTAAAACGCTTGATATATTGAAATAATCTTACTAGCCAATGATATTTTGACGTGGTCGCGGAGTTTTGGGTCAGGTATGACCCATGAACTTTGTTTTCGATACACCTCCTCAAAACTCGAGTTGAATTTGATGAAGCATTCCTTCACTTCTGACGATGACATTTCAGTCGTAAGATTCTCAGGTATTGATGTAACTACTTTGCTCCACCCTGTCCTCTCGTACTTTGACATGTACTCTTTCACCTTCATTTCGTGCTTTGAAATCCATTCGGATCCAAGTAGGAGCTTCAAGTTCGATTCCCTAACCTTCAAAACGACGTAGTTTAAGTTGTTCGCTAGGAACAAATAGGACAACCCTACGTCCTTATATAGTTGTGCTTTACCATCGAGTTTACATAGAAGGACAAGCACGAGCCACGTGAGTCGTACTACGATGGGGGAGGACGGAGAGTCCCCGTCCCCTGATGTAGGACTCAAGTAGCAAGACTCCGACAACATTTGTATTGACATAGGGGAGCAATCAACGACTATATCAGAAATCGCACCACTATAATCACCAAGGAAAACAAGATAGTTCATGACATATCGAGTTAACGGGTGAATTCCACCACCAAGAACCACCTTCGAGGAATCTTTTTGAACGGCGGTTTCAAACTCAGACAGCATAGCTCTAATGGCATCACCGAGCTTACCCAGTGATGCCATTGCCTGAGCTTTGACTACCGCCATTGAATCAAAGGTGAATATCGATTCGAGCTCAACCCAGAGCTCACAAATAATCTCATAGATATCTAAGACTCTAAACATTTTCTCCGGAGATAACTTCTTGAACTTCATCACCATTTCCGGGAACACGAACAGAGTAAGAGCACCATCATTAGCAATCTCTGAGAAACACGAATCTCTAATGTTTACAGAAGAAGAGAATACATAATCACAGAGAATTCGTTCTCCTCGAAACAGAGCATTGACAGCAATCTTTACAGAGCTCAACCAATTCTTGATTTTCATCTCCATTAATTCCCAATCCATTTTCTGAATTTGGTAATAATTCAATTTTTCAATCCCCAAGTAAAACAGAGTCTCATCGATGACTGATTTTCGATTAACTTTGTACAATTTTACGCATTCTCTTCCATAACCAGCACAAATCATACAATCAGCAATGGCTTTCAAATCAGCCATGACAGATTCCGAAACTTCGTCTTCCATAGATGATTTTGAAGCTCTTGATGACGACACCGTTTCATGATCAAGAAAGTAGCTACTACCCGATAAAATAGTGTAGAATTCTTTCTGGAGTCTCTTAATAGCAATTTGAATGAGATTATGAGCTCGAACGAGTAGTTTAGAGGTGGACTTATCTTTAATAACGAACTGCATCGCGTGTTGTAAATCGTTAACGGATTCAAGAAGGCGTTTGGCTTCTAAAGGGTTGTCGCGAAAGAGATTCGCGACTCTGTTATAAGAGGTAGAGGTAGAGACAAAGGACGCGTCGAGATCCCATTTCTTGATAATTGATTGAGAATTTTGTATTGTTTCTTCCATTAAAGATTCAGAAAAAGAGGTGGATGATGATGAATAATTATGTGAAGATGATTTTGATGATGAGAAAAAGGGAGTCTTCATTTGTAATTTGTTGTTTTTTCCAAGAAAGTTTTGTTGTTTCTTTCGAGAGAAATGAAGAGATGTGTAAAGGGAAAGAAGAGGGAAATACAGAGTAATGGGATTGTTTGAAAGGGGAAAGGATGGATATATATATACATAGTGATAATGTTAGAGAGACAAACCAAAATTTGAAGTTTATGAGTTCGAATTTCTAGTTTTTTAAGTTATTGGGTTGTTTTCAATTAGTAATTTATACATATTGGGTGATTTTTTTTTACTATACATTCAGAGTTTGAACAAAAATTACTAGGTTTGACCGAGCGCATTAACAACACATTAGTTTCACCTATCATCAAAGCTACCACTTACAAGTATCATATTTTTGTAAGTTTGCTATCGGAATTATCACGTGTTCACCAATTATTTATCAAAATACACCTCAGTTATAAGTTGTTTCCTTCTTCCTATTTGAAATAGAGATAAGTATTAAAAACACCATTAAACTTGACGTGAATTATTATTTTAGTCCCCTAACTATTGACAACCTTAAAAACACTCTTCTTAAGTCATTTGTCATCCACCTATGCGTATATGTGGAATTTTCTATTGATGTGGCGTACATATAGATATGAGTAAAAAAAAAAAAAGAAAAAAAACATTTAAGTAACTAAATGTTAAAATTTAGTAAAGAAGAATTTTTTTTTATTTTTTTTCTTTAACTCACTCCATCCACTGCCCAAGTACCCCAACCCCACCACCCACCTCCACAACCTCACCCCCAAATTTTTTAAAATTTTTAATTTTTAAAAATACTTTTTATCCAACACCATCGAGTACCTCGATTCCCCTCCTCCCTCAAAAAAAAATTACTTTTAAAATAAAAATATATTTTTTCTTATCCCACTCCTCTTCCATCCAAATTAAAATAAAATTAAAAGAATATTTTTGGAGATGGGCGGGTGGTGAGGTGTGAGGCTAGGGGTACTAGGTAGGGGATGATGAGGTGGGGTGATAAGAAAAAATAATTTTTAAAAAGAAAAAAAGTTATTTTATCTTCTTAAATTGCTAAATTCCTAACCTTTAATTGTTTAAATATTCTTTAAATATTTTTCTGTTACATATATCTATGTGTACGCCACGTCAACATAAAATTTCACATATACACACATATGGTATAAGAGGGGTGTTTTTAAATTCACTTAATCAAAAGGCTGTGAATAGTTGATGAACTAAAATAATAATTCATACCAAGGTTAGGGGTGTTTTTAATACTTATCTCATTTAAAATATCATCATTGTTCAAGTGGAAAAATGAAACTACTATAACTGAGATATATTTTAATTAACAGTTGATGATAGTTCAAAAAAAAAAACTTAAAACTCCATTAATGGAGGTTAGAAGCATACTGAATTACAGAGAGAAATCAGAAGGAAGAGAAGAGAAGAAATATTATTGAGCTGAATGATTCTACTGTTACATTGAATCTGGTCACTTTACATTGTAGCTTAATATCTATTTATAGACTGTAGTATTGTAACCACCTTCTTAACTAACTATAGAAGCTTCTAGAACATTCCTAACAACTTAACTAACTCACACCATACAGCTTGCTTAATGTTCAATGTTGATCAACACTCCCCCTCAAGCTTTATGGTTGAAACACATTCTTCATTCCAAGTTGACTCATTAAGCTGGTGTATTGAACCTTTCCCAAACCTTTAGTTAGTGGATCAGCTAGTTGGTCTTTAGTGTTTATGTGTTGAGTTTTCAGCATGCCTTGACAGATTCTTTCTCTAACAAAGTGACAATCAATGTCAAAGTGCTTTATTCTCTCATGAAAGATTGGGTTAGCTGCAATCTGAATAGCTGCCTTGCTATCACATATCATATTTACTGGTGTGGTTACCTTGACTCCCAACTCTTTGTATAGTCCAATCAACCAAGTTATTTCAGCTGTACATACTGCCATACTCCTGAACTCTGCTTCAGCTGAGCTCCTTGAAATTGTCTCCTGTTTCTTTGACTTCCAAGAAATTAGACCTTCTCCAAATTTCACCAAGTATCCTGTAACTGATCTCCTAGTTTCCATACATGCTCCCCAGTCAGAGTAAGGGTGGCAAACAGACCGGTTTTGGTCCGGTCCGGTAAGACCGGTACCGGTTGAACCGGTAAGGAACCGATCTTATAGGTACCGGAACCGGTACCGAAACGGAACCCGGATTTTTATCCGGTTGATCCGGTCCGGTAAGAATCGGTTCCGGTCCGGTTCAACGGTCAATTTGATTTTTTTTTTCTTTTTTAAAATGTGAACGTTAAGGAGCCGTTGGGCCCTTTTAGCCGTTGGGCTGGGGCCCAAAACGACTCCAAACAGCCCCCCCCCCCCCCCACCCCTCTCTACCCCTTAACACTATAAATATATCATATTTTTTCATTTAAATCACAAATTCACAAACTATTTCATCAATATCTTATAAAATCTCTTAATTTTCAATCTCTCATAAATTCATAATTATTATTTTGTGATATTGACTTGGAGTTCGAATTTCGGAGATTTATTTGAAGTAAAACGGAAGCTTCAATTGGCAATTTGGCATCTCTCAATTCCGGCTTTGGTTATACGTCTACTTTTACGTAGACGTTCGGTACATTCGTTCCAACTTTAATTTTTTATTTGTTTATTAATTAAGTTATTTTATTTTTTTGTTATATTATCTTTGCTTGTTTTTCATAATATTAATTATTTTAAACTTGAACATGAATTTTGAAAAATATAGTGGTAAAAGACCAATGTCGGAAAAAAATAATAATAGGGGAGGAGGAAGTAGTTCTAATTCTAAAAATTTGCCACCTCCTAGATTTAGAATTAATACTAATGATTATACTCATGTTGATGAAACTTCTTTTACACGAGACTCACGACCTACTCCCTCCGTCCCTTTTTACTTGTCCATATTTCCTTTTTTGGTTGTCCCTATTTAGTTGTCCATTTTGACAAATCAAGAAAGGACAACAAATTTTTTCCTATTATACCCTTATTTACACTTCTTGAAAATTGTAAAAGTGTATGTTGTTTCCCTCCAATTTATTTCACTTGAATTCAAAGAAGTAGTTGTAATTTTGAAGTGACAAGTTGTCATAAGGGTAAAATTGTAACTTCACTGTGCTAATCATTGTTGCCTTAATCTGTGTGCCATTTCTAAAGTGGACAACTAAAAAGGGACGGAGGGAGTATTGAATTTAATTCCGAAAATGAAGTAGATCATGAAACTTTAAATAGATGTTTTACTAATTTTGAGGAAGAATTAGATGAGGAAGTAGAAATAAATGAGGAAGATGATGAGACCCCTACCCCTACTAGTCCGGCTACCGAATTACCGGAACAAGATGAAGTCCCCTCTTTACCTACTTTTTCAAAGACCGTTGTACGTGTTAAAAGATCTTTAGTATGGAAATTTTTGGTACAAAATGAGGAAAAAACTACTGTTACTTGCACGAAATGTAAATTGATCATGAAACATGTAACTACGGGTACACAAGGGGGAACGGGACGACTAAGAACACATTTGAGAAAATGTAATAAAGAATTTGCTCGCCTAGATGATATAGAAAGGGCTAATAGAAATGGAATACCTCAACCTGAAAATTCTATGGGAGCTGGAGGTTCTAATATGGTTCAAAGTGTATTAAATATGACTAACTCGGCTAGCCGAAGCACACACCGCACATATAGTAAAGAAAAAGATCGTAGAGAATTAGCTAAAATGGTTGCTGTTTGTGGTTTGCCTTTTTCATTTCCTTCACATCCTGGTTTTATTCAGTATATTCGGAAATTGTATAACCCAGATTATGAAGGTATTCCAAGAAGTACAATTAAAAGTGATCTTTTTAAATATCAAAAAGAATATTGTCATTTTCTTCGTTGTTTATTTGTTTATTATGATGGTAGATTATCTATTACTTCTGATATGGGACGTAGTCCTAATGGTAATGATTATTTTACAATTACTGTCCATTGGATTGACCATGAATGGAACATGCAAAAACGAATATTAGGATATAAATATGTTGAAGAAACTAAAACTGGTGCTTATATAGCAACAAAAATAGGCCTTGTTTTACAATTTTATGGAATATGTGATAAAATAATGAGTGTCACTTTAGATAATGCTTCTAATAATTTGAAAGCAATTGATTATTTAAAATGTAGACTTTGTCCAATTGATAATGATTCTTTTCATATTAAGTGTGCCGCACATGTGTATAATTTGATAGTAAAAGATGATATTTCTCAATTTGGAATTTCTTGTGAAAAAATTAGACTTGCTTGTAATTGGATTTTTAAAGCTAAAATAAAAGCTAGAATTACAGAATTTAAAAATCGTTGTAAAGAATGTGGACTTGAATATAGAAAAGTTCCAAAAGAAGTATGCACTAGATGGAATTCTTTATTTGAAATGCTTCAAGTTGCTTATATTTATCAAGAGCCGGTACAATTAGTTTTTAATGCTCATAATGCGGACCCGAATTTGAGAATTGGCTATGAAGATTGGGAAAATACAAAAGAACTTATTGAATTTTTAAGTGTTTTTTATAAAGCAACAAATGCTGCTTCTGGTCAATATTATCCAACTATTTCTTCTGTTTTAGTAAATATTTGTGCTATTTCATCTGAATTTGCAAAATATAAAGGAAAAGATCGATTTGAAAATTCCCTTGCTTTTATGATTGAAAAATTCAAAAAATATTTTTTCCCTATTTCTCAAATCTATTTGACTGCTACTACTTTCAACCCAAATTACAAATTAAAAGGTGTTGAAAGAATGGTTGAAAAGATTTATGCAAATTTAGAAATTAGAGATGATGAAACTCCTAGTGTTGAAGATTGTAAAAGTAGCATATATATAAAAGCTAGAGAGTTATATAATACATATAAATCTATGGAAAAAAATATTCCAATAGTTGAACCTCCATCTTGTAAACCTAGAAGCGATGATACGGATGATTGGATGGATGATTATCTTGAACTTGAATCATCTACTAATAATGATTTTGATTTATATTTCAATCAGGCACGGGAAAAGATTAGACATGAAGAAGGACAACTTCAAGCTCCAATATTAGTATGGTGGAAGAATCGTGAAAATCAATTTCCGACCCTTGCTAGGATTGTTCGAGATGTGCTAGCGATTCAAGCATCATCGGTCGCTTCGGAGCAAGCCTTTAGTGCGGCGAGATTTATGATTGGAGATCATCGATATTCATTAGCAAAGGATAGTTTGGAAATATCTGTATTGTTTCGAGATTGGGTCAATGCCAAAAGAAGAAATACCGGACTACCACAATTAAATAGCCAAATAGAAGACGAAATAGATGAAATATTTGGTGATAATAGTGATGATGGTATGGAAGCAATGGAAGAAGAACGACAAATACAAGTTCCAAAAAATGTTTCTTTTGAAATGATACAAAAGTTACGAAAAGATTTTAAAAAGAGTTTCAATTGTTAGTACAATAATTAATATTCAATACCTAGATTATGTACTCTTTGTCTCTTTCTAATATTTGTATTGTACAATTTATTTATTTGAATAAATATACGGCTATTCGCCTTGATTTTCTTTTAAAATTGTCTCTTATATTTAATCCAAGTCATTTTAGAAATTTAATTTTCAACTATTTTAATATTAGTTTAAAGTTTAAACTTTAATATAAAATTGAATTTTAAGATTTAAACTTTAAATTCAATATAAACTTTAAAGTCAATTTTAAACTTTAAATTCAATATAAAGTTATAAACTTTAAAATTTAAAGTCAATTTTAAAGTTTAAAGTTTAAAGTTTAAACTTAAATTTTAAAGTAACTTTAAAGTTTAAAGTTTTAAATTGAAGTTTTTTAATAATATAGTTTTATTAATTAATAATATAATATTATATAATAATTAAAGTTAATAAAAAAAAATAAAAAATTACCGGTACAAAATGATCCGGTAAGAACCGGTTCCGGTCCGGTCCAAACCGGTTCCAATCCGGTAACTAAGGGACCGGATGGAACCTTTGGAAAATTCCGGTAAAACCGGTTCCGGTAAGACCCGATTCCGGTAACAAAATCCGGTAACGAGGACCGGTTCCGGTAAAACCGGTCCTGTTGATCCGGTCCTGTCCGTTTGCCAGCCTTAAGTCAGAGTCACAGTAAGTTGTAAGTTTAGTAGTGTCTTCTGCAGGCATTAACAGGCCTAATTCAAGTGCTTCTTTGATGTATCTGACTACTCTAAGAGCTGCATTCATGTGTGACTGTTTAGGACAATGCATGAATTGACTCAAGACTTGTACTGAGAATGCAATATTTGGTCTTGTCATAGTCAGATACAAGAGCCTTCCCACTAGCCTTTGATACTTTGTAGTGTCTGTTAGTATGTTGTCACCTTCAGCTATCCCTTCATTGACATGCTCATCATATTGAATTGATGTGAACTTTTGATTCATTTCTAAAGGTGTGCAGGCTGGTTTTGCTCCCCCTAGGCCATACTTAAATATCAATTCGAATGCATATTTCCTTTGTGACATGAGTACGCCTTTGTTAGACCTGGAGAACTCAATTCCTAGAAAGAACTTTAACTCTCCCAAATCCTTCATCTTGAACTTCTTCTGAATGTCTAGTCTAGTGTCACCCAGGAGTTGTTGATTGTTTCCAATGATGAACAAATCATCTACATAAACCAACACCACAACAATATCATTTCCAGTGTGCTTAGTATATAGTGAATAGTCATAATGACTTTGCTTGAACCCCATATCTACCAAGGCTTCAGTTAGCTTTATATTCCATTGTCTTGGTGGCTGCTTGAGTCCATATAAGGACTTGTGTAGTTTGCAGACCTTGTGAGTCTCCCCCTGTCTGGAAAACCCACTAGGAATAACCATATAGACCTCCTCAAGAAGATCACCATTGAAGAAGGCATTATGAACATCCATCTGATAGATATACCAACCCCTGGATGCAGCAAGGGCCACAATAGATCTAACAGCCACCATCTTAGCAACAAGACTGAAAGTCTCTCCATAGTCAAGGCCTTCCTTCTGGCTAAAACCCTGTGCAACCAATCTTGCTTTAAATCTTTCCACATCCCCTGAGGAAAGGTATTTGATCTTGAAAATCCACCTACAATCAATGGGCTTCTTTCCGGGAGGGAGATCCACTATACTCCATGTGTTGTTGCTTTCTAATGCATCTATCTCCAGCTGCATTGCCTTAACCCAAGCAGGATCAGTAACAACCTGTTGAAATGACACAGGCTTACACAAAGCTGAGTAGGCTTGAAGAACATGTTGATAGGACTGAGATAAATGAGTGTATGAAAAATGATCAGCTATAGGATAAGAACATGTATTTCCTTTGGGCTGAGTGACAAAATCCTGCAGTCAGAGAGGAGGCCTGCTAATCCTGCTAGACTTTCTAGTGGAAACATGTAAATAAGCAGGTGGTGATTGGACTGGAGCCACTGGAGTCACTGGATAAGGCTCACCATTAACAGAAACATCAGCTAGTGAGACACTTGTAGAGTCATCTGGTGGTATTAGAAGATCCAGGACTGGAACATAGGATTTGATGATTCTTGTCATGCTTGAAAGGGAAAAGGTGTTCTTGAAACACCACATGTCTGCTTACAAAAAATGACTTAGCATGGAGATCAAATAAGATATAACATTTCTGTGTTGAAGAGTACCGCATAAATACAACTGAGATGGCTCTAGAGGAAAACTTGTGCAACACTTTAGGACATGTAGCATAGCAAAGACAGCCAAACAACCTGAGATGTGACAAAGATGGATGATGCATATAAAGCCTCTCATATGGAGTTTGAAGCCCAAGTATTCTTGAAGGTAGCCTGTTCAAAATATAGACAACAGTAGACACACATTCACCCTAGTACCTGAGTGGGATAGCAGCCTGAAAAATAATAGACCTAGCTATATTTAAAATGGTCCTGTGTTTCCTTTCAACTACACCATTTTGCTGAAGTGTGTACGCACAAGAGGATTGATGGGCAATGCCAAGTTAACTTAATAGAGCCTGAAAGTTGTGACTAAAAAACTCAGAGCCATTGTCTGTTCTCAAAGTTTTAACACTGGTTGAGAATACATTTTTAACTTGAGTAAGAAACTGTTTCAGTACAAATATGGAGTCAGCTTTGGAGTTTATAAAAAAAATCCAAGTATATCTGCTATAGTCATCTACAACTATAACAAAAAACCTTTTTTTCATTATAAGTAGGGACTCTGTAAGGTCCCCAAATATCACAATGCAATAGTTCAAAAACAGTGCTGGACATAGTAGTGCTTAATGGAAATGAAATTTTTGTGTGCTTGGCAACAGGACACACTATACAATGGAATGATCCTTTCCATCTAAGGACCTAAGAGACTCATGTTTCTTTATTATGTCAAGAGGTGCATGACCTAACCTCTTGTTCCATACATCAACTGAATCAGAAGTAACAGGTACAACAGTAGACTTAGTAACAGACTTATCAAAGTTTTTGTCACTAGGACTCCTACTACTATTCACCAGCTTCTTTGGAGCTTGAGTTGGTCCTCCTCCTTTTAGTATGTAGAGTCCATGTTGTTCTTTACCAATCCCTTTCACCTGACCATTTGAGAGATCTTTAAACATACAAAAGTCAGGAAAGAATGCTACCAATGCAATTAAGTTCCTTAGTGATCTTGGACACTGATAGTAAGTTAACTCTGAAGTCAGGAAGGTATAGGACATTTGATTAGGTAAGTAAACCTTATTGTGTGCATCAGTAATAGATACAATACTAGTGTCTAATGTGTCAAGATCTGAGGTGATGTGATGAGTAGCTCCAGTATCTACTACCCATTCACCTGCATCATATGAACACAAAAGAGCAAAAGTATGTATACCTGCATCTACAGAGGCCACCTTGGCAGAAGATTCTCCTGTGCTATCACCTTCAGTCTTGGATAATAGCTGGAGAATTTGCTGATATTGATCCTGAGTGAAGAATCCTCCAAGAGTTTGAGCTGTAGTTGAATTGATTCTTGACTCAGTGCCGAGAAGTGTTTCAACCTGATTAGCATAAGCTCCAGTAGTCAGGCCTTTCCTCTTTGACTTGAAGTCAGCTGGATAACCAACAATTTTGTAGCATTGTTCCTTGGAGTGACCCTTGCATCCACAATGATCACATTGTAATAAGTGCCTCCTATTCTTGTAACTACCAGATGAACTTGCACCACTACTATAACCTCCACTAGCACTTGATGCATTGCTAGAAAGTCCTCTTTTGAATGAGCTGGAACTTGTGTGAGAAGTTGAATTCATATTACTGTACATGGCTGTGCCTTCAATTGAACCAGGTCCTAAGTTAAGTGAACTAGTATTTGCTAGGCTTCTCTGATACTCTTGGTCCATGAGGAGAGCATAAGCTTTGTTCAAAGTAGGAACCAGACTTATCATGAGAATTTGACTTCTAGGTGGTGAATATGACTCATTAAGGCCCATAAGAAACTGAAGAAGTCTCTAGTACTCATAATGTTCACCAAACTTCCTTGATTCTGGACAAGGACATGAGGGACAGGGTATGAAAGCATCATATTCATCCCAGAGATCTCTCAGATTGGAGAAGTAGTCAGCATTTGACATTGTACCTTGGATGAGAGTGTGAATTTCCCTGTGTAGATGAAATATCCTAGATCCATTCACAGTATCAAACCTTTCTCTCAGATCCAGCCATACCTTACGAGCATCAGATGCATAGACAACTGAACTTAGCAGTCCAGGTTGAACAACATTCATGATCCAGGATAAGACTACATCATTACATTTTTCTCACTGATCATGTAATATTGGTTTAAACATGGATTTAGGAAATCTTCCATCAATAAATCCTAATTTGCTTCGTCCTACAAGTCCAATTCTAAACGATCTACTCCACAGTGCATAGTTCTCAGATCCAGTTAATTGAAGGGAAATCAAAGAGCTACCTGGAGTGTCTGTATGTTGTAAAAAGAGAGGATGATTGCGATCGATAACTGGAAATGAAGCCAATGGGTGTAACCCCAGTACTTGTGCCTTCAGCAGTTGATTCAATTGCCATTTGTATAAGCTAGGTCATAGTTGAATTCATCCTTTGATGCTTCCTTGTGAGTCACCTTTGAACACGGATGAACTCTGAGCATCCAGTGGTGAAAGTTACAACAGAATTAGTCTTTGATCAACTACTTTGATACCATGAAAACTCCATTAATGGAGGTTAGAAGCATACTAAATTATAGAGAGAAATCAGAAGGAAGAGAAAAGAAGAAATATTATTGAGCTGAATGATTCTACTGCTACATTGAATCTGGTCACTTTACATTATAGCTTGATGTGCCGCAAAATCGTGGCACATTTGATACTTAATAACTATGAACTAATACTGGAATTAAGTGATATTTTGGGATTATTTGATGGTTTTGTTAAATGTGTAGGCAGAATCTGGGTTGTACAGAAAAAGAAGCAGAACTGATGTTGGCCCGAGTGAAGTTCACGGCCAACCTCACGAACCGTTAACTTTGTTATGGTCCGTGGTTGAGCTCGTGAAAGTGGGCCTGAACTGGGCCTTGTGAAGATGAAGAGCAAGAATTCAAGTGAAGATCACAGAGGTTTATACGGGCCGTTGTTATTATCACGAACCGTGGTACCTACCGTGAAGCTGAACCAGTATAAAAGCAAGAAAGAGTTGAAATAAGGTTTGAAAACAAAATGAAGACCACAGGTGACTTCACGGGCCGTGGTACTCACTACGGACCGTGGTGTCTCTCGTGGTACATTTTCCAGTGACCAAGTTTGAAGACCCACTCTGGGGAAGATCCAAGGCAAGACCACGGAGGGCTTCACGGTTCGTGAATCCCTTGACGGATCGTGGTAGTGGCCGTGACAAGGCCCGACAACTCAGTCTTAACTTGATTAGGACTCATTTTAAATATTCTATTTTGAATTACTTTAGGTCGTTTTGTGAATCATTATTGATTATCTGACGTTACACAACTAGGAACAGAAGAAAAACTTGAGTTTTAGATTTTGGATTCAGATTATTGTCATCGGTGGGACATTGTTCATTTTGATCTTGAGATTGTCAAGTGGTTGTTGATTTATCGATTATTTTTGTAAGTAATTCTTAATATGTTTTCATTATCTATTAATGATTCTTTGCATAAGAACATGAGTGGCTAAACGTCATGACTGGGTGTGTGGGATCTATGATGCTATTCTAGTTGCGATTCCGTAGAATGAGTAAACCGGCAATCTTTGTTTACAACTTGTAGTTTACAACTTTCATTATCATTTTAGGCTATTGAGTGCACGCTTTAGACAGGCATGTATCTGGTGTTTGTTCGAGAGAAAAGCATCAGTTGGGAAAAAGCTAAACTAAGTTTACGAATTGGAGTTAAAGTCAGATTTCGAGAGAAAGGATCTTTAACACCGTATTAAATTAAGCGAAGTCCAACATCGATAACACTTTAAGTTCGAGAGAATTAGAGTGGGTATTATCTAATTAAGCTGAGAAGCGTTAGATTTATTTAAATCGCAAAGAGTCTGTAAACATTGATTTACTTGACACTCAATTTACGGAAGAGCGTTATAATCGATGTCACAGTGAACACAAAACCTGGTTTCTTTAAATTGATTGAATCAACTTACAACGAGATCTTTTGTGAACCATGTAACTAAGTTTTAACTGGAAGTACTTGCTGATAGAATACTTTTCAATTAAACCCAATTTTACTTTTCTTGTTAATTGTTTAGGAAATAGTAACGACAATTGAGTAACTGCAATAGTGAAACTTTATCTGTAAAGAAATTCTCTGTGGGATCGACCTCAACTCTAGTTGAGTTCTGTAAATTGACAACGACTGTTTACACTCCTTATTGGAGTGTAAGTTTGGACGTAATATCTATTTATAGACTGTAGTATTGTAACTACCTTCTTAACTAACTATGGAAGCTTCTAGAACATTCCTAGCAACTTAACTAACTAAAACACATTATAGTTTAAACAAATTTTTTTTAAAAAACTTAATTACTATATATATAAAAGAGGGGCAACAACAAAGGTTGACTGAGAATCGAAGATGAAAAGGGGTGATATCATATTTTTATGTTGGAGTGATTTTTTTAAAAATAAATAAATAAAGAAGAACTCATAAAAAATGATACCGTCATAAATATTTTTTAGATAATCAAAATTGATATAATAGAGATTTCACAGCACTATGTTTCTTATAAGAGTTTGTCTATTTTTTTATCATTTTTTTTTTGGTAAGTAAACATTTTATTTACCAAGTGAACGTTACAAAGCAAAATTAGCCGGTATGGACATAAGGTCCATCCTTGCTAAACCAACATTTCATAACTGCTAGCTATGTCTATGGATAATTATTCAAATTGCATAATCTAGTAGCTATTCTAGGATACCTTATACCTCTCCCATGAATGTCTTGAATTTTCTGTCTGATCAAGAAACCTGTTGCCTGCTGCTTTTGTTGAAAGATCCTAGCATTACGCTCTAACCATATATGATAAATGGTGCTGGCCATTGCTATTCTATATACAAGTGTCCTACTGCTTTTTCCTTTCATGTATTTTACTGCCCTTTGAATCTCATTAATCCAGTTCATTGCACTTCTTGTTATGCCTTGCCACTGTTGTATACCCCTCCACACCTCTGCTGCATATGCTCATTGAAAAAACATATGGTCATGATCTTCATCCACTAGTTGACATAAGGTACAAGTTAGCACTTGCAGAACTCCCCATTTTGCCAATCTGTCTTTTGTTGCAAGTCTTCCATTCACTGCCAGATACATGATAAATAACCATTTAGGAGCTCCAAAGTTTGTCCAAACTAGTGATCTCCACTCTACCTTCTCCTTTGTACCTCTCATCTGCCAATATATATTACTTATGTTGTAATGTGTCATGTTTCTTATGTCTTCCTCAGTGAACCCTGCCTCTTGTAAATATTTTGCAGCCTTCAGGATCCTTTGTACCACCCAAGAGGCTTATTGAGCCTGTATGTTCCAAATACCTATTTTCCCATAGTAACTATGTATCTAGACAACCCATAACTTGTTTTTTTTTCTGGCATAAGTTCCACAACAACTTACCTATTGTTGCTTTGTTCCATGTATATATATCAAGAAAATTCATTCCACCACTTGCTTTTGGCCAACACAATTTGTCCCATGCAACTAAAGCTTTCCTAGATGTCTCAATATTCCCTGTCCATAAGAATCTTCTGCACATATTCTCCACTGCTTGAATAACTTTCTTTGGAAAAGCAAAAATCTGAGCCCAAAACATTTGAATTGCATACAAAACACTCTTGATGAGTTGAGCTCTACCTGCATATGATAAGAGCTTTGTTGTCCAGCTTGTGATCCTACTCAACATCCTGTCCAGTAAAGGTTTACATTGCACTATGGAAACTCTTTTAGTACTCAATGGCACTCCAAGGTACCTAAATGGTAGATCACCTTTCACATATTGTAACTCTTGTAAGATTTCCTCTTGCTACTCATGTTTTACTCCTCCAAAGTAAACACTACTCTTTTCCACATTTGTAACCAGACCAGAAGCCTTAGAGAACATCATAAAATAATTATTGTTACACACTACTGATTTTAGGTCACCTCTGCAGAACATCAGCAAAACTCAACTGTACTATTTTCTGCTTCTTGCATCTAGGATGGTAGTGAAACTCAGGTTTTTGCTGCAAGGTCTTTAAAATTCTGGTCAAATAATCCATGGCTAGCACAAATAAATCAGGAGACATTGGATCTCCTTGTCTTACTCCCCTCTTTGCCTTAAAAGGTTTTGTGTTGTGTCCATTTACCTGGATAGAATAAGTGACTGTGGTGACACATTGCATAATCCATTGTATGACTTTAGCTGGCATTTGAACCTCTTCCAATATCTGCTCCAAGAATGTCCATTCCAAGGAATCATATGCTTTTCTCATGTCTACTTTTACCATACATCTCCTGGAAATTCCTTGTCTACTATATCCTTTGACCAATTCATGACTTAATATCACATTATCATTCAAAGCCCTCCCTAGCACAAAAGCTGACTGATTTGGATCCACTAATGTTTCCATAACATGTTTTAGCCTTGCAGTAATGACTTTAGCTATGATTTTATATAATGTTGAGCAGCAGGAAATTGGCCTGTACTCACTGATTTTGGTTGGATTCTGCACCTTAGGAATGAGAGTTACATTTGTACAATTGATTGCCTTGTACATTTCCCCTATATTAAAGAATCCTAGAATAACTTTAACTATCTCCTCCCCCACCACTGGCCAAGCTTTCTTGAAAATAACAGTATTAAGTTCATCCTTCCCCGGTGCTTTAAGATCATTTATCCCCTGTAGAGCAGATTCCACTTCCTTTCTTGTAACTGGAGCTGCTAATTTCAATTGTTGCTCTCTTTTAAGCTTTCCACCTTCCTTCATTATTTGTTTATCCACACTCGGCAACCTAGTTGCATTCTGACCAAGCAGTTCCTGATAAAAGGTAATAGCTTCCTTTTCAATTGCCTCCTGAGTATGTACACTTGTACCTGCAACATTTGTAAGGCTAGATATAGTATTATGTGCCAGCCTGTTCTTCATGTGACCAAAGAAATAACTTGTATTTGCATCTCCTAGACTCAACCATTGGACCCTTGACTTTTGCCTCATAGCACTCTCCTCAATCAAATTCCATTTCTCCAGTTGTTGTTTTAATGCCTTTTCTTGATCTTTATTAGCTTGCACATGCCTGTGATCTATCATGTCATGTTGGATTTGTTGCAGTTGTGTTCTAATACTTTGAATCTTGTCTCTAACTCCTCTGAATTCTGTATTATTCAACACTTTGATGACTCTGATAACCCTTTTGAGTTTCCTCCATACTTCTTTCATGCTCCCTTTATTCTCTCCTTGCCATGCTTGCTTTACTAAAGGTAGAAATCTTTCATGCTCTGCAATATAATTAAAGAATCTGAAAGCTTTATACTTCTTGTGGCTACCTCATCTAATACCATCTTCAAAGGAGAGTGGTCAGACACCCCTGATCTGAGTATAGTAACCTCCATAGTTGGCATTTGTATCATCCAATCTACATTCACTAAATCCCTGTCTATCCTACTAAAAGTGTGACCATTCGACCAAGTGTAACTGCCCCCAACTGTCTTCAACTCATGCATACCAGTGTCACTTAGGAATTCATTGAAATCTTTTACTTCTATATCTTGTACTTGACTACCTTGTGATCTGTCTTCAGCTAGCAATATTGCATTATAATCTCCCATGGACAATACGGGACCTTGAGCTGTAGCAACCAATCCCCTTAGATCCTCCCACAATCCCAATCTATCATGAATGGTATGTAATCCATAAATTGCCACAAACACAAATGCTATTCCTTAACTTTTATGTTAGTTTGTATGTACTGAGTAGTCTTACTTCCCACTACACAGTCCACATACTTAGGATCCCATAATATCCAAATTCTACCCTTAGTAGTATAAGCATAGTTCCCCTCATATCTCCATCCTGGTGCAACTTTCTGAATTATTTTATTAGCTAATCCTTCATTTATTTTATGCTCTAGTATAGCTATAATACTAACATTATTTTCCCTCATAAACAACTTTAATTCCTTCTGTTTATAAGGTTTATTTAGTCCTCTAATGTTCCAGGTGACTAGCTGCATGAGCTCTTATGTTCATTCCATTACCTTCACCCTCCTTGTGCATATGCTGGCAACCCCCCAGACTTGTGCTTCCTTGATCATACACATGTATAGTATCAAACCTATTATGCATCATCATCTGCATATCATGTGGTTTACTTGTGCTTCTTCCTGCTGCTTTTGATGGTGTTTGCTTCCATGTCTCCCCTCGAGGTGTTGCTACTTGTTCCTTAATTTCTGGTACCTTTGCCTCCCCTATTGTACTAGCAGCCATCTTAGGTTGCCATTTAGTTACTTTCCTTGCCTGAACTTTTCCCACTTCTTTTCCATGGCATTTATGCCCCACTTGCATGCATTTAGCACAATACTCTGGTACCCATTCATATTGTACTTCTTGTTCAAATACTCTTCCATTGGGTTCTTCAACTTTTAACTTTCTAGGCAATTCCTTGGCCACATCCATTTCAATCAGTATTCGAGCAAAAGATATTCGATCAACTTTAGTAGTGCATTCATCTGCATATAATGGTTCTCCTAAACCACTACTAATCCTGCTCAAGGAATCCATACTCCAACAACTCAGAGGCAAATTTGGGTATTTCACCCAAATTGGTACTGTCTGTAAGACTTCTTTGTTAAAATCAAATTCAGGACTCCAAACCTTCACAATGATAGGTCGATTATTTAGCATATGTGGTCCTGAATACAACACTTCATTTCTATCATCCATATTAGCAAATCGCACTAAGAAATATTCGTCATTATGGTAATACACCTTAGGCTTACTCACAGTATTAACTTGTAAAGCTATGTGCCTTTCCATTGCAGCTATGGTAGGTGATTCCCCAACAACATAGAGAATGAGGGCTTGCTTCCACTCCTCTGTTGCTTTGTCAATTTCTTCCTTCTTCAACTCAATTACTTTTTCTCCATTCTTCATGACAAGAGTTATATAGCTCAGATTCATCCCTTTAGCTGACAGCCTATTTGAGTTGAAGAAATTTACCCATTTCTTTTCCGGCTCTGCTTCCTTTGGGTCTTGTATGTCACTGCCTTGACTACTCCTTATTTCACCTTGAGATTCTTTGTCGCCATTTGCTTCCTTTTGTGTTGTTCCAATAGTGTTTGTGGTCACCTCCTTCGTTGGAAGAGGTGGCCACTGTTCCATTGAATCCTGCCCAGCCCTATCCTCCATTCGTATTTTACATTTTTTATCCCTCTCCTTAAATGAAACATACAAATAAGAGAAAAACAAAAAGTGCCACATGAAGTTGTCTCGAATTTTCAAAAAGACACCTTGACTATACGGGCGTCCTATTATCCCCCTAAACAATTTCGAACTTATATTATTACATCATTTTTCGATCAGTTTCAAATTTTAAAAAACAAGTGTTATCATACACCAATCATTAAGTGACACGTGTTAATTTAATTTGAAATATAATTTTTCTTCATTTTAAGTTTTTCTTTATTTCTCTCTTTCTCTTTATCTTACTTTTTAACTTATTTTAATTTTAATTTCATTTTAAATTCTACTTCATCTTTCACCCTCCTTTTCAAATATAAAAATAAGTCATTTTTAAAAAAAAATGATCAATATTAAAAAGTATGAGACATAAAAAAGGAGATAGTAGATATTAATTATAAACTTTGTAATTTAATGTAAATTTGGGTATTCTTTAAATATGTTATTTTTATTTTTGAAAATAGCCGAATTAAGAACAAAAATCGAATGGTCTTGATCCGCGTAAACTAAGATAGCGTTTGATTATAATTTATTTCTTTTAAAAAAAAGTATATTTAAGTGAATTTCAAAATGTGTTTGATCATAATTTTTTTAAAACACATCACAACATTTTATTTTATTTTTGAAAACACATGTAACATAACTTATACCCATAAGTTCTAAAAATTATCAAAAATATACAATCGTATTAAGAAAATATACTTGTTAATCCCAAATTATGCAAAAGCCTTCATTCGATATTCATTATCATCATCAAAAACCATAATCCTATATACAAATAAGTTTAGCACGAAATTATCATTTTTATAATGAAATAGATAATACATTACATAACGTGATATTTCAATAAAATTGCTAATAACACAATTACTAGCTTCTATAATTTGTTAAATTATAAGTAATTACGAATATCCATTAGTATAAATAAATAAATAAATAGATAACAATGACAGGAGATGAGAGATCTCATATATTAGCAAGAATTTACAAATCTGGAAAAAATAATTATATATTACAAGCAAATATTATTCAATGTTGGATATGAAAGAAATCATATATTGACAAACATTTACAAATCCGAAGAAAAATTTATATGTTACAAGCAAATATTATTTAATGTAGGAGATAAATGACCTCATATATCGACGAAGGCTTACAAATTTGAAGAAATGTTTATACAAATCAAACAAAACAAATTTGAAGTACGTAATACATATATTTTTTAAATATAAAATATAAAAGTTTGAAGTCAGTTTTAAAATTTAAAACAAAACCTATAATTATATCCTAGCGCAAAAATATAAGTTTGAAACAGATTTTGATAATTCAAAACTAGTCTCCAAAGAAATCTTTCAATATTTATGGCCAAACTGATATTTGACCAAACTTTTTTTTTAACAAATACTTTTAAAATTTATGGCCAAATGAGTCCTGAATCTCAATATCTAACCATTCTTTTTAAAAGAGAATTTATCTTTATGACAAAATAACTTTAATTTATATTTTTGACATTAAATATTTTAGCTAAAATAATTTTTGGATTACTATGTTAATATTATATTATTTATTGTTGTTGTTATTATTATTATTATTATTATTATTATTATTATTGTTGTTGTTGTTGTTGTTGTTGTTGTTGTTATTGTTGTTGTTGTTGTTGTTGTTGTTATTGTTATTGTTATTATTATTATTGTTATTATTATTGTTATTATTATTATTATTATAATTATTATTATTATAATTACCATTATCATTATCATTATCATTATCATTATCATTATCATTATTATTATTATTATTATTATTATCATTATCATTATCATTATCATTATCATTATCATTATCATTATTATTATTATTATTATTATTATTATTATTATTATTATTATTATTATTATTATTATTATTATTATTATTATTATTATTATTATTATTATTATTTAGTCTTCTTTGGATATCGTTACTATTTTACTAATTAGTATTTTTTTTTCCCTTCAATATTTTAATTCTTGTATTTCTTTAGACTGTTCTGAAAAGTATTTTCATCACAAAAGGTATTGAAAACAGTTTTTTTATCCCATGAAAATAAAAAAAATAAAAAAAGATATCTACATATACCTCATATTCTTGAAGCTCGTTTATAAAATTATACAAAATATACTATTATTATTATTATTATTATTATATTTATATTTTTTCTTTTGGACAAGAATATAATTTGGATTTAATGGTTGAGGATATTGCCGACCGAATTGCTATTTTATGAAGATTACAATGATCTTTTAACTCGTCAAAATAAATATTTAAGGAAATTGAGTGTGACAATTCCAATTGACCTATCTTATGTCTAAAAAAAGGCAAAATTTGTTGTCGTGTGGAGCCAAATGCCAATGAAATTGCATTGTTTTTGCTATGCTACTCATAGTATGGGGGTTTGGAAACTAGGTCAAAGAGTCATGATGTTATCAATATTAACGCGGAATCAAGATGTCAAAAATGCCAAAAAAAAATTATTTTTATTTTTTTAAGCAAATGTTTCCAAATATTACGCTCTTGTTTGATCATAGATTCTAAAGTTGAAAATTAAAAATTTGAGTTATTGAAGTTGCCATTTTTGAAATTTGACGTTGTGTTTGGACATGCATTATATTTTGAAAAGATTTGAAGTTTTTGAGTACAAGTAGTGGCAGAGGAAGGAATTTAGCAAAGGAAGTGCAAATTTTCTTCCCAGTTGTGTAAAAGATCTGCAAAAAATTATATATATACTCATAATACCTAACATTTAAGTAGCTATTTACACCACATAATTATACGGCGAAGGACATGCATCAAATCACCCTTCGCCTAAGGTGGCTCCGTCCATGAGTGGAAGTCAAACCGTTTTTAGGAATATGAAAATATTTGAAGATCAAATTTTTAAAATTTAATCAAATTTCATGGTCATACATAAAATTGAAGATAAATTTTCAAAATCTTAATCAAAAGCTAGCTACATATATTTGGAAATCGAGATTTGAATTCACACTGAAATTAATTATTTGATCAATATATTTAGGATCCTACTATTTTTTTTTTTTATGTACATAACTATTTTTTAAAAATTTCCCACTCGATGTGCACTTGCTAAAAAGGTAAGCTGTTTGTTACATTATGGCTGTCAATTTGAGAATCATCTTATTTTAGGCAGTCATTAATAGTACAAATGTGTGAAAATTAGACTTGGAGTGTGTCAAAAATCCTTTAAGAGTAATATTCTAGAAATACAAATTAAAATGAAGAAAGTTTCTTGTAAGATTGGTGTGAAATGGTCCTTTAAAGTATGGGTTTATAGATCCATTTGGTTATTAATGTATAAACATGATGGAGAAAGTTTTTAATCTATACGAAAAGTAAATCGTTATAGTATTAAGCCATATTAATTAAGATAATTGCTACTTTTGTAATAAAAATAACGGAAAAAGGATCAAATATATTCTTGTACTATTAGAAATTAGGAATGTTCGGAATCGAACTGTAACCGATAAGTTAGCAAAATCGACTTATTGGTATTGAGTTATCGAATAAACAATTCGGGAACGGATTGAAATCTTATAATTAACCGCTTATTGATGTGAGGGCGGATTGTTCAATTTCCTTATCGGGTAAACCGTTAACCCATTAAGAGTTACTATATTTACTTTTTATTCTAGGTATGTTAGACTCATTTAATATTTACCATAATATATAAGAGTAATTATATATTTTCCCTCTATTAGTCCTAACTCCGCTAAAGCCGTAAAACCATGAAAATCAACTTACTTTTCTATAATTTTCTATTTTTCTTTGAAGAATAGAGAGCAAGTCAGCAAACTCAAAAAATGGCACCGAGGATATGTACATGAAAAAAATACAGCAACTTATTGAGTCATTGGCAAAGATGCTTCCATTGGACAATGAAAATAAGACAACTAGTTGACAATCTGGATCAATTTATCCATTCGATCTTGTTATTGCTTAAAAGTCATCCTTTTTGTAAGGTGTGTTCATCACAAAAAAAAGTATCATAGAAATTAGAGGTTGTTAGTTCAAGAGTATCAAGGTCTAAGTGTTACCCTTATATGTTCAAGAGTCAAATTTTATATGATACATTATTATTTTATTCTTGAATGCTTTCTTTGGATGGATAGGAAAATATTATTTGTAGTATTCCTTTTAGATAATTCAAAATTCTTGAACTAAAAATATTAGTATACTATTCTTATTAGTATTTGAATATACTCTTATTCCTAACTTGTGGTCAGTATGGTGTAGCCCTAACTAACTATAAGAGGAGTCATATATTATTTCTTCTACAATTAATTATAGAATTATGTAATACAGCGTGGTTTGATGTGTACTAGCTATAATATAAATTTATTTGGTCTAATACTATAGTATAATTTGACACGTGAAGTTAAGTATTAGACCACTTCAAAGCATATATTTTGTTATGACATGAGACTTTTTCCACTCGGAAATTTTAAGCCTAATGGACCATGTTATACTTTAATAAGCTAGCGTTTAGTCATAGATTTAATTAAAATTTGAACAAAAATGAGTTTGTGAAAAATAATTTTTGAAATTTGAAGTTGTTTCTGAATATTTTTTCATGACAAGGGAAATCTGCAGTCACCTGCTTGGCTGCTCCTATACAATAACTCGCTACCTGCTCCTATACAATAACTCGCAAATCACACATGTGAGGTAACCCATACTAGATAAGCCCGATGCGACGAACTTGACCCAGAAAGCAAACTCCTTGCTTTTGCTGGCAAAATGTTTCGAACTTGAGACCTCCAATATGGAAGTTCCAAGCCCAAACTATTGGGCCACCCGGAAGATTCTAAACATCTATTTTATTTGGGGGGGAAAATTAAATTTTGTTAGTGAAAGTGAAATTTCACCTTGAAAACTAAAGATAAATTTTCAAAAATTGATCAAATTTCATGAGAAAACAATATTTTAATTTTTTAAAATTTAGAACTTATCTTTTTTTTTTTTTTTTAGCTTTCTTATAGATTTGGGGAGTGTCATCACGCCATGGACCAAGTAGTTATAACCGCGTCTAGGCATAATTGAGTTTGAGGTAATTCTTGTTGGAGTAATTAAGTATGATAGTGATAATTTGCTACTCCATGTTTGTCAACTTGTAATATTCGAAGGTAACATCTAGGTGTGTTTTGTAGGATGGAAAATATTTTTTAATTTTTTTTATGTTTGATTAGCTTAATATTTTTAAATGAATTTATTTTTCTTGAATTTGAGTAAAATGATTTTCCTTTTATAAAGTAAGGAAAATATTTTTCAAAACTTACAACTAGACCTGGTCTTAAAATCAAATCTCAAACCAAGACCCGATCTCTAACCTGGAAATGACTTCAATCTCGACCCAGAACCCAACTCCCGAACGTGATTCGGGTCCTGAGACCCAACTACTACCAATGTTCTTTTTCTCGACCTCGATCAGGGCTGCGGTTGAGTCTTGGGTCAGGTTCGGGAGTCGAATCATGTGTTGAGGTCAGGAGTAGTTTTTTATTGGGTTAGGATCGAAAGTTGAGTCCCGAGTCAAGAGTTGGATCCTAGCTCAAGGTTGGGAGTCGGGTCCTAAGTCGAGGTCAGGACCCTGATCCTGGATCAAACTCTCGACCTTGAATCTAACTAGGAGCCAAACTCCCGACCCTGATCTGGTATCCAACTCCCCACCCGGGTCCACCTTAAAGGGTGAGGATTCAGATTCTGGTGTTATAGTATTTATCAAGATTATACCTAAACTAGAGAACATGATCGCGCTTCGCGCGAGGGTTAAAAATATGTGTTAGAATAATTTTTCTTGTGGATTAGTTATATCATTATATTATCTAACTTTATCATTATCTCTTCATTTGAAATGATACATGCTCTATTAAAAATTATTTTATTTCCACTGCACTGAATGGGGAAATTGTTAGTATGTTTTGATGGTCCTCCTTGCTTTTCATTAAGATACCAAGGAGATTGAACTTTTATATTGTAATATCTATTATGGATACTTTTGTGAATGTTATTGAAATGGCTTTCAAGGTAAAATAACAGTAAAAAATATAAAGAAATACATCAACAACGTCCTATCATTTGTTATTAGATTGATTTTTAGAGAATATATTCTCTACTAAAAAATTATTTCATCTCCCTATTACATTGAAATCAATACATGAAAAACGTCATGTCATTCTTTGTAAGATTGATCTAGTGAAATTTCTCTATGTATATATTTTTTCAATACTCTTGTTCCTTTCTGAAATATGCAATTCGCCATTGCATAATATTTTCATCACTTTAATAGCTTTGCTTGATTTTTCGGTTGCATCTGTATGCAAAAATAAATGTTTTGTTAATTGTATAGACGTACAGCTTAATATAGTTATGAATATTAACATTAATATTTTACCTTGACAATTCTTCGAACTAATTTGTTGGGGATGATCCATAATTTTCTTATCAATTGTAGTACTTTTGTATAAGTATTTGTCAAAGTCAAACTAAGGATAAAGTGTTGCAATAAAATATAATAATATTGAACATTTGAAAAACTAACCTCAATTAACCACTATGAGCATATGGTGACTATGGAGATAAATGGTGTCTCTTGATATTTTTAATTTTGTTTGTGGTATTTATACCACTTTTTTCATTTGTTGATTGTGCTTTTCATTTAATTGTTTAAATAATGAATTAATTTTTTGAATTTGTTAAATGTTTGTAAAGATAAGTGTCAAGATTTTGATAAATAATTGGAGGAAAGTTGGGAATTTGTATTGTTATTTATTTATTTATTATGAAAGACATGTTATTAATTTATTATGCAAATATAGTAAATGAAAAGGTGTAAAGGATTAGTTTAGGATGTTGTAATTGTATAAAAAGTAATTCATAATTGTAAGTTCATTAACGTATAATGTTACATGATTCTGTAATATTGTTGGTATTTTTCTCTTTTGAAAAATTAGTGTATTGTACAACTTTTTCCTTCCTTGGTTGTGCTCTCCATTTAATTCTTTTAAATAATGAGATTAATTTTTAAACAACTCCATGGAGAATTGCTATTTATAGATTGATTAATCATGAAAAACTAAATAGAAGGAAGTTGAGGAGACATGCTATTTAAGTAGAGAATGCAAATAGATAGATTTTTTTTTGTAACTCATGAAACACATTTTTAAAAAAAATAAAAAATAATAATTATAATTATCATTTACAAAAGTAAATTTTAATAAATTTTACAATAACACACGATCTTAAAACACTATAGTCAATAGAAATTTTCAATAGTGAAGACTCACTTAAGCACTATACGAAAACTTATATACTCCTAATTATTATTAATCTTTCAAACAACAAATGTTAAATATTCAATAGAATTACTATTTAATTTATTTATTTTAAAAAAAAAGAGGGAATCAAAAACTTAAGAACTTCTAATAATAATAAAAATAAAAAAATAAAAAAAATAAAATAAAAAAATAAAAATAAGAAGATCATAAAGTTACGTATTAATAGTCAATTTTTCTATGAATTATACTGTATTTTGAAAATTAATTAACTTCGCATTCTCATGTTCTATCATTATAATTAATAAAAAGTTAATCCACATAACTATAAAATTACATCTACATGCTTTCTTGAGTAGCATACATGTATATATTAACTCATCTTTTTGTTTTTATTTTTAAAGATATTCAGACCTGGAAACACGGTAAGTTAACCTTAAACAACAAAAAAAAAACATAAAAATAAAATTACCTAATCAAGTAAAAATCTTAAAGAATATTTAGTTATGAGTTAAAGAAGAAAGAAGGAACCTACAAAGAGAAGCAAAGAGAAAAAATCAAATATTTTTTTCTAAAAGAAAACTCATGATTCATATAATCAAGAATCCAAAAAAATAATTAAATATATAATTACAATAGAAAAAGTGATAATTATACTATGTATATCAAATCAGTTTACCTCGTAAAAGCAAACTATGTAAAAATGTCTAATATTCTTCATTATAGATATATCTCCTGCAAAATCAGATCAAAGAACATAAAAAATTAACCAACCAATGAGACAAAAGATGAAGGATAAAAAAAAATGAAAATAAAACAATCATCATATATGTCTCAAAATAGGTTTTTATAAGTGTGATTTTAAGGAGTTATAAAATTCTATGTTAAATAAGTTTGAAAGTTATGACTATGAAAGGTTAGAAGTTATAGATGTTACTAAATTAATTATGTAATTGAAGAGGTATGAATTAAAGAGATGATTTTATAAAAAAAATAATTGAAAAAAATATCAAGAAAACCACAAAAAAGATAAATATGATTATTGGCCATTGAGAGGTGTCACACCACTTTTTTTTTTAGCTAGCTTTATATATATATAGATTTTTCGTTGCTTTTTTTAAATTGCAAACAATAAATCAAAGAATGGATAAAAAGAAATAAGCAAAAAGAAAGGAAAAAAAATGTTCAAAGAGAATTGTCACGTCGCCTAATTTATGCTTACTTTATGTATTGATAGAAATTGTTCAATAATATTATTTATTGCATAATAAATTATCATTAAATCACTAAATTAATGACAATAATTTTCGGACTAAACTGAAAAAGAGATAAATAATTAAGAAATAATTTTACAATTTTTATATATAAATTAAAATAATTAGAAAAATATTTTTAAAAAAATTGAAAAAATAAATAAATGCCATAAATAATGTAACATCTTTCACCTAAATTTTAAACCTTTTTCTTTTATTTTTTTCACCTAGAAATATTGATTACAATTATATATATATATATGATACATTACTCCTTTTTGCATAATTTTATCATCATATCTTATAATTCAGAACATTAACTTTAATTGAAAATACAGAAGGAAAATAAAACAGAAAAATAAAGGACTAAAGAAATTAGCATAACAAAGAAATTGAAAGAAATTAATAATGTCGCGACTAGTTTTGATTCAATAAACGCCAGATTTGCTATTCTGTCAAACTTTGTTTTTCCTTGTTTCTTTCATTTTCTTTTCTATTCTGCTCCCTTAAATTCTTCCCTTCAATATGAAATATTATCTCCTCCTAATTTGATATAAGTTCCACAAATAGATTGATACTTTCTACAAATAATTCTTCTTGCCTTTTGACACTTTCATTACTTTTCATATAAATTTCTCTAACAAAATGAAAAAAAAATCGTAGTATGTATCTCCTTATTGGAGAAAATACTAATTGAAATCATAGCAAGAAATGAGGAAAAGCTCATTCAAGTAGTTATAGGCACTGATAATTAAGCTCATGAAACAAGTCATTTCGGAAGGACTTTGAGATTGTATATCTTTCTCTTCTTAAAGAAATATGCACATCTCAGAAAGAAGAGAAGCAAATCAAAGGTTGCATATTCCCTTACCCTTCTATTTTATATGCTAAAATTTTCATCTTCCATTTAGTAATTGAATGCGTATAGATAGATCTTAACGTATATTGTTAATACTTTCAATTTTTTAGCCTTTTATCTTCCATTTAGTAATTGAATGCATATAGATCTTAATGTATATGGTTAATACTTTCAGTTCTTCTTAAAGTATTGTATTTAGTGTGAGGAAAAATATTCAACAAATTGGGAAAATAAATAAATAGGAATCCTGGCTTCTAAGAGGTGCCACATCACCGTTTTCACATCCAGCTTTATATTATATATAGATATAGATTCTCTTGAAACAATATATTTGTCTTACTAATCAAACAACATAAAATAAGTAAGATAAGCACTTATTTTGCAAGAAAATATTTTTCCCTCATACCAAACACACCTATGTTCAATAGAGTAGTTGAGATGCTCATAAACTAATCCAAACATATGTCATTATTTTTTAAATAGTTAAACTTATTTTACCTCCTTAACCTTTAAGGGTGGGAAATAATACCCCTTCACCTTTTAAATGGGAATGACAACCTCCTTAAATAATCCCTATTTTTTTTTCCCAACCTTTTCCTTAAAGCCTTTTTAATCCAAAGTCAAAATTCATACAAAGAAATAGCAGAGTTAATCACCTTGGCTAATTTTATATAAATATAAATGGAACACACGTAACTGAAATTCTTTCATCTAATGAATCTTTAAGAAGAATCATTGAACTTTTCACACAAGGTTTACATTTCACCATATTAATTTTGATACTTCTCTCATAAATCAATTAGAGATGATTTTGATAATTCGAGCAGAATTTTATCCTATATGATAGCATTTCATGAATTTTATACTAGATGGATTTTGCAGAACACATCACATCGCATACACGAAGACAAATATTTTGACATGAACATTATACTTGTAAAAACTGAAGAACCTTCACTGAAACATGAGAAAATAAACAAAAGTTTCCGCTTCACAATACAATAACAGGAATGACGATGGAAAATATAACTACTCAGTAGCGAAAATGTAACTCTGCTTTGCTCAGCTCGTACTAGTTCTAACATCACAATGACTATCTAAGTTGGATATTTAAACCTTAATAGCATACTTTCTCAATGGATAGTACATCTCTTTCTTCTTCTCTCTTTCTGTCTTCAAAGATGCCTACATGTTAAGCACACACAAGTCGTTAATTCAAGAGCAAGAACCACGAGTCAGAAGTGAGTTTAGAAGAAAACACAAAAGACGTGCCCAAAAAAAACATGATGTCTGAATTTAGCACTCTCAGCTGAATACATACTCCAAAAGCAAAAGCAAGTGCTTATGCTGATAGTGGACTATTCTAATGTAACTCGAATAAGTATTTACCCCCAAAAAATCCAGGCAAAACTAGCCAGCGAAATGAGAATTGCCATATTAAGGCAACAAAATCCTTAACAAGAACCCTTCAGGTGTTATTTGTGCTTGTTGGGGTGAGGGCGATCGGTACAGCTGTAGACTGGTGAAAGTTTGTGCTAGGTGCTAAGCTAATAATGCTGAGTGAGCTCGGCATATACACACACAAAAGCTAAACGTTTACTTCCAGAATTAGGCAGTGTACAGAGGTTAACCAATTTTACTTCCAAATTGTGAGTACAACAGAACAAGCACCGGAGAATAGACAACATAATTCGGAGCTAAATGGAATAAAAATGAACATTATGTGTTCTACTTCTTCCCTCTCCTTGCATTACCTATTACCAGCAATCTGCTTTGTGTAATATTGCAAAGAGGGTAACTGACATGCAAATGTCAACATACTTCAAACCTTTTTAGGCATTTAACATGTATATGCAAGATGAGAGATTGGGTTGTGCAGTTCCCCAAATAGTTGGATCTAAATACCACGGGCAGATCATTGATCGGAAACACAATCTTTCCCTCCTTCAAAAGAAGGAAGCAGTCTAATGCCAGTAAACATTTAAATGCAACATGGTAACAAATGAGCACAACATTTTACTTTTGAGCGGTAAATCAATACACATTTCCCAACCAAACAACACCATAGAGATACTATGCAACATTTTGATAAACTACACTTCAATTCCAATCTAGTTGGGTTTGGCTATATGAATCCTTTATATCCATTCCACTCTATCCGAGCCAAATTTCATCTAATACTAAATTTTGTCTTTTTAGGAAAATTTAGTGGCATATAACTGTGACACGCTGAAAAAAAAATATAGTGCCACTAATAATAACAAATTCAAAATTCTGCATCACATCTAAAGAACTGAGTACAAAACTAACAAACTATACCAAACAACACAAAAGAAAGCAACAGTTTTATGTCTAGAATGGCAAATCATTATATAGTTCTTTCAATTATTAGAAAATTAACATCAAATCCATAAGAATCAGGGTCAGGATTCAATTACTTGGTGCTTTGTAAGACGTCTACGGATGGCTCTGGTCTTCTTGGGACGAATGTCGAGAGGCAAGTACTTCTTATTCTTGTATGCGTCCCTTAGTGCTGACTTCTGCCTCTGCGATATCACCGTCAACACCTGTGCTACTGACAGCCTTACCACCTTTCTGCATTAAAAAAAGGTGAACCATTTCAATAAATGAGTCAGCTTCACATATATGTCAACACGGACAGATGCAGCTTCGTGGAAGCAAGTGCACACCCACCACTTTAGGTCCAACTATGTATATCCATATAAAAGACAACTTAGGCTCTATCCAGCCAAACTGACCAAACTGGGGCCGACTATGTGAGACCTCACTGTTCATGAGTAAAATTTATCCACACCAAGTGTTTACATCAAACCAATACAACTTACCATGGTTAACTGATTTAATAGAGTAAAAATATATGTTGATTAATCATGGTCAAGTAAAAAAGTCTATGTACAAACATATGGCATAGATGTATTGAATTGGTGAAAACACCCAATACGGATAAGTTTTCACCCTGTTTATGAGGTTCCATTTAAGCTCAACTCAATCAATCCAACTCTATATAGTTGATTTTTTTTTATAAAACAGAGATTTTTACTAAGTTGTTGTAAAAGAATAGCATGGGCAGTCCTACTCTACACCTACTGATTTCAAATTATAGATCCCCTCTGTGACGATAACCAATTGTTGATGTATAGATATTTACACTCTGCATCAACTGGTTTCAAATTATTTTATTAACTTTGTGTATTACTAATACATTGTTTGATGTACTTTTTCAACCTATGTATACCTAATACACTCTATTAGCATGGTTATAAAAACAATTACTCCTCAAAAACTATTTCACATTATGCAATACAGGTTAATTTTAATACATCAAACCAAACTGTACCAAAGAAATAATCGTAAATAATATCAACATAACTAACATTAATAATACTACACTCTATTCATATTCTTATAATACTACCGCAAATTTCATATTCTGAATCCATCTCTGATTTAATACAAAGACGCAAAAAATGAATAGAAATTTTACATTTTAGAGAGCTTGTTGGGGGCACCGCCAGTGACTTTAGCAACACGGAGGAGAGCGAGTTCAGTTTTGAGATCCTTCAACTGACCCAAAAGATCAGCCTTGGATTTCTGCCTCAATTCGTGAACTTTGATCCTTGCTACAAAAAAAGAAGAAGAGGAAAATACTCAGTAATTAACAAAATGTAATGCGAATGATGAAAATGAAAATGGAAGTTCTTAGCTTGTACTTACCCATGGCGTTCTCTCACAGGTTCACTCTTCTCACACTGAAGAGAATTCCGAAACCCTAGGAGATGTTAAAATTCAGAAATCCCCTAAATTGATAGGATGAGCTGTATGGGCTATGAAGCTTATGGGCTTGTATATATTTAAGGAAAATAATTAAAATATAAACTTATCTTATCATATTCTCTAAAATTTTCTACCATTTGAAAAAAAGAGAAGTAAATTTTAGGAATAACGTATATAAAAATCATATTATCGTTGTATAGCTACAATATTGATGTTTGTGCTCCATAGCCAAGTTATGTTTGCTAAGGAACATCTGATTTGTATAAATCGTGGTGATTTGCATAACTAGGATGCTAATTTGTCTGTCTATGAAAATTGTGTTTGTATATGTATGTGTTTTCTATGTAAGGCTAGAGCGGCGAGCGAGATTGGGAAAAAGAGGAAAGAGGTGAGCGAGAGAGGACAAAGAGTGTAGAGAGGTGAATTGTATATGTATATCAGTTAGATAATTGTATATATGTAACTACTATGTATATGTATCTATGATTGTGTTTGTATATATGCATAAAATTTGAATTCGTATACAATTGAATTGAGTTAAAAGATTTGTATTTGTATATCAAATCTCTCTCTCTCGCTTTATACAAACACAAATTATACATTGTATTTTGTATAGTTTGTGTTTGTATAAAGCGCGAGAAAGAGAAAAAGACAAGAGAACTGACAGGAGAAGATTTGTATTTATATAATTATAAGTGTATCGGATAGAGAGATATGTATTTGTATTTGTATATACAGTCTTCTCGCTTATACAAACACAAACACAAACTATACATATGTGTTTGTATAAAGTGAGAGTGGCGAGGGAGAGATGACTGAAAAAGAGGAGAGTGGCGAGCGAGATTTCAGAGAGAGGAGAGAGACAAATGACAAAAAATTTGCTGCGAATTGGAATTAAATGAAACTATAGCTATAACATTTATTTTGAATTAATAGTTTGTTATAATGCACAATTTTTCCTTTGAAAAAATTACAAAAATCTCTACTCTCTTCTATTCTCGAATACATCACTTTACTCGATGTATCGGTTGAATACATCACTTTACGCGATGTATCGAGATGTTGAGTGATGTATTTGAACTCGAGACACGATGTATCTCGATGTTTTGGATGTATCCAGATTCCACCAAATTTAAGGAATTTTTGTAATTTGGAAAATAATATGGATAAAATGTAATTAACTCTTAACATTATAAAATTTGTGTAAAATTTCCTACTTTTAATTCCCCATATATGGGATAAAGATGATAAATAAGAGGGAAAACTACACATACATTCATACCATATTATAATTTTACCTATACTTTCAAATAATTACGTATCGTATCACTAATTAAAAGTTTTCTATCATATATAGAGAAAGATGCACCTAGTTACATGTATTTTTGTTACCAGATACACTAAAATAGGAAGAGAGGCAGCGAGATAATCATGTATCCCATATACATGTGAATCACACTAGATACACACTAGTACGATGTACATGGCCGGGTTGATTCGGATTTTTCAAATACCAAACCAAACAATTTGTGTCGAATTTTTAAATTTATAAACCAAATCAAACTAATAAAACTCGGGTTTTTCAACCTCGGGGTTTTCATATTATTTTTTTTGGATTTTCGGGTTATTCCGATAAAGTATCCATACAAACATCTAATTAACTTGTGCTCCAAATATTTCTTTAGTTCTACAAAAATACAACTATATAAGGTATTTCTTAAGAAAATAACACAAAATATGAGATGAGTGATGATACTAAAAGATTAAAAAAAAAAAAACAATGAAAGTGCATAACATAAATATTACAAATTAATAAGTTATAATGAAAATGATCGTAATTTAAAAGTACTAAATCATGCTAAAATAAGTCTAATAAGTATTAATTACTTAATTAAATATTAAAAAAATTAAAATTAGGTTATGTATTTTAAATGTCAAAACCAATGTAAAACTAAAAAAACAAATATTCAACATTATTGTCACTGTCAGTGTTGGATTAATTATTTTTGTCTGCATTAGTATTGATTTGATTTTGAATTGAGCTTTATTAGAGTTACTAATAACTATCTGTAAATTTTATGGAACCATTCAAAATTTCAAGTCTCAAAAACTTGAAATAATATGTCAAAAGATAAAAATAATGAAAAAGTATAAGAAGTATCTAGAAATTATATCAAAGTAAATACTTTTATGTATAAAATAAATTTTAAAAATTATATATATATATATATATATATATATATATATATATATATATATATATATATATATATATATATATATATAATGTCGGGTTGGTTTGGTCTCAGGTTGACTTTTTTAGTTAAAATTAAACCAACCCAAGTATAGTCAGGTTTTTTTTTCAATACCAAATCAAGTCAAATCAAATCATTAGTCAGGTTTTTTTTTGGTGTGACTCGATTTGCAGTTTGGTTCGGTATTCAGTTCGATTTCGTACACCTTTACACACTAGATACATGTATCTATACATATCTGGGATACAAGATACATAAGAGAGTGACAAGCATGGGAGGGAGGCGAGTGAGATTTGTTATATATCTCAAATACATGTGAATCCACTTGGATATAGTGTATCAAAACAAATTACACCTAATTCAGAGTCACCACTTGGAATTGAGTTATGGTGTTCCAAGTCACCTTTTTTAAAAATTTCTAATCAAAAGGAAATAACTTTTTATTTGGTCTGCGAACTAGAAATTCGGGTAGGGAATTATGTAGACCTAGGGGAAGGTATTAGGCATCCCTCGAATCCCGTGGTTCTAACACGATCGCTTTTATTGACTTATACTTATCTTAAATTATTGTTTTAGATACATTATTACATGCCATTATTTGTTTGCATTTTTTATTGTTGAACATTTTTTTGTCTGGTCTTAACCTAGATGCGTAACCGCATTCTTGGTCTTGACATTTAGAGACATAATTGTCTTCTTATGTTGCACCTACTAATTTTATCTATAAGTCTCTACTTTAAATTAATGAAAGTTAACTATATTATTGGACAAGGTGCGTCACCGCATCCTTGAGTTTATTTTTTAAAGTCTCAAAAAAGATGTGTAACCACATTCTTAATTGAAACAAATATTAACATGCCTAAAACTCATCTAGTATTAAAAGCGTTTACTCTTATTTTTTTGAATTTTAGACAACTAATATTTTCATTCCATTATTATATATATTAATTGATGATATTTTTAATTAAATTAATCTACATATCAAATTATTCAACCAAACCTAAATAGAGTAAATTCAAGTTCAATAACAAAATCCATTTGTTTGTTTATTGGGTAATGACTCATTTATCCTAAAAATACATAAATTAAAATAGACAATTGACATCAACATTAAACCACAACAATGACATAAAAAATAGTGGCTTAGGCATAACAAAATTGAATAACAACAACAAATAAAATTCTTACATAGCAATAGGATTTTATTCATCCGTAGAGATTTGCACTAAGAACTAACATAAATATAACTAATCATGTGAGCAGTTTATTTAGTCTCTCAAAATAAACTTAAGATGTCAATATTCATTTCAATCAAATTATAAATGAAACAAGACTATAAGGAAACTTATCATAAAATCACATCAAATTCCCAAAATAAATTAAAGAGATAAAGTAAAGTTGAATACCGCAAAATCATAACCGAAGCTCGATTAGAACACCTACAAATCTTTTGTAAGTTGTATGTGATGGTATAGGTATTGTGTTTATATGAAAATAGTAATGAAAAAGGAAAAAAAAGATGTCAATGTGTTGGTGAATTTTTGAAAAAAAAGAAGAAGTAAAATAAAGTGTGAATATGTTTTTTTCTTTGTCTTCGTGCAGAAGTGTGCGTGAGTCTCTTTTTTTTTTTCTTTTGCAGCTGTACTTTTGTATTTTTTGTACAAAAACCAAAATATAGCTTAGACATAAAAAAACTATTTAAGGAATAAAAATAGTGTAAAATCTTATATTCGGTCAAAAATTACGTATCTACAGTTTGCCCCTCTTTGACTGGAAACACGAAGAGTTTTCAGACAACGCGACAAGTTTTGACCGGACTCTTATTTGAAAAAAAAATGTGATCGAGTCTTGGTTTTGGACATCCTACATATCCCAGGTTATAAGGGAATCAACACATGTAGTTCAAGGAGATGAGGTGATGAGTTGGAAGTTAAGTGAGGTTCCATCGAGGCTCCAGATCGCGGCTCTTATCCTTAATTACATAAAAAAAATGAAAACTATTAGTCAAAAGGAAAATAAAAGTAGAAACTCCTATCTATGCAGCTTCCCTTGAGTCTTCACTTGAGTCTTGACTTTGAGATATCACCTTGATTTTTGGTGAGTATCTTGATCTTGAATGGAATCGATGCTTAACTTACCACTTAGAGTGAGATTTTGACACTCTTCAAAATGACAATTTGAAAATGTTTTTGAATGAATGCATGTTTTCTTGATAAGTAGTTGTAAAATTATTTAGATCATAAAACATCTTTTCATAAATTAATCATGCATAAACTTTCATAAATCATCATGCACAAATCTATAACTTTCTTCATAAACTCATATCTTCATAAGTTCATAGTTAAAATCATGAAGGCATAATACATAAGCATGACCCTAAACTTGGCTTCAACGAATAATTATGCCCTCCAACTTTGAATTTGCACAAGTAGGCACTTAAACTTGTATAAAATTGAACAAGTAGACACAAGTGTCCTACATGGCATAATACACATAGGACGCCATGTAGGACAGAAAATTGCCATGTAGGACGAATGTGTCCATTTGCTCAATTTTATACAAGTTTAAGTGCCTACTTGTGCACACCCAAAGTTAAAGGTCATAGTTGCCAACTAACATCAAGTTAAGGGTCATGTTTATGCATTATGCCAAATCATGAATAATGCATGAGTTATAAAAATCAATAGAAAATCATGTAGTTTAATCAAGACATATATAGAAAAATTGAAATTGAACAATTAAATCAACATCAATTAAGACCCATGAAAATCACATGAAACCCTAAGCAATTTATGAGAAATTGAATTGGAAAATTTGAAATCCTTTGGGACCCATTGGATGAATGAAATCTAATGGTTAAATTCCACATACCTTGAAGAATCCTAGCTTTATAGTTGAAAGAGGAGACTAGGATCTTGAATATCCCTTGAATCTCTTGAAGCCCTAGGAGAAAACTTGGAGAAGAAGATTGGAGATATTTTGGGGTTTTTAGTGAATGAGAGTGAATGGGTGGATTAGAATCTTTAGAAATTATTTATACTCATTTAGAATAGGTAAAAATGACATAGTAGGGTTAAAAGAGTGGGAAAATACCTAAATAGCCCCGACTTAAAAATTGTTGAAACACCCTCTATGGAAGCTTTTCACTGACCATCAATTGCTTCACCGTCCGTCAACCCATCTGTAGACCCTTGACTTAGATTATTTTCCACAGGTTTTAGGTCCATGGATGGGTTCACTCACCGTGGAACCTTTCACCATCTGTGAACCTGTCCGTAGACCATTACCATAGATTTTGTTAACGTGTAGAGTATGAACAAGAAGGAAGTTTATCACAGTTCACACTCTATCACACAATAATAATATGAATGAAGTGAAGTATTTCCTAAAACGTTTCATAGACTCTTATTCATAAATGTGGTACACATCACAACTATGAACAAGACTCTACTTAATACGACTTTCAGACATTCTAGAACTCTGGTCGTAACATGGTGCCTAGAGCCACGAGTGACCCCAAGCTAACCTTATGGTCTGGCATGACACCAAGAATATACAAAAAAAAATGAAAATACTGAAGATAACTAAAATACTAATATGGAAGATGATACGAAAAGAGTTTATTTATATCAAATAGACAAATATCTGATAAACCATAAGTTAAATCTAAACTAACTGTCTGAAAGACTCTACTAAGACGAGTTGCTAGGACAAGCCCCTAGCTGACTCTAACTTTCTGAATTTGAAAGAATAATACTGAAGTAAAGATAGAGGTCATCCTCGAAGAATGATGACTCACCAAAAATTATTGCTATGCTAATTGAATTTGTACTAACCACAGCCTAAGTGTTGTATGTTTGAGCCTATATTATCAAATAATATAGGTAGAAAATATGTAGTTAGTACATTGAATGTACTGAGTAGGATATGCATGATAAACATGATAATTGACATATTGGGCTATAAAGTCATATTGATACATTGGCCAAGTAAATAACATAAAATTCTAGTAAAATATTGTAATGATATAACTGATTACTTGGTCATGCAATAATTGGAAGACTGAAGTGTGGGAGTACTAAAACCGATATGTAACCATGTGAGATACTACATGTAGTTTGATGTATAATCTCCACCAAAAGGGCACAATATACTTTGCCAATGTGTAAGGGCTGATCTGAGTTAATGTGGATCCAATAAGCTAATGTCTATAAAAGACTAAGGAGTCAAGCCTCAACTAACGGATGGCCCTTATAATCATATGGTAACACATAGTTCTGGAACATAGGGATTACTACTAAAGGTCTCATGCCTCAACTAAAGGGTGAGCTTTCATCCCTAGGTCTGCTCGGTGCTAAGTAAACTCCCAATGGAACCATGCAATTAGCTAAAGAAAGTAATAATCTAATAATACTGAGTCATACTGTAAACTGATAATGACTAAATAGCTCCTGAATACTGATAACGTGGTATATACTAAAATATACTCTATCTGAAAGCATCTTTAATCATGAAATCAGATAATCAGGAACATGAATCCGAAAGAACATAAATATGAGACAGGAAAATACTTATAAAACGGGGTTCATGAAATACATTTAACAAAATGGAATTTATAAGTAAAATCATGCAAGAGAAGGCTATACATGGAGAGGATTTATATTACATTGAAAATACATGCTAAAAATAAACCCTAGGTTTTGTAGAAATCATAGATTGAGAAACTGAGATTTCTTAGGAACTCAATGGATATGATAAGATAGACATGATCAAATCCCACATACCTGGAGTAAAGACACCAACTTAAATTGTTGAATAGAGACTTGAAGCTTTGGATCCCCGATTCTTGCTTGAAAGGAACCTTGAATGAAAAGAAATCTGATTTGGAGAGTTGTGCGTGAGAGTGATTTGGAGAGTTGTGCATGAAAGGGGAAGTTAAGGTCACTAAATTTTCCTTTATACCACTTAAAATAAGTTAAAACGAGATAGTATTAGGGATTATGGGAAAATAGCAAAATGAGCCCGCATGGAAATTGAGATTGGCAGGTTCTACGAGGGCATCTACAGGTCGTAGCTCCTTGTCCATAGAAATCATGTTGAAATATGAACTTTTGAATTTTGATCAATGGGACACGTTTACGAGCCATGCATGGTTCATTCTATGATCAGTAGAACGTTCGTAGTTCCCATATGAAATTTTAAGTTTCAGGACTTAGATCTAGGGGACCATTTATGACACAAAAAAATTTACGACCCATAATCCTAGTTCATGAAAAGGAAAATAAACCTATTTCTGAACTTCTATCTATGAACCTCATCTACAGTTTATGGTTTCATTTACGGACCGTAGAAGACGTCCTAGTTCTCAAAAGTTCTGTAGAATTAGATTTTTTTTCTAAACTTTCTTGATCTGCTATTGTCCTAAAAATTTTAGGGTGTTACTTTATTCCTAAATTATTTTTCTTGTCTTCCAAGTAAATAATATGTATAGGAGAACATATTTTTTTATTAGGTATATGTGGAAGTTCCCTTGGTTGAAAAACTATTAAATATGAGTCGTAGGGTTAAACTTTTGCCTAAGAGTCCCTAGCCTACCTATAAATATGTTTCTGACTCTATAAGACTGGCATTATGGGCCTATAATAGATGAAACTATGGTTTTCATTTACTGACTTACAAGTTGGTGCTAGATCAACGACGATTCCGATGACACTTGAACAACTATGGCGGAAGGTACGTTCCAATTTATTTTTCCATTGCATTTTGGCTCTGCATATATATTTTTCTATATTCTGACTATATATTGAACATAAAAATCATATGAATTGAGTGTTCATTAAATTAGTTTTAAAGCTTATCAACTGAATTCATTGGTATGCATTTTTTCATGTGCTTAAATGATTCGAATTTAATTAGGTCTGATAATCTAACATATAAATACCATATGAAACAAGTAGATCGTTAAATTTGTTTTAACGCTTATCAATCACATTCATTGGTATTTTTTCATGTTCTTAAATGATTAGGAATTAATTGGGTGCTGATAAACTAACATAGAGATAGCATATGAATAGAATGGATAGTTAAATTGGTTTTAAAGCTTACCAATTGAATTCATTGTTTTGCTTTTTTTTTGCAAGTGCTTAAATAATTCAAATTTAATTTGGCACCAATAAACTAATAAAGAAAAGATATTTTACTATAGGGGAAAAAAGAAAAAAAACAAAAGTCAAACATGTCCTTAGAGAAGTCAAATCATGTCTTAAATAATTATTTGGTCAAAGATTCACTCAATATTTTTCTCTCCAAATTTAGAACTAAACAATTCTTCAAATATATGTATAAGTTTCATTATTTTTTTCAGATGCATTTAACAAACACAAGGAGGAGAGTCTAAAAGATTCATTTTGATGGCGGCGCTCAAGCACAATGCATACCTCAACAATGAATGGACTCCTGAAGAACAATCTTTTCTTGAAGAATTGCTCGCCAAGTAAGTCACTCATCCTATGTTTGCTAAGAACTATAGTTTTCTCATATGAATTATTATTTGTTGCTCATAAGATGATTTTAACATTTGATGTCATGTGATGAAACACATAGAATTTTATGACTTATTAGATGTTGATAAGTGGTTGAGAATATTCACCATCGAACCGATAGATTTAGGGTTTGAGTCACCCTAGAAGGGAGGGTAGGTGGGAACACTATTGATCCTCCTGGTGTGGATGAAAATAAAAAGGCTGTTAGCTATTTCACTATTACTAATCGCTATCATACACTTTGTGCTTATGGATTCTCAAATAGTACTACTGATAAACCATCTCTATCACTTTTTACTTTGGATTTTCTTTGTTTAGTTTGACGAATATTATGCCTAAACTGACAGTGAAATACAATTTTTGCAGATACTCATCTGACAACAAAATGCATTGTTTTGCTCAAATTGCGTTGCAATTAAAAGACAAATGTTTACGAGATGTAATATTGAGATGTAGATGGATGAGTGTAAGTCTTATTAATTTTAACTATTTCCTAACTATGCATAATAACTACGTTTTAAATGTAATTCTTTTCCCTTTATTGAAGCAGCAAAATGGGAAGCAAGGAAGTGATGATATTTCCAGGAAAAAAAAAGACAGAAAGGTGTATTTTATAATTGCAGCACATAGTTCTTTTCCCTTTCATTTTGCAAGTGTCTCTTTGTTGGACAAATGTTCTTTGCTTCAACATACGTAGCCATATTCCCCCATGGGGAAATGAAGACATTGCTACTAAGGTTTAAAACATTCATATATATGTAGTCATTTCCCATGTTGATCTCATTATGGATAATTCGTTGATCATATATTTGTCATCATTCTTTCTCAATCTAATTTCTTCTTTTCACATGAGATTCACGTCATTTGAGAAATTTTGGTGTGATTGAAATCTTAGAAACAGACAACTGTATAGCCATATGCATATGACATAAACAAAAAGGTTGATGCGCTTAAACCAAAAGAGCAAGTGTATGTAATATATGCACACATTACATGTTTGTTCAATATTCATTGTTCTATAATGTTACCCAAGCTAAGCCTACAATTAATACTTCTTTTTTTTTGGATTTTGAACAATAAGTTCTTTTTTCATGATTTCCTTGTTTTTTGGTTTTAGGAAAAACTTACAGATCTTATGCCAAAATTAACTAATATTGCTAATCAAGTAAATGCTTCTCCCAATGCTCAAGCTATTTTGCCAATGGACAGTGATGGTGGAATTTTCTACCAAGGTTGGTCCTTTTGCCTCTGCTTTTATTTTTAATACTCTAGAGTCTAGTAGGACATTTTAGAGGGAGGTATACATTTTCAGGAAGATGAAATATTGAATAGAGATGATAAAAGTATAATCTCGTCTTGATGATCAAAACCAAATCATTAAAGTTGTTCTGATAACTATAATATACATACAATGTTTCAGCATTATTTTTTCGATTTTTTTTTTGTTTTGGATAATCATGCCTGAAATTTTTGCAGCCATTGGTGGTTTCACAGGGAAGCTTCTTGAACAAAATGCTCAGGCATTGGATCAAATTTCTGCTAACTTTGCCGCTTGTAAGGTCAGTTGATGATTTTGAGATTTTCCAGTACAACTGCCTCTACCCTTTTATCTGTGATCTATGACAAACATTAATATATATATATTCCATAAAGAGAATATATGATGTTATTGTTAAAGCATTATTTTTTTTGTGACTGATGCAGATCGAGGAAAACATCAACCTTCTCTTGCAGACTCAAAGTAATATCTTCAATGTTGTAAATAAGTATGATTGATTATCCTTCAATTCTCTCTCTATCTCTCCAACTATATATATGTTTGCGTATCTTTACTAAAGTATCTGTTTATTTTTGCATCTTGTCATTCTCTTTTATCATTATTGGATATCTGATACGTCCAAAGTTACACCATAATTAAGAAGTATAAAACGGTCAAAGTCAGTTATAGAACCCAACAAGAGTTGGGTTTGATCCCACTAGGAATGGAGAAGAAAATATATCTACTAGTTCTTATCTTCAGTTGTGGTTGAAATTTCCAGAAATAGAGTTGGGTAAAGTAAATATTGGGTTTGTTTTAATGTCCAAGTAATTAGTTGTATTTAGAATCAAATAGTACAGTAACAGATGACGGTTTCAAAGTTTGGTTATTGATTTAGAATAGACTAGGATTGTGTTCTCCATGACTTTTGGACTACAACTTAGATCTCATACGAATAACAGTCTCTTGATACAATGCATACATGATTTAGCAAGACCAGTACACGTATACACTTATCAGCCCTATCAGGTGAATACCACTCATCTCCTTTTGGTGTTAGAGTGTTTTAAGTTTTAACCCTTTCTTACCTGTTTAGAAACTACAAGACCAGTACACCTATACGCTTATCAGCCCTATCAGGTGAATATCACTCATCTCCTTTCGGTCTAAGTGTGTTTAAGTTTTAACCCTTTCTTACTTATTTAGAAACTATTCCCTCTCGGGCTCAAGTCTTCAAAACAAGTTATTCAATTGTAGAGTTCATTCATTTCTTACTTTTCCTAATCAAATACTTCTCTCTCGAGCAAGTAATAAATAAACATAGGTCTAACACGTGCACTCGTTAGAAAGAAATCAATGCAAAATTAGAAACGAAGCATGCAAAACATTAATTGATAGTCATTTGTGGTTGATTTTAACGTTGCTCCCTAGTCATGGTTCCCACAACCCTACTTGTGGTGTTTAGCTGCTCATGTTCTTAACCAAACAATTGTTAAACATTGATGAAAGTTTAGAAGTAATAGACTTACAATAATGAAACTTGATTAAAAACTCGAATCCCAAGATCAAATGTGGATCGACTATCCAAAAGATAAAACTAAAATAGAAAGATATCGTCTTTGCGATGAAAAACTTGTCTCATAGTATCGATGATAAAATTAAATTAAACCCTAAGTAATTAATTACAGTATTCAAAATAAATACTAATCGAAGTAGGAAAGTAGTTCAGTCGACAACATTCACGGATAGGTAAAATGGCTCGTGAAGCTTTTCACGATCCGTTTAAACCTTCAGTGATCCAACACTTAGAAATATTTGCTCAGTTTCAACTTCATCTTCCCACGAGTCACTGTACGGTCCGTCTGCATCTTCACGGCTCATATAGTTTAATTTCACTTCCTTTTTTCCTCCTACAGTTCATGTTCACGGTTGGTTTCACGAGTTGTATACATCTTCACGGCTTGTCTGGCCTCTCGTCCGCAACAACTTTACTCTAATTTCAACTTTACGGTTGGGTTCACGGGCCGTATACATCTTCACGGCCAAATTCTTTTAACATCTCTTTTCCTGCACATTAGACACAAGAAACATCATATCTACAAAAACACGCTCGCTTCCTTGCAATAATCCATTGTTTTGGGCATCGAATGTGCTATAAGTTCACGATACATCAATCTTCTTTCCATGCTTTTTGTCACAAGAAACATCATATCTACAAAGAACTACTTCTTTCCATATTGAAAATAAAAAAGATAGATTGACCAACATTTTTGGTAAAGAAAGAAAAACTAGCTATCTGTCCATAAAAGAGAAAGAAATGTTAAATTACATTTATATTAAAGTATATATTTTTGTATTATATGCTCAGCAAGGTAAGTAATTTCTTAACTTAGATCTCTAAATTTGCTTTCCACTTCATAAAATGCTAAAATAAATTATCTCTTGCAGCTTAAATGACATTTCAGAGATGAAACGGATGCCTCCACTCCCTGTAAAGCTAAACGAAGAGCTCGCCAACTCAATCCTTCAGCAACCACCACCAGTCCAAGAAAAATCATGAGTTCCTACATTTTGTTCCTGTGTCGGGGATTTATAGAGATGCTTCACTCAAGTTTCTGAACTTTCAATTACTTAGAAAACATTATACTTGCACCATGTTAATACTGTTTTTCTTCCTTTTTTTATGCAATGTTTCATCAATGAAGATTGTGACCTCTCATATTTTGAACACATTTGTAGCATTTATTAAATTTGATGTAGTTAATCAAACAATATGGTATTAAGAAGTTTAGTTGTACACATGTAAGTGTTGGGTTTTAAAATGTGTGAATGGAAAATCAAGAGTTGCGACTTTTATGAAGAGTTGTGATTTTTACGAAAAATTGCGACTTTTATGAAGAGTTGTGACTTTATAAAGAGTTGTGACTTTTATGAAAAGTTGTGCCTTTTATGAAAGGTTATGATCACTAGAAGTGGTAAAATGGATAATTTATATGGGTATCCACTCAAATTTACCCATTTTAAATGGGTTGGTATCCAACTCATTTGAAAATGGGTAAAAATGAGTAATACTCATATTTACCCATTTAAAAGTGGGTAGTTAAATGGGTAATATGGGTAAAAAATGTTCATTCACAAAAGAAAGAAAAGTGATTAGAGGTGGGTGGTAAAAAAGCTTTTTAAATATTTTTTTTGAGATAAGGGGAAGGGTGGCGGTGGGGGAGGGGGGGTTGGTAATTTTTTTTTTTAATGGTTTTTTATTTAAAAAATCACATTTTTTTGGAATGGGGTGTGTAGGGGGTGGGGGTGGTTAAAAAGACTTTAATTTTTTTAAAAAATAAAAACATTTAAATTTTTTTAACATTTTTTTGGGATTGGGTTTGGGGGTGGGTGGGTGGGTGGGGGGGGCTGGAGGGGGGGTAGTGGTGGTGACGGTGATCAAAGTGGTAAAAATAAATTTAATTTCTTTTAAAAAAATAAATTTAATTTTTTAGGCTTTGGGGTTGGGGGTGGTGGTGGGGTGATCAAAGTAGTAAAAAAATAAATTTAATTTTTAGGCGTTGGGGTGGGTGCGTAGGGGGGGGGTCGGAGTAGTAAAAAATAAATATTTTTTGAGGCGTTGGAGTTGAGGGTGGGGGTGGGCAGGTTAAATTTAAAAGTTCTAAGTATTTTTTTTTTGTGGGGATGGGGTGGGGGGTGTGGGTTGAAGAGTATTTTTTGCTTTTGAAGCTTTTAACATGATCCCTCTAATAATATGGATAACCATATTACCCATTGGGTAACTCGTTTTTACCCATTTAAAATATGAGTCGAGTCGAGTATTTTACCCATTTTTATTTAACTCATTTTCGATCGACTCATATTCGACTCGACTCGACTCATATTCGACTCGACTCGACTCGCTCATTTGCCACTCCTAGTTGTGACCTTTCCGGAAGATTGTGACTTTTTCAAAGGGTTGTGACCTTTTCGGTAAGACATAATAAGAACATTGTCACACTACCATTTGTTTTCTATAAATTGATGGATTTCCTCTCATTTTAATATAACCAATTTTCTGGACTTCTTCTACTACTATTAAATTTAGTATTCTAAGTGCACTTTACTGCCGTTGAGTGGTTTGCTGACACCGTGGTTTTAGGTACCGATATACCAGGAGGATATACTCCATTAACCTCGAGTACTTGAGGCCCTCAAGAGGGGAATAATTTCCTTAAGGGGACACTGTGCATTCAGTGGGCTTGATTTTTTTCTTTAATAAAAATAGTTTGTATATTGTTTCTAATCTGTTTCTGATTCTATTTTCTCTACTGGTTTTAATTTTCTAGTTTTTGAAAATGCTCTTTAAACTTGTTGTTTCTTATCAAGTTCTTCAGAGTTTTTGTTCTAAGTATCTTAGGAATACAAGATGAACAACAATCTTAAGGAAATTATTATATTATTGGTATTTCTTGTATTCTACTGATTGACGGAAACAAATCATGAAAGTAGAAGATTAATGCACTACTTCTCCAGAATTCGATGCTTTGTTTAGCAAGGTCGAAGTGAGAATGTACCAGAAAAATTGGTGGTATTCCGGTTAAAGATTACTCCTGGTAACCTTTGTTATTATTTATCTAAGGAGGAAAATAGTTTCTAAAAGTTAACTTTTTGGCATTTATCATGTGTGTCTTTGGAAAAAGATCTGCAAACCATCTGTTTTTGAATGAATTTTCCTTGGCAAAGAGTGCTGCCTTTAAAATTCTTAGTTTGCAGAATGAGATATGCATATTTTAGTTTGATAATATAGTATGTCAAAATGTTATAGTTGGAAGGCTATTTGAAAAGAAAAGCATATCTATGTGATAATCTATGAATATATTTTATTCTGTTTGGAGACAAAAATTTTTTTGTATTTTTTACTTCATGTGAAATTTGATTGTGTCTGATTTTTGTAGACTAAAGACTCTTGTAGTTTTCTACTCTGGATAAATTAAACTATGAAATTGGTTTGAAGAATATGAAAACTTCACATAATAAGTCAGTGTGTACTTTTGATTTTCTATAAACTACAAAAAAATTTGTTTTTATTGTTAGTATTCTAAATACTAAGTGGTATGTCTATTTGTGATAGAGGAAAAATATCAGTGACTTAGAGTTTGTGATTTTGTGTTTCTATGAAATGAACTTTGATATTGTGTAAAGATTGTCAAAGATCACTATAATTCTTTTGTAGAATAATATTTTCAAAAGAGGTTTCATGTTGCCAATGACATTTTGATAGTATGAGAAAAAATATGTGGAAAAATTATTTAATTCAAAAGAAATAAATTTAGTCAAATAAGACTTTGAGAGTTTTCTCACCTCTAGTAATTATAAATATTAATAAGTTCCTCATAATTAACACTTAGAAAATCAACATGAAAACTTAATTCTTTATTTTTCAATTCTTTTCTGAAACGAAGAATTGTTAGTATGCTCATAAATTAATGTATAAAATTGTTAGAGTAAAACAAACAAATATGTTTTACCTCTTCATATAGCACATATATGATAAGGATATTATTGTAAATATAATTCAAAGAATCATGTACTTGTAATTGCCTTATAAATAGCACACGTTCAGGACCTTTCTATATGGTTTATTTTCTCCATTCTCTCTGTAACTTAAACTTCAACTTTGTACCAAGAGCACCGTGATTTCACAAACTACTTCCACTCAAACTTCTTCCTCAATTCAAGTTGTCTCCTCTCAATCCTCTTTGGGTCTTCCAAATCCTCCTCCAACTATTTCAAACATTAAAGGTTTTGTACCTATTGAATTGACATATCTTAATTATCTTACTTGGAAAAAGGTTTTTCTTACTTTTCTAAAAGGCCACAATCTTCTTCCCTTGGTTGATGGATCTATTCCAGGCCCATCCTCAACTCATGATGAGTATTGTTTGTGGATTCAATGTGATACGATTACTCTAAGTTGGATTAATGTCACTCTCTCCTTTCCGGTTCTTGACTCCTTTTCAACTACGCTTGCGACACTTCCAAGCAGGCATGGGATATTCTTGCTTCCCTTTACCTAGATCGGGTTTCATCCTCGTCAATTCATTTGAAATCAAAATTTCAAATTTTTAAAAAAGGTTCCTTGTCCATGAAGGATTATCTCCAGCAATTGCATTCACTTGCATGTTCACTTAGAGTAGTTGGAAAACATGTTACTGATGATAATTTGGTGACCCAAGCATTACAGGGACTTCCACCTTCTTATCGTACTTTTGTCTCTGGTTTAAATGTGACATGAACACTTCCGTCCTTTCTCGCTTTGCGTCCATTGTTACTTAAGCGCATATTAATGTGACAGACAATGAAGATTCTACATCTCATACTGCGTTAATGGCTTCCTCTCAAGCACCACCACTTTTTCAACCTTCTTCTTCAAATTCATCTCATGAATCAATACCCAAGATGATCCCATAATGGTCGCGGTAGTGGTCGATTAGGCCGAGGTAGAGGTCGAAATCAATACTCTTCTCGCTCTATTTTTTCTCCTCACTGGGCTGGTTTTCAACCACACTTTCGCCCTTCTTCTTCGGGTAATGGAATTCTCGGGCAACCTCCTTTCACCTCGACTAAATAATGTCAATTATGCTTCCACTTTAATCATACTGCTTTGAAGTGTAGGAATCGTTTCAATCATTCCTATGTTCCCAATTTACTACCAAAATCATTTACCGCTATGAATTTGGAGGAAGTACAACTATCAGTATGGTATCTTGATTCTGGTGCTTCTGCGCATATGACGAACAATCCATCACTTTTATCCTCTTCATCTCCTTACAGTGGTTCGTCACAGGTGATGGTTGGCAATAGTACTCATCTTTCTATTATATCTACTGGAACTTTTTTTCTTTCGACATCTTTTAATCCTTTTTGATTAAATAATGTTTTATATGTTCCTTCTCTTCAGAAGAATCTAATGTTCGTTCACCGCTTGTGCGTCGACAATAATTGTTTTATTCAATTCACTGAATCTGGTTTTTTTGTTAAGGACAAGAAGACAAAGCAAGTCTTGCTCCATTGTAAGAATAATGACTCTCTCTATCACGTTCGCTCGACCTCTCGTCGCTCTTGTCATGTTGCTCTCTCTGAGTGAACACATATTGCAAGCTCTTGTGATCAGTGAATATATCAACATGAACACCATACAAGTAGTGTCACCAAATCTTCAAGGCAAAAACTACCGCAGCCAACTCTAAGTCATGGGTTGGATAATTCTTCTCATGAACCTTCAACTGTCTGGAGGCATAGGCTATCACCTTACCATTCTGCATTAACACACAACCCAAAACAACTCTGGATGTATCACAGTACACCACAAAACCTTAAGTACCCTCTGGTAAGGTCAAAACTGGGGCACTAGTCAACCTCTTCTTCAATTCCGGAAAACTTTTCTCACAAGCTTCAGACCATTGAAACTTCACTGTTTTCTGAGTCAACTTCGTCAAAGGAGACGAAATGGACGAGAAACCCTCAACAAATCTCCTATAATAGCCAGCCAAGCCCAAGAAACTCCTAATATCAGTTGGAGATGTGGGTCTAGGCCAATTCTACACTGCCTCAATTTTCTGATTATCAACTCTAATACCATCACCGGAAATTATATGGCCCAAGAATGCCACAAACTAAAGCCAAAACTCACACTTAGAGAACTTGGCATACAACTCTCTATCCTTCTAGGTCTGAAGAACTATTCTGAGATGACTAGCATGATCTTCTTCATTCCTTGAATAGATTAGTATGTCATCAATGAAGACGATAACAAACATATCTAAATAAGGTTTGAAAACCCTGTTCATAAGATCTATGAACGCTGCTGGTGCATTGGTCAAACCAAATGACATGACCAAGTTTGTCACGCCCCGAGCCTACACCCTAGGTGGGATCGGCACTCGAAGACCATTTCTAGTCCTGAATGCTGTCTTTGGAATGTCACATTCCCTAACTTTCAACTGATGGTAGTTTGATCTGAGGTCAATTTTTAAAAAATAGGTGGCACCCTGAAGTTGATCAAATAAATCATCTATCCTTGGAAGAGGATACTTATTCTTGATGGTTACCTTATTTAATTGACGGTAATATATACATATCCTAAGGGAACCATCTTTCTTTCTCACAAACAAGACCGGAGCTCCCCAAGGTGATACACTTGGTTGAATGAAACCCTTATCTAATAGATCTTTTAACTGCTCTTTCAACTCTTCTGGTGCCATTCTGTATGGAGGAATAGAGATAGGACGAGTATCTGGAATGATGTCTATGCCGAAGTCTATTTCTCTCTCAGGAGGGACTCTGGGTAGATCATCAGGAAAAACTTTTGGAAACTCTCTTACTATAGGAACTGACTGAATGGGAGGTACCTCAGCACTTGAGTCATTAACTCGGATTAAGTGATAGATACAATCCTTTGAAATTATCTTTCTTGCCTTAAGGTACGAAATGAAACAACCCTTAGGCACTGCTGAACTACTACTCCACTTTATAACTGGCTCATTAGGAATCTGAAACTTGACAACTCGAGTTCTGCAATCTATGGAGGCATAACAGGCATGAAGCCAGTCCATACCAAGAATGACATCAAAGTCTACCATGTCTAACTCAATTAAATCAGCCATGGTACCCTTGTGATTGACGAAAACGGGACAATCATGATAGACTCTCTCTGCTAGAATAGACTCACCAACAGGTGTGAAAACACTGAATGGTTCACTAAGTTTCTCAGGAAGAATTTCAAACTTATTTGCAACATAAGGAGTTACAAAAGACAAACTTGCTCCTGGGTCTAGCAAAGCATAAACATCAAAAGTAAAGACTTTGATCATACCAGTGACAACATCTGGAGAGTTCTCTTGCTCTTGGTGACTGGTGATTACATAGAGACGGTTTGTTCCTCCGCCAGTACCAGAAGTAGCTCGTCTAGGTGCAGCCCTGTCTGGTGGAGCATCTGAAAAAGACTAGGCTCTATTGCCCCCGTTACCCTGCCTGTTGTTTGGACACTCTCGCATGAAATGTCCACTCTGACCACACTTGAAACAACCAGTGGAGCCTTCACGATAAATACCTGAATAGTTCCTACCACACTTGGCGCAAACATGAGGCTTACTACCCCCTTGCGCCACACTACCCTGTGAATATGTAGGTTTAACTCTAGAATTTTGACCATAGTACTCATTCTTGTTCTTAGGTGCAGGTGCACTAGCAGATGATGGAGCAGGTCCCTTCTGTTTCTGTTGGAAAGACGATCGGTTTGCATTATTCATCTGCTGCTCGAACTCATTCCCTGTCTTAGCTCTCTTGTTCTTGAACTCCTCTCTATCCCTCAGCTTCTCTTCCTCTACCTGCTGCACATAAACCGTCAACCTCGAGATGTCCATTTCCCCAATAAGCATTGTTGCCCGGCCCTCTTTGCTTGATAGACGGCCCAAACCAGCTACAAACAAACTCATCCTACTCCTCATGTCCGTAACCATTTCAGGAGCATAGCGAGACAGTTGGGTGAACTTTAGCCCATACTCATGCACACTCAAAGAATCTTGCTTAAGTGTGAGGAACTCACGTACCTTGGCCTCTTTCAGTTCCCGGGGAAAGAAACGCCCTAAGAAAGCCTCTTCAAAACATGCCCAACTTGCAGGTGGTGCATCCTCAGCTCTACCTCCTTTCCACTGATCAAACTAAGTCCTAGAAACATTCTTCATCTGATATACAGTTAGCTCAACTCTCGCAGTATCAGCAACATGCATCACCTCAAATACCTTCTTCAACTCCTCAATGAAGTTCTCCGGATCCTCAGTAGTGCTCGAACCAGTGAAACTTGGAGGGTTCATCCTCAAGAACTCACGAATCCTTGAAGTTTCAGCCTCTTCTTGTCGAACTCTTCTTTGCTGCCCAACGTGATTAGTCACAACTTAACTGAGCATCCTTATAGCCTCACGGAACTCATCATTGGTAACTTCCCCTTAAGGTTGCACTTCAGGTGCATTGGGTAACTGTTGTTCCTCAACATTCCTCCTAGCTGGACGACCTTTGACTGCTCTTCGTGAAGGCATGATTATCTGAAACACGCGCAAGCATGAATTAGAGGGAAACTTTTAAAGATTAAACTCTAACGCATGAGATGGATATGAAGAATTTCCTAAATGTTGCAGCCTCCTAATTATAGATGTGGCGTGCTTCACATCGATAACTAGGACTCTACAGACATGGCTTCATAGACTCCCTAGGACTCTTGAGCTCTGTGCTCTGATACCAAGTTTGTCACGCCCCGAGCCTACACCCAGGGCGGGACTGGCACTCGGAGACCATTTCTGGCCCCAAGCGAACCCTTGGCCTGGCTTACTTAACTTAGCGGAAGACTTAACTTAATGAAACAGTCTCAAAGAATAACTTAAAGAATAATAAGTTGGCCAAAATGATACTTAAGTCTTAAGCAACATTTGAAAGATAAAGAAAGACATCTGAATTAATAACTATCTGACTGTCTATGAAGCCTCTAAAATACTGAGATGGATGTTGGGACAAACCCTACAACATCCTAATAAATGAAAGACTGAAAGCGAATAAAAGAGTCCTCCGAAATGCAATAAGGCTCACCACTGACTCTGAGCTGCTCAACTGGATCAACGAGGTGCTGGATGCTGATCCTGGTTACCTGCGTCTGCATCATAATAAGATGCAGACCAACTGGCATCAGTACATTGAATGTACGAGTATGCGAGTTGGAATGCTAAACCACACATATGCTAGAAGGAATATGAAAGAAACTGAATAACTTACCTGGCTCACTCAACTCAACTTGACTGACTCATTTCAATATAAAGCAATTTAAAGCAAGTGTAATATAAAGAAAAGCAGTTTAAAACATGCTATAAACTCTGTGTGTATGCAAAGATACAATAAATCTGAGATGTATGTAGAAATACAAATGAACGAATGTATATAGAAATACAATAATTGTTGTGGGAGTTTATCTAACCAACAACCATCACATAAGAGCTATAGTGATGATACATCGATCAACCTCACGCTGCCAGAGCATTCTATATCCGGCCAAAGGTACATAATCTTAACTGCCTAATGGATCTACTAGTCTAATTTGAAAAGGATTCATCTAAAGAGTATGAACCTCTTCTACCCATGATGGCTACATGGTTTTATGGGGGCTGTGGGTTCTTTGAACGCTCCCCCAATTCGGTGCTCAATACTACTCCCAAAATGTATTGGCTCTTGTGTTTTTAAAACATATTTTCTCTGTGATTTGAGATTAGTGCTCAAAAGAACTTAGCTCAAAGGCTATCTTGGAAATCAAAGTTTCCCTTCTTGCTTCATTTAGAAAGCGATTACTCTTTTCTAAAAACTAGCCTGAAGGCTCTTTGGAAATCTCAGTTTCCGTTCTTATTTAAATGTGAAAACATTTTAAATCTCTTTGGGAATACTTAGTCCCCATATATTTTTGAAGAAATGAACTTCAAACTTTACTATTTACTCTTTACTCAACTTGAACTTTAAGTCTTAAAACAAAGTTAAAACATTTGGAAAACCTTAAGGACTCATCTTGACTTGACTCTTACTTCTCTTGACTTTGATCTTAACTTTCCTTGAATTGGATTATGGATTCAAGGTTCATGATCTCATGTTTATGGATGATTTCATGATCTTTAGATGTATCTTAGAGTGTTGGAAACAACTAGAAAACATAAGTACATCGCTTAGGAACAAGTACGAAAAGGTGGGGAACTAATAGGAAGAATTGGCGTCCCTGGCACTCTGAGAGGCGTGGGGCGCCAGGCCCCAAACCTCAGAGAGCTGGGTGGGGCGCTCTGGTTGGGGTGACGCGCCAGAGGCCAAACCTCAGAGAACATTTTGGCGCGCGCTAAGAGGCGCGACGCCCCAACCCCTGTACCCAGGTGTTCTCGACTTTTCTCCTCCGTTTTTCATCTCTAAACCCTTCAAACTTCCATGATATTTTCCCCAAACCCCTAGGATCAATTGTACCCTCAATATACAACCAATCTAACTCGAAAAACAACCCGGAAACATGAATCAATTCAACACTAGGCATTCAACAATCAACCCACAAGAATTCAACAATGTTCTTCAAGAACTTCACTTTCTTAACATTCAAACAACTCCAATTTCGCTGAATTGAAACAACTTAGTGTGTGGGTGAACTAAACCAACATGAAAGAAATCCCACATACCTTAATAGGGATCACCCCCAACGAATTCCACTCCCAAAGCTTGAACGTTCTTGGCGATTTCTTGATTTCTCTCCTCTTTTCTCTTCTTTCTTCTCTTCTCCAAGCCCCAACGTAAATTCTAATTTATTTTAAACTGAATAAAGTCTTGTTTTACCCCAATTAATTCCTAAAATCAAATTAGGAAATTAATTAGAGAAAAGACTACTTTGCCCTTCCTTAAATCCGGATTGGGACTTTCCTCAATCCAACAACCCAACTTTCGAAAGTCATATCTCACTCATACGATGTCGAAATCGTGCAATCTCGGAGGCATTGGAAAGATATATCCAAGGTATTTCCAAACATATCAAGATCTACTCCTAACTCCTCCTGAGCTAGGAGTTATGGCCGTTTGAAAATGGCCAAAATTCACTTTCTTAACTTAGACAATTTCCAGATTTCCTTATTCTTTCCAAAAATCAATATTTTCATATTTTAAACTCTTTATAGTCGTTTCTAGGTGCGAGATGTTACAGAAAAAATCACCTAGAGCGTGGTTTACTCGACTTGCAACTTATATTTTGGACCTTGGTTTTAAGCAATCTACCTCTGATCACATCATGTTCACTTTTCGACAGGACAATTCTATTTTGATACTTCTTATTTATGTTGACGACATTGCTGTTTTTGGCTCCTCAGAGCGGCTTGTTTTTTATTTTTTCGAATCCATGAAAGCTGAATTTGCAATTAAAGATCTTGGTTCCCTTCATTACTTTTTAGGTGTGAAGATAGTTTACAATACTGCTGGGGCTCTTCTCCTACAACGGAAGTATATATCGGACCTTTTGCATCGATTTGATTTGGCTGAAGTTAAGCCTGTCCAAAATTCTCTTTATAGTAAGCTTGATTGACATTCTGTAGATGCCAAACTTCTTGATGAGCCTTCTCTGTATCATAAGATGGTCGGCATTCTTCAATACTTATCATTCACACGACCGGATATACAATATGCTGTGAATATGGCTTCCCAATTTCTGCATCAACCCCGTCTTATTCATCTTCAAGCCGTTAAGCGAATCTTCCGCTATCTTAAAGGCACTCCTGCTCATGGGTTGCAACTGAACAAAAATACTTCCACCTCCTTAACTCTATTCTCAGACTCGGACTGGGCAGGATGTACAACAAATTGTTGCTCTACCTCTGGATTTTGCATTTTCCTTGGGAGTAATTTGATATCTTGGTCTACAAAGAAACAACCAACTGTTGTGCGCTCAAGCACCGAAGCTGAATATCGTGTTCTGGCTGTTTCCACTACCGATGCTATATGGATACAATTTCTTCTACGTGACTTGGGTATTTAACTTCCCACTCCTATTCTTGCCAAATGTGATAATATTGGCGCCATCCATCTTGCACATAATCCGGTCTTTCACTCAAGATCGAAACAAGTTGCTTTGGACTATCATTTTTTTGTGAAAAGATTTCCCAAGGTGACCTTATGGTTTCTCATGTTCCCACCTCACAATAGCTTGCAGATGTTTTTACGAAGGTGTCTGTGTTACAAAATTTAAGGAGTTTCGGGACAATCTTCATGTTCGTTCCTCCACTTCAGATTGAGGGAGGGTGATAAGGATATTATTGTAAATATAATTTAAAGAGTCATGTACTTGTAATTGCCTTATAAATAGCACACGTTCAGGCCCTTGCTATTCACGCATGCATTGGTTTATTTTCTCCATTCTCTCTGTAACTTAAACTTCAACTATATATACTAAAATAAATTATTAGTATAAGAGGAACTTTTGAATATATACATGTGTAACAAGAAAAAAACCAAATAAATAGAACATGTTCCTGCTCACAAGTGTTCCAGCTACAAGCCTACAACTCTTGTGCGAAGAACTACAACTTTTAGAGCATATTCGTGCTGATAATGTGTTATAAAATATAAGCTCGAAATAATATAATATAATATAATATAAAGAGAAAAAGACAGAGAAGACTTTTCTTCTATTCAAGTGTATCTTCCAAATGGTGAATGAAATCGCTATTTATAATGTTAATATATCACTCTCAAATGTCACCAAACTAGTAGATACATAGTTATCCAAAAGAGTTAATTATCACCTTGGAAATATACATATGTAAATTCAATTAATTCTTGAATAAATCAAATGGACACTTCATAATTCAATGAATTTATAGCAATTATAAATTGCAATAATTAATATTTAAATATATTCTTCTTTATTATTTAAACATCAATCACTTGACCGCGATGCCGCAACCCTCCCTCACCATCTCTTTCAGACCACCACTAGCTGCCACCCTTTCTCTTCTCTCTTCCCCCGCGAGACCACCAAACAAAAATCCCACTCCCCTCCTCTCTTCTCTCTTCTCCGGCGAAGCAAAGCCAGTGACGCCAGCAAACGACGAGCACCATTTGGACGGAGCTTACTCGGGCTAGGCACCTCGAGGTTTTGGTTGGCTCAGAGACGGATCTGTTAAGATCGGTTCGGGTTTGTTCTCTTGTTTAATTTATTGTCTAATTTCCTAGTTTGATTATTGAAATCTATCATTTTATTTGCATGCCTTCTCTAAATTTTGTAGTAGACTGATACGCTCAAATTACACCTCCTTTCAGAAGCATAAGCGATCGTTATCAAGTAAAGAACCCAACTTGTAGGTTGGGATCGATCCCACGAGGAAAATGGTTTAGACTTTACTTTTAACCAACAATTATATTCGATTAGTCAAATTATTTCCAAAAAAAGGTAATAAAAAAGGGGGGTTGTGCTTGTGTGAAACAAATAGTAAGACTTAATATTGTAATCAATAATTAAATTCAACTTTGGTTGTTATCAAGATAAGAGAAATAACTAGGGTATACGTGTTCCCCATAATCTCATAACGCAGTAATCCTAGTAATAGCAATTCTTTTCTAGTATATTACATGCAAAGTGATAAGTTAGGTATCTCTAAATCCTTGGTCCGGCATCTAGAGAATTTCACGCCGCACCTTGGTCCGGCTACGTGTGTATAATTTACTAACCCTTACCTTTACCTCATATTAGACATCATAATCGATGTTTGGCTTAGTTATTACTTCGCACCAATCGACACTAGCCTATTAGATAGTATCACACTAAATCTATGTTGATAATTCTTTTCTTGTTAATTACCTCCTTGGTCCGGCAAGTAGTAACAAGGCGAGTTCTAACGCGTGCACTCGTTAAAAAGACTTCTAAACGAAAGAATTATCAATACATGCAAAACACTATTCAAGAATTGCTTATTTACTATTCATACTTTGTTAATCGATCATGGTTCCCACAACCCTAGTTGTGGATTTTAGTTACTCATACTAGCAAGAACACAATTCATAATTGTAGATGAAGAAATCATGAACTTACTTAAAGAAAATAATAAACCCAGAAAATTTACTTGAATTGCAAAGCCAAAATCTTCAAAACGAACTTTAGAAATCAATAATTGCTAGGGTTGCAAATTAATCTCCAAAGTTACAAAGCAAAAATAGAATAATAGTGTCTAACCCCAAAAAACGAGGTTTACATGTCCTATTTATAGAAAACAAATCCTAAATAAAAAGGGAAACAAATTAAGGAAAGTTTTGTTCAGGTACGCGTCTTCGATCCACGAGGCTGACTTACGGACCGTCGATCGATCTACGGTCCGTAAGTCCCTTCCGTCACTCGGGACTTAGAAAATATTTCAGCTTCCAAAAAATCATCTTCTCTGAAGCAAACGACGGACCACCAGTACGGACCGTAGATCGACCTACGGTCCGTCAATCCCTTCCGTAGCTCCAAACTTGGCATCTTCAAAAATCAGGTACTGGAACCCTCGCAGTCTCAATCTACGGATCAACAGTACGGTCCATAGATCAATCTACGGACCGTCAATGGGCACCGTGGTTCCACACTTGGTCAGATTTCCCTGATTTGTCCTCAACACTTTTCTGCTGATCTACGGTCCTCACCTACGGACCGTGAATGGACCTACGGTCCGTAGATGACCTCCGTGGATGCCTTTTTTCTGCATTTTCTTCAGCTGTCTCTAAACTTTCGCGCCTGAACTCCTTTCCTGCAAAACATGATAAAACACATAAAAACCAATATAAAAAGGCCCTAGACACACACAACTTGTAAGTGAAATGTATTAGAAATACCGTAAACTCACGGTATATCAACACCCTCAACTTAAATTCGTTGTTTGTCCTCAAGCGACGCACTAGGACTCTAAACGACACTTGTATAGAAGCAAGCATTTCTAACTCAAACTTCACATGGCTCTCTACCTCCTCATTGTTCGGGTGAGCATTCTTTCTCATAGACTCGATAAGCCAACTCATGTGGATCACATCATGACACAGACCAACCTACTGACACACAACAGACACCTTCTTACTGTCAGCCAGGTACCAACTTTCCAACAATGTAACTAGTGCCCTTACTTCAACTGAAATCCTCATTTCGCAAAATTTTTTTACTTTCATTCATGGTACAAGGATTCATTCAACACTCACGCTCAGAAGTAATTTCAAATTCAGTTAGTGCTTACTGCCATAAGCTTGCCCTTATTTTCACTGCTTGGACTCTCCAAACTAGATTCTAAGATCACTATAGGACTTTATTGGCTTGTAACGTAGGCTCAGGGTCAGGTGTGGTACATTTGGGTACTGTTTAGTGACTTTCTGCCCTCCTTGTCATTACACTAGGCTTTTAACCTCTTTTTGCCCTATTTTTGTCATATTATTGCTTTACCTTCTTTCCCTTGAATTTCTTCAACCACGGATGTGACTTTAGACTTTGTAGCTCCTTGTTCCTTCCGCTTTTAACAAGTCACATTTTTTTTTTTATATACTTATAAAAAAAATACCCATTTTCTTTCCGTTTCCTCTTTCATAGCCACCCTCAACTTATGGATTTTCCGTTAGTCGAGGTTCACAATACCCGATGTCAGGTCAGGACCAAGATTGAAGTTACTCTTTACATTAGCCACCCTCAACTTAGGCTTTTGGCCTAAGTCAAAGTGCACATGTCCAAGGAGGGACCGGGGCCAACATAGTAGATTATGGGAAAGTGAGTTCGGGGTTTTAGAAAGAAATAGTTTATTTTTAGGCCCAAAGTTGGATCAAAGGGAACAGTTATTTCATTTGGTTGAATCCTTCTAGGCAATTTGTGGATTTTTCAGAACAACGGCCTATGATCACTTCCTATCCTCTAGATTGAATTGTCTTAGCAGGACTAACCGGGCAAGTTCTAGTTTTGCACAAAACTGTTTGAATAGTCAATGATTCTCACCCACTCTTGGCACATAGTTTCATTATCAGATTATCAGATTACCCAGTTCAAGTCTCAAGTTTAATCATGCAATCAAGTTGATTGTTACTATGTCATACTCAGAGCCAACACAGTCAACTAATCGTAGCCTACTTCTAGCATACAACCCAGAATCTGACGGGTATCATTTTTCTAAGCTATCATGCTTCATTCTGTATCATGCTTCTATACACACACTCCTAAGACATGCCGGTTCAACAGAAAATTAAACAGTCACTTGGGGGGAAAAGAACACAGGCAAGAAAACCCCAAGAGAGGATTCATGAGTTGGGTTACTCAGACTTCACCCTATCACTCACGATCCATTTACCCTATGATTGTCCACAATGCATACATAGACAGTAAAAATGAATGGATTTGAGTGAAGCAAACCTGTGGCGCAAAGCGCCGGCGAATCATCAACAAGCAGGGGGGTCCGGTTTCCCGGAGCCCTCTGGAACATCAGCGGGAGCACCCTCAGCAGTGCCCCCCTCAACAATCCTAGCACTCTCAGTAGTGCTCGCTATCAACTGCTCCGCACCATCAGAGGTGCTCACAACGCCCCTCAAAATAGGCTGAACCGCTGTAACTGGGGCAGAGCTCGATGCCCCTGCAGCTCTCTCCCGCACCCTCTGCTGGCGCAACTCCTCGTCTGCAATCGATGCCCTCCTAGCCTCCTTCTCCTGTCGACGCTGTCTTTTCTGAGCTTTCTCTTCCTCCGTGCGATGAGAACGGTGCCGCTTCCCCGTTGCATGTGTCGGTGCAGGCCCCTCCTCGGCGATGCCACTGAATAGAGCATCTAGCATTGTATCATCAGCCAGCGCAGTGGGGACAGCCTGAGTCTCAACTGAAGGTGCAGCAAGAATGGCATCAACATCAGTCTGGAGGCTGGCTATGTCAACCTGCAAAGCAAATAAGTCTGTGGCCGGAACTGCTCGCTCGAGAACTCGCAACCCAAAGGCGTCAAGCCGCTTATTTACCGCCAGGACTTTACGGTCCATCATCCCCTCCATCCTGCGCTCCAATCTAGCCTCGGACTCGGCAATTGACTTTTGCATCCAAGGCTGGATGTGATGCAGCAGTGTGGCCATCTGCGCCTCTAACTTCTGTACTCTGGCCATCGGGACAACCGTCGCTCCTAACGGTGGTGTGGACCGGGAAGAACTAGGAGCAACACTAGCTGCCTGAGACGAGGAGCCTGGGACAGTGTCGGTGTGGTCTGGGATAATGGGGTCACCGCCCTGTGCCTGCCCCACAGTGTCTGCAAGATCGTAGCTCAAGGGGGGTACCTCAATCTGGGGCTCTCTGCGAGGTGCTGCCACATTCGCGTCATCCCGAATAAGGCCGATGTCCAATGCCCCTGTAGGGTGGACTAGCCTGTCACAATGCCAGATCGGCACTCCAGAGTCCCTGCACAAGTGAAATATCAGACAGGGGAAAGGGTAAGTGGTGGAGGTCCTGAAAGCTCTCTCGTGGATCTCTGCCAGCAGCATTCGGGCAAAGTCGATCTCTACTCCCGCAACCAATGCAGCAACCATCACCGCTCTGTCCCAAGTGACCTGATTGTCAGCTTTTGTGGGCGACACTCTGTTGCGTACCAACAGCTAGAAGAATTTTGCGACGAAGTTCAGTGTGGCCTTCCGGATGTCCAACCGTGGAGCAGCGACCCATTCCGCTCGCTCGCCATCTGCAGCAATGTACCGGGCCAGCCATAGTATCACAGCCTCTCGCTGGTCAGCATTCCTCTGGAAGGCACCACTCCGCACGATGTTCCAGCGGTAATCAAACTCTGAAGTGTTAGGCGACCAAGCGTGGCCCGTGGTGGGACCATAGAGAAAACGGTTAATGGTGGCAGGTGATATGTCCACTGGACACCCTCGAACCATGGTGGAAGTGAGCGGAGCTTGAGCTAACGGCTTAGACCGCTTGGAAATGGACCCGCGGAGAGTGGCTGCATAGGAAGCATAGAACTCCCGGACAATCTCCTCGCTATACGTCCCTGGGGCTCGAGCCATCCAGTCACATTTGTGAAGTTTGAAAAGCCGGTGAATATCTGGAACAGTATGCAAGCTCCCCGTGAGGACTCTGCGCTCCTCTTGAATTAATCGGGCCATTTTTTGTTTGTCATTTACCATCTTTGCATCCCGATAGATTTGCCATTGACCCTCTACACACCACCTCTTCAGCTCCCCTGCTACCGGAGCGGGTTCATCATTCCTTGGTGCAGGAATGGCCTCTGAGCTAGTTGCCTCATCAGACGAGGCTGCTTGGTCATCCTGCCCAGACCCTGTGGATGATTTGGCGTTGGACCCTGTAGCATGGATAGACTCTGATTGTGAAGAGTGAGCAGACTGGGAGCCTGAGGCAGAACCAGAAGCAGACGCGGATCCGGACATAGGTCCCTCTGAACTGGAAGCAGCCCTAGTTGGTGACCTGATCAGTGTGTGCTCCTCATCAGACTGGGAGACAGTGACTACGTCGGGGAGCACCTTCCGGGGGGTGCTTCTGGGTGCAGCGCGAGAAGCCCTTGGGTTGAGGGGCACATATGTAGGGTCCTCGTCGTTCTCGGTGTCCTCATCAATCAACCGGAAGCTAGGGGCAACCGATTTGGACTTGCCCCGTTTCGAGTAGGTGACCATCTTCTTGGGTGCCATGGTACCTGTAGGAACATCATTAGTGTCAAACCGAAACATATGCAGCAAAAGAACTTATTCAGAGTTGGTAACGAACCAAACTAAGTCTACAAAAAAAATGACAGATGCTACAGAAGTCATCCACGGAGGAGACCTACGGTCCGTAGACTGATCTACGGTCCGTGGATCTATTCCGTGGATCAAGGTGTCTGAAATATAGGTCGCAGATGAAAACCACGGAAGTGCAGAACGGTCCGTAGATGGATCTACAGACCGTAGTCCACATCCGTAGTTTTACACTTGGTGTAAATTTCAGGTGCATCTAATGACGAACCCCATCTACGGTCCGTAGATGGATCTACGGTCCGTAGACGGGGTATCGTGGAAGCAATCAGTGCCAGGTATCATACATTTTTGGCTTTTGACTTCAACCTAATCACAACCTAATCATGCATCTAAACGATTGAAATATGCTAGTTCATCATTCTTAAACTCCCTACCGATTATTATACCAAACAATTTAGACTAGATGTGGAACCCTAAATCGAAACTAGCATATAGAATTTACGATCACATAAACTCACATCACAATTAATGCTATACAATCACTATCTACCATTCCAAGGGCATTGTACTATTCAAGTATATCATGCGATTTCATCTAACAATTACCCAAGGTCAAGACCCACTCCCGACCCTCTATATTCAATCTATGAATTGAAATTCAAAGAGAAGAGAAAGTCTATTACCTTACAAGCAACAAGGAGTGGGATGATTGCGTGATGGTACTATGATTTAGCAAGACCAAGGAGTCACCTATTCGTCACTGACCAAACACCGGACCCTTGTTATCAGATTATGGAGTGGGTTGATTATGGTATGAAAATGGTTTTGGGGATATATGGAGATGGCGTTGATATATGGGAGGGAGGATATTAAGTGGTGGTTATGGAGTGATTTTGGGGAGTTTAATTGGTGGGAGAAACGGTTGTGGGAGCAATGGAGGGAATGGAAATGATTTGAAACAATGGGGGTTTTAAGTAATGGGGGTCCGGGTCGGGTCATTCAACTCTAGGGTGTGGACTCACGAGACCCCGTCTACGGTCCGTGAGTAGATCTACGGTCCGTAGATCAGGACCGTAGATCACAATTATACTAGGACAATGTTAGGAACTTACCTGGGATCTACGGATACCATTGACGGTCCGTGGATCAATCGACGGACCGTCGATGGGGTCCGTAGACCTCTGCACCAGACCATTTCCTGCAGATTTCTTGCGTGGTGTACCTGCACATGAAGCAACCATTAGGCTATTTATTTTTATTTTTTTTACATTTTCTGGACACTTTTTTTTTAGACACGGACCCTATATTACTTCTAGCCAACACTAAGAACTAAAATACTGAAACCCCTACCTAATTTGATACAAAAACGTAAGTAATCAAAGAAAGCTAAACTACATCATGTAAAACAGAACCCTATTGTTGGCTAGATTTTACATCTTGGGTTGCCTCCCAAGCAGCGCTTGATTTAACGTCGCGGCACGACGCAGGTATCTTGATTATTCAGACTTCATCAAGATTGCAGGCCTCAATCACTTCCTGCACAGTTTCAGCATTTCCCAGATAGATCTTTATCCTTTGCCCGTTCACCAAGAACCTTGTTCCATCCTTATTTTCAAGCTCAACCGCTCCATGCGAGAGCACTTTTGTGAGCAAAAATGGTCCAGTCCACTTGGACTTGAGCTTGCCTGGAAACAAGCGCAACCTGGAGTTGAATAGCAGCACACGATCGCTAACCACAAATTCACGCTTTTCAATTCTTTGATCATGATACCTCTTCATCTTCTCTTTGTATAAGGCTGAACTCTCATAAGCTTTTAGGCGAAACTCATCAAGCACGTTCAGGTCGTTCAACCTTTGATTAGATGCAGTGCCCCAATCCAGATTTAACTTCTTCATTGCCCACATAGCTTTGTGCTCTAACTCTACTGGTAAATGACAAGACTTCCCATATACAAGTTGGTAAGGCGACATACCTATGGGGGTCTTGTATGCAGTGCGATATGCCCATAGAGCATCATCAAGCTTCTTTGACCAATCAGTTCGATTGGCGTTCACAGTCTTCGCCAATATATGCTTTATTTCTCTGTTGGACACCTCAACTTGACCGCTAGTCTGTGGATGATAAGGAGTGGCTACATTGTGACGGACACCATATTTCTCAAGTAGTGTTTTGAACAACTTGTTACAAAAGTGAGAGCCTCAATCGCTAATAACGGCTCTTGGTGTACCAAATCTGGAGAAGATATTCTTTTTCAAGAATGCGGTGACACTTTTACCTTCGTTGTTGGGAAGTGCTACTGCTTCCACCCACTTCGATACATAATCAACCGCGACCAGAATATACTTCATCCCATATGAACTCACAAATGGGCCCATGAAATCAATGCCCCATACATCAAACAATTCGATCACCAATATGGGATTCATAGGGAGCTCTTGCCTCTTTGAAATCCCTCCATCTCTTTGGCACCGATCACAAGACTTAGCGAAATCATGAGCATCTTGGTGGATGGTAGGCCAATAGTACCCACACTGCAAAATCTTATGTGCAGTCCGAATACCACTATGATGCCCACCAACGGGTGATGAATGGCATACTTCAAGTACACTAAGCATTTCAACCTCAGGCACACAGCGACGAATAATCCCATCAGCACAACTACGATACAAATAATTAGAAGCGGCCAATACCTGTTCATCTGGAAACGCATCATTAATTTCAGCCCTATCTCCAAGCTTTAGCATGGCTTCTTCCTCTAATCTGGACAAGTGGTCGGCAACTTGATTTTCGGTTCCCTTTCTATCTTTTACCACAAAATCAACCTCTTGCAGCAACAATACCCATCTGATCAATCTTGGTTTTGCATCATTTTTCGCCATCAAATACCTCAATGCAGAATGGTCAGTATGCACAATGACCTTAGTACCAAGCAAGTAGGAACGAAATTTTTCGAATGCAAAAACCACCGCAAGAAGTTCTTGTTCGGTCACTGTATAATTCTTCTGGGCCACATTCAGAGCTTTGCTAGCATAGTAAATAGGGTGAAGAATTTTCTCACGCCTTTGACCCAATACTACACCAAGCGCCACTCCACTCGCATCACACATTACCTCAAACGGTTGTTCCCAATCTGGTGAAATAATGATAGGTGCTGTAACCAACTTTTCCTTCAACTCTCCAAATGCTCTAAGACAAGCATCATCAAAGCAGAACTTATTCTCCTTCTCGAGCAGTTTGCACAAGGGATGTGCAATTTTTGAGAAATCTTTGATGAATCTCCTATAAAAACCTGCATGCCCAAGAAAGCTTCTAACACCTTTTACAGAGATAGGTGGTGGAAGCTTTTCTATTACCTCGACTTTAGCTCTATCAACCTCAATACCTTTCTCTGAAATTCGATGACCCAACACTATACCTTCTTTTACCATGAAATGACATTTCTCCCAATTCAGCACTATGTTGCAGTCTTCACATCTTTTGAGCACCTCGGCCAAATGTTTTAGACAGTGATCAAACGAATCACCTACCACTGAAAAATCATCCATGAACACCTCAATAGTGTCCTCCACCATATCAGAAAATATCGACATCATACATCTCTGGAAGGTCGCTGGAGCATTGCACAATCCGAATGGCATCCGCTTGAAAGCAAAAGTCCCATATGGGCAAGTGAAGGTGGTCTTTTCTTGGTCTTCCGGAGCTATAGAGATTTGATTGTAGCCCGAATATCCATCAAGAAAACAATACCAACCCTTGCCTGCAAGCCTATCTAACATATGGTCCATGAATGGCATAGGAAAGTGATCTTTCTCTGTCCACGCATTCAGCTTCCGATAATCCATGCAAACTCTCCATCCCGTGACAGGCCGCATTGGAACAAGCTCATTTCGTTCATTTGGAACCACAGTCATACCACCTTTCTTTGGTACACACTACACAGGACATACCCAATTACAATCTGAGATGGGATAAATAACTCCCGCATCCAGCCACTTGATGATCTCCTTTTTGACTACCTCTTGCATAGGTGGATTTAATCTTCTCTGGTGCTCAACACTGGCCTTATGATCTGGCATGAGTTGGATTTTGTGAGAACAGATACCGGGGGGGATCCCAATAATATCTGCAATAGTCCACCCAATCGCTCGCTTGAACTTCTTTAATACAGTCACCAAACACTCAACTTGCCTTGCATTTAAATCTGCTGCAATGTTGACCGGCAAAGTATTCACTTCGCCTAAATATACATACCTCAAGTGTGATGGTAGAACTTTGAGCTCTAATTTCGGTGCCTCCACAATAGATTGTCTTGTGGGTGGGGACTCACGATTCTTCATGTCTAGCTCATACTTCTTTGGTTTGGACCGGTATTCAAACTTATCAAGTGCGGCTACCAACTCATCATACTCATCAATACCATCACTACCAAAATTCATCATGATTGCTGCTAGTGCCTCAACACCTAATCGCTCTTCAGTTTGCACCTCTGACCCACTCTCCACTCTGTAAGTTATAGCAGATACTGTTTGTAACTCACCATTCTGCTTCATGGATCTACAGATATTGAAAGTTGCTTCTTCATTGTTCAGTCTGAACTTCATCTGTCCCTTTTCCATATCAACCAACGCACGCCTTGTGGCAAGAAATGGTCTCCCAAGGATGATGGGAACCTCAAAATCAACCTCACAGTCAAGGATCACAAAATCCGCCGAAAAGATGAAAGACTCTACTTTCACTAGCACATCATGGAGCACACCTATGGGCCTCTTCACAGTCCGATCAGCCATCAGTAACCGCATTGCAGTGGGCTTTGGATCCCCTAGACCCAACTTCTTGTAAATAGATAAAGGCATGAGGTTGATGCTCGCACCAAGATCACACAATGCCTTAGCAAAGTGTAATAACCCTATAGTACATGGGATCGTGAAAGCACCAGGGTCTTCCTTCTTCTGCACTAGAGATCTTGTAGCAATAGCACTACAATGCTGCAATCTATCATCATCTTCAAAACTCACAGACCTTTTCTTTGTCACCATATCTTTCATGAATTTTGCATATCCAGGCATTTGCTCCAAGGCTTCTATCAGAGGGACATTGATAGAAAGCTGCTTCAACATAGTGATAAACCTGCGATATTTCCCATCTTCAGTCTTCTTCACTAACCTTTGAGGAAAAGGTGGTGGAGGTCTAGGTATGGGCACCACTTTCTGAGGTATCTCCACTTCTTGTTCTGTCACAACCTCTGACTCCTCTCTAACTTTCACCACATCATCTTCTTTTCTATTCTCAACTTCTACCACAGACGGCATAGGTGGATCTATGGTTTGCTTACCTCCTCGAGTGGTAATTGCCATACAATGTCCATCATTCTTTGGATTCTGGATGGTGTTGCTAGGAAGAGTGCCAGGTTGACGCGGGTTCACTGCAGTAGACAACTGAGTCATCTGCTGCTCTAGGTGCTTTATTGACACTGCATGGGCATCAACCTTTTGACCAATTCCAGATAAGTCGTTTCTCATCTCCTTCACATTCTCATCAGTAGCATCAAACCTTCTCATCATCTTCTGCAGCATATCTTCAATACGCGTCATATTACCTCCAACTTCCCTAGCACCAGATTCCCGATTTTGAGGGGGAACATAGGGTCCAACCCGATCGTTTCTGTTGCCATAGTTGTTCCTGTTGTAGTTGTTGTCGCGATTGAAGTTCCCATCTCGGACATAGTGACCATCTCGGTTGTAATTTCCATAGTTCCAACCTTGGTTCCCTTGACCTTGGCGCCAATTTTCCGTGTTGGATCCTTGGGCGTTTGGTCGGAAACCCCCCGTTTGATCATTCACCGCATAAGTGTCCTCTTCATAGTAACACTCATCAACTGGTGGTGGAGTTCTAGTTAAGTAATTTACAGCATTTACCTTTTCTGCTCCTCCACTCACATGCTTCAATACCAGCCCCAACTCTGTCCTCATCTGAGCCATCTCCTCACGGATATCATCTGCAGAGTTAACAGTTGCATTATGAACGACAAATGTGTTTCTCCCAGTATCTGACCTCCTAGTGCTCCATGCTTTATTGTTGCGAGAGATCCTCTCCAGTTTTTCAGAAATCTGTGCATATGTACAATCACCATATGAACCTCCAGCAATAGTGTCAAGAACGGCTTTATTGTTATCATCCTGTCCTCTATAGAAATATTCTTTCAGCGACTCTTCATCAATACGGTGATTTGGAACACCTCTTACGAATGCAGTGAATCTGTCCCACGAGCTGCTCACAGACTCCCCAGGTAATGCTACAAAATTGTTGACCCTATCTTTGTGATTGAGCTTCTTAGACACCGGATAGTACTTTGCTTTAAACACTTCCGCCAATTGGTCCCATGCGAATATTGAGTTATAAGGAAGCTCAGTGAACCATACTGCAGCATCACCTGTCAGTGACAGAGGGAACACTCGTAACCCAATGACGCTCATATCCAAGTCTGGTCTACCTACACAACTTTTGCAAACCACCCTGAGCTTGGCTAAGTGAGCATGTGGATCCTCCGATGGCGATCCTGAAAATAAGCCTCTTGCTGTAAGCATTTGCATCAAACTACTAGTCACCACAAATGTGTGCCCTGGAGGTAGAGGAGGTAGGACAATAGGTCCATCAGAGTCTGCTATATCGATGTTGCCCTGATAGGTGTCATGCGGTTGTGGGCCTGGTGGGCCATGCACTCTCCCTGCATCTCCCAATTGATTTTCAGCTAGACCCCGGTTTTTCCCACCAACTACTCTTGGCTGCTGTAACTCAATTGCTTCATCTAGATTTCCTCCGATAGGATGAACTGGAAGTCCTTGATTGTTCATTCTTCGCAAAGTTCTGTTCAACTCTGGGTCATATGGAGTGAGTGGTTCGCCTTGGCTCCGTGTACTTGGCATACACTAGGGTCGGAACCTGAGAGAGACAAAAACAAAGAAAAAAAAATAAAATAAAATTAGGAAATATTTGACTAACGTTCAATATTGTAGTTAAAACTAAATCTAAAAGCCAGACTCCCCGGCAGCGGCGCCAAAATTTGATACGCTCAAATTACACCTCCTTTCAGAAGCATAAGCGATCGTTATCAAGTAAAGAACCCAACTTGTAGGTTGGGATCGATCCCACGAGGAAAATGGTTTAGACTTTACTTTTAACCAACAATTATATTCGATTAGTCAAATTATTTCCAAAAAAAGGTAATAAAAAAGGGGGGTTGTGCTTGTGTGAAACAAATAGTAAGACTTAATATTGTAATCAATAATTAAATTCAACTTTGGTTGTTATCAAGATAAGAGAAATAACTAGGGTATACGTGTTCCCCATAATCTCATAACGCAGTAATCCTAGTAATAGCAATCCTTTTCTAGTATATTACATGCAAAGTGATAAGTTAGGTATCTCTAAATCCTTGGTCCGGCATCTAGAGAATTTCACCCCGCACCTTGGTCCGGCTACGTGTGTATAATTTACTAACCCTTACCTTTACCTCATATTAGACATCATAATCGATGTTTGGCTTAGTTATTACTTCGCACCAATCGACACTAGCCTATTAGATAGTATCACACTAAATCTATGTTGATAATTCTTTTCTTGTTAATTACCTCCTTGGTCCGGCAAGTAGTAACAAGGCGAGTTCTAACGCGTGCACTCGTTAAAAAGACTTCTAAACGAAAGAATTATCAATACATGCAAAACACTATTCAAGAATTGCTTATTTACTATTCATACTTTGTTAATCGATCATGGTTCCCACAACCCTAGTTGTGGATTTTAGTTACTCATACTAGCAAGAACACAATTCATAATTGTAGATGAAGAAATCATGAACTTACTTAAAGAAAATAATAAACCCAGAAAATTTACTTGAATTGCAAAGCCAAAATCTTCAAAACGAACTTTAGAAATCAATAATTGCTAGGGTTGCAAATTAATCTCCAAAGTTACAAAGCAAAAATAGAATAATAGTGTCTAACCCCAAAAAACGAGGTTTACATGTCCTATTTATAGAAAACAAATCCTAAATAAAAAGGGAAACAAATTAAGGAAAGTTTTGTTCAGGTACGCGTCTTCGATCCACGAGGCTGACTTACGGACCGTTGATCGATCTACGGTCCGTAAGTCCCTTCCGTCACTCGGGACTTAGAAAATATTTCAGCTTCCAAAAAATCATCTTCTCTGAAGCAAACGACGGACCACCAGTACGGACCGTAGATCGACCTACGGTCCGTCAATCCCTTCCGTAGCTCCATACTTGGCATCTTCAAAAATCAGGTACTGGAACCCTCGCAGTCTCAATCTACGGATCAACAGTACGGTCCGTAGATCAATCTACGGACCGTCAATGGGCACCGTGGTTCCACACTTGGTCAGATTTCCCTGATTTGTCCTCAACACTTTCCTGCTGATCTACGGTCCTCACCTACGGACCGTGAATGGACCTACGGTCCGTAGATGACCTCCGTGGATGCCTTTTTTCTACATTTTCTTCAGCTGTCTCTAAACTTTCGCGCCTGAACTCCTTTCCTGCAAAACATGATAAAACACATAAAAACCAATATAAAAAGGCCCTAGACACACACAACTTGTAAGTGAAATGTATTAGAAATACCGTAAACTCACGGTATATCATAGACTCTTACAGATACCACTAGAATATAAGCTGTTGTAACCTAACTATAGTAATTTTGAATTGAGACGGAGTTGATAGATTGATTTGATATTTGAAATGCAGGCCTTAGCTTCCTGTTTCCTTTATTGCAGTATTAGGGTGATCTGATCAAATAGATTATTCTTAGTTGTAGTCTTGTAGACAGGGCCATCTTAATCACTAGGCCACTAAAGCCATCGCTTGGGGACCCATATTTTTTGGAGCCCCCATTTAAAAAAAAAGTACTTATACACACTATTAAAAAAATTATATTAATTTTTTGGAAAAAAAAACGTGTAAGAGGTTTTATATTTTTTCTTGAAAAATTGTTATTGTTGATATTCTTAAGTATATGTAAATTGTTTTAATTATTATTAAAATTTATTCAATTTTAATATGTCGACTAGAAAACATGATTCCGATTTTGCAAAAAGAGAGAAAACTAGAAGAAATAAATAAATCTTAAAATAAAAAAAGCACTTGATAGATTTTAACAAATAATAAATATTTTGAATAAAAAAATATTGGAGGATGTTCTTCAAATGAACGAAGTCACCAATAGAATTGAGTTAGATGATGATAATATCCAAGAATAAAATCTAGAAGAAGTTGGTGAAAATGTGACATTGTTCCCGATATCAAGAACTCCTAAATAATTTAAATAGTTGCATCCCTAAAAATATATATTATCCAAGTCAATGGAATAATGTAGATACAAAATTGAGAGATCTATTAGTAGAAAAGGGACCATTTAGAATGACTGATGTAAATTTTCCATAAGATAAATACGTACGACATTTTTCTACAACACACTATATTAAAAAATTGGTAAACGGAGAAAAGCATGAAAGAAAATGATTAATTTACTCTAAAGATTTGGATGATTTTTTTGTTTTTGTTGTAAATTATTTAGCACAACTTCTATTATTTGTAATAGTAAACTAGCTAGTGAAGGTAGCAATGAGTGGAGAAATCTTAGTGTTAAGCTCAAAGTCCATGAAGTAAAGAATGAACATATTATTAATAATATGAGCTCGTGTATTGATTTAGATATGAGTTTGCATTAAAAAAACAATTGATAAAGTTGTGCAGGAACAAATTGATAGAGATAAAGTGCAGTGGAAAAATGTATTGTCAAGAATTATTGACGTGATCAAAACTCGTTGGAAAAATAATTTAGCATTTAGGGGAACAAATGAAAAGATCTATCAAGAAAGTACCGATAATTTTTAAGGCCTAATTGAAATGATTAATTTATTTGATCCAGCTATGCAAGAACATATTTGAAGAATAAGCATGACGAAATTCATAGTCATTACCTTGGACATAATATACAAATGAATTATCAAACTTATTGGCAAGTGAAGTTAAGAATAAAATTATTAAAGAGATTAAAGAAACAAAATACTTCTCAGAATATTAGGGCCTCTCTTTAAGGTTTGGCTTTAGGTCCCCGAGATTGTTGAGTCGGCCCTGGTTGTAGATAATCTTCGAGTTGACATGATTTTGTTTAATTTCAGTATGTTTAGGAACATTAGGGATTAACTCTGTCATAACATTTCTGAATTATAACTGGTTAAAGTCTGTGTGATCAAAGCGTAAAAAAAAAACTCTAAGTTCGGGTGGGGTGTTAAGCACAAAGCGCAAATAAAGCATGAGTCTTAATGTAGGAAGGTGCAAATAGGAGAGAAAATACAATATGTATGTGTAGTTAAATGGATGAGGAAACTTAAGAAAAATGATGATAAAGTGAAATATCAATTGTTTAGTGTGGTCTTTTTAGGATTATGCTCATTGGCAAGTAACAAGTATGCCTTAGAGCCTTGATGACGACAGTGAAACACTCAACATGGTTTGTGCGTCGCATCTAGGCTTAAGCACGCCTTTGACAACACTAGTTATAGCAAAGTGTTTAGCAAGTAGAAATGATACATCTGCAATGCCTTCTTGAGTTGCATCGAAATTGGATTTATTTTCAACAGAGTGGGAGTGAGGTGAGATGGCCCAAATTTCAGGACTATTCTTAGAAGTCTTACCACTTTAAGTCTGAATCTCGAGTTGAAGGGGTTCGTCCATTCACTATATGTCAATTTCATGGTTAAGGAGGAAGATTTCCTTATTAAATAATCATAAAGAGGAAGATTTAAAACTCATGATACCACTCCGTGGGGGTCTTTGTTCACTCTTCTTACTTTCCCAACTTCTAGAAGAAGAAAAGAGAAGAAATGTGAACAAAGACGATCTTTCGAAAGTTAAGGCAGCAAATCGGAACGACTTAATAATAAAGAATGTGCAAGGACCTCTAAAGTTTTACTCAATTCTGTTAACAGCATCTCTGGTTTCTTATTTTAGGTTCGAAGATCCCTTCATCACTCTCTTTTCTTCAAGTTAGAACATTGTATTAGTCAAAAACAGAATCAACTGTTTGGTTAAAAGCATTATGGACTGGAACAATAGGAAAGTTTCAGTAGTCAGTACAGCTGGCCTTTGCGTATGGATGGCCATATAATTTTTTGCAGCTCAAGCTTGGAGAGTTTTGATACGTGATGGTGAATGCGGTCAAAGGATTGTATCTATCTAGGATAAACGAATGACAGTATTTGTTGGTAGAATAAAGGGTCAGAACTTCCCAGCCAAGTTTGTTTGGCGATCTTTCCTTCTTTCAATACTTGTGCTTCTAATTTGATGCTGAGGTTTGCTTTCTTTTTTTGCAGTGATAATATACCTATGGCTCAGTTCATTATCAATATGAATGCTTCATTGCCACAAGCACAAAAGTTCATCATACATGCATGTTTTGGACAATACACATCTGTTTGTTCGATCTGATATGGCTGGAATGATTCGCAGTGCTATTTCAGATTTCAGAGACGCAAACACATATGAGAAGCCTGCTTAGTGCTGTTTGATGAATTCAGCCATTCCGAGATGCTTTGTTACCATGTACAATAATTCCTAGTAAAGAAGTTTACCATTTTTCGAAAAAGGAACATATAGTATGTATGTCTCCTGTTGTTCGTTCTGAAATGATTTGTCACCTTTGACAGAGGTACTTATGGAAAGACATTTGAAGTCCAACCTTCAATTCGTCTGCTGATTTCAACAAGCCCTTTCTTATGTGTTGTTAACAATTCGTCAAAGATTTCAAGTAGTTAACATAATTATAATAAATAAGTATAACGTTGTGCACTCACTTTTTTCAAATTCTAGATACGCCTCTAAATATTTGTTCTTATAAACAACTTCAAAGACAGAAAATACCCAGAACCAAACAGAGGATGTATGAGATTCTTCTATTCCCTCAGTTTCAATGGAAACAGCTTTCAGCCACTGGGTAATATGAAGATGGGAAACTGGATGCCATTTTATCTATTGGAAGTCGTGCAATTTGAACTTTTTATGTTATATATTTTCATATAAACATAAAAACAATAATACTGCTACTAGTATTATAGTAACACATTTTCAATCTCAAATTAATAAATAAAATAATATGCGCATACGACAGTGGCATACTATCATCACCCATTTGCGTACTTAATTATTTTCTAGGCAATTAGGGAAAATCAATTTTTAATCAAAATTAACAACTCAATCAGTATAAGAGGCATTCAAGGGCGTACTATCACCCATTTTGCAAGACAAGACAGACATATTACACATAACAAAGCAATAGGCTATCGCCAAATTTTCAACATCATTATTACTCGTTCAACTTTCTTCTTTGAAACATCAAAATAGCATTCACATAACTACAGAAAACATAGATCGGATTATTTATGAGAGATAAGTAGATAGATTGATTCATTAAACAACTGAATATCTAGTCCTCTAAGCTGTAGAAGTTTTAGCAAGTGCTCCAGCCTCAGTTAGCAGAGGAACAAGCTTCCCTTCCCTGTGCAAGGCAGTTGTGGCTGCAATTAAAGAAAATTAACTTCAGCATAAATTCAAAAAGATCAATGTCTTATTATGATGGTTATTTCTAGGAGGAATTTTAACAAGGGGAAGTCCACATACCGTCACAGCCACCAATGTACTTTCCGCCTATGAAGACGTTTGGCACAGTTCGCTGACCAGTCCACTCAGCCAGTGCAGCCTGGATCTCACTTCCATCCTCTACATAATCAATACAAATATTAGATTCAATGAACGACAAAGAAAACTTCACCGAGTAGTAAGTACATTTTATCGAATAAATTCACTTTACATTGAAGAATATAAGTGGTTAGAAAACTATGAACAAGAAACAAATATATGTCGAGGAACGGGAAATACAACAAAACTAAACACTGAAGGTTTCCATTACATTTCTGCTATTAACTTAATCGATTTCCCCAATCCCCTTGCTTAACTAGCCAAATGAAGAACAAATCAATGATAAATTTGCATAACTATAGAATATGCTCCAAACAATAAGAAGATGTTACTTCTTCTCACATAATTAAAACATGAAATCCAACTTAACAGTAACTCATCTTATTGTAACATTACGGCTCAAACTGGAGCTTCATGACTGCTACTATCCCTTAAAACAAACACAAAAATATAATTGAAACTGCAATCTCTTAACCAGTCGAGACAATACAAAGTTCAATTTACAAAAGAAATAAACCCTGTTAGAACGAAGGTGTATAGATCTTGTTATCTCAATTCAATCAAACAAACAAAACAAAACTGAATTGGCTAAAGTTCAAAATAACTGTAATTGCTAATCAGAAACAGAGGCCTTACTTTCAGAATCTAACTCAACAGCCTTGAAAGTAGCACCGAGCTTCGACAACAAATCCTTGACGCTAACGCAGAAGGGACAATACGTCTTGCTGCAAATTCAATTAACAATCATTTCAGATCAAACAATAACATCAAATTTTACAGAATACAGAAATCGAGATGTAATTGCCTGAAGACCGCAACTGGATTTCCAGAAACGATTTCCTTAGCTTTGGCAAGTGACATCTTCAATCGATTTGCTTTTCAAACCCTAGATTATACACGAAACTCCTAATTATAATTTTTTGGTTAACAATGCGCTCTAATTATAGAAATGACGAGGATGCGTAATGTCTTACCGCATAAGAAAGAAGTGTAAAAAGACAATATTACCCAAAATGCAATGGGCCCACAGGATTTTATTAGACCGCTACCGGCCCATTAACAACGACTCTAGATAATGGATGGACCCGGCATTGACTTCGTCAACTCGTTCCCACACAAACGTAAAAAAACTTCTCCCTTCGTCTCAATTAATATAATATAATATCGTGTGTCTTTACGGCGATGAACCGATTAGGATCCACAATTAAATTTAACAACAAAGAAAATAATAGTGGCTAATGATTTAACCAAAATTTGAGCACTGATTTAGACAAAAATAAATTATAGACAACAAGATAACAAACCTGAGTAAGCTCCGTCCAAATGGTGCTCGTCGTTTGCTGGCCTCGCCGGAGAAGAGAGGAATAGGGATTGCAATGGGGCGGAGCGGGTTTAGGCCTATGGGGTCAGGGAGGGGGGGGACATAATTACGGATGCGGGGCTGGTTGAAATAGATTTTTTTCAATTCTTAATGTGGCGGGGCGGGTGTGGATTTACCGTGTAATTGTTGATGCTCTAGCCTAATCTTAAGCTCTAGCCTCTACAACTATGTTACGTTGATGTTTTTTTTTTTTTACCTTATTGTTAAATTTGAATCTGAGCTGCAGCATGTTGAATTTTTATTTGTATTTCATAATAAAAAAATTATAGTCGAATGTTAAAGCTAAATATCAAAGTGAAAAAAAGAAAAAGAAATTTATGCAGGGTGGGTTTATGTGGGACGGGTTAATATGGGGCGGGTTGAAAATAGTAAATTAGTCTATGTGGAGCGGTACGAGGCGGATTAAAGTCTTTGCGAATTTATACGGATTTACCCCGCAACCGCCCCGCTCCACCCAATTGTCATCCCTAGAGAGGAGTGAGGGTTGCGGCGCTGTTCAGAGAATGGTATGGTTTGGTGTGTATAGGGTATTTTTTTAAAATAGGAAAGAGATGTAGATTAGATCTTGGCCGTTGATCTTGTTTGGATTGACGGTTGTGATTTAATTAGGGTGAAATGAACGGTTAGCATTTAAAGATGGGGTGATCTGATTTTGGATTTGAAAATGGCTATAATTGAAATCAACAAATCGCTACAATTGATATGGAATTGAATATAAAAGGCTAAAATTGGAATAAATTGGATAGAAGAGGCTATGATTTGAATAAATTATAGGAAGACTAAATGAATTGTGATTTAATTAATAACATACCGCCTATAATAATAATTTTTTTTGTAAAACTTAAGAACAAAAGAACAATATAAAGAGAAAGAGAAGAAGAATATTAGACAAGAGGAACAATAAATTAACTTTCTTTCTTTCAAGTGTTCACCAAATCTTCAAGTGTATACAATATGAACCCTTATGCCTCTATTTATAGTGTAATATAGAGACATACAAAAGGTTAGTCATAAACATGACATTAACATGAATATAATGGGGAGGTTATGGAAGTGAAAGGTTGCAAGAATAATGGTTATAAAGGTGGAGGTTATGGAGGTTATGGTTATCTTCATAATGGAGGAAAGTATGGAGTAACTTCTTGATGTAGTGGACATCCACAATATATTATTTTATAACACTCCCTCTTGGATGTCCATAGATAATATGCCTCGTTAAAACCTTACTAGGAAAAAACCCCGTGGGAAAAAATCCTAGTGAAAGAAAAAGAGTACACATATCTTTTAATACGCTTTGAATGTTGCCTCGTTAAAAACCTTACCAGGAAAACCCAATTGGGATAAAACCATGATTAAGGAAAAGAGTACAACACGTATTTTTCTCCCCCTGATAAAAACTTTACTTGATATCTCAGAGACGATGCATTCCAATCTTATATCACAACTTCTCAAATATTGATGTTGGCAATCCTTAGTGAATAAGTTTACAAGATATCACTTGAATGGATCTTTGAACGTCTATCTTACCATTTTGTTGAAGATCATGTGTGAAAAATACTTTTGGTGAAATATGCTTTGTCTAACCTCCTTTGATTGTATCCTCCCTTCAATTGAGCTATATATTATTTTCGTAGATGGTGGTTAGAATATCCTTTGTCAAAGGAAAATCACATATTTTCTGAATATGATAGATCATGATTCTAATCATACACACTCCCGACTTACTTCATAGATCAATATTATTTCTGTATGATTTGAAGAAGTGGTTACCAATGTTTGTTTCTTTGAATGCCAAGATATTGTTGTGCCTCCATATGTAAACAAATAGCTCATTTGCGATCGAGCTTTATGCAGATCAAATAAATATTCTGCATCTACATAATCAAATCATTTCTAACTCAGAGATTGATCATTTCAATTTTATATGTTGCTCATCTTTTCTTCTAAAAAAAAAAAATCACGCATCTTCTATGTGTTGAGTCACTTTCTTTGTTAGTTTCTTGGCATAACTTGAATGATAATATGGCAATCCCCTCACATAACTTTTTATATGTATATCAAATAATCTTCTAGCATTTGCATAACCATCAATCTGTAAGTGCACCAATTGCACTGATACATGACATTTTAAATCATTTTCATGAGATCAAAAAGATTCTTTCTCTGTGTTAAGCAATCTCAAAACCATTGGGTACTCAATGGAATTGCTTTAAGGCATTTTAAATCCTTCAAGGATTTTCATATAACTTCATCGTCTAGTTAGACATAATAATCATTATGCATATTCAAGTATTTCATCTATTGCCAGACTGAAACAAGTCTCATTGCATCCACCATTGAAGAATATATCTCCATTTAATAATGTCAGGATTTTTGCGAAACCCTTTATGCCCCGAGGCACAAACCACACTTTATATCTTACGGTTATACTTTCGCACAATGATTCATTTGTACTACATTGACATTATATTTTGATCCATGAACTATAAGATCAAAAACATCACTTTTCTAAGTGAAACAAAATATACTTGAATAGTGCCAATCATTTATCTGTCAACACTATATGATAGATTCAAATTTAAGATCCTCGTAACCATTTATAGCATTGAGTGCTACTTCATATTAAAGATACCATCGACGGTCATTTTGATATCGATTCCAATATGACATAACATATCGAGATCTCTTTATTTATCATCATTTTCAAGTACCTCAACCTTTGCCAAGGTTTTATGAAGTGTTATGTCATAGTGCTCTTTCAAAGCACTTACCTCATTATCATGACCATTTTGATAATTTGCTCCTCTCCTTCCTCAAGGAGTTTTACATTTGGAATCGATTGGTATATCATGCTTCTGGTGTACCATAGACTCTGTCCTTTAAGGACTATTTATTGGAGCATTTGCAGCTTAATTAAAATATTAGGTCAGCAAATACATCTGGCAAATTATTTGCAACATTTTGCAAATGAATTATCTCGTGAACTTCAAGTTCATATTTTTTTTAACGAAGATCTAGATAATTCACCCCACACATAATTTTCAGCTGCTAAACATATCTCCCCCTAATGTTAGGAATCTAACATTTACCCCCAACCTCATTTTGGGATCCATTTTTGTGTGTGGTGGAGCAATAAAATCATATGTGCAAACATCAAATTCTTAGATGAAAATTATTTGGTTCCGGACCCTGAACCAATTGTGATGGGAGAACCTTGTTGGCTTGATGCATACACGTTAAATAAACTCATCTCATATCAAATTTTATTTGAGAGATTTGTTCTCATAATCAATGGTCTAGCTATAATTGGAGGCAAACAATTTCTGCTAAATCAACCAACATTATCAACATAATTTTATAGTTTGGAAATGCGCTCTTAATTTAATAATTCGAGCAAACAACCTTACAAAAATCAATTTGTAAGTTGATACAAATGCATATGTGACCATACCATAGATGCATCTATTAAATCATAATAGTAAGCGGTCCACATGGCAGGTGAACAGGCCTATATTCAACTTTCTATATGTTTCAAATAATTTCAAGGGATACCTCTGCACCTTAGTTGATACAATTATCATTTTATCATGAGAACAAGAAACACAAGAAAATTCTTGAAGAATCTTTTATTTCTTCAAACATATAGTCACATGAATTCTCAATTTCTTTTGCATCACATCTGAACCAAAATGGTCAACTGGTTATGCCAACTGATATTTATTCTAATAAACTTCTAGTTTACTTTTGCATGTGATTCCTTCATCATGTCCATATCTTTATACAACAAACAAGAGAAAGACGGGTAACCTTTTATGTAAATATTCATAACCCGCTTTGATTGTAGTAATCTAAAGATATTTAATCTTTCAATAATTTACAGTCTCAATATAATAAATTTTATTTCAATTCCTTCGAAATTTAAAAAGTTTCTTTTGAGACTTACTACAACCCCAATATTATGAACTATTTCATTCCTCCGGATAGTAACAAATTAGCCCTTTCGGAACTCTCAATTAATTTTGTGTACCACCACAAATTTCACAACACCATTCTTATGGTGACCATCTCATTCAAGGAGAAAATTATTATTATTGTCATGGTTAAATTTATTACATGCAAGACTTATTTCTTGATAACCAATGACAAATTTGTGTTGCCACGTAATAATATTTATTTTGGTCATGACCACAACCTTTATAGAAAAGAATTACTTCTTTCTTTTGCCCTCCAATAGTTCATGATAAAACATACCACAATATTTGTGTAGTACTCAAAGTATATGATCAAAATAACCATTTATGTCAAAATATATTATTTTTTTCAATATCTCAAACCTCTCGTAGAGGTGAGATGTGACATTTATCCAACCATACATGAACATGTTCTTACCCATACGAACACCAGTCACATTCTCTTCAAGAAATGAACCATAACCATTTGTACATGCTCCATAAGTTTTTATCAGAAACTCATTGTCATGCTTTGGCATTATCAAATTTATGTGACTCACCTCAACATCACTTTAAGAGCTCAAATGTACCAAATGTACTACCACTTTGTATTCCTTTATTTTGATGAAGGATTTACAAAACTTTTCAAATTTGGATTGCACCAACAAAAATGGGCCCAATAACTTTTCATACCACTTTGATGGATTAGAATTATCTTCACATTTGAAGGACCATCTTAAGAACCCATAATGTTCTTTCTTTTAATTACCACAATGATGACCATCAATATTTTACCATACTCATATTCATACATTTAACCATTTGTCATTTTCAGACACATTATGTCCTGCTACCACATTCACATAAGAGAATGGAGCAAATCAATTGGGCAAATTTCATGACTTTCAGTCAAAACTATACAACTTTATGTTAGTCATCATCATATCATCACTATAGTGCATTAGGACTTAAACCCAATGTCTTACTCATATAAAGACGCCTTTGGTCATAAAATCAATGGGACTTGAACCCAACTTCTTATTATCATGGTGCACCGAGACTTTACTCGATGTCTTATCCATTTGGTGCAGTGAAACTTGAATTCACCGTCTTACCCTCAATCAATGTCTTAATAAACCAAATGCATTACCAAAAAAATATATATTGAATACCATAAATATAATCTGAATTTGACTTAAAACATAAGAAAAATGAACCAAATCAATTAATTAGAACAACATGTTGGAATCATGTAAAAGTTCCAAGTTAAAATGAATTAAAACCTTTTAACATTCCTTCTCAATATTGTTACGAAGGATTAACATAATTTACTAACCATTTTAAAATAACCACAAAACAAACTTCTTTATATTTACTTTGCTTCAATCCTTCAATATTAGAACAATCGTGTTGATAACGTGTTGTAAAACTTTAGAACAAAAGAACAATATAAAGAGGAAGAGAAGAAGTATATAAGACAAGAGGAACAATAAACTAACTTTCTTTCTTTCAAGTGTTCACCAAATCTTCAAGTGTATACAATATGAACCTTTATGCTTCTATTTATAGTGTAACATAGAGGCATACAAAAGGTTAGTCATAAACATGACATTAACATGAATATAATGGGGAGGTTATGGAAGTGAAAGGTTACAAGAATAATGGTTATAAAGGTGGAGGTTATGGAGGTTATGGTTATCTTCATAATGGAGGAAAGTATGGAGTAACTTCTTGATGTAGTGGACATCCGCAATTTATTATTTTATAACAATTTTCATATAAAATAAACATAGTTATATTAAACGTTTAAATAAATAAGTAAATTAATTATTTCAAATTTAGCAATTGATAATAATGATGATAATAGTAAAAAACATTTTGTAAATTATGAATATTAAAGTATATAATTATTTAATCGAATAGCAATCCGAAGAAGGTTATAGGTCGGTCAAAATTGGGTGTCAACAATCCCTTATTATGTGACACATGTAAAATTTCGATAGTTAACTGATTTTTTAATAATTTAAGTTAATTTTTGGTATTATTTTTGTAAATACATAACATATAAAGAAGAGAACAGAACAAATAAATATACTTGTTGGGATTTATGCAGTTTTGATGATTGACAAAGAAAGATGAAACATGTTAGTCAACATGGTCCAAATGTACACTGTCACGAGTAGTTGAATTCGGAAAAGTTTACAAAATAAATAAAGACAAGAGTGCAAAAATAAAAGAATGAACAATGCTAATTTTTGAGAAACCCAAGGAGATAAACATCTGATGAATTGAAGAGAAATAATTAATGAGTTCGATTTGAAGAAGGAGTCTACAGAGGCAAGAAGTTTTATTTGAAGAATGAGTCTCACTTAAAGTAAAACTCTTCAAGTTACTACTGAATTGAAGTGTTGGAGTTCGACTACAATACAAAAGAATCAATGAATGTAATTTGAAGAAGGATTCTAAAGAAACAAGGAGTTTGAATTGAAGAAGGAGTAAGTAGAACTCTAAACAAAGAGAGTTCAAGTCAATGAGGAGTTTGAAGTGAACAATAACTCTATGAAGAATTGTGCTTAAATAGAGGTGAAGTCGTTCAGAATACTTGTGCACTTACAGAGCAAAAAGTGAAATTGAAAAATTGACTTCGCAAGTGCTACATGTCGGAACGTGACACCCCGATCCAAAAATACCGTGTCGGAATGTGACACCCCGATCCAATAATACCGTGTCGGAACGTGACACCCTGATCCAATAATACCGTGTCAGAACGTGACACTCCGATCCAATAATACCGTTAATTTATCATTTATTATCACCACTTTTCACTTCATTAACAATATTTCATCAAGCCTTCTTTATTCAAGACATCATTTCGATAGAGAGAGTTCAAGATTATAAATTCTACGGTCTCAGGATTTCAGACCACACAACCAAGCTACACAACCACACAATCGAGTACATAGAGAACTTCACAATATCACTCAATGCATATCAATCGCTATTAAGAGTCTATCTATCAAATAGAATAAACCATAACCTACCTCCACCGAAGAATCGAAGTCAAGTAAACTACTTCTCCAATACTTTTCCTCTCTTCAATGCCTCCGAACCTTTCCAATCTATCAAGTATATATGCATAATTTGTAAGTTAACGAGTTTATAAACACTCATATTATTTTATGTCTAGCCTAGACCCAAAAACTCACCTTATTCTATAATCAATTTCCTAAAGTTCAAATCTAAGGATAAGTCTTAATTTCTCCAATTTGCCTAACCTTAATGATATTCAATTAATATAATACACCTTATATTTAAATACATATCTCAATATATCAAAACTTGACTCATAATAGGATAACTTTAAGAAAAGAGTCCAAAATTTAGTCAAATTACACGTGAACCATACTTAACCTGCATAAATGAAATATGCAGGACCTTACCACATTAGTAAACTCATAATTTACCATTATTGTATCCTGATTTCCCACTAATATTAACACCTGAAGCCACTGGTTACGAAACCAGTGGCAAGCTTGCAGCGATAGAAACCCACTTCAATTTTACCAAAGACATCACATGCATTAACCCTCACTTTCTTTAGAAATCCCTAGGCAATCATTAGGTAGTAATTCATTTGCAGAATTTGTCCCCCCTAATCCCCACAAACATACGCTACAGCCCTTCCAAATTCTTATCTAACCAAAATCACCATTTAAAATTTACGAGAAGAGTCAAAATAATTTTAGTACTCAAAATGATCTAACGGGTCATTACATATTAATACTAAACATTTTGTAAATTATGAATATTAAAGTATATAATTACTTAATCAAATAACAATCCGAAAAGGGTTATAGATCGATCAAAATTGAGTGTCAAAAATCCCTATTTATGTGACACATGTGAAATTTCGAGAGTTAGTTTAATTTTTAATATGTTTTAAAGTATTTTAAGTTATGATGCGGTATCTGAAAACATATCTTGAGGACGCCAGTAGTATTTATATCATTCGTGGGTGCTCCAAGGACTTCACGGAATTAGGAGGCACTATAGTACTCTTAATGTAGTTTTCAAAAAATATATGCTACTCCCTTTATCCTAATTTATGTGACACATGTGAATTTTGAGAGTTCATCACATTTTAATATGTTTTCAAATATTTTAAGTCGTTAATGTAGTACAAATTAAATTTCGAGAGTTAACCAAATTTATAATATTTTAAATTGATTTTTAGTACTATTTTGTAAATACATAACATGTAAAAAGAAAAATATTAAAATAAAAATAAATAAAAATGGATAAAATACGAAAGATAAATAGAGGAAGTTGAGGGGAAGGGCAAATCGGTCATTTAACCGATGACCCTAAGCTCCTCAACATTCACTCTTATAACATAGAGTTAAAAAAACGGAAAATATTAAAATAAAATAAATTAAAACGGATAAAATATGAAATATAAATAAAGGAAGTTGAGGAGAAGGGCAAATCAGTTGATTGATCGGCTGACTCTAAGCTACTCAACATTCACTCCTACAATATAGACTAGATACAAATGCCCGGACAAGCTCGGATCCAATATATACTAGTTTAGTTATTTTTAATTTATGTGATACAGATAAATTAGAAGAGACAATTAAATTTTTAAATGTTTTTGTTGTTAATTATTTTTATTCTATTTTAACGTACTTTCAAATAACATTTGTGGCACATGTGATATTTTGAGGGTTATAATTTTTTAATACATTTTTAAAAATATTTAAGTTGTTAATTGTTGTGATTTATGCGGCTCATGTGAAATAATATATGTTATTTCCCTTGTCCCAATTTATGTGGCACATGTTAAATTTTGAATATATTTTTAAATACTTTAAGTTGTGATTGATTGTATTCTTAACGTAATTTTCAAATAATATATGTTACTCATTTTATCCTAATTTGTGTGGCACATGTGAAATTTCGAGAGTTAATCACATTTTAACATGTTTTCAAATATTTTAAGTTGTTAATATTGTGATTTAAGGTACTCTTAATGTAATTTTCAAATAATATACATTACTCCCTCAATCCCAATTATGTAGTATGGTTGAAATTTCGAGAGTTAACGAAATTTATAAAATTTTAAGTTGATTTTTTGTACGATTTTTTTAAATACATAAAATATATAAAGGAAAATGTTAAAATAAAAATAAATTAAAATGAATAATATAAATAGAGTAAGTTGAGGAGAAGGGCAAACTGGTCAATTGATCGGCTGACCCTAAGCTCCTCAATATTCACTCTTATAATATAGGCTATACACAAAGAGTCCGTGCCCAATATTTGTTACTTCATCTATTTCAATTTATGAAAGTGATTTGTAGTACTTTTAACGTAATTTTCAAATAATATATGTTACTATGTCAATCCCAATTATGTAGTACGGTGAAATTCTATAGTTCACTGAATTTTTAATAATTTATGTTAATTTTTGGTATTATTTTTGTAAATACATCACATATAAAAAAGAGAACAGGACAAATAAATATATTGAATGTAAATAGAGGAAGTTGAAGGAGAAGGGCAAATCAGTCAATTGACCGGTGACCCTAAGCTTCTCAACATTCTCAATAGTACTCTTAACATAATTTTTAAATAATATATGTTACACTCTTTGTCTTAATATATGTGGTATATGTGAAATTTCGAGAGTTAATCACATTTTAATATGTTTTTCAAATATTTTAAGTTGTTAATTATTGTAACTTATAGTACTCTTAACGTAATTTTCCATAATTTTCAAATAAAATATGTTACTCCCTCAATCCCAATTATGGTGTTAAATTTTGAGAGTTAATCAATATTTTTAATATTTAAAGATATTAATTATTGTTATTTATAGTAGTATTTTTTTTAATATATACTACTTCCTTTGTCCTAATTTATGTGGCACATGTGAAATTTCGAGAGATGATCAAATTTTAATGTGTTTTTTTTTATATATTTTTTTTTGTTAATTATTGTAATTTATAGTATTATTTTTAAGCAATCTATAAATACATATTATACTAAAAAGGACAATAAAACAGAGAAATTATTAACTATAAATAGAAGAGAAGGGCAAATCGGTCAATGACTAACTGGCCCTAAGCTCCTCTAGAAGAGTACTTAAGTTCTTAATTATTGTAATTTATAGTAATACTTTTTAATCTATGTTATTCTCTTGTCCTAATTTATGTGGCACATATGAAATTTCGATAGTTGATCAAATTATTTATATGTTTTTAAGTATTTTATTTTGTTAATTATTGCCATTTATAGTACTATTTTTTTTTTTGTAATTTATAAATATATATTATACTAAAAAAAATAAATTAAAACGAAGAAATTGTTAAGTATAAATAGAGGCGAAGAGCGAATCATTTTTTAACTAAAAATATTCCTACATAATTTAGACAAATTATGTAAAAGCGGGTTGTGAGATAAAAGGCTATATGTATATATATTTATATATAATATATAGGATTGAACGTAAAAAAGAGGTAAATTGAGGAGGACATATCACATAATTCTGAAATGTCACTTGTAATTTTTTTTTTTAATTAAGAATTGTTTCCCCATATTTTAAAGAAATTTTATTTTAATCAACTAAACATAAAAAAATGAAATTATTTCATTTGATTCGAGCACGTCGACGAGAGGGTACTGCTCGAATGGTAAGCACCCCTCACTTTCAACCCGAAGATTGCGAGTTAAGTCATCAAGGAAGCAAAAGGGATGAGAGCTCCTAGGGAGTAAAAAAAAGAAAAGAAAAAGAATCGAGCACTTCGTTCACTGAATGCCAGATGCATTCATGCAAATTACATATTAATAAACGTGTCGAATTTTGACACCATCAGTTATCACACGATTTAGTTTAATAGTTACTTCCTCTATTCCTATTTATTTGTCATTGCCCCTAATTACTTGTCTATTTTGACAAATCAAGAAAAAACAATTTTTATTTATTTATTATACCCTCAATTAAATGATTAATTACTTTTAAAAATGCAGAACTTTTCATCCACTTCATAATTAATAGGGGAAAAAATAGTAAACTCATTATGTCATTAATTGATTTCTTAATAGGTGTGCCAATTCAAAAGTGGAAAAGTAATTAGGGACAGAGGGAGTATTTTTTTACTTGTCATTTTTTGACAAATTAAAAAAAGACAATTTATTTTTTCTTATTATACTCTCAATTTATTAACATTGAGTTAATATCTTGGAAAATTGTAGTGAAGTAAATATATTTGGTATTCTATAAATTAATATGAATAAAGTGATAATCTCACTATATCAATCTTTATTTTTTTAATAGGTGTGTCAAGTCAAAAATTTGATAAGTAAAAAGTGACGGAGAAAATAACACTTAAGAAAAAATACATCAAATCCCCCTTAAAATTGACAACAAAGCTTATTTTAGCTTTAAACTTTACATTCACCCTCCTAATCTAATCTAGAATGAAGTGAATTAAATACCATTATCTTCTTTCTTATTCTTACCTCCCACCCCTTTCTCCAAATATTCCAAACCCACCATTTTTTTCTTTCTTCAAACTTCACACTACATACAAAATATTTTTACCTATCACTTTCTTATTAATTACACACATAAAAGTCACAAAAAATTTCAACACCCACATAATTTTCTTTATTCTATACTTTCAAAAATCTATTATTATTTTTTCGAAACTTTTAAATTTCATGAAAAGTAACATTGATTTTTTTTTTTGGAAGTTTTAAATTTCATGAAAAATAAAGATTTTAAATGAAGGAAAATGAAATTCTATAGAAAAATTTAATTTTAAGAACTGATGATAACAATGGCGATGCAAGTGAAGGGCAGAGAAAGAAATTTGTTTTTGTGAAATCATTGCAAATAAGTTTTGTTCTTTCTTGAATAAATTAGGAACTGAAAATCGAGTTCTAACACTGATGGCCAATAATGATAATTCAAGTAATCGTGAGCAATGAAAGAATTTTTTTTTCTAATTTTATTGCAAATGACCAATATTTTTCCGTAAATTAATTAGTGTTTAAAAATATTATGAAAAGAAGAATTTGTAAATAAACAAAAAATATATTTTAAAAATGAAAATTTAAAATTTAAATAATTTTCTATGTGGATTTGAAGTGGTCGTGATATGGTGCTGATGTAGCAATGGCATAGCGTGTATGGAATACACTTTCCATTGTGAGATTGATACTATATTTTTAGGGTGATTTAATTCACTTCATACTAGATGTCACGACCCAAAGTATACCCTAGGTGTAACATGTCGTATAAAACTCTGGAAGGACCTACACAAGCCACTTAACATACATCATACAAGATAATACAAAAAAAAAAGATTCAAAAGTCACAGTCTTATGTCATAAAAGAATTTGACAAAGCGGAAGTCTAACATAGCCTCAACAAACCATCTATTACATAAAAAGGAAATGATTGAGACGTAACCCACATATCACATACTGATAGAATGCGTGCGTCCACTCTCAGTCAATGGACCAGGTCCCTTGACTCAGCAAGAATAATAACGAAGAGTAAATAATAATAAGAACACAACATAAGCAGTTTACGTGGAAACCTCCTTGCTCAAGGGAGTAAAACCACGACCTGTCACACAGGATTTTCAACTGTTTTCACTAATCTTCCTTAAGAAAAAGCGAACAACAATTACAATCAACGTGAGAAAAGGTTATTAATCTCACAACCAAGTAATAACTCTATTACTTGAAGAGCCTAAGCAGATGCCACACTGCCCACTAAGCTATCACCACTAGACAACTTAGGATTCAACTAAGCAACACACAGGTTGCCCACTAAACCACCCACTCTAGATGACTTAGACTTTGATTAAGCAACAAAAAGGATGTTGCCCACTAAATCAGTTACCCTTAACCGATTTAGACTTTTCAACCAAAACACAATATCTGAATCCTAAGACAACTAAGCTTGCAGCTCTATCAGGTCCCTGTTGTTCTTAAGGATGATTCTTCACTTTTGTTTGCCTTTGCAAGAGTTCTTGAGAGTTTTCAAGTTGCAAAAACTAAGGTTATGACTATTGGTCATAATCTTTAATAGGAATAGTCACAACCTTTGAGGCAATGCCATTGGCTGAGGTTTCTGCCACTTCTGCCACAGTTGGAGACTGTGCACCAACCAATTGTTACTTTTTCCAGCCTGACAGTTGTGTGTATATTTGCGCCCGGGATCAAATCGAGATCAGGTCCCTTTACAAGGTCCCGGAGTTTGTCAAATCATCAAAACTACAATTAACATTTTCCCCCTTTTTGATGATGACAAACTATACACACAGTGCCTCCAATTTCTTCATTTCTTCCCCTGTCAACAAGACACAAGACCAATAGGCCAATAGAAGACCCTTCTACCAACCTGTGCACCCAATGATTCCCCCTTTTGACATCATAAAAAAAAAAGTGCAGTAAACAAACATAACAAGTAAGTTTGTTAAGCAAGATCACAACCAAAGGCAACAACATCATGGGTGAAAAAAAACAGGAAGAGACATAAATTAGTCACAACAAAATGGGAATCAACTTCATAGCACAAAAGTCAGCATACAATACATTTAAATTAAACTGAATATGAGAACCCTGGACATAGTCCACACAAAAATAAAGACACAGGAGAGGACTATAAGGAATGAGGCTGATAGGAAAGGGACTTGATAATAATATTGAGTCTAGTGTTTGCTTCGTCATTATCCTTGATTGCTTTCTCTTGAAGAGCAGCAATTTTGGCTAGGAGCATCTCATTCTGTTTTCTCAGCTCTCTAACTTCTGCAGTACCATGTCCCTCTATTTGTGCCTTGAGCACCGCAACCTTTAGAATAGCAATTTCAGCATCTCTACTGGTCACACACACAGTCATCTCTTCCAACTCATGTTTCAGCTGATCCTGTTCCATTATCAACTGAGATACATTGCTCACTGGATTTTCTTTTCCTTCGATACACTCACATTCCACCAGCGTACTGAGGGTGAATGATTGTTTAGAAGTTCCAATTTTACCTGTTCCCACTGGTATGTTCAGATAATGAAACACCTTGGTCAAGAAGTAGCCATACCCCATACCATGTTTACCCTTTCGTTCAACCACAGTCTTGTACATGTGCTATAGCATAAGGGCTGGAATATCTATGGGATCAAACTTGCAAAGGGACTCCATTATGAACAGATTAGAGGCAGAAGCGACAGTGCGCTTTTCTGTTCGAGGAAGAAGTACCTTGTTGACAAATTCAAAGAGCAGCTGGTACTCACCTTTCATGAGTTTCTTTTGAATCCCAGCATGTCGTGTGTTAGGGATTTTAGAGCATTCTTTGACAAACTCAAGAGTGCAAGTTTTTCCAATGACGGACCTGGTCCCTTCTCTCGGTACTTCCAGTATTTGGCCCAGCAGGTCCTCAGTCAGATGCAAATGTTTGTCTCCTACTCTGGTGTTTATGCTACTGTCCTCTTCAAACTCAATGTTATAGTAAAACTCTCGTACCTCTTCCTCATGTAAAACAAGTGATTTGGTTTGGAACAAGTGAGTACACGACTGGATTTCCACGAGATCATACAGAGAATTCATCCCATGTTTGGTGATGATGTCAGGGTCAAACACTCGACCTCCTAGAACCTTCTGGAGATGTAGATTGTTGACAATTGACTGTTGGCTTTCTTCGTGGTCATCCCCATTTTCCAAAGGACCAGGTCCCGTTCCAGAGACAGGTTGGATGACATGAGAGGTTTCTTTCTTCCTCTTGTTCTTTCTCATTTTGGACACAACCCTTTTTGCCACAGATGCTTTAGACGTTTCTTTTCCCTTACTAGGCTTCTTTACTTGCTTTTCCCCCTTTTTTTCAAAACCTTTTTCCACAAACTCATGTTCAGAGTCTTCAATCGAGACATCCACCACATCAGTATCGGGTATCTCAACGAGTACATTACCCAGTTTTCTTTTCTTTAGCCTTTCTGCAGTCGCTGTTATACTAGATTTCATAGCATCACCCATCAGTTTCTTTGAATTAGATCTAGTAAACGACCTTCTTTTAGGCGTCTCCTCTGTGACCTTCTCCTTTCCTTTTGAGGATATGAGGACCATTTTCTTTTGAACAATCCATCGGAGGGGAAGATTATCCTCGTCAGTGTCATTAGAATCGGATGAGGGGTACACACCAAACTCAGGAGTTTGGTCGAACACTGGTTGAGAACCCCCAAGTAGATCGTCCACAAACTGTTGTCCTTCTTCACTTAGTAACTCTCTTCTCATCTGGGTTAGACTCTCGACGACTAGGCTTTCACTGGCTGCGAGAATGTTTGACTCAGACGATTTATTTTTGGGAAGGTCTCCCTCAAATAAGAGGTCGGACAACATGACAGAACAGGGACCAAGTTCGTTATTAAGGTCTAAGGAAGACTGGGTATTAAGAGGACTGGTTTTACCAATGTTGATCGGAGAGATGGTCGACATTTTGGAAGGCGACGGAGCGATGTGAGATGTGTAAAATGCCACAAGATCTATTTCATTTAGTGAGTCTAACAATTTATTTGGGGAAGGTGGGGATTGAGACATTGTTTGAGAGAGAGATGAAGAGAGACAGAGAAGAAGCAAGAGAAAAGGAGAAATAAGGGATTTTGGCGGAAGGCTTTTTAGAGAGAAGGGGATTTGAAATGAGAGGAGATAGAGTGAAGAAAAGTTTTATAAAAGAACTTGAAATGATGTGTCAGGTCCCTGAGTAGACGCGTCTCTTGAACTTAAAGCGATGGGACAACAGTCAGAGGGACCGATGACTGACACGTGGAGATCTCAACGGTTCTCATTCAATCAGTTTAAGCAAAATGTACAGGATGCTAACCTTGAGAAGGACCAAGTCCTCAACTGCAGATGAGATTTGATTCCTGAATGGTTTTGACCATTCTTTGCTTCTGTGATTTTTCCATGAGTGTATACTTGCAATAGGTACATAATTGATCTCACTTAAACAATACATTACTAGTAATGAGGATACCTACCCTCCAGATCATAGCCAAAACAAGGATTGGTTTCCTTTGGATGGGATTAGATCAGTGCATATTCATCATTCCCAACTCCAACCTGTTACTCTCAAATTGATCCTTGCTAAGAGCCTTGGTAAAAATATCTGCAATTTGATCTTCAGTCCTGCAATACTGCATGCTGATATTTCCCTTTTCAATATTGTCTCTCAAGAAGTGATGTCTGACATCAATGTGCTTTGTTCTTTTATGCTGAACTGGATTCTTTCCCATGTTGACTGCACTGGTATTGTCACACATGAGAGGAATAGTATGGATATGAACTCCAAAATCTTCAAGTTGTTGCTTGATCCATAGTAGTTGAGCACAACAAGATGCTGCAACTACATATTCTGCCTCAGCTGTTGAAAAAGCTACTGAATTATGTTTCTTGGTACCCCATGAGATAAGTGAGGATCCAAGAAAGTGTGCCATTCCAGAGGTACTCTTCCTGTCAACCTGATATCCTACAAAATCAGCATCTATATACCCTACCAGTTCAAGGGAGTCACCTGCTGGATAAAAGAGGACCAGGTCCCCTGTCTTCTTTAGATACCTCAGAATCCGCTTGGCTGCCTTAAGATGTGATTCCCTGGGACATGTTTGGAATCGTGCACACATTCCTACACTGAAGACAATGTCAGGTCTGCTAGCTGTTAGATACAACAGTGATCCAATAATCCCTCTACACATGGTTTGATTCACTAATTGATCAACCTCATATGCTCCCATTTTTGAGTTTGTACCCATGGGGGTATCAATAGGTTTGAAGTCCACCATGTGAAACTTCTTCAGTAGCTCCTTTGTGTACTTCTCTTGACAAATTGAAGTACCACTTGGTGTTTGCTTGATCCACAAACCCAAGAAAAAATTTCAGCTCTCCTATTATGCTCATCTCGAATTCATTCCCCATTAGAGTATCAAATTCATCACACAAGTGTTCAGAGGTGGCTCCAAAAATGATATCATCCACATAAACTTGGATGATTAGCAATTTTTGTTCCCTCTTCATAAGAAACAAGGTGTTGTCTATCTTCCCCTTTTTAAAATCATTCTTCAGTAGGAATTTGGACAGCCTTTCATACCAAGCTCTAGGGGCTTATTTCAATCCATATAAGGCCTTGTTCATCTTGAACACATGATTTGGTAAGTCGGCATTCTCAAATCCAGGTGGCTGTTTCACATACACCTCCTCCTTCAGGTCTCCATTCAAAAGGGCACTTTTGACATCTATTTGAAAGAGCTTGAATCCCATGAAGGCTGCAAAAGCTATAAGAATTCTGATGGCCTCCATCCTAGCAACAGGGGCAAATGTTTCATCATGGTCGATCCCTTCCTTTTGATTGTACCCTTGAACAACTAGTCTAGATTTGTTTCTTGTTATGACATCCCCTTCATCAAGCTTGTTTCTAAAAACCCACTTGGTCCCTATGATAGTTCTATCAGCGGGTCTGGGGACCAGGTACCACACATTGCTCCGCTCAAACTGATGTAGCTCTTCTTGCATTGAATTGACCAAGTTAGCATCTTTCAGGGATTCTTTCATATTCATAGGCTCAATAGAAGAGATGAACGCTGAGAATGCAACCATATTTCTTGATTTGGACCTGGTTTGCATTCCAGAGTTTAGTGGGGAAATGAGATTCTCAAGGGGGTGAGATGAACTGTGCTTCCATCCAGGTTTAGCTACCAAAGGTTGGGGCTGATTTGTCTGTTCTTTTTCTTTTTCTTCTTTAGAGTCATCATTCTCAGGAAAATGAATTTCTTCTTGACTTGCAGCATGAGACGGACCAGGTCCTTCAGTAGGCTGGACATCTTCATTTATCTTCTCAGATGGACCAGGATCAATGCTATTGGAATCTTGATTTCCTTCATCTTTAGGCAAGATAGCTTCATTATTCTGGATTTTGAATAGCTCGTTAAGATCATCATCGTCCTTCATCTCCAAGCTTTTCAAATCACCACTTTCATCGAAGACCACATGAACACTTTCCTCAATACACAATGTTCTTTTGTTGAAAACCCTGTAAGCTTTGCTTGAGGATGAGTACCCCACAAACACACCTTCATCACTTCTGAGATCAAACTTTCCTAGATCATCCTTGCCATTGTTCAACACAAAATATTTGCAACCAAAGGTTCTTAGATAACTGAGCTTGGGCTTCTTGTTGTTCAGCAACTCATATGGTGTTTTGTTCAGAAGAGACCTGATCAAGCACCTGTTAGTCACATAACACGCAGTGTTGATTGCTTCAGCCCAGAAGTTTTGAGGCAGATTTGACTTGATGAGCATGGTTCTGGTGATATCAACCAGAGTTCTGTTCTTTCTTTCCACCACACCGTTTTGCTGAGGAATTCTGGGAGCTGAGAAGTTATGATTGATACCATTTTCTGCACAGAAAACATCAAGCTTAACATTTTTGAATTTCGTTCCATGGTCAGACCTGATCCCTGCAATCAAGCAATTTAGCTTGGTTTGGATCATTTTGAAGAAAATCATCAGAACATCAGCTGTCTCTGACTTTGATTTGAGAAACATAGTCCACGTGAACCTTGAGTAGTCAACCGCTATCACCAGAATATACTTCTTTCCATTTCGACTTTGTATTTTCACAGGCCCACACAGATCCATGTGCATCAGTTCAAGAACTCTTGAAGAGCTTACTTGCTTCTTTGGAAAAATGAGTAATTTGGAAGCCGCCACTTAACTTTTTAGGAAAAAATATGAAAACCATTTAAAAGGTGGTTTTTGAAAGAAAACCTTTTAAATAAATTAATTCTCTAAGGGTTTAGGCATCTTAGAGAATCCGCTAACACATGGTTGACCGACAGATTTAAAATTTTGGCTAATTTTATAAAATAAAAAAAATTAGTTATAAAAAATCTTGTGTGAAACTTAGATAAAAAAAATCTTTTGATACTTGTAAAAATCTCAAAAATAATCCTAACTTGAAACTTTTATCCATAGTCAAGTTTTGAACCATACAATTAATTCAAATTCACCAACATGGATCAAGGGACCTTGTTAAACAACTATGAAAGGATGAAAATTCTTAAGTCATTCATACAAAGTCTTAAGTTATTTTAAAAGAGAACTAATTTAGTTTAAGAAAAATTAACAACTCTATCCTAGTCAAAATGTGAACTAAATTGTTAATTCAAACTCATAAACATGGATTCAAAGCTTTTCAATAACTATGAAAGAACATGAAAGGTTCTTAAGTTATTCTATAAGCTTAAATTACCCAACTTAAAAGAGGTTTTGAAAATTTAATTACTTAAAAATAAATGAGTAATGAAATAGAACAGTCATTAAAAGTCACCCAAGGATTCATCTAAGTTACTAAGAGGGTTAAAAATCACGATAACACAATCAACGGAGAAACAAAGAAAAGTTGCACTGAACAATATGAAAAATTAGGCTTTTAAGCCTAAATTGCTTCTTCCTGCTGCCACGATCAAATTGGACTCCAAAGTCCAAAAAAAATAATAATCTATTCTCTGTCCTTTGTGACTGCTGCTGTTCAAATTGAACTTTCAAAGTCCAAAATCCCATTGTTTTAGTCTTTTGGGACTACTGCTGAAACCTGTATAAATTGGACTTTCTATAGTCCAAAATTCCCAATTTTAATCCCTTGGGGACTACTGCTACTGTCGACTTCTTGGGTGTTTAACCCAATAAAACTATCTTCCCTTTCACGACATGATGGAGGTCAACTCGAATAAAGGAGGATACAAGAGATTTGAGTCCATTGGACTCATTCAGAGAGAGTATTCATGCACCAAGAAAAAGAGAGAAAGATTAACAACATTAATAAAATGATATTAACTCAAGCTTAAAACAATCAATCAACATCTGAGAAGTCTGGCTATGCAAACAATGTCATGTAAGCTCAAAAACTCTAAGTGACATGCTTATAACTGCTGAAATTATACTAACCAATTAACTATAATTATCTATCAGTGAAAATAAAATAAAGATAGAGATTTTCCAGATATTAGTTTAGACTTGATATCCCACAAATATGAGCTAAAGGAAAGAACTACATCAAGTAAGTATGGACTCATTGCTTAAGGAAACAAGCTAATGCCGACACGAATTTAATTTAAAACACGACACAAATGACCATATTTAAACACAATCAATGAGGAAAATCTACCAAAAGCAGTAACACGAGGGCTAAATTTAAACATAATCCTATTAGGAGTTATCAAACTGGAATTGTAACAAAGAATATCTAAGAGTATTCGAGGATAACACTTGGAAGATTTATGGCATTTTGAGAATTGATTAACAACAAACTGGTAAAGAAAAAAAATTGATATCTTTGCACCTACGATTAGTAAATGAACAGGGAACACATTTGTAATATCGAAACTGTTTGAACATCGTACCGTTTTATAAACAATTCGCAATTAGTATAAGCAAAACAACAACGGCAATATTCAGCCACAACTTAAAATAAAGCAGCAACTAAACAGAGGCTTCTTAGCCCATTTTTCTATTAAGTAACCTCTTACTAAATACAACTTTTGCTCAAACCAAAAAGGAATTTGGAACAGATTCAATCAAATGTCACGCTAAGCCAAAACCCAACACTACTCACAGAAGTGTACGAAATTCAATCTCTTTTAGATTTAACATTAAAACATCTGGTAGGACTATGAATGAACAAGGCAGCATAACACGAAAATAACATAAGACTAATTGACATGTATTAACATAATTATGCTTAAGGTAGTGGAAATAACAGATCATAGCAAAGACTTCAAAGTACTTTAGGCTAACATGCAATTTCTTTAAATTGACAAGAAAATTATCCAAAAACAAGTGAAGAACAAGCTATATCATTTTAGAAAATGAGCAAATCAAGAAATGATCACGATTAGCAACACATGACATTGAGTTTCCAAATAGAACAACACATATATAAAATCCAATATTTAAACTAATAATAAGAAAATAGGACGAATTTCAAACCAAGCCAATGCACACAATTTAGTATCTATAGCTCGAAAGAATGACATGAGGATCTAAGGGATTTAGGAGCAACCAAAGAGAAGTTGAATTACTTCATCTAGAGCTCAACTAAACCTAGGATCAACTCATGATTTCCGAACAAATAAAAATTCCTAACATAAGAAGCAAGCAAGATACCCATATTGTGAAAAAGGGAACTGGATGTAAAACGAAGAAAGCAGGGGTTCACTCTAAGGGAGCATATGTAAAAGTAGAATTGAGATTGAGTGTACGACATACGATGGCTTAAACCCTACGACTACAAACAAACTGAATTGAGTATAAAAAATGTCATATTAAACTAAGAAACAAGTTCATAATATAAACAGTAACTAAACTCGAACAAGTTACAGTAGCATTTTAATCATACATTACTTAAGAAATCTGATTAAAAACATGATACAACTTGAATGATAAATTTGAGACCTCAGATTTTATAAACTTATAAATGAACCCCTATTTCACAGACACAAAATAGATGATAGAAACTAATCCAAGTACTAACACTTTTATCCATTTTATGGAGCATGAGACAGATGCTTAAGAAAACAGTAGAGGAACAACCATTGCAATTGAATTAGCAAGAGTAAGGCATTTTTGGACCATTTTCAATCATCACATGCAATACAGAATTAACCAAACGGAATTTGCTATTACTCATAACATGATTCACATTTAACGAAAAAAAACTTAAACTTAGCTCAACTACACTAGTAACCTACTTAAAACCTGATGACTCAACCTAGTTTATAAACAAGCAGTAAATTTCTCCAGAAACATAACTACCTTTAAATCAGCTCTAACACAAAACACAACAACATGGACTAAAATTAAACTAATAATAGAAATGGAAAGGAAGGAATTACCTGGTTCTGGGTAGCGACTGGAACTCGAGCCTGAATGTGACGAACTCCACCACCACTCCGACTCAAAATAGCCGCGAATTAATAGAATTTCAGTAACAAAAATAAGAAATCCCAAAAACTTAGCGGGGTGCTCATTTCTTCACCTCCAAACTCTAATTGAACAGTGTGAAAAAGGCCTATTTTTAGGGCATAAAATCTCTGAGATTTGGAAAGATTTTCGATGTGGGAATTCAGGATTTTGAAATATCCTCGAGTGGATAAGGCTTGAGGAGCTGTCAATAGTATGAATTTCTAATGGAAAAGAGGAGAGAGTCATCCAATTTTGAGCTAAGGATGAACTCGGAAGGATATGGAGACACCTGGACTTGTCCTCCAATGTTCTCGTACGAACGGATAAGAATAGAGGAGAGAGATGCGCGAGGTCGCATTCAGCACACGATTTGGGTCGCGTCTGGTTCGTTTCTGTATTGGTTTTCTGCTGGGTTTGCATCGCCACGAGGAAGATGCAGTAAAGGGGTCAGTCAGGTACTGCTTGGAATTGATGTGCGTATGTATGTATTTGATGGGTGTTGGGTCTGTTTTGGCATGAAAGGAATTGGGCTGGGTTGGGTATAATTGCTTTGGGCTGAAAATGGGTTTTTTGGGCTCATCAAGTTAAGGGTCCAATTGGATATCAAAGGGAGCAGGTCCCTTGGTCTCTATATTTCATCAAATCGAACTGTTTAGTTCAAATTTTATAAAATGGAAATGAGATAAATTATGAATCTAATTAATTATTTAAGCTTCTTAACTTTGACAACACAAAATAATTATTTCGAATAGAAAAATCTTTCTTAAATTGTGATCAGATTTAAAGGAAATGCGATACATACTTAATTAAAACTCCATTTTTGGTAAAACGTTTTACTAACTATTTATTCAAGTTGAAAAATTATATAAATCTATATATTTAAGTAAATAGAGATATATTTTATAGTAAAAATGGAAAATTGCCTTGAAAATGATTTCAAAAGCAATTTTGATTTTTTTTTCAAAATAATTACTTCAATTTGTTCAAAATTTAAGAATTTTGAAAATTAATTAAATCGTGGATGGCCAAAATTGGGTGTCAACAACTTCCCCTCGTTTGCCTAGGATGGATTAAAGAGATCCGAGGCAAATGAAATTGGCGAATTCAATTTTGTCCGTTCACTAATTCATCTCTTTGGAATGGTTAATGATAAGGATTGTGACGAATCATGACCGGACCCTGGTATTGGGTTTCCTACATATCTCAGGTTATATGAGAACTTAGGTCACTAGTAGTTCGAAAGACACTTGATTTAATGCACAATTTTGAAAAAATGTAAAAGCTATTTCGGTGTCGAAGTATGGAGAGACCGAAAAGCTCAAGAATAGAGTGATGGCAAAATTGTTAGAGTACAGTCGAGTTTTCAACATTAAGTCCGCCTACATATCCTAAACTTTGGGAATCAGACTGCTTGTAGTTCGACTCAATCGGTTGGAAAGGAAATCTCTTATGCGGAAAAAACCTTTAGTTTAAGGATGAGTGACAAATTAATTGAGTGTAGAAAAGCGGCTTGCAAACATCTCAACTATGAATGTGGGGCCCTTCACACCCATATGTAAGAACTTACATGGACATAACTTACAAAGCTCTAGGTATATTATCACTCGAATTTGAAAAAATGCCTCCGGTGGAGTTGAAGTTTCACTGAAGACGAAACTGAAACTATTAAACCCAAGAAATACCCACACACCTTATGATAGGGGTGTGATTTGATTGTGGTGGAAGTCGTTCCTCAACTCGCTTCCTAAGAGTTTGATATTCCTCTTTGGACTATGTCCCCGTTCGCTACTAAGAAAAAGTTCAACGTTGTGTTGTGTCCTATTTGACGTAGTCCACTTTGTGTATTGAAAAGTCTGGAAAACAATTGTTAGTAGAAAAGTGTAACATAAATACAAATATAATTTGTGCAAACCTGGTTTAACATGTCGGAGATGACGATCCAATTTCAAGTGTACTGCTCACGAAGAAAGTGGTGATCCAAAGTGATGTGTCAATTTGAACGAGGTGATGATTCAATAGCCTGATATAACGTGTCACTTTTTATGGAGGTGACGTCACAACGTGTCACTTTTTAGGGATGTGATGTCCCAATATAATATAACCTTGTGTTTAAGGGCGGTAACATCCCAATATAATAATAACGCATCACTTTGAGGGAAATGACTACCCAATGTAATATAATGTGTCACATTTAGGGAGGTGACAACCCAATATAATAATAATGTGTCATTTTGAGGATAGTGACATTTCAATATAATATAACGTGTCACATTCATGAAGGTGACGCTCCAATAATAATTTAATGGGGCATGTTGAAGGAAGTGACGCTCCAATAATAATTTAACGTGTCACGTTGAAGGAAGTGACACTCCAATAATAATTTAACATGTCACATTGAAAGAAGTCACACCAATAATAATTTAATGTGTCACATTGAAGGAAATGATGCTCCAATAATAATTTAATGTGTCACGTTGAAGAAAGTGATGCTCCAATAATATAATGTGTCACGTTGAAGGAAGTGACTCTCCAATAATAATTTAACATGTCACATTGAAGGAAGTGATGCTCCAATATTATAATGTGTCACGTTGAAGGAAGTGACTCTCCAATAATAATTTAACGTGTCACGTTGAAGAAAGTGACGCTCCAATAATTTAACGTGTCACGTTGAAGGAAGTGACTCTCCAATAATAATTTAATGTGTCACGTTGAAGGAAGTGACGCTCCAATAATAATTTAACGTGTCACGTTGAAGGAAGTGACTCTCCAATAACAATTTAACGTGTCCCGTTGAAGGAAGTGACGCTCCAATAATAATTTAACATGTCACATTGAAGGAAGTGATGCTCCAATAATAATTTAACGTGTCACGTTGAAGGAAGTGACGCTCCAATAATTATTTGACATGTCACGTTGAAGGAAGTGACGCTCCAATAATAATTTAACGTGTCACGTTGGAGGAAGTGATGCTCCAATAATAATTTAACATGTCACGTTGAAGGAAGTGACACTCAAAATTAGAGAATAAGGTTGTAACAGAGTAATCTGATTAGCTTCTTGTAGTTTGTGAAGCTGGTAATATCTTCAGTTGTCATTAAAACTTTGTCGCCCCTGCGCTCATAGAAAATTTGTTAGATAAGAATAGAGAAATTAATAAATGTCAAGACTTTTGAATGAGTCATGATGATCTGGTAGCCATAGAGAACACGGGAATCTGGAAGAACGATTTGAGAACTTTAAATGTTCAAAGGAGGCACTAATGGACAATTAGGGATGTCACATAAGGTGTGCCCCTACTTTAAATGGATTTCTTGTAGAGAGAAGATTGGTTTGATAAAGGATATTTTTGAAACTTGAAGTTGAACGAAGATTTTGAGAACTTTGAATTATTTCAAAAGGTTGCCCCTGTTTCCAGCCCAAGGGTGCTTAACTGAAATAATTTGCAAAAAATAACAGATGACTGTTTCAAAAATATGCCCTAATTTCCTCTAAGGCCTATAATTTGAAACAGTAGGAAAACTGAATCCTTATATAGGATTGCCTACGTATCTTGCTGGAACAAGAAATCAGGTCTGATGTAGTTCGAACCTGAAACTTAAAAGAATTCTTGGAGAAAAAAAATGAAATTTGCCTTAAAAGGGGCTAAAGAATTGAAATAACGAAAAACAAATTTCGTCAACGCAGAATAGAAGATAAAATTCAGCTTGCTGGACTGGATCCTCGGGTGTCGGAAATCCTTTATTATGAAATTTGAAAAAGGCTGGCTGCTGCCATTTTTCTGATGAATATCTGATTTGATCATTCAAAACTTCCGGAGATCTTTTGAAACTTCGTCTTCAATTCTGGTAATGATACCTGCAAAACTCAGTCGTGAGTTAGTAACAAAATAAAATTATCAAAGTAAATGATATAACAAAAGGTAAGTTAAGGATAAAGTTGTTCAGCTTATATTGGTCTGGATAACGTCTTATGGTCTTCGCCATTGTGCCAAACTATTCCATTTGTAAAATTGAGAATTTGTAAGTCACAATAAAGCGAAAGGAAATTTTTAGAAGATGAGTAAGAGTAGAAATCATCTGAGTTATGACGTGGCCGATGTGGGTCCAATGATGCCTTGTAACTTTGTAGTTCCTACATTCAAATAAAAATTCTTAGTTTTGAGAGACCGATTCATGTTGGCTTTTCCTTGCCATCCTGATGCTCCTTTGCCTTCTGGATTACAAGCTTGTCTGGTCTTGAAATGCCACTTGATGGAATTTTTGAGGACCTCCTCAAAAATTCTGCCCCGGTTTAAAACATAATATAACTTTTAAACTTTCTGTAGTTTTTAGTTGAATTTTGAGTGAATCTCAAAAATTCTGGCCCAGTTGTAACTCTGAAGTGATCCTTGATTATGGCTTGTTGGAAAAAGTCCTCTTCAAATGAATTTTGAGATCCTCTCAAAATTCTGCCCCATTTTCCATTATAAAGGAAAATGGAAAACTTACGGGGAATATGACAGAGCTGGTGTGGCGCCTACGTATCCCGTTGAGCAGAAATCAGGTCGAACGTAGTTCCACTCTCGAGGATTAACAGAAACAGTAAAAATTTAACCAAGGAAACGACTGAGGCCGACATAGGCCGCGTACGTATCTCATTCTTGAGAATTCAGGTCGAACATAGTTCAAGTACAAGGAAACATTAAAAAAGGATAAAAGAGTGATCGAAGCCAACATAGGCCGCCTACGCATCTCATTCTTGACAATTCAGGTCAGACGTAGTTCATTACAGATGAAAGATGCCTACAAATAAAATCCCAATAAACGATTACAAAGGAAGCAAAGCGATAAAAATGTGATTACAAAGGAAGCGAAGCGATAAAAATGTGATTACAAAGGAAGCGAAGCGATAAAAATGTGATTACATGGAAATGAAACAACAAACTCCAAATGCAAGACTAAAAAATGCCAAAAGTGCGACTTCCAGGAAACTTGCTTTTTCTTTGCCACTGGTTATGCCAACAACTACTCCTTATGCTTGGGTAGCGGATTGATGTTCACATTTAGTGGAGCTTGAGAAAGTTTTACCACCTCGTTGTCAAGCAGATCTTGAATTTTGTGTTTCAGAGTGATACATTTCTCGGTATCATGTCCAACAACTCCTGAATGATAACCACAATGCTTATTTGGGTCATACCACTTGGCTGAAGTATTCATAGTCTTGGCTTCCACTGGATGGAGTATTCCTGCTTCTTTCAATCTCTTAAAAAGTTGAGTCTGTGTCTCACACAATGTAGTGAAGACTCGGGGAGGCTTTTTCTCAAAATTAGGACGTTGTCCGTTGTTTCGAGGATTTTGCATTGGTCGTGGAGAACGAAATGTTGCTTGATTGTTGCAAACATAGTATTGTGAATTAGGATAGCCTAGAGGTGGTTGACGGTTATATGAGGTAGCTCCTCGAGTTGTTAACATCATAACTTCTTTCTCCTTTTTCTTTCCAAAGGAACCAATTTGATAGGCCCTAGTAGCAAATTAAGATGAGGTGTAACTTGTTATTCTTCCAGTCTTGAGGCCGTCTTCAATCATTTCTCCAGCCTTGATAACTTCAGCAAATGTCTTTCCACCCATTGTCACCATCCACTCATAGTATTCCGAGTCTTGAGCTTGAATGAAGTAGGTGATCATTTCTGATTCCTTCATAGGTGGGTGCACCCTAGCAGCTTCTTCTCTCCAACGAATGGCATATTCTTGAAAGCATTCAATCGACTTTGGTTTTAGCTTGGTAATAGAGATCCTATCAGGAGCGATTTCTACATGAAACTTGTAGTGATCCACAAAAGCATTCACTAGATCATCCCAAGTACGCCATTTAGTCACATTTTGCTTTGAATACCACTCTAAGGCTTTTCTAGTCAGACTTTGATTGAATAGCTTGATTCTTATCCCTTGGTTGTTTCCAACGCTAATCAACTTTTCACAGTAAATTTTCAAGTGAAAGAAAGGATTTCCTGATCCACTGAACTTTTCAAACTTCGGAATCTTGTAACCGGGTGGAAGCTCAACCTTGGGAAATGTGCACAACTCTTCATATCTCACACTTTGGCTACTGTCGAACCCACGAAGACCTCTCATAGCATCTTCTAAGCTTTTCATCTTCCTACTCATTATTTCAGCATCAGTTGATTTTGTATCATTTTCAACTTCAACATAGTGATTAACATCTTGGCGGTGAAACTCTTGAGCCTTGGTAACAGGTGCAACAGTGACATAAATGTGCACTGGCGGAGCATGATGTGTTACCGTTGGAGCTTTTGGGGGAGTAAATGTGTACACAAGAGGAGTATCATGAGTTGAATGAGTGAGCGAAGCAATTTGAGTTTGCTGAAAGGTGGTAAAATGATCTCCTTGATTGAGCTCACTTGAAGTCGGAAATGAAGGTGGCATGGGCCCTTTTTGGCGAGTATTAGGTGGTAAGTTTTGAGAAGCAGCTTGGTATTGTGTTACCAGGAGGTTCAGTTCACCAATTCGTTGCTCTAGACGAGCGATGACTTCCATGGGTGATTCTGTTGCTACCGAGGCACTAGGATTGACCGCGACAGATAGAGTGGCGATCATTTCAGACGAAGCAACCGTGTTGATAGTGGAATCCATTTTAGACTGAGTCCTCTTAGTAGTCCAAGTAAGAAATGAATAGTTTGTAGAAAGTTTCTTCACCTTAGACCGTGTAAAATATGGATGTTCTACCAACGAGTACTTTGGTGAAGTGAACAAGTTTGATTACCAACACAAATCAGTCTCTTCTTTTAAAAACAACTCAAAAATAAGAGAGTTAGTCCATTAATCATAATAATCAACCAAAATAACATATAAAACAAATAACATTTGTTTTGCTTCAAACAGATTAGTCCAACATTCGAAGAACAAAGGACTCTAAAATGGTGACAAAAAAAAGGGAAAACTTTGATAATTTTGTGAACTAAAATTTAACGAAAGAAATTAGTTTGAACAAAGCAAACTATATGACTTGAGTAATGATTCAAATGTACCTTTTGGAAGGTTCAATTGAAATGCCCTTTCAAGAAAAAAAGACGTCTTAAAATTGACTTGAAACTGAAGGAATATTTAGTAACGCCGACTAGGTAGGTGTGGAAAATAATTTTCAAGAATGACGAGGTCAACGTAAATTTGAATGATGACCTAATAATTTTTAAAGCTCTATTGAACCTACAACTTGAGTGAATTTGAAAGTATTTTGATTATGGGGCTAAAGAGTATTTCAGGAGGGATAAAAAATTGAGTTGATATGCCAAACAAGGTTTTGAGACTTTGGAATAGAATAATGGACCAATCCTGTTTAAAGCAAAACATATGTATATAACACATAAGTAAAAGAAGCACAACAAAACAAAATTTGTAACATTTAGCATATAAACATTATAAAACTCATCCTAACATACATGTGACCGTTTAAGCCAAATGTAAGCCTAACGTTTGAAGGAGGTGTATATCGTTTGTGAAACGTTCCATTGCCCCAAAAATATTTATATAAACTTTATGAATAAAACAAATGGGGATACATAATAGAGGAAAGAGAAATTAATATCAGTCCCACACAGGGATACTATGGTAAACTAAACTAAACTTCAATATGAAATCTTCATTCCCGAACTTCTTGATGTTTTTGAATTTCTTCTGGGTAAGGAGGATGAACTTTGACTTCAACAAAGAAACTACCTTAAAAATAAAAACCCAACCCCAAGGACAATGGTACGCACAAATCGACATACATATCCTTCAAATTTAACAAATAGTATGATGATCGTCTTATACTGACCGGGGGTCAATTAGACATAAGGTGGTCTTCTAATGGGCCCAACACGCCATGGGTGTTGGGTCAACTTAGTTCAAAATACGCTAAATTTGGGATTTGGTTTCGCTCTACGCTAGTTGACTAAGAGTGGCTTTTGAAAGATCGGGAACCCAAGCGAACAACTTAGACTGGAACTCACAACAACCATTGGACACATGATGTACCAATAAATTGCCGATCATTTCGGAAGAGGGTTGAGTATATAAAAAGTCCGGCTGCGATTATGCAGAAATCGTTTTTTAATATATTATACGTATATCAGAAAATGCCATGAATGCAATGCCCGTGAATATTCAAAATTTAAATAGATAATTGCATAAAGTAACAATTAATATAATAATAGTTAGTCAAACAATAAAATCCTTTTGGTTAGAACCTAGATGAATCCAAGCGAGTCGCCATTCTGTTACGACCAGATTTCAAAAACTAAGATTTCGAAACCAATTTCGCAGTTTTGGCAATTCGTTAATTTTTTGGAAAAATGAGTAATTTGGAAGCCGCCACTAACCATTTAAAATGTGGTTTTTAAAGAAAACCTTTTAAATAAAACCAAAGTCGGGTAAGGGTTCAAATTAATTCTCTAAGGAAGGGTTTAGGCATCTTAGAGAATCTGCTGACACACGGTTGACCGACGGATTTAAAAGTTTGGCTAATTTTATAAAATAAAAAGAATTACTTGTAAGAAATCTTGTTTGAAACTTAGATAAAAAAAATCTTTTGATAGTTGTAAAAATCTCAAAAATAATCCTAACTTAAAACTTTTATCCATAGTCAAATTTTGAACCATACAATTAATTCAAATTCACTAACATGGATCAAGGGACCTTGTTAAACAACTATGAAAGGATGAAAATCCTTAAGTCATTCATACAAAGTCTTAAGTTATTTTAAAAGAGAACTAATTTAGTTTAATTCAAACTCATAAACATGGATTCAAAGCTTTTCAATAACTATGAAAGAACATGAAATGTTCTTAAGTTATTCTATAAGCTTAAATTAACCAACTTAAAAAAGGTTTTGTAAATTTAATTACTTAAAAATAAATGAGTAATGAAATAGAACAGTCATTAAAAGTCACCCAAGGATTCATCTAAGTTACTAAGAGGGTTAAAAATCACGATAACACAATCAACGGAGAAACAAAGAAAAGTTGCACTGAACAATATGAAAAATTAGGCTTTTAAGCTTAAATTGCTTCTTCCTGCTGCCACGATCAAATTGGACTCCAAAGTCCAAAAATAATAATAATCTATTCTCTGTCCTTTGTGACTGCTGCTGTTCAAATTGAACTTTCAAAGTCCAAAATCCCATTGTTTTAGTCTTTTGGGACTACTGCTGAAACCTGTATAAATTGGACTTTCTATAGTCCAAAATTCCCAATTTTAATCCCTTGGGGACTACTGCTACTGCCGACTTCTTGGGTGTTTAACCCAATAAAACTATCTTCCCTTTCACGATATGATGGAGGTCAACTCGAATAAAGGAGGATACAAGAGATTTGAGTCCATTGGACTCATTCGGAGAGAGTAGTCATGCACCAAGAAAAAGAGAGAAAGATTAACAACATTATTAAAATGATATTTACTCAAGCTTAAGATAATCCATCAACATCTGAGAAGTCTGGCTATGCAAACAATGTCATCTAAGATCAAACACTCTAAGTGACATGCTTATAACTGCTGAAATTATACTAACCAATTAACTATAATTATCTATCAGTGAAAATAAAATAAAGATAGAGATTTTTCCAGATATTAGTTTAGACTTGATATCCCACAAGTATGAACTAAAGGAAAGAACTACATCAAGTAAGTATGGACTCATTGCTTAAGGAAACAAGATAATGTAGACACAAATTTAATTTAAAACATGACACAAATGACCATATTTAAACACAATCAATGAGGAAAATCTACCAAAAGCAGTAACACGAGGGCTAAATTTAAATAGAATCCTATCAGGAGTTATCGAATCGGAATTGTAACAAAGAATATCTAAGAGTATTCGAGGATAACACTTGGAAGATTTATGGCATTTTGAGAATTGATTAACAACAACTGGTAAAGAAAAAAATCGACATCTTTGCACCTACGATTAGTAAATGAACAGGGAACACATTTGTAATATCGAAATTGTTTGAACGTCATATCGTTTCATAAACAATTCGCAATTAGTATAAGTAAAACAACAACGACAATATGCAGCTAGAACTTAAAATAAAGCAGCAACTAAACAGAGGCTTCTTAGCCCATTTTTCTATTAAGTAACCTCGTACTAAATACAACTTTTGCTCAAACCAAAAAGAAATTTGAAACAAATTCAATCAAATGTCACGCTAAGCCAAAGCCCAACACTACTCACAGAGGTGTAAAGAATTCAATCTCTTTTAGATTTAACATTAAAACATCTAGTAGGACTATGAATGAACAAGGCAAAGGACTATGAATGAACAAGGCAACATAACACGAAAATCACATAAGACTAATTGACTTGTATTAACATAATTATGCTTAAGGTAATGGAAATAACAGATCATAACAAAGACTTCAAAGTACTTTAGGCCAACATGCTGAGTTTCTTTAAACTAACAAGAAAATTATCCAAAAACAAGTGAAGGACAAGCTATATCATTTTAGAAAATGAGCAAATCAAGAAATGATCACGATTAGCAACACATGACATTGAGTTTCCAAATAGAACAACATATATATAACATCCAATATTTAAACTAATAATCAGAAAATAGGACGAATTCCAAACCAAACCAATGCACACAATTTAGGATCTATAGCTCAAAGGAATGACATGAGGATCTAAGGGATTTAGGAGCAACCAAAGAGAAGTTGAATTAAAATTCAACTTCATCTAGAGCTCAACTAAACCTAGGATCAACTCATGATTTCTGAACAAATAAAATCCCTAACATAAGAAGCAAGCAAGATACCCACATTGTGAAAAGGGGAACTGGATGTAAAATGAAGAAAGCAGAGGTTCACTCTAAGGGAGCATATGTAAAAGTAGAATTGAGATTGAGTGTACGACATACGATGGCTTAAACCCTACGACTACAAACAAACTGAATTGAGTATCAAAAATGTCATATTAAACTAAGAAACAAGTTCATAATATAAACAGTAACTAAACTCAAACAAGTCACATCAGCATTTTAATCATACATGACTTAAGAAATTTGATAAAAAACATGATACAAAATAATCTTGAATGATAAATTTGGGACCTCAGATTTTATAAACTTATAAATGCATCCCTATTGCACAGACACAAAAAAAAAAGATAGAAACTAATCCAAGTACTAATACTTTTATCCTTTTTATGGAGCATGAGACAGATGATTAAGAAAACAGTAGAGGAGCAACCATTCCAATCGAATTAGCAAGAGTAAGACATTTTTAGACTATTTTCAATCATCACATGCAATACAGAATTAACCAAACGAAATTTGCTATTACTCATAACATGATTCACATTTAACGAATAAAAAACTTAAACTTAGCTCAGCTACACCAGTAACCTACTTAAAACCTCATGACTCAACCTAGTTTATAAACAAGCAGTAAATTTCTCCAAAAACATAACTACCTTTAAATCGGCTCTAACACAAAACACAACAACATGGACTAAATTTAAACTAATAATAGAAAGGGAAAGGAAGGAATTACCTGGTTCTGGGCAGTGACTGAAACTCGAGCCTGAATGTGACGAACTCCACCACCCCTCTGACTCAAAATAATCGCAAATTAATAGAATTTCAGTAACGAAAATAAGAACTCCTAACCATTTAGCGGAGTGCTCTTTTCTTCGCCTCCAAACTCTGATTGAACAATGAGAAAAAGGCCTATTTATAGGGCATAAAATCTCTGAGATTTGGAAAGATTTTCGATGTGGGAATTTAGGATTTTCAAATATTCTTGAGCGGAGAAGGCTTGATGAGCTGTTAATAGGACGAATTTCTAATGGAAAAGAGGAGAGAGTCATCCAATTTTGAGCTAAGGATGAACTCGGAAGGATATGGAGACACATGGACTTGTCCTCCAATGTTCTCGTACGAACAGATAAGAATAGAGGAGAGAGATGCGCGAGGTCGCATTCAGCACGCGATTTGGGTCGCATCTGGTTCGTTTCTGTATTGGTTTTCTGCTGGGTTTGCATCGCCACGAGGAAGATGCAGTAAAGGGTCAGTCGGGTACTGCTTGGAATTGATGTGCGTATGTATGTATTTGATGGGTGTTGGGTCTGTTTTGGCATGAAAGGAATTGGGCTGGGTTGGGTATAATTGCTTTGGGTTGAAAATGGGTTTTTTGGGCTCATCAAGTTAAGGGTCCAATTGGATATCAAAGGGAGCAGGTCCCTTGGTCTCTATATTTCATCAAATCAAACTGTTTAGTTCAAATTTGATAAAATGGAAACGAGATAAATTATGAATCTAATTAATTATTTTAGCTTCTTAACTTCGACAACACAAAATAATTATTTCGAAGAGAAAGATCTTTGTTAAATTGTGATCAGTTTTAAAGGAAATACCGTACTTAATTAAAACTTTATTTTTGGTAAAACATTTTACTAACTATTTATTCAAATTGAAAAATTATATAAATCTATATATTTAAGTATATAGAGATATATTTTATAGTAGAAATGGAAAATTGCCTTAAAAATGATTTCAAAAGTAATTTTGATTTTTCTTTTCTAAATAATTACTTCAATTTGTTTGAAATTTAAGAAGCTTGAAAATTAATTAAATTGTGGACGGCCAAAATTGGGTGTCAACAATTATTATTTTTCATTATTAACCTTAGTATTAATTATTTATTCTCGAACTCATTTTTCAAGATTTAATATTAATCATTACACAATTAATATAGATAGAATAGTAAAATAGTCATGTCAATGACTCTTTTTAATAGGCATGAATTTATTTAATTTTTGACTGCTACTATCGACATAATATTTTTCATTTTATATCTATTATGTAATTTTATTTTTTCATACTATTAAATCCAATATTATTTTTCTTGTTGAAATTTTATGTTGGACTCATTTGGAACTTGAAATAAAAGCCAACTGGACCTGCTCCATCATCTGCTAGTGCACCTACAACAAACAACAAAGGTGAGTTCAGGAATCAAAATTCACAGAACTTTAGAGCTAGACCTGTTCAGTCTTAAGGTAGTGTGGCACAAGGGGCCAACTGGACTCCTGCATGTTCTAAGTGTGCTACACTGGTTGTTTCAAGTGTGGTCTGGTTGCTTCATGAGAGAGTGCCCTACGAACATGCGAGGTAATGGTAATGGGGGCAATAGAGCCCAATATTTTTTAGCAGCTCCGACAGACAGGGTTGCACCTAAAGGAGCTACTTCAGGGACAAACAAAGGAGCAAACCGTCTGTATGCTATCACTAGTCGCCTAGAGCAAGAGAATTCACTTGATGTTGTCACTGGTATGATCAAACTCTACTTTTGATGTATATGCATTGCTTGATCCAGGTGCGAGTCTATATTTTGTGACTATTTATATTGATATGAGATTTGATATCCTTCTTGAGTGGCTTCTTGAGCCCTTTAGTGTTTCTAAACATGTTGGTGAGTCTATTCTAGCTAAGAGAGTTTATCATAATTGTGTCATCTCTGTCAATAACAATGACACCATGGCTGACCTAGTCGAGTTAAACATGGTGGAATTTGATGTTATTCTAGGTATGGACTGACTTCATGTTTGTTATCCTCAGTTGATTGTTAAACTCAAGTAGTTTAGTTCCATTTTCCTAATGAGCCACAGAGTTGAGGAGTAGTTCAGCAGTGCCTAAGGGTTGTTTCATTTCGTACTGTAAGGCCAGAAAGTTAGTTTCCAAGGGGTGCATCTATCACTTAGTCCGAGTTAATGACCCGAGTATTGAGACACCGTCTATTTAGTCAGTTTTAGTTTTTAGTGCTTTTCCATGGGTCTTTCCAGATGATCTTCCCAGAGTCCTTCCGGAGAAAGAAATCAACTTCGACATAGATATTCTTCCTGATACCTGACCTATCTCTATTCCTCCAAATAGAATGGCTCCACCTGAGTTGAAAGAGTTAAAAGACCTTCTTGATAAAGGTTTTATTTGACCTAGTGTCTCACCTTGGGGTGCTCTGGTCTTATTTGTGAGGAAGAAGGATGGTTCTCTTGGGATGTGTATTGATTACCGTCAGTTGAACATGGTTACTATAAAGAATAAGTATCCCCTTCCGAGGATTGATGATCTATTTGATCAACTTCTGGGTGCCAATTTCTTTTCTAAGATAGAACTCATATCAGGCTATCACCAGTTGAAGATAAGAGAGTGACATTCCGAAGACAACATTCAGGACTCGTTACGATCATTATGAGTTTCTTTTAATGTCTTTTGGCTTGACTAATTCTCCTGTAGCGTTCATGGATCTTATGAACAAAGTGTTTAAGCCTTATTTGTACATGTTTGTTAACGTGTTTGTTGATGACATCCTAATTTATTTGAGGACTGAGGAGGATCATGCCAATCATCTCATAGTAGTTCTTCAAACTCTCAAAGATAAGGAGTTATATGCCAAATTTTCCAAGTGTGAGTTTTGGCTTGAGTTTGTGGCATTCTTAGGCCACTTTTTTTTTGGTGAAGGGATTCAAGTTGACACTCAAAAGATTGAGGCAATGCAGAACTGGCCCAGACCCATATCTCCAACAGATATAATGAGCTTCTTAGGATTGGTTGGTTATTATAGGAGGTTTGTTGAGGGGTTCTCATCTATTTCGTCCCTGTTGATAAAGTTACTCAGAAAATACTAAAGTTTCAATGGTCTGAAGCTTGTGAGAAAAGCTTTCAGGAATTGAAAATCCGATTAACTACTGCCTCTGTGTTGACCCTACCGGAGTGTACATAAGGCTTTGTTGTGTATTGTGATGCGTCTAGAGTTGGACTTGTTTGTGTTTTGATGCATAATGGCAAAGTTATAGCTGATGTATCTAGACAACTTAAGATTCACGAGAACAATTATCCCACTCATGATCTAGAGTTAGCTATTGTAGTATTTGCTTCGAAAATATGATGTCACTATCTCTATGGTGTTCATGTAGATGTATTCACCGATCACAAGAGTCTTTAATATGTTTTCAGTCAGAAAGAGCTTAATCTGAGACAGATGAGGTGGTTGGAGTTACTCAATGATTATGAAATGAGTATCCTCTATCACCCAGGTAAGGATAAGTTTTTTGTTGATGCTTTGAACAGGTTATCTATGGGTAGTACTGCCCATGTTGAGGAAGGCAAGGAAGAATTAGCAAAAGATGTGTACATACTTGCACGATTGGGAGTCCGACTGTTGGGTTCCAATGAAGGTGGAGTAGTGGTTGTAACATCCCGCCTTAGCAAAGAGCTAAATTTATAAAGAACTAATTTGGAAAGAGCTAATTTGAAATTTATTTAAGTTAAGTTTAAGTTGTGAGTTTTGGGTCAACTTCAAACGACCATAACTTTCAGTATATGATGAGTTAGGTGTCCCATAAGATATCAAATGAAAGGTCTTTGAATTCTCTTTTCAACGCCATAGAGTTTGCTACATTTTGAGTTTGGATGAGGGGGATATGCCCGTTTGATGTCAGTCTGTCCAATTAAGGAAATTTACCCAAATTAATGAGGGGTATTTTGGTCTTTTCTTTACCCCATTAGCGTTGAACGTTTTTAGTAATATTTTAGGGGTCAAAATTGATTTGGGTCAGTTTTCATAATCCTAAATATGCTTAGGGTTTTGAGAAGAGTTCAAGAGGAGATAAGAGGAAAGGTTCAAGGCGTTCGTCAAGATTCTTGAGATTTGTCGAGGAATTTCGCCAAGCATTGATCCCTAAGATGTATGTAAGATTCCATAGTGATCGGTTTGTTTACCCACACACCAATCATGATTTGTATTATCGAATTCATCCATAAAGATTAAGAGATTTAAGTTCTTGATGAGGGTTCTTGAAGTGTTGTTCTCCATTGTTGAATTTTAATGTTTGGTTGAGTTCTTGAGGTGAGGATCTTGTTAATGAGTTGAGTAAATAGATAGTTCTTGGGTGGGTTTCGCTGAAACTATTCTGGGTTATAAGAATTCAAGATTTTTGACCTTAGAATTTCAGTGGGTATGAGTTGAATCGAGTTTGGGAGAGGAAGAAAAGATTGGGCAAATATAAGTGCCCAGGTCCGCGTTGCAAACATTCTTCAAATTCCAGTCCCCAAAAAATCTCCTCCCTCTCCACGCCGGGGAGAGAATGCGGACTCCACTATCTCAAAAATTATTTCGCGACCAAATAATCTAATCCTTCTCCGCATCACTCCTTTGCTCCCCAGTCAATGTCTTCGCTCATTTCTTAGTATCAACTATCTAAAACCCATTTAATAATCATGAGATCCTTCATATCATAAATCATAACTCTTGAATTCATAATTCATAATTCATAATTTAAATCCAAGAGAGAGTTAAGAGCCAAGTTTGAGAGAGTCTTTCGAGTCATTTTGAGAAGTCTTTTGCAAACTTTTAAAACTTGTTTTAAGACTTGAGTACTTGAGTATGAAGATGAGGAGAGTTGGGTTTCATTTTTCAAAATGAATATATGGGAACTAAGTATTTTTAAGAGTAAATGTTTTTACATTTAAAATGACAGGAAACATTGATTTTCAAATGAGTTCATGAAGAGTTTTTGAGTATAATCCGTTTAAGAGAAACTTTTGAGTAATAATCTCAAAATTTGAGGATGAGGAAATGTTCTTAAACATATGAGCTGAGTTATATTTTAGAAGTAGTATTGAGCACTAATATGGGGACGAGTTCATACAACTCAAGTCCTCATAAACCATGTAGCCAACGTGGGTAGAAAAAGTCATACTTTATAGATGATTCCTTATTGATTTTTAAGAAAAACTTAGTGGTACACTTGGTTGAGGATGTCTTATACTCCAGCAAGGTATAGGACAGTTCTGGCAGCGTGGGGGAGATGTTGTATCATCACATAGCTCATAGTGATGGTTGTCAGTTACAGAATCTCCGAAATTGAGTTATTTTGTATTTTTAAATACATTGAGTTGTTATCTACTATTTTAAAATGCTTTATATGAACTGCATCTTTATTGTTGTTTTATAATGTATTGAGTTGAGTATCCATGATGTCACGACCCAGACCGTCGTGAGTGGCACCCACACTAACCCTCCGGTTGGAGAACCATTACTACAACCCAAACTAATGAACTCAACCAAATTTCTAAGGCACTTAAAGATATGGAAGCAAGTTTAAATGCTAAGAAAAATAAACAAAGTTCCCATAAACTCCAAAATCTAACAAAACAAATGTGGAAAATAATGCCTAGAACCTGAAAGTCAATGTACCAAAACATCTAAGGTTCAACCATATGTCTAAACAAGAAGGGGTACAATCCCAAACTAACATACAAATAACTAACTAGAAAGTCTAAGTCCGAAATGTTGACATAAACAGAAAGAAAACTCATGGCAGCCCGAAAGAACTAGTTCACCCTTGAATTCGAAATGATCACTAATCTTCTAAACGAGGTATGTCAATAGCCTCCTGTAGATGCCCTGTACTCAACAAAGAAAGAGCAGGTGCAGTATCAGTACACAACCACAGTGTACTGGTAGGATCACACGACTCTCCTACTAGGTGCAACATACATAAGCCATTACAACATAATAAACATGCATACACCAAACATATACAATATCAACATCATTTATGAACAAACGAAGCATTTCACAATTCTCAATTATACTATTATGTCAAGTCAATGGTCCTTTCATGGAATCCAAACTATTAGTGTACCAGTTCATGGTACCCGATCCAATGTTTATGCCGGAACATGGCAACCGATCCCAGTTAATGTATCGAAACACAACACCCGATCCATTCAACAAACCACAATCACAATTACAATCACAAGTATATTCTCAAAATCATACAATCAAGTCATGATTCATGGCATTCATCATTTACAATTAGTATGATCAATAATGCAACATTCGCATACATACATGTACTATAATAAAGCAAGCACAAACATACATCACACAACATGAAATCACAACCATCACCTACCTCGAAACAAGCTTGAATTCCCTAAGAAACTTGATTCTTCCCTTTCTGGATTCTTTTCTCTTGTTCTTGGTCTACAAACAAGAAAAATAACACGTGAATCAATAAATGATGTGTAATTACCTGGATTTAAGTCAACACTATCAACCCTAGATCAAACCCATGATCTCAATACCCAAATTAGGGCTTTTCCAACCATCCAAACAGATCCAAAACCCTTCCCCAATAATAATCACCCAAGAAACTAAGTTCTACGGATCGAAAAATGGATTCGGGGAGTGAAAACCTTACCTTTAGCCTTAAGAATGGTGGAAATCTGTCAAGAAAACACATGGGGTCGTTCCTTAGTTCTCAGAGTTGAAAAGTGCAGAATAAAATGTTTCTGGGGTTTATTTCTGACTTAAGTCGCGTCTGTCCCACCACATCGGTACTCACTCCGCTACAACGGTCCCGTCCTAGCGGCAAAAATTCCACCAAAGCAGCTTGCACGGAACAAAGAGCTAAATAAAGAATTTCCAAACCTCCATTTCGCAACACACCTTCAACCTACAACTCTCAAAAATTACCCGTTCACGCTAAGATCATTTTCGAGAATTCTACTTGCCCAAATTCAATTCCGTAAAGTCGTACGGGTTCCTTAACGTTTTAGCTATCTACTCATATCATCAAATTTATAATTAGACCTCCAATTTGTTACTAGATTTCCCTAGAACTCAATGACTTCGATTTCGTCCAAATCTGGACTAGGTTGGGAAATTTCCAGTTACTACCAAAACATTTTTTGTTCCAAAAAATTTCCCCATTGGATTTTCTATAACGACAGAAAATGGTCGTTACACATGAATTGAGGTTGAGTTGAGTAGAGTTGAGGTGAGTATGTTTTCTTCTTTCCAAGTTCAAGCTTTTATGTTATGTTCAGTGTTTCCCTTGCATGCTCGTACATTCAATGTACCGATGCCATTTGGCTTGCATCATTTCATGATGCATATACTGGAGATCAGGGTTATCAACATGCATTTCGTTGATACCATTTGCAGTTCCAGAGTTGTTTGGAAAGCCTCCTTGCTTTCGGAGGATCCCTTATTTAAATTCTATTATATTAGTTTTGTTAGGATGATCATGGTTCTTGTCTCGACATCCCTTATAGTATTAGATGCTTCATAGATAGACAACAGTAGTTCACGAGTCTTTCTCATTTCCATTGTTGATGTTCTAGACTCGAGTTGCTTTCTTTTGGCAGTTGGATGCTCTTATACATTTTTGAGTTTATTATTTTGAAACATTTGAGTTAAAGTTTTATTTTTGAGTTTATCTAATGTTGAGTAAGTCTTTCGCTGAGAGTTGAGCCAGGCCAAGGGTTCACTTAGGGCCAACAATGGTACTCGAGTGCCGGCCACGTCCAGGGTGTAGGCTCTTGGCGTGACAATGGTGATGAATAGGGATGAATCATCACTAGTGTCTGAGGTGAATGAGAAACAAGAACAAGACCCTATTTTTATTGAATTAAAGGGAAATGTTCATAAGCAGAAAGTGGTGGATTTTGAACAAGGGGAAGATTCTATATTGAGGTATCAAGGTAGATTGTGTGTACCAAAGGTAGATGAGCTTTATGAGAGGATCATGGCAGAGACCCATAGTCCTAGATACTCTATACATCCTTGTTCCACAAATATGTATCTCGACTTGAGGGAAGTATATTGATGGAGGAGCATGAAGAGGTGTATTGCAGATTTTGTGGCTAAGTATCTGAATTGCCAACAAGTCAAAGTAGAGCACCAAAGGCCTGATGGTATGACTCAGAACATAGATCTTCCAGAATGGAAGTGGGAGATGATCAATATGGATTTCATTATTGATTTGTCGTGGTCTCGCAGGCAGCATAATTCGATTTGGGTGATCGTAGATCTAATGACTAAATTGGTCCATTTCTTACAGGCAAAGACTACTTATTCAGCAGAAGATTATGCCAGATTATATATTCAAGAGATAGTCAGAATTCATGGAGTCTCGATGTCCATCATTTCAGATAGGAGTGCGTAATTCACAGCATAATTTCGGAAGTCTTTCCAGAAAGGTTTGGGTTCAAAGGTGAACCTTAGTACCGCTTTCCACCCATAGGCTGATGGTCAAGAAGAGCGCACGATTCAGACTTCAAAAGATATGTTGAGGGCTTGCGTGATCAATTTTAAAGGTAATTGGATGATCACTTGCCTCTCATAGAGTTTTCTTACAATAATAACTATCACTCTACTATCTAGATGGCTCCTTATGAGGCTCTTTATAGGAGAAGATGTAGATATCCTATGGGATGGTTTGAGGTTTGTAAAGGTGGGTTGATAGGACCAGACTTGGTTCATCAAGCTATGGAGAAAGTGGAGATCATGAAGAAAGGTTGAAAATAGTGCAGAGTCATCAGAAATCCTATACAGATGTTAAGAGAAGAGACAAAGAGTTTGAGGTGGATGATTGGATTTACTTGAAGGTTTCACCCATGAAGGGTGTTATGAGATTTGGTAAGAAGGGGTAACTCAGTCCTCGGTATATTGGTCCTTACAAGATATCCAAGTGAATTGGCAATATAGCTTATGAGTTAGACCGTCAGAGTTAGCAACAGTCTATTCGGTATTCCATATTTCTATGTTGAAGAAGTGTATGGGCGATCCTTCACTTATTATACCTACTGAAAATATTGGTATTAAGGACAACCTATCTTATGAGGGGATACCCGTCGAGATACTTGATCGTCAGGTTCACAAGTTGAGAATTAAGGAGTTTGCATCGGTCAAAGTCTTATGAAGGAATCAGTTTGTTGAGAAAGCTACTTGGGAGGCTGAGGAGATTATGAAGAAGAGATACCCACATATCTTTACTTCCGAAGGAATTCCTAACTAAGGTATTAATACTCTTTAAGTTGATATGCTAAGTTAAGAGAATTGCATGTTGGGTGTTTGAGTTGGGTGCTAGATTGTGTTTCCACACCCTGTAATACTTAGAGTGATCTCATTCGAAGACGAATGTTCCCAAGGGGGAGATATTGCAACACCTCGGTCTTTGAAAGGGCTAATTTTAGAAAGAACTAAATTAGAAATAGCCAATTTGATATTAGTGCAAGTTATTCAATTGTGAGTTTTAGGTCAACTTCAAACGATCATAACTTTCAGCACGGGATGAGTTAGATGGCCCATGAGATATCAAATCGAAGGTCATTGAGTCCTCTTTCGAATGCCACCAAGGTTGATAAATTCTGAGTTTGGGTGAGGGAGATATTCCTGTTTGAGTACAGTTTATCTAGTTAAGGAAATTCATCCTAATTAAGGAGGGCTATCTTGGTGTTTTCCTTACCCCCACTAGGACTACACATTTTACCCACCTAATTTGAGGGGTCTAATCAGATCAAGTCTATTTTGATTCATTCTAAAGCGTTCAAGAAACTAGGGCAAAGTTCAAGAGGAGAAAAATAGAGGTCTTCAAGAAGTTCTTCAAGATTTCAGAGAAATCATCAAGAGCTTAGTTCTTCGAGGTATGTAAGTTTTCATAGTGATGGGTTTGTTCACCCTAACGCTAATCATGACTTTCCAATTTTGAATTCACCCAGGATATTGAATAGATTGAGTTCTTTGAGGTTTTGTTGAGTTCTTGAGGTAAGGATCTTGTGAATGAGGGTTGTTCTTGAGGGATTTCGAGTAGATTTTCATGTATTTGGGTTAAGTTAATGAGTTTAAGGAAGTTTTGAAGAAACCAATAGATTTTAGGTGAATTAGGACCCAAAATCAAGAAGAAAAATTCGTTGAAATGTTCTGGAAAAGGCCCGGGGCGACGAGCTGCAGATGTACCTGAGGGCCTAGCATGGGGATCCATCAGTACGCTAGAAATTACCTCGAGTAATTGGAGTCCTAGTGCAATGGGCCACCTCTGCGCAAAGCATCATGACACTTTGTTTCTCCGTTCTTGTTCCGTACCTGTTCCTTTGAGCGGAGCTTTCATTCCCTTCTCGATCCTAACTATCTAAACCTTCTTAAATCATTGAGACATCCTTCAGATATCCTAATCATGTATCTTAATTTAACTTTTCATATTAAAGTAAAGAGTAAGAGTAAAGTTCGAGAAACTTTTGGAGTCATTTTGAGAAGTCTTTTTCAATCTTTTTGAACTTGGATTAAGACTTGAGTACTTGAGTAGGAGGATGAGTAGAGTTGAATTAATTTTTTAAAAAATGAGTATGAGGGGACTAAGTATTCCCAAACATGTAAAACTTTTACATTTAAAATGAGAAGAAACTTTGTTTTCTAAATGAGTTCATGAGGAGTTTTTGAGCATTATCTCTTTTAAGAGAGCTTTGAGTAATTATCTCAAATTGAGGACTTATATTTTTAAACATATGAGAATGAGTTATATATTATTTGAAGTAATATTGAGCACCGATATAAGGATGAGTTCAGATAACTCAAAATCCTTATAAACCATGTATGCCAAGATGGGTAAAGAATCATACTTTTTAGATGATTCCTTATTGTTTTTAAGCATAACTTAGTGGATCCAATTAGTTGAGGATGTCCTATACTCCGGCAAGGTATGGGACAGTTCTGGTAGCGTGGGCGAGACACTGCATCATCACATAATTCATAATAATGGTTGTCGGTTAGAGAATCTCCCAAATAAGATTAAAGAGTTTATTATTGTATTTTCACATACATTGAGTTATTATTTAATATTTTAAAAGATTTACATAAATTGCATCCTTTTTGTTGCTTTTATATTGAATTGAGTTGAGTTGAGTTGAGATGAGATGATTATGTTCTTCCTTTTTACAAGTTCAAGCTTATGTCTATGATTTATGATTCCCCTTACATGTTCGTACATTTGATGTACTGACGCCATTTGGCCTGCATCTTTTTATAATGCAGATACATGTATTCAGGTTCATCAACAGGCGCTCATTTGATACCAATCGCTATCTTAGTTAGCTTCGGTGAGCCTCCCTGCTTTCCGGAGGATATTCACTTTTATTTCTAGTCTTGTTAAGATGTCGTGGGTCTTGTCCCGACGTATATCATAGTTATTAGAGGCTTCATAGATGGCAGTGTTTTGAGGAGTCTTTTCTATTTTCATTGTTAATGTTTAAGACTAGAGTTGCCTTCTTATGGATAGTTGAATATTTTAAATATTCTGAGTTATTTATTTGAAATATTTGAGTTAAATCTTTGCATTTGAGTTCCTATGTTGTTGAGTAAGTCTTCCGCTGAGTATTGAGCCAGGCCAAAGGTTCGCTTGGGGACCAGGGATGATTCTCGAGTGCCGGTCGCATCCAGGGTGTAGACTCGGGGAGTGACAATGTTGTAGAATGTAGTTTCTGACCTTTGAACTAGTATAAATAACTGTATAATTTCACATTTCTTGAATTTTGAGCATTTGACGTAGTTGAAATTTAATAATTTCACATTTGACACTATCTAACACGTTTGGAGAGAGGTAAATTAATGTGTCAATTTTCTAGCAACGAAGAACACAAATATGATGAAGATTTAGTTATTTATAGGGAAATGCACTCAAGAATATGAAATTTTTTCTTCTTACAGATTTAAGTAGTACTACTTTTATGACTTTTTAAAGCTTTTTCCCGTTTACTCAAAAAATATATATAAACATTTGATATATGTCCCCATCAAATATTCTCAATTGTCATAATAGTTTATAGCTATAAAATTATAATATTAAAAGTAAAAATAAAATATTAAATTATAGTAATTGTTGTAAAACTAAAGCAAAGTAAGACCAGAAATATAGAAGATGAAAGCAATAGAATAGGTAGACAAGAGATTAGAGTTTTTCTTATTATTCCAAGTTTTCAAGTGTTCACCAAATTTTCAAGTGTCTACAATATGACATCTTATGCCTCTATTTATAGTGTAACATAGAGGCATACAAAAGGTTAATCATAAACATGACATAACATGAGTATAATGGAGGAGGTTATGGAGGTGAAATGTTACAAGAATAATAGTCATAAAGATGGAGGTTATCTTCATAATGGAGAGAAGTAATAAAGATAATTAGTCATAGTAACTTCTTGGTGTAGTGGACATATATAACATAATATTTTATAACACCCCCCTTTGGATGTCTATAGATAATGTGCCTCATTAAAACCCTACTAGGAAAAAATCTCGTGGGAAAAAAATCCTAGTGAAGGAAAAACAGTACACATATCTTTTAATACGCTTGAATATTGCCTCGTTAAAAACCTTACCAGGAAAACCCAATTGGGATAAAACCATGGCTAAGGAAAAGAGTACAACACATATTTTTCTCCCCTCGATAAAAAATTTACTTGATATCTCGGAGACGATGCATTCCAATCTTATATCACAACTTCTCAAATATTGATGTTGATAATCCTTAGTGAATAAGTTTACAAGATTAACACTTAAATGAGTCTTTGAATGTCTACCTCACCATTTTGTTGAAGATCATGTGTGAAAAACACTTTTGGTGAAATATACTTTGTCCGATCTCATTTGATTGTATCCTCCCTTCAATTGAGCTATATATTATTTTCACATATGGTGGCTGGAATATCATTTTCAAAAGAAAATAACATATTTTTTTTTTTGAATATGATAGATCATGATTCCAACCAAACACACTCCCGACTTAATTCATTGATCAATATTGTTTCTGCATGAGTTGAATAAGTGGTTACTAATGTGATTCTTTGAATGCCAAGATATTGTTGTGTCTTCATATGTAAATAAATAGTCCATTTGCGATCGAGATTTATGTAGATCAAATAAATATTCTGCATCTACATAATCAAATCGTTTCTAACTCGTAGATCGATATTTTCAATTTATTGAAGCTCGTCTTTTCTTCTGAAAGAAAATCACACATCTTCTATGTGTTGAGTCACTTGCTTTGTTAGTTTCTTGTCATAACTTGAATGATAATATGACAATCCTTTCACATAATTTTCGTTATTTATATCAAATAATCTTCAAGCATTTGCATAACCAACAATCTATAAGTGCACCAATTGCACTAATACATGGCATTTTAAATCATTTTCATGAGATCAAAAAGATTCTTTCTCTGTGTTAAGCAGTCTCAAAACCATTGGGTACTCAATGGAATTGCTTTATGACCTATTAAATCCTTTAAGGATTTTCATATAACCTTAATCGTCTAGTTAGGCATAATAATCATTAATTATACATATGCAAGTATTTCATTTATTGCCAGACTGAAACAAATCTCATTGCATCCACCACTGGAGAATATATCTCCATTAAATAATGTCAAGATTTTAGCGAAAACCCTTTATGCCCCGAGGCACAAACCACACTTTATATCTTACAGTTATACTTTTGCACAATGATTCATTTGTTCCACACTGACATTATTTTTTGATCCATGAACTATAAGATCAAAAACATCACTTTTCTAAGTGAAACAAAATATACTTGAATAGCGCCAATCATTTATCTGTCCACACTATATGACAGATTCTAATTTAAGATTCTCGTAACCATTTATAACATTGAGTGCTACTTCATATCAAATATATCGTCGACGATCATTTTGATATCGATTCCAATACGTCATAACTTATCAAGATAACTTTATTTTTCATCATTTTCAGGTACCTGAACCTTTGCCAAGGTTTTATGAAGTGTTATGTCCTAGTGCCCTTTCAAAGAACTTACCTCAGTATCATGACCATTTTGATAATTTTCTCCTCTCCTTCCTCAAGGAGTTTTACGTTTGGAATCGATTGGCTTATCACGCTTCTGGAGTACCATAGAATCTGTCCTTCAAGGACTATTTATTGGAGCATTTGCAGCTTAATTAAAATATTGGGTCAGCAAATACATCTGACAAATTATTTGCGACATTTTGCAAATGAATTATCTCTTGAACTTCAAGTTTACTTTTTTTAACGAGGATCTAGATAATTCACCCCACACATAATTTTCAGCTACTACACATGTCTCCCCCTAATGTTAGGAAATCTAACATTTACCCCCAACCTCATTTGGAGATCCATCTTTGTGTGTGGTGGATAAATAAAATCATATCTGCACACATCAAATTTTTAGATGGAAATTATTTGGTTCCTGACCCTGAACCAATTTTGATAGGAGAACCTTGTTGGCTTGATGCATACATGTTAAATAAACTCATCTCATACCAAATTTTATTTGAGAGATTTGTTCTCATAATCAATGGTCTAGCTATAATTGGAGGCAAATAATTTCTGCTAAACCAACCAGTATTATCAACATAATTTTATAGTTTGGAACTGTGCTCTTAATTTAACAATTTGAGTAAACAACCTTACAACAACCAATTTGTAAGTTGATACAAATGCACATGTGACCATACCGTAGATGCATCTATTAAATCAGAATAGTAAGCGGTCCACATGACAGGTGAACAGGCCCATATTCACCTTTTTATATGTTTCAAATAATTTCACGGGATACAATCCCAACCTTAGCAGGTACAATGGTCATCTTATCATGAGAACAACCAACACAAGGGAATTCTTGAAGAATCTTTTATTTCTTCAAACATATAGTCACATGAATTCTCAATTTCTTTTGCATCACATCTGAACCAGAATGGTCAACTGGTTATGCCAACTGATATTTATTCTAGTAAACTTCTAGTTTACTTTTGCATGTGATTCGTTCATCATGCCCATATATTTATACAACAAATAATAGAAAGACGGGTAACCTTTTATGTAAATATTCATAACCCGTTTTGATTGTAGTAATTTGAAGATATTTAATCTTTCAATAATTTACAGTCTCAATATAATAATTTTTCTTTTCAATTCCTCCGAAACTTAAAAAGTTTCTTTTGAGACTTACTACAACTACAATATTATGAACTATTTAATTTTCTGGATAGTAACAAATTAGTCCTTTCGAAACTTTCAATTAATTTTGCGTACTGACACAAATTTCACAACACCATTCTTATGGTGACCATCTCCTTCAAGGAGAAAATTATTATTATTGTCATGGTTAAAATTATTACATGCAAGACTTATTTCCTGACAACCAATGACAAATTTGTGTTGCCACACAACATTTATTTTGGTCATGACAACAACCTTTATAGAAAAAAAATATTTTTTTCTTTTGTCCTCTAATAGTTCATAATAAAACATACCACAATATTTGTGTAGTACTCAAAGTATATGACCAAAAAAATCATTATGTCAAAATATTTCTTTTCAGTCTCTCAAACCTCCCGTAGAGGTGAGATGTGACATTTATCCAACAATACATGAATATGTTCTTATCCATACAAACACAAGTCACATTTTCTTCAAGAAATTGACCATAACTATTTGTACATGCTCCATAAGTTTTTATTAGAAACTCATTGTCATGCTTTGGCATTATCAAATTTATGTGACTCATCTCAACATCACTTTAAGTGGTCAAATGTACCAAATGTACTACCACTTTGTATTTCTTTATTTTGATGGAGGATTTACAAAACTTTTCAAATTGGGTTGCATCACAACAAGGTGCCCAATATCTTTTCGTACCACTTTGATGGATAAAGATTACCTTCACATTTGAAGGACCATCTTAAGAAACAATGTTCCCAATAACCTTTCATACCAGTTTGATGGACAAAATTATCTTCATATTTGAAGGACCATCTTAAGAACCCATAATGTTCTTCCTTTAATTTACAACAATGATGATCATTAAAATTTACCACACTCATATTCATACATTCAACCACTTGTCATTTTTCAGACATATTATGCACTGCTACCACATTCACATAAAAGAATGGAGCAAATTAATTGGGCGAATTTCATGACTTTTAGTCAAAAGTATACAACTCTATGTTAGTCATAATCATATCATCACTAGAGTGCATTAGGACTTCAACCCAATGTCTTACCTATATAAAGACATATTTGGTCATAAACCAATGGGACTTGAACCGAACTTTTTATTATCATGATGCGCCAAGACTTTAACTCGATGTCTTACCCACTTGGTGCGGTGAAACTTGAATTCACCGTCTTACCCTCAATCAATGCCATAATAGGACAAGTATACTTGAACTCGCCTTCAAACCTTTGAATGTTACCATTTTTGTGATTTTATACATAAGTAAATTAATTCTTAACAAGACATGAAATATAGTCATATCACTCCAATTCAAGTTTCATGAAAAGACACAAAGACTAGCCCGTCCACCTTTAGATCCAAAAACATCCAATTGTTTGATTAAAAAAAACAAATAAAAATGCATAAAATCTTAACCTACCCAATTATGCTATAAAAGTTGGTATGACTAATCTGCAACTCAATAAATCATTAAGGCTCAAATATTATAAAAATGTAGATACGATGAATTGAAATTATGGATGTGAACCACTTAGATTTTGGATCATCTATAGATAATATGTAAATAATTAAATACATATGTTATCACTTAAGTTACTAAAGTAACATTACAATACATATTTTGTTGATCATGAAACATACTAGTATATCACAAAGAGAACATCCGACCACTTCGAAAACAAAATTTCTCCATTCGTGAATATCCTCTAATTAAATTGTAATAGCAACATTATAAGAGAATCGTGATGATAAACTGTTGTAAAACTAAAGCAAAATAAGACAAGAAATATAGAAGATGAAAGCAACAGAAATAGGGAGACAAGAGATGAGAGTTTTTCTTATTATTCCAAGTCTTCAAATGTTCACCAAATTATTAACTGTCTACAAAATGACCTCTTATGCCTCTATTTATAGTGTAACATAGAGGCATACAAAATGTTAATCATAAACATGACATTAGCATGAATATAGTGGAGGAGGTTATGGAGGTGAAAGGTTACAAGAATAATAGTCATAAAGATGAAGGTTATCTTCATAATGGAGGGAAGTAATGGAGATAATTATTCATAGTAACTTCTTGGTATAGTGGACATCCATACCATAATATTTTATAACAGTAATACTATTTTTACTGATAATTTTTTATGGATATAATAGAGTACAAACATTTATGGTAATACTTTGACCGACTTCAATAGAAAAATAAACTTCAAATAAGGTAAGAAAATCAGGGCAAAACCCTAACACCCCTCCCCCTCATAGACCACCCCCTTCTCCCCTGCCTCCCCCCACACACCCCTCTCAAACCCACCATAAAAAATCACCCAAATTTCCTTCTTCCATTAGTGCACACACATCAAGATTCAACACACAAATGGCTTCATCAAAATTTGAACCAAATGATGACATACTTGATTTTGTAATCAAGAAAGTAAATGGACTAAAAGGTCTAATAGACAAAAGCCTTAAAATTATGCCAAATCAATGTATTCAACCAAAAGAACACAGACTAGACAAATCCCAAATTGACAGTCAAGAATCAATCCCAATAATTGATATATCAATTTTTGATGATTTAAATATTGAAAAATAAATTCAAGAAGCAGAAAGCAAGTGGGGTTGCTTCCAAATCATCAATCATGGGATCCCAATTGAAGTTCTTGAAGATTTGAAAGATGCAACACACAAGTTCTTTGAATTGCTAGGTGAACAAAAAGTTAAGTATTGTAAAGACAACTATAGTGCTGGTGTGTTGATGTTTTAGAGTGCTATTGGTGAGAAAAATGAATTTTTGTTTTGGAATGGAGGAATAATATAAAACATGGTTGTAATCCACAAAATGATAGCAATCTTTGGCCTCCTCAAACAAGGTAGTTTTTTGGGTTTTCTGTTCTATTTAATTTCTAGGTCATGTATTTTTGAGTAAGTAAAAAACATACCTGTTGTATTAGTTTTTTCATGAGGTTCATACCTTTAACTGTAAGGAGTTTGTGTTTTCTATCTAAACTATAGTTAGCTATTTATCAAAACAAACCTCAAAACTTACTAGACCAAGTGTCTCAATACAATCACAAAAGGTTGGCATACACTAGAGTTCAACCTGTAGAAAACAAAAATAAAACAAAAACAAAACAAAAACATAAAATTAGGAAATATTTTACTAAAGTTCAACAATGTAGTTAGTTTAATCTAAAAGCCGTATTCCCCGGCAGTGGTGCCAAAATTTGATACACCCAAATTACACCTCCCTAAAGAATTATAAGCGGTCGTTGCCAAATAAAGAATCCAACTTGTAAGTTGGCATCGATCTAACGAAGAATATGGTTCAGACTTAAACGTAACTGACAATTATCTCTTTTTAGTCGAACTATTTTTGAGAAAAGTAAATAAGCGGGGTTTGTAACTAAACTAACAGTTTGTTGAATTGAATGATTAAGTAACAAATAAACAAAATTCACAATTTGAGATATCAATATAAGATGGAAACTAAGGTATATGTGTTCCCCACAAGCTCTTAACGCAGTAATCCTAATAACAGTAATCCTATCTTAGTGTTTTACATGCAAGACTTGTAAGTTATGTATCCCTAAGTGATTGGTAATCATCATAGGAACTTTCACTCGCAACTTGGTAAATCTACGAATGTGTGCTTTACTAACCCTTACCTTTACCCCAGATTAGGCATCGTGTCAATTTAGTTGGGACTTTACCCTCACTTCAAATGATTAAAGTCAAACTATAAGATAGCAGCGAATCCTTAACTAAATCTCCGTTGTTTAATAATTTTCTCATTCATTACACCTTTGGTAAGGTCAAGTAGGAACGAGGCGAGTTCTAATATTGCACACTGCTAAAAAGACTTCTAATAGAAAAGATTAACAATACATGCATGAACATTATTCAAGAATTACTTAGTTATTATTCATACTTTGTTAATTGCTCGTGGTTCCCACAACCCTAGTTGTGGATTTAGCTACTCATGGTTGAGAATTCACAATTCATAATTAGGTTAAAAGAAATCATGAACTTACAACTAGAATAGATGAAAACTGGAAGTGAAATTGCATAAACCATCTTTCGGAAATTAATTTGCTAAGAGCTTAAAAATAATTCCAAACTACCAAAACACAAGTCTCCAATATTGTCTAACCCTCAAAAATGGAAATAACAACTAATATTTATAGTAAACAAATCCTAAACCAAGTAGGAAACAAAATAAGGAAATAACAGCTCAGACGTGGTTTGCATCGACGACAGCACCTACGGACCGTGGGTAAACCTACGGTCTGTGGTCACCCTTCGTGGTTCAAATACTGGAACTTCAACTTTCTGATCACAAATGATAAATGTGCAGGACGGTCAATCATTCAATCTACGGGGCGTCGCTGGCCTCCATGGTTCCACACTTGGTCAGACTTTCTTGAACCATCATCCACGCTGCAACACCTATGGCCCGTCACTGGCCACTTCTAAAATTTTCAGATCTTATCTCAATCAACCGCATCCAAACCTATTTCCTGCAAGAATTACACAAAAAACATTATTTCTAATAACAAAATAGCCTGAGACATACACAAATTCTAAGTGAACTGCATCAGAAATATCGTAAACTCACAGTATATCAGGATGTATGCAAATCTTATTTCTACTTTTGTGGGGTAAACATGTTGTTTCTGATGAACTATGGAAACACTCTTAGTGAAATTGTTTACTTTGACATTAAATTAGCTTGCCATTAAATTTCGTACGCTCTTAACCAAGTCTTGGAGTATCAAAAGTGGGCTAAACCACTTGCTAAAAAGTTTTTAGAGGTGCTATTGAAGGGTCTCAAGGTCAATGAATTTGATGAATCTTTAGAACCTTTCTTGATGGGAACTATGGCTATCAACATAAACTACTATCCACCATGCTCAAATCCAAGTATCACCATGGAAGCTCGTCGACACTTAGACTCGTCCTGCATCACTCAGCTTTTCCAAGATGACATGGGAGACCTATATGTCCGAGGGACTAAAGGAGATAATTGGATGCACGTAAATCCAATCAAAGACGCCTTAGCGGTTAACATAGGTGACTTGTTGAAGATCATGAGGAATAATCGTTACAAGAGTATTGAGCATTGTGTAGCAGTTGATTCGAGCAGGGTTCAAATATCTGTACCGCTATTTGTGAATGCTAGCCTTGACAGTGTCATTGGTGCATTTCCACAAATGCTGAAAGATGGAGAAAAATCAGTGTACAAACATGTCTTGCATTCTGATTATTGGGATTATTTCTACCGTAAGAGGCCTTCTGGTAAAGCATCACTAAATTTTGCTAAAATTAGATATTTTAATCTACAAAATTTCTTGTTATGTGAATGTTATTGTATTGTAAATTTTTTTATCATGTAATGACATAAAGTCTCTCTTCACATAACAAGTGAGTTGGTATTATAGTATCCTTATCTTGTTTTGTTCTAATAATTTAATAATCTTATATTCCTTTGTCCTAATTTTTGTTTATTGTAACACCTTGGAAACCAGATCGATAAGTTTTTATTGCAGAACTTACATGAACCAGTGAACCACAACAGGGTTCACGGACCGTGATAGGGTCCACAGTCCGTTGACCTACCCGTGGTCTTGACTTGAATCCCATCAGGCCTAGACATCAGACCACAGGACCCTTCACGGGCCGTGGTCTTGATGATGGCACGTGGTGGCGCCCGTTGAATCGAGGTAGTAGCCCCATAGCCTAGCCCTCAGGCACCCCTCGCCCAAGTAAGGACTACAGGGACCTTCACGGTCCTTGGTCCTGAAGACAAGTCATGGGGGAGTCCGTGGAGCGTAACCAGTAGCCCTCTAGAACTGAGCCACCAGACCTCAGCCCAATTGAGGACCACGAGGGCCTTCACGATACGTGGTCCTCCACACGGGCCGTGGTAGGGGCTCGTGGATAAGACCCCAGAACCTTCAAAACCACAGGACCAAGTGAAGACCACGAGGGCCTTCACAGTCTGTGGTCCCTTTCACAATCCGTGAAAGAGACCGTGGTTAGCCCGTCTGCAACCTTAAGTCAGGGGTCTTTTGGTCATTTCCTATTTCATTGGACCCATAAACTACGTCGTTTTAACCCTAAACTATGTGGTTTTGATTAGTTTTAGCCTACAAACATAACTAGAACTTACCCAAGTCATATCTTTAATCACAACTTAGAAAATTAGAAGCGAAAGAAGAGAAAGAGGCGACCAACCCTAAGTTCAAGAACACAGCAAGTTTCCTCCAGTTCCAACCCTGAAATAGAAGGATTTCTCTGTGGAATTCGTCACCAGGTATATGGGCTTTCACTAGTGGGTTCCTTTCGCCCATTGGGTCCCTAGATTTCAGTCAGATTCTTGATTCCTTCCATATTATATAGACCTAGGGTTTCTTAAATGTTAGAATTGTTGGGTCTTTAGCTGTTAGAATGATCCACATCAGATTATTATGTTACTACTTAGTTTATTACATAATTTCAGAACCCTAGCTATGTAGTTCTTTAGTTCTTGAATTACACATGCTAGGCCAAATATTTTAGTTATTTCAGATATACATGCCTCAGTCTTTAATGTGTCATTATCAGTTTATTAATGTGCATTCTCAGTTTGCATGTCATTTTGAGCTATCCAGTATATCACAAAAATTCAGTCATAATATATTAATCACTTAATCCATTGGGAGTAGCATAATATTGAGTTGGACTAGGGTTCAGCATACCCGAATAGTTCCAGAACTACGAGCCACATAGGTTGTAAGTCCCCTATGTGGGCATCATTTTAGTGATCACGCCAGCATGCCTCTATACCTTTGGCCGGGTATATTGGGTCCTCTTAATGAGGCGTATACATCGGACTCCTCATTTGGCTCATGTGGTTTTATTATCGATTATTAGTAGCTCCCATAGTTCAGTCAGATTCTATTGCATTGATCATTTATTAGTATATTCAGTATTTCAGTCTCATCGTGTTATAAATTGGTCATTGCAATCAGTTAGCTCAGTATTCAGTATCTATAACATGTTCAGATTATGCCCTTGCTTTATTGCTTTATCAGTTATATGTTTATTTCAGCTTTACTCTATCATGCATGCTCAGTACCTTTTAAGTACTAACGCATACTCTGCGCTACAGCTTCTTGTGATGTAGGTTCAGGTCCTCAGCAGTCTAATCACACTTAGATCGGTTCTGATATCCAGTTCAGCAGTATCAGTGGTGAGTCCTCATTCTTCGAGGACAATAGTCATGTTATCATTTCAGTATTTGTCTTTTAGTTTCAGTTTTGCTAGACTTAGCTGGGGCATGTCCCAACATGTCTAGTCAATTTAGAGGCTTATTTCAGACATAGGAAGATTTAGCTTAGTATTTGAGTTTGATGTTTCTTTTGTATTAAACTCTCAGATTTGATATTCATTTTTAGTATATAGTTATCCCCTATCATTTCAGATTTATTTATGATTAGCTTCCGCATCAATTTTGTTTCTCAGTTTATCTTTAGTTTGCTCATGATTATGCCAGCAGGGTTAGCTTGGGGTCACTTGTAGTCCTAGGTCCCGTGTCCGCGTCTTGGGGATAGCTCGGGGCGTGACAAACTTGATATCAGAGCACTAGGTTTAAGTGTCCTAGGATGTCTGAAAAGCCGCACTAAGTAGAGTCCTTTTCATGGGTATGAAGTGCACTACATCTAATGAAAAGGAGGCTACAAAGTGTTTTAAAAAAAAATCTTCATTTTCTTATTACTCTTATCGTGCGTAAGGTATGATCTAACTCCATTCTAACTCGACATTCTACGTTTCAATGATCATGCCTACTCATAGAGCTAACGCCAGGAATGCGAATGCAAGGAATGCAAATGCAGCTCCTCCAGTCCTAGATCAAGAAGTTTCGAATGCAGAGTTCTGGAATGCCATTTAGAAGTTGGCTCAGAATGTGGCCAACCAGAATAACCAGCGGGCTCCAGTTTCAGAAAACGCTAATGCTGGGTCAGCTACATCCAGAATGCGAGACTTTTTTAGGATGAATCCTCTAGAGTTCTTAGCATCGCAGGTTGGAAAAGATCCCCAAAACTTCATTGATGAGGTTAAGAAGATCTTTAAAGTGATGCAGGTAATTGTGAATGATCAGGTTGAGTTAGTATCTTACCAACTTAAGGATGTAGTTCATATCTGGTATACTCAGTGGAAAGAGAATAGGGGTACAGATGCAAGTCCTATCTCTTGGGATTGCTTTAGTGAGACCTTTCTGGACATGTTTTTCCCAAGAGAGCTAAGGGAGGCGAAAGCTCAGGAATTTATGAACTTAAGGCAAGATAGCATGATAGTCCAAGAGTATGGGCTCAAGTTTACCCAACTCTCCAGGTATACTCCTCACATGGTGGCTGATTCCAGGGCCCAAATGAACAAGTTTCTTTATGGAGTGTCAGACTTAGTGAAAATAGAATGTAGGAATGCTATGTTGCTGGGAGATATAAGCCTCTCTAGGCTTATGAATCATGCTTAGTAGGTTGAGGGTGATAAGCTTAAAGAACGGGCCAAGGAGAACAAAAAGGCTAGGATTGGAAACTATGAGTATTCCCAATAGAAATCGGGTGGTTGAAAATACTCACAAGGTCAGGAGAAATTTTCAACTCCATCCCCTTCATCAGTTAGTGTTCCGTCCTCCAGGTTCCGTAATGATCAGAAAGGTAGGGCATCTGGTTCTAAGTCTCAGGGGATTGTTACAGGTACCAAAACCTACCCAACTTGCCCTAAGTGTGGTAAGAACCATCTGGGCGAGTGCCTTGCAGGAAAGGAAGGATGCTTTGGGTGTGGTCAGTCTGGTCATAGGTTGAGGGATTGTCCTTCTAAACAGGGTCAAGGAGGCAATGTTAATCGAGCCCAATCTACAACTTCAGCAGCACCGCCAGGTCACCTAACTCAGCAGGGTAACTCTTTTGGTACAGGTGGCGGTCAGCACCAGAACAGGCTCTAGGCTCTTCAGGCTCGCCAGGATCAGGAAGATTCTCCTAATGTAGTCACTGGTATGTTATGAGTCTTTGATCTCGATGTTTATGCTTTGTTAGATACAGGGGCTACCCTTTTCTTTGTTACTCCTTACATAGTAGTTAGGTTTGGTGTTAGTCCAGAAACTGTCTTAGAACCTTTCTCAGTCCCTACTCCAGTCGATGACCCAGTTATAGCTAGACGGGTATACAAAAATTACCCCGTCACAGTCTCTCAGAAAGTCACCTCAGCAGATCTTGTAGAGTTAGAAATGGTAGACTTCGATGTCATTCTAGGCATGGATTGGTTACATTCCTGTTATGCCTCTGTCGATTGTAGAACTAGGATTGTTTGTTTCCAGTTTCCAAACGAACCAATCTTAGAATGGAAGGGTAGTAGCTTATCGCCTATAGGTCGATTCATTTCTTACCTTAAGGCCAGAAATATGATCTCTAAGGGTTATCTCTATCATCTAGTTAGGGTTAAGGATTCAAGTTCTGAAACCCCAACTCTTGAGTCAGTTCCAGCGGTTAATGAGTTTCCAGAAGTGTTTCCAGAAGATCTTCCCGGAGTTCTTCCTGGTATGGAAATTGACTTTGGAATTGATCTCCTTCTAGATACCCAGCCTATCTCTATTCCTTCTTACAGGATGGCTCCATATGAGCTTAAAGAATTGAAAGAGCAGTTGAAAGACCTTCTAGATAAGGGCTTCATCAGACCTAATATTTCGCCATGGGGTGCACTAGTGTTGTTCGTAAAGAAGAAAAATGGTTCTCTCAGAATGTGCATTGACTATAGGTAGTTGAACAAGGTCATAATCAAGAATAAGTATCCCATCCCCAAGATTGATGACTTGTTTGACCAACTCAAGGGTGCTAGTCATTTTTCAAAGATAGACCTCAGATCGGGTTATCATCAGCTCAAAGTCAGAGATAGTGATATTCTGATGACAGCCTTCAAGACTCGGTATGGTCATTATGAATTTGTAGTTATGTCATTTGGACTAACCAATGCTCCTGCAGCTTTCATAGGATCGTGATAGGGTCCACGATCCGTTGACTTGCCTGTGGTCTTGACTTGAATCCCTCCAGGCCCAGACATCAGACCACGAGACCCTTCACGGGTCGTGGTCTTGATGACGGGCCATGGTAGCGCCCGTTGAATTGAGGTAGTAGCCCCCGGAGCCAAGCCCCCAGACACCCCTCGCCCAAGTAAGGACAACAGGGACCTTCAGGGTCAGTGGTCCTGAAGACGGGTCGTAGGGGGGTCCATGGAGCGTAACCAGTAGCACTCTAGAACTGAGCCACCAGACCTCAGCCCAAGTGAGGTCCACGAGGGCCTTCACAGTCTGTGGTCCTCCACACGGGCTATGGTAGGGGCTCGTGGATCCGACCCCAAAACCTTCAGAACCACAGGACCAAGTGAAGACCACGAGGGCTTTCACGATCAGTGAAAGGGACCGTGGTCAAGCTGCCTGCAGCTTTAAGTCATGCGTCTTTTCCTATTTTGTTGGACCCTTAAACTACATCATTTTAACCCTAAACTACGTGGTTTTGATTAGTTTTAGCCTAGAAACATAACTAGAACTTACCCAAGTAAGATCTTTAATCAAAACTTAGAAAATTAAAAGCTAAAGAAGAGAATGAGGTGACCAACCCTACGTTCAAGAACGCAACAAGTTTCCTCCAGTTCCATCCCTGAAATCGAAGGATTTCTTCGTGGAATTTGTCACGAGGTATGTGAGATTTCACTAGTGGGTTCCTTTCGCTCATTGGGTCCCTAGATTTCAGTCAGATTCTTGATACCCTCCATATTATCTAGACCTAGGGTTTCTTGAATGTTTGAATTGTTGGGTCTTTAGCTGTTAGAATGATCTAGATCAGATTATTATGTTATTACTCAGTTTATTGCATAATTTTAGAACCCTAACTATGTAGTTCTTTAGTTCTTGAATTACACATGCTAGATCACATATTTCAGTTATTTTAGATATACATGCCTCAGTCTTGAATGTGTCATTATCGGTTTATTAATGTGCATTCTCAGTTTGCATGTCATTTTGAGCTATCTAGTATATCACAAAAATTCAGTCATAATATATTAATCACTTAATCCATTGGGAGTAGCATAATACCGAGTTGGACTAGGGTTCAACGTACCCGAATAGTCCCATAACTACGAGCCACGTAGGTTGTAAGTCCCCTCTGTGGGCATCATTTTAGTGATCACGCCAGCATGCCTCTATACCTTTGGTCGGGTATATTGGGTCTTCTCGATGGGGCGTATACATCGGTTTCCGCATTTAGCTCATGTGGTTTTATTATCGGTTATTAATAGCTCCCATAGTTCAGTCAGATTCTATTGCATTGACCATTTACCAGTATATTCAATATTTCAGTCTCAGCATGTTATAAATTGTTCATTGAATTCAGTTAGCTCAGTATTAAGTATCTATAACATGTTAAGATTATTCCCTTACTTTATTGCTTGTTCAGTTATATATTTATTTCAGCTTTACTCTATCCTGCATGCTAAATACCTTTCAAGTACTAACACATACTCTGCACTACATCTTCTCGTGCTGTAGCTTCAGGTCCTCAGCTGTCAGATCAGGCTTAGATCGGTTCCTGGTCTCCAGTTCGGCAGTATCAATGGTGAGTCATCATTCTTTGAGGACAATAGTCATGTTATCATTTCAATATTTTAGTCTTTTAGTTTCAGTTTTGCTAGACTTAGCTGGGACCTTTCCCAACATTTCTAGTTAGTTTAGAGACTTATTTTAGACATAGTTAGATTTAGCTTAGTCTTTGAGTTTGATGTTTCTTTTGTATTAAACTCTCAGATTTGATATTTAGTTTTAGTATATGGGTATCCCCCAGTATTTCAGATTTATTTATGATTAGCTTCCGCATCAGTTTTATTTCTCAGTTTATCATTAGTATGCTCTTGATTATGCCTATAGGGTTAGCTTGGGGTCACTTGTGGTCCTAGGTCCTATGTCCGCGTCTCGGGGGTAGCTCGGGGAGTGACATTTATAATAACTTTACCTCATATATTTTTCTTTGAAATATTGTAAGTTTATTCTTCTAGTTGTTGGTGTATAACACTGTGATAATTTTAAACTTGAACTCTATAATTTTAAAAATGGACTTTCTTTAAAGTGGATACCGAATATAGAATAAGTTAAAACATGTACTCATGATGGGTAGTAATTATCTCCGCCATCAATTAAAGATCTTGTGTTTAGAAATGTATTTGCATTTAGTTTTAATTAGGATACTGAATACAAAAAATGAGGGGAAAAACACCTACTTAAATGAAGCTTATCATATTCTAAGATCATGACTGGTAGTAACTATCTCCATCATTAAGTATAGATTTCAAGTTTAGAATGAATTACTTTCACTCCTAAGAGTGGCATCAAATATACGGTGACAAAACCTCCCCTATCATCAAATATTGTTATAGGTTCTCAATGAAAAAACTAATATCAAATGTCAATTTTTGATTATCAAACACTATATAAATTCTACGAAAAATTCTCCCTAACAATAAAAAAAATTCATGAAAATATGATTCGTCAAATCGATCCAAGTTTGGCTTGGTCATTGCCCCATTTATTTATTAGCTCAACTTATTAAAAAAACAGTGTTGATATGTTGTAGAATGTAGTTTCCCGACCTTTTAACCAGTATAATTTCTGTATAATTTCACATTTCATGAATTTAGAGCATTTGGCAAAGTTGAAATTTAATAATTTCACATTGGACACTATCTAACATGTTTGGAGAGAGGTAAATTAATGTGTCGATTTTCTAGCAACGAAGAACACAAATATGATGATGAATATGGAAATGCACTCAAGCATATGTAATGTTTTATTCTAACATATTTAAGTAGTACTGCTTTTATGACTTTTTAAAGTTTTTTGCAATGTACTCAAAAAAATATACACATTTGATATATGTCCCTATCAAATATTTTCAATTGTCATAATAATTTATGGCTGTAAATTATAATATTAAAAGTAAAATACAATATTATATTATAGTAGTACTATTTTTACTGATATTTTTTTATTGATATAATAGAGTACAAACATTTATTGAAATACTTTGATTTTCATTCAATAGAAAAATAAAATTCAAATAAGGTAAACCCTAAGATCCCTCCCCCTCTCAAGCCCACAATAAAAACCCTAAATTTCCTTCTTTCATCATTTTCATGGAAAACCCTCTTCTCCCCTCCCTCCCCTCGACACACCCCTCTCAAACCAACCATAAAATAAAACCCCAAATTTCCTTCTTCCATTAGTACACACGCATCAAGATTCAACATATAAATGACTTCATCAAAATTTGAACCAAATGATGACATACTTGATTTTGTAATCAAGAAAGCAAATGGACTAAAAGGCCTAGTAGACAGAAGCCTTGAAATTATCCCAAATCAATGTATTCAACCAAAAGAACACAGACTATACAAATCCCAAATTGACAATCAAGAATCAATTCCAACAATTGATTTATCAAATTTTGATGATTTAAATGTTGAAAAATCAATTCAAGAAGCAGCAAGCAAGTGGGGTTGCTTCCAAATCATCAATCATGGGATCCCAATTGAAGTTCTTGAAGATTTGAAAGATGCCGGACATAAGTTCTTTGAATTGCCACCTGAAGAAAAAGTTAAGTATTGTAAAGACAACTATAGTGCTGGTGAATCTGTGTTGATGTTTTGGAGTGCTATTGGTGAGAAAAATGAAAAAGTTTTGGAGTGGAGGGATAGTATAAAACATGGTTGTAACCCACAAAATGATAGCAATCTTTGGCCTCCTCAAACAAGGTAAATTTTTGGGTTGTCTGTTCTGTGTAATTTATAGGTCATGTGTTTTTTAGTAAGTAAAAAATATACCTGTAGTACTATTTTTTTCATGAGTTTCATATCTTTAACTGTAAGGTGATTGCGTTTTCTATTTAAACTACAGTTACCTATTTATCAAAACAAAGATCGAAACTTACTCTACTAAGTGTCTTAATACAATCACTAACGGTTGTGTCACAAGTTAATTAGGCTTAAAATTTCATCATAATGGCAATTGACTCATTAATTTTGAGATGTATTTTGATAGTTAGTTGATGAAAGTCAGATAGGAGACTTGTAAAAATCTTTTACTGCAGCCGTAATTATGTCCATTATCTCTAAATTTTATAAAGGTGTATATAACTTAAATCAGAATTAAATTGCATATATAGGAATTTTTTCTATCCGTTTTACAATAATATATCTAGTATAATTCACAAGTAGGGTATGGAGAGGATAGGATGTAGGCATATCTTATTTCTACTTTTGTAGGGGTAAAAATGTTGTTTCTGATGGACTATGGAAACACTCTTAGTAAAATTCTTGACTTTGACATTAAATTACCTTGCCATTAAATTTTATTTTCTCTTAACGAAATTCCTGACTTATTCACTGGTTTATAGGAACCAAGTCTTGGAGTATCAAAAGTGGGCTAAACAACTTGCTAAAAAGTTGTTAGAGATACTATTGAAGGGTCTAAATGTTAATGTAATTGATGAATCTTTAGAACCTCTCTTGATGGGAACTATGTCTATCAACATAAACTACTATCCACCATGCCCAAATCCAAGTATCACCATGGGGGCTCGCCGACACTGCGACGGGTCTTGCATCACTCTGCTCTTCCAAGACGGCACGGGAGGTCTATATGTTCAAGGGACTGAAGGCGATAAATGGATCCATGTAAATCCAATCAAAGGTGCCTTAGCTGTTAACATAGGTGACTTGTTGCAGATCATGAGCAATGATCGATACAAGAGTATCAAGCATTGTGTAGCAGTTGATTCGAGCAGGGCTCGAATATCCATACCGCTATTTGTGAATGCTAGCCTTGACAGTGTCATTGGTCCATTTCCACAAATGCTGAAAGATGGAGAAAAACCCGTGTACAAACACATCTTGCATTCTGATTATTGGGATAATTTCTACCGTAAGAGGCCTTCTGGTAATGCATCACTAGATTTTGCTAAAATTTGATATTTTAATATACAAATTTCTTGTTATGTGAATGTTATTGTATTGAATTTTTTTTATCATGTAAGGACAAAAAGTCTCTCTTTACATAACCAGCGAGTTGGTATGATAGTGTCGTTATCTTGTTTTGTTCTAATAATTTAATAATCTTATTTTCCTTTATCCTACTTTTTGTATATAATAACTTTACCTCATATATTTTTCTTTGAAATATTGTAAGTTTATTCTTCATGTAAGTTTACCTCATGTAAGTTTCTTTGAACTCTATAATTTGTAAAATGGGCTTTCTTTAAAGCGGATACCGAATATAGAATAAGAAAAAAACATGTACTCATGATGGGTAGTAATTATCTCCACCATCAATTAAAGATCTTGAGTTTAGAAATGTATTTGTATTTAGTTTTAAATATGATACTGAATACAAAAAATAAGGGGAAAACACCTACTTAAATGAAGGTTATCATATTCTAAGATCATGATTGGTAGTAACTATCTCCATCATTAACTATAGATTTCGAGTTTAGAATGAATTACTTTACTCCTAAGACTGGTATCAAATATAGGGTGACAAATCCCCCCCCAAATCATCAAAGATTGTTATAGGTAGTTTCTCAATGACGAAAACTAGTATCAAATATCGAGTTTTGATTATGAAACACTACGTAAATTCTACAAAAAATTCTCCCTAACAATAAAAACTTATTCATGAAAATATGATTCGTCAAAACGATCCAAGTTTTGCGTGGTCATTGCCCCATTTATTTATTAGCTCAACCTATTAGAAAACTATGTTGATATGTTGTAGCATGTAGTTTCCCGACCTTTTAACCAGTATAATTTCACATTTCATGAATTTTGAGCTTTTGGCAAAGTTGAAATTTATTAATTTCACATTTGACACTATCTAACATGTTGGGAGAGAGGTAAATAAATGTGTCGATTTTCTAGCAAACGAAGAACACAAATATGATGAAGATTTAGTAATTATATGGAAATGCACTCAAGCATATGGAATTTTTTCTTCAAACAAATTTAAGTAGTACTGCTTTTATGACTTTTTAAAGTTTTTTTCTATGTACTCAAAAAAATATACACATTTGATATATGTCCCCATCAAATATTTTCAATTGTCATAATAATTTATGGGTATAAAATTATAATATTAAAAGTAAAATACAATATTATATTATAGTAGTACTATTTTTACTGATAATTTTTTATGGAAATAATACAGTACAAACATTTATTGTAATACTTTGATTTCATTCAATAGAAAAATAAAATTCAAATAAGGTAAGAAAATCAAATGTCGAGTTTTGATTATCAAATACTACGTAAATTCTACAAAAGATTCACCCTAACAACAAAAACTCATTCATGAAAATATGATTCGTCAAATCTATCCATGTTTGGCCTAATTATTGCCCCATTTATTTACAACTCAATTCATTAAAAAATTGTGTTGATATGTTGTAAAATTAAGTTTTTGACCTTTTAATCAGTATAAATAAGAGTATAATATCACATTTCTTGAATTTTGAGCATTTGGCATAGTTGAAATTTAATAATTTAACATTTGGCACTATCTAAAACGTTTGGAGAGAGGTAAATTAATGTGTCGATTTTCTAGCAAACGAAGAACACAAATGTGATGAAGATTTAGTAATTTATAGGGAAATGTACTCAAGCATATGAAATTTTTTCTTTTAACAGATTTTAAGTAGTGCTGCTTTTATAAATTTTTAAAAATTATTCCTGTTTACTCAAAATAAAAATATATACACATTTGATATATGTCCCTATCAAATATTGTAACATCCCGCCTTCGAAAGAGCTAAATTTAGAAAGAGCTAATTTGAGATTTGTTCAAGTTAAGCTTAAGTTATGAGTTTTGGGTCAAATTCAAATGACCATAACTTCCAGTACAAAACGAGTTAGGTGATCCATAAGATATCAAATGAAAGTTCTTTGAATCCTCTTTTCAACGCCACCGAGTTTGCTAAGTTTTGAATTCGGATGAGGGAGATATGCCCATTTGATGTAAGCCTGTCCAGTTAAGGAAAGTTACCAAAATTAATGTGGGTATTTTGTCATTTTCTTTACCTCATCAGCTTAAAATATTTTTAGTAATATTGTAAGGGTCAAAACTGATTTGGGTCAGTTTTCACAATCCTAAATACGCTTAGGGTTTGGAGAATAGTTCAAGAGGAGAAAAGAAGAAACGTTGAAGGCATTCGTCAATGTTCTTGAGATTTGTCGAGGAATTTCGCAAGGTTTGATCCTTAAGAGGTACGTAAGCTATCATAGTGTTGGGTTTGTTCAACCACGTACCAATCATGTGATTTTAATCCGTAATTTCGTTCTTGAGGTTGAATGACTTGAGTTCTTGATGAGTTTCTTGAAGTTTCGTTCTTAAATCGTTAATGATGAGTTTGATGAGTTCTTCATATGAATGTTAGGAGTTAAAGGGTTGTTTTTTAGTAGATTTTCATGTAATTATGTGGGGTATTCAAATCTAAGTGAGTTAGAAAATAACCATTCGATTCTAGGCGAATTAGAGGCAAAAATCGAAGAAGAAAATTCATCAAAATATTCTGGGGAGAGGCTGCAGCAGTGCACCCCCGATCCGCCAAAGTTCTGGGGAGGCGTGCCCCCGATGTGCCAAGGGGGCTGGGGGCGCACCAACAGTGCACCACATTTGAGTCTCTGAAGTTTAGGGGCTAGCGCCCCACGCCAGCAGTGTTCCAAGGTTGCCTGCACGCACCTATTTTTTATCGTCTGCTCCATCTAAATTCTTTTAAAGTGTAACTTTACTCCCTTATGATTCTAACTACTCTAAACTACATCTAAACATCCAGAGATCCTTCATAACATGAACCATAACCCTTGAATTCATAATTCAAATTCAAGGTAGAGTTGAGTAAAGTCTTGAGAGTTCTTTCGAGTTATGTTGAGAAGTCTTTTAGAATTTTTTTAAAACTTGTTTTAAGACTTGAGTACTTGAGTTTGATGATGAGGAGAGTCGAGTTTCATTTTTCAAAAATAATATATGGGAACTAAGTATTCCCAAGAGTAAATGTTTTTACATTTGAAATGAGAGGAAACATCAATTTTCAAATGAGTTCATGAGGATTTTTTGAGTATAATCTCTTTTAAAAAAACCTTTTGAGTAATAATATCAAAGCTTGAGGATGAGGAAATGTTTTTTAAATATATGAGCTTAGTTATATTTTTGGGAGTAGTATTGAGCACCGATATGGGAACGAGTTCATACAACTCAAAGTCCTCATAAACCATGTAGCCAACGTGGGTAGAAAAGGGTCATACTTTTTGGATGATTCCGTATTTCTTTTTAAGCATAGCTTAGTGGATCTACTTAGTTAAAGATGTATTATACTATGACAAGGTATAGGACAGCTCTGGCAGCGTGGGCGAGACGTTGTATCATCACATAAATCATAGTAATGGTTGTCGGTTACAGAATCTCCCAAATTGAGTTATTTTTTATCTTTACATACAAACTGGGTTATTATTGTATTTTAAATACATCAAGTTGTTATCTACTATTTTAAATGCTTTACTGCATCTTTACTGTTGTTTTATACTGTATTGAGTTGAATATCCATGAGTTGAGGTTGAGTTGAGTCTAGTTAAGGTGAGTATGTTTCCTCCTTTCCAAGTTCAAGCTTTTATGTTATATTCAGTGTTCCCTTTACATTTTGTACATTCAATGTACTTATTCCATTTGGCCTGCATCATTTCGTGATGCAGATACAAGAGATCAAGGTCATCAACAGGCGTTTCATTGATACCATAGCAGTTCGAGTTATTTTGGTGTGCCTCCTTGCTTTCGAAGGATCCCTTATTTATTTCTATTATTTCAAAAAAAATTAGGATGATCGGGGTCTTGTCCCGACATCCCTCATACTATTAGAGGCTTCATAGATAGACATTAGTATTTAAGGAGTCTTTCTTTCATTTCCCTTGATAATGTTTTAATAAGGAGTCTTGAAAGTTCTTTCGAGTCATATTGAGAAGTCTTTTACAATTTTTTAAAAACTTGTTTTAAGACTTGAGTACTTCAGTTTGAGGATGAATAGAGTCGACTTTCATTTTTCAAAAAGATTATATGGGAACAAAGTATTCTTGAGAGTAAATGTTTTTACATTAAAATGAGAGGAAACATTGATTTCCAAATGAGTTCATGAGGAGTTTTTTTAGTATAATCTCTTTTAAGAAAACCTTTTGAGTAATAATTTCAAAGCTTGAGGATGAGGAAATATTTTTAAACATATGAGCTGAGTTATATTATTGGGAGTAGTATTGAGCACCGATATGGGAAAGAATTCATACAACTCAAAGTCTGTAACATCCTGAAACTAGATTGAGGGTTTATCATGGTAGGACTCAAAGATACCACTTAACAAGGACCAACCTAAAGCCCACGAAAAAGCCCCAGGAAAACTTCTTGAGGCAGTGAACCACGACCGGGACCCATGTCCCGGGTATGGGTCCACGGTCCATGGATGGGGGAGTCATGGTTGACCTAAATTCTCTTACCATGAACCATGCCTGACCAGGACAGGCCATGGGTCCATCCACGGTCCGTGGGTCATGGTCTCCAGGGTCAAGTCAGGGAAATTGTTTTAGGGACTTAAGGGTCTTTTTTGGTTTTAATTAGAATTAAGTCGTGTCGTTTAACCCTTAAATTCACTCATTTAAGTCATTCTCTCAAATCCCAAAAGAAAATCCTCTCAAATATTCTCTCTCTAGAAGTTGGAAGAAGAAGGAAGAAATTGAAGCTAGGTATGATGGCTTTTCATCCATGGAATCCTTCCTTCCATGGATTCCCCTAGAATTTCCCCAATTTGATGAAGAATTCGCCAATTCTAACAAGGGTTTCTTCCGATGTTGTGGGTTTTGATGAATATTGATCCAATTGAGTGGATTGTGGTTGTTTATGATTGAATTGATAGGATTACATGATTTTAGGATGAAATTACATGTACCCATGCCTATTTCATGATTCTAACCTATAATTTATATAGTTGAATTTATGCCTTGAAGGGAAACTTTATGGATTAGATGTATCCTTCTAGGGTTGATGAATTATGACTAGAATTGCTTAAGATTGAAGCAAATATGAAGAATATGATCTTTATGGCTTGAGAGTAAAGCATAGGTGATGATCATGAGATCTAGGGCTTTAAGAGTAAAGTTTATGAGATGAATTGTTGGTAATTGATGTTATTGTTGAGGAAGAGATACTTTCCACACTAATTGCTTAACAATGAATGTATGAATGTGAAAGGTCTACTCACATGAATGATTCTAGGTTTAAGGATTGCTCACCTAAAATGAATCTAGATTAAAAGACTATCTAAATGATGAGGCTAGAGGCGATTACCCTTGATCTCCATATGAAAGGTTATGAGACGATTACTCATACTCCTTAGAATTGAACAAGAGGTGAGTCCCCATGTTCTTATTATGATGAATGGACATGGAAGCAAATACCCATGATACCTATGAAATAATGTGGAGATGAGTACCCGCATTAAATGACAAATGATGTAGAGGTGAGTACCCGTGTCATATGATGATATTGTGGAGGCGAGTACCCGCAATCTAAAAGTAAGTAAGGCAAGAAGCGAATATCCATTATCATTGTATGTAAGGAAAGAGGTGAATACCCATTAGCCTTTATAAGCTAGGCAAAGAGATGAATCCCCATGTCTTTAAAAGTAACGTATGAATAATAAGAACTATAATATGAAGAATTAACTAGCTAGGAATGTTGCTTGAGATGCCTTGCATATGGTAAGCTTGACTAGAGGCGGATGGCCCAAGTCTTGATTAAGGACAAGTAAAGGTGTTTAAGGAAGTATTTCCCTTTCATTATGATGCTTATTATTAATTGACTATGCCTTCTGTCTTGTGTTGACTAATGCTTATGTTTAAGTTGTTTATGCTAGCCATCATATTTAGTACTTGATTGTACTAATGAATACTCTTGACTACATTCTTATCAAATGTAAGGTCCGACGACATATATTCCCACACTCCTGGCTAGCTTCATTGTTGATCAAAGAAGTGAAGTTTTGGTGAGTCCTCATTGTGTTCGAGGATGTGATCACCACTTTCTTTTATGTCTTTTATTCATGTCTCTTACTATTGTATGGGTTGTGTCCCAAGACTTGATTCATGTTGTTTTGATTGTTTGAGACAAGTGTATTAGACTTCCGCTTCATTTTATAAAGACTTCGATTGTATGATATACTATTACTTTATGTTATAATATATTAAGTGGCTTTTATGAGGCCTCTCGGGGTCTTGTATGCCTTGTTACATCTAGGGGTACCCTTGGGTCGTGACAAAGTCCTCATAATCCATGTAGCCAATGTGGGTAGAAAGGGTCATACTTTTTAGATGATTCCTTATTGCTTTTTAAGCATAGCTTAGTGGATCCACTTAGTTGAGGATGTCTTATACTCCAGCAAGGTATAGGACAGCTCTAGCAGTGTGGGCGAGATGTTGTATCATCACATAGCTCATAGTGATGGTTGTCGGTTAAAGAATCTCCCAAATTGAGTTATTTTGTATATTTACATACAAACTAAGTTATTATTGTACTTTTAAATACATTGAGTTGCTATCTACTGTTTTAAATGTTTTATATAAACTACATCTTTATTTTTGTTCTTATACTATATTCAGTATAGTATCCATGAGTTGCAGTTAAGTTGAGTAAAGTTGAGGTGAGTATGTTTCTTTATTTTCCAAGTTCAAGATTTTATTTTTTGTTCTGTGTTTCCCTTACATTCTCACATATTCAAACTACTGATGTCATTCGTCCTACATCATTTAATGATGCAGATACAGGAGATCAAGGTCATCAACAGGTGCTTCGTTGATACCATAGCAGTTTGATTTAGCTTTGGTGAGCCTCATTGCTTGTGGAGGTTCCCTTATTTATTTTTGTTATTTCATTTTGTTAGGATGATCGGGGTTCTTGTTCTAACATCCCTCATAATATTAGAGGCTTTATAGATAGACAGTAGTATTTGAGAAGTCTATCTTTCATTTCCCTTGTTAATGCTTTACAGACTGTGAATTGAACACTTATGTTCATTTGAGTATTTTGAGGTAACTACTTTATTTATGAGTTGAGTTGTTTATGTAATTCTATTTCACTTGAGTAAGTCTTCCGCTGAGAGTTGAGCTAGGCCAAGGGTTCACTTAGGGCCAACAATGGTTCTCGAGTGCTGGCTATGTCCAATATGTAGGATCGGGGAATGATAAACTTGGTATCAAAGCAGAGCATTCAAGAGTCCTAGGGTGTCTAAGAAGCTGTGTCTATAGAGTCTTAGTTATCGGTGTGAAGCGCGTCATATCTATAATTAGGAGACTCCAGCATTTGGGAACTATCTCACTTCTTTCATACTCTTTTCGTGTGATAGAGTTCAACTCTTTAAGGTTTCTTTCTAATTCGTGCTTGCGCGTATCTTTCTGATCATGCCTCCACGAAGAGCTTTTCGAGGTTGTCCTGCTAGGAGAAATGTTGATCCTCATAATTAAGGGGTCCCTAATGCACTAGAAGTGCAACCCCAAGAAGAGGTCACTAATGTTGAGTTTAGGGATACTATTTGGATGTTGAGTCAAGTTGTGACCAACCACAGGATGTGGCTGATACATCCAGGATCCGCGAGTTCTTGAGGTTGAATCCTTCAGACTTTATCGGTTCAAGTGTCACTGAGGATCTAGAAAACTTTGTGGAAGAGTTGCAGAAGGCTTTTGAGGTTATGCATGTTGTTGATGCTAAGCGTGTGGAACTAGCTGCATACCAACTCAAGGGTGTTGCTAAGATCTGGTATGACCAATGGAAGAAGAGTAGAGTTGAAGGAGCACCAATTATGAGTTAGGTTGTGTTTGAAGGTGCCTTCATGGGGCATTTCTTTCCCCGTAAGCTGAGAGAGGCAAAGGTAAGAAAATTCATTACTCTTAAGCAGGATCCATGAGTGTGCATGAGTACAACCTCAAGTTCACTCAACTGTCTCGTTATGCTTCGGAGATGGTTGTTGATATGAGAAACATGATGGGCTTGTTTGTGTCTAGGTTGTCTCGTATGTCAAGCAAAGAGGGTAAGACCGCGATGTTGATAGGGGACATGGACATACCAAGGCTAATGATCCATGTGCAACGGGTTGAGGAAGATAAGTTGACAGATAGTGAAGAGTTCCAGAGAAAGAAAGCTAAGACAATAGGAAATGAGTCCCGGCAGCAGAAGAGTAATGTGAACTAATCATCTTTTCAACAAAATCCAAATGGACCTGCTCCATCATCTGGTAGTGCACTTGTACTAAGGAACATAAGTGAGTTTAAGAATCAAAATTCTCAGAACTTCAGAGCTAGACTTGCACAATCTCAAGGTAGTGTGGTACAATAAGGTAATTGGACTCTACATGTGCTAAGTGTGGTAGGAACCACCCAGGAACATGTTGACATGGCTCCACTGTTGTTTCAAGTGTGGTCGGACAAGTCACTTCATGAAAAAGTTCCCTAAGAATAGGAAGGGCAGTGGTAATGGGGGCAATAGAGCCCAATCTTCTTCAGTGGCTCCGCCAGACAGAGTTGCGCCTAGAGGAGCTACTTCAGGGACAAGTGGACGATCAAACCGTCTGTATGCTATCACTAGTCGCCAGGAGCAAGAGAATTCACATGATGTTATAACTGGTATGATCAAAGTCTTTACTTTTGATGTATATGCATTACTTGATCCAGGTGCGACTCTATCTTTTGTGACTCCTTATGTTGCTATGAGGTTCGACATTATTCCCAAACAAATTTTTGAGCCCTTAAGTGTTTCCACACATGTTGGTAAGTCTATTCTAGCAGAGAGAGTTTATCGTGATTGTACCATTTCTGTCAATCACAAGGACACCATGGATGACTTAGTCGAGTTAGATATGGTGGACTTTGATGTTATTCTAGGTATGGACTGGCTTCATGCTTGTCATGCCTCAGTTGATTGTAGAACTCGAGTAGTTAAGTTCCAGTTTCCTAATGAACCAGTTATTTTCCACAGGGCCAAAGGGTCATTTTATTTCGTACCTTAAGGCGAGAAAGTTAGTTTCCAAGGGGTGCATCTATCACTTAGTCTGAGTAAATTACTCTAGTGTTGAGACACCACCTATTTAGTTAGTTCCTGTTGTGAGAGATTTTCCATAGGTCTTTCTAGATGATCTTCCCAGAGTCTTTCCTGAGAGAGAAATAGATTGTGGTATAGATATTCTTCTTGATACTCGTCATATCTCTATTCCACCATATAAAATGGCTCCAACTGAGTTGAGAGAGTTAAAAGAGCAGTTGAAAGACCTTCTTGATAAAGGTTTCATTCGACCAAGTGTCTCACCTTGGGGTGCTCCGGTCTTATTTGTGAGAAAGAAAGATGGTTCTCTTAGTATGTGTATAGATTACTGTCAGTTGAACAAGGTTACTATCAAGAATGAGTATCCACCTCCAAGGATTGATGATCTTCTCGATCAACTTCAAGGTGCCACTTGTTTTTTCTAAGATAGACCTCAGATCAGGCTATCATCAGTTGAGAGTAAGAGAGAATGACATTCCAAATATAGATTTCAAGACCCACTATGGTCATTATGAGTTTTTAGTTATGTTTTTTGGCTTGACTAATGCTCCTGCAGCATTCATGGATCTTATGAACAGAGTGTTTAAGCCGTATCTTGATATGTTTGTTATCGTATTCATTGATGACATTCTGATTTACTCGAGGAAAGAAGAAGATCATGCAGTCATCTCAAAGTAGTTCTCCAAACTCTAAGGGATAAGGAGTTGTATGCTAAATTTTTGAAGTGCGAATTTGGCTTGAGTCAGTGGCGTTCTTAGGCCACATTATTTCTGGTAATAGAATTCGAGTTGACACTCAAACGATTGAGGCAGTGGATAACTGGCCCGGACCCACATCTCTAACTGATATTAGGAGTTTTTTAGGATTGCCTGGTTATTATAGAAGGTTTGTCGAGGATTTCTCATCAATTTCATCCACGTTGACAAAGTTGTCTCAGAAGACATCAAAGTTTCAATGGTCTGAAGCTTATGAGAAAAGCTTTCAGGAATTGAAAACTAGGTTGACTACTACCCGGTGTTGACCTTACTAGAAGGTACGCAAGGTTTTGTTGTGTATTGTGATGCGTCCAAAGTTGTACTTGGTTGTGTATTGATGCAGAATGGCAAAGTTATAGCTTATGACTCTGGACAACTTAAGATTCACGAGAGAAATTATCCAAACCCATGATCTAGAGTTGGCTGTTGTAGTGTTTGCTTTGAAAAATGGCGTCACTATCTCTATGGTGTTCATGTTGATGTGTTCACCAATCACAAGAGTCTTCAGTATGTATTCGGTCAGAAAGAGCTTAATCTCAGACAGAGGAGGTGGTTAGAGTTACTCAAGGATTATGACATGAGTATAATTTACCACCCAAGTAAGGCTAATATTGTTGATGATGCTTTGAGCAGGTTATCCATGGGTAGTACTGCCTATGTTGAGGAAGGCAAGAAAGAGTTAGCAAGAGATGTGCACAAACTTGCACGATTGGGAGTTTCGTTAAGGGATTCCAATGAAGGAGAAGTAGTGGTGATGAATGGGGTTGAATCATCGCTAGTGTCCGAAGTGAAAGAGAAACAAGACCAGGACCCTTTTTTGCTTGATTTGAAAGCAAATGTTCATAAGCAAAAAGTGATGGCTTTTGAACAAGGGGGAGATGGATTGTTAAGGTATCAAGGTAGATTATGTGTACCAAAGGTGGATGAACTCCAAGAGAGGGTCATGGATGAAGCTCATAGTTCGAGATATTCCATCCATCCCTGTTTCCAAAAAGATGTGCTGTGAATCGAGAGAAGTCTATTGATAAAGTAGTATGAAGAGGTATATTGTAGAGTTCGTCGCTAAGTTCCCGAATTGCCAACAAGTCAAGGTAGAGCACCAAAGGCCCGGTGGTATGGCTTAGAATATAGATCTTCCAGAATAGAAGTGGGAGATGATCAATATGGATTTCATTATTGTCTTGCCGCGATCTCGCAGGCTGCATGATTCGATTTGGGTGATTGTAGATCTGATGACTAAATCAGCCCATTTTTTGCCGGTAAAAACTACTTTTCAGCAAAAGATTATGCCAGATTATATATTCAAGAGATAGTCAGACTTCATGGAGTTTTGGTGTCCATTATTTCAGATAGACGTGCACAATTCACCAAGCAATTTTGGAAGTCTTTCCAAAAAGGTTTGGGTTCGAAGGTAAACTTGAGTATTGTTTTCCATATCTAGATTGATGGTCAAGCAGAGCGTACAATTCAAACTTTAGAGGATATGTTTTATGCCTTGTGTGATCGATTTTAAAGGTAATTGGAATGATCACTTAACTCTCATAGAGTTTGCTTACATTAATAATTATCACTCTAGTATCCAGATGGCTCCTTATGAGGCTCTTTATGAGAGAAGATGTAGATCTCCTATTGGATGGTTCGAGGTGGGTGAAGCTGGGTTGATAGGACCAGACTTGGTTCATCAAGCTATGGAGAAGGTGAAAATTATTCAAGAGAGGTTGAAAATAGCGCAAAGTAGTCAGAAATCCTATACGGATGATAGGAGAAGAGACTTAGAGTTTGAGGTGGATGATTGGGTTTACTTGAAGGTTTCACCCATGAAGGGTGATATGAGATTTGTAAATAATGGGAAGCTTAGTCCCCGGTATATTGGTCCTTACAGGATATCCAAGAGAATTAGCAATATAGCTTATGAGTTGGAGCTACCGCCAAAGTTAGCAGCAGTCCATCCGGTGTTTCACATTTCTATATTGAAGAAGTGCATGGGTGATCCTACATTTATTATACCTACTGAAAATATTGGTATTAAGGATAGCCTACCTCATGAGGAGATACCCGTTGAGATATTTGATCGTCAGGTTCGCAAGTTGAGAACTAAGGAGGTAGCATCAGTCAAGGTCTTGTCGAGGAAGCTACTTGGGAGACTGGGGAGGATATGAAAAAGAGATACACACATCTCTTTTCTTCCGGAGAAATTCCAGACCAAGGTAATGATTTTTGTAAAGCACTTTTTTAATCGTTATGCTATGTGTTATAAATTACATGTTGGGTGTTTGAGTTGGGTGTAGATGTTTCCACCCTCATTTCTTTTTAGAGTAATCTCATTCAAGGACAAATTTTCCCAAGTGGGAGATATTGTAACATCCCGCCATAGAAAGAGCTAAATTTAGAAAGAACTAATTTGGACAGAGCTACTTTGAGATTTGTTCAAGTTAAGCTTAAGTTGTAAGTTTTGGGTCAACTTCAAACAACCATAACTTTCAGTACATGATGAGTTAGGTGGCCCATAAAATATAAAATGAAAGTTATTGGAATCCTCTTTCTAATGCCACTGAGTTTGATAAGTTTCGAGTTCGGATGAGGGAGATATGCTTGTTTGAAGTAAGCCTGTCCAATTAAGGAAAGTTACCCGAATTAATGTGGGGTATTTTTGTCTTTTCCTTACCTCATCAGCTTAAAACGCTTTTAGTAATATTTTAGGGGTCAAAAATGATTAAGGTTAGTTATTACAATCTTAAGTACGCTTAGAGTTTTGAGAATAGTTCAAGAGGAAAAAAGAAAAAAGGTTTAAGGCGTTCGTCAAGGTTCTTAAGATTTATCGAGGAATTTCGCCAAGGGTTGATCCTTAAGAGGTATGTTAGCTCTCATAGTGTTGGGTTCAATCACCCACATGCCAATCATGTGATTTTAATCCGTTATTTCGTTCTTGAGGTAGAATTACTTGACTTCTTAATGATTTACTTGAAGTTTCGTTCTTAAATCGTTAATGATGAGTTCTTGAGATGAATGTTTGGAGTTTGAGGGTTCTTTCTGAGTATATTTTCATGTACTTATGTTGGGTATTCGAATATAAGTGAGTTGGGAAGAAACCATTCAATTCAAGGTGAATTAGAGCCAAAAATCAAAGAAGAAAATTCGTCGGAATGTTCTAGGGAGGGGCTGGGCCAGCGCACCAGCAATGCGCCACATTTGAGTCTCTGAAGTTTAAGGGCTGGTGCCCCGTGCCAGCAGTGGTCCAGGGTCGCCTGCCCCACCCTTTTTTCCGTCGTTTGCTCCATCTAAGTTCTTTTCAAGTGTACCTTTACTGCTTTCTGATTCTAACTACTCTAAAATACATCTAAACATCAAATATCCTTCATAACATGAATCATAACCCTTGAATTCGTAATTCAATTTCAAGGTAGAGTTAAGAGTAAAGTCTTTAGAGTTCTTTCGAGTCATGTTGAGAAGTCTTTTACAATTTTTTTAAAACTTGTTTTAAGACTTGAGTACTTGAGTTTGAGGATGAAGAGAGTCGAGTTTCATTTTTAAAAAAATAATATATATAGGAACTAAATATTCCCAAGAGTAAATGTTTTTACATTTAAAATGAGAGGAAACATCGATTTCCAAATTAGTTCATGAGGAGTTTTTGAGTATAATCTTTTTTAAGAGAACCTTTTGAGTAATAATCTCAAAGCTTGAGGATGAGGAAATATTTTTAAACATATGAACTGAGTTATATTTTTGGGAGTAGTATTGAGCACCGATATGGGGACGAGTTCATACCATTCAAAGTCCTCATAAACCATGTAGCCAACGTGGGTAGAAAGAGTCATACTTTTTAGATGATTCTTTATTTACTTTTAATCGTAGCTTAGTGGATCCACTTAGTTGAGGATATATTATACTCCGGTAAGGTATAGGACAGTTCTGGCAGCGTAGGCCAGATGTTGTATCATCACATAGCTCATAGTGATAGTTGTCTGTTAGAGAATCTCCCAAATAAGAGTAAAAAAAGTTTATTATCATATTTTTAAATACATTTGAGCTATTATCTACAGTTTTAAAAGATATCTTTATAATGTATCTTTATTTTTGCTTTTATATTGAACTGAGTTAAGAACTTCTAAGTTTGAGTATCTTTGAGTATCCTTGAGTTGAGTTGAGTTGAGTTGAGTTGAGTTGAGATGAGTATGTTCTTCCTTTTTAACAGTTCAAGCTTATGTGTGTGCTTTAGAGTTCCCCTTGCAAGTTCGTACATTACATGTACTGACGCCATTTGGCCTGCATCTTTTATGATGCACATACAGGTAACCAGGGTCATCAATAGGCGTTTCATTGATACCACTTGTAGTTCGAGTTAGCTTTGGTGAGCCTCCTTGCTTTTGGAGGATTTCATTTATATATCTTTTAGTCTTGTTAGGATGTCGTGGGTCTTGTCCCGCCTCCCATCATAGTTATTAAAGGCTTCATAGATAGACAATAGTAGTTGAGGAGTCTTTTCATTTCCATTGTTAAATGTTTAAAGACTTGAGTTGCCTCTTTGGCCAGTTGAACGTTTAATTCTAAATATTCTAATTGAAGTATTTGAGACATTTGAGTTAAAGTTTTACTTTTGAGTTCATCTAATGTTGAGTAAGTCTTCCGCTAAGAGTTGAGCCAGGTGAAGGGTTCGCTTGGAGCCATCAATGGTTCTTGAGTGTCGGCCACGTCTAGGGTGTAGGCTCAAGGCGTAACAAACTTGGTATCAAAGCATGTAGTCCACATGCTTATGTACTAACTTTTATAATTCATCTCCCCATGTTCTAAATGTCTTAAGTTCATTTTCTCACATGCTATCTAGCTCACTTGCTTATATATTACCGACTTTTACAATATAAATGTCCCTATAACTCAAACGTCTACGGATTATATGTCTCTTATGTACACTTGTTAGTATGCTAAAAGCACTTTTATGGCTCATTGTTCACATATGCCTGTTTGCTTATGTATCATAGGCTTCATGTGGATTATGCATTAATATGTTATACCCCTCTGTTCTTATTGACTTAAATATTAAACATGTTGGGATAAAATTTTCCCATATCAGGATGAAGTAAGGATTTTGGGATGTTTAGTACTGTATTATTGTATCAATTATTTATGGGAGTTCTTGGATGGATGTATAGAGTAATTGAATATAACTGTTACAGGGTAGATTCATAGGTTGTGGCGATACAGCATTAAATTTGAAATTGTTGTAAGCATAGTGCCCGCCCCATGTAGGTATATACAAATATATATATATATTGAAGCCCGATTTGTTCCAAAAAAAACTTCATGGAAGGTCATTTCATGTAAATAAATATAGCGGACAGAAGCATGAAAGAACACTCTTAATTAGAAGGATTATGGGCTTGCTGCCCAACTACTATTTTGATGAATTGAAATATCCCGAGTTAGTTGGTTAGCTGCTAATATTAGCCTTATTAATTTACATTTATTGTAGATGAAGATTATCATGTTAAAGGACAAGTTGACACTTTGTAAGCTCTATGAATTGGGAATTGAGGTATGTAAGACTATTTGATTCCATATCTTTTGGCATGAAGTCCTATATTCTTTGTACTAAATAATTGAGATCTCTAAGTGATCCTCATGGTAAAAGATACAATGTGAAGGTGTACAATCTCCAATGTAGCTAATGATCTTCCTTATATTGTCCAAGTTTTCAAATTATGTCAAACTACTTCTATACGTGTTCATTATCCAATATTTGTGTGTTTATTCTTCCAAGAACTATTTTGACAAAGGTACATTAAAAAATAAGTTTAATGAATTATCCACCAAGTCAAATGGGGTTCATTGAGTAAATAATATCCTACATTATACATGTTACAAGTATTTATATTTCAGATACACATTATGTCCATTATTCATTTTATATGTTCCCTTACGTGGAAGGTACAACCCTTTTTTTGTTTTATGCCATGTGCTTCATTAGTTCGAGTGTTTATGCACTCTTTCATTTGACATCGTCTACTAAGTGTTTATTTAATGACCCTCAGGGTCATTTGTGTGTGCTTTCCCTGTATTGTCCCATTCCGTAGCTTTTGTATAGCTTGTGTGTGGTTCTAGGTTGGATGGCTTACTCCCCGAGGTGCTCAGTTCAGTTTAGTGTGAGTTATGAGTTTTGCAAGCTTTATTCTTGGAGGATTTGACTTTAATCAACATTCGAATATTCTGATTGTGGATAGGAATTTCGTTAGTTCTATCATCCCTAGAAGGGACATTTTGGTCTATAATGATAATTGGTTTGGGTTTTTGGGATTTCGTTTGGAGTTGGTGGTATTAAGCATTTTGGTTATTGACTTTTTTTCAAAATGGAACTTGGAATAGCTTTCTTGGTAAATGTGCTCGAAATTGAATTCCATAAGCGCGATTAGTTTTAGAATATTGGGTTTCGTCTAGAAGGACCTTTGGTTTGATTCCCAAGGGTGTCGGGATGTGTTATTAGCTTTTGGTGTTTAATTTTATTTCTTTGTTGAAGTGTTGACTTTGGCCAGCATTTGGACGAGACAACCTCAGATTCTGTTTGGTTGATTTTGTTGAGTCTGGAATGTCCTTTCCAAGTGGTTTGCACTTTTGGTTTGTGTTGCTTGGACTCCGAATGAATTTCGAGGTCATGTTCAAAGATTTGGACACTTAGGCTTTTTGGAAAATTTTGTTGGTGTTTGGTGCGATGGCTTAAGCGAACTTTTGGTCGCTTAAGTGAAGTCCTCTTATGAAACACCCCGAATCCGAAACAGACCAAAAATGCAAATTTTGAGAAGTTGCAGGTGCAACTTACAGTCACCATCCACAGACCGTAGGTCAGACTACAGCCCGTGCTGGTGGTCCGTGGTTCACCACTGCAACCCCTCCCCAAACCAACTCAAAAAAGTCGGCTAAGTCCCGACTCACAGACAGACCCACGGTTCGTAGATCAGACCACGGTCCATGGTCTGTGTTTGTGGATCGAGACCTACTTTACCTAGCCTCTAACACAAACTACAGTCGACCAGCACGGACCATCATTCAATCCACGGTCCGTAGGTCTGACCATAGATGAGGGTTAGCAACCAATTAGATGAAAATTATGATTGGGTCAACTTCGGATGATCATAACTCTTAGCACAAAAGTAATTATGTGTCCCATGACCTATGATATGATAGATAATTGAATCCTCTTTCCAACGCCACTGAGTTTGCTAAAATCCGACCTCCGAGTAAAATGTTATGCTCGTTTTAGTGAAGCCATGTCGGGCAGACTCGACCGACGACTCCAATCGATGGACCGTTGATTGACCTACGGTCCGTAGGTACAGTCTGTCGGTCACTCCGACAGCAATTATCTTAGGGGTTTTTTGGTCTTTTCCTATTTTGTTTAACCCCTAAGGTATGTCGTTTAGACCCTAAATCATGAGGTTTTAGTCAGTTTAAGACTAGAAACATAACTAGAACTTATCCAAGTCGAATAATTAATCAAAATTTAGAAAATTAGAAGCAAGAGAGGAGAAAAAGGTCAAGAACCCTAGTTCAAGAACGCAGAAAGTTTTCTTCAGCTCCAGCCCAGAAATCAAAGGATTTCTCCGTGAAATTCGTCACCAAGTATGTGCAATTTCACTAGTGGGTTCCTTTCGCCCATTAGGTCCCTAGAATTCAGTCAAATTCTTGATTCCATGATTTTGAACAGACCTAGGGTTTCTAGAATTACAGCAGATCATTATGAATTAATTATTTAAATATTCCAAATCAGATTATCATGTTATTACATCGTTTCTCGCATGAATTTCAAAACCCTAGCTATGTATTTCTTTAGTTCTTGAACTACACATGCTAGGTCAGATATCTCAGTTATTCAGTTATACATGCCTCCGTTATTAATGCATCATTATCAGATTAATTGTTGCATTCTCAGTTTGCACGTTCAGTTTTGAGTTATCCAGTATTTTACAGAAATTCAGTCATAACCAGTTAACCACTTAATTCATTGGGAGTAGCATAATACCGAGTTGGACTAGGGTTCAGCATACCCATATAGTCCCAAAACTATGAGCCACGTAGGTGTAAGTCCCCTCTGTGGGCAACATCAGTTTAGTGATCACGCCAGCATGCCTCTATACCTCCGGCAGGGTATATTGGGTCCTTTCGATGGGGCGTATACATCAGACTCCACATTTAGCTCATGTGGTTTTATTATCGGTTATTAGTAGCTCCCCCAGTTCAGTCAGACTCTATTGCATTGACCACATTTACAGTTCATTCAGTATTCAATTAGCATGTTATAAATTGGTCATTGCATTCAGTTAGCTTAGTATTCAGTACCAATATCATGTCCATATTATTTCATTTCTTTATTGCTTTGTTCAGTTATATGTTATTTCAGTTTTACTCTATCCTGCATGATCAGTACCTTTCAAGTACTGACGCATACGTGCGCTACATCTTCTTGTGATGTAGGTTCAGGTCTCAGCATCCAGATCACGTTTAGATCGGTTCCCGATCTCCAGTTCAGCAGCATCAGTGGTGAGTCCTCATTCTTTGAGGACAATAGTCATGTTATCTTTCAGTTTTCAGTCTTTTTGTTTCAGATTTTCTAGACTTAGCTGGGGCATGTCCTGGCACTTCTAGTCAGTTTACAGGCTTATTTCAGACATTATAGTTAGATTCAGCTTAGTATTGAGTTAATATCTTCTTTGTATTAAACTCATCAGTTTTCGTTTATCTCAATTATAGTATATGGGTATTCCCCATCTTTTCATTCTTATTTATGATTTAGCTTCCGCATCAATTTATTCTCTTTAGTATGCTCATGCTCATGCCAGCAGGGTTAGCTTGGGATCACTTGTGGTCCTAGGTCCCGTGTCGGTAGCTCGGGGAATGACAAATATGGTATCAGAGCATTAGGTTTAAGTGTCCGAGGATGTCTGAAAAGTCCTATTAGGTAGAGTCCATTACATGGATGTGTAGTGCGCACCACATCTAATGAGGGGGAGGCTACAAAGTGTTTCAAGAAATCTTCATTTTCTTTTTACTCTTATCGTGCATAAGGTATGATCTAAATTCCATTCTAACTCGACGTTCTACGTTTCAATGATCATGCCTCCTCGTAGAGCTTATAGCAAGAATGTGAATGCCAAGAATGCAAATGCAGCTCCTCCAGTTCCGGATCAGAAAGTCTCAAATGCTGAATTCAGGAATGCCATTCAGATGTTGGCTTAGAGTGTCGCTAAGCAGAACAATCAGCGGGTTCAAGCTCCTGTGAATGCAAATGGTGGATCGGCAGCAGCAAGGGTCGATGACTTTGTTAGGATGAATCCGCCTGAGTTCTTAGGATCACAGACTGGTGAAGATCCCCAGAATTTCTTGGATGAGATCAAGAAGATCTTTGAGGTGATGCATGTCACTAGGAATGATCGAGTTGAGTTAGCATCTTACCAACTTAAGGATGTGGCTCATAACTGGTATACTCAGTGCAAGGAGAACAGGGGTACATATGCCGCTTCTATTACTTGGGATTGTTTCAGCGAAACCTTTCTGGACAGGTTTTTCCCCATAGAGTTGAGATAAACAAGGTCCCAGGAATTTATGAACTTAAGGCAGGGTAACATGACTGTCTAAGAGTATGGGCTCAAGTTTATCCAACTCTCCAGGTATTCTCCTCACATGGTTGTTGATTCCAGGGCTCAGATGAATAAGTTTCTATATGGAGTGTCAGACTTAGTGAAAATAGAGCGCAGGAATGCTATGTTGTTGGGAGACATGAACATCTCTAGGCTCATGACTCATGCTCAGCAGGTTGAGGGTGATAAGCTTAGGGAACAGGCTAAGAAGACTAAGAAAGCAAGAACAGGTAACTACGAGTATTCCCAACAGAAATCGGGTGGTGGAAATCGCACGCAATTTTAGTAGAAATCTTCGACTCCAGTACCTTCATTAGCTAGTGTTCCATCCCCCAAGTTTCGTAATGATTAGAAAGGTAGGGCGTCAAGCTCTAAGTCTCAAGGTAGTGTTTCAGGCACCAAAACCTACCTAACTTCCTCGAAATCTAGTAAGAACCATCCGGGTGAGTGCCTTGCGGGTAAGGAAGGATGCTTTAGGTGTGGTCAATCTGGTCATAGATTGAAGGATTGTCCTTCTAGACAGGGTCAAGGAGGAAATAATGGTAGAGCTCAGTCTATAACATCAGCAGCACCAGCAGGTCGCCCGACTCAGCAGGGTAACTCATCTGGTACAGGTGCAGACAGCGCCAAAACAGGCTCTATGCTCTTCAGGCTCATCAAGATCAGGAAGATTCTCCTGATATAGTCACTGGTACGTTACGAGTCTTATGCATTGTTAGATCCAGGGGCTACTTTGTTTTTTGTAACTCCTTACATAGCAATCCAATTCAGTGTAAGGCCAGAAACTCTTTCAGAACCCTTCTCAGTCTCTACTCCAGTCGGTGACCCAGTTATAGCCAGACGGGTATACAAAAATAATCCTCTCACAGTCTCTCAGAAAGTCACCTCAGCAGATCTAGTAGAGTTAGAAATGGTAGACTTCGATATCATTCTAGGCATGATTGGTTACATTCCTGTTATGCCTCAGTCGATTGTAGAACTAGGATTGTTCGTTTTCAATTTCCAGACGAATCAATCTTAGAATGCAAGGGTAGTAGCTTAGCGCCTATGGGTCGATTCATTTCTTACCTTAAGGCCAGAAAGATGATCTCTAAGGGTTATCTCTATCATCTAGTTCAGGTTAAGGATTCTAGTTTCGAATCCACAACTCTTGAGTCAGTCCCTGTAGTCAATGAGTTTCCAGAATTGTTTCTAGATAATCTTCCCAGAGTTCCTCCTGAAAGGGAAATCGACTTTGGAATTGATCTCCTTCCAGATACCCCGCCTATTTCTATTCCTCCTTACAGAATGGCTCCAGCTGAGGAATTGAAAGAGCAACTGAAAGATCTTCTAGATAAGGGGTTCATCAGACCTAGTATTTCGCCATGAGGTGCACCAGTGTTGTTCGTAAAGAAAAAAGATGATTTTCTCAGAATGTGCATTGACTATAGGCAGTTGAACAAAGTCAAAATCAAGAATAAGTATCCCATCCCCAGGATTGATGACTTGTTCGACCAACTTCAGGGTGCTAGTCATTTCTCAAAAATAGACCTCAGATCAGGTTATCATCAGCTTAGAGTCAGAGATAGTGACATTCTGAACACAGCCTTCAGAACTCAGTATGGTCATTACGAATTTATAGTTATGTCATTTGGACTAACCAATGCTCCTGCAGCTTTCATGGATTTGATGAACAGAGTGTTCAAGCAGTACTTAGACATGTTCATTATCGTCTTTATTGATGATATCTTCATTTACTCTAGGAATGAGGAAAAACATGCAAGTCATTTGAGAGTTGTTCTGCAAACTCTCAAAGATCGCCAGTTATTTGCAAAATTTAACAAGTACGAGTTTTGGTTACAATCAGTTGCTGTCCTTGGGCATATTGTGTCTAGTGAAGGAATTCGAGTAGATTCCCAGAAGATAGAAGCAGTGAAACAATGGCCCAGACCTACCTCTGCTACAGATATCAGAAGTTTCTTGGGTTTAGCGGCTATTACAGACGGTTCATGGAAGGATTTTTATCCATAGCCTCACCATTGACTAGGTTGACTCAGAAAAAGGTTAAGTTCCAGTGGTCAGATGATTGTGAAAAAAGTTTTACAGAACTGAAAACTAGGTTGACTACAGCTCCTGTCTTGACTCTACCAGAGGGTTCAGATGGTTATGTGATCTATTATGATGCATCCAAGGTCGACCTAGGTTGTGTGTTGATGATGCAGCGAGGTAAGGTGATAGCTTATGCTTCCAGACAGCTGAAGGTGCATGAGAAGAATTATCCGACTCATGACCTCGAGCTTGCAGCAGTGGTGTTTGCACTCAAGATTTGGAGACACTACTTGTATGGTGTTCATGTAGATGTGTTCACAGACCATAAGAGCCTCCAGTATGTATTCACCCAGAAATAGTTGAATCTTCGCCAGATTAGGTGGCTTGAGTTCCTCAAGGATTATGACATGAGTGTGCATTACCATCCTCGTAAGGTAAATGTAGTAGCAGATGCCCTTAGCAGACTATTCATGGGTAGTGTAGCATATGTTGAGGAAGAAAGAAGAGAGCTAGCAAAGGTTGTTCACAGACTTGCTCGCCTAGGAGTTTGTCTTATGAGCATATCAGATGGTGGTGTAATAGTTCAAAATGGGGCAGAATCTTCTTTGGTAGTAGGGGTTAAGGACAAGCAAGATAGTGATCCAATCTTTCTTGAGCTTAAAGGTGCAGTCCACAATCAGAGAGTGAAGGTTTTCTCCCAAGAGGGAGATGGTGTACTTCACTATCAGGGTAGATTGTGTGTTCCTAATATGGGTGAATTAAGACAGCATATTCTTGTAGAAGCCCACAATTCCAGATATTCTATTCATCCAGGCGCTACTAAGATGTACCGCGATCTGCGGGAAGTCTATTGATGGAATGGTATGAAAAGAGATATAGCAGATTTTGTGGCTAAGTGCCCCAATTGCCAGCAAGTCAAGGTAGAACATCAGAAACCAGGAGGTATGACTCAAGAGATTGACATGCCTACTTGGAAGTGGAAAGTGATCAACATCGACTTCATCACAGGTTTGTCTTGTGAGCTGATGTTTGTTCCTAAGCGTGTACCTACTCCCATGGTTGATTCTTCGATAGTGGAGAAGGTTTATAGAGCTTGTGTGGTGACCATATTGGGGTATGATACCTAGGTAGACTTTATTGTGTTAGGCATGGTAGACTTTGACGTGATCCTAGGCATGGATTGGTTGTCTCCCTATTATGCAGTCTTGGATTATTTCTCCAAACTGTGACTTTATGCATGCCTGGTTTCCCTCCTCTTGTATGGACTAGTTCTGATGGTCATATGCCGAGGGGTGTGATCTCTTTCCTGACGGCACAACGGTTGATAGAGAAGGGGTGTTTATCTTACCTTGATTATGTCCATGATACTAGTAGCGACCTCCTCCCATTGACTCAGTTCTTGTGGTTAGAGAGTTTGCTGGTGTGTTTTTTACTGACCTATCAGTTCTTCCTCCTGACTGTGATATCGATTTTATGATTGATGTTAATCCAAGTACACAATAAGTTTCTATTTCACCTTACCGAATTGCTCCAGCTGAGTTGAAGGAGCTTAAGAAGCAACTTCATGACCTCTTAGGAAAGGGGTTCATCAGACCGAGTGTATCTCCTTGGGGGTGCTCCTATCATGTTAATGAAAAAGAAAGATGGTACCTTGCGTATTTGCATTTACTACAAGCAGCTGAACAAGGTGACCATTAAGAACAACTATCCTATACCACAGATTGATGATTTATTGGATCAACTTCAGGGTGCAATGGTCTTCTACAAGATTAACTTGATATCGGTAGGGATGGCAATGGGGCGAGGCGGTTGCAAAGAGGGGCGAGGCAGTTGCAAAGCGGGGCGGGTTATAGTGTTTGCGGGGTAGTACGGGTTAATATTTTTGCGGAGGCAGGGCAGAGCGGGGTGGGTACAAAATAATTTTTTAGGAAAACATGTGGGGCAGGGACGGTACGGGTTAGGATTTATTTTCTTTTGAAGTTAAACTACATTGGGCGAATAGCAGATGCAAATCAGTTGACAATGAATTTCTAAATTTATTATGCCTATCTTTTGTCTCTAGTATTTACACAATATTTTATCAAGTTAAATGATGCATCACTTGTGATGAATTCTGATTCTAATTAATTTGTATACTTACTAGGCTATATATTTTATTATTTACCTTCATAATCATGGTGTTAGAAAGTAATGTAGCAGATTCTTAAATGAGAAACTAAAGTGTATGAAAAACTTAATAAATTACAACATTGTTTTACTTAAGTTAAGTGTCAAAATTAAGCACATGTATTGTAATGTTGAAGTTTTGCAGGGCGAGTATATGCGGAGCGGATATATGCGGAGCGGGGAAAAATAAAAATTATGTTATGCGGGGCAGAGTAAAGTCATTGCGGGTTTATGCGAGTAAAGCCCCGCACCCACACCACAACCGCACCATTGCCATCCCTAGATATCGGGCTACCACCAGTTGAGGATTAGGGAGGCGGACACCCCTAAGACTACTTTTAGGACTCGATATGGACATTACGATTTGTTAGTCATGTCTTTTGGGTGAACTGATGCCCCAACAACATTTATGGAGTTGATGAACCGTGTGTTCAAGCCTTATTTAGACTTTTTTGTTATAGTATTCATCAACAACATCTTGGTCTATTCTGGGTGTTGGGAGCAACATGAGAAGCATATGAAGATAATACTTTAAACCTTGAGAGAGCACTGATTGTATGCCAAATTCACTAAATGTGAGTTTTGGGTTGAGTCTGTAGCATTCTTGGGGAACGTAGTGTCTAAGGATGGCATTATGGTGGATTTATCCTATTGAGGTTCGTAGCTTTGTCGGGTTAGCAGGCTACTACAGATAGTTTGTGGAGCGGTTTTCTTCTATTGCAGCACTTGACTAGATTGACTAAGAAGGATGTACCCTTCCAGTGGTCAGATGAGTGTGAAGCAAGCTTTCTAAAGCTCAAGGCTTTAATGACTTCATCACGGATTCTGACTCTTCCTACTGAGGGCCAGGGGTTTGTGGTCTACTTGATGCTTCTGATATGGGCCTTGGTTATGTCTTGATGTAGCAGGGTAGAGTTATTGCTTATACTTCCATGTAGCTGAAGCTTCACGAAAGGAACTACCCCACTCATGACTTGGAGTTGGCGGCGATAGTCTTTGCGTTGAAGATTTGGCGACACTCTTTGTATGGAGTTCACTGCGAGGTATTCACGGACCATCATAGTCTTCAGTATATTATCAGCCAGAGGGACCTTAATTTGAGACATCGCAGGTGGTTGGAGTTACTAAATGACTATCACATTTCCATCTTTTATCATTCGGGAAAGGTTAATGTGGTAGCAGATTCCTTGAGACGGAGGGAATAGAGCATGGGGAGTTTATCTTTCTTAGCCTTGGAGGAGCGACCAATGGCTTTGGACATTCAGTCCTAAGACAATCATATGGTTAGACTTGACATTTTTGAGTTGGGCAGAATATTTGCTTATGTAGATGCTAGATCTTCCTCAATGGAGCAGATTCGAGCACATTAGTTTGATGATCTGCCGTTGAGGCTAATTCAGGAAAAGGTTCTTAGTGGTAAGGCTAGGAAGGTTACCTTAGATCTGGAGGCATCTTGAGGATTGAGGGTCATATCTGTGTTCCTAGAGTTGGGGAGTTAGCTTGGATGATCTTTCGGGAGTCTCATTGTTCCAGGTATTCTATTCATCCAGTGTTGCGAAGATGTACTGTGGTCTAAGAAAGCATTACTGGTGGTGTGGGATGAAGCGGGACATTACAGTTTTTATGGCTAGATGCTTGAATTGTCGACAGGTGAAGTATGAGCACTAGAGACCAGGTGGTTTGACTCAGTGGCTACCCATTCCAGAATGGAAATGGGAGCGTATAGCCATGGACTTTGTGGTAGGCTTGCCACATACTTCCTAAGATTTTGATTCTATTTTGGTCATCTTTGATCGATTGACCAAGTCAACTCACTTTCTACCGGTTCAGATTACTTAGACATCAGAGAGATTGGCTCAAATCTGCCTTAGAGAGATTGTTCGTTTGGATGGGGTGTCATTTTCTATCATTTCAAACTATGGTACTCAATTGACTTCCCGTTTTTGGAGGTCTATTCAGAGGGAGTTGGGTACCCGGGTTGAGCTCAACACAACTTTTCACCCTCAAACCAATGGCTAGTCTAGAAGACTATTCAAGTTTTGGAAGATATGCTTCGGGCTTGTGTTATTGATTTCGGTGGTCAATGGGATCAGTCCTTAGCTTTGGCATAGTTTGCATATAATAATAGCTACCATTCAAGTATTCAGATGGAATCATTCGAGGTATTATATGGTAGGAGATGTTTTTCCCCCATGGGCTGGTTGTACCTTCTGTGGTTAGGCCATGGGGCAACAAATTAATGATAGATTCTATAAATATCATTTGTGTGATACGGGAGCGACTCTATTCTACCCAGAGTAGGTAAAAGAGCTATGCGGATCGGAGGCTACGACCTTTAGAGTTCATGGTTGGTGACCGTGTGTTCATGCGGGTGTCGCCCATAAAGGGCGTGATGAGGTTGGGAGAAGGGGCAAGCTTAGCCCCAGGTTTATCGATCCTTTAGAGATTCTGAGGCGGGTAGGAGAGGTGGCTTATGAGATAGCTTTGCCACTAGCTCTTTCTAGTGTTCATCATGTGTTTCATATCTCTATGTTGAGTCGGTATGTTCCTAATAAGTCTCACATGCTTCAAAGGGAGTTGGTTTATCTTGATAAGACTTTGAGTTTTGAGGATGAGGCTTTAGCCATTCTAGACAAGCAGGTTACACAGTTGCGGTCTAAAGAGATCCCATCAGTGAAGGTTTAGTGTAGGCATCGTCTGGTTCAGGAGACTACTTGGGAGATAGAGCTTGATATGCGGACCCAGATTCTTATCTTTTTTAGCCTTAAGGTATTGCCCTTACAAGACTTTCACGAATGAAAGTCCTTTTAGTGGTATTTTTTGTAATGACCCTCGGGATCATTTCTGTGTTTTCAGTGTGCTTTCCCTGTATTGCCCCTTTCCATAGCTTTTGTATAGCTTGTGTGTGGTGCTTTTTTGGATGGCACGCTCCCTCAGGTGTCCAGCTGATTTTGGTGCGAGTTTTGAGTTTTGGAAGTTTTAAGCTTGGAGGAGTTGACTTTAGTTAACATTCATATATTATGATTTTAGATCAGAATTTCATTAGTTCTGTCAGCTCCGAAAGGGTAATTTTGGTCTAGTCTATTGATTGGTTTAGGTTTTCGGGCTTTCGTTTGGAGTTGGTGCTATTTAGCATTTTGGCTTTTAAGTTTTACTCAAATAGAACTTGGAGTATCTTTCTAGGTAAACATGTTTGGAAGCGAATTCCATCACTGCGGTTAGCTCTGGAATGCCGAGTTTGGTCTAGACCGACCTTCGGTTTGATTCCTGAGGGTGTCGGGGGTAAGTTTTAAGCTTTTGGTGTGTTTTTGGTATTTCTTTGTTAAAGTTTCGACTTTGGTCAACATTTGGACAAGACGATTTCGAATGGTTGTTTGTTGATTTTGTTGAGTCTACAATGTCGTTTCCAAGTTGTTTGCACATCTGGTTTGCGTCTTTTGGACTCCGAATGAATTTCGAGGCCTTGTTCAAAGATTTGGACATTTGGCTTTTCTTTTAAAAAAACTGGTGTCTGGTGTGACGGCTTAAGCGACCAAGGGGCCGCTTAAGCGAAGGACACCAAGGAGACAGGGGTCTTTTAAGTGACCCAACTTTGGCTTATGCGAAGGTCACTTAAGCGAAGGGCGCCTCTTTAGGCGGGGTTCCCTTAAGAGAACATTTGGCCTATTAACCAATGTTGGCTTAAGCGAACAAATGTCCTCTTTTGCGAAAATCGCTGGGATTAAACTCCTATTTTCATTCTTTTATTCCAAAGAAGAACCCATTTGAGTTAGAGCTCAGAATTAGGCGATTTTGGGCATTTCTTGACCATTTTCGGCGCTTCAAAGGTAGTTTTATTCCTTTTCCTCTTCCTCTACGCTTTTATGCCTTTATTTTCGTATTTCAATCTCATTTTTACCCCAAATTCCTTGAATGTTAAACTTGAAAGTATTGTATTTTGGCCATTTGAGGTCCGAATTGAGTCCCGTTTGCACCCATATTTCGGGCATGTGATCCTTACCTCAATAAGGATAACATGCTTATTTTCTTTTCATTTTTCAGTAGCGTCAATTCGTAGGTTGTTTTAAGCTTAATTTTTTGTCAGTTTTTTGATTTAGTGATATGGGTATCGTTGGAATCGTATTGACTTACTCGTTGTGCTCTTGATAGCTTGGCAACAATCTAAGGCTCTTCTGAAGGGAAAACCATCGGAATTGTAGTTTGTGTGATGTTTTCGACCTTAAGGTAGGTTATGGCTTCCTTTTCTAGATTTGGCTTAGTTAGATTAGATATATTTGGGTAGTACTGCATGATTTAGGCTGAACCCTTAGGTCGATTGAGCTTTATTGATCATTTGGTAGTTATGGCCATAAGTTGGTGGGTTTAGCTTAAGCATTAGTCGAAAAGACCTTAGTTTTGGCGATCCTTATGTGCGTAGTATCCTTAGACTTTTCTTTTAGGTGGCATGAAACTTAGGTTTTTTTGGTGTTTGATTGTTTTGGTTGGTTTGGATAATTGTATGGATTCCTTGAGTTGTGCTTCTTCGTTGGTTGTTTATTAAACTATTGGGCCTGAGGTCGTGAGCTTGGACTAGTAGGAGTCCCAGGTTAGTACTCTTGTGGTGTGATAGGTATTCTTCTTGATTTTGTGTGTCTACCATACGTTGATTGTTATTTTACTTTTGTGGAGCATTTATTTGCTTGAGTGGTGAGAAGGAAATGGCTTATTGGCAATAAATGAGGTTATTCTTAATGAGTTGGAAGTCCTTGAAACTGGTGTTGCATACAAGTGGTGAAAAGACTCTTTACTTGATTTATTGTACCGTTTTAGCTGCATATACCCTGATCAGCTCGAGGTACCATTCTGGGCAACCCAATTGCTTGGCTGGGCTACAGTTTACTTTTGATTGGCGTCATTCCGAGCGGCCCATTGAAACAAATATCAGGTTATGGGTAAGCTCGATCAGCCATCCCGGGCTACCTGTGGATGAGCATATCCAGGTCATTGGCTTGCAGTATCATTCCAGGTGCATTGATGTTTCTTCTGGGCTTATGATATGTACATATTTTGGAGTTTGATACTGTGGTATTGCATGTTATTGCCTTTGGATATGTTGGTTGGTTGTTTTGTGTGTATTCTTGTTGAATGTGGATTCTATCTTGCTTGTTCGATTTTAGTAGCCTTTTTTTCCTTAGCATGCCCTCTCCTTGTTAGTTTCATGGTGCTTCTTATTTATATTTGATCTTTCGAATCTTGGTCGGCCTATTATGCCTATTGGGTTTTCGTGTTTGGTACTCATAATGCACTTCTGCATCTTTTCTGATGCCGCTTCTAGTTCGAGTCATCCTCAGTAGTGAGCATTTGGATCATCTGTGGCCATCCCAAACTTGAATTGTGGTGAGTTCCTGGAGTTCAGAGACTTGTTGATGTCCTCCTTTTGTACTGACTTTCATTTTGTATTTTGGATTTGTTAGATCTTTGTTTATATTTATGACTTCTTGTTTGTAGTAGCTCCTATATAGGCGACACCAAGTCCTGGATATTGGCATCTTGTGTTAGTTTGTCTCTTGGTCCCTTTTCGGCCTAGTTTGTACATTTTGTATCGTATTACAACTATATATATGATACAGCCCTTAATATTTATATCTTATTCATGTATCTCTGCTTTATTACTTATGTTATATTTAAATTATGTCTTCCGCTTAGGGTGTTCTTGGGTTAGGCTTGTCCACTAGATGGGTTGTAGTGGACGCCATCATGACCTGACTTAGGGCTATGACAATTTAACTATCGTATCATCTTATATAGTCCTTTCCTATACATTTGAAAGGTTATCGTCTCTATTACAAATGCATGTATTTCCCATGTGATATGTCCAAATGTGTTTTAAATAAATCATCTTCTAAGCATAATCACTTGCTCACTTGTTATACACCTTAATGAATCATTTTCTACATGTCCTTACTTGTCACACACCTTCGTGGATCATAGGTATATATTCTTTGTGCCCAAATGAAGTTCATGAGTGATATAAGTTCCTAAGTAGCACAATAAAGTTAGATTTGCTTCTTATATCATTGTTTCTGCCTCAATTAATTTATTCACATATCTTCATCGTTGGTATATAGTCCTAAATCTCAAAAGAGTTATGAACATCAAAAGAACAATCTTAATGATTAAAGAGACAAGATAAAGTGAATATATATAATTATGGGTGGCAACTCAGGGGTTAAAATACCTATCATGGGTCGATCCTAATTCTTTTACTTAAAGGTGGCAGCTTAGGGGTGGTACTACCTAGCATGTACCGATCCCAATTTATATAATTATGGGTGGCAGCTCAGGGGTTAAAATACATAACATGGGTCGATCCTAATTCTTGAACTTAAGGGTGGCAGCTCAGGGGTGGTACTACCTAACATGGGCCGATCCTAATATATATTATTATGGGCGACAGCCCAGGGCTAAAAGCCTAGAACGGGTCGATCATGATTTGTATATTTATGAGGACTGCATCCAGGGGTTAAAGCATGGGTCATCCTCTACTACCACTGATCACCTGGTGATTGTGTCATTCTACGAAGTCTATAAAGCAAAGGTGACTAAACTAAAGCAAAAAATGTATTGTACCTGATTCCACAAGTGTAAGAAAAGGTAGATGTAATGTACATGATTCCACATGTATAAGCAAAGGTGAATGTAAGATACGTGATTCCACAAATATAAGCAAAGGTGGTCTCTTATCTTTATCTATTCAAAATATTTGTGCATTTGTACCTGATTTCACTTGAACTTTTATTTTACATATGGTTACTTTATGCCACATATTCAGTACATTCTTTTGTAGTGATATCCCTCCTGGGGGATGTTGTGTTTCATACCACATGTACAGGTAGTCAAGCTAATAGAATCTCTCAGTATAAGCATAGGATACTCAACAATCTTTGGTGAGCTTTAGGTTTCTTCGAGGCTTTACCGAGTCTAGCATACATTTGAAATTATATTATAGTTAAGGGGTATGGTGGGGTCCTATCATGTCATAAGCTAAGCGTCTATCTTTTAGAGGCTTTGTAGATTAATGTCAAAGTAAAGCACAAGTTGTGTCTTGTTTTCTAGTAATCAAGGCATCAACAGCCAAGCCATGTACATTTATTTTGGGCCTATCTATGTGGGTCTTTTATTAGAGTATCTTACTATACTCATCAAAGATTTCTAATTATCATAGTTGCATATACGATAATCACAAATTATAAGATGGCTCTTTCGGATTTTTATGGCATCAGGTGCCCGTCCGTCTCAATGGGACTTGGGACGTGACAAGTATCTCGGTCATCAGAACATGAGAACTCACCAATCTTTGAATTCCATATATAACTAGCCACAAGTATGAGAGGTAGGAGTTTCAAACCCTACATTAGTTAAACAATGTAGGGACAAGTATGCATTAGTACATGGGATGTACTAAGTATGATAGCAATGTATAAAAGATATGAAATCATGCTAAAAATAACTTTACATGACATGCAATTACCAAATTAAATCATAAGATAAAAGGGTTAGAAACATAAGTCATAATCATGGTCAATGCAAGCTTAACATATATAAAATAAGAGATATAAAAAGGCTTTGAAGAAAACATGTTCATTTTGTGGGATATTAGCTTTAACCGACAATAATACCATGAGAGCTATATCATGAAATACGGTATATCCTTTGTACCGAAAGAGGGGGATTCTACTTTCCAAGGTAGCATCCATACACATCATCTTTTGTTAAAGTGGATCCACTAACTATGTCATTTAAGACAATCTTACGGGGGCACGTAGTTAGGGACTAGAGGATGCTACTAGAGACTATCCTATTTGAGCCTCCACCACAAAGCCCTCTCAGTTCTAAATTAAAATCCCAACAGAATAGATGAAAATCATGTATCATTATAACATAGGAAATGCAATGATCAATACCAATCGACATCTTTAAAATCAAAACATAAAATAGCTCCTTAAACATAATTCAACATAGAGAACTTTTCACCAATGTGAATCCATATGTGAGAAAATGCCTTTCACAATCATGATCATAGTAGCATGTGAGAAAACCTTTCACAATAACTTTGATATTCCTCTCAAAGCATCCTCAAAACATTTACATCAATTTCATAAAAACATACATATCTTCATAAATTTCATAGTTCATAGTTCATAAGCTGCATCATGTGTTCATACTCTAAAATTATGGATCATGTTCATATGGATTCAACTAGAAAACATGTAATTACTTCAATTAATTAATTAAAACATAGAAAACAATGAATTGAATCATAATTGAAAAGAACCCATGAAGATTGAATAAAACCCTAACTTTGAATTGAGAATCTAACATGTAAAACTGGAAGATCTTTGAGGAACCCTTTGGAAGAAAGGAATCCATAGGTGAATACTAACATACTTAGTAATCAAGGCCCAATAGCTATGGTGAATTAATGATCTTGAAGTGAAACCCTTCTTTTTCTTCCTTAACTTTAGAGGGAGAATTTTGTGGATGAACTTGGAGGGAAATTTAGAATTTAGGTGAATGATTTAGAATGGTTAATTTTAGGACTTAAATTACTTATATAGGGCTTAGAATAGGGTTAAAATGACATAGCTTATGTGTTAAACCCATAGGGGAAAGGTGTAACACCCCGTATTCTACTTGTACTAGTTCTATTATATGACGCTTATAAATTTCCTCGTGGTATAGTTATGGACTCAGTCTCCTATGAAACTAGTGACAATAGAATAGATTTAACGTGAAATGTCCGTAGATTTTAATGTGACCCGATTAAGTTGAAATCGATGGAAGTATTTAAACTTGAGATCATAAGGTGGTATTTGAGTTTAAAGTTTAAAGTGACATAGTGTATATAAGTTTTAAGCTAAGTTAAAGGTATTAAAGTCTAGAAATGGAATAAAATATTGAGGTGCTTGCTTGACTACACTTAAGCTAGTAGGTGACAAGTAGGTGCATCACCTACTTTGACTTATTGACCAGCCCAAAGGACCAAGTAGGTGCATCACCTACTTTGACTTATTGACCAGCCCAAAGGACCAAGTAGGTGCATCACCTACTTTGACTTATTGACCAGGCCAAAGGACCAAATAGGTGCATCACCTACTAAGACTATTTTAACCATGTTATTGGGCCAAGTGCATTACCACCTACTTGCATTAATCTGGCCCAAGTTGAGTAGAAGAATAAGGGGAAAATGGTGCCCAATATTCTTAAGTCCAAAAAGCCCAAGTGAAAAGTCCAAGTAGGTGGATCACCTACATGTCAAATTATGGCCCAAAATGAGTGCGAAAGTCGGCCAAAGAAGGTCCCTTTAAACGGGATTGATATCAGCCTTTTCCAACCATTTTTACTTTGACAAAAAATCTGATTTCTAGAGCTTTCTCTCTTCTCTCTCTTAGCTTCATACAGCAGCCATTAAATACCATTAGGGTTCTTGAATATTAGGGAGTTCAAGCTATTGGAAGGTATACGCTAAGACAATTTGAGGAGGACAACCTTTACCTTGAAGAATTCAAGCCTTAGCAAGTGGTGGTTCTGTCCAGCAAGGTAAGCTACTGCAATTTTCTTCCTCTTGTGCTTGAGTTAATTAGGACATTTGGTATGTGTTAGTGAGTTGGAAATTGTTCATATTACATGGTGTAATATTTGGGAGGATATTCTGGTGATTAGTGCATGTTGGGACAGCCATGGAGGGGAGTCCTCTTTAAATTCAGTTATGAGCTTGTTTGAGCACTTTAAAGTAATGTTAGCTCTTCAAGTGCTGGTGATCAGAAACCATGATTCATATTGCTTTTGTTACATTATTATGTTTAAGGATTGTTTTATGTATGTTATGATAAGGGATGTGACTGGATGTGCGGGGAAGTTATGGAGACGTTAAAGGACTTAAATATTGCAGGGAGTTTTGGGGAGGACCTGATACGAAGGTTGTACAGTATATAGGCGCGATTAAAGGGAAAGGGAAGGAAAGAAAACATTGGCTAGATAGATTGTATGCTTACTGCTTGGTTACTATTTTGGTGAGATCAAGTAGCTCAAATTGATTGATTAGCTACTAATACTAGTCTTACAACTTATTTTTATATTTTTATTGTAGAATAGTAATCTGAAAAGAAGGAGCTTAAGTTATAATTTTTGAATTGTATAGCAAGGTATGTAAGGCTATTCGATTTCCTATTTCTTTGGCATGAATCCAACACTTGTATTACAAAGTAAGCTTTCTAAGTGACATTGATAGTGACTGATCCATAGTTGCAGTTCCTACTCCCTAGAGCATTAAAGTGAGTACTCTAATATGAGTTTATTACTAAATGTACGTGTTTACTCTACCAAGTATTAGCATGCAAGGTTTAAACTTATTTCATCGTTAAAGTACCCTTGGCACGTATTCCCCTTATATAAATCAAAATGATCCTAGATTACACATGCTACATACATATGTTTATATGTTGGCTATACAATCTGCCCATATCATGCCAACTTGCTTCACTTGTCTATTCCATCATATATGTCATTTTTTCACATGTCCATATGTTCCCTTTATTGGTTATTACTCCCATTGTGTTAGACTATAATGTTACCTCACAAGATCCCTACTTGCTCTATTGTACATTTTATATGTACTTACTTGGAATATGTATATGTCCTTAAGTTGAATCTGCACATGTTCCCCATTGGTTCCACGTTCATGTATGCCTTGTATTTGATATTAGTTAGTGAGTACTTGGCTATCATATAGAGTTCAAATCTCTTGTTGAATGTTAAATGTCTTCACTTGATATGTGCTTAAATTTGAGATGTCAAAATGGTTACTGAGTCATATAAGCTCCTAAGCATTACGTTGGTGTCACATTCGCTTCCCATGTCATTGTTATTATCGTAAGTCCATATTCATATGTCTTTTACAACTGGTCCATAGTTCCAAATCTCAACAATGATTGTGACCACCAAAACAACAATCTCAAAAGAGTTATGATCATCAAAAGAACAATCCCAAAAGAGTTATGAACCTCAAAACAACCATCTTAAAGATTAAAGAATCTAAGTGAAGCAATCTGTATAATTATGGGTGGCAGCCCAGGGACAAATGCCTAGCATGGGTCTATCCTGATTGGTATAAAAGGGTGGCAGCTCAGAGGCGAAAGCCTAGCATGGGCTGATCCCAATTGGTATAGAAGGGTGGCAGCTCAGGGGCGAAAGCCTAGCATGGGCTGATCCCAATTTATGGAATTATGAGGAGAGCATCACAGGGGTTAAAATGCCTAGCATGGGTAGCTTGTCATTTGTATCATATGTCTTATAAATATTATAACGCACAGAAAAGTAAAGAAAAGAATGTAACATACAAGATTCCACAAGTATAAGCAAAGGTGGTCTCAAATCCTTATCCATTTGTATTTGGTTTCACTTGAGTCTCATTTTACATATGGTTGTATTATGTCTTACATATTCAGTACATTCTTTCGTATTGACGTCCTTCATTGGGGACGCTGCATTTCATGTTGTAGGTACAGGTACTCAGCTAGTAGATCTCCCCAATAGAAGCACATGATACTCAGCGGTTGTTGATGATCTCCAGGTTGATTCGGGGCTTGGCCGAGTCTTTACGATGCATATTTTCATAGTGGTACAGTCATGGATTCCAGTAGAGGCTTTGTATACATGGTAACGCTATCATCTATATTCATAGTTTTACTTGTCACATGTATTGGTTCAGCTAGTCGACATGTGTTGTATATGTAGCTTCTCATTAGTAAATCTATCTGCATATTGTTCACAGTCTCATCATAGGCCACTTGTAAAGCATGTGTTCATGTGGTACTTGTCCGCCTCCCTTGGGTAGGGTATGACAAAAGGCCAAAATAACCCTAACTTAAAAGCTGACGGGGTAACTCATATGGAAGACTGGACGGTCCATATAAGGCACCATTGGCCGTATAGGGAACCGTCCAGGAGACCCCAAGTACTGGTAGCCTTTAACGGCTAGGCTACCTTCCCCCAAACGGGTCATGGTCCCTTTCACAAGCCATTTTTTGGATTCCGTGAAGGGTCCATGGTCTATTTTAGGCCTATGGACCATCCCGTTAACCCTCTTTTAACCTTTTTCAAAGTCCAAGGTGTCACACTAGATTTGGGGGAGGGTGGGGAGGTAAATAAATGTATGTATAGTTAAAATGCTAAAGTAAGTTTTTCAGCCAAATTTAGGGGAGATATATATTCTCTCAATACTTAATTATAACAAAACCAACTAAAGAATATAGAGAAATAGTGTTATTGTAATGGATCAACTATATTAGTAGGAAAAAATATTAATAGACCATCCATATATATTGTTCTAATATAAATTATAAACAGATGGAATTATTTCTAATATTAGTGTAGATCTAGAACGTGAATCAATTTTTTGTTGTTCGACCTATATGGCTCGATTGAGTAGGAATCTATTGGGTCAAAATTTTAGATGCCAATTATACCTAATTATCATTTATTTGTTCGTGTGTAATTTGACACATCTTTTAAGAAATAATTAATAAAATCTATGATTTTATTTGATTATTTTTAGTTAGTACAGTTATTTCACTCATTGAGAAATAAATTTAAATTAATTAATAATACTTAATAATAAAAATAAATACAATTAATATTGTGAATAAACTATACTCCCTCCGTTTCACAAAGAATGACCTAGTTCACTTGACACGGAGTTTAAGAAAATAAAGAAGACTTTTGAATTTTGTGGTAATAAATTAAGTTATGTCAAATGTACAAAATTGCCCTTTAATCTTGTGGCCTTAAAGATGCTAAGTAAAAAACTGAAATTAAAATGTTACCAAAAAAGAAAGAAGTCATTCTTTTTTAAAGAAACTAAAAAGAAAAGATCATTATTTTTTAAACAAAGGGAGCACTACTTTACTTATTTTATCTTGATAGTTACTTGTATGTTTGCTAATGACAAATAGCTTGGTGAAACGTGTCATGATAAAATTTCAAGTGAACAAACAACACACTCTTCCTTATTCTTTTTCCCTCCTTTTATCCATTAAATTTTCATAAAAAGAATCAAAAAACTAGAAAAAGAAAGTAAAATCAATTCCACTCGGCTATTTGCACGGCGCATGTGATTTCTGTATTTCTCTCTCTAACACTCTCTATCTCCGACACAGACGTCGGGCGATCTGACCGGTGATTGTTGGGGAACAATGAAAAATAACACAATAATATTATAACTTATTATTTAGAAAATAGTAATCCTCAAAATTGGATAAATATCATTACGATGATATATAAATAATAGTAAAAAAAATTACTATTTGAGTCATGCTGGGCACTGTCCTAAAAAAATATTTCAATGGTGTAAAATGTTTTTAGAAAAGCCAATATTAAAAAGAATAATTAAATTAGAAAGGCACAGAGAAAGCAGAGAGAACGAGAGGATACAGTAAAGAGGAAACACATATAGAATATGCATGGTTGAGTAGAAATTGAAGCCTATTTATAGGCCAAAGGAATGCTCTTCTTTTGACAAGTGTCAAGGACAAAGTGTCACTAGTCATTCATGCACTTTGACACCTACCATCTTTCTCACCACCTTCTCCGAGAAACAAAGAGGCTTCTCAAATACATTTCACAATAACTGAGTGGCGGATGCTCTTAGTCAGCTATCAATGGATAGGGTTACTCATGTTGAGGATGATAAGAAGTAGTTGGTTTGTGATGTTTTCGATTGGGTGTTATGTTGGTTGACTCCACTAAAGGTGGTGTTATGGTTCATAATGGTTCAAAATCGTCTTTTGTGTCAGATGTGAAAGCAAAGAAAGGTATTGAGCCAATCTTGATTGAGCTGAAAGAAGTGTTGAGTAAGAAGTTCATTGAGACTTTCTCCCAAGGGGGAGATGGTGTGCTTCGATATAAAGTTGTTTGTGTGTTCCCAACGTCAATGATTTGAGGGATAAAATTTTATCGGGAAACCCATAGTTGTCGATGTTCCATTCACCTGGGAGGCACCAAGATGTACCATGACTTGCGGGATGTCTATTGGTGGAATGGGATGAAAAATGATATTGCGGAATTTGTGGCTAAGTGTTCTAACTGTCAACAAGTGAAAGTTGAGCAACAAAAATCGGGAGGTTTGTCCCAAGATATTAGTATTCCTACTTGGAAGTTGGAAGATTTGAATATGGACTTTATTGTTGGTTTACCCCACATTCGACGACAACACGGCTCGATTTAGGTTATTGTAGATCGTATGATGAAGTCGACTCATTTCATTCCCGTCAAGGTTTCTTATTCGAAGGAGGACTATGCTAAGTTGTATCTAAGGAAGATGGTTAGGTTGCATGGAGTGCCCTTATCCATTATCTCCGATTGTGGTACCAATTTACTTCTCAATTTTGGAAATCTTTCCAAAAGGGCCTTGGCACTCGTGTTATGCTTAGTACGATCTTTCATCCTCAAACTAATGGGAAAGCGGAGTGTACTATCCAAATTTTGCAAGATATGTTGAGGGGTTGCGTGATTGACTTCAAGGGTAATTGGGATGATCATTTTCCTTTGATTGAGTTTGCTTATAATAATAGCTATCATTCAAGTATTGATATGGCTCCATTTCAGGTTCTTTATGGTAGGAGGTGTTAATCTCTTAAAGGGTGATTTGAAGTTGGTGAAGTGGCCTCAATAGGTCCCAAGTTGGTGCATGGAGCTATGGAAAAAGTTTGGCTTATTAGAGAAAGGTTGAAAATGGCTCAAAGTCAACAAAAGTCCTATGTTGATGTTAGAAGAAGAGATTTAGAATTCGATGTTGATGATTGGGTTTAGTTAAAAATTGACCTATGAAGGGTGTCATGAGGTTTGGTAAGAAAGGGAAGTTTAGTCCCCGTTATGTGGTCCTATATCAAGTATTGAGGTGTATTGATAAGGTTACTTATGAACAAGATTTACCTAATGACTTACCATCGGCACATCATATCTCGATATTCACGAAATGTGTTGGTGATCTGACATCCATTGGACCATTGGAGAGTCTTGTTACAAAGGATAGCCTTTCTTATGTGGAGGTACCAGTTGAGATTTAAGACCATCAAGTTAAGAAGTTGAGAAATAATAAAGTTGCATCCGTAAAGGTTTTATTGAGGAATCAAAGGGTTGACGGTGTCACTTGGGAGGCCAAGATCGATATGATGTCAAGTTATCCTCCATCTCTTTCCCTCCGATCCTATTTTAGCCTGAGGTATTTAGCTTCTCGTGTTTCATCCCTTTGGTTTCATGTGTCTTAGTTGTTCTCATGTTTACTCATACATACTCAATGCATACTCATGAAAAACTTTCTTTTGAGATTTTGATTTAGCTTCATTGATTTCTTCATGATTATGTGCATTGAGTATGAAACGATGTTTTGAGTATGTTTAAGCTTGGAGTTGATGTTCCTCCCTGATATTGTGCATTTTCATGAAGTTGCATTCATGTTGGGCTGTTAAATCTTTTCCCCTACCCTTTTATGTTGCCTTGAGTTCCATTCGAGGACGAATGTTCCCAAGGGGAAGATATTTTAACATCTTTCTTTTTATCATTTTCCAAAAAGTTGAATTTAGGAAAAGAAAGAAAAGAAGGTTTTGGGTTGCAGGTTGTGTCTATAGGTCCCATCTACGGACCGTAGAAGCTTCTACACACTGAAGATAATAACCGTAGGAAGGGGGAAATAAATTTTCAAAATCAAGTCTAATATCCCTTTTTGCGATTCACCAAGACGACCGGTCAACCTATGTACGAGTCGTAGATAGGTCTCATAGGTAGGTCCTACACTTAGTGATATTTTAAGTAGTAAAGTTGATTTCTACGGTTGATGTATATAGTCCGTAGGAAGACCTACGAGTCATAGAGAGGGTCCGTCAAAAGTTGGTCAAAAATATAGTTTCTGAATCTTTCTACGGTTGACCAGTACGGTCCGTAGTAGTCCAAACTGTAGATGGCCTTTGACAGTTATTTTAAGGGACTTTTGAGTCTTTTCCCTAATTGTTTGAAATAAAAACTATCTCGTTTTGGCCTTCACCCTAAGCCCTATATAAGGCTTTTAGGACCTAAAACTACGCACTACAACCTCATTCTCCTAATTTCCCTAAATCTAACAAAATTCATCCTCCCCAAATTCTCTCAACCTAAGGAAGAAGAAGATTAGCTAGGGTTCCACTCAAGTCTTTAATTCACCATATTTCTTGGGTTGTTGAATAGCAAGGTATGTGGGTATTAACACATGGAATCCATTCTTCAATGGGGTCCCCAAGGTTTTAAATTTATCAATTCAATTTCAATTGACTAAGTTAGAGTTTCAATTCAATATTTGTGGTTTCATGCAATTATGATTAATTGTTGTTGATTAAGTCTTCCAATGCATGATTTAATGTTAATACATGATATTTAGTTGAAATTACATTGACCCGTGCCTAAATCATGTTTGTCAACTATGAACCTATGATGAACCCATGAATCTATGAGCTAAGAATTATGAAGATATGCATGCTTTTATGAAGTTATTGTAAATGATTTGGAGATGTTTTGAAAGGAAAGTATCAATGCTATTGTGAAAGTATTTTTCACTTACTAGTATGATCATGATTGTGAAAGGTATTTAATTTCTCAAATATTGATTCACATTGGTGAAATGTTTTCTCATTCATGTTGAATTGTGTTTAAGGAGCTATTCTATATTTTGATCTCAAAAATGTTATTGGTATTGATCATTGTTTTTCCTATGTTATACTGATATTTGAGTTTTATCAATTCTGTTGGGATTTAGACTTAGCACCGAGAGGGCTTTAGGTGGAGTCTCAAATAAGGTAGTCTCTAGTAGAAACCTTTACTCCCAAACTATGTGCCCCCGAATGATTGTCTAAAGTGACATAGTCAGTGGATCCACTTTAGCAAATGATGATGTGTACGAATTCTACCTTGGCAAGTAAATTCCCCTTCTTTCGGTATGAGAGATATACCGAATTCCATGATATAGCTCTCAGAGTGTCATTGTCGATTTAAGCTAATATCCCACAAAATTACTATGTTTCTTCAAAGCTTTACTCATGTCTCTTATTTCAATGTTTTAACCATATTTCATGTTTTACATGTCATTTCTTCTTTAAGTCTTCAAATGTTCAAAGAATGATCATACCTACAGGTTTTAAGTAATTCATGCTATCATGTCTATGTTTATGCATATTACCCCATACTTAGTACATTCCATGAACTAATGAATACTTTTACCTACATTGTTTCAGTAATGTAGGGTGACGCTCCTACCTCCCATACATGTGGCTAGTTGATTTCGTTGACCTTGAATATTGGTGAGTCCTCATGTTCCGAGGATTGAGATATTGCTTTATGTCATTTCCGTTTTCATAATTTGTATGTGATGTGTGGATTACATCCCAATCAATTTCCTTACGATGTAATAGATGGCTTATTGAGACTTTCCGCTTTGTCAAACTCTTTAAAATTATGAAATGCTTTCATTTGAACTCTTTACTTCTATTATCTTGTATGATGTATTCTAAGTGGCTTGAGTAGGGCCTCTTGGGGTCCTATACATCATGTTACACCTAGGGTGTACTTTGGGTCGTGACATCTATAGTATGACCCGCTGCAAATGCATGTCTATTTATGATACCCAGAGATAGATTATAGTACAAAGTCTAATTTTCTTCTTTGATATATTATTCCTATTTTAAGTCCTATTGTTGATATAGTTGTCTGCATAAAGACATAAACATTACTTATCCTAATTTCAAAATACAAACAAATGAAGTCTAAGTCTAATAGCATCTTATTTGTTGTATTCGTTTCCTAGCAGAAGTGCACAAAAAGGGCAGGGATGAATTGAATATGTACAGATAATAGTAATTTGAGCAGAGTATTTATTAGCATGATCTAGGGAGCAAATTCCTTTAATTGAAACCCAATTTGAAGAGCGCAAAATTGAAATTTACAAAGTTAAGACAACCTGAATCCTACTCGCACATAATTCCAAAGTGAATTTTGTTTTGTAATGTTGGTGATGTAGTCAGTGGGTTTGAAAGACTCATTGACAGATGTGCTCCACCTTTGCTGCATGCGTTACATTTTTCATAACCCCTTTTCTCTCTCTCTCTTACTTGTCCTTTGTACTACATCACATTTTAGGTCTTTTTGTACTTCTGTTTTCTTCTAGTTTTAGATAGTTAAAAGCTTGGTTTACTATACTCTTCTTGTTCTTTGTGTACTCTTCTTGTTAAAAGCTTGGTTTACTGTACTCTTCTTGTTCTTTGTGTGCTATGAGAAAAGGGAATGGATGCACTGGCTTGTGCTTCTGTGTCTGAGGAAGAGCGCAACAAAAGACTTTTTGAAGATAGTAATGAGCTGCTTCAGATGCCCCCTTCTTCTAAAGAGGAGCTTCTGGAGAAACTTGATGTGAGAGCCTTTTCTTTTTTCTTTCCATCTGTTTATCTGCTTCAACCTATGAAATAAAAAGTGCATAGCGAACAAGGGGCCTCAATTTGTCTATGAGATTCTGAAACATTTTTTTGCTTTTTCCCCATTGCGATTAAAGCATTAATGCAAATGTGGTGTTGCTTCAACACTGTTATTTGTAACTTGTTTAATTTCCTTATAACTAACTTCCTAAACTAGTTTGAAATTTATTTCCGTTATTTGGTTACCGTTCTATAGAAAGGTTTAGTTATTTAATCGATTTACTACATGAATTTTCAACTTATCAGTGGGGGAGGGGTGATTCCTACCTTGTAAAAATGATCCTTTTTTGTGTATGTAGTGTAGATTAATCATGATTTTCATGAGATTCTAATAAGCACCCCTATTGAGTAAATATATTTGGTTTATGCCTCTTATAAGAAATGATCTTTAACTAGGGGTGATTATATGAATCTCACCAGATGCAAATCATGATCGATCAACACTATATACACAGAAAAGGATCATTTTCTACAAGGTAGGTATCAACCTCCCCCGCCACTGATAAGTTGAAAATTTAGGTAGTAAATCAATTAAACAAGAAAACCTTTCCATAGAATGGTAACCAAATAATAATAATAAATTTCAAACCAGTTTATAAAGTCAGTTATAAAGAATATAAACAAGTTACAAATAACAGCATTGAAGCAATGCACATTTGCATAGAAGCTTTAATCACAGTGGGAGAAAAAAAACAAAAAAAATGTTTCAGAATCTCATAGACAAATTGAGGCCCCTTGATCGATATATACTCTTTATTTCATAGGTCTAAGCAAATAAACATATGGAAAGATAAAAGAAAAGGCCCGCACATCAAGTTTCTCCAAAAGCTCCTCTTTAGAATAAGGGGGCATCTGAAGCAACTCATTACCATCTTCAAAACGTCTTTAGTTGCACTCTTCCTCCTGAGACACAGAAGCACGAGCTAGGGCATCCATTTCCTTTTCTCACAGCACACAAAAAACAAGAAGAGCACTGCAAACCCAACTTTTAAGTCTCTAAAACAAAGAACAAAATGGAAGTACAAAAAGACCTAAAAGGTGATGTAGTAGAAAGGACAAGTAAGAGAGAGAGAGAAAGAAAAGAGGGATTATAAGGCGAATGTAATGCATGTACCAAAGGCAGAACACATCTGTCAATGAGTCTTTCAAAACCCACTGACTACATCACCAACGTTACAAAACAAAATTTACTTTGTAATTGTGTATGAGTAGGACTGAGGTTGTCTTAACTTTGTAAATTTCAGGTTTGCCCTCTTAAAATTGGATTTCAATTAAAGGAATTTGCTCTAAGGGCATGCTAATAAATACTCTGCTTACATTATTGTCATCTGTACACATTCAATTCTTCCCTACCCTTGTTGTGCACTTCTGCTAGAAAATGAATACAAGTATACAACCAATAAGATATTCTTTAAGACTTCATTCGTTTTATTTTGAAATTAGGATAAGCGATGTTTACGGCTTTATGCTAGCAACTATATCAACATTAGGACTTATAATAGGAATAGTATATCAAAGAAGAAAATTAGACTTTGTACTATAATCAATCTCTGGGTATCAGAAATAGACATGCATTTGCAACAGGTCTTACTACAGATTATATAGTGGAATGCATTGTTAGTCCATGTCATCGAAACTATTATAGATTATGGAAATAAACTCTGAGTATGTGAATAAAATATTTATTTCTAAAAACATAACAGGAAGGGAAAATCTGAGTAAATCAAATATGTTGCCACCTAGAACTTAGGGGGTGTAACACCTTGGATTTTGGAAAAGGAAGAAAATGACTTTTTGGACTGTAGTCTGGTTCTACAGTTACCATCTACGGACTGTAGAAGCTTCTACGGGCTGTAGATGGTAATCGTAGGAAGTTGGAAAAATAAATTTCTAAAATCAAGTCCTAGTATCCCTTTTTACGATTCACTAGAATGGCCCGTCATTCATGTATGAGTCATAGATAGGTCTCGTAGGTAGATCCCAAAATTAGTGAAATTTTAAGGCCAAAGTTATATGGTTGGTGTCTACGGTTCGTAAATGGCTCTATGATCCATAGACAGTGTCCGTCAAAATTAGGGTCTCTGATCATTTCCACAGTTGAACATGACGGTCCGTGGAAAGACCAAACCGTAGAGGGGGTCAATAGTTATTCTTTTAGAGGCTTTTAAGTCTTTTCCCTAATTGGTTAATGTATAAGTTGGGTCATTTTGGTCCCAATCTTAAGCAATATAGATACCCCGTAAGTCCTAAAACTACCCTTTTTCAATCATTCACCTAAACTCCCAAATTCCCTCCCCTAATTCTCTTAAGACTAAGGAAGAAGAGGAAGAACTAAGGTTCATCCAAGTCTCCAATCATCCATTCTTTGTGGCTTTTAGAATCAAGGTATGTTAGTATGCACCTATGGATTCCTTTCCTCCATAAGGTTCTAAAATCTCCAATTTTACAAGATGAGATTCACAATTCAAAGTTAGAGTTTTATTCAATCTTCATGAGTTTTTTCAATTATGATCCAATTGATTGTTTTCTATCTTTTTAGGCATGAATTGAAGTAATTATACATTTTAGAGTTGAATTCACATGAACCCATGCATGATCCATTAATTTTAGATTATGAACACATGATTAAGCTAATGGACTATGAAAGATGAATTTATAAAGTTATGCATGTTCTTCCTATGGAATTGATATAATTAATTAAGTTTGCTTTGAGAGTAAAGCATCGATGTTGTTGTTGTTGTTGGGAAAGGTCATTCTCACATATAGGATTCATAAGTTGAAAGGTTGTCTCACCTAAGCTGAATCAAGATTAACGAGCTATTCTAAATGGTTATAAGATGAATATGATTAATGACTATTCCATGGGATTTATACTTAGCACTGAGAGAATATTGAGATGGAAGTTCTTCCGTTAGTAGAGGATGAGTTCTAGTAGCAATAACCTTATTTTATAACTATGTGTCAACATAGGATTGTCTTAGATATACATTAGCTAGTGGATCCACCTTAACTCAAGTTTTTGGTTCTTACCTTTGCAATTAAGGACATCTCTTTTTGGTGTGGGATAGACACCGGATTCCATATGGTAGCTCACATGGCCTATGTCAATTATATGGTAAACTTCCCACAATAATGAATTAAGTTTACTTTCTAAAGTATCTCTCAAGTGTTTTAAATATGTTTAGCTTCCATTGACCATGGTTATGACTTATGTTTTCTAAAATTTTATCTTGTGATTTAGCTTGGTCATCGCATATCATGTAAAGTCCTTTTTAGCATGATTTCATAACTATTATGCATTGCTATCATACTTAGTACATTTCATGTATTAATGCATACTTGTGCCTACATTATTTCACTAATGTAAAGTCCGACGCTTCTACCTCCCATACTCGTGGCTAGTTGATCCCTTTGGGCTTTTGAATATTGGTGAGCCCTCATGTTCCGAAGACCGAGACTCTTTTATTGCTTTCTGTATTTTAGTTTCAGACTTTGTATGTGATGTATAGGTTACATCCCAATCACTTTCCTTATAATGTATTACATGGCTATTAAGACTGATGATAGACTTCCGCTTTTGTCAAACTCTTTTTGATTTGCGTAATGCTATATCTTGAAATCTTTATTTCCATTATCTTGTATAATGTATGCTAAGTGTCTTGTGTAGGGCCTTTTGGGGTTCTATACGTTATGTTATGCCTAGGGTCTACTTTGGGTCGTGACAGGGGATCCCATGTATTAAATGATCTTAAAGGGTTAAGGAACAAATCCTCGGCTCCTGTTCAGAGACGAACTTAGTTGGCCAGTTCAACCAAAACCACTAATTTGAGTTTGGAATATGTATAAATCAATAAAATTAAGTATTTTTAAAGTAGACACGCACATATAATAAACTTACTGATAAAGATGTCAAAGGGAACCAAACTAATGTCATTTCTCAAAGTACATCGACAAATGAGTAATGGATCTGTAATTAAAGCAATGTCAAATATCCAGATGTACATGCTTAAATATACAAATGAGAAAATAACCATTAGTAACATACGGTGCCCGTCTTTGCTTATGTATGAACCTAATAAGGTACTTGTTCAGAAAAAGAGAAATGTTTATTGCCCTTCTCAGTTGACTGTACCCGTCGAAGGCACAATAGTCCTGCCAAGAACTAATACTAGTACAAGCAGAGCTAGAATAGAGTGATTTTCATAGGTTATGTCTCACACCAAAGTTCTCTTCCCATCCTGAAGCCTTCCAGGTTTTTGTTCAACAACATAAAAGCTTGCTCACACTAGAAACTGCACAAGTGAAGCCCCATAAACCTCAACAAGGTCATCATACATGACATTGCTGAAATTATTAATGAACATAGCTTGAGCTTTCTTATATGTATTTCATTCTTTCTGAAGCATTATAGATGCAACATAATTGCATGTTAGCAAAACCCTAAGAAATCACACCAAGTTTAGTTCATTCAGATTCTTGTACAACTTTAGCATTCCTAGTAGTTAAAAGCATACAATTTTCAAACAAAACTATGAGGTGCATCATCTTGTGAATCCAATGAAACTAACCTGACGATTTTGAATCTTTCGCTTTATCATCATATATCCAGGATTCTGCATTTGAGATCTACTCTCTATTAGTATAAAGCTTAGAGACATTGGCTTTAAGGTCATTCTGTTGTAGTCACTCAACAATTTTACCTAGGGTAGACATAGCATCCCGGTATCCGGTCTAGAGAATCCCTAACATATTATCCCACCTACAGATAGACACATTCAAAAAATTTAAAAAGGTTGGGGATGAATTATGTGAACTACAACTCAAATGGACAGATTTGGATGTTTGTGAAAGATCCAGTGCAGGTGGGAGTAGTATCTGATACTAACCAGCAACTTACTTTACATATTATATTACATGATGGTTAATAGTTAATGACTACTATTGTATATGCCAAATGCTCTGTTGAAGAAAGGTTAGAATTATGGAATGACTTGTATAGCATTAGCAATAATCATCTTATGCCTTGGCTGGGGGGGGGGGGGGGGGGGGGGGGGTTTTAATGCAATACTGGGAGAGGAAGAAAAAATAGGGTGTGTTCCTATGTACCCTTAAGAATATGAAGATTTTGCACTATGTATTAACTCATGTGAACTAGTAGATATACACTTCACTGGAAGCCCATTCACTTGGTGGAATGGGAGGGATGATGAAGAGTGCATTTTCAAGAGATTAGACAGGGTGGTCACTAATCAAGCTTTGCAAGATTTGGTTGGCAACATGGAGATTCAGCACCTAGCAAGGACTGACTTTGGTCATGCCCCTTTACTAGTGACTTGTGGAGGAACTGTTCATACCTATCCAAAACCTTTCAGGTTTTTGAAATTCTGGACAGAAAAAGCTGAGTTTAAATAAGTAGTGAAGGAGATCTGGAAGGAGGAATATTCTGAGGTTGTTTTCATTCAATGGAAGTTGAAGCAAAAGAGGAACAAATTGGCACTTTCAAAGTGGAGCAGGGAAGTTTTGGAGATATTTTCAAGCAAAGGAGTTCTGGAGGCAAAAGGCTAGCATTTAATGGTATACTGAAGAGTTCAAGAATACTAAATTCTTTCACTGTTTAGTGAAGGGAAGGGGGAAGAGATTAACCTTAAAGAGAATGCTGAAATCTGATGGGCTCTCGGCAGAAGGAGAACATGAAATTGCTACTAGGGCAATAAACTTTTTCCAAAACAGTTCACAGAAGAGGGGGCCACTAATAATTTATCTCTATTACAACATATTTATACTTAGGTGTCAGATGAAGATAATATCATATTAAATGTCATTCCTAGGGAAGAAGAGATCAAAAGAGTAGTTTTTGAATTTAATGGGGATAGTGTTTGTGGACCTGATGGCTTCACTGGGCATTTCTACTAAGTGTATTGGGATATTGTTGGGACCGCCATTGTAAATATTGTTCAGGACTTTTTTCAGGGTAACTCATTACCTAAATCAATTACTCACACTATTTTGGTCTTATTGCCTTAAAAGGATCTCTTCCAAACCTTTTCTAACTTAAGGCCAATTAGTCTACGTAATTTCATTAATAAGGTGATCTCCAGAACACTGCATGACAGGATAGAAGGTATATTTGCTAGGTTGATTTATCAAAATTAGTATGGGTTTGTGAAAGGGAGAAATATCTCGAAAAATGTGTTGATGTCACAAGAGACAATTTATGATATTGGTAAAAGAGGGAGCCAGCTAATGCAGTCATTAACTTGGATATGGCTAAGGCATATGATAGGGTGAATTGGAGTTTTTTGGTGGAGGTGCTGTCAAAGATGAGTTTCAATAATGTTGTGGTGGATATGATTTGGAGACTAATTGCCAACAACGGGTAATTCATCCTCATCAATGGATAGGCCCAAGGTTTCTTTCATTCTAAAAGAGGGGTGAAGCAGGGAGACCTTTAATCTCCTGCATTATTTATTATTGCTGCTGAAGTACTCACCTTGGCTCTAAACCAGTTGTTCTTTAAAGAGGATTATGTTAACTATGGGTTGCCTAAGTGGAGTGATAAGTTGAATCACCTTGCTTATGTAGATGATACTATTATTTTTATAACAATCGAAAGGAAGTCATTATTGCAAATAATGAAAGTACTGAAGGAATATGAAGAGCAATCAAGCTAGAAGATTAACAAAGATAAAAGTTTGTTTATATATGTTTTAAAAAGCAGCTCATACTCATGTGATCTGGTTGAGGATGTTACTAGTTTAAAAAGAGGATGCTTCCATTTGATGTATCTAGGATGCCCTATTGATGAGGGAAAAACTCATTTTACTGAGTTGATGAGGAAAATACGGAATAAATTGTTGATGTGGAAACGTAAGCTACTCTCTTTTGGTGGCAAGGAAATGTTGATAAACAATGTACTACAAAGTATCCCCATTTACTTGCTACCAATACTCACACCTCCTAAGTGTGTGATTAAAGATATTCATAGGTGTTTTGAAAAGTTACCTTGGAATTCCAAAGATGTTGGCAAAGCAAAACATTGGGTGGCTTGGGATGATATATGTTTACCCAAAGGTGAAGGAGGTCCTGATTTTAGATCACTATGGGATATGTCCAAAGCTTTATTTGCAAAACTATGGTGGAATTTCAGGACAAAGAATTCTCTATGGTCCAATTTCATGTGGAAAAAATATTGTAAAAGGAAAAGACCTCAAGTTGTCGAATGGAGGGGAGGCTCACAAGTTTGGAAGATGACGTTAATGGCCAGGAACTGGTTAGATCAGGAAATTTAGTGGGAACCTAGAGGGGGTCATGCTAGCTTATGGTATGATAATTGGACATAACTAGGTGCTTTACACTATATTTTACCTATAAGTCATGTCCCTAACATCAACATGGAAGAGGTTAGTCACATCAGAAGTGAGGGAAGGTGGAATGTAGATATGATGACTGATATATTCAATGAGGAAGTCTCTTCTCACATTGAGTCTATGATGGGAGATTATCAAATGTCAGAAGAGAAAGATAAGCCTTAGTGGATTCCTAATAGTAAGGGGAGGTTCACTGTTGGAAGTGCATGGGACATCATCAGAAGTAGGAAGGAACCTTTTAGAGGCATACTGCTCATTTGGGAAAAGTGAATTCCCTTGAAGATGACTTTCTTATTATGGAGAATATGACTTAAGATAATTCCTATAGGAGAAGTTTTAATAAGATATAGGATTACAGACTATGTGGAATGTTGTTGATGTGCTACTGAGACTCAAGAATCATTCAATCACTTATTTATAACCTAACCTCATTCTAATTATCTATGGAAGACACATTTGTTGGGGCTGCTGGAATACATGGCCCTTTTATTCAGCTCAGGTAAACTATTTATAAGTGGTGGGAAGAAGATACTGGAGCAAAACTGATACCACTATACATGGCAATTCTAGTATTCATCATTTGGCAAATATGGAAAAAGAGGAATGTGATTAAACATGGAGGAAGAATGACCAAAATCAATGGAGGTAGAGATTAACCGAAATATATTTATGATGGCCAAAAATAGATATCCTTGTTTAGAAGGAATGCCTCATAATTGGCTAGCAATAGTACAATTCCTGGAAAATTACACTCCAGTGATCATCAGCAAAACAGTAAGATGGATGCAACCTAGGGTGGGACGCTACAAGTGTAATACTGATGAGTCTAGCAAGGTCGATGCTGAAATCAGTTCGAAGGCTTATTGTATCAGAATTGCACAGGGTGAATTTGTATATGCTAAGGCTAAAAGCTTTACTTTATGCTCTGCTGTGGAGGCTGAAGTAAAAGTATTTAAGTGCGGATTAATGCATTGTCTGAGGCACAACTATGCACCTTTGGTTATGGAAATCGATTCCATACTAATACCGATGAAGTGTGGGAAGTTTCTTGGAATATATCAGTTGATATTGCGGGTATGAAATCAACACGACTAAATAGAGAAGTCTCAATAGTCTATACATTCAGAGAAGGAAATCAGCTAGCAAATTTTTTCATTAACTTGATTGCTAATTTTGCAGGTATAAAATCTGTAAAATAAAATCAAATACAGGAGTTGCCAACACAAGCTAGAATAATACTACAAATGGACAAAAATGGGGTGCCAAGCATCAGAATTAAGGAAACGCCAAAACAACAACCATCAGTCTGGAATGACACATCAGGATCAAAATAATTGATATAACTAAAAGCATGAAAACAAATAACAGTGGGGATTCTTAAACCTATTGTAAAGTTTTTGGAGCAAAGAAACAAAACCTTGTATGAAGTTTGTAAGGATCTTCCTTGGTTTGAGGCAGTGGTATCTGCTACTTGAAGCTCAGCCTGCACAAATTAGGACAATGTTCTATATAAACTTTAGTAAAGGTCGATCTAAGTGTACAATTTGTAAGATTGGTCTTATCTCAAGGAGCAATGGTCGAAGAAGTTGGTGGAGCTGAAGAAGTCTTCATTGATGTTGAGTCCATGGAGTTCGTGAGAGTTTTGAATACTTCTGAGGATTTCTCTCAAGCCCGGCAACGTTACAACACCACATCGACTCGATGACGATCAGCCGGAGCTGTGAAAGCTGCCTCAGGCCAGTCGAGGAGCTCGAATCGATCTGCGATTTAGGGTTACGGTATCTTCATCTCTAGAGATTGAAAGATGCATAGTCTAGTTTACTTTTTTGTTTGTGTTCGTTTCATTTTGTTCTTTTTTTGGCTTAGGTCTATTGAACCTAAGTGGATGATACCTTGTTGTTTTATTAATAAATGGGTTGACACCCATATTTAAACCCAAAAAAAAGCACGGGAGGGCATAAATCATCGAAAATCAAATTACTAAATTAGATTAGGATTAATTGTATTGAAGTTTGATTTACTTTTAAGCATATGCTTGAATTGTTTATTATATATACATGGCTTACGTTAGTAAGTGTTTTAATGTATTAATTGATATATGAGGCCAAATTCAAAATGTCAGAGCTTGAGTCTGGAGATCTAATAACTACATATGATTTCTTTAAAAGTTAACATATTAAATATTGGAAAAATTATGAATATATTTTGTCAATATATTTTATTTCTTCAATATGAAATGACACGATTTCCGTACTAGAATTTATTAAATTCTTTGATCGATTTATGCGGACCAAACTTTGTGAATTCAATATTTAATATGTAATACTCAAAAAAATTCTAAGCTAAGGCCCGAACCCTTCCTTATTTGCATGTCAAAATCATATCGGGTGATTCTTAAATTGCTCATATGTGTAAAGGTCATTTCTTTGGTGTTCGAATGAATTTGGATATGACTTAAAGTCACAAGAACCCCCTAGCATAAAGTTGTGTTGGAAGCTTCATTATTGATTAAGTTTTGACATAAGATTCTACTTAGGTCAATTTCAAATTATCATATCTCCCAGGACATAATAAATTAGGTGGCCCATGACCTTTCAAACTGAAGGTATTTGAGGCCTCTTTCCAACGCCACCAAGTTTGCCTTATTTCGAGTTTGGAGTAAAAAGTTATGGTCATTTTACCAGAAACTGTCATATCAAAGTTTTCTGAGCTTGTGAACGACGGATCCAACCTACGAGCCCCTAGTTGAACGATGACTCGTACTATCAAGTCATCAGAAAAGTACTAGGAGTCAAATTTTGGGACCCAATTCCTACGAATCCATTCTACGGGCCATAAGAACTACTACGGGCCCTCGTTTGGACCCGTAAATGGACTTTTGAGCCTTAAAAATTCAATATAAATTCCACGTATGGGATCTACGGCCGTAGAACAAACGACGAACCGTAGATGGACCCACAGAAGGTTTTTTGTTAGTTTTAAGAAGAGTAGTTTAGTCTTTTCCCATCCCTTCTAAGCCTAAACTCCGACCCTTTTTCACCAGTTAAGGGTCTTAACATTGTTAAAACATTCTTTAACATTTCAAAGACTTAGAGCAAGGATTAAAGAGGAGAAAAGCTAGGGTTTTCAAGTGTTTTTCAAATTTCATCGATTTCAGCAAGAATTTTGCTCTTTTCAAGTATGTAAGGTTATATTAGTGTAGGACTAGTTCATCCTCATGACCTACATCTACCGTCAAATCAGTAAAAGAGTAATCTAGGATTCCATCCCTAGATTTGAGTATTCTTGAGATGAGTTGTTTTTGAGGTCTTGAGTTCCTAATTCTTTTTAATATTATATTCCTTATTATTGAATTGTTGCATGTTATGCATTAAGATTCTTGAGCTGATTTGCTCATGTCTATATTTCAGCATGAACCCTATGAATTGAGTATTCTTGAGATGAGTAGTATCGTTCAATTTTTAAGTTCTTGAATTCTGAGTATTGAGTTTTTTATATTGTTATTGAGATCCTTGAATCAATTCGTTCATATCTATATTTCAGCATGAACCCTATTTTGAGTTATAAATTTTGAGAATCTTTTAAAACAACATTTGTGTTTTAAACTGAGTTTTTGAGAAAGGAAAGAGGAGGTTGTGAAAGAGTATAAGGGAACTAAGTATTTCCCAAATGTTTCATTTTTTTATGAAGAAAGAGAGCACATTATATAGAGAAAAGAGAAACTTTGATTTCTGAACGAGTTTGTGAGTTCAAAGATATTTCAGAGCAATTACCTCTTTTAAGAGGATAGTTTGAGCAATTATCTCAAACCAGAGAAAGAGTATGTTTTACACATTTGAGCATGAGTATACATTATTGTGAATAGTATTGAGCACCTTAAGGGGATGAGTTAGACAACTCAAAATCCTCATAAATCATGTATGCCAACATGGGTAAAGGATCATACTTTTTAGATGAATCTTTATTGCTTAGTGGATCCATTAGCTCAAAGTGATGGTTGTTGATTAGAGAATCTCCCAAATAAGAGTAAAGAGTATTTTATTGTATTTTTATATACATCCTTTTGAGTTAAAATCTTTCATTTATGAAACTTTAAATATTGTCATATCTTGTTATTTCTTTTTCTTGAGTTGAGTTAAGGTAAGTATTCTTCCAGCCTTATCAGTTCAGTTAATTACCCGTTCAGCTATATTACATACTCGTACATTCAATGTATTGATGTCGTTCGACCTGCATCTTTTTATGATGCAGATACATGTGTTCAGGATCATCAATAGGCGCTTTGTCGAGATCACTTTGGACTTCAGATAGTCTGGGTAAGCCTCCTTGCCTTCCAGAGGACTTCACACTTATTTTCTAGTCAGTGGTCTTCAGATGTCGTGGGTCTTGTCCTGACATCCATCTTGAATAATAGAAGCTTCATAGATAGAGAGATTTGAGGATTCTCTCAGTATTTACTTTTCCTTGAGATGTTTTGCAAACTACCATATCTATATTATTGAGTATTTATTTTACAAACAGTTTGAGTTAAGTACTTGTTTTGAGTTTTAATGTTCTAAATTCTATTTCTAAGCCTATTATGACTTGAGTAAGTCTTCCGCTAAGTAGCCAATCATGCCAAAGGTTCACTTGGGGACTAGAAATGATTCTCAAGTGTCGGTCATGTCCAGGGTGTAGGCTCGAGGTGTGACATAATATCTATTCTCAATTAGTGACTATCAAACTTTTAAAATACCAAAGTGATGAATACCGAATACACACCCCTAATAACTACCATCAATTTTGGGTTGAAGTTTTGACTCATTTAATAAAATATGTTTATTGTCTTTTACGTGATAGGCGTTTAGCCATAAAAATTGGGATTTAGAGTTCAAAGTAAGATTTTGATTGAAACTAACGTTTTAATGTTAAACATTTTTCAGTAGGAAACAAAATTAGGAATAAACACGCTATTAATTTACGTGGATAAATTCTTTGTCGTGTTTTGAATTCCTTGTGCATTATTAAAAAAAAAACATATTAGTCCAAAGATTAAAGTTGAAAAACTAATCCAACTCGCATTGTATATCACCAAAATTAAGACACACTTACAACGAATGCCTATAAAAGTAAAAATTGCGCAAACTTTTTGAAATTTAGTAATAAAAACATACTTATTAATCAGAAAATGTAAGCAATTACTACTATTTTGTGAACAGTAAATTGAACCTGTTAAATTTTTTTAATTTGGCATTGAACTCATAAGATCTTTAAATTTATGAATAATATCTATTATTTCTTACTATTTTCATTAGCTTTTACATGTGAATTTATGTTTGGGAAAATTGTATTTAATAGCAAACTATATATTAATTCAAATTAAATGCTATAACCACAGTTTGATTTAATTGTAACTCGTAGCTAGGGGTGTACATGGCCGGGTTGGTTCGGGTTTTTCAAATATCAAACCAAACCATTTATGTCGGATTTTTAAATTTATAAACCAAACCAAACCAATAAAACTCGGGTTTTTCAACCTCGGGTTTTTCGGTTTTTCGGGTTTTTCGGTTTTTCGGGTTGTTTCGGGTTTTTCCAGTAAAATATTCATACAAACATATAATTTACTTGTACTTCAAATATTTCTTTAGTCCTACCAAAATACATCTATCTAAGATGTTTCTTAAAAATATAATATAATATGATATGATTAATGACACTAAAATATCCAACAAAAATAATAATAATAATGAAATCGCGTAAAACAAATAGTGCAAATTAACAAGTCATAATGAAAATGATCATAATTTAAAAGTACTAAATCATGCTAAAATTAAGTTTAATAAGTATTAGTTACATGACTAAATATTAAAGGAAATTAAAATTAGATTATGTATTTTAATTGTCTAAACCAATGTAAAACTAAAGAACAAATATTCAATATTATTGTCATTCCTAGTGTTGAATTGATTTTCTTTTTGCATTAGTATTAATTTTATTTTGATTTAAGCTTTATTATAATTACCAACATCTGTGGACTATAATCTTTATTGGCTCATTCATAATTCTAAGTTTCAAACTTGAAATAATATATTAAAAGATAAAAACTATGAAAAAATATAAGAAATATTTAAAAATTATATCAAAGTAAATATTTTTATGTATAAAATAAAATTTTAAAATTATATATATAATGTCGGGTTGGTTTGGTCTCGGGTTGGTTTTTTTAGTTAAAACCAAACCAACCCAAATAGAGTCAGGTTTTTTTTTTCAAAACCAAACCAAGTCAAACCAAACCACTAGTCGGGTTTTTTTTCGGGTTGACTCAGTTTGCGGTTTGGTTTGGTTTTCGGTTCAGTTTTGTACACCCCTACCCGTAGCAAACTGTTGTCATTCGCCTCTCTCTCTGAAATTCTCGATCACCACTCTCCCTCTCTCGCTCGTCAGTCTCTCCCTCGCCTGTTTCACTTTATACAAACACAAATGTATAAATTGTGTTTCTGTTTGTATAAAGCGAGAGAAAATTGTATATACGCATGCAAATACATATATCTTCGTCTTATACACTTATAATTATACAATACAAATCTTTCCCTGCCCAGTTCTTTTTTGCCTTTCTCTCTTTCTCGCTTTATACAAACACCGATTATACAAAATACAATGTATAATTTGTGTTTGTATAAAGCGAGAGAAAGAGAGTGATTTGATATACAAAATTTGATTTCGATTCAATTGTATACAAATTCAAATTTTATGCAGATATACAAACGCATAAAATTGAATTGAGAGGCTGCCAGCGATTTATACAAACGAGAGGCTGCCAGCGATTTATATGAAAGAGATGGTGCCATCGATTTTATACAAATCTAATGCCCCAAGCGATTTATACAATCTAATGATCCATAGCAAACATAAAGTTTGCTATGGAGCACAATTATGCAAACTATAGCTATAGCATACAAATATGATTTTTATGTTTGTTAAATGTGAAAGTTGATCGTTTTGTTTTGCGTAGAAAATAATGAATTTAGATAAATTGAGGTTCGGAGTACTACATCCGCCTCTAAAATTGTTGTCTTTCAAGTCAATGGAAAGACGACAAATGATCAATATTTGAAGTTTAATGTTTTTCTTTTGAAGTAACAAAGTTGATATATAATAATAATTGTATTTACAATTAAATTTTAGTGATTTTTTCAATACATATGCAAAGTTTTTTTAAAAAAAACTTAAGTCATCTATCGTCCCTTAAAGTTGTCTGCATAATTCACTTAAACACCTGAACCTAGACTTGTACCTATTGAACACATATTTCCCTTTGAATTTGAATCATTTAAACATATTTTCAACAATAAGCTAAAAGTATATATAAAGTGTGTGAAATACACTCGCAATGACATGACAATTTGACGAATTACATAATGACAACTATTATTTAGTTTACAGTGAAAAGTGCTTGGGATCTGATGAGACAGAGGAAGGAAATTCAGCAAGACATCGTGCTTATTTGCGAAAAGGGCATTCCTTTCAGAGTTTCTTTCTTAATTTGGAGAATGTGGTTTCAGAGAATCCCCATTGGTGAGATTCTGATTAGGTTTAACATAACAAACACATTTAATTGTGTATGTTGTAATAACTCTACACCGAAAACATTTGATCACCTATTTGTGTCCTGTCCAGATGCAAAGTATTTATGGCAAACATTTTCAGGAGCTGCTGAAATTCAAGGACCTTTCATTCAAATAAAGCAGGCTATCTATCAATGGTGGGGGGAGAATGAAACCCCAAGCTAAAACCATTGTTTAGATCAGTTCATATATTCATTATATGGCAGAATTGGAAAAGAGGGAATAGAATCAAGCATGGAGGAAATATGTCTAGACAGGCAATGGTAAGAGAGGTCAACAGGAATAACTACCTAATGGCCACAACTAGATATCCTTGGCTATCCAACATGCCTACTCAGTGGCCCCTAATTGTCAAATTCTTGGAAAATTACAATCTTATCCTATCTTGTAAAGTGGTGAAATGGATTTGTCCTCCTGAAGATCATTTTAAATACAACATTGATGGATCTTGTAGAGATCAACTACACCTCAGTTCAAAGGCATTTAGTGTGAGAAATAGCAATGGAGAATTGGTCTATGCAGAGACAGAAAGTGTGGAGTTATGCAATATTTTAGAAGCAAAGGTGGAAGCCTTCAAAGAAGGATTGCAATATTGTGTTAATAATAACCTCACGCCTCTAATCATGGAGACAAACTCTCTTATTCTGAAGAAAATCATTGATGAAATATGGGAAATACCATGGAGCATATCAGTGGACATAAGATGCATCAAGAAGATGTTGAAGGATAAGGATGTGGTGGTGATTCATATCTTTAGAGAGGGGAACTGTGTAGCAGATTGTTTAACTAACCATGTTTTTAGTTTTGCAGGAACAACAAGGATCCAACTCTTATCTAACACAGAACTACCAGCACAAGCAGGAAAATTGTTACATATAGATAAGCAGCGTATTTCTAATATCAGAATCAGAAAATGTCAAAACGAAAACTTCAACAATCAATGAAGCACAGAAGAGTGTATGAGAACAAGTGACTAGTTCATACAAAACATGCTTGAATATAATTGTTGCAACTCATAGCTACGGAAAAATGTAAGTCGAATATTCGTTTTAAAGATCAAAATGGAGAGGTTACCTGGTATACCCAAAATTTGAGGCAGTGGTATCAATTCTTCGGAGCTCAACCTGCACAAATTGGGGGTTTATCAATTACATCTCTCAAAATTGATCGAGCCAAAGGTGTGCTTCAGTTTTGGAGATTACCTTGATTGGATATGTCGAAAGAAGGATATGAGCTGAAGAAGTCTTCATAGGGTTGGATTCATGGCATTCGTGAGAATTTTTGAATGCCCGAGTGGATACCGCCCAAGCTCATGACTTTTTTATCGCCCTTTTATCAAAGAAAAACCATTAGAGAAGCCTGACGCCGGTCGGAGAGAAAGCGGGTCAACTGGTACTAGCAGTGAAGGAGAAGACTTTCCATTTCCAATATACTTTGTCAATACAGGATGTGGTATTATGTATTTGGGCTTGGGTCACTATTGGACCAAAGCCATCAGATTTATTCGTTCTTATTTTGAATAAATGGGCTTGCCCCACACTTTAATTTTTATTTTTTAAAAAAAGTAAGCAAAAAGGAACCATTTTTAAGTTGTTTTTTTTAAAATAAAAATAAAACTTTAACTTAAATTTCTTGCTGATACGCCAAATAGGTAATTAAAAAAATTGTAACTTACTTCTTCGTTCCATTTTTGGTACGAGAAACATGAATTACGTCAGAAAATTCATAAGTTTCTATCGACATTGTCAGAAAAAATGAAGTTACTTCGGATTTCTTTATCAGTTTCATAACTGATTTTTTTATTGACGAACAACCTTACATTCACATAAATATATATATCAATTTAAAACTCACACTACACATTCACAACAATCAAAACACTTTGATAAAAATATGGTGTCTAAGTAAAATATCCAGACAATGTTAAAGGGTCGTAGATGACTTAAGCTAAAAAAAGAAAAAAATTGTGAGATATCGATCTCAGATCATCTATATAGATGACCATTATTCAAATCAACTAAGCCATCTTAAAGGACAATTAATGCATTCTTTGTCCAATTTATACAAAAAAAAATAAAACATAAAAAAAAGAAGGAAAAATTAGCAAGTAAGTCATAATACCTAACATAATTAGTCAAAACAACAACACTTTAATATATTTATTTAAAATGTCAGAATGGCAATAACTTTAGAAAATAATATGTATTCAGATTTTATTATTTAAAATTTAATTTTATTTATGAATACAGTCCTATATTGGACCAAATTCTAAACCAATAACCATTTAAAACGGAAAAAAAATAATAAACCAATACCCATTAACCCTCCTTCTTCACCTTTCACGTTTGTACCCCCACCTTTCACGTTTCCAAATTCTCTTTCTTCAAGGTGCTCACAAATTGTTCATCAAAATATATTTTTTAATTCAAGAAATTTTCTCGATTGTTAAACGAAATCTCTTTATTAATTCAAGAGATTTCACAATTGGCAAGGTAATTTCCATTATTTAGTTAGATTTATTTTTATTTGTTGTTTAAAATTACCGATTATGGTGTATATTCCGGATTCTATATATTACGGATTTCCAATCAAATTTTTTATTTTTATGTGATTTTGTTTAGATATTCATCAAATATTTATGTATTTCAGATTTTTATTCTTTTTTTCAATTTTTTTTTTGTGATTTTCTTTTAATTTTTTAGATTTTGTAGAATCTAGAAATTCATTTATATGTTTATTTTGTTTGATATTTAATACATATATTTTGATAATATCAAAATTTTCTTTTAGGGTTTTAGATTTTGGGGAAAACATTTGATTGTCTACAATGACAGAATCAATCAGAAATTTATTGGTGATCATTTTTTCGTTTGAAATACAAAATCATACTGAAATACAACATGATATTTGAAATACAAACTTAGTAAGACATATTTTGTATTTTATTTGGCTAAAGCAATATAATTTTTATGAATACATAATATATAAAATTGAGACGAATATACCACAAGAAGGGGAATACAAAATTATTGGTATTCATTCTGCGTTTGATATACAAAATGATATTGAAATACAACTTCATATTTGAAATAAAAATTGAGCCAGAAAATATTTTCTGCAAATTTAAAGTGAAATAATAATATAACAAAACTGGATATTGAAATATAAATACAATTTATTTTGAATACAACTTATTCTATGTATTATGTATTCATCGCAACTGTATTTTTCATTATCATTTTGATTTACAACTAATTTGTATTTATATTTTGGTATATACTTCACAACTGCCTTTATTTTTGTACTTGAACTAGAATGCCAAAGAGTTGTATTCATCATAAATCAATACCAACAATTTTTGTATTTTAAATTAGTTATACATATCATTAGGTATTCAATTACATTTCGGATGAACACATATTCAAAGAAGTTCAAACATTTAAATATCCAAAACAAAGGGCATTAGAAATTTTCCAACACTTCCACTCATATAAGATATAAAATACAAACTACTATTTTCAAAAAAAAAAATTGAAATTCTTAAGAACAAAGGAAAAAAACGCTAGAAAGAAAAACGGCAACATATGCTCTTTCAAAAACGTAATTGATGTTAAATTTTTTTAAAAAATTACCTTTGTTGAAATTTTATGTTCCATTATTTTCTCTATTATGTTATTAATTATTTGTATTCTTTCAAATTAATCAAAACAAAATAAATACATAACTTAGCCCTTAACAAACTAAAATATTGACATTTTAAATAAATAGTGAAACTATTACTAAGGAGTCCCATTAAAAGCTAAAATATTATTGTTTTGAAAATTTTCCCAAAAAAAAAAAAAGGACAATTGGCGCATTCTTCCTGCCCATTTTATACAACAAAAAAATATATACCACCTCTCGTATTTTGTTGTGAATGAAAATTTATACAACCAAATATGACAATTGACCACCATTTTGAGACTCCAAATTTTAGAACAAATTGATTATTCATCTATTGTAAACTATTATAATAAAGCTTAATCAATTGCATAAATAGTGATAAGTGGCGATAAATAAATTGTATATATTGGTTAATACTTCCTCCGTCCCATTTCAAATATTATTATTTCTATTTTAGTTTGTTAAAAGAATGTTATATTCATAATAAAAATAATTTAATTTTAAATTTTTTATTTCATCGTAAAAAGATAATTTATTATCATAATATAAATATCTAAAATTTGTTTTGAACTACAAAATTTTAATTATTATTTTTAAAATTTTGTGTAAAGTCACACAAAATTATATTAATTGAAACGGTGGGAGAAGTTTTTTTTTTACGCTTTTAGGTTATTAATACCTTTCTCAAATAAAAATTGTAATATTTTGTTCTACATATTTTAGGTTATTTATTAAAATTTATTTGTAAAATAATTGAAAGTTTTACTTTTGCTTATTTTCTTAGTAATAAAATTATAAAATTGAATATAAATGAGAATACACTCTGTAAATTCATAAGACTTACGTCCCATGTCTCGGGGCTTACCTCTCACCCCGTACTGCATAAAACGTCTCGCCTCACGCCCCCACCTTTTAATACACTGGTTGCAACCAAAACTTGAGCAAACTAATCATAGTAACTAGGTGTAGGTGGCCTAATCCAGTCAAATGGGACAAGCCAAGTTTCCATGTCCAAGTCCTAGCTGAATAGACTGGGGAGATAATTGGTGATTTATGGTAATTTTATCATGCAGTAGGTAATGTAGGCATCTGTTTGAAAAGCAAAAAGTGATGCTTCATCCTTTGCATACAAAACCATTAAAAATTCTTAGACAATGAGTTAGTAAGCTTTTGCCTGTGACAGCAAGGTATACAATTTCGAAATCAGTTGAACTTGGTACTGTTCGGAAAATATTACGATACTGCTGATCATCCAAGGCATGAGGGTGGAGAAGCTGCAGATAAAGGAATATTTCCTTCGTACTTCACAAGATAACTACTGATTTAATTCTTGACTGAATCAATACCCACTTAGCTGACGTTCTGCAGAAAATCCGCCCATCACTCCCCAAACAACACCATTTGACGAACCTGAGACACCTTGGCTTCCAAAGTGACCAAGTTGAGATGATAATTTCTTGGACATTGTTATGATTGAGGAAACCATCGCCATAACACATACTGTTTAAGTCTAACAAGTAATGCAAATATCCCGTAGCATGGAATATGCAAAAAAGCCACCAATAAATACCTGGCCCAGAATCAACAGAAAAATTAGTTAACCAAGAAATAAGTTTGCCTGTATGACAGATATTACAGACTAGCAAGAACAAGAAACGTAAAGTTTGGCACTTCAATTTTCAAAGGAAATGAGAAGTGTTCAATACGATATTTAGAAACGAGAAGCCATGAACGTGGCTATTATAAAGCCTAAGAAACCAAATGTTACAATGTAATTTGATCACATACGTGTACCATGATAAATAATATATTCTAAATGAACACATACCACACAGGAGCATATGTTAATGATAAGTCAAGAAAGGGGTACGGCCACCTGAAATAAACAAAAATTAAAGGGGAAACCCACAGTTAGAGGAATGAGATGTATTCATTAAATCATAAACAAACAGAGATGAATCTTTACCAAATTGATTCACAGGCATGAACAATCCACTGAAAGATGACATAAACACCAGTCCATATGACAAAGTAACACATCCGGAACCACGGGAACCACTGGAAGAACAACTTGAAAGTTTAATAAACAATATCCTAAATGATATTTTCACAAGAACCTGGAGAAGTAAAATAACACTAGCATTTACCAAGGAATTTAGAGCTGCATCACCAAGGAGCAGGACAGCGTTTAGCGAATGCGTAACAACAGTGAACTGGAATGAAAGAGAAATATTGTTTAACTTCATAAAGGAGCAAAAGATCCGAGAGAGACAAACAGATTTAGAATGATATCTTTGTACTCACTACTCATTTCATATTTGGGAAGAAACCAAATCTTTGACATACTTTTCTGAATTTGTTAATGCAACTTCAATGATTTTCAAGGATTTAAATTGAAAATAGCTCAAATTCAAACCAAGAAGTAATGGTTTTCCTATCAAACTATTTTTTTGACTACTACTACCAATAATCCAATATGTTGAAACTGTCATAATTGATATAATATGCAAGTAATTAACTTAGTTTCAGCCTCTTTTCAAATAAAAGACCTAAGGTACCTATAACAATATGGGGGAAGATGGAGAAGAAGGAGCTCATCACTTATAACTCGACAAGGTTTGAAGATACACCGTCCTAAACCTTAATTCCACCAATTATACTAGATGGAAGGAATGTGTTTAAGAATCTAGTGAGATGGGGATCCCAATGACACCAATGGCATAGAGGAATTTGCGTCAAGTAGATTAAAAGGCAGTCAGGTATCCTTGTATGCCTGGATAATATATTTATCAACAAGCTCCGTGAAGACAATCCCAGAAAATAATGGAAAATAATGTACATGATGAATAACCAAATCATTATTCTTTGTGTTTCTCAGCTCTTAATCCATATAAAGGAGTGAATAAGATTTAGTATACAAGACCGGACAGAGAAAATCAGAGAAAAGATAACCATTTAGCTCTGTGTGCTCTAGAAATAGTAGACCAGAGAAGACTGGATAAGATACCAAGGCGTCTCCTTCTGACCCAACAACATGAAAAAGAAAGAGGGCTAGAGAGAAAGGAGCAGTTTTGCATATTGAATTGCTTCATCTTTTCTCTTGGAAATTTAGAAAGGATTGTATCATAAGACCAATTCAGTCATCCAAACAAGTTCTAAAACATTCATGACCAGAAAGTCATCACCTGAATAATTGGATGCACTGGCATAAACGGCCATATTAGAAAGAAAAAGGTGGTTCGTGAACGAAAATCGTACGAGTGATTCTTTAAGCAAAAGTTTGACATATAGGAGGCTGTTACTGCAAACTCATGGCTATGTGTCTAAAATAAAGCCAAATATCTCAAATCAAGTTTTGGAATCTTAGCAGCTGATATTAAGCACCCAAGAGAAAAAAAAGCGGAACCAGACAGATCCTTAGGAATATTAGATACTTACACTGTTAAAATCGTAGTTTTTGAGTGTAAGAAATGGGAAGATCACAAACCAGTAAACAGAGTCAGTGAGCATCACCGCTCCAGCAGCCATCTGTAGGGAAAAAAGGGGCAAAGAAATGTTTAGAACTACACAATCTACATGAAACTTCCAGGAACTTAACTTCTAACAAAAAAGAACTTTGTAACAGTAAGTGCAGAGATTCTCTTTAGGAAAACTATATATGTTAATGACTAGAGGTGGACTGATAATATTTCACAAGCATTAACCAGTGGGAGGATGTTCTTAGGTAGAATAAAACTACAGCAGTTTCTATGTTCTACCTATTAGAAACCTGGTTTGGGTCCCCTAAGAAGGATGTCGTACCTGGAAAAGAATCTGGAAGAGGTAGCCACATCGTCCAGCAATTTCAGGAATAAGAAGCATTCTCTTGTAACCCACATTGTTCACTAACTTGACGCCATTCAAATAATCTGTGCATGTAAGGGACTGGAGTAATCGTTGCTCCACATCCATCTGCATTTTGCTGACATCGCTGTTTGTTTTGTTATACCGGTAACAACCATAGATGGAAAGTCCTGATCCAATCTACAGATAGTTACAGAAGTATGATGTTAGGGAGAATATATTTCATTAGCAGCATCATGCAAGCCAAAGTGAAGGATGTCTTTGTAGCATGCAATTACATGCACATATATTTAAGAGGTCAAAAACATCAAGTATGTACTAATACAGTAAGTAAATGATATAAATTCAAGGAAGTAAACCGTAACTAACATACATACCCAGAAATAGATGGCGGTCAAAGCAAATGTCCACCTGCAGAAATCAGAACATCGTGAGAGGCACTCCATTTTATAGCACATTCTATTTCTTTCCCTAGTTAAAGCAATAAAGCTTATACATTCTGTGCATATAAGATGCAAAAATTGCAAGTCATAATAGAATACCTTCAAACAAAAACAAACACTCTCAACCTTACTTATATTATATAAAAAAGAACACTATCATACACGGTCCTGAAAATTGAACCTATATAGTGCTACCTACTTACAAGCGTTGTCTGGAATACTTACTGAGTATAATAGTAAAATATGTCACCTCCATGAACAATAAAATCAGAGACAATCACCAGTGTGAGTAAAGCAAGTGCAAAAACTCGGAAAACCGCCAAATAAATTGGGTTTATTATTTCCACACATGGTTTCCAAGCTTTGTCAAAATACAAAAGCCATGACCGTTTCTGACAATCCTCCCTTCTATCAGATTCTGGAATGACATTAACTGATCGTTCATACTTCCATAGAATGATCACAGCTATAACCGTCGGTGTCAAGACCCATATTGCACAAAGCAAGAACCTCCAGTTCAACCAATAACTCAGATCAGTAGTATCAGCATTTGTCTGGAGCTGCATCCTGCTGGAGACACGTGGTACTAAGCTTTTGCTGCATATTAGCTAAATATTTACGAATATCACAGCAACACAGAAATCATAGTGTTATACTGTTAAAAGGTTTTACGTAGTTTTACAATGATTTTAATGGTATATCCCAACAGGATGTCAATTAGTAGTAAAGCATGTGCTCTGTTACCTCTCTTCATTCAAAATAGCAGAAAAAATGTTTCCCTAATTTCCTTTTTGACAAAAATTATTTTGTACTTTTGAGTTTAGAAAGACTACAGACTTTCAACTGTGGCAATCTCAATGTTCAAATTACAAAATGACTTATATCGCAGGCAAGATCATGTAGATTTTTGTTAGGTAGTAGATATATCTCCCTACATCTCCGAGGGGACATTACAGGTAATAATTTCATATCATTGCTGCATCTGGAACTTAATTCCGTTATATACAGATGATTACCATATATCAGTTCACCTTATCAATAAAGTTAACGCACTACAGTCACAGGTGAATTTATAGGCAAAAATACGGGGCACATGAACCGTGGTCTTTATGTATATTTCTAAAATTAGTATAGTATTATCAGCTGGCACCCATGCTACCAGAACATTAATAGTGCACTTGGTTGAAAGTTGAGTTCCGTACCTGTAGGACTAGGAATCAATTCCCACTAATTACACTTTTTCCTTCTTTCTCTTTTAGTGGTGCACTCATGTTTTAGAAATCCTAATTTCGCCTCTGACTACAATAGTAACACACAGAGCCGATCATTTACCATATCAAGTAGAAACACATATATACATTAGCAGTTAAGTGTAGCTCTGCTATACACAGATAATTACTATATGTGATTTCACCTAATCAATAAAGTTACCTCGTTCAGTAGACATATACATTATCAATAAAGTTACTGCTACTACAAAAGAGTGCGTGATACCGAATCCTTCATTCTACTGCTACTTCGTAAATCATCAATTGTTGGCTGTCGTCATATAGATGACTACATTCCATCAATCAGTGCAAATTTTAAAAAAAAAAACATCATACTTTCCTCTAAGAACACGATCAATTATTTATTAATAGTATGATCTTTTGCGGCATTAACATACACCTAAATCAGAACACTTACCAAATACTAACACGCAAAGGAAATACAGACATTCAAATTACACTTTCAGTTTTCACAAAAATGAAAAAAAATCGATTTTCTGGAAGTTACAGTGAACGGCGATGAAAACGAAGCGTCATAAGTACTCACCGGCCAGATCGCCCGGCGTCTGTGTCGGAGAGAGAGAGTGTTAGAGAGAGAAAATACTGAAATCACATGCGCCGTGCAAATAGCCGAGTGGAATGGATTTTACTTTCTTTTTCTATATTTTGCTTCTTTTTATGAAAATCTAATGGATAAAAGGACTAAAAAAGAGATAAGGAAGAGTGTGCAATTTGTTCACTTGAAATTTTATTATGACACGTTTCACGTAGATATTAGTCATTAGCAAACACACAAGTAACTATCAAGAAGAAATTAGTAAAGTATATAATTTATTCACATTATTAAAAATTATATTTATTTTTATTATTAAGTATTATTAATTAATTTAAATTTATTTCTGAATGAGTGAAATAACTATACTAACTAAAAATAATCAAATAAAATTATTTATTTTATTAATTATTTCTTAAAGATGTGTCAAATTAAACAAGAACGAAGAAATAATAATTTGGTATAATTGGCATCTACTCGTCCTAGCAGACTCCCACTCAATCGATCCATACAGGTCGATCGACAAAAATGTAATTCATGTTCTAGATCTACACTAATATTAGCAATAGATCTACGTTATACGAACATTTATCGCCCCCCCCCCCCCCCCAATCTAGTATGAAGTGAATTAAATATCACCCTAAAAATATAGTATCAATCTCACAATGGAAATTGTATTACATCATGTCATTACAACATTAGCAATTTAGCATCATGTCACTGCCACTTCAGATCCACATAGAAAATTATTTTTATTTTAATTCATTTTTTTAAATATGTTTTTTGTTTATTTACAATTTCTTCTTTCATTATATTTTTAAACGCTAATTAATTTATGGAAAAAAAATTGGTCATTTGCAATGAAATTTGAAAAAAAAATCTCTTCCATTACTCACGATTACTTGAACTGTCATTATTGGCCATCAGTATTAGTACTCAATTTCCAGTTCCTAATTTATTCAAGAAAGAACAAAAATTATTTGAAATGATTTCACAAAAACAAACTTCTTTCTCTACCCTTCACTTGCAGCGCCATTGTTATCATCAGTTCTTAAAATTAAATTTTTTCTATAGAATTTCATTTTCCTTCATTGAAAATCTTTATTTTTCATGAAATTTAAAACGTTAAAAAAAATCAATTCTACTTTTTATGAAATTTAAAACTTTCAAAAAAAAAATCAATTTTTGAAAGTATAGAATAAAGAAAATTATGTGGGTGTTGAACTTTTCTATGACTTTTATGTGTGTATTTAATATTGTTTGAAAGAAAGGCCCACTTTTTTATATATAAAAAAATATTATAGCTATATTAGGCGCCTAATTTTTTATTGGACATGTGAGCTATTTGGATTGTATTTAATTCACTTCGTACTAGATTAGGGGTAAATAAATGTCTGTAAAGTTAAAATGTTAAGGTAAGTTTTATTGCCGAGTTCAAAGGGAATTTAACGTATTTTCTCTTAAGTATTACTTCCTCCGTCACTTTTTACTTATCAAATTTTGACTTGACACGCCTATTAAAAAAATAATGATTGGTATAGTGAGTGTTGGGTTCTGAAGGTGATTAGGGCGTCATGCGGAAGCTTATAATTTGCAAACTATATGGTTTACAAATCAGACAACAAATAAAAACATACTAAAGATATATTATTAATATGATTTGGTCAAGTGACCTACATATTGAAAACTAATATTAAAAAAAACATAAATATGTTTAAGAGAAAATCTCCCCATAAACAAGACTCTCTAAATGACTATATTGTGGATGCTATTGTTTTTTATATGAGAAGGGGTCTTCAATTTATAGAGTTTCAAACTTTTCTTCCAAGGAAAGATTAACTCAAATATGGAAAAATATTATATTTTCCTTTCAGGAAAAATTCAAGTATTTATGGTAATACTTTGACTTTTCTTTAAGTAAAAATATAAACTTCAAATAAGGTAAGAAAATCAGGGCAAAACCCTAACAAATCTCCCTTTTTTGGCTGGATTTTCTTGACAAAACTTGATCCACCTTCTTCAATTACATGATAATCTTCGCTCTTCACATAGTCTTCATCATTGTTGATTGTCATGGTTAAAAATAATGTTTAAAATATATGGTTTAAAAATGGGTTAAAAATATTTTATTTTCATTTTCAAAGATGCAGCAGCAGGAATGTTGAAAATATGGTTTAAATATCTTCTCCACATGTAGCTGGACAAAAATCTTCATTATCATCAAATTTGTTGCAATTGATTTGAAACCGCTTGAACTTGTCTTCAATCTTGTTGAACCATTGGATCACTGAATCATGTGCTCTGATACCACTTGTTGGGTTCTGAAGGTGATTAGGGTGTCATGCGAAAGCTTATAATTTGCAAATCATATGGTTGATAAAGCAAACGACTAATAAAAGCATACTAAAGATATATTATTAATATGGTTTGGTCAAGTGACCTACATATTGAAGACTAATATTAAAAAAAGCATAAATATGTTTAAGAGAAAATCTCTCCATAAACAAGACTCTCTAAATGACTACATTGTGGATGCTATTGTTTTTTATATAAGAAAGGGTCTTCAATTTATAGAGTTCCAAATTTTTCTTCCAAGGAAAGAATAACTCAAATATGGAAGAATATTATATTTTCCTTTTAGGAAAAGTTCAAGCATTTATGGTAATACTTTGACTTTTTTTTTATGAAAAAACTTCAAATAAGGTAAGAAAATCAGGGCAAAACCCTAACAGTGAATTTATCATTTTATTCCTATTAATTGATAAAATACCAAATAAATTTACTCACTACACTATGACGAAAGCAGAACTAAAGCAAATACAACCCATACAGTCATTTTTGTCCAAATTGGAAGTCAGACTGGTTTCTAGCCTTTTTTGTCCAAATTGTAATTGATGGTTTATATTCTTTAGTAGTTATGCATATATGGTTTTCTTGGAGGCATGAATAATATTTATACATACTCACGGTTTGATTTCTTGCTCGATTAGCGGATAGGACTTTTTTGAGCTTGCTATGTTGGCGTTTGGGAAATTGTCTTGATTGGATGGTCACTATTATTCAAAGGTTGTCTCTATTATTGAAGTTTTTGTGAAGTACTGAATGTGTGTGCTGATATGGGATCTCTAGTTCGATGCGTTGGTTGTTCAGATGTTTTAACATTTTCTGAACAATATAAGGTATATCTCCAATTATTCATAATTTTTCTAAAGGAAAGAAGGATTTAATGGGTTGTGACTGTGGCGTTTGGTGACTGCTCGGAGAACAGAGGGAGATGGGGTGTGCGGCAAATCTTCATCGGCGTGGAGGGAGACGCAGCAACGTCTGGTAGTGGTCTGAAAGAGATAGAGATGGAGGGTTGCGGTGTTGTTCAGAGAGGGAGAGGAAGAGAATGGTAGGGTTTGGTGGGAGTTTACTTAGCACAGAGCAGACCTAGGGATGAAGGCTTACTCTTTAGTTGAGGCATGAGACCGTTAGTAGCAATCCATATATCCTAGAACTATGTGCCACCATTGGATTATAAGGGTCACATTCACTTATCAATATGAGTCATTATTATCAGATTATTACTCTCTTTAGTTAATTGTATGTTTTCATTGAGAGTTTACTTAGCACCGAGCAGACCTAGGGATGAAGGATCACCTTTTAGTTGAGGCATGAGACCATTAGTAGCAATCCCTATATCCTAGAACTATGCGCCACCATTGGATTATAAGGGTCACCCGTTAGTTGTGGATTGACTACTTTGTCTTTTACAAACATTAACTTAGTTGATCCACATTAGCTCAAATCAGCCTTTACACCTTGGCAAAGTATATACCCTTTAGATGGAGATTATATATCAAACTGCTTGTAGTAGCTCACATGGTTACATGTCGGTTTTAGTACTCTCACAGCTCAGTCTTTCAGTTATTGCATGACCAAGTAGTCAGTTATTTCATTACAACATTTACTAGAATTTTATGTTATTACTTGGTCACTGCATCAGTATGAATTTATAGCCCAGCATGTCAATTATCATGTTTATCATGCATACACAACTCAATCGTTCAATGTACTAATCACATACTTTCTACCTATATTGTTTGATATTATAGGCTTGAACGTTCAACACTCAGACTGTGGCTAGTATATATTCAGTTAGCATAAAAACAACTTTTGGTGAGTCCTCATTCTTTGATAATGACCTCTATATTTACTTCAGAATTATACTTTCAGTTTCAAAAAGTTAGAGTCAGCTAGGGTCTTGTCCTAGCAACTCGTCTTAGTAGAGGCTTTCAGACAACCAATTTAGATTCAACTTATGGTTTATCAAATATTTGTCTATTCGATATAAATGAACTCTTTTAGTATTAACTTCCACATTAGTAGTTTAGTTATCTTCATTAATTTCCATTTTTGTCTATTCTGAGGGTCATGCCAGACCATGAGGTTAGCTTGGGGTCACTTGTGGCTCAAAGCACCGTGTTACGACTAGAGTCCTAGAGTGTTTGAAAGTCGTGTTAAGTAAAGTATTATTCATAGTTCTAATGCGCGTCACATCTATGAATAGGAGGTTATGAGACGTTTTAGGAAATACTTCACTTCATTCGGAGGCTTATCCAGGAGGGGTCCACCGGGTTCACGTGAACACATGTTCTCCTCCTAAAATCATATATAGTAGTGTTATATTTTTTAAAATATTTAAATATAGATGTGTGAACCCACACACGAAGTATCATATAATGTTGTGGGATGATGATTGGGTGCACCTCTCTAAGTGAGGTTATAAATATGAAACTTTTATTTATCTTTGCTTTATTTTCTTTCTAAAATTGAGTAAAACCTCTCTGAGTGGTTTGAATTAGATAAAAAAATATTTTGGACCTATAATTTTAAAAATTTAATGATTTTTAGTGATAAAAACCTAAATATTAAACCAATCAAATTTATGGATAAGCATCTGACTTCATTCATATTCTTATCGTGCGATAGAGTGTGAATTGTGATCAACTTCCTTCTTATTTGTGCTCTATACATTTACAAAATCATGCCTCGAGAAGAGCATACGCCAGGGGGAACATGAATGAGGCCCAACCAACACCACCAACTTTAGAAGACCATTTGGCTGAGCAAGTCTCTCATGCCGAGTTAAGAGCTGCTTTTCTAGGTACTATCTCTCAATCCAATCGGCAAGTTGAGGCCCCGGCCAACCCAAATGGGAATACGACTACATCTAGAGTTTGAGATGTCACTCAGATAAGTCCAGAGTTTTATGGTTTGAAGGTAGAGGAGGATCTGCAAGAGTTCATAGAGGGCATCTAGAAGATTACTCAGAATATAGGTGTCTGTCCAGTTGACAATACAGACTTAGCCACTTACCAGCGGAAAGGTTTGGCTCAGATTTGGTAACAGTGGAAAGAAGAGATAGTGATTGAGGCAGGCCTAGTGGACTAGGAGAAGTTTGAAGTTGCATTTCTAGATAGGTTTTTCCACTTGAGTTTAATATTTTTATGTAATTTTAAAATATGTAAATTTTATCTCAAAAAAATTGTATCTTCTGTATTTAAATTCACAATGAAAATTTAAAAGCTTAAGGGTGTGTTTGGTAAGAAGGAAAATGTTTTCCTAGAAAATGTGTTTTTTGGAAAACAAGTGGATTTCTAACTTATTTTCTCTTGTTTGGTTGGTGAGAAAATATTTTTTAATGTTTGGTTGATGAATGAAAAAAATATTATTCCAAAAAATATCTTTTATTTTTGGCTTGAGACTAGAAAATACTCTTTAGGAAAATAATTTCTGATCCTAAAATCAACCCCGATAATTGATCTAGGATCCGACCCTGACACCCGAACTAGGACAAGACCTTGATGATCATTCCAAAATCCGACCCTGAGATCTGACCTAGGACCTGACCCAGACTTTCAACCCACGACCTGACTCAGGAAAATATTTTTCAAAAACAAATTCTTTTTAAAAAAATACTTTTGACGGGGTGGCGAGGCGGGGAGGGTGGCAGCTGGGGAATGGGGTGGGATAAGGGTGTCAAAAGAATATGAAAATCTGGCTAAACCAATCGAACCATTTCGAATCAATTTATATCAATTTTTAAATAAAATCATAGACTTGTATTTAAGTGTATACCATACCGAACAAATGAGATGGTATTTTTAATTTATAAAAGAAGATCAAAAAATTACCAAACTGAACCAAATAACCTTACATCTATGCAAATATATTTATATATGAACAATATGTTAAATTTTATATAAATATATTTTCTAATACTTCTCAAATATAAATATAACCTAGGTCCTAGACCTCTGGTGACCTCTTTGGGCCTTTGTCCTTTAATTGGTCTTTAATTAATCAGGCTTAAAAGAAGATACTATAATAAAATGTCATCAAACAATACGACAAAACTTATGCAACCACTCCTATTAAAAGTTTAGGATCAAACAATACGGTAAAACAAGGCTTTACATTCTTAGCTTCTTGGTGAAGAATTGAAGTGCTTATTCAAGAGCACACTTGCGAAAAAAATATTTTAATAATTTTGAGGCGGTACTTTTAAAAGTAAAAAAACTAAAAAATTAATCGAACCATACCAATACCGAAGATAAATCGATATGATTGGGATGGTTTAAAAAATCATATTTTGGTTATACATTATAAAAAAAACTCGAAAAATTGGGATGGTATAATTTTTTAAAAATAACCAACCGAACCGTCCCATTGACACCCCTAGGGTGGAGATGGGGGTGGCATAAAAAAATGAAATTTTTAAAAATTTGAAAAATAATTTTTTTTTTAAAAAAATTGACTGGGGAGGAGGGTTTGACGGGGTGTCCTGCCTAGGGGGGGGGGGATAAAATGAATTTTATTAAAATTTGAAATATTTTTCAAAAACAATTTTTTTTTTAAAAAAAAATTGACGGCGTGGCCTAGATGGGGTGGTGGAAAGGGGGGTAGGTAGGGGTGGGGGTAGAGTAAAAAATGAAATTTTTCTAAATTTGAAATATTTCCAAAAAAAAAAGTTGATGGGGTTGCCTGGGTGGGGGTAGGGGTGGAGGGTGGCGTTAAAAATGAACTTTTTTAAATTTGAAATATTTTTCAAAAATATTTTTTTCTTTTTAAAGTTTTGACGGGGTGGCCTGGGTGGGGTGGGGGGTTGATTTGGGAGTAGGGGTAAAAATATATTTGAAATTTAAAAAATTGAATGGGGAGGGTCGGGTACGGGGTAGGGTAAGAAAAAAATATTGAAGAATGAAGTAGAGTTTTGAAAAATGTTTCCTTAATTTTTTAAGAGAAGTTATTTTCCTTAAATTTAAGGAAAATGAGTTGATTTGAAAAATATTTTCCAAAATATTTAAGTCAATCAAACATAAAAAAAATTGGAAAACACACCCTATATCTCAAAATTACAAAGATATCATATAAATTTGAAGGAAAAAAAATGCAATCCAATAATAAAGTTATAGTTAAATAAAAAAAATCTGATCCCTTATATTATGAAGGGGGACATGTGTAACAGTGTAAGATATTTAAGGGCCAACCGGGGAAATGGAAGGATGAATCTCCGGAGAGGAGCCAGATCCCTCTCTTAATATTATTACTCTGATTTTCATTTTTAGTCTACCTAAAATAAATATTACTTTTTATAACTTCTAATACAATATTTGAAATTTTTAAGGGCAAATTACAGAAATAAGATACTTTTAAAGCAAAATTACAATATATCCCTTAAAAGTTTATAATTACAGAAATCCCTCAAACGGATACAATAATATAAGCGTTGATACATTAATCTGATGCGCGAGATACATTAATCGTTAAGTAAGATACATTACATTTTATACATGATACACTAATTTAATGTACATTTTATACATGAAACACTAATCTGATGCGCAAAAATGAGGGATTTTGGAGATTTGTAAAACTTATAGGGGATAATGGTAATAAGTACTAAAAGGTGGGATTTCTATACTTTTTCCAATTTTTACTAGTCTAAAATTTCATAAAAAGGCGTCAACAAATAAAATAGAAAATAACAAAAAAAATGGAATTCAACATATCTACAAAAAAAAGAATTTACCTATCTGCATAAATAATTTTCTAGTGAAGCCCCTTGGATAAGAATGGTTTCGTCATTGTCCGTATTCAGTCAAATCAAGAGTTCACGAAGGTCTTCGGAATGATTCAATTGGTTTGGTAATTTAGAATCCATCTTTTACTAATGTCTTTTAAGTCGAGAGACTAAAGAGTTTATTCAGTGCACATAAAGTGCTCATCAAAGGGCAAAGATTGTGACAAAGATTATAGCAAATGCAAATTATTTCGAACTTATTTAGCATATATAATGATGAGTTTGTTGTGACCGTAGGTCCAGCCGTAGAACCTATATGAACCAAAATCCTTCCAAGTTTGAAGTCAAGTTCCACGAGGTAGGTCTACGACCCATCAATTTTTCCACGACCTGTACAACCTTCTATAAACCCCAAGTCAAAATTTCATTCCAAGTCTAGGACCTCTTCTATGGCCACTTCCTACGGACCGTGGGACCTTCTACGGATCGTCTTGGTGGTCCGTAGGAAAACTTCAGAGGTCCAAAAATCAAGGGTCATCCAAAAATCAAAGAAAATTTTTAAGTCATGATTTTTGGAGAATTTGAAATTTCATTTGAAGATGAAATCAGCGTGAAATCGCATGTTCAAACACTGATTTTATCTCATGATTTCATATCACGATATGAAATCGCATGTCCAAACACCTACTTAATGCAAAAAAAATTTACTAGAAAAAAAAAACAATTTTACTTAGAAATACTCGACGCGCGAATTACAAAAGTTATGGTGCGATGATTGAAATTCTTCCACTCTTAATTAAAGGTCGAGTTTATATTCTTGAGAATAGAAAAAAATCATGTCGACAGTATCGCCCCATAAATAAGCTTTGTTGTTGATGAGCAAATCCAAATTAATTAGACAACAATATGAATCTTGAACACTCTTGCGCGTGGTTCTGGTAATATAGTTAGTTCATTTTACCCCCTCACCACATGTATTAGCGTTTTCTTCTATTGTCTCACAAATTATTGCCCAAATGAAAAAGAAAAGTAAAGAAAAATATCACCCACAAAATATTTTTATTTTTTTGGTTCTCAATATTTCAAAACATTACCCTCATCCTCAACTTTACAAAAAGAGTCATTTTTATGGTTCTTTTTTTTTTTTTAAAGCTCTCTGGCTTTGTGGATTCTTCAATATACATGTGCCTTTAAAGTCCCTTTTCATTTAAGAAAAAAAGAACAAGGGGGAAGTTTATTAGATCTCAGGTTCACGTGAATCGAGTAATTTTTTTCATATCCTATATATATGTTAAAATTTAATTAAATATCTATAAATATTTTATTATGAACCACGTTATTGAATTTTATATTCATTTTTGAGCTTATAGAACCTCTAAATTTCAAATTCTGAATTCGCCTTTTGATCTTTTTGCATAAAGATTAGCATAGGGAGCAGAATGGATATTGATGATTCATATAGACGACCCAAATTAGTTTGGGATTAAGGTGTACATAGTTCATGAATATTTGAGGATTCATATAGCTGACCCCAACTAAGGCGTAATTATTGTTGTTTGGAAAATTGTATATGATGGATCCACCGGCAGCTAGGCCAGTGGCGCCACGGAAAAAGATGACAAAACAATTAACAGGGAAAAGGGATGACAGTTCCTTGCATGCAGCAGCTAGATCTGGAAATCTCGTCGCAATAAGAGAGATTCTTGATGAGACAGGGGAGGAAGATTTGGCAGAGATGATGATTAAGCAAAATTCAGCTGGAGAGACTGCATTGTATGTTGCAGCAGAATATGGTTATTATCAGTTGGTTAGGGATATGATCCATTACTATGATCTTGTAGCTGCTGGAATCAAAGCGAGGAACGGTTACGATGCCTTGCACATTGCTGCCAAACAAGGAGATTTAGGTAAGTTCATGTTAGTAATACAATCAAACCTCTTTGCAATGACGTTGTTTGTGTTGGGTTCTGAAGGTGATTGGGCGTCATGCGGAAGTTTACAAATTGCAAATCATATAGTTGATAAATCAGATAACAAAAAAACTTATACTAAAAATCAAAATATTATTATATCAAAACTAATATAAAGAAAAACATTGAAACTTTAGAGAGAATAAATCTCTCCATAAACAAGACTCTTAAACGACTACATTGTGGATGTTATTGTTCTTGTGTTAGAAGAAACAAACCTATATTTATAGAGTCCTAAAACCTTTCCTACTAGAAAAGAAATCCTAAAAGGAGAGAATAAACCAAATATAAAATAATATTATATTTTCCTTTCAAGAAAAGTAAAAACATTTATGGTAATGTTTTGTTTTTTTCTTTAAGGAAAAATAAATCTTAAATTATGGTAAGAAAATCAGGGCAAAACCCTAACAGTTTGTTCCTAATATTTTTTGTCTGCTATACTAAAATGTTGTTATAGAGAACATATAAAATAACATAACATTAAATATCTATCCACACAGTAAACATGGTTGTTATAGATAATATGTAATGTAGCATAACAAGAAATACATGGTTGTTATAGAGAATATGTAATAGTATAGCATAACAATAGAAATATCGGGTTCACACAGAAAACATGGTTGTTATAGATAAATGTTGTTATAGAGAACATATAATATAATATAACATAACATGAAAGATTTGTTCACGTAGAAAAAAATTGTTGTTATAGAGAATATATAGTATATCATACCATGAACTATCGGTTCATGCAGAAACCATGGTTGTTACAGTGAACATGTAATATAACAACATGAAATATCTGTTCACGCAGAAAACATGGTTGTAACAGTGAAATGTTTTTAAATAAAATGACTGTTATAAAAAGTTTTGACTGGAACATAGCTGCTATTGTTTTTGTTGTCCACGAAGATGATGTTAGTATGAACTGCTCCCATCTAGTTTCCTAGGTTCTGATATATAATTTTGGCGATTTTAGTATGAATCTGAATTTTATTGTAATGTATTGTTGCAGATATGGTAAAGGTACTAATGGAAGCACATCCAGAGCTCTCAATGACAGTTGATATTTCAAATACTACAGCTTTGCATACAGCTGCAAACCAAGGGCATATAGAGGTGGTGAATTATCTACTTGAGGCAGAGAGTAGTTTGGCCACCATAGCTAAAAGTAACGGTAAAACAGCGTTGCACTCTGCAGCAAGAAACGGACATTTACAGGTTCTCAAGGCACTTTTGAATAAAGAACCAGGAATTGCAACTCGGATGGATAAAAAGGGGCAAACTGCACTTCATATGGCTGTCAAAGGACAAAATCTTGAAGTTGTGGAGGAGCTGACTAGAGCTGATCCTTCATTGATAAATATGGTTGACAATAAGGGAAATACCGCCTTGCATATTGCTGCTCGGAAAGGCAGAGATAAGGTATGTTCGATTCCTAATAACACAACAATTACGTCCCAATCCTCAAAGCAAGTTGGAGTCAGCTATGTGAATCCCCGTTTTTTCCATATAGTATAAAAAGCACTTCTCGTTATACATCATCCCTTTCTCAACGCATAGTTGAAAAAGCTCACAACTCATTCATACTTGTTTGACAAATGCAGATTGTGAAGTTGCTGCTTGCGCAAAATGAAACTGACACTAGAGTCGTCAATAGGTCTAACGAGTCAGCCCTTGACACTGCAGAGAAACTGGGACAGTCTGAATTAGTAACTGTCTTGCAGGAACACGGGGTTCAAAGTGCTAGATCCATCAAGCCACAGACAACAAATCCAGCGAGAGAGTTGAAAAAAACTGTAAGCGACATAAAGCACGGGGTGCACTATCAATTGGAGACTACAGCCCTAACAAGAAGACGTATACAAGACATTGCCAAACGTGTGTACAAAATGCACGCGCAAGGTCTTAACAACGCAATTAATTCTACCACGGTTGTTGCTGTGCTGATTGCCACGGTTGCCTTTGGAGGAATCTTTCAAATCAATGGCCAATGGGTTGATGATCCAGACGATATCCCAGCTGATCATAGCCTTGGAGAAGCAAATATTGGTCCGAATCCAGCATTTGTAGTTTTCTTCATCTTCGACTCACTATCCTTATTTATAGCTCTTGCTGTGGTGGTTGTCCAAACAACGATCGTGGTAATAGAAAGCAGAGCCAAGAAGAAAATGATGTCGATTATAAACAAGCTAATGTGGGTGGCATGCTTGTTCATTTCTATTGCTTACTTGTCCCTATCGTATATTGTTGTTGGCGATGCCAATTTGTGGATGCCTGTATTAATTTCCTTTATAGGGGCAATCATAATGGCTACGACGTTGGGAACGTTGTGTTACTGGATCGTTATGAACAGGATAAGCTCATCAAACAAGAGAAGCCTCCGAAAGAACTCTACGGCCAACAGGTCGCGGTCGTGGTCAGCATCAGTCCTCTCAGATTCAGATGCTCTAAACAATGAATACAAGAAAATATATGCTATATAGAAAGTTTGGCCCCAAATTGTAATTTTTTGTTTTCTTCATGTGCAACACTCAAGTTAAAGGTAGTTGCATTACCTCATCAAAGTTTTGGTTAATCCTTTCTACTCTTAGTCAATGACTTGTGATTTGCTATGTGATTTCTTTGCATCTGCTTACGGAAGAGTTATTGGATATATGTATTAGTGTGATATAATAGGTGTCCAATGGAATAGTCGAAATGTGCGCGTAAACTGGCTGGACACTACTGTTATTTGTCAATAGAAAAAATGATTAGTATCATTGTGTCATGAAATTAGTTTCAGCTATTGGTAGTCACAAAGTTCCTTTTCTCGTTATAGGCTTTAGGGACATTTACAAATAGTATTAATTGCCGCTAAAAATATATATTTAGCGGCAATTAAGTTATTGTCGTTAATTAATTATCGCTAAAGATCATTTTTGGTGTAGTGATATAACTTTCATCAATTGGATATATATAGAATTCAAATTTCACCAAAGCTTTGTCTTTTTTGTTTCATCATTTCCATTGATCCGAGTGTCTATTGAAAATAGCTTCTCCGCGTCTAAGGTGAGATAAAATTTGTGTACATATTATTCTCCTAGACCCCACTTTGTAGGACCACACTAGATATACTATTATTGTTGTGTTGTTGTTTTATCTTTTTGTCAATTCATGGCAAATTCAAGATATAAATTTTATGGGATTGTTTGATTTAAAAACAAGTTATAGAGGGACTCATGTACTACACAGATTAATAAGGCAGATAATATAAAACAGAAATTATTTTTTGCCGGACATTTGGTTCATTATATTAATAGATATAGAATTGACATTTTAGATCCTGTGTTCGTTACGTGGCATAATACACGTAGGATGCCATATAGGACACAAATTATCATGCGGGATGTCACGTAGGATGTGTGTGTGTGTCTAATTGTTTAATTATATACAAATTTAAGTGCATACTTGTGCACACCCAAAGTTAGAGGGCATAGATGTCAGTTGAGTCAAGTTAGAGGACATTTTTATGTATTATATGTCTTTTAAATTAATCTAAAAAGTAAACATAAAAATAAGAAAAATGTGGAATTCCAATATGTTCAAAATTGGTTTCATTGTTTATAACTTCACATAAAAACACAAGAATTAAACCCATTTTTGTGAAGAAAAAAAAAGGCTTAGGTCATCGACGCATATTTCATTTAAGCACCTCAATTAAGACTATTATCTATTGAACACTTTTATCTATACAAAACTTATTCCTATTAGACATTTTTCGATAATCAATTAAAAAATGTAAGGTGTGTGAGATACACTCTCGATGACATGGCAAAATGATTGATGAAAAAATGGCATGTGGCAAGTGGGTCCCAAAAATAATAGAAGAATAATTTCTAAATTAAAAAATAAAATTTATTTCAAATACATTTTCTACCCAGCCCCCTAACCTACCCCTTTCTTCTTCATCTTCTTCCCTGTACCATTTCTTTTCCCAAATCACAAAACTCAACATCTTAGCAACTTAATTACAGATTTAGTTTTTTCAAAAATAAATAAATTTCATACATAATACGTGAGAGAAAGATATAGAGAGAGACTCGTACTAGAGTGATGAAGAAGCGGAGTTTGTTAACAGATAATCATTTCAAAATCGACCGTAAAAAAGAAATCAAGAAGACCCAAATTAATTCTATCAATTTTTTGAATATTATTTTTTATATGTTAAATGGGTTTACATTTTAATTTGAGTGGTGATGTTTGTTTAGAGATGCTCGGAAATGGAGTTGACGTCGGCTAAAGTTTTTGGTTGAATGTCCAAAAAGCTTCCATCTTCTTTGTTTTTGTAGATCCAATCAGTTGATTTTAAAATTATAAAAAAAAAATTTGCCACAAGATGCAGGTGAAGAAGACGACTGAGAGAGGAGTGGGAGGTTTTTTTTTTTTAATAAAAAAAACATTTTTATTGAAAATTAAAATAAAATATGATTTCACATTGCACCATGCGCGAATGGAAAGTGTAAAACACTTTTTCTGCCATGTCAGCATTTTGTGTTTAATAGACACATGTTTTGAACAATTTAAATGTTCAATAGGTGTTAGCCCTAATTAAGGTGTCTAAATGAAATATGCAGACAACTTTAATGGGCTGGAGATGACTTAAGCCAAAAAGTAATGAAATATATATAATGTTAAAACCAATGTTTATTTATAATGAAATGAAACATATACAGGGGCAGCTCAACGTAATTATATTGGGGGCCTAAAGCGAAATTTCAATTTGAGGCCTAAAATATAAACAAACTTTGTATACATATTTATTCAAAATTTATTTTTCTTACACTATTTAGATGAAAATTATTAGTATTTAATATTGTTTTTCAGTTATTGATTTTAGTTAAGATTTTATCAACTCAACATTGAAAACATCCTTTCAGTGAGACAATTATTATATGAATTGTTAACATAATTTTATAAGTAATAAGTTGACAAATATTAAATAAAGATAAGAGTTAGAACCACATAATCTGATTCATGAAGTTGATGACTTAGTATACACCATTTTAATATGTTTGTTGTAATGTTTGAAACTAAAATTTAAAAAGAAATAAAATAAGAATTTGTAATTCACTTTGTTCAACAATTTTTCACTATTAATTCTTATTTTTAACAAAGTATAAAAAATGTTAAAGTGTATAAAATAATATTTTTTTATCATAATTAATCAATTTTTTTCTAGAAAAATTTAACACATAATTTATTCTTTTAACATATATAATGTTAAAACCAATGTTTATTTATTCTGAAAAACGATACAGGCCTTTGTGGTTAAAATAATGTACCTTAGCTTTTGAAAATATTAGTTAATATAAGAATAAATTAATAAATAAAAATCTTTGTAGAAGTAGCAAAAAAAAATCATTTTATACACGTGACTTACATCTAAGGCTGGGCACCGGACCGGATCGGAATGAACCGATACCAGATCGGAACGGGATGGGTTGACCGGTATCGGGAAGAATTGGACCAGAATTACCGGGATGGATAGTAGGTTCCGTCCCGTCCCACTATATACCAGGATGGAACCGAACCAGACCAGACCAGACCGGAATTGGAACGGACCGGAATGGAACGGGATGGGATAAACGGGACGACACATAGCTATTTCAAAAAATTATAATTTTTTTTAGTTATTTTGATATTTTGAATTACGAAAATATGAATGTTTATTTATTTTTCTAAGTTTAAAGTAATTGTTTTAAAATTTATAATGTAATTTTACTTAAGTTTATTTTAAAGATATTTTTTAAAATTTTTACTTTTTAAATTTACAAGTTTAAGTTTAATAAAGTTTTTTTGTTTTAAAGTTTTTGAGCTTAAGTTTTCAAGATTTGAAATTTTGAATCTTTTGAAGTTTATAAGTTATTACTTATTAATATGCTATAAGTTATAGTTATAACATGTAATTTAAATAACTTAAGTTTGTAATTTTAAAAAATTAAATAAAAATAAGGATAAAACAATGACACAAATTAAAAAAATATCAATCCAATCCAATTTTTTTTTTAAAAAAATATGCCTATATATAAATTATAAAATATAAATTAATTAATAAAAAATAATTAACCGAATTACCGGACCGAAACGAAATCAGAATATACCAGGATCAATCGGACCGAAATTATCGGGATGAAATTGTGATTCCGTTCCGTCCCGCATATCAATTCACGATATCCCATTTTGCTCCGTAGACTACCGGACCGAAACGAACCGAAATGGTACCGCACCGGTACCGATACAACCCGGTCCGGTGCCCAGCCTTACTTACATCTACTATACCATTGAAAATAATGGACAAAATAGTAATAAATGAGATCATTGGGATTATATTAACACATCCAATTGGATGTCACCTTCAGTTGATGGCTGCTTAAACGTAGACAGATATTAAGTAGGTGTTTGGCAATGCGATATCATATCACGATATGAAATTGTGAGATGAAATCAGCGTTTGGATATGCGATTTCACGTTGATTTCATCTCATGATTTCATATCATGAGGTGAAATTCCATGTTCTCCAAAAATCATGATTTGGGAATTCCATATCATGATTTGAGATTTTTTTAAATACAAAAATTGACCTACAAGTGTATATTTTGTTAAAACAACTCCACATTTATATCTACTAACCGTTTACTATTACTTTAAATTTGGTGAATGTAAATGATAAAGTAGGAATTAATTTGGTGAATATAAATAAGAACAAATGGAGCAACACTTTTTTGATTCTTCATAAAAAAAAAAATTCTTTCGGCTACATATGAAAATGTTTAAAGCAATTTAATATGAAAAAGGACAAAATTGGTGATGTATGTTTGATAATTAATTCTTCCAATATGTTTGATTTTAGCACAAAATTAATGCACTGAAAATGTGTAATTGCACACAAGTGAAACAAGGCATGAACCATTATGGTATTGATACACAGGTGAAAATTGTCATAAGTGTTACATAATTATTTGCGAAAGGTGTGATGAAATATTTATGGTTTATGTGCATGAAAATATAGTTGCGAATGATATTGACCAACAAATGGCTCAAAGTAACAATGTTGGTTCGCTTTCTCGGTCATATGATCGAGAAATGCACGTTCAACGTGAGGAGATTGTATGTACTATGTGGGAAGATTATATTAAAAACTAGTACACTACAATTTATGTTCAATTTTTTTTATTGAATTAAAGTTTGATCAATTAAAGCTAGATGAAACAGTTACTTAAGAGGAGAGTACAACTAGCTTTGTAATAATTTATCATGCGATTTTATAATTTTTTGTTTATTTTGTAAGATAGAATAAACAATTGGCGCTATTTTAATAGTTTTACAACTTATGAGATTCTTATGTTTATAAAAAAATATACAATACAAAAATTTAATATCGCATATCCAAACAAAACTTCAACTTCATCTCATGATTTCATATCGCATGATCAAACGGGCCCTAATAATATAGAGATTAATTATATAAATTTGGTTCACGTACACCCATCACTCATAAAATGTTCTTTGAATATGTATTGATATTTTCCAAATATTTCTCAAGGTTGACCTAATGTGATCTCAGAAACAAGTTTATATATATATTGAAGTACCCCAATCATATAAATACAAAATTGAACGAATACACACCCACAATGACTCCATATACAAGTGTTATTTTATCTTTTTTGTCTTATCCCACCATTGACAACCTCTCGTACCTCATCAGAAAGACACTTATGTCTCGTTTTTATTACATTTTGAATTATTTCAGTTTCGCCCTGTAATGAAATGTAATAAGTATTTGATCATGTAATGTAACAAATATTTGATCCTTTTAACTTGTTAGATGAAATTTATTTCTTGATGTTTAATCGGAAATTAAAAAAACGAAATTGGAGCCTAATATTTTTTTTTTACAACTACAATGTTTAATCGGAAATAACTCATTATTTTAAAACTTAAAAAATCCATCACCGTCTTAGTACCTTAGAAGTAGAGCCGTCAAAATGGGCTTAGTCCATGGGGCCAGCTCAACCCAGCCTGTTATTAAGGTAGGATAGGGATAAAAAATTTCAAGCTCATTTAAAACTATGCTTATAAGCCCAACCCATATAAGCCCTTGGCCCTTGAGGCTTGATCGGAGTCGGGCAGAGGTCGGCCCATGGGCTAAAAGTTTTTATTTAAGGGTAACTTACAACCATTTCACTAGTATATAAGTTAATTACTTAAATGCACACTATTTTGTAATAGGATGAATCTTACCAGATTTTGGTATGTCTAGATACATGTATCTCGGAATATATGGACTCAAAATTAGGTCAATTTATTCTAGATATACTCTGTCCTAGTGGATTCACATGCATCTAAGATACATAGACAAATCTCGCTCCCTCGCTCCCCTCCCATCTTGTTTGTCACTCTCATATCTCGCTCACGTATCTGGTATGCGAGATACATGCTAATTACACTAGTTTTTTTGCTAGCGTTATTGAACAACACCATTGTTTGTCATATTTGATTTGAAAATCTTCTCATTTCTTGATGTTATAGAATTTTAATTTTGAAAAGAAAAAAAATAATGAAAAAAAAAAAGAAAAAAAAAAGGGCTTGCCCGCCCCAGCCCTCGGCCCTTCTAGGGTTGGGTTGGGTTGAGCAATTCCAGGCCCTTCAAAATGAAGGGCATGCCCGCCCTAGCCCTTCAAATTCCAAGGCCCATGAAGCTTGGGCCAGGTGGGGCTGGGCCGGTCCTTTTTGACAGCTCTACTAAAAAGTATGCTTTCATATACCACATCGACGGAGAAAGATAAAAATAATTACTTTATAGCATCACACATTCCAAATTCTACTGCCAAACCAGGTTACACTAGCTTGTCACTAGGGATGTTCATGGTTATGGTTAAAAAATTAAACCGAATCACAATCTGAATCAAATCGATTAAAAAACCGATATTTGGTTAGGTTTTAAATTTTGAAAATCGATACTATTTGGTTTGGTTTGGTTTGGTTTGGTTTTGGTTTTGGTTTTACTAACAAACAACCGCAAAAATAACCAAATCGAACCGATAAATTAGATATATAAATTTTATAATTATTTATATATTATTCATAAATAAAAAATAAATATTTTGTTATTTTAATTAACTTAAGTCTTTAATTTTAGTATAAATTATAGGAACCACATATTATAAGTACTAAATAACATTCTATCCCTTCTAGTTTTCTATTTACCAAAAATCCCTTAAAAATGATGTTTGCGGGATACATAGCGTTGTGCACGGGATACATTAGGTTTGATACATTCCACATAGCGGGATACATAGCGTTGTGCACATAGTGGGATACATAGCGTTGTGCACGGGATACATTATGTTTGATACATTCCACATAGTGGAATACATAGCGTTGTGCACGGGATACATGCAAGATACATAGCATTGTGCACGGGATACATAGCATTTGATACATTCCACATAGCGGGATACATAGCGTTGTGCACGGGATACATGCGGGATACATAGGTAAATAAGGGATTTTTGAAATTTTTGAAATAAGTAGGGATAAATGGATATTAAGGTAAATAAAGGAGTGTAGTTAAGTGATTTGTCCTTAATTTCATCATTTGCTCAAGCCCAACACTTTAGCCCAACTATAACAATCCTAAGTCCAAGTCCATCAAAATCCATTTTAGTCTTTACTTACTCAACTTCACATAAATTAGTCACACTTTCTCTTAATTGAATCACTTGGTTCGTGTAATGATAACTCTAGTATTGTTTAATTGAACCGACAATAGCCTTTTAGTGGATTGTTCATGTATTAGGTGTTTGTGTCTATCGAGATGTGTACGTCCGAAAAAATTGGTGTTACTTTCAAACTGAATAAACCAGAAAAATTGAACCAAACCGACAATAACCAAACTGAGGGTTATTTATTTATTTTCGTTTGGTCTAGTTTGGTTTTAGAAATTTAAAAAGCCAACTAGATTGATTTGATTTTGATTTTAATCAATAACCGATCCAAACCGAACCATGAACACCCCTACTTGTCACCGGACATTAGCTTGGTGAAATTTTCACCGGCTCAGCCCCCATTGATGATGGGTTTGGACTTGATGCACTATCGGGTTAGAGTATAATGTATTATTTTAGAAAAGGCTCGCCGTTTTTTGAGATGACTAATTCAAATTCATCGTTTGATGATATAGTTAGCCTTTGATTAAATTATCATTCTTTTTATATTAATAAAATTATGGAGATTATTATTTAATTTTACGATATGGGTTTGTTTAAAATTTTAATTGCTTAGGTTAAGTTGTGTGACTTGTATTGCGTGCTGGCATATTGAGCTGAATTAATGAGAGAGGAAATCAAATAGAATCAAATTTAATGAGGATAATGATAGATTAATTTATGGACCAAATTGAACTACCCCCAATATTAAGGTCCATATACTAATATGAACGATTTATATGTGCATGTGTGGACGATCTCAACGCACTATTATAAATTTAAATCATCCCTAGCATAGACAATGATCTTCACGTGTCTTATTCAAAACTTACTCATACTCAATTTCATGTCAATACATGTGCACAATATAATATCAACAAAATAGAAGATGCTGATGCATCTCAATCAAGCAAATGTCGATATGAGACATACATCACTACCATATATACTAACATTACTTCTACTTTCAAACAATTACATATATTACCACTTTTAATATTTTATACCATATATTATTAAAGATACAATAAGATAATCACATTCCTTAAAACTAGGATTGATTATTGATTATCTCCTTAATTTACTCTGTCACTCCAAATTAACCACTCTCTCTTAATTTCTCTCTCCCATATTTATCACTTAATTATCTCTCCTTCTTTATGATTTAAGAATTTCACCATAGAATTTCATTCCAACAATGACTAATCTACTCTCTTCTTCTCAAGATATCATCAACATGACCGGCAAAATCTCATGAACCCAAACCTTATTATTTATTGTTCCTTTCTAACTAGACCAAATCGAAGTAATTGTTACAAAGAAAGTTTTTCAAATTAATCAATGGATCAGCCAAACAATTCACACTCACCGTCAAAGACTCCACACACTCTTTATTATCAAAGTTGTGGATTCTATGGATTTTCAAGTTTATTTGTGATGAATTTATATGGTGTGTTGTACCTCTATTAACTAATTGTTTTGACGTAGACAGCGACAAAGATACAATGGGAGAAGGATTAAACATGATTTCTTCTATATGTATCTGAAATTGATATTATGTATTTTAATTTCAAAAGTTTTGAATCTTGTTTTATTAGATGTATCTTATGTATTTAAACAAATTAATGTATCTCTTTTTCATTGTATATGCAATAAGTCTTTATATGTCTGTTAGGTATATATATAACGAATAATTTATCAACATGGTAGACAATAACTTTTGACCTATTTCTAAAGTATCCATCAAGAACATGAATATCTGGTCATATACATGTATCAAGAACATGGGATTTTTTGTATCTAAATATATTCGTAATGAATTTTGGCTTATAAATTGTACATGTATCTGAATACTAGATACATGTATATGCTATACAAATATTTATTGTACATTAGATACAAATATACAGTAAATACATGTGTATTTGAATCATTCATCTTTAGATATTGTTGTAATATACGTTTTTATACAAAAATGTATCTAAAGGATATAACTTAGATACATAATCATGTATAATAGATACAAATGTACTTATGGAAATCATTCTTAAAAAAAATCTCAGATACATGCATCACTATTATTGTAGGTAAGATACAAATCAGATAAATAATTATATACATTATAAGATAGACATATAGATTCATGTAATTAAGAATGTAACTGTACTTGGTACATACATAAAAAAGTTCTCGGATATATGCAGGAAAAAACTCACAACATCAAGAAACAAAGAAATAAATTAAAAATGATTTATCGATATTTTTGGAAAATTTGATATGGTTGATACGCCGAGGATGCTGAAAGTCTGTTAGAGTAGTCAATCATAATCCTTTAATTAAGGAAATCAATTACAACCATTTAATTCAAACGAATTCTCATTTTTTTTTAATTTCGTCAAATACATGTATCTGTCGAGTTAAGATACATGTATCCAAAGAACGAAATATGGTACAAGAAGTAATAATCGAAACTACCGCGAATTCTAGTAGTTAGGACCTAAACTAATGAAATTTATGTAGTTTGCTCTTATTTTATTACATAGAAGAGGATACAAACATGCAAATCTTTGTCGACATGTCTATTTCTAATCGAGGGTAATTCAATACTTTTTTCATCGTAATTTGTTTTTCGTATTTTTGTTTTTAGTCAGTCAAATATTTGAAAATTACATAAAAATTATTATAAATTAAAATAATTAATAACTAAAAATATATTTTTTAAAAATCTAATTAACTCTTGAAACTGTGTTAGTGCCACATAAATTGAGTCAGATGGAATAACATATATTATTTTAAAATAACGTAAAAATACTTTAAATCACAATAATTAATAATTTTAAATATTTAAAAAATTGACTCTCAAATTCCTATTAATATCATATAAAATAAAATTTTAAAAAATGACATATTTTAGATCTGTGATGACAGAGTCTCTTATATCTAGTTTGAATGAAAATGAGCTAATAGCCAGCAAGTTCATTTAGTTGTTTTAACCCATTTTGTTCACAACTGGAGAGATACAGTTGTCCTTAGGACTAAATTATTCAATATTTTGTGCCATTTGTTTGACATTTGATATTTTGGAGTGATATTCTCCCATGTGGCCTATTTGCTCCATCTTCGTCTTGTTAGTTATTAATAATTATAATTTAGTGATTTATTATTATATTTATGTTATTAAGGAAAATAGTTTGATATATTATTTAACTTTTTTCATTTAAAGTTGATATATTTTTTTATAAAAGTAGCTAACAGTTATTTTTACTGTTATAAAAATGGCTCACATATACCCTTTTATCTTATGAAAGTGAAAAAATTAATTCAAAATTTATTTTTTTGATTTATAATGTTAAAAATTTATATATATATATATATATATATATATATATATATATATATATCATTTTTTTGACTTATTTGATTATTAGTATTTGAGTTTTTTTTTCTTATTTTTTCATTCTTTAGTATAAAAATATGAGGAAAAAAAGTGTGAATGAAAAAAGAGAAAAAAGTAAGAAGAAATTTTAAAACTAATAATTTTTCGGATATATTGTAATCATTTTTTTTTGTGTATGTTAAATTTTTTTTGGGCATATGTGATAAATTTTAGTAGAAAGTTAGTGAAAAATAAATTTGATTATCAAAATAATAAATTTGAATCAGTCATTGAATTTTAAAAAAAATACGTATGAGAAGTATCAAATATATTCCTACATGATTTTTTTTAAAAATAATAATTGATTTTTCACTTCCATTAGAAAAAATCGATATATGTGAGTCATTTGTGTAATAATTCAAGTATACATGAGTTACCTTTATAACGAGGGGTATATCAACTTTAAGGAAAAATCCTTTTGGCCAGAATAATAAAATAACATATTTCACACTATTTTATTTTACTTTTTTGAACATTTTTACCCTTTTAACTTTAATATCTTTTAATAAAAAAATGGAAAAAAGATCAGATTATTTTAAAATAAAAAGAATATTATAGACTTTTTAATTTTCTGGCCAAATTTTTTTACCATTTAACATTACCCCTACTTTAAATAACAAAATTAAGAGGCATATTAGCTCTCAAAGCTCAAAATCCTCATGTGCTAGTAACATTAATGTCAATAAATAAACTTAACTGAAGTGTCAAAATCTTAAACTAGGGACAAAAAAGATAGATGAGTAGTAATTTTTGTTCCCTCTCCATCCCACCCAAGAGGCAAAAAAAAAAATTATGTTCCCTATCTTCCACACGCTTGGGAAAGTGTTTTGATACCTAATTTTGGTGATGTCATTTTAATTTGCGTTTGCTTTTTCAAAATTCATGTATATTCATTCTTTGACAAATTTAGATATATAATATTAAAATTAGTTTCGATAAAGTCCAATTTCAGATACATATAACTAAAATTTAATTATTTTTAGTTGAATTTTAGTTATATATAACTGAAATTCAGACACATATTATTTACCCTAAAATAAATATAGTTGAATTTGTGTTTAAAATTTAAAAGACACATATATTGAATTCGAAATTTATGAAATGAATAAGTAAAATAATGCAAATAATGGATAAAACAAGAAAATAATCTGATCCTTAATAAACTAAGTGCATGGAGAATGCAAGAGATTGAATGACAAGAAAGTTTACAATTGAATTGAAGTGTTTACTAAAAATAATCCATGAATTTCATTTATATGTAGTATCATATAAAAATGTCTAAAGTTTGCTTTTTATCAAACCTAACTTCAGTTTTGACCCTCCATTTTTAACGATTTTTTATGGCTAAATATGTTCATTCATTGGAGTAAGCCTCACTCGACAAACTCGCATCTAATAAAAGATAAAATTATTGACCTGTAACATAAAGTGAACAACACATAGTAATAAATAATCTAATACATAAGTTAGTAAAATATAGAAGGGATAAGGATCAAATAAACGCTTATTCTATTCGGAAAATTTTGCTCTTCATTATATTTGAGTTGAATCTTACTTATATTGATAGAAGAAAAAAAAGGTTTATAAATCACATCCACATAATGTGAGGGGGTACTACATGTGATAGTGAAATGAGACCTTGTGTGATAGTGAAATGAAACCTAAAGATAAAAAGTGGAGTTAGAATCGAAGCTAAAATTTAAAATTTATCAATTTAAATTTATCATAAATTCATAATTTTTTCAGTTATTAAGTTTGTACTAAATATTTATATATGTGTGTGAATTTTCTGTTATAACTACAAAATTTAACAAAAAACAATTGAGTTCATCCGAATTTTATTCGTCCGAATTAATAATAAATAATGCCTCTAGAGTGAGTCTCCTTAATGGCTAGAAAGTCTTGAATCAATGTGAACAACCACAAAATGACATGTTATTAATTAATTATTATTAATAGCAATATTTAAAAGAAGTGGTTGGTCTAACTTCTTACTTGAATTACCAAATTGATTCTCCCACATGATGTAGTCACTCAAGTGGCCAGTACATTATGGTATATGAAAAGACTTAGCCAACCTGTGACACTGAAATTGAGCAAAAAATAGTAGGTCAACAATATTTAAATATATATAGGTACTATTAGAAATAAATAGGTTTTTCTTTCGCGAATCAATAAGGAATTTATATTATAAAGGTGATTTTTTCACTGAACTAGCTCACTGAAAAAACGGAGAATGAGAAACTGCTTCTCATTAAAATACTGAGAAACTTCCTTATTTTTTCGTATGAAAATATTATTATTTTTTTCTTTTTTCATCGTCTTGAACTAAATATTTTTGGAAATAGCTACTGAACAATTTTTAAGTGAAAAATTTCAATGGAAAGATATCAACATTGATATTCTGTGTCCGTAGGATCAATTCCACCTTAGAGATCTTCCAAATCCGCAGCTACAAGTTATCGAGTGGGTACATGATCTCCTACTGGTGATATATGCAATCGAAAAATCTAAATATGCAAGATATAGAAAGGATATATGTCATTCTAGAAGGGCTAAGGAAGAGTCTATTCATGTACAATTAATTTTGTAACAAAGCAAAAAATGACAAAAACTCTTTCTTCTCGGTAGCAGGCGAGGCAAAAAAGACAACTAATGCCCCTTGCTTAATATATTTTTTTAGTAGTGAGGCAAATTAGATGTTTAATGCAACTGGACAAATCTTAAAATGGGAAAAGTTGGGGTTGGGTGAAGCTAAATTGTCAAGTTTCTAGATGAGAAAATCTAAGATTTTCAACTTATTAACTAGGATTTGTTGGTGTGAAAATGACAGTTTTAATAGTTAATTAAAGAGATTGCCATTTTTAAATTTTAGTGTTAATGGTTAAATATATATATAATTTTATTTTTGTGCGAGTTTCGTATCTCAATTATTTATTGTTCTATTTATCTATTTAAATTATTATTTCGTGTGTATTAAAACATACCTCAATACTGAGTTGCCAAAATATTATTACCACTCGACAATAGGTGTGTAGGCTAACTCAACATCGAAATGTATTTTAATAGAAAAGAAATGATAGTTTAAATAAGTAAATGAAATGATGAATAATTGAGGTATAAAATTTCGTAAAAAATCATAGTTATCCCTAGGGGTGTATATGACCGGGTTGGTTCGGATTTTTCAAATATCAAATCAAACCATTTGTGTCGGATTTTTAAATCTATAAACCAACCAATAAAACTCGGGTTTTTCAACCTCGGATTTTTTTGGGTTTTTTGGATTTTCGGGTTTTTCCGGTAAAGTATTCATACAAACATATAATTTACTTGTACTTCAAATATTTCTTTAATCCTACCAAAATACAACTATCTAAGGTGTTTCTTAAGAAAATAACACAAAATATGATATGAGTAATGACACTAAAATATCCAATAAAATAATAATAATAATAATAATGAAATCGTGTAAAACAAATATTGCAAATTAACAAGTCATAATGAAAATGATCATAATTTAAAAGTACTAAATCATGCTAAAATTAAGTTTAATAAGTATTAGTTACATGACTAAATATTAAAGGAAATTAAAATAAGATTAAGTATTTGAATTGTCTAAACCAATGTAAAACCAAAGAACAAATATTCAATATTATTGTCATTTTTAGTGTTGAAATGATTTTCTTTTTGCATTAGTATTAATTTGATTTTGATTTAAGCTTTATTATAATTACCAACATCTGTGGACTAAAATCTTTATTGTACCATTCAGAATTCTAAGTTTCAAATTTGAAATAATAAATTAAAAGATAAAAACTATGAAAAAGTATAAGAAATATTTAAAAATTATATCAAAGTAAATATTTTTATGTATAAAATAAAATTTTAAAATTATATATATAATGTCGAGTTGGTTTGGTCTCAGGTTGATTTATTTTAGTTAAAACCAAACCAACCCAAATATAGTCGGGTTTTTTTTTCAATACCAAAACAAGTCAAACCAACCACTAGTCGGGTTTTTTTCTTCGGTTTGACTCGATTTGCGGTTTGGTTCGGTTTTCGGTTCGATTTTGTACACTCCTAGTTATCCCTTTGTCCAACAATGGTTGTCTACTATACTATTTTGGAATGTCAAACAATATTTGTTTACTTTATGAAATCAATGGATAATTTTGCACTTAATTCCTAATTTACTCTTATCATTAATTATAGTCATTTTCCGATTATATTTTTCAAGACATTGTATTTATTAGTCCCTCCATCGACTTTTAATTGCAATAGTTTCCTTTTTTAGGGTCAAACTATAAGAACTTCAACTAACATTTTACGATGTATTTTTTCATCATTTGATATGCAAAAAATTGTAATTTATAGTACTTTTCATATAGTTTTTGAATATCTATATTTCTTGTTAAAAATTTGAATTAATGTAATCTAATTTAATTTTGAAAATTACTTAAATTGACTTTCGAAAAGCGCAACATGACAATTAAAAGTGGACAAGGGGAGTATATTCAAAAGGTGATATAGTAAAATTATCCTTCTATTTATAGTTTCTTAAAAAATGTGCAAAATCAATAAAACGAAAGTTATTAGAATCAAATTAGGATTTTTTTTTATTTTTTCCCAAATTAGGATTTCAACTAATGGGAGAGATAAAATTTTAATTAAAAACAGTTCAAATATAAATAATTAAATACATTTTTTATATTTATATATGTAATGTAATTAAGTATTTTTTAGTGAATTAACGTCAATTCAATTGACCCGGTTGCTCCGCCGCTGATTTCAAGTACTTGAGTGGAAAAAAAGGTCTATAAGAATTCTCCTAAAACATTTTCCGGTCTTCAATTTTTACTTGTTTTCTGTCGAATTAAACAAATTTTGATTAGTATTTTAAAATATATGTTGTATATTTTGACGTGAGAAAGATTATATTTATAGTATTTTTTTTCTGAAATGTCGAGAGCAATCCATAAATTTTGTTCGTGAACATTTTGTTAATCTGCTCTTTGTGTAATAGCTCGCGAATTGTGTGATATAAATCATGTTAGACAAACCTCATGCAACGAGATCACGACTAAGTAGCAGACAAAGATTGGATTCAATCCTATGAGAGACCTGCCTCCCAACTACTCAACCATGCACTTGTTGGCTTTATTTTAAATTTTGTTTAATTATAAAATATACTTATCCTTTTCTATTTAGTTATTACCATTTTGGGTTTCATGTCCTTTAAGAAACTATATAATCTTACCATTGTACTTTTATGTAGTATTTTCTTGAAGTCAAGTTAATATATTCAAAAGGTGATATAGTAAAATTATCCTTCTATTTATAGTTTCTTAAAAAATGTGCAAAATCAATAAAACGAAAGTTATTAGAATCAAATTAGGATTTTTTTTTATATTTTCCCAAATTAGGATTTCAACTAATGGTAGAGATAAAATTTTAATTAAAAACAGTTCAAATATAAATAATTAAATACATTTTTTATATTTATATATGTAATGTAATTAAGTATTTTTTAGTGAATTAACGTCAATTCAATTGACCCGGTTGCTCCGCCGCTGATTTCAAGTACTTGAGTGGAAAAAAAGGTCTATAAGAATTCTCCTAAAACATTTTCCGGTCTTCAATTTTTACTTGTTTTCTGTCGAATTAAACAAATTTTGATTAGTATTTTAAAATATATGTTGAATATTTTGACGTGAGAAAGATTATATTTATAGTATTTTTTTTCTGAAATGTCGAGAGCAATCCATAAATTTTGTTCGTGAACATTTTGTTAATCTGCTCTTTGTGTAATAGCTCGCGAATTGTGTGATATAAATCATGTTAGACAAACCTCATGCAACGAGATCACGACTAAGTAGCAGACAAAGATTGGATTCAATCCTATGAGAGACCTGCCTCCCAACTACTCAACCATGCACTTGTTGGTTTTATTTTAAATTTTGTTTAATTATAAAATATACTTATCCTTTTCTATTTAGTTATTACCATTTTGGGTTTCATGTCCTTTAAGAAACTATATAATCTTACCATTGTACTTTTATATAGTATTTTCTTGAAGTCAAGTTAATATATAAACATGATCCTTAACTTGACTTCAACAAACAACTATGCCCTCCAACTTTGAATGTGCACAAATATGCACTTAAATTTATATAAAATTTAACAAGTAGACACAAGTGTCCTAAATGACACAATACACGTAGGACACCATGTATGACACAAAATTGTCATGTAGGGTGCCATATAGGAAGAATGTGTTCATTTACTCAATTTTATACAAATGTAGTGTCTACTTGTGCAAACTCAAAGTTAAAAGTCATAGTTGCCAACAGATGTCAAATTAAGGGTCATGCTTATGCATTAAAATGAACATGGATAAGTTTATTTTGATTAATTAATTTGATCAATGAACATGAATTAATTATTTAGTTTTCCTAGGTTAGTCAAATACATAATTTCAATGCTAATAACATTCAAGGGTAAAATAGGAAGTATAGTGTTATTTATGTATTGATTTTGTGAAATAACAGGTACTTCCTATTGAATTGTTACACCTATTAAGAAAACAATGATTGACATAGTGAGTTTACCATTTTATCCCTATTAATTATGAAGTCGATGAACCAAAAAATTTAAGACTTTCAAAAAGTTCTACCTTTTTTAAAGTAATTAATTGAAGGTATAATAGATAAAAAAAAATTGTCCTTGATTTGTCAAAGGGGACAAATAAAAAGAAACAAGTAAAAAAAAAAGGACAAGTAATTAGGGATAGAAGAGTATGAAAGAACATTTGTTTTAGTAAGAACGACTTGTAAATAAGAGCAAAGAGACTAATTTTAAAATATTTATTTTATGATAATTTATAGACACACAAATATCTATAATTTTTTTTTACCATAAATTTCAAAAAGGAAAATCTTTTTTCAAAGACTTGATGAATTTTTTTTTGAAAAATGGTTGTTTTTATTATTCCACTAGCTGTTATGCATCTGAGTTGGCCTGTACTTTGCTAGATTTGTGCTGTTATGCAAAGAAACATCCTTTGCCTCTCTTTCTTTCTTTCTTTGTTCTTTTCTTTCTAAAAAGATACTCTTTACTACCCCTTCCCAAAAAAAAAAAAAAAACTTGTGATTTGGCTTCTATTCACCCATTCCAAATCTGGGCAATCTCATTCTTGGAGCATATTAATCAAAAAGGTTCAATCTTTTTCTTCTTCAGCTGTAGTTATAATTGAAATTTTTTCCAATTCTTGGATTGTTGGGGTTTTGAAATGTTGTCATTACATAGTTTTTTGTTTGTATTGTTGTTGGGGTTTTTCTGTGTTTGTTCTGGATTTGATCCTTCTGATGAGTACTTAATAGACTGTGGATCTTCAAAAGATACTAATTTTGGTAATAGGGTTTTTGTGTCTGATAAATCTGGTTCGAAGTTTCTGTCAGTTTCTCAAGATATATTAGCTGATAATACAAGGTCTAGTGATTCACCCCTTTATCAAACAGCTAGAGTATTTACTCAAACTTCTAGATATAAATTCCCTATTACTAAAGTTGGAAGGCATTGGATCCGTCTTCATTTTTCCCCATTTGTGTACCAATCTTATGATATGAGTTCAGCAACTTTCTCTGTTTCAACTCAACAAAATGTTCTCCTTGGAAATTTTATTCCTAAAAAAGATGTGTCTGTTAAGGAGTTTTCTGTTAACGTAACGACGGGTGATCTTGTTATCACTTTTTCCCCTTTGAGTGATTCATTTGCTTATATAAATGCTTTGGAAGTTGTCTCTGTTCCTGATAGTCTTATAACTAATGATGCCTCGACGTTTGGTCCATCTGGAGTATTTAGTGGTATGTATGCACAAGCACTTGAAACAGTTGCTAGAGTAAATATGGGTGGACCAGCTGTATCGTCTGAAAACGATACATTATGGAGGAGTTGGGTGCCTGATCGGGGTTACTTGACACAGCCGGATTTTGCAAAGTCCTTGTCTAAGATTGGATCTGTAAGGTATTTAGCGGGTGGAGCAACATCGGATATAGCACCACCGAGTGTTTATGGTACTTGTACTAAGATGAATGTGGATGCTGCTGGTAATGATGCTAGTGCTAATTTTAATGTGACGTGGGTGTTCAATGTGGATGTTGGTTTCCAGTATTTCGTTCGATTACATTTGTGTGATATTGTGAGTACAGCTGCTAATCAGCTGTTGTTTAATATCTATGTTGATTCGTCGAATATAGCTTCTGATTTTGATCTGAGTTCTAAAGTTCAGAGCAGATTGGCTACCGCGTATTACATGGATTTTGTGACACCACAAGCTAATAGCAACAACATTAGCATTAGTATTGGCCCATCTTCAAAGAGTGCTTTTCCAGATGCCTTTCTAAATGGAGTGGAACTGCTGAAGTTGAATAACTCTCAAGGCAGCCTTGCTGATGTTTCCTCTGTTCCTCCTTCCTCGAGCTCGGGCTCGAAAAAGAATATCGGAGTCATCGTGGGTGCGATTGTAGGTGTGACACTTGTGTTGCTCGTTGTTGGTTTTCTGTTTTGTATGCGCAGAAGAAGAAAGCAGGAACAACTCGGCCTGTCGAAAACATGGATTCCTTTGTCTATTGGTGGTGGTGGCTTGTCTCATACTATGGGAAGCAAATACTCGAACGGGACGACCTTAAGTGCTGCTTCTAACTTGAGTTATCGCATCCCTTTTGCAGCCATGCTAGCAGCAACCAAAAAGTTTGATGAGAGTTTGGTCATTGGGATAGGTGGCTTTGGTAAGGTATTCAAGGGCGTTTTAAACGATGGGACGAACGTAGCTATTAAGAGGGGTAATCATAGCTCCCAACAAGGTCTTAGAGAGTTCCAAACTGAAATAGAGATGCTCTCTCAGTTCCGTCATCGTCATCTTGTTTCATTGATTGGATATTGTGATGAAAAGAATGAGATGATTCTCGTGTACGAGTACATGGAAAATGGGACCCTTAAGAGCCATCTGTATGGTTCGGAAATGCCTAGTATGAGCTGGAAACAGAGGCTGGAGATTTGCATTGGGGCAGCCAGAGGTCTACACTACCTTCATACTAGCTACGCCAAAGCAGTTATACATCGTGATGTCAAATCAGCAAACATATTGCTTGATGAGAATATGATGGCAAAAGTAGCTGATTTCGGTCTTTCTAAGGCAGGACCTGAGCTCGATCAAACTCATGTTAGCACGGCAGTGAAAGGGAGTTTCGGGTACCTAGATCCTGAATATTTCAGGAGGCAGCAACTGACCGAAAAAAGTGATGTTTACTCTTTTGGTGTTGTTCTGTTTGAAGTTCTTTGTGCTAGGCCTGTAATCGATCCGTCTCTTCCAAGGGAGATGGTTAATTTAGCTGAATGGGCGATGAAGTGGCAGAAGAAGGGACAACTAGAGCAAATCATAGATCCCAATCTTGCTGGAAAAATAAGACCGGATTCCCTAAGGAAGTTCGGTGAAACAGCAGAGAAATGCTTGGCTGATTTTGGCGTGGACAGACCTTCAATGGGCGACGTGCTGTGGAACCTCGAGTATGCACTTCAACTACAAGAGGCAGTTATTCAAGTCGATCCTGACGAGAACAGTAGCAATCTCATCGGAGAACTCTCTCCTCAGGTAAACGATTTCAGTCACGTCGATGCCACTACTTCAGCAATGCAATTCGAAGGGTCGAATCTAGATGATCTATCTGGAGTTTCCATGAGTAAAGTTTTCTCACAATTGGTTAAGTCTGAAGGAAGATAAATTTGGTGAAAGATTGTATACAATTGTACTCTTTTTTTTCTTAGCTCCTCTTTTAATTCCACTTTTTTGTTCATTAATCATGTGAAGATTGTACTTTATTTTTTTAAACTGTAGTTTTACATGTACTACTTTTGTTATGAATATAAAAATTATTCCAGCATAAAACTTGTCAATTATTGATAACCTCGATTTTCGATACATCGATTAATCTTTATGTAGGTGTTATTCGGAGAATAATTAATCGATCTAGATTTATGAATTATTATTATAGAGAATTTGTGAGTAGAATTGGAAAAGAAGGGCAAATGAAATGAGGAACCATAATGAGAAATGAAGTTTTTTCTGTTAAAAACAAAAATTATTTATTTTGATTTGATGTGTTAAACCACTTTTGGGTTGTCTTGCAACTTACATTCTAATTAAGTCAATTATATGAGTCACTATTTACACAAATAAAAATCTCTAATTAGATTAAAAGGACTCGAAACAAGAAGTTGTAACTGTGTGGAAAAATAGTAGTTTTTTATTTGAAGAAAGATTTATTTCAAAAGTAGCAATTTTATACTCCCTCCGTCCACAATTATTTGGCAGGTATACTAAAAATAGATGTCCAAGATTAATTGTCAATTTAAACAATCAAGAAATAATTAGTCACTTTTTTCCAATTCTGCCCTTAATGATAGTGTAGTTCAATTGAAAAGTTATGTGGACTTTTGGTATTCTTGGTATAGTAGGGTTATATTAGTCAAATTACACCTTGTTTTAAATTTTCCTTGAGGGGTGTGCATGACCTTACCCTGACAAACAATTGTGGACAGAGGGAGTAGTATATTTTTTAACCTTCTCTTTGAAGTTCAAAACACCAAACTTTTTTTTTTTGGTAAACACCACACTAGTTACGGTCGGCCGTGCTGTGCACGGCCCAATAATATTAATGTTTATAGCAATTAGTTATACGTTTTATAATAAGCAAATTATTTGGGCGGATATTTTTTAGGAAAATAATTATTGATTTTAGTGGTATTTTTTTTTTATATATAACTATAATTTATAGTAATATATAACAGTACTATGATGAATGTGTTATATACTAAAGTGAATTATGCATACAATATAAATGTATCATAAGTTTTAAAATATATTATATTTGTTTGGTATGAAATTAAAAGTGAGCTAACAAACTATAAGTTATTTTTTAAATTCAAAATATAACGTAAAATTAGTTTTGAATTTTCATCAATAAAACATAAATTTTCAATAAAATCAATTACTCCCTTTGTTTCAATTTATGTGATACATTTCGTTTTTCGAGAGTCAAACAATTTAAGTTTGATCGAGAATTTGCGCATGACATCTTCAATTTTTTTTAAACGAAGTTTATATATTTATGAACTACATAAAAAGTACTATAAGTTACAATAATTGATTATCGAAAAACTTTGAAAATGTATGAAAAATTTATGATCAAAGATAGATTTATTTAAATTTCAAAATTTGAAATGTATCATATAAATTGGACCGGAGGAAATAATAAATTTTACCGAAGAAAAATCATGCGGAGAGAAGTTCTATATTAGAATTGTTTTGCTGAAGCTTAAAAGTGAAGAGAGAGTTGGGTGGGATCCATTACTTAGATGATGTAACTAAAGGTTAATTATGTGAGAGAATTCCAAAAAAGTCATAAAAGTTGCAACAAGTTGAACATTAGAAGCTATAAAATAAAAGTAAAAGACGAAAAAATCCTCAAGATATTATAGTAATTCGAGGTTGCACACACATTGACGGAGATGTGTGTGCTATTCCCCTTTCGTATATGTAAAACAACAATAGCCATATATATTTTGAGGGCTTAAGTCACGAGTCCGAAGCCAAAAGGATAATTTTTTTCTTTCAAAAAACATAAACGATATATCAATTATTTTTAACCAAAACAGTGAAATCGATGCTGAGGGAGCGATATCTTTTAACGTCGTGTATGCCGTTAAAACTTCATTAAAAATCATTGGCCCAACAACGATTTTAGGATTATTTTTTTTTGGCAAAATCGCTGCCTCTGTAGTGTTATTCTAAAAATAAATAAATTAAAACATTAAGGAAAATTGCTGCCAAAGCAGCAAAAAAATTTAAATTAAATTTTTTAAAAAAAAAACATTGGGCAACGATTTTAGGGAATTTTTTTTTTCAAAAACGCTGCCTCAGCAACGATTTTACAAAAAAAATATTTTTTCCTAAAATCGTTGTTGGGGCAGTGATTTTAATTTAATTCAATTTTTTTTTTTGACAAAATCATTGTTGGAGCAGCGATTTTAAATGAAGTTTTTAACGGCGTGCACTACGTTCAAAGATATCGCTCCCTCAGTAGCGATTTTGCCGCTTTGGTTAAAAAAAAATTAGTATGCCATTTATGTTGTTTGGAGGAAAAAAGTTGAACTTTTGACTCCGGACTCCTTAAGTCATCTGCGGCCCCTTAAAGTTGTCTGTGTAATTCATTTAGACAACTCAACTAGACCTAGTACCTATTGAACACCTCTACCTGCCAAGATTTTAACCATTTAAACATTTTTTTTGTCACTTTTCATAAATTGTGTGGTGCGTGTTAATAAGCTCCCCACGTGTATAAAATGACCATTTAACAACTACCACGTGTATCCGAAGTGTATTTGTTAATGGGTTAAATGGGCAAAATCTCTAAATCGTTAACTTTGACAGAATTGAAGTTCTATCTCTCTCTTCGCGATTTCTTCCAAATTGAAGTTATCTCTCTTCACGATTTCTTTCAGATTGAAGTTGAAATCGTCTTGTTCGTGTTATGGTCTTGAAGATTTCTCTGTGTAAGTTAGGATTGTTAATGTTTTCTACATGCTTTGTGAAATGAATTAAAAAACTAGGGTTTTGTTAAAATCTAGGGTTCATGATTTTTGCGAATATTCTGTCCCTTTTTTTTACAATTTTCCAGTAAATATGCTTTTAAGATTTGATTTTTAGTTGTTGTATGAGTTATATGAGTATATTCCAAAATGGATCACTTTTCCATTTTGGAGCTACTGTATTATACTAAAGAATTGGGGTATGAAACTGTTGGAGGCTTTTATGCCAAGGATTTATTGAACAAACAATTTGTCTTAATTACATATGACCAACATCTTCTACACCTAATTAAAAACATAAAACATGAGGACACTTTTGAAGTATTTGTCTGTCATATATTAGATGAACCCTCACTTGACACTGATGGACCCCACTAGCTATCTAACTAATGATAGTATTGATGTTGGTGAGGCTATTGACCTAGGTGGAGAGGGTGAGGCTGTTAACCTAAGCGGTGAGAGTGTTGATGTTAACCTTGGTGAAGAGGGTGAGGCTGTTAACTTAGGTGGAGATGGTGAGGCTATTAACTTAGGTGGAGAGGGCGACAATGTCAATCTAGGTGGAGAGGGTGTGGATGCTAACCTAAGTGGAGAGGGTGTGGATGATAACCTAGGTGGAGAAGGTGAATTTGATTTCTTGAGCAGTGATTCAAATCTAGGGGATATACCTTCAGAAGATGGCTAAGATATTGATGAGGAGTTAAGAGCTTTTAAACAAGAAAGAAAAAACAAAAAACAGAGGAAAAAGACTACTGAAATATGAAGAAATACCAGTTGGAGAGGCTGATGGTATGGATAGAGGCTTTGAGGATATTGGAAAAAATAAAACTAATAAATATGCAGGAAAATTGGGTGGAGATGAGGATTATCTTGTTAGCTCTGACTATTGGAGTGATGATAGTGATGAACCACCTGATGTGGATGATGTTAGGGGAGTAGATATACCTGCTAGAAGGAGAAGCAAAAAAGTCAGATATGATGAAGATTGTGAAGTGTCAATAATTGAGCTTGGAATAGTTTTTGAGGGTGCAAATCAGTTCAGGAAGGCAGTGTTAAATTATTCTATATATTACATGATAGAATTGTATCTCAAACATAGATAAGGATTTGAAAAATTCAAGATTTGGTAAGAAAGAAGTTAGGTCTTTATGTTGGTAAGACTGTTTGTTACATGGCTGAACAGAGAATTATGAAGGACAACATGGGTGATTGGAAGATCGAAATTTGCTAGATTATGTGACTATGCATTTATAATCAAACAAACCAATCCTGAAAGCTCTTGTTGGGTAAAAATTGATAAGGAAACTGAACCAGGAAAGAACCTTTTTGTTTATTTTTATATGTGCTTTCATGCATTTAATCAAGATGGTTAGAGGAGTGTAGGAATATAATTGGATTTTTAATTTGATGGTTGTTTTCTCAAATGAGCTTGTAAGGGTGAACTATTAGTTGTTGTTGGAAAGAATGAGAACAATCAAATGTATTCCATTGCCTGGGCAGTTGTGGATACATAAACAAAACATAGTTGGAGTTGGTTCATAAGGTATTAAATTTTTTATCTAAATTTGAAAATGGGTGAAGGTTTGACTGTAATGTCAGATATGCAAAAGGTATTGATTACACAAATTCTTATATTTTAGTTCTAATTTGATCTTTACTACTTCAATTTCTTATTATGTACATATTTTTTTGTTAGGGACTTGTTCCTGTAATGTTAGAGTTGTTACCAAATGTTGAGAGAAGGATGGGTGGGTGCTAGACATATATGGAGTAATTGACATGTGAGATGGAGAGGAGAAGAAAGAAGGAAATTATTTTGGAGATGCTCAAAGTCCTCCTTTGAAGTCAAGTTTAAAAAAGAAGTTCATGCAATGTCTAAGCTAGGTAGAAGGAAATAACAGAGGACTTGTTGCATTATGATCTCAAGAATTGTCCATGGCGTATTTCCAGACTCACTTCAAGTGTGATGTTGTAGAAAATAACATGTGTGAGACTTTTAATTCCTGAATCTTAGTTGCTAGATGTAAATCAATTATTACCATGTTAGAAAATATTATTGCATAAAATGATGAACAAACATATAAAATATGATCAAATTTGCTAAAACATGGATATCAGACATTGCACCTATGGCAAGAACAATACTAAAAAGAAACAAGGAGTATTCTAATAAATGTAAAGTCCAATGGAATGGGGTGAATAATTTTGAAATTAGTGAGGGGAATATTCATATATTGTTCACTTGGACAAGAAGCACTGTGACTGTGGTTGTGGATGTGGAGAGGTATTCCTTGCCCTCATGCTATTTGTGCTTATTATTACTTAAATCAAGATCCTGATCAACATGTAGAGCACTGATATAAAAGAAAGAAACATTTATCAAGGCCTATAACCATTTCATCCAACTTATTCCCAATATGAGGATGTGGCCTGAAACTACAAATCCATCAATGTGACCTCCAAAATCAAGAAAAATGCCAAACATACTTGGTAAGAAGAGAAGAAAGTGTAAGGATAAGCCAAAAAAAATAAAATGGTGAACTTTCAAAAAAGGGAGAAAAGATGACATGTTTCATATAAAAAAAATTGGTCATAACAAAGTTGTGTGTGCAAAAGTAAGTAATAATTCATATTCACATTTGTAAATTGTTTAAAGTTTATACATATTATAATTATATATTTTATTTGTGGTGACATAGTATGGGAGGGGAGCACTTCTCAACCTGATAGTCAGAGAAATTCAAGTCAACAAAGTTATTCTCAAACATGAGTAAGATTTGATTTACATAATTCTTTGCATTTAATTTTTATTGTACAAGTTGTTAATATCTCCTTGTTTCTATTCAATAGGTTAGAACACAATCAAGTTAACAAAGTTCTGTTTGTGGTGACAACATTGTTGTGCCAAGAACCACTCAAACAGGAGTAAGGTTAGAATTAAAAATTCATTTTTATTTAATCTTTGTTTTACAAGTTATTCATATATCATTATTTATGCTATATAGTCTAGAATGGGAGTCCATCACACTCAACTTCAAGAACCACATATGCAGCTACACAATCAAGTCAACTAAGCTCTATTTGTGGTGACACAAGATCTGTGTCAAGACCTCCTAAAAAAAGGGTGCAAGTTGGGACTGGAAGAGGATTGAGAAGAAAAAAAGCTAATGCAAGAGGGACCCCATCTGTTACTGAAAAAGATAATTCTTCTAGTCAACTGTCACCTTTATCAGGTCACAAGAGACCATACAATTCTACCTCATTTGCTGGTGCTACTGGAGGAAACAGAAGGCCTACAACTAGTTTTGGTGTTTACTCTGATCTTACAACTAGAGTTCAAGTATTTAATGTATATTCACTTAATATGTTTACTATATTTTGGTGTATATTCTGATAGCCACATTATGATTTTACCTTATCTTACACTTTCTTTCTTCTATTACAACCTAGTACATCAAGTGAGAAGATTCTACACGGGCCAACAAAATTGAAGAGTGCTTCACCAACCAATATAGATATTGGCTTTAAACCCCTTGTCCTAAAATGGAAGGGAAAAGATGCAGTCAGCATTTCACAGTCGCAACAAATGAAAGCAAACAAGAAAAACAAAGGGTCTTGTAGAACTTCCAAGAAGTAGTTCATTTGGAAAGTTGTTATGATTTTGGCCTATGTTAAAAGGGTCTTCGACAATCTACTCTTTAGTTTATTTTGAACACTCATGTAATGTAATTTTGAATCATGCCTTCTGTTAGCAAGACTATTTATTTTTGAGCATGCATTTGTGTTAGCAAGACAATGGTTTTTGAACAACAACTAGACTACCTCTCAATTAGGGGCATAGGCACATGTATGTAAGGGTGTCTAATTTGGACACCCTTCATTGGAAAAAATACCGCATATACAAGTAAAATGATACACGAAGTGATTAAATAACATATTTTGGACACCTTTGACATAATGCGTTGTTATTGCCTAGTGGTTTAAGATGTCTTGAATGTGTGTTTAGACATCTTTAATGAGACAATGCTCGCGTGTGCAAATCTCACTTGCAACAAGTTTTCCCCCTTTTTAAAAGAGCTTTTGCTGTTTAATTTTTGGATTTTCGTGAAATTCCTGGCTCCTCCACTGGTCTCAATGCATTTGTGTTATGTATTTTTCAACCATGCCTTTGTGTTATCTATTTTTCAACCACACATTTGTGTTATTAGCTCAATTTTTGAACAACTAGACTACCTCTCAATGCATTTATGTAAGACTACTCGATCCCAGAACTAATTGGTCTGGAAAATTGCTCTGGTTTTCCAGAACACAGAGCAACTTACAAAAGAGAGGCAAGTTACAAAAGAGACTGATCAATTCACATTCAAACTTTCAATTTGATACAAAATATAAACTTAACATAAGCCTAACTATTACAAAACAGACCAATTAAGTACAACACTAATTGGTCTAGATTAGCCTCCTAACTACTACAAAACTAAACAATTAAGTACTACAATCTTGAACTACTATGAACTACACCATATTAAAGAACCATTTTATAGTTACCAGACAAAGAAAAACAATCACAAATCGATTAAATTTGACATTTTTCAATCCCTTTGGAGTTTAACTTCCTTGAGCTTCTTCAAGCTTTTTCACTTTTCTCTTTAGTCGATCACTCAGATTTTCACCATCTATGAATCTATTCCATGACATAAATCTAGATGATTCATCAACATTTTTAGGCGACGGATCAATCCATCTAAAATAGCAACATCCACCAGTTTCCTATAAACCACATAACAATAATAAATATACAAAATTTTAATTTTTCGAATAATTCAATAACATTATTTTTGTTCGAATAGTTACAAACCTTTGATGCTTTGCATCCAAAAAATCGACGACCTGGGTTCAAATGGAGTCCTCGAAGTTTTCAGTCGGCAATAATCACCACATTTACATATATCGGCTTCCTCAATATTCACAGAATTTTGCGACATTTGATAAAAGACAATTGATTAGAAGAGAGAAACAAGATAAACAAGAGAAATGTTGGAGATTTAGAGAAAGAAGAGAAAATTGGGGATTTAGGATTCTAAAATGGATTTAGGGGAAGAAGAGAATTACCGTTAAGATTTTAACATTGGGGGAGTTAAATGCAGGCAAAAAAATGGAAGAAAAATAGATTCGCACACCCCATTTGCGTGACTCGCAAATGTTTTGCCATGTAGGCAAAAAAATGCTTAAACGGTTCTAATCTTGGTTGGTAGAGGTGTTCAGTTCAATAGGTACCAGGTCTAGTTGAAATGTCTAAATGAATTATTCGGACAACTTTAAGAGGCCGCAGAGGCCTTGAGCCATATTTTGAGAGATTGTAGGCCTTTAATACAATATTTTCAAAAATTGATTTAAGTTGTCTTAGTACCATTTTAATCCTCAATTAAGGTTGCTTATTGAGATAATTTTAATATTTTTACCATTTCTGAGAAAACATACGTGTGCAAATAAAACTTCGATTTTAAATTATGATTTCACGTGACATAGCCAAACAGGGTCCTTAATTTAACAACACATCTTCAAAAACCCTCCAAAGTAAAAAGTAGGCAAACAAATTGAAGGTGCGTCTCCGCCAGCTTAACAAACAACAATTGTGCAAAATTAGGGCGCAGATTGAGAAGCAATCGATGAAGAGAATTGGTATGAGTTACTTGTGCAATGGTATTCCGTTTCTCTCTTACTTTACTACTTCCCTTTCTGTTAGACCTTATTCTTCATCCCATGTAATTGGGTTACCCATCAATTTTGAGAATGTCAACTGTTTAGATGAAGCTGTAATTCTCTTTACGCAAATGGTTACAATGAAGCCTCTTCCTTCTCTTGTCCATTTTTCTAAATTATTTAAGACTATCATAATTATGAAGCATTATTCTGCTGTTGTTTCTCTTTTTCGAGAAATGCGCAAATTGGGTATCCCAATTAACGAATTCATTTTGAGTAATGTTATTAATAGCTATTGCCTGATGAATCGTGTTGAATGTGCATTTTCTATATTACCCATTTACCTCAAGAATGGTATTCCATTTAATGTTGTCGCCTTTAACACACTAATTAGGGGATTCTTTGCTGAAAATAAGGTAAAAAATGCCGTTGAATTGTTCAAAAAATTGGTGTGAGAAAAGATTTGTGAACCTGATGAAGTCATGTATGCCACCGTCATGAATGGGCTTAGTAAAGGGGGTCATACGGAGAAGACTTTAAGTTTGCTCCGGTTAATGGAACAGGAAAACACTTTTCCTAAGCCTGACATATTCATCTACACCATTGTTATAGATGCGCTTTGCAAAGATGGAAACTTTGATGTTGCTATCACTCTTTTGAATGAGATGAAGCAGAGAGGAATTCCTCCTAACGTAGTCACGTATAATTCATTGATTGATGGTATGTGTAAGCTTGGTCAGTGGGAAAAGGTTAGGAATTTTGTCTCTGAGATGGCCGTGAACCTTAATATTTGTCCAGATGTGTGCACCTTCAACATAATGATAGATGGACTATGTAAAGAAGGGAAAGTTGCAGATGCTGAGGAATTAATGAAACACATGGTCAGAAAAGGTGTAGAGCCTGATATAATCACCTACAATACGATAATGGATGGATATTGTTTGTGTGGTCAACTGGATGAAGCAAAGAGAACTTTTGATATCATGATAGATAAGTGCATTGAGCATGACATTATTAGCTATAACATACTAATAAATGGATACCGTAAGAAAAACAAATTGGCCGAGGCCATGCAATTGTTTTGTGAAATTTCCCAAAAGGGATTAAAGTCTAATATAGTTACCTACACTACTATCTTGCAAGGTTTGTTTGCAGTTGGAAGAATTGGCGATGTGGAAAAAATTTATGCCGAGATGCTATCTACGGGCCCCGAGCCTGATATACACACTCATAGCGTTTTGCTCAAAGGTTATTTTATGTATGGGCTTGTTGAAGAAGCTATGTCGCTCTTTAAAAAGTTGGAAAGAAAGAGAGAAGTTACTAGTATTGCATTTTACAGTGTTGTCACTAATGGATTGTGCAAAAATGGTAAACTCGAGGAAGCTCGTGCTATTTTTGAGAAGCTTTCTTTCATTGGATTGCTTCCGAATGTTAGAACATACACGGTAATGATAAATGGATTTTGTCTTAAAGGGTTGTTTCATGAAGCTAAAGATATTATCAGAAAAATGGAAGACAGGGGTTGCTTTCCAAACAATGTCACTTACAATGTTATTGTGCAAGGATTTCTCTGGTACAACAAAATTAGTGAAATGACATCTTTCATGAAGGAAATGGTTGGAAGGGGCTTCTCATTTGATGCAACTACAACCGAGTTATTGGTAAAGATTATAAGGAAGAATCCTTCTGTCCTTCATATGATACCAGAGCTGTGAATATTTCTTTCGCTTGGTTTGGTTTATTCGCGTATACTCTGCCACTATTATAAATTTCCTTTTCACCCTTGCAAAAGAGACGACATCCAATGCAGTTGAAGTAGCTGAAACAATGGCAGCCAGAGTGTTGCTTGAGCTTTCCAGGCACTTATTGCGGAGGTACATCACTTTTGATAATTTGATTGTTTTTCCACTCTTCTATGTTTTGGAAATCAGATAAATAATGTGAGTTCCTTTAGGGCTACTCTTTTGAAGTGTAGGGATATCATTGTGAGTGTTATTTAGTTATCTTCAGGTACTATCATTTTGGTAATCAATAACAATTGCCGTAGCTTAAAATGTTATGGAAACAATCTTTTTGACAAGTTCAATCTATCTTTCTGTCAATGAACCATATAGTATGAATATATTCAATTATGGATGGTCAACACAATATTTGAATTATTTTAGGATATAATTTTTTGGAGCTTTATGTATGAACCAAAAGTACTGGATGATCTTTCGGGAATTGAATTTTTAGAACAATAAAATTTCCTAACTTTTCCTTTTTTGGTAAATAAAGAAGAATTTTATTACCAAAGTAATGGCATGTACAATTTTATTGCCATTTTCAACCAACTAAGGAGATGGAGGGAAGGGATTTCTTTTGAAGATGTAGAAATTTTTATGCAATTCTCTACTGTAATTGTTTCAATAACTTTTTAATGTATTCCTTACATGTTATTTCAAGGATATGCGGAAAAGGGGTTTTGTGTCTAATCTTATACTTCAACATTGTGTTATATTGGCGGTAATTTACTTTAATTAGTGAGATGGGCACAGCAGAATATTGAATAATCACATAGGAAATCTTGCACTATGCTTGTAGTCACTGTAAGGTATGCAATGATCTTCAGAAAAAGAAAAAAAACCTAGTGATATTGGGACGTATTTTCGTTTCTTATACTAATAATAATTAATATTTTACTAAGTAAGTTAAAGAAGACTAGTTTACAGTTTTGTTTCTAAACGAATTCTGATTTTTCAGTATGAATTCTGCATAGGACTTGTCATGTAAGTTATCTTATGAACTGCTGTGTCCTTTCAGATACTAAGTTCGTATCTAAGCTTTTATACTTGTTCTCTTTTGTGCCTGGTTTAAGATTGAAATAATTATCTTGCTCTTGAACTCAGGATTTCATTACTATTTTCTTATTGTTTGTGTTCCACTGGAAGATGAATCGTTCTTCCATTACAAAGCCTTACCTTTTTTATTATTTTTCAAAAGAAGTGCCTTAAATTGTTGCCAAATGACATAAAAACTACCATTATTTGCTAGTAAAGGCGCTATTAAGGTTAGTAGCTATTATGAGTTATGACGAATGTGGGTATAGAGCTACAAGTTTAAACTTGTTCTTTGGCTACTTATCATTTGTCTAATGTTTTTCATCCCAGGGAAATAATAGACCATTGCAATTCTCATTTTTTGTTGGAGTCTTTTCACTCTTTGGAGTTAATTGGGAATTGGAAGACGTGAAATTGGAGGCTATATCTCTCAATGATCAGGTCTGTGACTCACTGTGGTGGAAAATTCAGAAAGACGGCAAGTTTATTGTCGAAGTATGTTATAATTATTTTTTCGGGAATATGGGAGGCATTCACAAGGACTGGCCATGGAGAACAGTTTGGAAGACAATTGCATCCCTGAGGGCGACATGTTTCACTTGGATCGCTACTCCTGAAGCTTGTTCTGTGCAGCAGATGCTTTTTGTGTGCAAGTGCCAATGAATCAGTAAATCATCCACCGCTTCACTGCACCATCAGTAAACAGTTCTGGACAATGTTTCATGTTATTTTTGGTGTCCAATGGATCATGCCAGGATGCATTAAACGTACACTAAGCAGCTTCACTACACAATTGCTGTTCCTTCCTGCATTTTCTGGTCTATTTTAATGGAGAGGAATGTTTAGACGTTTCAACGACAAGAATAAAAAGGTATGGCGAGACTGGATCACCGTTGGGATATGGAGCCAAAAATTATACTCTGAAATAACCCATGACTCGTCTAAGGGCTTCAAAATGCTTTCTTTTGTGTATAGGAATTCAAGAAATAGTTTTTCACTGATGAGAGTTGAGCTCTTGATTACACTTTGGAACTGTTTTATTTGGTTTCTCTACTTCCTCCCAAACATTTGAAAGTAGCACGATAATCTTAGCAATGTAATGTCTATCAAGATTACACATGTTTAGTCTCTCAATATCAAATGGTATAGTTTCCAGTAATGGTATGTTCATGTGATGCCATTTCAATACTAGAGGAGCATGACAGATAGAACAAAGGGGTGTTTGAGAACTCGATGCACTAAGCTCTCACTATGCTTGGGATCAAGGAAAGGGCCAGAAAATAAAAGGGTTTAACGTGGACAACCCTACCTTGCATTTCGAGATCATTCCGTGGCTTCAACGCATCACCTCCCAGTCATGTCGCAGCAACGAGGCTCCCCTTCACAATGCAGATATGTTACAAAAAAAAAAAAAAGTCAATTGTGGAAGGTTGTTACAAACATGTTGCAGTGTTCAAAAGACTATAGAACAACTACTACCTAGGAACATCGACCGGATCATTTCTCACTATGTTGGAAAAAAATTTGAGACGAAAAGGCAGTTAAGAATATGTCAATATTTTATTTTGATGAAGTAGGATATCATAAAAAGCATCAAGAAGATGCAAAGAGATAGTTTGTCAGCTCATTTACAAAACTAGAGAACTGACAAAGTTCAAATAGATGTCGGAATGATTTACAGGGGAAAGTTTAGCCCAACAAAAAATGTTAACCAAAAATCTAGCCTTCTAGGAGCAGTTTGAAGTTGATAACCCATGCAAACATCTCTGGTTTCTTTTCGTCCAAATGCACCCGAAAACGCTTGCAGGGGCTATCTTCCAGATTTTCCTGATGGTTTTGTGAACTTCTTTTGAGTTCCAACTCACATAGGCATATCAGATAGCGAACGAGATAGTCCACTTCAAATAAAAAAACACTGAGGAGCATATTCCAGATATACATAGCCACTGGAAGAATATGTCAATTATCATTCAATAACCTCCTTGTATATAGGCATTTAACGGCTTAACTCATCCCTATGCCCACTTACAACAGCGCAGACAATATCTCCAATGGATACCAGACCTATCATATCAACCTGATCAACAAGAGGAAGGTGCATAGATAAGTTTTGACATATTGTGTTAGAAAAATAGGAAGACAGAATTGAGAGAAAGTTTTGAAACGTGAAAAATCGTTGTTCCTAAAGAAATATCACATGTATACCGTTTATGGGAGCATAGATAAGTTTCTTCGTGAGCCAAAATGTATACTGCAAATTGACAAGTCACTTGCAAGGGAGATACAATTAATAGAGGTTGAAGATGGCTATTCAGAAAAGTGTCTTATTTCAGGAATAGTTATCTCAGTTAGCATTTTCTAAACATACAATAAGTTTTAAATGAAACTAAAATATGATATGGTAAATGAAAAAATAAATCCAAAATGAAAATAGCCTTTTATTTGAATGTCTGGTCCAGCTAGCACGCCCTGCACCCCAAGTACAAGTACAAGTCATTACACATACACCTGTTTATTAAATATGTCACTTGCTTATTCAATGATACTTGATGGACTTCCATATCTAAACCTTCAAAAAGAAACTTTTCTCAAACAATACGGGACTTCCGCTTCTCAACAAACCAGTAAAAACTAATATTCTCAACATGTTGCAAAGTATTTAAGCAATTCTTCTTGTGTTGGATGCAAATACAGTAAATAAAGGGTTTGAAGTTTGAGATATGAAGCAGAAATATACCACCTTTCATAAGTTGTGTCACTAACAAAACTTTAGTTTTTGGTGTGACCGTGATAAGCTTGTTTTGCATATCCAGATGTACAAATTTGATATAATGTTATAAAATGTCACGTAGATTTAGCTACTAGAATGAAATTTGACAGGAAACATATTTCAATCCTGCTCATTTCTTTTATGAGAAGAGGCTATTAAGTTTACCTCCTCTGTCATGATGTTCCCAACTGACTTGGATGCTCTTCCCCGTACTATGATTTTCCTGAGATGAGTTCAAGAGAGTTAATGTTAGAGAGGAGGAGAAAAGAGGGGCGGAGAGGAACGAGAAGAAAGTACAGAAGTCATTGTTAGTAAATTGCATATAAAAGAAAACCACTATTTGTTCATTTGATCGGTAACACTAGTAAGTCATCCTGCAAACACTTGTCAGTAGAAAATGGAGATTCAAAACCTGTCAGCCTGGCAATTGTCTGTGTATTCATTTCCAAGAGCACAAATACAGAATCGTATAAAGAGACTACTAAAACTGAGGGAATCATGACATAGACACTGAATACCAATAATGTTCCAGGTTTAATTTTTATGTCAAGACTCCAAGTAGCTTTATTTAATAATGTCACTCACACAGCCAAGTCAAAGCAAGACAACGCAACAAGAAAATATTAGAATGAAAATTCATACACTTTAAGTGTACTTCATTACAATCATGAATCAGAAACAAAAAAATCACAGATATTCAAATTATTGTAGAGATGAGGTTAATATTATTTTTTATTTTTTGAAAAAACATGATCACACTGAAAAACTAAAGAGGGAAGTAATTTGATATATGTTACTCCTATCTTATAATGTCCACAAGATTCAATATTTTATAGAAATAAGATTTCTGAGGGTGATTTTCATTCTATTTGATGCTATATCTGGGGTCCACATTATCTCAAACAAAAGTTTCCTATATCCCGTTAATGAGGTCCCTCACATTCACAACTTGGCTAACATTCTGGGAGGAAGAACAGGTGTGCTGCCAACCATTTACCTTGGCATGCCCCTCGGTGCCAAAAGCAATTCCAACGAGTCAATACTTATCCTTGGGTGGTAGACTAACCTTGTGTTGGATGCATTACCAACTTATATGATGTCCCTTTTTCGTGTTCCAACAAACGTGATGGATAGAATAGATGCTCTTAGAAGGAACTTACTCTGGCAAGGCAACTTGATACCAGGAAGACACATTTGGTCAAATGGAAGTCCATGATCATCAGAAAGAAGTATGGCGGTAACTGGTAAGGGAATCAAGAACCTGATAACTCAGAACCATAGTCTTTTGAAGAAATGGTTATGGAGGTTTGCCTCAAATGAACAATCTCTCTGGAAGAAGGTAAATACTCAAAAGTATGAAATGAATGGAGAATGGACAACCATATCAGTCACTACACCCACTGGAGTCAGTTTATGGAGGTCAATCAGAAATTTGGGGGCAAAAATCATTCATAAGTGCAGTCATCAAGTGGGTAACAGATTGAAAACATCTTTCTGTTCAGACAGCTAGTTAGGTCAACATCCACTAAAGCAACTCTTCCCGATTATCTTCAGCCTGAATCAATAAGAAGATGCCACTATAGGAGAAGTCTGGGATGCTCATTGCTGGAATCCAAGCTTCAGAAGACACCTTAATGATTGGGAGATTGATAACTTGGCAGAGTTCTATAGCACTCTCAATCTATTCAAAGGCTCCTCCTCTCAGGAAGACAATCTTATATGGCAAGTGGATAAACAAGGGGGTTATCAAAAAAAAAGTGGATAAACAAGGGAGATTTTCAGTCAAGTCAGCTTACAAGGAATTCAATCATTCTAACAACCAGATTAGTTGTTAGTCATGGAAAGTTGGAAACTAATCTGGAATGTCAAAACTCCTCACAAAGTGGCTTGTTTCACTTGGCTCATGGCCAGGAAAGTGGTCCTATCTCATGAAGGACTTAAGAACAGGGGCTTCCACCTATGCTCTAAATGTTATATGTGTGTCAGTGAGGTGTGGAGAAGAATCAGAGACAACCAACCATCTTTTTTTACACTGCAAGTTAACTGGACAACTTTGGAGGATTTTCCTTAATTTAAAAGGGATCATGTGGGTGATGCCAAGAGATACACTTGAAGTGTTGGAGTGCTGGAACAAATGTGGTACTCAGTCAAAAAGGAAGGAAAGATGGAAGATTATCCCTGCTTGCATTTGGTGGACAGTTTGGAAAGAGAGAAATCAAATGTGTTTTGAAGAAAATCATAGCTCTATCCAGAAACTGAAGATGAAGTGCCATGCCCTTTTCTATTTTGGGTGTAAACATGAATATATGGAGGACATAGAATCTTTTATTGATGTTTTAGTACATGAATCTTTTATTGATGTTTTAGTACATCTTGCTATATTCCCTTGTAAGTATGGACAACTGTAGTTACTAATTTTTGTGCAGCAAATAGTTATACAAAAAATGTTACCTTCTCAAAAAATTAGAAGGCTACACATGCAGACATGATCAGGAACAATTTCAAAATTCAAAAACTAGTACAGAAAAGCAAGAGGCCGCATTGCCAACTCTAAAAGCCAGTCAAGAAGAAACTAATATCTTTTAGAAGTGATTGATACCTCATTCTCTAATTATTCCAGCAAATGATATAAGAACCATTCAGTCAATGCAGATATTGGATTTACCAGGGAAGCAAAAGAAAACAACCCTCATACACGTAGGAGTAGATTGCTTGTTCTTGCATCTTTTAAGTTCTTAGATTGCTGAATTTTCCTTCTTTATTTTTTTTCCTTTATAGAAATCATGAGAAAACAAAAAATCAAAAGGGTGCCCTAAATGTCAGTCATCGGAAGAAATCTTCCGTAGAGGTAGTTCTGTCCTGAAACCCATGGATCTCACTCTGTTCTCATAATTTTGTTTCAACAATCAAATAGTACAATAACAACTATTACATGTCAATCCCAAACCAGTTAGGACCCATTTCATTCTTCAAGATTCAATCCTAGCTATCATCCTGGGGTAAATAGAGAAACCAAATAAAACAGTTCCAGAGTGTAATCAAGGAAGAAAGATCTCACTCTCATCAGTGAAAAACCATTTCTTGAATTTCTATACACATAAAAAAGCATTTTGAAACCCTTTGATACTACCATGAGTTATGGGACGTTTCAGAGTATAATTTTTGGCTCCATATCCCAAAGAAGCCATTACACTGAACAAGAATTCTCAGATTACATAATTGTCAAAAAAGAATTCCCAGCTTACTCTGTCAAAGTATTGTAATGGATAAAAGTATCCTATCACTGCTGTTAAGAGTATCTATCATTATTAATGGTACTCCGGAAAAAAATATTCCCTGCTCAGACGGGTCTAAAGGCAAGGTGATCCAGTCTTGCCATACCTTTTTTTCTTGCTTCTCTTGTCATTGAAATATCTACAATTCCTCTCCATCCAAATAGACCAGAAAATGAAGGAAGGAATAGCAATTGCATAGTGTTCATTGTCCCTTTGTGAAGCTGCTCATTCCAGCTGCTTAGTGCAAGTTTAATGCATCCTGACATGACCTGTTGAACACCAAAAATAGCACGAAACATTGTCCAGATCTGTCTAGTGAAGGTGCAGTGAAGCAGAAGATTATTTACTAATTCATGAGCACTTTCACACAAAACATCTGCTGGCTGCTGCACAGAACAAGCTTCGGGAGTAGCGATCCAAATGAAACAGGTGGCTTCCAGGGGTGCAATTGTCTTCCAAATTGTTCTCCATGGCCAGTCCTTTTGAATGCTTCCCATATTCCCCAAAAGATTTCTATAACATACTTTGACAATAAACTTGCCATCTTTCTGAAACTTCCACCACAGTGAGTAAGCAAAAGCAACCTGATCATTGAGAGAGATAGCCTCCAATTTCAGCAGCAATTCATTTACATTTTCAAATTCCCAGTTAAATAGGTCCTTCACAGGACCAATGAACTTTCCTTTGACAATATTACTATTGTATAGAGATGTCAATTCCCAATAAGCATCCAGCACTCTTGGATCATATATAAACTTCCAAAAGTATGGTCTTAAATAATTTGAAAATGATGTTGACCATTCATCTATGGTATATCCTATCAGATTTTAACAAGTTTTATTTCAATTTCAGGACAGAAGGATGGAGTTGATCTTGTCAGCTCTGGTGTTCCATTTATGGATGATGTAGCAATTTTTAAGTTAAAGACATTTGTCATCGATTAAAAAAAATAGATAGAAAATGATAATACTTGAAGACAACAATAAAAAGAATAACTGAAGATAACTAAATAGCACTTAAAGTGATATTAACAGACTTATAATGTGTACACACAAGGAAACTCACCACTACTCCTTTTTGGGAAAATCAAATTAAGGGTGCAATAACATCTGATTTCTAAGAAAACAAAGACTGAAAAAAAAACTCAAAATATTTAATTACCTCCTCAATAGGCCTGCCTAAAAATCTCAAGCAGCATCCTAAGTGCGATCAGCTTCTGCAATTGCATAGTATGCCATTTCTTTTGCATGGATAAAAGGGAAATTGTATCACAGTGATAGCACAGCCGAATAAACCAAGCGAAAGAAATATTCACTTCTTATTTTTCAAGCGAAGCTCAGGTATCATGTCAAGGACAGAAGGATTCTCCATTATAATGTTTACCAACAACTCAGTTGTAGATGCATCAAATGAGAAGCCTCTTCCGGTCATTTCCTTCGTGAAAGTTGTCATTTCACTAATTCTGCTGCACCTGAGGAATCCTTGCACCATAACATTGTAGGTGACATTGTCTGGAAAACAATAGTTGCCCTCCATTTACCTAAGCATATCTTTAGCTTCATCTACTAATCCTTGTAGACAAAATCCAGTTATCATTGTAGTGTATGTTCTCACATTCGGAAGCAATCCCATTGAAGAAAGCTTCTCAAAAAGAGCACGAGCTTTGTCGAGTTTACCATTTTTGCACAATCCATTAATGACAACATTGTAAAATTCAATATCAGTATTTTCTCCCTGTTTTTCCAACTTATTAAAGAGTGAAATAGCTTCTTCAACAAGTCCATACTTAAAATAACCATTGAGCAAAGTGCCGTGAGTGTACAAATCAGGAATACACCTTGCAGATAGCATCTCAGCATAGATATTTTTAGCAGATCCAATTCTTCCGACATCAAACAGACCTTGCAAGATAGTATTGTAGATAAAAGTAGTAGGCTTTGGTCCCTTTTGAGAAATTTCACAAAACAATTGCATGGCCTTAGCCAATTTCTTTTTCTTACAGTATCCATTTATTAGTATGTTATAGCTAACAATGTTAGGCTCAATGCACTTATTTATCATGAAATCAAAAAGTTTCCTCGCTCCATCAAGTTGACCACTCAAACAATATCCATACATTATTGCATTGTAGGTGATTATATCAGGCTCTATACCTTTTTCAATCATGTATCCCATTACTTCCTTGGCATCTTCGACTTTCCCTTCTTTGCATAGTCCATCTGTTAGTATGTTGAAGGTGCGTACATTTGGATAAATATTAAGGTTTACCATCTCAGAGAACAAAGTCTTACACTTTTCCCATTCACCAAGCTTACACATACCATCAATTATTGAGTTATATGTAACTATGTTTGGAGGAATATCTTTCTGCTTCATCTCATTCATAAGATTGATAGCAGCATCTAAGTTTCCATCTTTACAAAGGGCATCTATGATGATGTTGTAGTTAATTAAGTTGGGCTTAGTGTTCCCTTGTTCCATTAACCGGAGCAAACTTAAAGTCTTCTCCGTATGACCCCTTTTACTAAGCCCATTCATGGCGGTTGCATACATGACTTCATCAGGTTCACAAATCTTTACTCGCACCAACTTTTTGAACAATTCTACTGCATCTTTGACCTTATTTTCAGCAAAGATTCCCCTTAATAGGGTGTTAAAGGTGACAACATTAAACGGAATACCATTCTTGAGGTAAATGGGTAACACCGAAAATGCACAATCAACACGATGCATCAGGCAATAACTATTAATGACAATATTTAAGATGACTCCATCAATTGGGATACCCAATTTCTGCATTTCTCGAAAAAGAGAAAGGACAGCAGAATAATGCTTCATATTTATCATAGTCTTAAATAATTTAGAGAAGTCAACAAGAGAAGGAAGACGCTTCATTGTAACCATTTGCTTAAAGAGAATCACAGCATCATCTAAACAGTTGATGTTAACCCCAAAATCAAATTTATCCATTGCAGAAATGGATTTATTACTATAAATTCTCACTGTAATTGCCGTAAAACAAGAATGAGAATTAGGAGACAAAGAGAGAGAAGGAATACCATTGCGCAGACAAAATCTCCTCATCTCCAATGCCAAACGAATCTCTCACTCAATAATTTTCAGCTCATGTGACCTAATTTTGCAGCAAACTTATGCGCTTTTTGCAATGACCCGCCATGTCATCGCACCACGTAAGCGGCAGGTAAGTGCCACATCGACACAAAGTTTCCCATATGAGGGCTTGCATATAAAGGTGCTAGACATATATGGAGAATTCCATCCTTCCAGGACCAATTTTGGATATGTAATTGGATTTGGTTTAATTGAGCCTAACTTATATAATTATTTGGTCAGATAATTGGGTGTAATGAATAAGTAACTCATTTAAGTGACACAATTTTATTTAGACCCAATTATATTTAAGAACAAAAATTAAATAATATCTTCTACTCCCTCCGTTTCAAAAAGATTGGTCTGGTTTGACTTGGCACGAAATTTAAGAAATTAAAAAAGACTTTTGAATCTTGTGGTCCTAAATTAAAGTTATATCAAATGTACAAAATTGCCCTTAATCTTGTGGTCTTAAACATGCCACGTGGAAAGCAAAAAGTAAAATGTTACCAAAAAAGGAAAGAGGTCATTTTTTTGAAACTGACTAAAAAGGAAAGGAGGTCATTCTTTGTGAAACGGAGGAAGTACTATTATTATTTTAATTATTTTTTAAGAAAATGTAAAATAATAAAGAATCTCAATAAAACAAAAAAAGAAAAGTCTCAACAAATAACTTAACTGAAAATTTTATAATTGACATATGTATGACTAGTGTTTTAAAAGGCGGGTGTGTGAGGCGAGGCATTTTATACAATATAGGACGAGGTGTAAGTCCCGAGACATGGAGCGTAAATCTGATGAATCTACGAGGTGTAGTCTCATGTGTGTATATATATATATATATATATATATATAGATGATATATTAATATGTTCCAACACATATCAAGAATATTTAACCCATCTGAAAATATTTTCAGAAATATGTATAGAGCTAAGTTACAAGAACAAAACTTGCTTCATTCCAATGGTATAAAAATGCCTAAAGAAATGACTTGGTATAGTTGAAGGCAACTTAGCTTATACCAAATCAATAAGGGGGTTGTGATGTATCTTAATACATGGTAATGTATTTTAATACATGGTATGCGGAATTTATATGCATTAAGCATTTTTTAGGTTGTATAAAGGTCATTTCTTTTTAAAATACCTTTTGCATTTATGTATTCAAAATACTCTTGTATTCTTATCATTTTTATCTCATGGATTGCTTCAATCAATTTTTATAGATTTTCGGCTTACCAATAAAAAAGCTTTCTCTAAATTTTGTATAGATTTGTCCAGGTTGTATAGAGCTATGCGATGTTTCCATGCTCTTCTTCTTACTAAGTGTAAATGATATTGAATATTTTTCATTTTAAATGATATTGAATAGTTTTATTACTAATAAAATAAGTAAAAGTAAACCTTTCAATGATTTATGGTTTTTATTTGAGATAAGTATTAATAATCAATAATGAAGAAAAAGAGTATTAGAATTACTATTTGAGAAATATCATTACACCAATAATAAAAATATGATTTAAAGCAAAAAAAAGTTCAAAAAAATAAATTGAAAACGCCCGGGCGTACGTTTTTACTCCCAGGACTTACGTTTTTATGCTTGGGACTTACGCCTCAAATTTTAGGACTTACGACTTATGGATCTACGTCTTTAATTTACGCCTCGAAGTGTTTTTTGTACGCCTCGCTCTGGGACTCGCCCCAAAAACATTTTTAAAAACACTGTGTATGACTAATAATTATAAGTTATGACATTATTCTTTTTCTTTCAAGTTATAACAATAAAAAATTGCAGGTTCTAACATTTTATTTAAATAAAAAATGATTTAAAATAACAGTAAAAATCATTTTATTTGAAAAATAAATAAGGTAAAATCGGATAAATTATTAGTAATTAATTTGAATTCATTAATGATAATTAGTATGTGCCATAAAATTAGGAGATTCATAAAAAAAGGAATATTTGTTTTCCTTTTTTAACTCAATGCAGTTAAATTTCATTCAAAAAATAGCTTTTTTTTCTTTTGTTCAAACATTTCTCTCTCTTCACAATTTTTTCTATAATTAGTTGTCACTCTCAACTAGTTCTAAATCATTTTTATTCAATAATCTTCATTTACTTGTAATGGATGGCTTCTTATCAATATTAATAAAGTATGGTGGTAGGTACGATCCTTCAGGATAGTGTTTTTTTTTACGATTTTTTATTTGTATTGTTATACTAATCAAACGTATAAATAAATAAATTAAGAACAGTGATACTGGAAATATAATTATCAGATTTTTTTTGTGTATAATAAAATTTAATTATGACGTTTTTGATATGAACATTTTTGAAATTACATCAAATTTGTTTGAAATTGGTACAGATTTTGGTATGAATTTTTTTAAAATTTAAGGTTTTTGGTAAAAAAAAAAAATACATAAAATTTATTTGTAAATGGTATACTGGTTATACCATTTTTGTAAGATTTTGAAATTATATTGGAATGAATTTCGTATACTGTTTACCTGATTAATGACAAGTAATTGTTAAAATTAGTATTATTTTTGTATTATATTGGCATGATTCTGCTGTGAAAAAAATTACGACTTATGGGATGAAATAGTTATAATTATAATATGAAATATGTATGAAAAGTGTGCCAAAAAAATGTATGAAATGTGTATACTCCATTCTGGCATTTTTTTTTAAAAATAAAATGAATAATGTTATATTTTGGTACTCCATTATTATTTGGTATGTTTGTTGGTTAAAAAAATTATATAATTTTTTTTAGGCTTAAGTCATTCATGGCCACCTAAAGTTGTCCGCATATTTCACTTAGACACCTCAATTAAGAGTTGTACCTATTGAATACCTGTCTTGTTCAAAACATGTACCTATTGAATAGGTTTTGATGACATGGCATCATCGGTGTAATACACCTCTAAGAAGCGCATGAAACAAAAAAAATTTACTTACAGACCAATCACAAAATAACACGTCAACATTCAAAAAGTAAAGCAAACATTTCAACATAAAAAAAATAATCCTAAAACATGTCTTCTTCCCTAATTCCAAACCACCTTACTGCATTTCCTCCTCACCAGTCACCAGCTAAATCGTTTTGCCACCTTCCCCTGCCACGCACCCTTTCTATATTCTCCTTCATTTTTCGTTTCTACTATCATTCCACCATCACCAATATCGTCTTTGTTATCTTAGTCGGAAAAGTACTCATTAAATAAATAGCAGTCAAAATTCAAAAAAATTCAAAAAATTCTAACATTATAAAATGTGGAAAAATTCAAAGAGTTGAATAGGTAGGAGGGAATTTAATCAAAAAGAATAAAAATCAAATTGGTAAAAAAAATCCGATGAACCTCCATTTTTTCCGGCAAGACTACTTTGTATCTAAAATTATTTCCTTTGAAATTGTTAAAAAATTCAAGCCCTAAAAAACTCACAACATAAAAAATATCAACAAATCTTAATTGATGTTTGAGGAAGACAATGAAATTGGAGAAATGGCAGCTATGGTGTTGATGGAAATCACCAAATCGGGATAGAAGGGAGAGGGTAGGTGGCAAATATGGTGTTGATTTTCCTAATCACCATGTGGGGGATGCATTGAGGTGGCTGGTCGGCGGACTGGTTGCTACCGGAAATGTTCTGGTGGGTGGGTGGGTTGTGTAGAGTTCATTGTTGCTTTTTTGTCTTTTACTTTAAAATATTTTCTTATAATATATTTTTATATTTTTGAATCCAAATAACATATGTCATAATTTAATTCGTCGTTGTGCCATGTCATCGCGAGTGTATTTCACACACTTCACATTTTTGTTTGATTGTCAAAAAAATGTCGAAGAGGTATCAATTCGAAGTGGTAGAGGTGTTCAATAGGTACAAACCTTAATTGAGGTGTTCAAGTGAATTATACGGATAACTTTAAGTGGTCGTCGATGACTTAATACTATTAATTCCAAATGAAAATGTTTTATGGTTTGAATGGATTTTTTTTGGCATTATAATGGAATGTAATTTGATAATAATAATAATAATAATGTAATAAATTTGGTATACTGTTAATTTAAGTTATTACAATTAATCTTTATAAGTTGCATTTATTTTGGTATTCTATTGGCATGATACTGGTATGAATAATTGATGACTTCTGAGTAAAAATATGTATGAAATGTGTGAAGAAGAATTGTATAAAAGTTGTATACAATTCTGGAAGGGCTAGCTGATGTGAAATTCAAAGGGTCTAAAATAGCATGCAGTACATGTCATCGGGAGGGACACAACAAGAAGACATGTTGTCATGACCCAAAAATGAACGTGATGACACTCGTCTTATCCCACCAAGATAAGTCAGCCTAAAACCAAATATCACAGAAATGCAGAAGTACGACAAATTGAAATCTCAAAATACAATAAGTGCGGATAACTAAGTCAACTTAATAAAAAACCCAAAATCTAGTTGTCACGTGCACAAGCATCTAAAGTATTATAATTGATTCAAAAGAAAAACACAAGTCTCAAATGACATTGTTTCTAGAATAGAACAAGATCATAAATATGAGTACGAAGCTCCGCTGAAACGACAAGCAGCTACCTCACAAACCTCCATAAGAAGCCTTGGACAAGGAGAAGAGAAACTATCACGAAGGTCCGGACAAGTAACCTACAAAATTGTAGAAGCAAGGGGTGAGTACCAAACCACACGGTACTCCGCAAGTAAACTTCTAAACACAAGCTAAGGGAATAGAATACGGGTACTCCTACCACCCCAACCGAACCTTCACAACTATAACTTGCATAAAAATCAGTCCAACCTAACAGTTCACAATTTACATAGCACACAACCAACATCAACACTCTAACAATTACATATCCTCAACAACAACCTCAATAATTCGTCAATCACAAGTTCCACAAAAAGGCACTCACAAGATCAGCAACACACAATATCAAGTTCACCAACACACTAGATCAAGTTCACCAGTGATAAAGATGTGCAATGCAATGAAATGTAATGTCAAGTATAATGATGCATGTCTGACCTAATGATACACACCCACTGTTTCACAGTCCGGAACCCATGAAGGACATATCTGTCCATGCATCCATCGCGGCATGCGACACGACCCTCGATATATAGTATCTGTCACGGCGAGCGACAGATCCCTCGATAATAGAATCTGTCGCCGCGTGCGATACGTCCCTCGAAATATAGTATCAGTCGCGGCGTGCGACACGTCCATCGAAATGGTACATCCTCTTTAATTTCTTATTCTTTCTCAATTCACACAACATTTGTCACAACCATGTCTCAGAACAATACAAATGACATGTTCACATAAATAATGAGGAGATAACCATTTTCATAATAATGCACAATTCACAACAACACAATCGTGACACAACATCAACAATGAGTCAATAAGCCTTTCAAACTATTCTCAACACATCACACACCAACAATTAATCACATACATTGTCTTTTAATATCCCCTCTTCATCATTATAATTATTCAATATGGACAAGTCAACCCATCACCAAGTCTCATTACTCCCCAACACATACCACAAGGAAATACACGATTCTATACACTTAACAAGAGTTTAGAAATCCACTTGCCTCAATCAATCAAGAATTCACTCTAGGACTTGAGCCTTCCCTTTTCGTTGAACTTCCAACTCAAAGCAATCTATTCAAATAAATGACCACGATAAGATTTCAAAACTAACAACATTCATATTACTTTATGTCTAGGCTAGACTCATAAAAACTCGCTTAAATCTATAGTCAAGTTCCTAATTTTGATGCCAAATAACAATTCAACTCTCACATTTCCGAATTTCAAATCTAGGGTTAAGTTTCAATTTCTCCATTATCGTAAATCTATAACATACATATAATACAATACAATTAATAATTAATTACCTATCTCAATGTATCAAAAACTAAAATTTATAAAGCAATTATACTAATTATATATATATATATATATATATATATATATATATATATATATATAAAAGAGAACCTTAGGCCCGCCTACGTGGCACCACCACAAATAAGAATTTCCTTTTAATTTATTTATTTACAAAACTAGCCTCCCCTTTCATGAAAAGTTGTGAAATTTATGAAGAGTTGTGACTTTTATGAAGAGTTGCGACTTTTATGAAAAATTGCGACTTTGCAACTTTTTCAAATAGTTGTAACATTTCCGATAAGGCACAATAAACATTTGTTCACACTACCCTTTGTTGTCTATAAATAGAGGGATTTCCTCTCATTTTAAAACAACGAAAATTCTGAACGTCTTCTTCTTCACAATTAGACTTTTGTGTACTTTGCTCCTGTTGAGTGGCTCACTGACACCATTGCTTATGTTACAGATCCTGGTATGTCTTTTTACAGTCATTAATTTATGCTTATGTTATTAAGAATAAATAATAAGATGTAATAATTTTCATTTCCCTTTATATTATTAATGTTTGTTACTACGTAATTTTGTATGTAAGATAATATAGTGTTTTAGTTTAATGACTGATAGATTTTAAGTATTATTTTATAAATTTTATGATATTAAATTCCCGCGCGAAGCGCGAATAATTTAACTAGTAATAATATAAAAGAAGATCAAACCCCAAATTATCTTCAAGTTACATTCAGTAACTTGAATCGAGAAAACCAAACAATCACCCATTTATACGTATAAACAGAGACAAATTCAGGATTTTAAGAAAACGGGTGCACCATTACTTTATGGATAAGATCAAAAATTTAAATAACAATAACTAAACGAGCAATACATTAAAATTACATTACCACAAAAAATATCATCAGTTACAATTGTACTCGATTCGTTAGCTATTGATGATTTCCTATTATAAGTAATGACAAGATTTTTTTATATGTAAACCCTAAAATTAAAGTGATATATATATATATATATATATATATATATATATTCGTTAGTTTGTTTATTAAAAAGAGAAATCGTAAACTAAAATTACCTTAAACTTTGACAATGATGATTTCTCTAGATTCTTGACTTGAAGCTTCTTCTTTGTGTGAAAAATAAAGGAAAAATCTTTTTGGCTAGAAAATTTGGCTAGAATGATATTTTATCTCTGTTATTTTAACTTTTTAAATATTTTTACCCTTTTAACTTTAATACATTTTAACTAAAAAATTGAAAAAAGATTAGTTTATTTTAAAATTAAAAAAATATTATAGTTTTTTTTAATTTTCTGGCCAAATTCTAGCCAAATTTTCTGACCATTTAGAACTTCTCGAAAATAAAATAAAAAATTTGAAGAGAGAAGAAAAATATTGTTGAAACTTGAAAAGTGGGTGGTAAGAAAATTTTGAAGACTTTGACTTAAGAACTTTCTGAATTTAGTTTTTTTTAAAAATGAAAAACGTGTTTTTAGTTAATAAAAATAAATTGAAGCGAATTGGGGCTGGCTGGAATCGATCCTGTGACCTTCGTGTTGAAATCTCGTGAACCACCCAACCATCTTGAAAAGGGGTTCCACAAGCTTTAATTTAATATATTCTTTAATAATGTAAAAGTAATATATCGAGTTTAGTCGGATGACCACGAATTCTGGTGAACCAATTTTTATACATAAATTCGCCCCTGCGTATAAACCACCTGAGCATCTTTCCAAATTTCAATTTCTCAAATGGAAAAGAAATTGATCACTAATTAATGATGACATTCAGATCTTGACCCCGAAATCAACAAATCACAAACAAAATTAAATAAATTCGTCCACCCTTATAAATCCAAATTCCAAAGCCATTAATGCCTACACAACTTACTATTATTATTGCCTTATCCATTCCTAATCCTCTATTCTTTATACTCCCTCCGTCCCTATTTACTTGTCCATTTTGACAAATCAAGAAAGGACAATTTTTTTTTCCTATTATACCCTCATTTAAACTTCTTGAAAATTTAAACTTCCCCCAACATTGATTAGTTATCTTGAATAAATTTATTTTGAAATCATAATTAATAAGGGCAAAATTGTAACTTCACTATGCTAATCATTGTTGCCTTAATATGTGTGTCATTTCTAAAGTGGACAACTAAATAAGGATGGAGGGAGTATATGTTATTCCCTCCGTCCATTATTGTTTGTCAGGTATACTAAAAATCCAAAATTAATTGTCAATTTAAACAATCAAGAAATAATTAGTCACTTTTTTCCAATTCTGCTTTTAATAATTACATAACTACTAGTTTCAAAAAGTAGTCATTTTAAAGTTACAAGACTACTTTAATAAGAAAAAAGTTGCTTTTACAATTTTCAAAAAGTACAAATCATTTTAATAATGATTGATAGTAAGATTATATTAATCAAATTACACTTTATATTAATTTTTCTTAAAAACTGTGCATGATCTTACCCTGACAAATAATAGTAGACAGAGAGAGTACTACATTAACAATTGATAAGAAAAAGAATGAAAATGCTAGATAGAGTTTGTAGTACCGTGGTTTGTCTTTTTCGAATTACGGCCGATGTCTTCTTCTTCTTTTCCAAGTTACAATAAAAATAAGGACAAATTACATTTCATTTATTTCCATTATCCCCTATTACTTTTAAAAATCTCCAAAATCTCTTATTTCTTTAATGTATTTGAGCTACATATTAATGTATCCAAGCCAGTATTTAATGTATCCGAGCTAATTTTTAATGTATTTGAGCTACATATTAATGTATCCGAGCCAGTATTTTTATGTATCCGAGCTAGTTTTTAATATATCCGAGACAATATTTAATATATTCGAGCTACATATTAATGTACCCGAGCTTCAATTATTGTATCCAGTTTTTTTTTAATTTTTAAGGGATTAATGTAATTAGAAACTTATTAGGGATAGATTGTAATTTCATATTAAAACTATGGGATTTATATAATTTACCCTTAAAATAAATGTTAAACCCCACTAACTCTTTAAATATATGGATCAAGTGATATAGGGTATCAACTTAATACTTGGAATTGGCCCATTAACCACCAACTAAATAAATAAATTATTTAATATATACCCATCAATAAAATAATCGTAGTTATCGAATAGCTTAAAATTCTCAAATCAATTTCACCGATTGATCATAAAATTACTCGGGGCAACTATCGAGAGGGGTAAAATAGTAATTTTATGAAATTTTTTCAAAAATGACCTTTCGGATCATTACATTATCCACCACAAAAAACCATGTTCGTCTCGAACATAAAGAAGAAGGAAGGAAACCGACATTACGAGAAGCTTGATGTATAATTTCCAGAGTCAATGTTTATCTCTCCATGTGAGCTCATCCTTAAGACTATTCCATCAAGTGCAACTACTAAGAACTGAATTTCGACACAAAGTAGCATATATGAGGGCTTGCATATAAAGGTGCTAGAGATATACTGAGAATTCCATCCTTTGAAGACCAATTTTGGATATGTAATTGGATTTGGTGTAATTGAGTGTAACTTATATACTTATTTGGTCAGATAATTGGGTGTAATGAACAGGTAATTCATTTAACTGACACAATTTTATTTAGACCTAATTATATTTAAGAACATAAATTAAATATTATTTTTTACAATTATTATTTTAACTATTCTTCTAGAAAATGTAAAATAATGAAGAATCTCAATAAAACAAAAAAAGAAAAATCTCAACAATTAACTTAATATGAAGTAGAGGGAGTATAATTCAACTAGTAATTAAAAACATAAGTAAATTCAACTAGTAGCTAAAATTGTGTTTGTTGACTTCCACTCATCAGGAAAAAAATGTACCCAGTTCGTTGAAAACAATTTATTCACCATTTTAAAGTTTGAACACCCTTAACAAAATTCCTGATTTTCCCACTGACATGGTGTGATTACAAGTTGATTACTCTTAATTTCTTTCATTTTTTTATTTTTATTTATTTTTTATTTTTATTATTTTAAATTCTTTTTATTTTTATTTTTATTATTCTAATGTTTTTTGAATATATATTTATATTATTATATTTCATTTCTTTCTCATACTCAACCTTTACTTCTTGTGATTCTATGCAATTTTTCGTATTATCTATTGTTTTCATTAATATAATTTTGTTAGCATTCTAATTTTAAATTAAAGTAGAATTCATTGTTGAATAGGGTAATGGACTTATGTTTTCCTTTTCTTTTAAATTATATTTATGTATGTTATGTTGAAATTTGACATAAGGGTATTATGTTAAATTTTTTGTTTTGAATTTAAAACTTATGTTAATTTTCAATTTAATTTGTTTTAGGAGTATTGACTCAATATTTTATATTGCAGGCTATTTTTTTTGGTTAGACTTGATAAATCACCTTTTTGTCAAATATTTTTATATTTTTATGACATTATATTTATAATATTAATTTTTTTGTCAAACACGCATTTCATGATGTTCATAGAATTTTTGTACTTTTAGTTTTTATGATTAATTTAATCAAAATATGCTAAATTGAAAAATATAAATCAATTATTTTTTATAATATTAGTTAAGAACTTATGTTTATTAATTAATATATTTGCAAAAGACAATATATATCTTAAATATTTGATTTAATATCATTTATAAAGACTCTTACTTGTCTAATATAATTTTTTGAGTATAACCTTACGATTACACTTGTGCAACCAAACTATACACTTGTAATTATACTGTGGCAAACAAACAAGTCATCGTAATTACTAGATTGTGTAACTACCAGGCTGGTAATTACTATCCTAGTAATTCCACTGATTCCAATTACTTGGAGACTTTCCAAACAGACCCTTCATGAATTTTCATAGAAGGTCTTTGGAATATTCTAGTTGGATAGAATATTTTAGAAAAGGGACTTATTTGTTAATATGTAGAGACTTGTTTAATAATTATTACTTAAATATTAGCCCCTAATTAATTAGTATAAATAGATGGGTATTCATTTGTAAAATCATTCAGCAAAAATCAAAGTTCTCTACAATACAATCTTTCTTGTGTGCTTAGTAGAAAACCAAGGATGTGACATTTTTCTTGCATTTTCCAATTTTCGTTTGTTAAAGTGAGACTAATACTACTAATAAATACTCCCTCACATACATTAAAAAAGGGCGAAAAGACTCAAATATGTAGGGGTGTACAAAAACCGAACCGAAAAAATGTTATTAGGTCATTGCTATTGGGTTATTGAATTAACGACTTTTTAATGATTTTATAAAAAGTTTTATTGGGTTATCGATTTGGTATCAATTTTTAGTATTGGGTTATTGGATAAACCGATAACCCATTAAGACGATAGTAAGTTACTACTATATCCTTCATAAATATTAAATATTAATAATTTAACGACACTATATTAGTAATCCACACTACGGTCTACACACTTCACATGTCATAGTACTTCTACTTCACATAAAAAATTTCATATTATGTTTTGGTTGTAACGTGTTATTGTAGCCTTCGTACTACATCTACTTTTATTGATGTAATTTCTCATTATATTTCTTGTTTCACTATATCAAAACATTTACAACTGATTTGCTTGTCTCACTGTATCATGCCAAATTGTTACATAAGTGAGAAATCATATATTTGATTTATGAGCATTTTCTTATTGGATAAATCGAAAATCGCACCGTTAATGACAAAAAAAACCAATAAAGAATATCTTATTGGTTTAGCATATTTAAAAACTGAAAATCGATAAACCGAACCGATAATACATAAAATCAATCTGAACCGACCGATGCACACCCCTACAAATATGTCATCAAACTTTGAGAAAAGGTTCATCTATGTCATCCGATAAAAGTTTGACTAATTTATACCATCTTCGTTTGAGAAAAGGCTCACAATTTCTGTTGGGTATGTAGCAAGAGTAATGGGAAATGTAGGGAAGATGAAAAGAGGGGAACTTGAAAAGTCCTCTTATGCTTTATTGAAAAGACATTTGTCCCTCATCAGTGGTGGAAAGAAAAATAGGAGAGTTTAAATATAGAAACACTCCTATTAATTGTTAAAAAGGTTGGAAAGAGGGACCCCCTCGCGCCGTTGTCGTCGCTCGCTCGGCTCGGCTTTGGCTTTGGCTTTGGATCGATCGAGAGATTATTTTTTGGACAAAGTTTGTTTTAATTATTTTAGTTAATTATTTATTTAATTAATTAAATTAAATTAAATGGCAAACATTTTAATTAGTTAATTAACCGAAGCGTTTCAATTAATTAGTTAATTAACCCGACCGACTCGGATCCACGCGCGACCCGTTTTATTTAAATCTTTCCCTTTTTATTTGAATTTCCCGCCATTGGAAGTGACTGTTCTGAAAGATTGCAACTTTCAGAAACAGCCATGACCGTTTGAAAGGTTGCAAACTTTCATGAATGGTCATGTGGATTCTGAAAGGATTGCAACCTTTCGGAACCAGTTCCTCTTGCTTATAAATACATTGATTCTTCAGACTTATTCCTTACAAATTTTTCTGATTTCTTCTTCTTCTTCTGCACAAAATTTCTTCGTGTACTCAACTGCTATTGAGTGGTTCGCTGACACTAGAGTTTTAGGTATCAATACACTGGTGATTGAGATCATTCTATCCTGGGAGGACATATTCCAAATCAAACCTCAGATACTAGAGGGGAATAATTTCCTTAAGGGGACATTGTGCATTCAGTGGGCTTGATCTTTTCTGATTCCATTTTTTCCAGATTGTGGTACGTTTTTTTTTTTTTTTTATAGATTTTAGTTTTGTCAATTAATTTCTGTTCATCTATTCTTACTGGTTTATTAAACTTTGGTTACTTCGTGTTTCTGCAAAGTTTATTGAAATCAGTAATTCTGGTTTTTAAACACAGATCGATAACAATTTTAAGGAAATTATTTTATACTTTTTATTCTGTGTTTCTGGTGGAGAGAAAAACGTTCGTGGTTTTATACTCCTGTTAAGTTTGCAACTTAAGTTATTGCTTACTGAGGCATTTGTATCAATTTCTATTTGTTACAAATTCTAAAATGGCTAATGACTATGTTACGGTGGTTGTTGTTGCACCAACCCGAACTGCTGTACCACCAGCAGAGAAACCGGGAAAATTCTTTGGTGTGAATTTCAAAGGATGGCAGTAACGGGTATTTTTCTAGCTTACCACTCTTGGTCTGCAGAAATTTACCAATGAAGTAACTCCAGTGCTTGCTACTGAAATGCCAGACAGAGAAAAATTCATGATTATTGAAGCATGGAAACATGCAAACTTCCTATGTAAGGGCTACATTTTGAGTGCTTTAGAGGATGACTTATGTAATGTCTATAGTGCAATGACAACTTTGAAAGAATTGTGGGATGCACTTGAGAAGAAATATAAGACAGAAGATGCATGCTTGAAAAAGTTTGTGGTCGCAAAGTTTTTAGACTATAAAATGTCAGATAGTAAAACTGTAGAATCACAAGTGCAGGAACTTCAACTTACTTTCCATGATCTGATTGCTGAAGATATGGTAGTAAATGAAGCGTTTCAAGTGGCTGCAATGATCGAGAAGTTACCTCCTTTGTGGAACGACTTCAAGAATTATTTAAAGCACAAACGTAAGGAAATGAAGCTTGAAGATCTTGTGATTCGGCTCAAGATTGAGGAAGATAACAAAATCGCCGAAAAGAAGTCTCGTAAGAGTTCAACAGTAATTGGAGTTAATATTGTTGAAGAAGCTCCTACCAAAGACAAGAAGAGAAAGAAGTCCAACGGACAGAAGTCAGAACAGGCCAAGAAAAAGTTTAAAGGCAACTGTTACAATTGTGGTAAGGCTGGTCATAAGTCTTCTGACTGTCATGCTCCAAGAAAGGACAAAGACAAAGACAAAGGCAAAGGCAAAAGCCAAGCAAACATCGTGGAAGAGATGAAAGATGCAGATGACCTTTGTGCAATGATCTCGGAGTGCAACTTAGTTGGAAATCCCAAGGAGTGGTTTCTCGACTCAGGTGCCACTCGACATATTTGCTCTGCAAAAGAAGCCTTTGTAACATACACTCTTGCTGAGGTTGATGAAGATTTGTTCATGGGAAACACAACAACAACAAGGATTGCAGGAACTGGGAAAGTAATGTTGAAGATGACATCCGGCAAGGTGTTGACTCTGTACAACGTTCTGCACGTTCCTACTATTAGGAAGAATTTAGTTTCTGCTGCACTGCTCGTTAAAAACGGGTTTAAGTGTGTCCTAGTTAGTGACAAAACTGTAATAAGTAAGAAAGAGATGTTCTTAGGAAAAAGCTACTTCACTGAGGGCCTCTTCAAACTGAATGTAATGGTTGTTGACAATATTAATAAGAATTCTGCTTCTGTTTACTTATTGGAGTGAAATGATTTATGGCATGCCCATTTGGGACATGTAAATTACAAAGTGTTGCGAAAATTGGTTACTTTAGAAGTATTGCCTGATTTTAAATGCGATAAATCGAAATGCGAAATTTGTGTGGAAAGTAAGTTTGTTAAACATCCTTATAAGTCTGTTGAAAGAAATTCAAAACCTTTAGACTTAATTCACACAGATATATGTGATATGAAGTCGACACCATCTCGTGGTGGGAAAAAGTATTTTATAACTTTTATTGACGATTGCACTCGATTTTGTTATGTATATTTTCTTAATAGTAAGGATGAAGCAATTGATGCATTTAATCAATACAAAAATGAAGTGGAAAATCAATTGAATCTAAAGATAAAAATGATTTGAAGTGATAGGGGTGGAGAATACGAATCTCATTTTGCTGAGATATGTTTGGAATATGGTATTATCCATCAAACTACTGCACCTTATACATCGCAGTCAAATGGTTTGGCTGAACGGAAGAATAGAACATTAAAGCAAATGATGAATTCCTTGATAATCAGTTCCGGTTCACCAAGAAATCTATGGGGAGAAGCCATCCTTACGGCTAACAAGATACTCAATAGGGTACCCCGTAGCAAAACGCAATCGATTCCATATGAGTTATGGAAATGAAGGAAACCCAACTTGAAATATTTCAAAGTGTGGGGGTATCTTGCCAAGGTAGAAGTTCCTTTACCCAAGAGGGTGAAAATTGGACCCAAAATAGTGGATTGTGTATTTATTGGATATGCTGTTCGGCCTGCCGGTTTTTGGTTCACAAATCTGATAATCCTGAAATTCATGTGAATACGGTAATTGAGTTAGATAAAGCTGAGTTCTTTGAACACATTTATCCGTATAAAACTGAATGTGAGTCGACAAGTGAAAGATCTAAACGACCACGGAAAGAATCAAAGGAAAATGCACAGCCTAATGAGGATCCTAGGCGTAGTACTCGCCAACGTAAATCCACTTCTTTTGGACCAGATTTTGTGGCATTCTTGCTTGAAAATGAGCCTCTAACATTTAAAGTAGCTATGTCGTTATCTAAGTCAATCTATTGGAAAGAAGCAGTCAATAGTGAGATCGAATCAATTTTAAGTAATCATACTTGGGAATTGGTTGATCTTCCTCTAGGAAATAAATCTTTAGGATCAAAGTGGATCTTTAAAAGGAAAATGAAAGCCGATGGGACTATTGACAAATATAAGGCCAGACTTGTAGTCAAAGGATATAGACAAAATGAAGGTCTGGACTACTTTGATACATACTCTCCAGTAACAAGGATAACATCAATTAGGATGTTAATAGCACTAGCGGCAGTGCATGATCTTAAAATTCACCAAATGGATGTAAAGACAACCTTCTTAAATGGAGAGTTGGAGGAAAAAATTTACATGGAACAACCTGAAGGGTTTGTGGTTCCTAGTAAAGAAGAGAAAGTGTGCAGACTTGTGAATTTGCTTTATGGGCTCAAGCAAGCACCCAAACAATGGCATGCTAAATTTGACCAAACAATGTTGGCAAATGGATTCAAGATTAACGAATGTGCTAAGTGTGTTTACATTAAAAACGTTCCGAATCATGAAGTCATTGTTTGTTTGTATGTTGATGACATGTTAATAATGAGTAAAGATATTGACAATATAAATGCTACTAAGCGCATGCTGTCCAGCAAGTTCGATATGAAGGACTTAGGAGTTGCTGATTTGATCTAAGGGATAAGGATTCTCAAAACTCCTCAGGGACTAGCATTATCTCAATCTCATTGTATTGAAAGAGTATTGGATAAGTTCAAGTACTTGAATTTCAATGTTGTCAAAACTCCAATTGAATTAAGCTTTACATTTCAAAAGAATGTAGGGGAAAATGACTCTCAAGTAGAATATGCCAGAGTGTTGGGAAGTTTGATGTATATTATGAATTGTACGTGACCAGATATAGCATGTGCTATTAGCAAACTGAGTCGGTTCACTAGTAATCCGAATCAAACTCACTGAATGGCAATGAAACGTGTGTTGGGTTATTTAAAACATACACAACACTATGCTTTGCATTATAATAAGTATCCTGCCGTGATTGAAGGATATAGTGATGCAAATTGGATCACCGGGTCAAATGAAGTAAAATCCACAAGTGGTTATGTGTTTACACTTGGTGGAGGAGCAGTCTCTTGGAAATCATCCAAACAGACATGTATCGCTCGCTCCACAATGGAATCTGAATTCATTGCCTTAGATAAGGCCGGTGAAGAAGCTGAATGGCTCCAAAATTTCTTAGAGGCTATTCCATTCTGGCCCAAACCTGTGGGACCTATTTTCATACATTGTGATAATCAAGAAGCAATAGGTAGGGCAGGGAGCGTTATGTACAACGGAAAGTCTCGTCATATACGACGGAGACCTAATACCATAAGACAACTCCTCTCTAGTGGAATTATCACAATTGACTATGTGAAGTCAAGCGATAATGTGTCAGATCCACTAACGAAAGGCCTAGTGAGAGAGGCAGTGGAAAGGTCATCTAAGGGAATGGGTTTACGGCTTAGGACAAGTCAGCATGGCGGTAACTCTATCTAGCAGACTGGAGATCCCAAGAGTTAGATTCAAGAAGAAAAACAAAGTTGTGACTGATGGTTCGACATTGTCAATCAACTCAATCCATTCTCATGATAAAGACAATTTTCAGGAACAAGGTTAAGACTTTAAGGCTTGTTAATGAGTTAATAAAGCTTAAAGATTTTAATGATTTGCTAAGTTTGGCAGATTTGACAAAATAGTATATCTACGAGATGACACGGTTAGAAATCACCTATGTGAGTGTGAAGTGTAAGCCGCTTCAAAGAGAATTTTATGTCAAAAGCCTATTCTCTATACACTTATGAAACCAGGAGGTGTTCATGGCTGAAACGAACACAACCGTAAAAACCATAAACGGTAAAGGGTTAATTGTGTGACATATGGTTGTGTAGGTATACACCAAAGCTCGACGGTTCAAAGATATCGCATCTACCGATTGACCGAGTATATCCGACATATGTTCACTACGAAAAGTCCAAGGGGAAACCTACTTATCCTGATGCAATTGATTCTTGCTTGTAAAGTACACACTCGTCCGTGTATTCCTTATGTTATAACCATTCCCCATTAATGTGGGGGATTGTTGGGTATGTAGCAAGAGTAATGGGAAATAAAGGGAAGATGAAAAGAGGGGAACTTGAAAAGTCCTCTTATGTTTTATTGAAAAGGCATTTGTCCCTCATCGGTGGTGGAAAGAAAATAGGAGAGTTTAAATATAGAAACACTCCTATTAATTGTTAAAATGGTAGGAAAGAGGGATCCCCTCGCGCCGTCGTCGTCGTCGCTCGCTTGGCTTCGGCTTTGGAAAATGATCGATCGAGAGATTATTTTTTGGACAAAGTTTGTTTTAATTATTGCAAACTTTCATGAATGGTCGTGTGGATTCTGAAAGAATTGCAACCTTTCGGAACCAGTTCCTCTTGCTTATAAATACATTGATTCTTCAGACTTATTCCTTACGATTTTTTCTGATTTCTTCTTCTTCTTTTGCACAAAATTTCTTTGTGTACTTTATTGCTGTTGAGTGGTTCGCTGACACCAGAGTTTTGGGTATTAATACACTGGTGATTGAGATCATTCTATCGTGGGAGGACATATTCCAAATCAAACCTCGGATACTAGAGGGGAATAATTTCCTTAAGGGGACACTGTGCATTCAGTGGGCTTGATCTTTTCTGATTCTATTTTTTCCAGATTGTGGTACGTTTTTTACAGATTTTAGTTTTGTCAATTAATTTCTGTTCATCTATTCTTACTAGTTTATTAAACTTTGGTTACTTCGTGTTTCTGCAAAGTTTATTGAAATCAGTAATTCTGGTTTTTTAAACACAGATTGATAATAATTTTGATTTTGCAAAACCAGAACCGAGTCTTTCTCAAACAAAAATAGCATAGATGAACCAAACTTTAATTAGATGGCATAAATGAACCTTTTCTCAAAATTTCATGGCATATTTGAGGATTTTCCCAAAAAAAAGAAGAAGCAATTTGGTGTAAATTCTTATTGTACACAATCATAGACTATCAATGCTATTTTTATTGAAGCTTGAAGTCATAACCTCTCATCCATTATCGCATTGTCTTTACCATTTTTCATTGACCAAGCTTACACAAATTATCAAGAACTATATATAGTTAAAATGTCCGAAGGAATGCCTTTCAACTTCATCTCATTTAAGGTTTATAACAGTATCTAAGTATTTATCTTTGCAACGGGCATCTATGACGATGCTATAGTTGAATATAAATGATACAAACTACATCAGTATGAACCAATTTTCAAAGAAAAATATAAATGATACAAACTACATCAGTCCTTGTAACCGCCAGGAATTTCATACCATTGGTAGAAGAAGGGTTGTCAAAAACTTGAAAAATCATGCCAAATAGTCACATATCTCGTAGAAAAAGAAGTTCAAACTAGAGTTTTCGAATACAGAGACGAGAGATTGAGGAAGGAGTATAAAAGGGGAAAAAGCTGCAAAACAGTCAATTCTCAACTGCTAAACTAACCACCGAACCAGTAAGTATTTAGTAGCAGAAATCAGTCAGTAATTCAGGAACGCGTTGAACTGTATCCTAAGAATGAGATACAGATTCAATCTTATGGATGTAATGAAGAACATGAAAGACAAGATATACAGCTGAGTTGAAGTAGTTTCATAAAAGGCAAAAGAGGGAGCGAAGCAGATATATCGTTGTTAGCACTTTTGTACTTGTGAATCACTAAAGTCTGGCGGATATCTGATTCCATCCTCAAAGGATTTCTGCTCTTTGCAGATATTATCCTTGTTAGCACTTTTGTACTTGTGAATCAATAAACCCCCTTGACGTATAAATGCAGCAAGTCGTAAGAAGACAATTGTTGCCAAATATTATTATGGTAAAAGAGTGAAGTATTCAAACTACATAAGACTAGTTATTCTTCAAACTAGATGATCATTCATTTTCATGATTGATCAAGAGGTTGCACAATCAAGTAACGGTTGCTCTTATGCCATTTGGTAATAAGCAATATACTTCTTTAGGCAAATACTAAAAACTGTTATACTAAAAAAGGGCTTTGAAATAGAAGAACGATCCCTCTTCCTGTAGAAAATAAACAAAAATAAAGTACTAAAAAAATCCCAAGTTCAACAGATGATTAGTTTTCTCACACTCAAAGACGCAAAAGAGAATAAGCATAGATAGGCACTGTACAAGTTTTTCGGTTCATTTGCAGTAGATTATTAAGTAAAATATTGATTCTCTAGTTTGAGCAGTGTCACAACCTATTCAGTCTATTCCAATAAATTGCACATTTAGCACTTCTTTTTATTGGATAAGAAGTTACAGCTTAGGTGATATACCAGGACCAGCTAAATAGAACTTACTGATCAATTCCCGAATCAAGTGAACGACTTGCTGTGAGACAATTTAAAGTATCATGGAGCATAGAATTCAACCAACATATCCTGTCTCATCTAGCACAATTTCGTCAAAGTTATTTGGATATAGTAGCAAAACACTTGAGAGGATTGAGGAAATCTCGATATTAATCCCTAAAAATAAAAGAACACGAATGTCAGAATTGCGTATTTGATATCATCCAGTAAGTCTGCATATAATTCAGTTCACCACAAATTTATCCATACCTGATACTTATTCCTTCTCATCGTTGGCAGACAAATTTGAGAAAAGATGAAACAAAGCATTCTTATAAATAAAATACAAGTTAAGTAGGATCGACGAACCCAGTAATACTCTTTAACTTCAAATTAAGGTCACTTAAACTTAGCACAAGTGTAAATGAGATGATTTAAAATGTTAGTTATTTAACGTCGACGGAAAAGACAGGAAAAAATAGATTTTTTTTTAGATACGGAAGTGTAAAGTATGTCTTCTTCAACTTAAATTGTAATAGTAGTGGAAGAAATGAAAATACATCCTAATATCACAACGTATACATTTGCATACCTTATAGTGAGTACAGAGCATAGCACAAACTTCCCTTCTACTGTGTCCATCCCACTAATTACTTCACTAATTATAGTAAAGTTACCAGCAGTATAACACAGCATTGAAGCATGAAGTTTGGGTACAATAACAGATTGCAGATTTCTCCATCTTTAAAAGAAAACTGCTCCCTCCATCTTCCAAGTTAGTTGGAAATGGTGATATGGAGCACAACCCTATCTAAATTATGGTGACAAGTAGTCAAAGGCCCAATGAACTTATATTTGACAATTTTATTGTTCTATGAAAATGTAAATTCCCAATAAAGCATCCAGTACTCTTGGATCATATATAAACCTTCAGAAATATGCATTAGAAAATATTCTCAAAAAAAAAAAAAAGTATTCTAAATAACTCGAACATTGTATTGACCGTTCATCTATAGTATATCCAATAAGTTTAGAATAAGATTGTTCCCCTCTTTTGTAATACTTTTTGGAAATGGCCAGCAGACCCTTAATGCTGAGAAATTCAACAGTACTAGTTTCCAACAAAAAAAAAAGACTGTTCCCAAAACATTTCAAGTTACGTGCAGTTGTTATTGATTCACAACAAGATGGAAAACAATAGTACACGAAGACAACTATATAGCACAGAAAATGATAATTCCTAGACTTATAACGTGTACACATAAGGGAACTCATGTTATCACTCATAAGTGGAGAAAGAATTGAAATATCAAAAGTGATGTACCTCCTCTGTAAGCCTTAAGCATGCCTGGAAAGCTCAAGCGATGTTCTAATTGCCATTTTTTTATCTTCCGTAATTGCATGGACGTCACTTCTCATTGTGAATGTAAAGCCAAATAAAGCAAGAGAAAGAAATATTCACTTCTTATATTCAGATCGAAACTCAGGTATCATGTCAAGGACAGAAGGATTCTCCCTTATAACGTTTACCAGTAACTCAGTTGTATCTGCATCACATGAGAAGCCCTTTCTAACCATTTCCTTCATAAAAATTGTCATTTCATTAATTTTGCTGCACCTTAGGTATCCTCGTACAAAAACATTGTATGTAGCATTGTTTGGCATACAACCGTTGTCCTCCATTTTCCTAAGCATATCTTTAGCTTCATCCAAAAACCCTTCAAGACTAAATCCATTTATCATTATAGTGTATGTTCTCACATTTGGAAGCATTCCAATTAAAGAAAGCTTCTCAAATATCACACGAGCTTTGTCGAGTTCACCATTTTTGCACAATCCATTAATGACAACATTGTAAAATTCAATACTAGTATATTCTATCTCTCTTTCCAACTTATTAAAGAACGACATAGCTTCTTCAACAAGCCCATATTTAAAATAACCATTGAGCAAAGTGCAGAGAGTGTATAAATCAGGTACAAGCCCCATTGATAGCATCTCAGCAAAGAATTTTTTTGCAGAGTCAATTTTTCCAGCTTCAAACAGACCTTGCAAGAGGATATTGTAGGTAAAAATATCAGGTTTTGATCCCTTTTGACAAATTTCATGAAACAATTGCATGGCCTTGGCCAATTGTTTTACTTTACAGTATCCATTTATCAGTACACTATAGCAAATAATGTCAGGTTCAATTTTCTTATCTATCATGAAATCAAAAACTCTCCTCGCTCTATCCAGTTCACCACGCAAACAATAGCCGTCCATTATCGCAGTGTATATAATTATATTAGGTTCTACACCTTTTCGGACCATTTGTCTCATTACTTCCTCAGCGTCTTCTACTTTCCCTTCTTTGCATAGTCCATCTGTTAGTATAGTGAAGGTGCGCACATTTGGATAAATATTAAGGTTCACCATCTCAGAGAACAAAATCCTAACCTTTTCCCATTGACCAAGCTTACACAAACCATCAATCAATGAACTATACATGACTATGTCTGGAGGAATGCCTTTCTGCTTCATTTCGTTCAGAAGACTTGTAGCACCATCTAAGTTTCTATCTTTGCAAAGCGCATCAACAACAATGGTGTAGATGAATACGTCAGGCTTAGTGTTCCCTTGTTCCATTAACCGGAGCAAACTTAAAGTCTTCTCCGTATGACCTCTTTTACTAAGCCCATTCATGATGGTTGCATACATGACTTCATCAGGTTCACAAATCTTTTCTCGCACCAATTTTTTGAACAATTCAACAGCATCTTTGACCTTATTTTCAGCGAAAAATCCCCTAATTAAGGCGGTAAAGGTGACAACATCAAATGAAATACCATTCTTCAAGTAAATCGGTAACGCCGAAAACCCACAATCAGCACGATGCATCAGGGAATAACTGTTAATCACACTATTCAAGATGACTCCATTAATTGGGATACCCAATTTCTGCATTTCTCGAAAAAGAGAAAGGACAGCAGAATAATGCTTCATATTTATGATAGTCTTAAATAATTTAGAAAAATCGACAAGAGAAGGAAGAGGCTTCATTGTAACCATTTGCTTAAAGAGAATCAGAGCATCATCTAAACACTCAAAATTGCTATTTGCCCTAAATTTACTCAGTCTTGCTTTGATTTTTGGTGACACTTTGATTAAGAAACGGTCAAATCCATTTATAAATATAATTAAGTAAATTTGGGATTAAATTAACATTTTCAAAACTTTTTAATCTTTTATAAAATACAAAAAAAAAAACACTTCAGTTTTCAATTTTTATAATTCTATCCAAACCATTTTTTTAAAAAAAAGTAAAAGAAAATAGAATTTTCTCTTCTTCTTCTCCCAACGTTCTCTCTTCTCTTCCTCTTCTTCCTTAGAAAATCCGACTATCAAAACAAGTATTCTCCCCCATTATCTTATCTTCCTTCTCATCTCCGGTCGTGACTCTCTCCTCTTTGTGAACTGAAGATTCTGTCCGACTTAAAATGGGTTAGTCATTTTTTTGAAAGATTTTACAATTTTCGAACAATACTAAGTTTTTTTCTTGGGTTAATGAACAATAAATTGTTCTATAGATGTGAAAATTGAATAATGGTGTAATGGCACCTATTATTTATTGTTTTTGAAAGAAAATCAACAAACTCAAGTAATTGTTGCTAACAGGACATGCCTTTAATGAAAAATTCAGACAATTTTGGGTGCTAGCTATCTATGTATTTGGTCAATTAAAGAATAGTGCTCATTAGATGAAATGAATACAAAGTAAGTTAAATTTCAGTATGAACCAATTTTCAAAGAAAAATATAAATGATACAAACTACATCAGTCCTTGTAACCACCAGGAATTTCATACCATTGGTAGAAGAAGGGTTGTAAATTGTCACCCATTTTAGATAAAAACTTGAAAAATCATGCCAAATAGTCACATATCTTGTAGAAAAAGAAGTTCAAACTAGAGTTTATGTTCAACCTGTTTCGAATACAGAGACGAGAGATTGAGGAAGGAGTATAAAAGGGGAAAATAGCTGCAAAACAGTCAATTCTCAACTGCTAAACTGACCACCGAACCAGTAAGTATTTAGTAGCAGAAATCAGTCAGTAATTCAGGAACAGTATCCTAAGAATGAGATACAGATTCAATCTTATGGATGTAATGAAGATCAGGAAAGACAAGATATACAGCTGAGTTGAAGTAGTTTCATAAACGGCAAAAGAGGGAGCGAAGCAGATATATCGTTGTTAGCACTTTTGTACTTGTGAATCACTAAAGTCTGGCGGATATCTGATTCCATCCTCAAAGGATTTCTGCTCTTTGCAGATATTATCCTTGTTAGCACTTTTGTACTTGTGAATCAATAAACCCCCTTGAAGTATAAATGCAGCAAGTCGTAAGAAGACAATTGTTGCCAAAAATTATTATGGTAAAAGAGTGAAGTATTCAAACTACATAAGACTATTTATTCTTCAAACTAGATGATCATTCATTTTCATGATTGATCAAGAGGTTACACAATCAAGTAATGGTTGCTCTTATGCCATTTGGTAATAAGCACAAGTTAAGTAAGACCGACGAACCCAGTAATACTCTTTAATTTCAAATTAAGGTCACTTAAACTTAGCACAAGTGTAAATGAGATGATTGAAAATGTTAGTTATTTAACGTCGACGGTAAAGACAGGAAAAAACAGAATTTGTTTAGATACGGAAGTGTAAAGTATGTCTTCTTCAACTTAAATAGTAATAATAGTGGAAGAAATGAAAATACATCCTAATATCACAAAGTATACATTTGCATACCTTATAGTGAGTACAGAGCATAGCACAAACTTCCCTTCTACTGTGTCCATCTCCATCCCACTAATTACTTCACTAATTATAGTAAAGTTACCAGCAGTATAATACAACATTGAAGCATAAAATAAGACACACAACTGTTTTTCCACAAATCTGGAAATAACATGCTGAAGTTACACTAAAAAGTTACAATTGATAATCCAAAATTAGAAACAAACAATAACAGATTGCAGATTTCTACATCTTCAAAAGAAAACTGCTCCCTCCTTCTTCTAAGTTAGTTGGAAATGGTGATATGGAGCACAACCCTTTCTAAATTATGGTGACAAGTAGTCAAAGGCCCAATGAACTTATATTTGACAATTTTATTGTTCTATGAAAATGTAAATTCCCAATAAAGCATCCAGTACTCTTGGATCATATATAAACCTTCAGAAATATGCATTCAAAAATATTCTCAAAAAAAATAAAATGTATTCTAAATAACTAGAACATTGTATTGACCGTTCATCTGTAGTATATCCTATAAGTTTTGAATAAGATTGTTTCCCTCTGTTGTAATACTTTTTGGAGGTGGCCAGCATGCCCTTAATGCTGAGAAATTCAACAGTACTAATTTCCAACAAAAAAAAGAAGAAGATGGTTCCCAAAACATTTCAAGTTACGTGCAGTTGTTATTGATTCACAAAAAGACGGAAAATCATAGTACATGAAGACAACTATATAGCACAGAAAATAATACTCCTAGAGACTTATAACGTGTACACATAAGGGAACTCACATTATCACTCAAAAGTGGATAAAGAATTGCAATATCAAAAGTGATGTACCTCCTCCGTAAGCCGTAAGCATGCCTGGAAAGCTCAAGTGATGTTCTAATTGCCATTATTCTATCTTTCGTAATTGCATGGATGCCACTTCTCATTTTGAAAGTAAAGCAAGAGAAAGAAATATTCACTTCTTATGTTAAGATCGAAACTCAGGTATCATGTCAAGGACAGAAGGATTCTCCCTTATAACGTTTACCAGTAACTCAGTTGTATCTGCATCACATGAGAAGCCCTTTCTAACCATTTCCTTCATATAAGTTGCCATTTCATTAATTTTGCTGCACCTTAGGTATCCTCACACAAAAATATTGTATGTAACATTGTTTGGCATACAACCGTTGTCCTCCATTTTTCTAAGCATATCTTTAGCTTCATCCAAAAACCCTTCGAGAATAAATCCATTTATCATTATAGTGTATGTTCTCACATTCGGAAGCATTCCAATTAAAGAAAGCTTCTCAAATATCACACGAGCTTTGTCGAGTTCACAATTTTTGCACAATCCATTAATGACAACGTTGTAAAATTCAATACTAGTATATTCTATTTCTCTTTCCAACTTAATAAAGAAAGACATAGCTTCTTCAACAAGTCCATACTTAAAATAACCATTGAGCAAAGTGCAGAGAGTGAATAAATCAGGTACGAGCCCCGTTGATAGCATCTCAGCAAAGAATTCTTTTGCAGAGCCAATTTTTCCAGCTTCAAACAGACCTTGCAAGAGGATATTGTAGGTAAAAATATCAGGTTTTGATCCCTTTTGAGAAATTTCATGAAACAATTGCATGGCCTAGGCCAATTGCTTTTCTTTACAGTATCCATTTATAAGTACGCTATAGCTAATAATGTCAGGTTCAATTTTCTTATCTATAGATAATATAGCCGTCCATTATCGCAGTGTATATAAGTATATTAGGTTCTACACCTTTTCTGACCATTTGTCTCATTACTTCCTAAGCGTTTTCTACTTTCCCTTCTTTGCATAGTCCATCTGTTAGTATAGTGAAGGTGCACGCGCACATTTGGATAAATATTACGGTTCACCATCTCAGAGAACAAAATCCTAACCTTTTCCCATTGACCAAGCTTACACAAACCATCAATCAATGAACTATACATGACTATGTCTGGAGGAATGCCTTTCTGCTTCATTTCGTTCAGAAGACTTATAGCACCATCTAAGTTTCTATCTTAGCAAAGGGCATCAATAGCAATGGTGTAGATGAATATGTCAGGCTTAGGAAAAGTGTTTTCCTGTTCCATTAACCGGAGTAAATTTAAAGTCTTCTCCATATGACCTCTTTTACTAACCCCATTCATGACGGTTGCATACATGACTTCATCAGGTTCACAAATCTTTTCTCGCACCAATTTTTTGAACAATTCAACGGCATCTTTGACCTTATTTTCAGCGAAAAATCCCCTAATTAAGGCAGTAAAGGTGACAACATCAAATGAAATACCATTCTTCAAGTAAATGGGTAACACCAAATTATTGATTTGATTTTCTATTTTTAAAATTCCCGGTAAGGTCCGGACCGACAGCCAACCACTTTTAATAGTGGGTGGGCCGGTCGGGATATTTTTAATGCTCAAGTTCGGTGTTATTGCAGATATATAGTTGAGAGAAAATATAAAAAAAATTATAGCTTCAATCGCTAGTCGTCTTCGCTTAAGATATATAGTTGAGAGAACATATAAAAATAAATATAACTTCAACCTTCTTAGCATGACGTAAAAGATCGAAAGAACCTTTAAATTAAAAAAGCTCTAACATAATAATATCCATCATTTTTACAACTTTATTTATTTATTTTTAATTAAAATATATTTTTATTAATATTTATACGATATTAAAAATTTGGTACTCATTAATAATTAATATAGAATGCACACACAATGCAAGTATATAGAGATAAATACCTAGTGAAAGAGAATTAGTCAAGGGGTTTTGAACCGTCGACACCAGCATGGTAAACTAAGTGTTTTACCAGTCACACCATTAAGGATTTTGGTTCACAAGCTTAATACATGACCAATTCGTCATACATATATCTACATATACATGCAGAGTTTTAACCGAAGTCACTGGATGTCGTGACACCTCCACCCATGCATATAGATCCGCCCCTGCCTGGTTTCATAGTGAAATGAATTCATAGCTTTTCTTTTGCTAACAAGTGGCTTCCAAAAACCAATTGCAAATTTGATCTGTAATTAATTGTTTCAGAATATCTCATTGTTGCATTATTACATCTCTGATTCACATTCCTTGTCACTAAGAGTGTTTACCAGTTTGGGGAAGAATATCCCAAGTTGGTTCCACCATCGGAGAACTGGTACAAGTGTATTAGTCAATTTGCCTGAGAATTGGTATTATATCGGATAACTTCTTGAGATTTGTTGTATGTTAATCTAACAAATTAATTGACACCATAGCTCACTTGATTCCCTTATGTGATGATGGAATGTCGTCGATGACCCAAAAACTTGCCTTATCCAACCATTTAGAATAATCTCCACACTATGCTATTCATTTTTTCTTGGTACCTTTTGCTGGCGTATGGGATACGTCAAGCCCAAATAGAAAAATACCACATGGCTATGGACTTATTTGCTCAAGTACTCATTCCGGAGAAATGAAGGATTTTGGATTTTGGATTTTGGATTTTGTTTGTTGTATAAATTGTTGGGATATACTATTAATAATATGGTTGAGTTATAGTATTGATTTTAATCCTTTATAAAAACTTTACGTCTTATGTTAGTTATTACAATAAAGTGTTTGTTTGAATAGATCATTGTGTTTATATGTGTGTCCATTACTTATATAGTAGACGATTTTTGGATGTGGAGTTGTTTAACTCATATGTGGAAGATTAAAATTGTCGGTTTTTATAAGTTATAAATTAAATGTTCACAATCAAAGATGAAGTTGGACAAACATCTTGATGATTGTAACACAAGATTAAATATAATTCAATCTTAATTATGGGAATGGTCCAACTTCTTGTGTTAGTACATTTTGCATGTATTGAACGGACCAAATTGAGATATGTATTTAGGTTTTGAATTTCAATAAATAATATCTCTAGTCCATTGCATGAGCTTATACTCTTAATCTTGATGAGTTATTATGAGTTGTGTAGTTTGCTTTATTATTTTAATCTATTAAAAGGTGAGACTCTATGATGAGTCAAAATATTCCAAATGGATTGGATAATAACAAATTACATTCGTGAAATAGTAATTAGTTGATAGAACCATATCTCAGATATGAGAAAGAAGACACTCCTTTATGGTTGCTTATAAGTAGTCATGTGAAAACCCTGCATGTGAATTATATATGTATATCCATCACGTGAATGAATTTAAGCATAAATATAAAGGATTAAATTAATCAATGAATTAAATTTTTCAGAAGTTCGATTTAATTGATTGGTGTCAGTAATTCTAACATGGGGAGTTAAATAAGTTGTAATGGAAATAATTTAAAATTAAATAGAGGAGTGCAGTTACAGATTTTTAGTGGTACAATCTGTGATTTATTATGATATGGTTAATTTATGCTTTTACGAATTAAATATTATAATTGGAAGCATCGGCTAATAAATTTGCGGTCCCTACTATGCCTGATTAATTGATCGAGTTCGGAAAAGAAAAGGATTGTTAGTATTTTTTTTTAGTTTAGGAATAAATCATTTTTGACTTTTATTAGTTTAAAAGAGAAAAAACTTTTTATTTCCTTAAAAGAAGAAAGAGGAAAATACTGGATTTCTTTGTTTCCTTAAAAAATGAAAGAAGCAAATATTGTTGTTATTGGTTATTAATAGATATTGATGGTGTTTAAATACCCTTGGTGTTTAACGACTGTCTAAATACACTTAATGGTATTTAGTTGTTGTTGATAACTATTGATCATGATTGTTGGATACCTTAACGATGTCAAAATACACTTAATGATATTTAGTGGTTGTTGATTACTATTGATCACGGTTGTTGGATATCTTAACGGTGCCAAAATACACTTAATGGTATTTAGTGGTTGTTGATAACTATTGATCATGGTTGTTGGATACCTTAACAGTGTCAAAATACACTTAATGGTATTTAGTGATTGTTGATAACTATTGATCATGGTTGTTGGACACCTTAACGGTGTCAAAATACACTTAATGGTATTTAATGGATGTTGATGACTATTGGTCATGGTTGTTGGATACACTTAACGGTGTCTAAATGTTGATTAGTGCTTCAAAGCAGTCGATTTGTTTCCTAGTTTTTAGCTAGTAAAAAAGTAATGTTGTTCAGTTATTTAGCATTAAGTTATTTGTTGTTTTCTAGTTGATAGGGTAGAGTTAGTGGGCATGTTTATCCACTATCTTTTAGTTGCTTATTTTTAGCTAATTTTAGTTAGTTATAGGCCTATTTAACAGGCCACTGCTGTACCTCTTTTGCTGCAATCAGTAAGCCTTTAGAAGTTCTCTTTTCTCTGCATGTGTGTCCTTTTTTTAATCCCCAACATATTGTGGTATCAGAGCAAGGCAGGAGAGAACAACCACTTCTCTCTTAACGCAGGCGAGATCAAACTAACTGGGTGATAGAGTGAGAGTTGTCCATGGTAAGCAACAGTTCCAATTCTTCCTCTCAGCCTCTGATTCCAATATTCAAAGGGGAAAAGTATCATCTTTGGAGTCTCAAAATGAAGACAATGTTCAAGTCCCAGGAGCTATGGGATTTGGTGGAGACGGGGTATGTTGAGCCAAATCCGGCACCGACTCAACCTGACAATCAACTACGGGAGACTCGCAAGAAAGATGCAAAGGCATTATTTCTCATCCAATCGACATTGGATGATGAAATTTTCCCCAGAATTGCAACAACAGCAAATTCCAAACAAGCATGGGCTACTCTAAAACAAGAATATTTGGGTGACAAAAAGGTAATTACTATGAAATTACAAACACTTCGTCGTGAGTTTGAAACTTTGGCCATGAAAGAAAAAGAATCTGTGCAGGAATTTATGTCTAGAGTGTCTGGAATTGTTAATCACATGAAAACATATGGTGAAAATGTTAATAATAGGACAGTTGTGAGTAAGGTGTTGAGAAGTTTAACTAAAGGCTTTGATCATGTTGTTGTTGCAATAGAAGAATCTAAGGACCTATCTACTTATAATTTTGATGAATTAATAAGTTCACTGTTAGCCCATGAAGTTCGAATCAGTAGGTCCTATGGAAAGGTAGAGGAGAAAGCTTTTCAAGCGAATGGGGAGCCCTTTTACAATGGAAAATCAGAATATTCAGGTGGTCGTGGCAGAGGAAGAGGTGGTTATCGAGGTCGAGGTCGTGGAAACAACAGAGGAAGAGGCCAATTTGGTGAACAACGTCAAAACAGGAATAACATTCTGTGTAGATATTGCAAGAAGTCGGGCCACATAGAAGTTTATTGCTGGACCAAGAAAAGGGATGACCAAAAGCAAGCAAATTTCACAGAGGAAATTGAAGAGGGGAGTAAGCTATTCATGACCCAATCTTCTATCGATGATGGCCGTAATGGAGTGTGGTTCATGGACAGTGGGTGTTCAAGCCATATGTCCGGAACAAGGTCATTATTTAAAGATCTTGACGAATCCCAGAAAAGTGAGGTTCGACTTGGAGACAACAAGCCAATGAAGGTTGAAGGGAAATGTACAATTTCCATAAAAACCACCCAGGGTAATGTAAAGCTCCTACATGATGTGCAATATGTTCTTAATTTAGCTCATAATTTGTTAAGTGTTGGGCAATTGATAACTGGTGGTTACTCTAATTTGTTTGATGATTGTTGTTGCACTGTTTATGATAAGAAATATACGCAGAGCATTGTCAAGATTTCCATGACACAAAATCATATGTTCCCTTTAGAAGTGTCTAGTGTGCAAAATTGTGCTTTAATTGCGAAAACTAGTGATACTAGTTTATGGCATCTAAGGTACAGACATCTAAATGTTGAAGGGCTGAAGTTGTTGGGTCAAAAGAACATGGCCGTTGGGCTACCTAAAATTGATGGTCTTGATTTCTGTGAAGGGTGTGTCTACGGGAAGCAAAGTAGAGTCTCATTTCCTGTAAACAAGGCATGGAGGGCTTCAAGTTGTCTTGAATTGGTGCACACTGATGTTTGTGGTCCGATGAGTATCGAATCCTTAGGTGGAAGTCAATATTTTTTGTTGTTTACTGATGATTATAGCCGAATGAGTTGGGTTTATTTCTTGAAGTTCAAATCTGAAGTTTTTGAGAATTTCAGGAAATGCAAGGCATTAGTAGAGAAGCAAAGTGGATGTTCTTTAAAGGCTCTCCGTTCAAATAGAGGTGGTGAATTTACTTCTAAAGAATTTGATGATTTTTGTGAGAAAAATGGTATTCACAGGGAGTTGTCAGCACCACGTACGTCGGAGCAAAATGGAGTGACCGAGCGAAAGAATCGAACTGTGGTGGAAATGGCTCGTAGCATGATGAAAGAAGCAGAACTTCCAACGAAGTTTTGGGCAGAAGCAATAGCAACGGCAGTGTATCTTCTCAATATCTCACCGACAAAGGCAGTCATGAATCAAACCCCATATGAAGCCTGGAAGGGTAGAAAGCCATGGGTAAGCCATTACACTTAAATGTATTTAATGACTATTAATCATGACAAGAAACATTTCATCTTTCAAACTTTTCCCTTTTGCTGAAAAGTATAAATAGGGGTGGTGGTTCTCAAGAAAAAATCATCCTTTTTTTTTCTTTTGAAAATGAAAATTTTCTTGCCCACACAAGACTTGATTGCGAGAATTAGTCAAGAATTAGTAAAAGGCTGCAATCCTGGAGTCCAGTTCCTGAACGAGTTGTGTGAAAGCTTCAAAGGTTAGAGTTTCTGAAGTTATTCAATTTACATTATTATGCTATTATATTTGTTTGTGATCTTGAATTTGACAACTATAAGATCGATCTGGTGCCTTTTGCTTTGTTTTGTTGTTTTTTATATTTAGATTAGATGAGAAAATGGGGAAAGCTGATAAGTGATTCTCTACATCTGACTTGTTGTGCTTCTTTTATTTCTCATCTCTCACTCTCCTTCCAACAAACCTAAGCGTCATTGCCGACTTATATTGCGCTCCAACTTCACTTTTGACTCACGTATTCCCTTTGACCCTTTAGTTGCTCAAATCGAATGCCAACGTGAGGATAAGGAATGGGAGAAGCAGACCCATCATCATCAATTAATTAATACATGAACCTGTTCCTGGTTAAGAATCTCAGCCTGAATGGGAAGACTTTATGGATGCTGAAGATTATCTCAATGATGAACACAAGTTCAATGTAACTGATATACTTGTACGTTGCTTCAGTTGCGAGCATGTTCAATTCAGAGTAGAATTAATGTTTGGTGCTTCAGTTACAAGCTTGATATAAAAAATTCAATTTGTAACAATTATTGAGCTTTATTATCCTTGAGGTGATTAATTAAACTATACTAAGAAAAGCTAATAAAGATCAAATTGTCCTTTCTGTTGTAGCATTTTGAAGCTTGTTGATAAAGTCATTATTGTCAAAAAAAAATAGTATTGCTTTAAACTACAAAGCTTTGCCTAACATGATTTTGAAATGCCAAGTCAATTGCAAAACATAAGATATTTTCTCATGTCTTTTTTAGTCTCAAAACTTGTGGCCTGAACTAAATTGCTAAGAGAGGATTACTCCAATCCTAGGTCATATTGAAACTTGTGGCCAGAGTAAAATTTGTAACAATGCACTAATTTAAGAAAGTCAGAGGTCTTATATCATTTAGTGATTTTAGCATGCAACAAGAAAAGACATGATCCATACAAGCTTATAATGGCTAATTTCTAAGTCAAAATACTATGAAATTTATTCAATTTGAAAATTGCGTTTAACTGGACTAGAACAATATTGAGTATAATATATTTTACTTATTTGAATCAAAATCTAGGTGCCTAAAAAACTGAAGTTTGAATTTTAATTTGTGGTTATCAAATTTTGAGTAGTTTCCTTCTTTTATATACTCGAGTGAATGGAGTGACGTTCTGCTTACAAAGTTTTGCTCTTTTATTCTCGTGTTATCATTTCTCCATTCCAGTACTAAGTGTCATGTTGCCAGGAGTATTCAAGAATTTCACCGGGTGTATCTCAAATATGGTCATTTGATTACTGTTCATTTAGAACAAGTGTTTGATTAGAATACGGAAAAAATTTATGAACAAAATTTGGAAAGGTAAGTAACACAATTATGTTCTACAAAAGAATTATGTTCATTATATATAGCCTACTGTCACGGACTTAGAGTCTTACTAAAGCTCCGTGCGGCACTTGACAACTTACTCACGAATCTTTCACGATCTTGTAAGCTCAAGTAAGCCTTTACGACTAACATCACTAAGAGAATGAAAAGGAAGACTTAGAGAATTTTGGAAGAAGGCTTATATTGCTTGGAGAATGCTTTACAAGTTGCTTGGTTGCTTGCTTGGATGGTGCCTTGCAAATGAGGGACACCTCTATTTATACTACCTCCTAAGGACTAAAGTGTAATTAATATTTACTTTACAAGTCCCTAAAATATTTACACTTTGGTCCCTCCCAAGAATCTTCTACTAATTCTAGGAAATTCTAAAGCTTTCCAAGAGAATATCTAGTCCCTCTTCCAGAATTCTCTACACATTCTAGAGAATTCTAAGGCTTTCTTGGAAACTATCTAGGACCTTCCATTGCCTTCTAAGTTATTCTAGAGAATTCTAGGGAATTCTCTAGCCTTCTTGAATAATCTAAAGGGTTCTAGAGTCTTCTGGAAACCTCTCCACAACTCTAGACCCTTCCGCCCCTATTCAGACACAAAATTTCAGTGTGATGTGGTGGGACGTGACACTCTCCCCCACCTATTGATGCGACGACCGCGTCACATTGCTTTTACATCGTCATTCGAGCCTTGTGCGTGCGTGACCAATAGTCCATTGACTCGATTAAGGCCCTTGCGCAACGCCTTCAACGTCTTCCATATCGCTTCTAGCTCGGACTAATGACCTACCTCTTTCCTAGGAAGCAAGCGCCTCGACATCTTCTTCGGCATCACGACATCGTCCCCTTTTGGAACCTTTTTCGAGCGTGGTGGCAGGGACCCTTTCGCACCATTGTCTTTCTTCGAACTTGCAATGGTGGTCGTATGCGTCGACTCCTTCTTCTTAGGGTTTTCCTCGAGCTGCATGGCCGTTAGGCGTACTTGTCCTTCCGTCTTTGGTACCTTTACTATGGGCACCATACATGATCTTCCTTGCTCCATGACTAGAAGTCGTTGGAGGTAAGGTTCGATCACTGCGTGACACTGCTGGAAGAACTCCTGCCCAAGAATTATGTCGAAGAGATCTACAGGAGCGACAGTGAAATTGGTCTTACCTTGCCACTCGCCTAGCGTGATGCTCACTTCATACGCGACTCCGGTCACAGGAGTCGGGGGTGCATTGACCGTCCTGAGTTGGGCTTTACTTGGACTGTAACCCAGGCCCAACCTTGTTGATGCCGTCCTGGTCATGATATTGACCTCTGCACCCATGTCGACCATAGCACGTGCGGGTTTTCCATTTATCGTAATGTCGACATACTGTGCGATGTATCCTATTGGCTTCTCTGGCTGCTTCGTGATGGCTCCGCATAGTCTTATCGAGCCTAACTGCATTGTCTCTACGCCTTGTCCTTGCTCATGTGCGTCTTTCGCAGGATAGCACCAAGGCTCTTCAGTTCAGGGCACTTTACATAGCCATGTGGCCCATTGCATATGTAGCAACCACCTCTTTTGGCGACCTCCGTCTTTTTTTCTGTGTCACCATGACATCTAGACTTCTGGCCATCAGACTTATAGGTGTCATGCTTCTTTAGATGTGGCCGCTGCTCCTTGATTTTGCCACGATCTCCCCCACCATGGTCATGACTACCTCTCATCTTCTCTCCTCTGGCTCTGTTGGGCTTCTCCTGCCTGAAGTCTGTCAAAGCTTCGGCCTGTGTGATGGCTTCATCTATGGTCATGACCTGCCGACGTTCCAACTCCGTCCTGGCCCAATTTTGCAGCCCATCCATGAAGTGGAACAACATATCATCATCCGTGAGGTTAGGAATTTGAAGTGTGAGGGTGGCGAACTCCTGCACATATGCGTGTATGCTGCCCGTTTGCTTCAGCTCCCTAAACTTGCGCTTCGCCTCACATATGACGTTGTTAGGGAAGAAGGCTTTCTTGAACTCTTCTCGGAATTTCTCCCAGGTATTGATGGTGCACGTCCCCTTCTCTATCTCGGCCTCCTTGCGCCTCCACCAAAGCATGGCCATTTCCGAAAGATACAACACAGCGGTGTTGATCTTATTCTCGTCGCTCTTCAGCCCGTTGCACTTGAAGTAATTCTCCAAATGCCAAAGGAAATTCTCCACCTCTTGCGCGTCACGGAGGCCTTTTAACATAGGTGGCTTGGGAGCCTCGACCCTGGCCTCCCTATCTCGGTCAAGCGACGATGATCCTCCAGTTGCCACACCTTCCTTGAGTGCTTTCATCTCGGCCTTCATGGTCTTAATCGTGCTTAACGCCTCCATGAGCCGACACTCCAAGGAAGTGGTAGCCTCCTTCATCTCAAACTCGGCCCGCTGACGTCCCTCCAACTTCTTACGGATGTTTTTGGTCTCCTCAAGGGTAAAGTCCTCAAGAGTCTTAAACTTGCCATCAGCCACGTTCAAACGCCGGCCTAATATCTCCACGGCCTGCCTCGCCATTTCAACCCTTGCGACCCATTCTTCTCCAGCGGTGACATCAATAGGCTCCTCGCCACGTTCATCGTCACTTGCTTCAGTGGTCGAAGGTGGATGAGATGTTAGCGCTTCGCTTGGTGTGGGGTCGAGCAGCATTTCCTCACTACCCTTTTGGTGCTTCTTTCCCTTGCGGGCCTTCTTTCCGCCATTCAGACGGACGTTGGTGGTACTAGCGGCGTTCACGTCTCCTTCGGTTGCCATTCCCTTAGTATTAAACCTTCGCTCTGATACCACTTTGTCTTGGACTCAGAGTCTTACTAAAGCTCCGTGCGGCACTTGACAACTTACTCACGAATCTTTCACGATCTTGTAAGCTCAAGTAAGCCTTTACGACTAAGATCGCTAAGAGAATGAAAAGGAAGACTTAGAGAATTTTGGAAGAAGGCTTATATTGCTTGGAGAATGCTTTACAAGTTGCTTGGTTGCTTGCTTGGATGGTGCCTTGAAAATGAGGGACACCTCTATTTATACTACCTCCTAGGGACTAAAGTGTAATTAATATTTACTTTACAAGTCCCTAAACTATTTACACTTTGGTCCCTCCCTTGAATCTTCTACTAATTCTAGGAAATTCTAAAGCTTTCCAAAAGAATATCTAGTCCCTCTTCCAGAATTCTCTACACATTCTAGAGAATTCTAAGGCTTTCTTGGAAACTATCTAGGACCTTCCATTGCCTTCTAAGTTATTCTAGAGAATTCTAGGGAATTCTCTAGCCTTCTTGAATGATCTAAAGGGTTCTTGAGTCTTCCGAAAACCTCTCCACAACTCTAGACCCTTCCGCCCCTATTTAGACACAAAATTTCAGTGTGATGTGGTGGGACGTGACACTACGCTTCTCATTGGATCTTGTAAATTAGTTACTTAATATTGTTCTATGATTGAATTGATTTATAAATTTCTATGAGCTCAATCCTATTTACAAAAATCAAAGAAACTCTTCCAACATAACTTTCAATAGGTTTACGCTTAGTTGTGAACTGAAGAACTCATTGTTGACACTTTCTATTACAAAACACATTTCTTTCCTTTTATAGTACCCTTAATCACAAGGTTTACAACACTTTGTAAATGTCACAAGTTCTTTGTTGATAGGTAGCTCTAGGTCTAAAAGTGGACAGAGAGCTCCCGTTCTAATAAGACATGAAGCAATGTGGACACTAAGGAAACCAAAGAGCAATACAAAAGTTTGAACACATGTAAAGTCAAAGATGCATCACTCCTTACAATTACTAGATGAAAAAAAATTACTTAGGCTACTAATGATACGTATATACTATATGTATTTAATTTCATTGTGCTTTGATTTTATTATAATGGAGTCCGAATAGCTCTGAATTTGATAAAATTCTTAATAGAAATCACAGGTTTCTTGGTAGTACAGTAACTAAAGCAATATATTGAAAGGGTCATAATATGATATTTACAGGTTCTGTCGATCTTTTAAAAATTGTTTCTCATGTATTGAAATTAAAATTATTTTTCATGTATTGCGATTATTATGCGATAGATGTGTTGTGAGAGTTCTTTAACGATGTGAATTTTTTGTATGCTTTACATGATATATCTATTTCAGTAGCCTTTATGTATAACTTTTTTTTCTTGTCAATTACTACTACCACCTTCATTTTGTCCCTTTATAATAAAAATTTATACATTAAATAAAATTTAAGAATTTAGAATACATTAAAAAAAATTGTTGGGCCTCATGGCCCGTGCGATGCACGGGCCTCCCTTCTAGTATATTAGTAAAGGTGACATGACACATTTCTTACAGTAGAATAGCACGCTTTATTATAAAATAAAATCACATCTTAACATTTGCTAATGAGTAGCCTGTCCAAAATTCAATTGCAGACAGTGGCGGACCCAGAATTTTCGTTTAGGGGGTTCAAAAAATAAAAGTATAAACATGTATATATAAGCCAACAAAATAAAATTTCAAGAAAGTAGTAGTATATAGTTTTAGTGGCGGACCCTTGAATTTTTTTGGGTTTAAAACCACACTTTTAGCATGTTTTATAAAATATAAAACTAAAGAAAACGTGAAAAACGAAACTGAAAACTTTAAAAAAAATGAAACTGAAAAATAAAAAAATAAAACGCTAATGTAGGGATTTGAACCCTGTACATGAGGATTAATTTTCAAGGAACCTGCTGCTAGGCTATCTCTTTCTCCTTGTCATCGAGGGGGTTCAAAATATATATATCCACATAAATACAGAAAATTACCTTATATATACAGTGTAATTTTTTGCCGAGGGAATTCGGGTGAACCCACTGGAACCCACGTGGACCCCCCCTGATTGCAGATGAGCATTGGAACTATTAGTAAGTTGCCTCACATCACAAAGCTAACGGAGCAAAGGGACCTATTTCTTCCACTGGAGTTGGAGTTGGAGTTGTGTGATAATAGAGAATTAGAATTAGAGTTGTCAAAAGAGAGGAACATGTATATCTTCTGCTATCAGAAATATTGAATTATGATATTGGATTTTCTCTTGTTTTTTTAATTATTCATCAGTCTAGCAAAGCTAAAAGGTTACATTCATTTATCATATCATTCAGAAGGTCAAAGAGGTTTGGGAAAAGGTCTGATATACCCCTTAAACTAGTCATTTAAAACTGATATACCTTGTCACAAAAAAAAAATTAATATTCTAATGTAAATTTGCTAATTATTGGAATATCAAGTCATAATATTATGTTTGAGTTATCCAACATGATAGCTAAGTTTAATATAACATGAAATCATACCAGTTTGTCATGAATTTTGTGCCAGCATTCTGAAAGCAATTCGGCTTAAGGAGATCATAAAAGTGGGTTATTTACCCAACTTCATATTTTACCCAACCCAATTTTATCGGCATTTCATGGACTTTATGACAAACATTGTAAGGTAATATTATAACAATTTAATTTCTTTGTAACTTCATTGCATTGAAGATAAATAAAAAGGCAAAAGCAATATAAAATGTAGCATAACAGAAGTAAGTAGGAAATATCTTGGAAACTCCAATGTAATATGCACATAATGGACCACTAAAAGTACAAGCAAATAAAGGTGCAAAACCAAAAATGAAGGCTAATTTCTTTGTCAACACCACTTGGCTTCATCCATTCATTGAGATGGAAGATTGCCATAAAAAATGATAAGAAAAATTACCTAATTACACAACCGTAACGTTTGAATTAATGAATAGAATTACAAGGTAAAACCCAATTTCTTCTTTTGTTAGATTCCTCTTTTCCAGACATCCATAAATTAGTTAGGGCCAACTGATTAACTGTCCATCGTTTATTTACCACAGTGGAGTTTTGGGGTCTTTGAAGGAATTTCCTACTTCCTTCTATTAAATTTGGATGAAAATACTAAACAAACTAATTCTTTTATTTCCACTCTTTTTTAAATCTCTTGTTGACTTGAACTCATAACCTTATGATTCGAAGCAGGGGCGGAGCTAGGCAGGGGCAAGGAGGTTCATTTGAAGCACTGTTAGCAAAAAATATTGTATATTTTTTTATGCATATACAATAGATGTTGAATCCTCTTGATTTTTTTGTGTATTTACTTCTCTATATAATTGAAGCCCCTTAATAAAAATCATGATTCCGCCCGTGATTGAAAATGAAGAATGCTTACCATCCCAACAACTTGATCTTTTCTTTAATAAGAAATAGTTGTTGAATTAATATATTTTACAATTTATACTTTACCAAAACATAATTAAAAAAAATTAAAGTAGGACCACAAGTTTTTGAAGTCAAGTTGTGTGCTTAAAGAACTTGGCCATGTGATTTACTTTTTCTTCTTTTTTTCCCCAATAATTCTAATGACAGGTGGATTCTTTTTCTTTCTATTTCTTTCATATTGTTATCACCACACAATTTGTGTTTACTTTTTTCAGATCAACATCCATGGCATCTTCTTCTTCTTGTGCGAGTGATCCAAAATACTATCCTCAATGGAAGTACGATGTATTTCCAAGTTTTAGAGGTGCTGACACATGGAGAACATTTACGGGTCACTTGGATGAAGGTTTGAAAAATAGGGGAATAGAGAATGGCGATTCCATCTCAAAAGAACTCTTGAAAGCTATAGAAGAGTCTCAAGTTGCCATAATCGTTCTCTCAAAGAATTATGCTACATCAAAGTGGTGCTCGAATGAACTAATGAAGATTATGGAATGCAAGGAGGAAGAAAATGGACAAACGGTCATTCCGGTCTTCTATGACGTGGATCCATCACATGTTCGATACCAAAGTGAGAGCTTTGAAGAAGCATTTGCCAAACACGAATCGAGGTATAAGGATGATGTTGAAATGATGTAGTAGGTGCAAGGATGGAGAACTGTCCTAACTGTTGTCTCAAATCTAAAAGGATATGATAACCGTGACAGGTGAGTTGAAAAAACATTGATTGAATCATAAATTTATTTATCATGAAGACTAGCTACACATACTAGCTAATACTCTACTATATAGAGCAAATTTGTATCTAAAAATGTGCCAAAATTTATGATTCTACTATCGAACAAATCCTACTTGTGCACACCCAAAATTGGAGGGCACAAATGCTAGCTGAAGTTAAGTTAAAGGGTATATTAATGTATTATGCCTTATTGAAATCGAGTGAATAACTTTTATGGTCATCCAAGTATACTAAATTACTTGCTAAAGTCACTTATGTTGATTTTATATTTTATATCAATTTAGTTACTCAATGACATTGTTACACAGATAATTTGTTGAGGAGTTTGATATATGTGTTTTGTTCCCAGTGGCGGAGCCAGACATTTTATGAAGGGTGTGCAAAATTTTAAAAAGTAACCAACAAAATATTTAGTGAGTTTTGACTAACAAAAAATGATGTTAAAAACTTAAAGTTAGCAAGAATCAAACCTTCGACCTCGGGCCTCGAAGCTTCTAACTCGCTCTCTATCACTGAGCCAAAGGCTCTAATTATGTCAAGTGTGTGCAAACTTATGTATATATTAACAATTTCATTAATTTGACCTATATATACGGTATAATTTTCCAGCGAACTGTGTTCACCTGCACACCCATCAATGGCTGTAGCTCCGCCCCTGTCTGTTCCTTTTATCATGATTATGCACTTACAATGTGAAGTACTTCTTGTTCTTACTTTTTGTAGGATTGAATCAGAATGTATTCGAGAACTTGTTGACGATGTTTCTTCAAAATTATGCAAGACTTCTTCATCTTATTTGCACGATATTGTGGGAATAGATACTCATTTGGAGAAAGTAACATCCCTTCTAGATATGGAAACTAATGATGTTCAGATTGTGGGGATCTGGGAATGGGGGGAGTCGGTAAAACGACTATAGCAAGAGCTGTTTTTGATAGACTCTCACCTCAATTTCAGGGTGCAAGTTTCCATGCAGATGTAAAAGAAACTAACACAAATGAAATCCATTCTCTGCAAAATACCCTTCTCTCTGAGCTGTTAAGGAAAGACAAAAAATATGTGAATAATAAGAAGGACGGCAAGGTTATGATAGCTCATAGACTTCGTTTTATGAAGGTTTTAGTTGTGCTTGATGACATTAATCATCATGATCATTGGGAGTATTTAGCAGGGGATCTTCGTTGGTTTGACAGTGGCAGTAGACTTATTGCAACAACTAGAAACAAACAAATTATAGGGAAGAATAACGTAGCGTATGAAGTGACTACACTACTTGAATGTGATGTTATTTCGTTGTTCAGTCAATATGCTTTCAAGGATAAAGCTCCAGATGAGCACATTAAGAAGCTGGCATTGGAGGTAGTAAGTCATGCTAAAGCCCTTCCGTTAGCATTGAGATTGTGGGGTATTTTGTTACATAATGAAGATGCAACTATGTGGAGAGATGTTGTAGATATGATAAAGAGAGAATCTAGTCCAAACATTGTTAAAAACCTCAAAATAATTTTTGAAGGGTTGCCGGATAAAGAGAAAACCATATTTCTAGATATCGCATGCTTCTTTAGAGGAAGGGGGAAAGATAAGATCATAAAAATTCTTGAGAGCTATGATTTAGGCGCTCGCATTAGATTGCATGGTCTAATTGAAAAATCTCTTGTGTTCATATCTAAATATGATACAATTCAAATGCATGACTTAGTTCAAGACATGGGTAGATATGTGGCGAAAATGCAAAAAGATTCCGGAAAACCTAGCAGACTATGGAACATGGAAGATTTTGAAGATGTGGTCAGCAATATTGTAAGTAGGCTGAATATTGCAATATAATATTCAATTTTGAGTTTTCGTATATCAAAATTCATTTATCTTACACTATCAAGTCATGAATTAGTCTAGTAGCCGCTTAATATGTTAAATCTAACTTTCATTATATTCTTTGGATTAAGTTGAACAAATAACTCAAATAGTAATTTTTTAAGCTTATATTACCCAACTATTTACTCTGAGGAACCTTTTGTTGATAAAAATTCTCGAATGGGAAAAATACAAGAAGGGCCAGAAAAATACAATTTTATTGATTTGTCAAACGCCCTATTTTTCAAAAAAGTTTTTTTTTTTCAAAAATTGCATGAGAGGAGTAAGAAAGCAAATTTTACACGACATGTGAAGTTATAATTTGTGGTTTTTAGCAGGGGACCATGTCAGTGGAAGCAATATGGTGTAGTTATATTAAAAAACTATGCTTTAGCAAAGAGGCAATGAAAAATATGAAAAAGCTTAGGATATTATGCATATGTGATGGGAAGGAATTTTGTGGAATAACCTCCTCCTCGTTGTCTAACTCCAATTGCCATGACGGCTCCATTGAGTGCATGTCCAACGACTTGTGTTAGCTTATCTGGCATGAATATCCTTGGAAGTTATTGCCAGAAAATTTTAAACCCAGAAGGCTTGTTCATCTTAATCTCTGGTGGAATTCGTTACATCATTTATGGAATGAAACAAAGGTAATGTTCTATTTGAGATACTTTGTATATCGTCTTCTCCTAAAATTATGATTCTAATATGTTTATTTGGTTGATATAATGTTTATTGACTTTCCACTTCAAAATCAAGAACTTGTTTTTATTTTTTATTTTCTTGAATTGGAATTCAGTTGTGGTGGTGGTGGTGTAGGAAGTAGTGGTGATGGAGGAAAAAGAGGAAGAAGTGGTGGTGGCAGAGGTGGTGGAGGAGTAAGAGGAGAAGGTGATGGTGATGGCGGTGACAACGACGGGAGAAGGGTGTTAGAGTGGGTAAAAGTCCTACATTTGTTGGGGAATGAACGAGTGATCCCCTTATATGGGCTTGGGAAAACCTCCCCTGATGAGCTAGCTTTTGGGTTGAGTTAGGCTCAATGTTCATATCTTTACATAGTATCAGAGTTAGGTCCATCTCTGTTTTGGCTCTCAGTCCACACTCCAGTCGGACCTAGGCGTGAAGTGGGAGGGGGTGTGTTGGAGTGGGTAAAAGTCTCACACTGATTGAGAAATGGACTGGTGGTCTACATATATCAACTTGGACAAACCTCCACTCGTGAGTTTGCTTTTGGGGTTGAGTTAGGCCCAGGTGTCATATCTTTACAAAGGGGAGGGGATGATGTCGACAAAAGAATGAGGAAGATAGGATCTTTGTATAAATAATAAAACTTGAGGGTTTTAAATTAGTTTCATTAACACTAATCTTAAGATTATTGCATCTACTCAATGATTAAGACTTGCGTCACTTTCTTAATTTTGAAACTCTTTTGTCACCCCTAATTATTTTCCCTGGTAATATGTTGTCTCGTGTTTGTATGATAGAATTAGTCACAGGCTAGTCTACCATATATATACTCTTATCACAATGCATTAATCTGATCACACTAATGTTATGGTAGTATTGATCCCTCCGTCTATAATTAGAAATAACCTAACTTTAAAAAATTATTTAAAAAGATTATTAACACTCTTTCCCACATCAACGACCAGGAATAAATGAGAAAAGATAGTCAAGGTGTAAGAGTACAATTGCAATATTCAAATGTGCACCGAATAGGACATGCTAAATAATTTACCTTTTATTTATAACAAAAAAAAACATAAGTTCTATATAGTTTCTGAGCATATAATTTCCATATAAAGTAAAATAAACAATATCTAATTTCCCCTGTTGAGTCATAATCTAAAAATGTGTGTTTACTACTTTACTCATTTTTCATCATTCTTTCTGTGTTTTGAATAGCAGCAACTGCGTCTATGGGGCTCCAAAATCCTAAAGAGAACACCTGATTTCAGGGGGATGCCAAATTTGGAGCATTTGAATCTACGAGTCTTGAAGAGGTTCACCATTCCCTGGAGTATTGCAGAAAACTCATCCAGTTAAATTTGAATGAGTGTATAAGCCTTAAGAGGTTTCCATATGTTAATGCAGAATCGCTTGAATCTAAACCACTGCTCTAGTTTAGAGAAATTTCCAGAATTCCTCGGAAGAATGAAGCCGGAGTTAGAGATTACATTGTCATTCTCTGGGATAAGGGACCTGTCATCCTAATCGGTCATTCATCTCCAAACTCATGCATCCTATAGAGCTAGATTTGAGTGGCATGAACAACATTGTATCTCTTCCAAGTAGCATTTGTAAGTTGAAAGGTTTGGTGCACCTATATGTGTGGAACTGCGCAAAACTTGAAAGCTTGCCAGAAGAGATAGGTGATTTAGAAAACTTGGAAGAGATTGATGCCAAAGATACTCTAATCTCACGACCTCCATCTTCCATCGTCATGTTGAACAAACTTAAAAATATTGACTTTTGAAAAGGAAGAATCAGAAGATGGAGTGTTCTTTGTGTTCCCTCAGGTGAATGAAGGGTTACGTTCATTGGAATATATATCTGGAGCTCAGTTACTGCAATTTAATAGATGGAGGACTTCCGGAAGGTATTGGATCCTTATCCTCTTTGAAAGAGTTGTATCTCAAGGGAAATAATTTTGAGCATTTGCCTCTAAGCTTAACTCAGCTTGGTTCTCTTCTATTCTTGGACTTATCAGATTGTAAGAAGCTTACACAGCTGCCAGAACTTCCACAACAACTAGATACAATGGCGGCAGATTCTATCTGTAATTCGTTGTTTCAGAAAATCTCATCATTGCAGAATGATGTCTGTGCTTCAGATCCCTTGTCACTAAGAGTGTTCACCGCTAGGGGGGAGAATATCCCAAGATGGTTCCACCATCGGGAAGACGGTAGAATTATATTAATAAAATTGCCTGAAAATTGGTATATATATAAGTGATAACTTCTTGGGATTTGTTGTATGTTACTCTGGCATATTTGGACACATCGGGGAAACTTCTAGTGGATTTGATGATGTTCATGGAGGCTTTGGTTTTGGGGAGAGAAATGGAGGTGGAATTTCGCTTCTAGACTTTGCTAAGGCTTTTGAGTTGGTGATTGCTAACTCATGCTTTCCGAAGAAGGAGAACCACTTGGTTACCTTTCGTAGCACGGTAGCTAAGACTCAGATAGATTACTTTCTCCTTAGGAAGGGGGATAGAGGTCTCTTTAAAGACTGCAAGGTCATCCCAAGTGAAAACCTCACTACCCAACACAAGCTTTTGGTGATGGACCTGAAAATTAAGAGGGATAGGAGGAAGAAGTTGGTACCTGATCGACCGAGGATTAAATGGGGTGGGTTGACCCCTGCCCTTTCGCGGGAGATGGGTGAGGAGTTGATGGAGATGGGGGCTTGGATTGGTAACGGGGATGCGGACATCATGTGGAATAAAACAGCTAGTTGCATTAGGGAAGTTGCTTCTAAGGTGTTAGGTGTGTCAAGGGGTAAATTTGGAGGCTATAAAGGAGACTGGTGGTGGAATAGGGAAGTCCAAGGCAAAGTGGAAGCGAAAAAGGTTGCATACACAAAATTGGCAGAGTGTGTAGACGAGGAAGAGAAGCGGACGCTTAAGAAAGTCTATAAGACGACAAAAACAGAAGCCAAGTTAGTTGTTACGAAGGTGAAGACGACAACTTTCGAACGCTTGTATGTCGAGCTGGGGGATAAAGGTGGGGAGAAGAAGTTGTATAGGCTCGCAAAAGCAAGAGAGAGGAAGGCGCACGACTTGGACCAAGTGAAGTGTATCAAAGATGAGGAAGGCAAAATATTGGTGGAAGAGACCTCCATCAAGCAAAGATGGCGAAGCTACTTTCACAAACTTTTAAATGAAAAAGGGGAAGCAGACATTGTATTGGGTGATTTGGCGCACTCTGAAAGACTTTGGGATTTTGGGTACTGTAGGTGCGTTAGGATCGAGGAAGTTATACGGGCTATTAGTAGGATGAGCAGGGGAAGAGCGACCGGACCCGATGAGATTCCTGTGGAATTTTGGAAGAGCATGGACAAGGCAGGCATAGAGTGGTTAATTGGGCTGTTTAATGTTATCTTTATGACAGCAAAAATGCCTGATGAATGGAGGTGCAGTACAATGGTTCCGTTGTATAAAAACAAGGGTGATATCCAAAACTGTACCAACTACAGGGGTATCAAATTGTTGAGTCATACTATGAAGATTTGGGAGAGAGTGGTGGAGATGAGGGTGAGAAGAGGGGTGTCCATCTCGGAGAACCAGTTTGGATTCATGCCGGGACGTTCGACTACCGAAGCCATTCATCTTATGCGTAGACTGGTAGAAAGATATAGAGAAAGGAAGAGAGACCTACATATGGTGTTCATTGACCTTGAAAAGGCCTATGACAAAGTACCGAGGAATGTCCTCTGGAGGTGCTTGGAGTCTAAAGGAGTCCCGATGATTTATATTAGGGCGATAAAGGACATGTACGGTGGAGCCAAGACTCGGGTTAGAACAGTTGGAGGAGACTCAGAACATTTCCCAGTTGAGATGGGGCTGCACCAGGGATCAGTCCTAAGCCCTTTCCTTTTTGCTTTGGTGATGGATGAGTTGACGCGGTCTATTCAGGAGAAGGTCCCATGGTGTATGTTATTTGCGGATGACATAGTACTGATTGATGAGACACGGGACAGAGTTAATGCGCGGTTGGAGGTGTGGAGACAAACGCTGGAGTCCAAAGGGTTCAGGTTGAGTAGGACCAAAACAGAATATTTGGGGTGCAAATTCAGTGATGTGTTGGATGAGACTGATGTGGAAGTGAGACTTGCCGCACAGATCATCCCTAAAAAGGAAAGTTTTAAGTATCTTGGGGCTGTAATCCAAGAGAGTGGTGACATCGACGATGATGTCACACATCACATTGGGGTTGCTTGGATGAAATGGAGGCTTGCCTCTGGAGTATTGTGTGACAAGAAAATTCCACCGAAACTTAAAGGTAAGTTCTACAGAGTGGTAGTTAGACCGGCCTTGTTATATGGAGCGGAGTGTTGGCCAGTCAAGAACGCACATGTTCAAAAAATGCATGTTGCGGAGATGAGGATGTTGAGATGGATGTGTGGGTACACTAGGAGCGACAAGATTAGGAATAAGGTTATCCGGGAGAAGGTGGGAGTGGCCTCTGTGGTGGACAAGCTGAGGGAAGCGAGACTGAGATGGTTTGGACATGTGAAGAGACGGAGCGCAGACGCTTCAGTGAGGAGATGCGAGGTAATGGTGGTAGAAGGTGCGCGGAGGGGTAGAGGTAGGCCCAAGAAGTATTGGGAAGAGGTGATTAGACAAGACTTGGCTATGCTTCACATTACCGAGGACATGACTCTAGATAAGAAGGAGTGGAGGTTGCGTATTAAGGTTGAAGGTTAGTAGGGTTAGCGTGTTGCCGTCCCTCGCGAGGGTATGGGTTGTTAGCGTTTGGAGTAGTCCTAGCCTTATGCTGTTTACTGCGTTTCACTCCTCACATTACTTTCTCAATGTTATTGTATCATTTTTTGTTTATACACTATCTTTTGGATTGGTTGGTATGTTTCATATATATCTCTCCTGTCACTTAGATTTGATGGTCTTGAGCTGAGGGTCTCCCGGAAACAGCCTCTCTTCCTCCACGAGGTAGTGGTAAGGTCTGCGTACACTCTACCCTCCCCAGACCCCACCTAGTGGGATTTCACTGGGTATGTTGTTGTTGTTGTACTCTGGCATATTTATTGACATCATAGCTCACTTGATTTGTAATACGTGTATCGCCCAGAAACTTGCCTTATCCAACCATTCAAAATATAATCTTATACCTGCTATTCATTTTTTCTTGGTACCTCTTACTGGCTTATTGGATAAAATTAAGGCAAATGGCAAAACACCAAATGACTATGGGTGCATTAAGTTATCTTTTTCTGAAGAATTGAAGGAGTGTGGACTTCGCTTGTCGTATAAACACCATGACTCCGTGACCAGAATCTGTCGAATACTCTGATAACATTAATTATATTCTAAAATTCACTCCTTCTATGAGCTACAAAGTCTTCTTTCGAAACCAATATTTTTTTCTTCTGAATTCATTCCTTTGTTTTTCCTTCTTCGTTTCCCTATTGACAGAATGGCTGATGCATATAAACTTGTACTGAGCCATGATTAACCGTTGTGAGTTAAAAGATTTCAGATGCTATGAAGTTAATTACTCTTCCATTTGGAAAAAGATTTCAGATACAACTTCTTTTGTCACAAGCTTGTACTTCTACATCAAACATTTTCATGTCGAAAGGTATTGAACATGCTCTAACTTTAGCTATATACTTCTTTCCGGTGCCATTTTCATATTTGTACCAAGTAAAATGTGGAGGTTCAATCTATATTCATTTACTGCTATGCAAGCAGCCAGTATTCTGCTTTTCTGAGTACCGAGTTTCAGATTATGACTTTGTTAAATGATTTTGATTTTGATTTTGATGCTCTCTCAGATTGTTATATTAGCATAAATATCTATTTAAATATGTAAGTATCTCTCTTATTATGGTTGGGAATACGATGAAACAATTAAAGACGCATCACAGGAAGCTGGGGTGAAGTTCAGGTTCGTCTTTCTCGTGATCTCTTTCAGTTCTCTTATGCTTCATTTGATGGAAAATGTGAATTAGGAATACAACATCTTTTTATCTTACTTTCTTCTGTCTAGCTTGTTGACTTCGACCTTTATAAAAGTAATAAGTAGCACCTATATCTCGATTACTTATTATAAGTGGTTTTCGCAAGTTTCACTCTTTGGGTACTTCAAGAACAACGCTGGTAGCTCCGCCTATGTAGCAGAAAAACTTGAGTCTTGGCCTGTGATAATGCAATAATCTGTTCTATTCAAGTCTACATATATAGTCAATCTCACACGTTTATCCCAAACAATAATGTATTCATCATATCTTTCACATAATCTACAAATTTTAAAAGCTTAGAAATAGATATTATGCAACATAAAAAATTTGGTGTTAAGAAAGAAGAAATTCTTGCCAACCAAATATAATGAATCATCAAACTTCTCACATATAATCATAGTTATATTTAGTCATGCGATTATAATGCCATAAAATTTGAGAGAGGATAAAAATAAAAAACATAAATACAATTAAATGTGATAATACAATAGATGAAGAAGAAATCAAATAAAACAAGAAACTTTGAAATCAACAATTGATTTATCTCATATTGTTCATGTCTTAATTTACAGTTTACAAAACCAACTTTTTCCTTAATTCAATATGATAAAATGAAAATATAAGAGTTTTAAAATTTAATTTTTAGAAATGAAGAGTTTTGAAACAATTATCTATTCATTATCATCTTTCTTAATGTCTTTCTCATTTAATTGAATTTAAAAGTTGATTCAACTTTTGACTTAACACCTTCTCACTTTTAGAATTTAGTATAAATATATGATATTATTTAATATTTAATTAATTAAATATTTTGTTTAGTATTGAAATAAAATGGTAATCCAACATTGTATTTTGGAGTTTCCCACTTTTAATAATACTAGATTCACCACACGTGTGTTTTGCACGTGTATGATTAGCTTGAGATTCATATAACTCTGGAGTAGCATCCATACGTCTTTTCCAATGTTTGTTATTAGTGCCACCAAGATCTTGGCGTCGAAGCTTCGGGCAATTTGTAAGTTTCTAATTGATCATGAATCATCATTTGTGACTCAGATTTATGCCGTCAAGAAATGCAGGCTACATTTCAATAGTACTCAGTCACTTGTAATATGTCTACACGATTGTAGCATTTTCTTCCAAAGTTGCATGGTGATTGTTGGCACTCTACAGTTAACTCAGTAGTGGGTGAAACTATGAATTTTTTATGTCAATAGCATTCAGAATGAACATGTTGGACGTAAGTCGTAACCAAATCTTCAAGTGGTCTGAGTAGTATTAGTTGGATGTTGCATTGGCATGGTAACACCCCGAAAATTTCTAAGTTAAGACCCAAATCATTCTATAACACCTCACAACTCTACTCTTAAAATTTGAGTCGTTCGTGTAACACCTTAAACTTCGAAAAGGACTAAAGAGAGGTAACAGGCAAGTCCACGAACCCAAAATGGACCATGGACCCTTCACGAAACCCTAGACGGTTCGTTTAGGGGTCCACAACCCGTTTAGGGAATGGTGGATGACCGTCCAAGGCTGCCAAAATGGAAGTCACCTAGACGGGACCCTAGACGGCCCGTGGTGACTTGTACGGTCCGTTTAGGGGTCCGTACATGTCACCCACCACTTTTTAAGTTTTGGCTCAACTTCAAATGACCGTATCTCTTAGCACAAATTAAATCAGGAAGCCCATGACCTATTAAATTAGAGGTCTTTGAGTCCTCTTTCCAACGCAACCAAGTTTGCCTCATTTCAAGTTTGGAGTAAAAAGTTATGCTCGTTTTAGTGAAGCCCTGTCGGGCAGGTGTCACGACCCAGACCGTCATGAGTGATACCAACACTAGCCCTTCGGTGGAAGAACCAAAACTACATCCCAACTAATCAACTTAACCATAGTACTACACATTTAAAGCTACGGAAACATGTTTAAATAACTATATAATTAATACGGAAATACCCTTAGAACCTGAAAGTCGTTGTACTAAAACTCTACTAACGACAAGTCTAAGAACAAGGGGTGCAACCCCGAAACTAACAAACACCTTAAAGAAATAGTCTGAGTCCGAAAAGAGTGGACATAAACAAGATAGATCCATGGCAGCTTGAAAGAACTGGCCCACCCTTGAATCCGGTCACGCTCAAAAGTCACCTAGCTGAGGTCTATCAATAGCCGCCTAAAGATTCCCCACACTCAACAAAGAACAGGCAAATGCAGTATCAGTACATAACCACAGTGTATTGGTAAGATCACACGGTTATCCTAATCAGTGCAACTTAAACAAGTAATTACAATATCATAAATAGGCATATACCGAATATATACAATATCAGTCATCTTATCAGGAAACATGTTCAATTCCACCTTATCAATAGCAGGTAGATACGAAAATATCAATCAAAAGTCAATGGTCCTCTCATGGAACCCATACCCAAACTGTTAGTGTACCAGTACGTGGTACCCGATCCATTTGTCGAAACATGGCAACCGATACCATATTTATGTCGGAACGTGGAAACCGATTCCATATTTATGTCAGAACGTGGCAATTGATTCAAGTTAATGTGTCGGAATGCAACACCCAATCCATTCAACAAGCCACAATCGCAATCACAGGTATATTCTCAAATCATACAATCAAGTTATGATTCATGACATTCATCATTCATCTATCCTCATTTACAATTAGTGAGATCAATAATTCAACATTCGCATACATACATGTACTATAATGAAGCAAGAACAAACATACATCACACAACATGAAATCACAACCATCACCTACCTTGAATCCAAGCTTGAATCCCTTAAGGCACTTGAATCTTCCCTTTTTGGATTCTTTACGCTTGTTCTAGGTCTACAACAATTAATATACGCAAGGATCAACAATCAAAGGTCTAATTATCCGGATTATAACAAACCCAATAACCCAAGACCAAACCCATGATCCCAATATACCAAATTAGGACTTTTTCCACCATAATTCTCAGATCAACACCTTTCCCCAACAATAATTACCCAAGAAACTAAGTTCTACGGATCGAAAAGCGGAATCGAGGAGTGAAAACCTTACCTTTAGCCTCAATAATAGTGGAAAACGTTCAAGAAAACTCCTGGGGTCGTCCCTTAGCTCTCAAAGTCGAAAAGTGCAGAATAAAACATTTTTGGGGTTTATTTCCGACTTTAAGTCGCATATGTCCCGCTATGGCGGCCTAAGTCCCGCCACAGCGGCCCCGCCCTGGCAGGAAAATCCCGCCTCAGCGGCTTGCACGAAATTAGTGAGCAATTTTAAGAATTTCAAAACCCCATTTTCACAACATACCTTCATTCCACGACACTCCGAAAATACCCGCTCACGTTAATATCATTTTCGGGAGTTCCACTAGCCCAAATTCAATTCTGTAAAATCATATGGGTTCCTTAACATCTTCGATATCTACTCATAAGATCAAATTCATAATTGGACTTCCCATTTGCTACCAGATTTCCCTAGACCTCACTGACTCCTATTTCGTCCAAATCTGGACTAGGCTAGGAAATCTCAAGTTACTACGAAAAGGTTTTCTGTCCCCAATTCTTTCCCCACTGGCTTTTACCTAACGATGGAATTAGGTCGTTACTACAAGTGAAGTTTCACGACCGGCTATACGGCCTGTGATGTGTTTCATGGACCGTGAAGCCTTAGACAATTGGTGAAACCTCCCTTTTAAGGCCCCTTGACAATTTAAAAGGTGGGGTCTTTTTGGTCTTTCACCTATGCGTGTGGTACTTAAATCACGTCATTTTAACCCTTATTCTAAGTCTAAACCACAACGCTTTAGACCTAATTAAGGGCTTAGAAAGTGTTAATCAATTCTTTTACGTTCATTAACACTTCAAGAAATTAGCGCAATGTTCCAAGAGGAGTAAAACTAGGGTTTCAAGCATTCTTCGAGTTTCATTGATTTCGCCAAGAACTTTTTTATTCTTAGGTATGTAAGGTTATCATAGTGTTGGACTAGTTTGTCCTCACGCCCTACATCTACTTTTAATTCAGTAAAAGAGTAATCTAGGGTTCTATCCTTACATTTTAGTATTCTTGAGATGAGTTGATTTTGAGTTCTTGAGTTCCTGATTCTTTTGGAAATTCTATTCCTAATTATTGAATTCTTATATGTTATGCATTAAGATTCTTGAGTTGGTTCGTTCATGTCTATATTTCAGCATGAACCCTATGAATTGAGTATTCTTGAGATGAGTTGTATCGTTGAGTTATGAGTTCTTAAGTTCTGAGTATTGAGTTTTCTATATTGTTATTGAGATCTTTAATTTTATTCGTTCATGCTTATATTTTAGCATGAACCTTATTCTTGAGTATTCACTGAATTCTTATAGAGAATCTTTTAAACAAAATGTTATTGGTTAAACTGAATTTTGAGGAACTAAAGTGGAGTTTGAGAAAGAGTATAAGGGAATTAAGTATTTCCCAAATGTTCCATTCTATTTATGAAGAAAAGAGTAGACCTTTTTTTTAGAAAAGTTAAAAGAGTTTTCAGAAAGATTATGTACAAAGCAAATACTTCTTAAAGAGGCTTTTTTGAGTAATTATCTCAACCCAGAGAAAGTATTTTTACTTTGAACAAAGAGAACATTATTTTATAAATGAGCAATGAGTTTCAAAGATATTTTAGAGCAATTACCTCTTTTAAGAGGTTAGTTTGAGCAATTATCTCAACCCAGAGAAAGAGCAATGTTTTTATACATTTGAGCAAGAGTATATATATTATTGGGAGTAGTATTGAGCATCGAGAGTTCAGACAACTCACAGCCCCCATAAACCATGTCTTGCCAACATGGGTACATGATCATACTTTTTAGATATATCCTTAGTGACTTTGAGCAGAGCTTAGTGGATCCACTTAGTTGAGGTGTCCTATATCCCGGCACAATAAAAGACAGTTCTGGCAGAGATGGTTGTCAGTTAGAGAATCTCCCAATAGAGTTAAAGTGTATTTTTATATATCACTTATTATATTGAGTTTCAGAGATGAGTAAGTATTTTTATAAAGTTTAAATGATTCATTCCTTTAAACTTTTACATTCAGTTGAGTTTATGTTAGTTGAGGTGTCCTATATTTCGGCACGATGTATGACAGTTCTGGCAGCGTGGACAAACGTTGTATCATCACGTAGATCATAGTGATAGTTGTCAGTTAGAGAATCTTCTAATAGAGTTAAAGTGTATTTTTATATGTCAATTATGTTGAGTTTCAGAGATGAGTAAGTATTTTTGTAAAGTTTAAATGATTCATTCCTTTAACCCTTTACATTCAGTTGAGTTTATGTCTTATATGTTGCAGTCCTTTCATTCAGTTATTTTCACTTTGGCTATATTACATACTCTTACATTCAAATGTACTGATGTCATTTGACCTGCATCCTTTTATGATGCAGATACATGTGTCCTGGATCATCAATAGGCACTTCATTGAGATCACTCTACACTCCATTTAGCTTTTGGTGAGACTCATTGTATTCCAGAGAACTACACATTTACTTCCAATTTAGTAATTTTGAGATGTCGTAGGTCTTGTCCTGACATCCCTCTTTAGTAGTAGATGTTTCATAAAAAAAAAAGAGTTTAGGAGTTTCTATGTACTTTCTTTCCTTTAAATATGTTTTGCAAACTATTATAATTATTGCAATGAATACTTTCAGATATTCGAGATGAGTTTTATTTTGAGAACAAATTCTATTTTAAGCCTATTTTTTCTTTGAGTTAGTTTTCCGCTTGTAGTCATGCAGGATGAGGATTCGCTTGGGGACCAACAATGGTTCTCAAGTGTCGGCCACGTCCAAGGTGTAGGCTCAGGGTGTGACAAACTTGGTATCATAGCATAGAGTTGAAGTGTCCTAGGGTGCCTATGAAGCCGTGTCAAGTAGGATCTTATTTATGGTTGTGAGGCCCCCACTTCTATAAATGAGGGACTACAAATATTTTAGAATAGTTTCTCTTCTTTCATACTCTAAATCGTGCAATAGAACTGTGTCATAAGGAGCTTATTCAAACTTGTGTGTTTCTCATACCGTTACTACCTCTCACATTCAAGGTAGTTGAAAATCAAAGCCCAGATCCTTATCAATGAGTTACTCTCAGCAAAAGTCTTCAAAAAGTCATGAGACTGTAGAGGGGCTTGTGAGAACCCGTGAGAGATCTTAAGTATTGAGATTCAAAAGAATGCACTCTTATTCATATGAATCGTGTGTTCAAGCTAAAAACAAGATGTACTCCCTTCTCTAAACTTTATTCAGGTGAGACCCTTATGAGGGGAGTGTGTTTTAGCGCTTGGATATTATTTCACCTGAAAATATAGTATGAGTTGAGATGTTATAAACAGTAGTAGTAAAAGTGCTTAGAGTTAGAAAAATGCATGCAGAGGTATAGTAATCTAAGAGAGATAGTGATGAGGAAAATCATGTTGTTGCAGTCGTGCACCCAGTAAATTATTAATGAGGAACTTTCCCTTATGGATAAACTAAGAAGTGATGATTTTATGTAGATTTCATGATAAAAGGTAGAGTAAAAGTTATTAGTATGGATGAGTTAGCTTATACTTTAACTAGAAGGGAGTTTATGTCAATGTGACATTGTGTTAGGGTAGTAAAAGGAATGTGATGTTTGTTGGCAAAAAAAGCATTTAAGGAATGAGAAGTGCTAGCAGGTTGGTCAGAAACTTGGCCCTTTGAGGGAGGCAAAGTGCAAACATATTTTTGGAGATAGGATAGTCTAACATGATGTCTAGTAGATCTTCTAAGTTCAGGTGAGGCACATGTTGAGGAGGATGTGGAAGACCATGAGTGGAGGGACTGTGTAAGGTTGTTGTTATCATATGAGATGGTACTGGTACATTGGGTTCAAGAACTTGACCTGTTCGTTCAAGAGTGTCAGTACTAGATAAATGTGTATGCATGTCTTGAGTGTTAGCATGACCATTGTCCCAGGAAGAGGGTAAAGCAACAATTGGCATACAAGTAGATGGAAAAGAGGAAACATCAAAAGGAAAAATATGTTCAAGAAAATTAACATCTCTAGAGACATGTATTGTTTTAGTAGCTAGATTGAGAACCTTGTTTTAATGTGAAAATAGTATCCCACAAACACATAAGGAGTGGCCCAAGGCTCAAATTTATCTTTGTGAGGTTTGGTGACTGTAGGGTAGCACAAACACCCAAAAGTTCTGAGGTGAGAGTATGTAGGCTTCTTTTGGTACATGAGTTCATAAGGGCATTTTCCTTTCAAGATGGCACAGGGTAGTCTATTGATCAAATATGTGGTTGTGAGGATGCATTCTCCCAGTACCTAAGAGGCACTTTGGATTGAAACATGAGGGATCTAGCAACTTCAAGTAAGTATTTGTGTTTTCTTTTCACCACACCATTTTGTTGAGGTGTGTATGAACCTGATTTTTTATGAACAATGCCTTTGGATTGATAGAAAAGGGTTGCTTCTTTACTAGTGAATTCCTGCCCATTGTCTGACCTAATGGCCTTTGTGGTTGTATGAAACTGAGTTTCTATTAATTTGACAAAGGACTTGATGACTTGTAGAGTCTTGCTTTTGCAGCTCAAAAGGTGCACCCAAGTTGATCTACTATGATCATCAACTATAGTCAAGAAGTACTTATAGTGATCATGTGTAGGCGTATAGTAGGGTCCCCACAAGTCCAAATGCAAAAGATCAAAAGGTTTGGATGAGAATAAAATGTTGGTAGGGAAATGTATTCTTGTTTGTTTGGCCATGGGGCAGATGGTGCAAGTGAAAGGTTGTTTAGAGGCAAACCTTATTGGAAAGCTGGATATGTTTCTCATTTTTCACAAATGGGACATGTCCCAATCTATTATGCCATAAATAATCAATACAAGTATTAGGAGGAGAGGAGCAGGCAGAAGACATAGTACAAGATTAAGCAATTTTATTATCAGAATGATTACAAACAGACATAGAACAACCAAAGTTTCTACAATTGGACATGGAACAATCATTACAAGAGTCATGAAACTGATTAGGACTTTAAGTTGAATCACAAGCAGCATGACTTGAAGTTGAACTACAAGTAGCAAGAGAATGACCATGATTTGAATTTGAGCTGGTGAACTAACATTTTAGGCATTGGTAATATAAACCATTCCTTGATTTACCAAGCTCCAAAGGCCTCTTCATTGAAGAGGCCTGCAACATACATGTATGATTTGAAAAATTAACAATGGAATTAGATTGCATTGTTAAGGAGTGAATAGAAATCAGGTTATATTTGAAACTAGGGACAAAAAGTATTTTGTTTCAAGTCAATCTTGGACTCAAGACAACATCACCTATTTATGTGACTTTCACTTTGTAACCATTAGGCAAGGTGACTAGAAAAGGATTTGGCAAGGGTCTAGTGTTAGTCAATAATTTTCTGTCTGAGGATATGCGATTTGAAGCACCAGAATCTAGAATCCACTATTCAGCAGAAGATTTGAAACATTTACATGATAGATTACTCATTAACTCTTTATGAGAAGAACAAACCAATATACCTTCAAAGTTTGTAGCTCCACCAACATCTTTTTTGAGGGACCTCAACAGCATTTCCCACTTGGAAATTGTCCAGAAGTCGCATCAGTTGGTTATACTGATCCTTTATGAGGTGTTGGCCTTGATTCTGATAGTTAGGCTCAGACCCAGTCCTATGAGCATGTGTTGTTGTTCCTGTATTTCTTCCATTGGTGAATTTAAAGTCTGTTGGAAATCCATGCAATCGATAGCATTTGTCCTTACTCCTTAGTATGCCTCTGCTTTTTTCAATAGTCACAAAACAATTGAGAGGACATGTTTGTCTATGACTTATTTGTTCTGTAAGATTGATTTCCACTTGAGCCAGGGTTTTGGCGTTGATTGTAGTAGCCTCTCGAGTTGTTATGTTTGTGTGTTGAGTGTAGTTTGTCCTGAACTGATTTATGCATGCATTGTGAGCTCCAACGTTTAGAGAGGTAGATTCAACGATAGACTGATTTGATGGCCTGACCTCACTCTGTTTTTCCTCCTGAATGAGAATGGAGAATCTTTGTGCTATAATTGGTAGAGGGTTTACCATTAAGATACTCCCTCTAACCACAATGTAAATCTCATTCAACCCCATAAGAAATTGGATCAATTGTTTGTCTTGTTCAGCCTTGTGTGAGTTATCCTTTGCTCCACACGCACATGCACAATTACACAGAACACTACCTTCCAAAGCATTGAGCTCTTCCCACAATTTCTTTAGCTTTGTGTAGTAACTAGAGATGTCGAGAGTACCCTAGGTTAGATCATTTATTTCTCGTTGGTTCTGATAACGTTTTGCTCAATTTTGTTGATCATACCTGTCTTCCAACTCCTGCCACAATTCCTTTGCATTGTTGACATATTGAAGACTATCTGTGATGTTTGTGAAGAGTGAATTCAAAATCCAGGAAATGACCATATCGTCACATCTTTCTTATTGATTGTAAGTAGGATCTGTTGAAGGTGGCTTCACATAGTTTCCAGTGATGAATCCCATTTTGTTCTTGACTGAAATACCTCGAAGGATGCCTCGCCTCCAGGATTTGCAGTGCCATCGAAAACTGATGGCACTAGTGTAGATCCAACACTTTCCGCCGGACGAATGTAGAGTGGGTTGGTTCCAATGCACGGTGGATTGGTTTCCGCCAAGGATGATAAGCAAAGAAGATTAAGAACAAAAAAAAAAGAAAATTAGATGAGAATCGAGTGAGTTCTCAGAGGAGATTGAAATCTATGTGAAATAAGCTTGGGTGATGATTACACCGAGCTCTAATACCATGTTGAGAAGTGATAAACTGAGCTCATCAGACATCCATTAATGGAGGTCACATGAACTGTATAAAAGTAAGTTTGAGCGGAGGAGTGAAAATGAGAAGATTGTTTGGGGAAGAAGTATCTTATTCCAAGTAATGTTGTATGTATATATACACGTGTATGGATCAAGTAAAAATATCTAGACTATCTAACTAACTCAACTGATTCTGTACACAATGCTTAATTAAGCTCATCATTCTAACTAACTTTGAACAGTGTTAACTAACTAACTAACTATTTGATTAAGCTACATAATATTTCAGTAATGGTGATTGCCATGATTTAGAGTGGGCTGTGTATGAATCAAATGTTTAATTTACTCAAAAAATGAGTAACGACATGTGGATTATGAGAATCAACCCAACATTCTGGATGTGTTCGTATGGAGGAAAATAATGGACTATGAATGTTGAATCACATGTTGACTGGAACTATGGATTTTTTTTATTGAGAATTTATATTACTAGACACGGTATCTAGTGAGTTTTTTAATTAAAATTATTTAAAAAAATTCAATAGAAATAAGTACAAGCAAAGGAACGGGCACTAAGGGAAGAAATCTTGAGCTATGCATGTTATTCAACTTGCTTGAAAACATTTTTTTATCATGAAAATATAAATAATTTTGTCTAGAAGTACAAAGAATTTTTGATCTTATACTGTATACTTATTTTGTTTTCTCATTTACATACAAAAATGGTTTTTAAAATAGCAAATCAAATCAAGTCAAAATTAGAAAAAATCAAACAAAACAAAACCAAATCAACCAGTTCAATTTTGATATCCAATGCACACTTTTCCAAAATTAAATATAAAAAAATGAAATCAAAATTTGATAAAATAATATCTTAACCGTTAGAAAGGTGGGGTTTTGAATTAAAGGTGGCATTAAGGTGTCAAAATAAAGGGGCGGTGACATAAGTCTTAATTATTGAATGTAGGTGACAATTATGTGATTAATGATTAAGGATTGTGGAGTTGCCCTCAAGTTTATAAGTTGGCAGTTTGGTCCATTGAATTAAATGAGGGGTAAAAGGGTAAATGACTAAAGCCTAATTTAACCAATTTTGGTGGGAACCAAAATTGGAGGAAAGCCACCAGCTGTACCAAAAGGGGGGAAATAAAACATTTTTCCCCCGTATTCCTCTTCTTATTCTTCTTTTGCTATGTTCTTACTCTCTTGCTCTCTTCTTGCTTGGTTGCTTGTCTTTCTTCTTCCTGTTCGCTTCATCTTATTCTTCTTGTTTTCGTACATTGTTGGTCTGCTCTTGGCTGCTGGTCCTTCTTGAGCTCTTTTCATCTTCTTGAATTAGATTTAACTAATCTAATTAGTGGACCAGATTTCGTTCTGTATCAATTGGAATTACTTCATAAGTGATTGGATTCACACACCATTGTTTTGGTAAGTAAAATTAACAGTTCTTTGAAATCATTCATCATCATCTGGGTAGCCACAATTTTTTCAATAATTTGCATTCATGTTTCCAACAGATGGCTATATATGTTGCAACATATGACTTATACATTTTGTCACAACATATGATTTATGTTTCGCAACAGAATAGTTATATGTATCAACATATAACTTACATTTCCCAACAGGATAGACATATGTTGCTACATATAACTTACACATGTTGCCACGTGTGATTTATTTGTCACAACATATTAGTTATATGTAGCAACATATGACTTACATGTCGCCACATAATAGTCATATGTTACAACATATGACTTACACATTTCTTCATTAGTACTAATTATTTTTTTTAATTAGTTTCTTCAGGTACAATAGATGGAGGGATTATTTGTAGGGATGATTGTCGTGGTGAATGGGTCGAGAAGAAAAATCGATACATTTGGCTTTGGAAGGATGGTAAGAAATGGGGAGGGTCGGTAGGGATGACTGTCAAAAGAAATATTTTGTATGATGATTTTGTGAATTTAGTCATGAAAAAATGTGGATACAATTGTCAACTGAAAGATCTTGTCATGAGTTACATTCCCCATTTTTTTCATAATGAGAAGGTCTTACCTTTTAAAATAACTGATCAGCCTAGTTTAGTTGTTTATTTGGGAGGAGCAGAGAGACCCCCCATATTAAGAGTCTACATGGATGAAAATCCTATCGAGGAGGATCATAATCTAGAAGAAGACCAACAAGATATGTTAAATGATGAATTTGATGATGTGGACATGAATAATCACGATGCTGAAATTGGAAAAGATGACGTGTCGGACTTTGAGAGCCACAATCCTCATATACCTATTGTTGGCATCAACATTCCATGTTCTTCTCAATCATCACGTGTGAATAATGTTCGAGATGATGAAATCGGTTTTTATAAGGGAATGACATTCAAGAACAAGGAAGAACTGGAAAATTCATTGAAAATTGCTTGCTTGAAAAAAGATTTTAGACTGAAAAAGGTGATCAATTCTCATAATGTATTTTCTTTTAAATGTTCATATCCGGAGTGCAATTGGTGGCTGAGGGTTGTGAAATTTACAAGTAGCGACAGGTTTGTCATTAGAATCTATGAAAAGTACCATACGTGTGGTTCAGAGCATCTTACAAGCCATAATCCTCATGCCACGACAAAATTCATAGGTAAGTACTTTGAAAATAGGTTTCCTAATGGTAAAGGCCCATCCACAAGAGACATGTCAAATCAACTCCGCAAAGAATTGAGTTGTAAGGTAAGCTATTGGAAGATTTATAAGGGCATGAAACATGCTAAATCTAATGTTAGGGGAACACATGAGCACGGATATGCAGTGCTTAATGCGTACCGTTATATGCTTGAAGTTGCACATCCAGGAAGCAAGATGACATTGTCGCTCGATGAAAATGGGAGGTTCAAGTACTTCTTTGTACCATATGCCGCTTGGATAACTGGTTTTCAAGAAATGAGAAAAGTAATAGCCGTTGATGGGACATTCCTAAGGAGCAAGTATGAAGGAGTTTTGCTATCGGCGGTGGCACAAGATGTTGAGAATCATATATTTTCAGTGGCTTTCTGTGTTGTGGACAAGGAATGCGATGCCTCATATGAATATTTTTTTCAATAAATAAGAACCTTTGTAGATGATACTGATGAGTTATGCATTATTTCTGATAGGCATTCAAGTATTCGAAAGATGATTTCGACTATCTACCCTGCATCTCATTATGGTTGTTGCATGAGACACCTTGGGGAAAATATTTGAAATAACTTTCACAATTCAAAGGTAGTGACCCATTTTTATAAAGCAGCAAAGGCGTACGATAGATGTGAGTTCAATGACCATTTCAATCAAATAAGAGATTTGGTACCAAAGGCGGCTGAAACTCTTGAACATATTGGATTCCACACATGGAGCAGGGCATTTTGCCCGGAAATAGGTACATTATTGTCTATACCATCTCGTTTGATTTTATTATAATTTTATGTGTTTTGATTTATTTTTATTTTTTGTTGTGTAGATATAACATTATGACGTCAAACATCGCGGAGTCGGTGAATTCTATGTTTGATGTTGAAAGAGAATTTCCCATTGTCGCTCTATTTGATGAAATAAACAGGAGATTTGCACTTTTATTTCACCAAAGGCATATGGAGCTGGTGAACTCTGCAAATAGATTTGTTCCTTCAATTGAAAAAGACATATCAAAGTATGTCAACGCGGGCAACAAGTTGTTGGCTCATCAAATCGCTAACTACAAGTTCAGTGTCACTGGCCATGGTGATGTTGTTACGGTGGATCTACAAAGAAGAACTTGTACTTGTCGAATTTTTGACTTGGACAAAATACCTTGTCCACATGCCATGGCAGCGCTTCGAGCCCAATATGGTGCCGATTTTGGAAATCAGATTTTTGAGTACTCCTCTCCATATTATTCAGTGGAAAAATACATAATGGCATGTTGTGAGGAAATTCACCCGGTGCCACCTGAAGATTCTTGGATTGTCCCTTTGGATGCCATAGAGAGAGAAATACCTCCTCCATATGCTGATCAAAGCAAACCTGGAAGAAGGAGATATAAGAGACGGCGTGGAGTTGGTGAATCATTTCCAACAAGAAAAAATAAGTGTTCCGTATGTAGGGACTTTGGCCACAAAAGAACTACATGCCCAAATCGAAATGCTCCATAAGTGCTGTTGAATTTTTATGAATGTTCTTTTTTATTTGAGGATGATGTTCCCTATCTTCTTATCTTAATTTGAATCAACTTATGTTATGTTATTTATATAAAATGTGTGATTTATTTAATTATGTGTTGCTACTTACAACGGAATATTGCATATGTTCCAACATATGTCAAATATGTGTTAGATTTTACAATAGAATATTGCATATGTTCCAACATATGTCAATTATGTGTTACATGTACTACAGAATAACGCATATGTTCCAACATATATTAATTATGTGTTAGATCTTACAACATAATATTGCATATGCTACAACATATGTCAATTATGTGTTACAAGTACCACAGAAAACGCATATGTTCCAATATATTTCTAATAAATAATTACGTGTAGGGTGTGTGAACCATCAATCAATAATTACTGTCATTGGAACAACTTTCAAGAAAAAAAATTAATTACAACTCTTCATATTTTACTCTTTTTTCCAAAAAAAATAAGTACTTTCATTTGAAGAGTCAAAAGTTGTGTCTCTTCTCTTCTGTTCGTCTTCAGAAGTTGCAACTTTTCACACATTTCATTTTCCTGGCATTATATAAGAAATCTTCAAAAATGAGTATGAGTAAAAAAAAACTACATTGAATATCTTTCGAGGGAACTACTCATTGATATCGTTGAAAGGATTGCTTCCTACTCCCTCAGAGATTTAATGAGGGTTAAATTAAGGTATGTATGTATTAAACAATTTTCGATCTTTAATTTGATTTCCTAACCATTTGATTTGATTTCTCAGTTCCAGGGTCCTCAATAAAGTCGTTAATGAACCTTCTATATTTAAAAAGGTAACATTGGTCAGCATTCCTTATCGTAGATGGTCGATAGTTCAAGAAGCCATTTCTTTCCTAGAAATGTGCAAAGCATCGGGGAATTTAGAAGCCTTATACAGAAAAGGTGTGGTAATTTTTTATATTTTTCGTATGTATTCACGTTTTTATCAATGTATTTTGCCTTTTAAATGTGTTATTTCTTCTATAGTTTGATTTTTTCAACCGTAACGATCCAACTGCATTGGGAATGATTAATCAAGCAGCAGACGGTGGCCACAGTGGTGCATCCTATGTGCTTACCATAATTTCAATCTTCAATGGCGGTGAATCCATGAGAGAAGGTTTAATGTTCATTGCCAACATGAAAAAAACGGAGCCACTAAAAGTCAGAAGATGTCGACATAATTTGCAAAATATTTTAGGTGAAAAGTGGGTGCGAGAACCTCATTTGTTGGGAGGAAGACCCATTTGTTGCACTGTTCATCAATTTGAGCAAATCAGACGCAGGAATGGTTGGCCCATAGGAAGCGACAATGAAGATGATATTCGTTGTGATTTATGTAGTTGTGATTTAGAACTAGATTATGTAATTAAATTTCTGCCTTATACCACTGTGTGGTATTAATTTACCATCTGTGGCAATATATGTACATAACTTGCAAACCAAATTCATGGTGAAAAAGGTTGCCTTTTTGTGTTTTGTACTTATTTTTGAATTTGTTCTTTATAAAATGTTTAATCCAAAAAAAAATTCATAGTTTTCTCATTTTGACCATCCTTGAAATGTCATCTGTGGCAACATATGTACGTTCTATGGTATAAAATATTGTATTTAACAGTTTAAACTTCAACAAATATGTCATATGTGGCAACATGTGTATATCCTAAAATGTGCTTTTTGGGGATAATTCAATTGAATTACGGTCTAATATAACAACCTCCTTCATTAATTACAATTCTTCATATTTTACCCCTTTTTCAAAAAAATTAAGTACTTGCATTTGAAAAGTCAGAAGTGCCTCTTCGTCTTTAGAAGTTGCGACTTTTCACATTCATTACATTGGGATTATATTATATAAGAAGAACACAACAATAGAAGGTCCTTTCATTTAATTTTCTCCAAGATGGGAAGGAAGAATAAGAAATCTTCAAAAATGACTATGAGTAAAAAAAAACTACATTGAATCCCTTCCGAGGGAACTACTAATTGATATCGTTGAAATGATTGCTTCCTACTCCCTCAAATATTTAATGAGGGTTAAATTAAAGTATGTATGTATTAAACAATTTTCGCTCTTTAATTTGATTTCCTAACCATTTGATTTGATTTCTCAGTTCCAGAGTCCTCAATGAAGTCGCTAATGAACCTTCTGTATATCAGAAGGTAATATTGCTCAACATTCCTGTATTTATATGGCCGTGTTCAGTTGTTCGAAGATGCACTTCTTTCCTGGAAATGTGCAGAGCATCGGGGAATTTAGAAGCCTTATACAGAAAAAGCGTGGTAATTTTTAATATTTTTCGAATGTATTCACGTTTTTATCAATGTATTTTGCATTTTAAATGTGTTATTTTTTCTGTAGTATGATTTTTTTAAATGTAGCGATTCAAATGGATTGGGAATTCTTAGTCAAGCAGCAGACGATGGCCACATTGGTGCATCCTATGTGCTTGCCATAATTTCAATCTTCAATGGCGGTGAATCCATGAGAGAAGGCATAATGTTCATTGCCAACATGACTCCACTAAAACTCAGAAGATGTCGAGAGAAGTTGCTATATACTTTATATGGATGGGTGCCAGAACCTCATTTGTTGGGAGAAAGACCAATTTGTTGCACTGTTCAAAGCCTCCACTTTCGTTGTGAATTATGTAGGTGTGATTTAGAAATAGATGAAGTAGTTAAATTTCTGTATTAATTAAATTTTCATGTGGCAACATATGCACGTTCTATTTTTGAATTTGTTCTTTATAAAATGTTTAATCTAAAAAAAATTGACATTTTCCCATTCCTAAATCGCTCAATTTATCGATTAACCGATCCTTGAAGCGTCATATGTGGAAACATATGCACATTCTATTTGATAAATCGCAACAGACATGTAATATGTGGCAACATGTGTATATCGTAAAAGGGTCTTTTGGGGTTAATTCAATTAAATTGTCACCTAATTCAACATGTAACACTAATATATAGTCCTACAACATGTCTAAGTACAGAATTATGGTCTAATACAACAACCTTCATTCAATTCTATCAATTAGTTTTACAAAGACTATCATCTCACTAGTTCATCATACAATGACCAAGTAACTCCATATGATAGTTACATAACACCCTTGTAAATCGTTGTTCCAAGTGTTATGACATATTTTTATTCCTTAATTATGGTTCAAAGTACTAAAATTTGACATTTTCCCATTCCTAAATCGCTCAATTTATCGATTAACCGATCCTTGAAGTGTCATATGTGGAAACATATGCACATTCTATTTGATAAATCGCAACAGACATGTAATATGTGGCAACATGTGTATATCGTAAAAGGGTCTTTTTGGGGTTAATTCAATTAAATTGTCACCTAATTCAACATGTAACACTAATATATAGTCCTACAATATGTCTAAGTACAAAATTATGGTCTAATACAACAACCTTCATTCAATTCTATCAATTAGTTTTACAAAGACTATCATCTCACTAGTTCATCATACAATGACCAAGTAACTCCATATGATAGTTACATAACACCCTTGTAAATCGTTGTTCCAAGTGTTATGACATATTTTTATTCCTTAATTATGGTTCAAAGTACTAAAATTTGACATTTTCCCATTCCTAAATTGCTCAATTTATCGATTAACCGATCCTTGAAGTGTCATATGTGGCAACATATGCACGTTATGTTTGATAAATCGCAACAGACATGTAATATGTGGCAATATGTGTATATCGTAAAAGGGTCTTTTTGGGGTTAATTCAATTAAATTGTCACCTAATTCAACATGTAACACTAATATATAGTTTTACAATATGTCTAAGTACAGAATTATGGTCTAATACAACGACCTTCATTCAATTCTATCAACTATTTTTACAAAGACTATCATCTCACTAGTTCATCATACAATGACCAAGTAACTCCATATGATAGTTATATAACACCCTTGTAAATCGTTGTTCCAAGTGTTATGACATATTTTTATTCCTTAATTATGGTTCAAAGTACTAAAATTTGACATTTTCCCATTCCTAAATCGCTCAATTTATCGATTAACCGATCCTTGAAGTGTCATATGTGGCAACATATGCACGTTCTGTTTGATAAATCGCAACAGACATGTAATATGTGGCAACATATGTATATCATAAAATGGTCTTTTTGGGGTTAATTCAACATGTAGTGTAACATATCATTCTAGAATACTCCGCTAACACACACTCCACTCACTCTCACTCATTATAAAAGGGTTAATTAGGGTTCCCTTTATTCTTTCTTCTCTCCTCGTCTCATCACACTCAAATTTCCTTGAGAAGATGTTACCACCTTGGACAAATTTAAGTCTCTGCATGCTCTTGTTGTGGGTGATCAACGTAATTATGTTGTTCTCAGTTAATATGATGTCTTCTTCATGTGTGTTCTCAGTGCATGGGTGATGTTCATTGTTTGTTTTTGTGGATCTTTGTCTAATGGAGGGTAGCTTCATCATTTGGTAAGTCTTCTTACTTTATATATAACATCATGTCTACTGTAACGGCGTGTATGGGGTAGTTAACTATGGTTGTTTGTTTTTCTGTAGGTGGCCTTGTGACAGAGTGCATGGGTAGCTCTGATCCACCACCCTTCAAGAAAGAATGGTGATGCCCCTCCAGGTTTAATCGCTCAATGTTGACTCCAGATCCTCCAGTCAAGTCCTTTTTTGCTGGTTGAAGTAGAAGTATAGGGCTAGAGCATTTTAGATGTAAATTTTGTTGTTTTTATTGGCGTTAATGCCTTGTAAATATGGATATGTAGCCTAGCCTGGCCTTGCATGTCACTATATCAACTATCAATGGGCTAGAGCATTTCAGATGTAAATTTTATTGTTTTTGTTGGCGTTAATGCCCTGTAAATATGGATATGTAGTCTAGCCTAGCCTTGCATGTCACTAGTTCAACTAACAACTATCAATGATTTGTTTATGTTTATGTTTAATGTTTCCCAAGTTTATGTGCTTGAACTCCTCTCTATTGATGGTGATACTACTTGCATGTACACATAATTGACATATGTTGCAACATCTTAATAAATGTATGTACTTTATAAAAGCCATAAGCAAGCCCAACCTGTCCCTGTCCCTGTCCCTTCGAGGACGTCCGATTAAAAATAAGCAAGCCCAACCTCTAAAACTGGCCCAATCGGCCCATTATTTCATTTCTAGAAGGGATATATATATAAATTAGGGTTTTCATTTTCATTCAAAAATAGGATTTTCACTTTCTTCCTTGTTTGTCACTTCACTTTCACTTCGGTTCCTCTTCGCGCTTTCTCTCTCTCCTCTCTCTCTTAGGGGCATGGATCTCAGATCTCTGGAGTGCATGGGATATAATGATGTTTTTTATTTCATCAGTCTTTTCTGTTCTTTGTTTTTTAACACAACTAATTTGATTGGCCTTTGGTTAAACCAAATCTCAGCACTGTCATGTATTGTCAAATCAATAAATCATTAATTTTGAAATATAGACTAGGTTGGGTAAGAATTTATGAGTTCTTTAAATATAGATCAGTACTCTAGATCTAGATCTAATGAATGAGTTTTGTTTGTTTTTGTTACTTTTGATATAATATCAAATGCAATATTGAATCGAATTTGTAATGATGAAATTGATCCCATGTTGGGTGTGAAAATCTGTTGCAAACATGGAGACTTACTTTCAATGCAAACTTCATGGTCGAAGGACAATCCATGTCGAAGATTTTGGTCTTGTTCACGTATCGTGTATGTATATTTCTACATCTTAGTTTGGAGACTTCGCTTTATTTTGTTTTTTTTTTAATTTACATTTCTTTGTGGTGTGTATTTTAGGAGAATGCATGCAACTTCTTTAGATGGAGGAATTATGAATACGTTGATATTCGATCCAAGTTCGTTATTTTGAGATTGACGAACAGAATTAAGGAGTTAGAAATTGATGATGAAAATCATATTAAAAGAAGTAACAAATGTGTGATGAAGGAGAAGAAGAAGATCAAATATTGTAACAACTGGAAGCTAATCTTCGTGTTGTTTGTTGTGTTTTTTTTCTATTTTTAAGCATTACCAAGAAGAACACTGTGGAGGATGGAAAATTCATATGTAGTTGTGTACAACCATTAAAATCATCACAATTGTGGAAATAAAATAAATAAACGTAGTTTTGCACTCCTGTTCCAACATTTTTACTTGTTCTTAACATAACATATGAGTCAAATGTTGCTACATATGAGACATATGTTGCTACAGATGCCTCAGATGTTGTGACATATCACCCTTATGTAGCAACGTTTGACCATTTGAGGCATATATTGCTACAGATGACCCATATGTTGCTACATATGAGACATATGTTGCTACATATGAGACATATGTTGCTACATATGACCCATATGTTGCTACATATGACCCATATGTTGCTACATATGACACATATGTTGATACAGATGACCCATATGTTGCTACAAATGAGACATATGTAACAAAATTTGATCAAGTACTTGCTCTCAATATAACATCACATACTATGTACTTGCTCTCAATATAAGATAAAATAACATAAGTGATAAAATAAAACATTGTCTTTAATTACAAACACATTATCAAGGCGCCAAGCTCCTAGATACTATCCCAGCAGCCCAAACCCATTGCATTCGATGAACTGCATTGTCACATAACAGGGTTTTGGAAGGTTGAATTGTTGTCCTGGGAATCAAATGCTCAATAAATGCAAGCGAATATGACGCGCATGCGGCTTTGCTATCATTTGTTACCATGGGTTCCAATCGACCTTTAAATTTCCATGGTTCATTAAGGAACTTATCTGGCAAATGCTTCATTATTCCACTTTGCTTCAATAATTTTGGCAGCAACTCGAAGACAGGTTGTATGAATGTCAAAAACTTGGCATGTTGCATACCCATCAGCAGGCAGTCATAATGCGACCCTCATGCAAGAGGATCTCAAGAGTCACAAAATGAGTTTTGTTAATGTTAATGACTGCCAAAAGCCTTTTTGCACCAATCCAATCCATGCCTCCAGGATATGGTCTAATGCCCTGACATAGTTAATCATATCTTCATCCCATTCAAACTCATTAATTAACTGCGTAAAGCTTCTGCCACCAACTGTTGTTGTCTCCTCGCTCATTTCGTCATATCTTAGTTTGAAGTTGGAATAGAAGTTGAGATCCAGGATTCTATCAGTGGAATCATAGTACTCAAGTTATCTCACATGCCTCTCCCGCATGAGGCTAAGGATTTCATCAACATATTGAAATAAAAAATAATATTAAAGAGTAAAGAAGAGTAATCATTTAAAAGATAAAACAAATGAACAATATAAATTGAAGGTACTAGAAGAGAAACATTACCCAGTCTTCCCACCAAATGTCCATGCTTGTCATGATCCTGAAATCTTCTCCACGAAAACAATGCATGTCATATTCTGCACGCAAATCCTTTGCTCTCGCTAGGTCCACCAGGTTGTTCTTTTCAGCTATAGTCACACCTTTATAAACATTCACATTCTTGAACTCCAGCACTTCCTCTCCTACTACCATTGGCAATTCTCCAAAGATCTTCTTCTTCAAATTTTGTATTTCTCCTCTTGGCATGTGGAGTATATGGATGCCGAACATTCTTTGATGGAATGACCTTGACCCCCCTTTTGTTTTTTAAATTCATTGACAGCCTGACTCAATGTTTGAAGATACATGATAGAATCTTCATTGTTTCTTGCAGTTCTCACAGAGAAAGCCAAAGCATCTTCTACAAGAGGTAGCCCCTTGGTCTTGTCCAGCACCAGCACCGGCATCAATACCACGACCATCACCCCCATCAAAAACAACTAATTCATTAACAACTCTGTCTCTTTTGATGATTCTTGCTCCAGCCAATTCCATTTTAACTCTATCCACAACAGGATCAAATAAGGTTTCAACCAACCCCAGAGTAATTAGATATGGCATTTGCAATTCCTTTTCTGTTGGGACAAGCCATGGATGCACAACCTAAAATTATAAACATGAGTCATCCGTAGGAATATTTGGGTCAGATGTTTCCACATATGTGTCATATGTCGCTACAGATGGGTGATATGTTGACACATATGGGCATCTGTAGCAACATTTGTGTCACATGTTACAACAGAGGGATCATTTGTAGCAACATATGAGTCATCTGTAGCAACATTTGTATTATATGTTGCGATAGATGGATCATATGTATCAACATATGAGTCATCTGTAGCAACATTTGGGTCACATGTTGCTACATATATGGGTGTAATATAATAATAATTTACTGCATCATGAGGAGGGTTATAAAGATCTGGAATATTTTTGGCAGTTTTTGTTTTTGATCTCAACCATCTCAACATCCTTGGAGATGAGATCTCTTATTCTGCATATACTTGATGGGTCAAATGAGGAATGGCTTCAAATGCCCAAGCCTATAAAAAAGGAAAACATGTCACAAATCAAATGTTGAATTATTCAATATAATATAAAAAGATTAAGAACATTTATGTTTAACATGAAAGCCCATGGAAAGCCAAATAAGTTATTGGTATTTGGTCCTAAAGGTTTCAACAAGTATTTGACAGTTAATTCAAAGCTCTCATGACCCCAAGGATAGTTGTTGAAAGCCTCAATATCCTGAGATAAATTCACCCATTTAAGGGATATGTTGTTGTTGAGATCTTTGGCCAAAAGTACATTATGTACAAACCAAAGTAAGCACAATGACTCTTTGTGCTTCCTTGGTGTATCCTCGACATTCAACAAATATATTAAATCGGGATTTTTGAAGCTTGTGCCAACAAGGGACATCAAGTCCTGCTCCTCAGTTGACTGTCTTGTTTCTTATTTTTTCCTCCTTTCTTTCGTCTTCGTGGTTCTTTTTTTACTATGAATTCAGAGACAGGCTCAGAAGGAGGATGGCATTTTAACCCTGAAACTATGGTAAACTCTTTTCTGCCAAAGAAGAGTGGCATGCCACAATAATTAATCAAAACCTCATCATTCTTTTTAGGATTCTGAAAAATGAACCTTCTTTTCAGAAGTTCATAGACCATGGTCATTTGAAAACATGCATTATTATTCTCCGGCAAATCAAGAAAATGACCAAAACAACTATTCCGACTTGAGGGTAATCCAGAAGGTGTCAAAAGGTTTTCCATTGCTGACTTCATAATGCTGTCACCAGTAGCATTAGGCTGCAAATGCACAGAAAAAGTGTGTGCATTGATAGTTTTGATCCCATCATCCTCAATTTCATTTTTTTTCTTGTTCTTCTTTCTCAACTTCTTTTTGTTTTCCTTTATCTTCCCCAACTTCTTTTTTATTTCCCTCTTCTTCCTCAACTTCTTCTGCTCTTTCTCCATCATCATCTACTTCATTTTTTTCTTTTTCTCTTTCTTCATATTCTTTTTGAGAAAATTCTGCTTCTACTTGAGAAGAAGAAACTGCTTCAGATGCTAGTTCTTCTAAAAGAGTGATAGTCGAATTTTCATTCTTCTTCCTACAAGTTCTAGTCCTAGGCCTCTTCTGGATCTGGATCTTTGTATCAGTTGTTTCTTTTGTTAATACAATTTTTCTGTTGACAGGAGCCATTATATTTGTATCTGCAACCACAAAAATCAAATATTTCTTAACAAAAATAACACACATGAACCAACCAACAAATCACAAAACCTTCCCTAAACCCTAACCAACGAACTACAAATTAAGGTTTTTGAAATCAGATAATATTTCAAAAGGAATAACTATCCAACAATCCTACAAACAAATAAGTGATAAAATCACTAAAAATGTCCTAATTTAATACCAGTAAGTATTTCTCAAAACCCTAATTAAATTTTATCTGACAAGAGATCAACGATAAACTAGAAATGATGAGGGCAATGACGCCTTGTTGTAGAAGAGGATCGCAACAGATTACCACTGATGTTGTAGAAAATATCTCAACAACAACCTTGATCTGTGAAGAAATAATGGAACGAGAGAAATGAAGGAAAGAAGAGACAAGAAAATGGAAATTAGTAAAAATAAATTAAATTTGGAATATGAAACGACCTTTTATATAGGAGAGGAGAGAGGGAAAAATGAACGGACGATTGTTTTAAACCTTTTCGATTATTTTTTTTGAATTTTGGCAATTCAAAGTGTGACATATGTTGCCACATATACCCTTTCTGTTGGGGCACATGCAGATAATTTTGTGGTGTTTTTAACAACATAGGTTATATATGTTGCCACAGACACCACATATCTTCCTTTCCATCATAATTGACATTTGTTCCAACAAAATAAAAATAATATTAATATTATCAGCAAAAATGAATAATTGATGACAATATAATGTTGCCACATATCTCCTTTCTATGACATATGTTACCACATATCTTCTTTCTGTGACATATGTTGCCACATGTATCCTTTCTGTTGGGGAACATGCAGATAATTCTATGGTATTTTTTACAACAGAGGTTATATATGTTGCCACAGACACCACATTTCTTCCTTTCCATCATAATTGACATTTGTTATATAAAATAAAAATAATAATAATAATCATTAATATTAATATTATCAGCAAAAATTAACACTTCACCAATTGTTTTATACAACTTATCAACAAAAAGGTAATTCACAATGGTATTCATAACCATCAATCTAATCAATGGTGGTAGCCACAACATTTTTATCTATGCACTTTGCTTTTTTAGGTCTAGGCCTCTGTGGGTCTTCATTGTTACTAACGTAGCCACTCCGAGCCTTTAAAATCCCATAATTCCATAGGAGTGAAGCATATCTCAAGCGAAGGGATTGAGAAATAATTTCATCAGATGGTATTTGTAGTCCATCACTCAAAAACTCAGCGTATGCAGCAACAAAAACTCCACAATCACTGCATGGTATATCATCAATTAGAAAATATAATAAACCTAATATTAACATCACATTTCGATAATGGTAAGACTAAAAAATTAATGTGATACTACTTACAGACTATTGCTTGCTTGCTGGGCAATACCAGTAACATGTATGACTTCGAATGGGTGAGATTTGTTCTTTCCCTGGTAAGATTCAAGAACTGGCCAATTGGTTCGGTCTTTTTGCTCATAAAATCCGTTGGATTCAAGGTACTTTGGCAACATTGTAGACAACTTTTGAATCTCGGCGCACAATTTTCTGTTAGTCCTAGATGAGGACATCGAATCATACACATTTATGCGTCGTTCCTTCAATAGAACGACTGCCAAGACCTAATGAAACTCCCCATTACAATTTACAGGGACATAAACCTCATCTGTGAGGTGCCAAGGCAGTCCAGCAGGTATACCAAACCCTTTGATAGTGCTAACGATTTTATTCTCATATTCAGGAACAACATTGGCATTGTCAATGTATGTTTTGAAAAAACAATTAGTAGTGGTTTATCGATATTTAGAATGACTGTTGCTTCGACTTCTTCCGCAAATATTATAAAATGGCATCCACATACTGCACAGATGCATCAACAAGTGTTTTTCTGTATCAATTTATTTGTATGTATTCATGTCTTAATCAAAAGATAAAAGTGGGCATGAATTTACCTCATCAGTCCAGCACTTATTGGGTTGAGACATTATGTAGAACCAGTCCTTCTTCTTTGGAAATGCACATACAAAATCAAGTTGTTTGAACTCAAGATCCGAGTAATTGGCTAAGTAGTGATCGTCCTTTCACTTCTGCAATTTTGTAATTATTATAAATAAATATTTAGTGGACAACAAGAAGAAATACTAATAATAGTTTAACAACTTTACTTTTTTGCATGATGCTTGTAAAGACCCTCGTTTATCCATTGCGAGAAGGATGACATTAGTTCAGTTGGACCCTCGTCGTCAATGTTAAAACCTTCAAATGGATATTTTTGCTTCACATCACAACTGACGACTTCGACTTTCTTCTCTTTCTCTTTCTCTTTCTCTTTCGCTTTCTTTTTCACTTTCTCCTTTGCTTTCTTTTTCACTTTCTCCTTCTCCTTCTCCTTCTCTTGCTCCTTCTCCTTTTCCTCCTCCTCCATCTGCTGCTTCTTCTCCTTCTCCTTCTCCTTCTCCTTCTCTTGCTCCTTCTCCTCCTCCTCCTTCTCCTTGCCTTTTGGGTTTGAGTGTGATGGAGCAGTAGTCATTGATTTTTTTCTTTCACTAATTATAGATAGTGATTGGGAAATAGATTTTTTCAACCTCCTACACTTCAAAGGCTGTGAAATCTTCTTGGATGTATGGACATCAATATTATAAGTCATTTCCTTAAAAATATCAGTGAGTTATTTAACACGACTAATAAAATAATCATGTTGCTGCTCACATTCTTCGCTTAGACAAAAAGAGCATTTGATGTTAGAAGAGGAAGCAACACCAATAAAAGATTAAACTGTTGTCATGGATGAAGCTTCTTGTATCATTTCATCTACAAGGTAAATAAAAAAAGGTTGAGAGTTTACAATTGATTATAAAATAATAATGGGTAGCAATTTATATTTATGTTGACACAGATGGATATTTTGTTGCCACATATGTACCTTCTGTTGCCACAGATGAATCTTCATGTGCCACAGATTAATCTTTTGTTACTATAGATGACCATTTTGTTGCCCTCACATAGGTGATATGTTCCAACATATGATAACTCTGTTGGAATATATACCAACATATCACTAAAGTGTAGCAATATACGGCACATCTTTCAACAAATGAAATATATGTTGGACAACTGAACAAGACTATATTTCTAAAATCATATGAACAAAATGGTCACAAAAAGAACAACAAAAGCAACAAAAAATGAATTTTCACTGAATGTTAACAATACATATACATTTCCTCAAAATTAGGGTCTTTTGAGTTTGTTGATTTTCTTTCAAAAACAATAAATAATAGGTGCCATTACACCATTATTCAATTTTCACATCTATAGAACAATTTATTGTTCATTAACCCAAGAAAAAAACTTAATATTGTTCGAAAATTGTAAAAATTTTCAAAAAAAATGACTAACCCATTTTAAGTCGGACAGAATCTTCAGTTCACAAAAAGGAGAGAGTCACGACCGGAGATGAGAAGGAAGATAAGATAATGGGGGAGAATACTTGTTTTGATAGTCGGATTTTCGGATTTTCTAAGGAAGAAGAGGAAGAGAAGTGAGAACGTTGGGAGAAGAAGAAGAGAAAATTCTATTTTCTTTTACTTTTTTTTAAAAAAATGGTTTGGATAGAATTATAAAAATTGAAAACTGAAGTGTTTTTTTTTGTATTTTATAAAAGATTTAAAAAGTTTTGAAAATGTTAATTTGGTCCCAAATTTACTTAATTATATTTTAAAATGGATTTGACCGTTTCTTGATCAAAGTGTCACCAAAAATCAAAGCAAGACTTAATTGACACATTTCATTTAATTGTAAGGTAGAATATCACAAAAAAGTTAGCGGCAAAATTAGGGGCATACCGAAATCACAGTAAAGAAGAAGAAACGTTCACTGATCCATTAAAGATGAAGGGAATTTCTCTCCGAAATGGCAATGGTATTCCTTTCATCTCTTTATTTCCTACTTCAGATTCTTGTTTTTCGCCAATTATAGTCAGAGTTTATAGTAATAAATCCATTTCGGTACTGAGTAAATTTAGGGCAAATAGCAATTTTGAGTGTTTAGATGATGCTCTGATTCTCTTTAAGCAAATGGTTACAATGAAGCCTCTTCCTTCTCTTGTCGATTTTTCTAAATTATTTAAGACTATCATAAATATGAAGCATTATTCTGCTGTCCTTTCTCTTTTTCGAGAAATGCAGAAATTGGGTATCCCAATTAATGGAGTCATCTTGAATAGTGTGATTAACAGTTATTCCCTGATGCATCGTGCTGATTGTGGGTTTTCGGTGTTACCGATTTACTTGAAGAATGGTATTTCATTTGATGTTGTCACCTTTACCGCCTTAATTAGGGGATTTTTCGCTGAAAATAAGGTCAAAGATGCTGTTGAATTGTTCAAAAAATTGGTGCGAGAAAAGATTTGTGAACCTGATGAAGTCATGTATGCAACCATCATGAATGGGCTTAGTAAAAGAGGTCATACGGAGAAGACTTTAAGTTTGCTCCGGTTAATGGAACAAGGGAACACTAAGCCTGACGTATTCATCTACACCATTGTTGTTGATGCGCTTTGCAAAGATAGAAACTTAGATGGTGCTACAAGTCTTCTGAACGAAATGAAGCAGAAAGGCATTCCTCCAGACATAGTCATGTATAGTTCATTGATTGATGGTTTGTGTAAGCTTGGTCAATGGGAAAAGGTTAGGATTTTGTTCTCTGAGATGGTGAACCTTAATATTTATCCAAATGTGCGCACCTTCACTATACTAACAGATGGACTATGCAAAGAAGGGAAAGTAGAAGACGCTGAGGAAGTAATGAGACAAATGGTCCGAAAAGGTGTAGAACCTAATATAATTATATACACTGCGATAATGGACGGCTATTGTTTGCGTGGTGAACTGGATAGAGCGAGGAGAGTTTTTGATTTCATGATAGATAAGAAAATTGAACCTGACATTATTTGCTATAGTGTACTGATAAATGGATACTGTAAAGTAAAACAATTGGCCAAGGCCATGCAATTGTTTCATGAAATTTGTCAAAAAGGATCAAAACCTGATATTTTTACCTACAATATCCTCTTGCAAGGTCTGTTTGAAGCTGGAAAAATTGACTCTGCAAAAAAATTCTTTGCTGAGATGCTATCAACGAGGCTTGTACCTGATTTATACACTCTCTGCACTTTGCTCAATGGTTATTTTAAATATGGGCTTGTTGAAGAAGCTATGTCGTTCTTTAATAAGTTGGAAAGAGAGATAGAATATACTAGTATTGAATTTTACAATGTTGTCATTAATGGATTGTGCAAAAATGGTGAACTCGACAAAGCTCGTGTGATATTTGAGAAGCTTTCTTTAATTGGAATGCTTCCAAATGTGAGAACATACACTATAATGATAAATGGATTTAGTCTTGAAGGGTTTTTGGATGAAGCTAAAGATATGCTTAGGAAAATGGAGGACAACGGTTGTATGCCAAACAATGCTACATACAATGTTTTTGTACGAGGATACCTAAGGTGCAGCAAAATTAATGAAATGACAATTTTTATGAAGGAAATGGTTAGAAAGGGCTTCTCATGTGATGCAGATACAACTGAGTTACTGGTAAACGTTATAAGGGAGAATCCTTCTGTCCTTGACATGATACCTGAGTTTCGATCTGAATATAAGAAGTGAATATTTCTTTCTCTTGCTTTATTTGGCTTTACATTCACAATGAGAAGTGACGTCCATGCAATTACGGAAGATAAAAAAATGGCAATTAGAACATCGCTTGAGCTTTCCAGGCATGCTTAAGGCTTACAGAGGAGGTACATCACTTTTGATATTTCAATTCTTTCTCCACTTATGAGTGATAACATGAGTTCCCTTATGTGTACACGTTATAAGTCTAGGAATTATCATTTTCTGTGCTATATAGTTGTCTTCGTGTACTATTGTTTTCCATCTTGTTGTGAATCAATAACAACTGCACGTAACTTGAAATGTTTTGGGAACAGTCTTTTTTTTTTGTTGGAAACTAGTACTGTTGAATTTCTCAGCATTAAGGGTCTGCTGGCCATTTCCAAAAAGTATTACAAAAGAGGGGAACAATCTTATTCTAAACTTATTGGATATACTATAGATGAACGGTCAATACAATGTTCGAGTTATTTAGAATACTTTTTTTTTTTTTTGAGAATATTTTCTAATGCATATTTCTGAAGGTTTATATATGATCCAAGAGTACTGGATGCTTTATTGGGAATTTACATTTTCATAGAACAATAAAATTGTCAAATATAAGTTCATTGGGCCTTTGACTACTTGTCACCATAATTTAGATAGGGTTGTGCTCCTTATCACCATTTCCAACTAACTTGGAAGATGGAGGGAGCAGTTTTCTTTTAAAGATGGAGAAATCTGCAATCTGTTATTGTACCCAAACTTCATGCTTCAATGCTGTGTTATACTGCTGGTAACTTTACTATAATTAGTGAAGTAATTAGTGGGATGGACACAGTAGAAGGGAAGTTTGTGCTATGCTCTGTACTCACTATAAGGTATGCAAATGTATACGTTGTGATATTAGGATGTATTTTCATTTCTTCCACTACTATTACAATTTAAGTTGAAGAAGACATACTTTACACTTCCGTATCTAAAAAAAAATCTGTTTTTTCCTGTCTTTACCGTCGACGTTAAATAACTAACATTTTAAATCATCTCATTTACACTTGTGCTAAGTTTAAGTGACCTTAATTTGAAGTTAAAGAGTATTACTGGGTTCGTCGATCCTACTTAACTTGTATTTTATTTATAAGAATGCTTTGTTTCATCTTTTCTCAAATTTGTCTGCCAACGATGAGAAGGAATAAGTATTAGGTATGGATAAATTTGTGGTGAACTGAATTATATGCAGACTTACTGGATGATATCAAATACGCAATTCTGACATTCGTGTTCTTTTATTTTTAGGGATTAATATCGAGATTTCCTCAATCCTCTCAAGTGTTTTGCTACTATATCCAAATAACTTTGACGAAATTGTGCTAGATGAGACAGGATATGTTGGTTGAATTCTATGCTCCATGATACTTTAAATTGTCTCACAGCAAGTCGTTCACTTGATTCGGGAATTGATCAGTAAGTTCTATTTAGCTGGTCCTGGTATATCACCTAAGCTGTAACTTCTTATCCAATAAAAAGAAGTGCTAAATGTGCAATTTATTGGAATAGACTGAATAGGTTGTGACATTGCTCAAACTAGAGAATCAATATTTTACTTAATAATCTACTGTAAATGAACCGAAAAACTTGTACAGTGCCTATCTATGCTTATTCTCTTTTGCGTCTTTGAGTGTGAGAAAACTAATCATCTGTTGAACTTGGGATTTTTTTAGTACTTTATTTTTGTTTATTTTCTACAGGAAGAGGGATCGTTCTTCTATTTCAAAGCCCTTTTTTAGTATAACAGTTTTTAGTATTTGCCTAAAGAAGTATATTGCTTATTACCAAATGGCATAAGAGCAACCGTTACTTGATTGTGCAACCTCTTGATCAATCATGAAAATGAATGATCATCTAGTTTGAAGAATAACTAGTCTTATGTAGTTTGAATACTTCACTCTTTTACCATAATAATATTTGGCAACAATTGTCTTCTTACGACTTGCTGCATTTATACTTCAAGGGGGTTTATTGATTCACAAGTACAAAAGTGCTAACAAGGATAATATCTGCAAAGAGCAGAAATCCTTTGAGGATGGAATCAGATATCCGCCAGACTTTAGTGATTCACAAGTACAAAAGTGCTAACAACGATATATCTGCTTCGCTCCCTCTTTTGCCTTTTATGAAACTACTTCAACTCAGCTGTATATCTTGTCTTTCCTGTTCTTCATTACATCCATAAGATTGAATCTGTATCTCATTCTTAGGATACTGTTCCTGAATTACTGACTGATTTCTGCTAGTAAAAACTTACTAGTTCGGTGGTCAGTTTAGCAGTTGAGAATTGACTGTTTTGCAGCTATTTTCCCCTTTTATACTCCTTCCTCAATCTCTCGTCTCTGTATTCGAAACAGGTTGAACATAAACTCTAGTTTGAACTTCTTTTTCTACAAGATATGTGACTATTTGGCATGATTTTTCAAGTTTTTATCTAAAATGGGTGACAATTTACAACCCTTCTTCTACCAATGGTATGAAATTCCTGGTGGTTACAAGGACTGATGTAGTTTGTATCATTTATATTTTTCTTTGAAAATTGGTTCATACTGAAATTTAACTTACTTTGTATTCATTTCATCTAATGAGCACTATTCTTTAATTGACCAAATACATAGATAGCTAGCACCCAAAATTGTCTGAATTTTTCATTGAAGGCATGTCCTGTTAGCAACATTTACTTGTTTAAGTATGACATTCGTTTAGGGTGTGTTTGGTATGAAGGAAAGTGTTATCCAAGAAAATATTTTTTCGGAAAACAAATGGATTTCTAACTTAATTTTTCATGTTTGGTTGGTGAGTAGAAAATATTTTTTAATGTTTGGTTGTTGAATGAATTTTTAAAAATATTTTCCATATTTAATTTTTTTTAAATTGACCGGGGGTGGGGTGGGGGTCAGGGTATGAGGTGAAGTAAAAACTGAAATTTTAAAAAATTGAAATATTTTTTCAAAACAATATTTTTTTATGGGGGTGGGGGATAGGGGTGGTGGGGGTTGGGTTAGGTTAAAAAATCTTAAATTTGAAATATTTTTTAAAAATAATTTTTTATTTTTTTATTTTTTTATTTTTTGGGGGAGGGGAGATGGTTTGGGGTAGGAGTAAAAATAGATTTTATAATTAAGAAATAAGAAAATTTTAAAAATTTAATTTTTTTTATGGGGAGGGTTGGGTTTGGAGTATGGGATAGGGTAAGAAAAAATACTGAAGGATCTAAGTAGAGTTTTGGAAAATGTTTTTCTTAATTTTTGAAGAGAATTCATTTTCCTTTAATTTGAAGAAAATGAGTTGATTTAGAAAACATTTTTCAAAACATTTAAGCCAACCAAACAACATATTCAACTATAACATCCTCATAGATGCCCTTTGCAAAGATAGATACTTAGATATTGTTATCAACCTTTTAAATAAGATGAAGTTGAAAGGCATTCCTTCGGACATTTTAACTATAGTTCATTGATTGATGATTTGTGTAAGCTTGGTCAATGAAAAATGGTAAAGACTTTGTTCTTTGAGACGGTGAATCTTAATATTTATTCGAATAGTCATAAAAGGTATAGAGTCTAATATAATTACATACAATGTGATAATGGATGAGAGGTTATGAGCTCAAGCTTCTATAAAATTAGTGTCTTGCAGTCTATGATTGTGTACAATAAGAATTTACACCAAATTGTCTTTTTTTATTTTTGGGAAAAGCCTCAAATATGCCATGAAACTTTGAAAAAAGGTTCATCTATGCCATCCAATTAAAGTTTGGTTCAGCTATGCTATTTTTGTTTGAGAAAAGGCTCAGTTTTGGTTTTGCAAAATCGAAATTGTGAGCATTTTTTCAAACGAAGATGGCATAAATTGAGTTAATACATAAAATTCCTCTCAAACTTGTCCACGAAACTTACTTTAGCAATGAAACTTGTAGAGAACCACTTGTATTGTGGAAGGTGTTCTACACGCACCTCCACCTGTCAAATCTCCCTTCTATATTTTTTCACTTTTTATTTTTATTCTTTCACCATTCTGGATCCGGCTCCTCTCCATTTCTCTTCTCTCTATTTTCCCCAAGTTCTAGTTTGGATTAGAGACACGTGTCATAGTTTAGAATTGGTGGTTGAGATCTAATTGATTAAAGTAAAGTCGTAACCATAGTTATTTACTTCCATATATTTGGTTCTTAAATATTTTTGCAATCCAACAATTCTAGATTTATATTATATTTTTCCAAAATATATTTAAAAGAATTTCTTTTTTTAATTGCTTGAGTAGTTTTTTGCTGATTTTTTACTTTTTTTTTCCCTAACGTTTGCCATTTCTCAAATAGTATTGCCAAATTAAAAATTAAAAATTGTGAGCTGACGTTTTTTTTAAATTTTAGGAGTAAAATAATTTTTGTCACTCAACTATAAATTCTTTCTTACTCCTTAAATGGAGTCCATATTGCTCTATAGACACTGTAACTCTTAATACTTTATTAGAATAATAAAAACGTGTATTATAATTTTTTTCAAAGAAATAAAAATATTTAGTAAAAGTTTAAAATATGTATGCAGGGCAATAAAAAAAAGTTTTAAATATATTTAGGGAAAATATAATGGATTGCAAAAATATTTAAGAAGTAAATATATGGCAGTAAATAACTATGGTTAGGACTCTACTTTAATCAATTAGATCAATCATTAATTCTAAACTATGACATGTGTCTCCAATCCAAGCTAGAACTTGGGGAAAATGGAGAGGAGCCGGATCCCACCATTCTTGAGACGGAGGGGGTATTTTTTTTATTTTATTTTTAATAAAATGTGAAATATTAGCAATTTTATTACCAAAAAAACTCATCAGTCCCCAATTTGCTATCCAAGTTAGAACTTGGGGAAAATCGAGAGGAGCCGGATCCCACCATTCTTGAGATGGAAGGGGTATTTTTTATTTTTTTTAATAAAATGTGAAATATTAGCACATTTTATTACCAAAAAAATATATATAAAAAAATCATGGCAATTGAATAAATATCCGATCTATATTTTGGTAAAGCATTCTGATATAGCTTTGAATAGCAAATTGGGGGCTGCCTTTTTCTCTTTGTTTTGTTCAAATCAAACGAAGCTGAGACATGCACTTTCTCTTTTGCTTTACTCAAATACAACAAGTTTGAGCAATCAATAACTCATTCGAATTGAAAATTCCATTACATAATTGCTTTGAGATTTTAGTTTTGAAGAATGAGACGTCAGAGAAATCGATATTTTCAATACGAAGAATGATTTTGATTTCTTAGATTTTTCTCTGCTTTACCAATGATTTCGCTTTTGATGTACATCTTGATGAGAAATTAAGATATATCAATGGTGATTTGTCTTTTAGACGAAGACAGCCTCTCTTCTTGTTTGCCTTTAAAATTATAGATTAAAAAAATATAAAGATGAAAAGAACATTCAAAGAAAAAAGAGATATTCATCGGAAAAAATGTCTGGCAAAATTTCCAGCAATATGTACATCAAGAAATTAGTTGCAGATCTATATTTTGGGGGAAATGAAAGAAAGGAAGACGACGAGGAAAAAAGAAAAGGATAAAATAAGAAAATAAAATGAAAGAGACGGTCCCACTAAAAATTAATTATCAGTCCCCAATTAAAAAATGACACGTGTATAGCTAACTATTTTTCTGTACACTTTTTCATTTGTTACACGCGTGCAGGAAAGTAGTTCCACTTTCTTTGCCATGTCACATCTAAGAGGGTATAAAACTCAATTGAAACTAAATTAGGGGTAAATAATTACCCGTAAAGTTAAAGTGCCAAAGTAATTTTTGCTGCCAAGTTCAGAGGGGATTTTATGTATATTCTCGGCATAAATTAGTCAATTTTTTATCGGATGACATAGATGAACCTTTTCTCAAAGTTTGATGACATATTTGTAGGGGAGTGCATCGATCGGTTCGGTTTGGTTTTATGTATTATCGGTTCGATATATCGGTTTTCAATTTTTAAATATGCTAAACCAATAAGATATTCTTTATCGGGTTTTGGTCATTAACGATTCAATTTTCGGTTTGCCCAATAAGAAAATGCTCATGAATTAAATATATGATTTCTCACTTCTCTAACAATTTGGCACAATACAGTGAGACAAACAAATCAGCTGTAAATGTTTTGGTATAGTGAAACAAGAAATATAATGAGAAATTGCATCAATAAGAGTAGATGTAGTACGAAGACTACAATAACACGTAACAACCAAAACATAATATGAAATTTCTAATGTGAAGTAGGTACTATGACGTGTGAAGTGTGTAGACCGTAATGTAGAGTATAAATATAGTTTCTAGTTATGTTAAACTATTAATATTTAATATTTATAAAGGGTATAGTAGTAACTTACTATTGTCTTAATGGGTTATCGATTTACCCAATAACCCAATACTAAAAACCGATAACCCAATAAAACTTTTTATAAAACCATTAAAAAGTTGTTAACCCAATAATCCAATAGCAATGACCCAATAACATTTTTTTCGATTCGGTTTTTCATACCCCTACATATTTGAATCTCCCATCCCCCCTCCCCTTTTTTAATGTATGTGAGGGAGTATTTATTAGTAGTATTAGTCTCACTTTAACAAACAAAAATTAAAAAATGCAAGAAAAATGTCACATCCTTAATTTACTACTAAGCACACAAGAAGGATTGTATTGTAGAGAACTTTGATTTTTGTTGAATGATTTTACAAATGAATATCCATCTATTTATACTATTAATTAGGGGCTAATATGTAAATAATAATTATTAAACAAGTCTCTACATATTAACAAATAAGTCCTTTTTCTAAAATATTCTACCCAACTAGAATATTCCAAAGACCTTCGATGAAAATTCATGAAGAGTCCGTTTGGAAAGCTTCCACGTAATTGGAATCACTAGGATAATAATTACTAGCCTGATAATTACACAATCTAGTAATTACAATAATTTGTTTGTTTGCCACAGTGTAATTACAAGTGTATAATTTGGTCACACAAGTGTAATCATAAGGTTATATTGAAAAATCTATATTAGACAAGTAAGACCCTTTATAAATGATATTAAATAGAATATTTAAGATATATATTGTCTTTAAAAATATATTAATTAATAAACATATGTTCTTAACTAATATTATAAAAAGTAATTGATTTATATTTTTCAATTTAGCATATTTTGATTAAATTAATCATAAAAACTAAAAGTACAAAATTTCTATGAACATCATGAAATGCATGTTTGATAAAAAGATTAATATTATAAATATAATGTCATAAAAATATAAAAAGATTTGACAAAAAGGTGATCTATCAAGTCTAACAAAAAAATAGCTTGCAATATAAAATATCGAGTCAATACTCCTAAAACAAATTAAATTGAAAATTAAGATAAGTTTTAAATTCAAAACAAAAAAATTAACATAAACCCTTATGTCAAATTTCAACATAACATACATAAATATAATTTAAAAAAAAAGGAAAACATAATTCCATAACTCTTTTCAACAATGAATTCTACTTTAATTTAAAAATTAGAATACTAACAAAATTATATTAATAAAAACAATAGACAATACGAAAAATTGCATAGAATCACATGAAATAAAGGTTAAGAATGAGAAAGAAATGAAATATAAATATATATTTAGAAAACATTAGAATAATAAAAATTTAAAATAAATTAAAATGAAATAAATAAAAATAAAAATAAAAGGAAGAACTTTAATCAACTTGTAATCACACCATGTCAGTGACGAAATCAAAAATTTTGTTAAGGGTGTTCAAACTTTAAAAGGGTAAATAAATTGTTTTCAAACCTTTTTTTTTTTTCGTGATGAGAGAGGAAGTCAACAAATTTTTTTTTAGCTACTAGTTGAATTTACTTATGTTTTTAATTAGGGATAATGGTCTGAAAAATATCCAACTTTGATCGGATTTGCTGTTGCGATACTAAACTTTCATAAGGACCTATTACCTCCCTAGACTATTTAATACCGTATTTTTTTTACCTCCTGAACTATTTAATAGTGTATTTTAAAGGTATATATGTGCCCACGTGGATACATTACTATTTATAATTTTGCATTATTTTTATATCCACGTGGACAAATATATATGTTTAAAATACGGTATTAAATAATCTAGGAAGGTAATAGGTCCTCGTGAAAGTTTAGTATCGTAACAGCAAATCCGACCAAAGTTGTGGTATTTTTCAGATCCTTATCCTTTTAATTACTGGTTGAATTATACTCCCTCCGGTTCATATTAAATTAATTGTTGAGACTTTTTTTTTTGTTTCATTGAGATTCTTCATTATTTTACATTTTTTAGAAGAATAATAGTAATAAATATTATTTAATTTTTGTTCTTAATTATAATTGGGTCTAAATAAAATTGTGTCACTTAAATGAGTTACTTGTCCATTTCACCCAATTATCTAAACAAATAATTATATAAGTTATGCTCAATTACACCGAATCCAATTACATACTCAAAATTCTATGTATATCTCTAGCACCTTTATATGCAAGCCCTCACATAGGCAACTTTGTGTCGATATGGTGCTTACGTGCCTATGTGGTGCGATGATACGGCGGGTCATTGCAAAAAGCCGCATAAGTTTGCTGTGAAATTAGGTCACATGAGCTGAAAATTATTGAGCAATTGAGTGAGAGAGATTCCTTTGGCATTGGAGATGAGGAGATTTTGTCTGCGCAATGGTATTCCTTCTCTCTCTTTTTCTCCTAATTCTCATTCTTGTTTTACGGCAGTTACAATGAGAATTTATAGTAATAAATCCATTTCTGCAATCGATAAATTTGATATTAGGGTTAACATCAAGTGTTTAGATGATGCTGTGATTCTCTTTAAGCAAATGGTTACAATGAAGCCTCTTCCTTCTCTTGTTGACTTCTGTAAATTATTTAAGACTATGATAAATATGAAGAATTATTCTGCTGTTGTTTCTCAATTTCGAGAAATGCAGAAATTGGGTATCCCAATTAATGGAATCATCTTAAATATTGTCATTAATAGTTATTGCCTGATGCATCGTGTTGATTATGCATTTTCGGTGTTACCCATTTACTTGAAGAATGGCATTCCATTTGATGTTGTCACCTTTAACACCCTATTAAGGGGAATCTTTGCTGAAAATAAGGTCAAAGATGCTGTTGAATTGTTCAAAAAGGTGGTGCGAGAAAAGATTTGTGAACCTAATGAAGTCATGTATGGAACCGTCATGAATGGGCTTAGTAAAAGGGGTCATACAGAGAAGACTTTAAGTTTGCTCCGGTTAATGGAACAAGGGAACACTAAGCCCAACATAATTAACTACAACATCATCATAGATGCCCTTTGCAAAGATGGAAACTTAGATGCTGCTATCAATCTTATGAATGAGATGAAGCAGAAAGATATTCCTCCAAACATAGTTATATATAACTCAATAATTGATGGTATGTGTAAGCTTGGTGAATGGGAAAAGTGTAAGACTTTGTTCTCTGAGATGGTAAACCTTAATATTTATCCAAATGTACGCACCTTCAACATACTAACAGATGGACTATGCAAAGAAGGGAAAGTCGAAGATGCCAAGGAAGTAATGGGATACATGATCGAAAAAGGTGTAGAGCCTAATATAATCACCTACAATGCAATAATGGATGGATATTGTTTGAGTGATCAACTTGATGGAGCGAGGAGACTTCTTGATTTCATGATAAATAAGTGCATTGAGCCTAACATTATTAGCTATAACATACTAATAAATGGATACTGTAAGAAAAAGAAATTGCCTGAGGCCATGCAATTATTTTGTGAAATTTCTCAAAAGGGACCAAAGCCTTGTACTTTTACCTACAATATTATCTTGCAAGGTCTGTTTGATGTCGGAAGAATTGGATCTGCTAAAAATATCTATGCTGAGATGCTATCTGCAGGGTGTATTCCTGATTTGTACACTCACAGCACTTTGCTCAATGGTTATTTTAAGTATGGACTTGTTGAAGAAGCTATTTCACTCTTTAATAAGTTGGAAAAACAGGGAGAAAATATGGATATTGTATTTTACAATGTTGTCATTAATGGATTGTGCAAAAATGGTAAACTTGACAAAGCTCATACTCTTTTTGAGAAGCTTTCTTCAATGGGATTGCTTCCGAATGTGAGAACATACACTACAATGATAACTGGATTTTGTCTACAAGGATTATTAGATGAAGCTAAAGATATGCTTCTGAAAATGGAGGGCAACAATTGTTTTCCAGACAATGTCACCTACAATGTTATGGTGCAAGGATTCCTCAGGTGCAGCAGAATTAGTGAAATGACAACTTTCATGAAGGAAATGACCGGAAGAGGCTTCTCAGTTGATGCATCTACAACTGAGTTGTTGGTAAACATTATAAGGGATAATCCTTTTGTCCTTGACATGATACCCGAGCTTCACTTGAAAAATAAGAAATGGCATACTATGCAATCGCAGAAGCTGATTGCACTTAGGATGCTGCTTGAGATTTTTAAATATTTTAACTTTTTTTTCAGTCTTTGTTTTCTTAGAAATCAGATGTTATTGCGCTCTTATTATGAGAAGAAATGGTGACCATATTGATTTTCCTAAAAAGGAGTAGTGGTGAGTTTCCTTGTGTGTACACTTTGTAAGTCTGTTAATATCACTTTAAATGCTATTTAGTTATCTTCAGGTTTCTTCTTATTGTTGTCTTCAAGTATTATCATTTTCTATGTATTTATTTTTAATTGATGACAAGTGTCTTTAACTTACAAATTTCTACATCATGTCATCATCCATAAATGGAACACCAGAGCTGACACGATCAACTACATCCTTCTGTCCTGAACCATATAGTATGAATTATTTTGGTTTTCCTGAAATTGAAATAAAACTTGTTAAAATATGATAGGATATACCATAGATGAATGGTCAACATCATTTTCAAATTATTTAAGAACATACTTTTGGAAGTTTATATATGATCCAAGAGTGCTGGATGCTTATTGGGAATTGACATCTTCATACAATAGTAATATTGTCAAAGTAAAGCTCATTGGTCCTGTGAAGGACCTATTTAACTGGGAATTTGAAAATGTAAATGAATTGCTGCTGAAATTGGAGGCTATCTCTCTCAATGATCAGGTTGCTTTTGATTACTCACTGTGGTGGAAGTTTCAGAAAGATGGCAAGTTTATTGTCAAAGTATGTTTTAGAAATTTTTGGGGAATATGGGAAGCATTCAAAAGGACTGACCATTGAGAACAATTTGGAAGACAATTGCACCCCTGGAAGCCACCTGTTTCACTTGGATCGCTACTCCCGAAGCTTGTTCTGTGCAGCAGCCAGCAGATGCTTTTTGTGTGAAAGTGCTCATGAATAAGTAAATCATTTACTGCTTGACTGCACCTTCACTAGACAGATCTGGACAATGTTTCGTGCTATTTTTGGTGTCCAACAGGTCATGCCAGGATGCATTAAACTTGCACTAAGCAGCTGGAACGAGCAGCTTCACAAAGGGACAATCAACACTATGAAATTGCTATTCCTTCCTTCATTTTATGGTCTATTTGGATGGAGAGGAATTGTAGATATTTCAATGACAAGAGAAGCAAGAAAAAAAGGTATGGCGAGACTGGATCACCTTGCCTTAGACCCGTCTGAGCAGGGAATTTTTTTTTTTCCGTAGTACCATTAATAATGATAGATACTCTTTAACAGCAGTAGCAGCGTACTTTTATCCATTACAATACTTTGACAGAGTAAGCTGAGAATTCTTTTTTGACAATTATGTAATCTGAGAATTCTTGTTCAGTGTAGTATCAAAGGGTTTCAAAAATTATTGTCCCCTTTCCCTGATTTCGAGATGTGTGGCTATGTGACATGATCTAGAATGGGTGACATTTGACAATGCTTTTTCTTCTACCAATGGAATGAATTCCCTGCTGCATCGTCAGCTCAATGGCGGAGGCACATAGGCTCAAGGTGGTCAGTTGAACAACTTCAGTGTGAAATAAAAATTTGTGGATTTAATGTTGTATTACCGAACTAATGATTTTTTCACATCCCATGATTGTACGAGGAATGATGTTTAGATTACAAATATACTTCCAAGTGATGGAGGTGTATATGACCTTGCAATCTATTATGAAAGAAACTCAACACCCGAGTTCCGAAGTGCTATAAGTTTCACATGATACTTGCAATGCGTCCTTCAAATCTGTTACTTGAAAGATTAATAGTGGTGTAAATATTCAAAATTTTGACGAGTTCAAGCTCCTTTCCTTTGGTTGCAACTGTAATCGAATCTCAGTAATATGAATATTCTCCAAGATATATTGGTGCCTTTAGTTTTTGATCAATTTTCCTCATAACTTTCAAACGTTGAAATACACTTGTTGACAAGTTTCCCAAAAAAGACATTGTAAGAAGGATCAAACATTCAAAGATGAGAAAATATGTTTTCAATCATTGGAGTTCAATTGGGCCCATGCAATTCCAATTAAGACATGCCCACTCTGTCTTAGTATATGATACACACATGCTTGGTTCTCAATTTGACCAATAAATTTCTACACTACTTTAATATTTCTAATATACTCTGTATTAGATTGAGATGAGTTTAGGTATAGCAATATGACTAGTGAGAATTCATATAGCTGACGTCAAGAGTTGAAATCTCAAATTGTGACTTACCTATTGATAATTATCTCAGAGTGTTTTCAATTATTGTCATTTCACGTATAAAGTCACTCAATCAATGTAAATGATATTTTCGATAGATATTGATGATGTGAAACTTTGTTCAAGCCAAACGTTTCAGAAATGAGAAGATATCAAGTTATCAACCAACAAAAGCACTTCAGAGTCTTGTAGAGAAGAAATTGTTTTATCTGAATTTTGCAATTTCGGTTGCTCTCTCATTCATACTCTGTCGGTTCATATTTTATTAGGGAAAATATAGTCAAATTTTGGTTGTTGTGTTTTTATCTTTTTAATTTTATGCATGTGTTACACATCTTTATTTTATTTTTCAAGTAAACAAAACTATCATAGAGAATCACCCTTTTAGTTTATTTTACTTCAAAAATAATGGTATGTTGTATAACTTTCTTATTTATTATCATCACAAAATCTCAGAGTTAATCTCATCGATGATAACGACTAAACCTACTTTTTGTAACAGGTCACAAAATTATTTTTTGTAATAGTAAAGTCACTAAACTATATGTTAGTCCAATTTAAAATGCAAATCACTGAAAATTAGGGAAGTGTACGGATTCGACCAAAATCATTAACTTTGGTCCAAACATTGTTTAAAATGGTGAGGTGGTAGGGGTTTAATTATATATAGGTGTCATTATTTTTTATTTTTTTTAAAAAGACATTCTTTTAATTATTTGTTTTTTTTTATTAAAAAAAAGACAATTATTATTATTTTTAAATAGGAAAAGTGGTTTTTGTTAGTCAACAATAAAAAATGAGTCATTTGGCTAATAACAAGTTACAAACAAGACAATTATCTAGCTCTTTTCCCTATCAAATCTACACACACCATTTAAATGACTAGTTACCTAAAGAATATAAAATAATGTAATGCTCAATGTTGAATCTTGAATGTATTAATAAGCCCCTTTATATTACTATGACATAGCTTCTAAAGTGTATTGTTTCATTATTTAATATTGATGATGTGGAATTTTTTTCTTGTAAAACTTTTAACAAATGAAAAGATATCAGTTAACAAAACCACTTGAAAGTCTTGTAGAGAAGAAATTTGTTCTCTCTAAATAATGTAAATTTGACTGATCTATGTCATTTCATACTTTGTCCGTTCATATTTGAAGAGAGAAAGTATTGTCATTGTTAATTCAAATTTAGGTTACTTTGTTTTATCTTTATAATTTTTAGGCCAAATCCATCGATGCCTCCCTAAAGTTGGCATCAAGTTTCACTTGGACACCTTAACTGACCGATGTTCATTTTAGACGCCTCATATCATGTTCCGCTGTGTCATTTTGACATTTTTTGCTGACATGACAGATTGTGTGTGTTACACTCATTTTTGAGCGCGTTAAAAACTTAAATTTTACTAATTTTTTTTTTAATTTCGTCTTCTTTCTTCTCTCTCCTTCCAACACTTCCTTCACCATCCACCACCATCCTGCCAACGCAATGCCATCAGCCCACCACCATATATCAAATTTCTCATCTCTTGATGAAACAAATTAATTTATTTACTTTATTTTTAAGTTTTAGCAATGACAACAATAGTAAAATGAAGACAATATCAAACAAATGTTATTCAACCATGGGTAGCTTCAACAATTTGTTATCTAGTTTTTGAAATATAAGAGGCATTTAAGTTATCTTCATAACTCTTGTTCAACAATGTGTTTTTGGAGTGGAAGAGGAGACAATAAAAGGCAAATCGAGGTGCTGCAACTTTTTTTAATCTTATTTTTTTAATTTATTGACATGTAACTTTTAGTTTTTCAAGTAATTAACTTTATAAATAAGTATCTACTCAAAATAAATTTTTAAATAATTATTTATGTTATATTAAGAAAAGAAAAAAAAAATTATGTTATATTTGCCACACATCTTCATTTAATTCTTCACTTTGACACATCAGCAACAAGTGTGCCATACTCTTTTTAATATTTTTGTTGATTGTGAAAAAAATGTCAAAATGACACAACAAGACATGACATGAGGTGTCTAAATTGAACAAAGTTTAGTTAAGGTGTCTAAGTGAAAGTTGGTGTCAACTTTAGGGGGCCACCGATGAATTTGGCCTAATTTTTATCCATGTGTTACACATCTATATTTTTCCAAGTAATCAAAACTATAATAGAGACGCACTTTTTAAAAATAAAATAAAATTGTATCTTGTGGTACTTCCTATTTATCATCATCACAAAGTTTCAGGGTTAATCTCACCGATGGTCACTACTAAATTTAATCTTTGAAACATTACCATCACAAAATTATTTTTTTTAACAATAAAGTCACTAAAGTATGCACTAGTCTCCTAAAAATCCAAATCACTGAAAACTGGGCAGAGATAGAGATCAAGGTACATGTTCTTCCAAACCTAGTAACCTTAGACCAAACATTGTTCAAAATGGTGAGGTGGTGAGGGTTTATGAAACACCTCGCAACTCTTCTCTTAGAATTTGAATCATTCGTCATACGTATATAAACTTGAACTAGGTGATGTCATACTTGTACATATGTGTTAAGGTCCATTCCTAGGTGTGAGAAGTGTATCAAAAGTGGTTTAGGGTCATAACGGACCTCTAGCACTAAGTCGAGTTCAAATCCTTCCTACTTGCTAAGCTTTTCGCATTAGTTCATACAAAGATTTAGATGGTCCATAACATATCAAATTAAAGTTCTATGAGTCTTCTTTTTGATGCCATCAAGTTTGCATCAATCAAAATTCGGAGGAAAAAGTTATGATCATTTTAGTATTGTGAGACATTCTACTTTGAACATGCGTTTCGTTGGCAATGAACAATCCTGAACCAGTGAAACACCGGTCTAGAGCCGGTTAACAGAAATATTAAGAGGTTTTCTGTTTTTAACATGCGTATCACTGGCGTTGAACAATGTTAGATAGGTGTTTCACCGGTTGAAATGCTGGTTGAACGACAGAGTGTGAGTTTTATACCTAAAATATTATTTATTAGTTTGAGAAACACACCTCAATGGGGTGTGTAATAAACTCTCTCTTTTATTTGATAAAACATTTCCACATGACATTCCACATCGATAAAAATATAAAACGTGAGAAAAATTAAATAATTTTTTAATATTAGTTAAAAGTTGAAGATTAAGGTATTACTATCTCAAAAAAATAATTATTTTTTTAAAAATAAAATTTAAAATAATTTCTTATCCCACTCCACCACCTACTCCAATCCGACAATCCCCCGTCCTTTTATTTTTAAAAAATTCTTTTATAAAATATTTTTAAAAAAATGCATACTTCACTCCCTCCCCAAGCCACCCACTCCTTCCCAAAAAATATTTGTTATTATTTTATTATTTTTTTTTAAAAAAAAATCCTATCCTAACCCATTTAATCCACCGCTCCTAATACTTTTTTTTTTTTTATAATATATTTTTCTCTTTTTTTTTGTTAGATATGTACGTATATTTTTAAGAAATCCGAAAAACGGAAAAATCCGAGGTTGAAAAACCTGAGTTTTATTGGTTTATAAATTTAAAAATCCGACACAAAAGGTTTGGTTTGATATTTGAAAAATCCGAACCAACCCGACCATGTACACCCCTACCAAATATAATAGAAATAAATTTTTTATTTTTATAAAGTCTCGCGGCAAGTAAAAGGTACTTTCCTAAAATACATATGTATAGGAGTGAATGAGAGGGTTTGATTATGAAAACTGAATTTTCTACACATTTAGAGTAATTTAGATGGCTTTCTAAGGGTTTAAGGACTATAATACCTTTAAATAAATAAATAAATAAAACGAGTTGGAAGTCGGGATAATTTTCTAGAAGACAGTGAGGTCCGTATTGGCACCGTAACATAGAGCCATATCGCAGAGCTGCTGCCAGGTTAGAGTGCCATTAGTAAATCAGTCATAACTTTTTACTCAGAGCTCGAAATTTAGTAAACTAGCGGCATTGGAAAGAGGACTCAAAGACCTTTAATTTGATAGGTCATGGGACACCTTACTCTTTATGTGCTAAAATATATGGTCGTTTGAAGTTGACCCAAAACTTAAGAAAATGATGGGTGACTTGAGCGAACTTCTCTTTAGTTTTTTTTTGAACTAGAGGTTTTACATCTAGTGACCTTAACACCTAAGAAAATTTAAATCACTAGGAAAAATTCCATTCATAATGGAAAAGGGTTCAAATCTTGATTTAGAAATTTTTGGGGTATTACAATTGCAACCACTAAACACTAAATTTTACCTCAACCAAAGCCTCCCAAACACTCCCCGAGTGGTCACCCATGTTGCCCCGAGGATTCCCGAAGCACCAATCTTTGAATCACCACAATTGAATCACTAGAATTTTCAAAATCGCAAAAAGAAGTTTGTGATTAAGTGCTAATCAGGTCTAGTCTTTATTTAAAAGAATAGACTGTTTAACCCGCCAACGCGGCCCGTGAATGCAAAAGCTCAGCAAGAATAACCTTCTTGAATGCGGTGAGGAGCCCACGAACGTGAAGGCAAATGCGACTGGGGGCCCGCAAACATGGCAGGGCCCCATGATCGCAGAAGGTTAGGGCCCCAACCCATCGCGAACGCGGAAGAGGCCCTGAGAATTAGGCTACCACGTCTATTGGTCTCTGCAAATGCGACTTACTTGCCGTGCGCAAAGACCATTTTCAGTTGCACCAACTAATGCACATCTGCTCGTTTATGGCAAGTCCAAATCCTCCGATGCAATGCTCGGGATTTATTCGAAACCCCGTGCATGCAAATGAGATATTCTACCCTATAAAATTTGATAATTCAGACTCAAAGGAGCAGTTAAAACTTCCCTTTAAGTTTGCTAAAAAAAAGTGGGTCCCACACCCAAACTCTATTTTTAGTCAAAATCTATTGAGGGGCTCGAAATTATCCAGAAGCCTCGGGATCCACACAAAGGATCATTGTTGTCCAAACTCAATTTTGTGGTGCTAACTGCGCTAACTTATTTTTTATCTGAGCATGTTTACCAAGAATATTGAACGAGGTCAAGCTTAGGCCAAAACTTAAAAGTTAAAATGCCTAATGACACAAACTCGCACCGAAAGCCTTGAAGTCTGGATCAATCATGTCACTAGCCTAAAATGAACCTTTAAGAGCTGATGGAAATGCCAAAATTGCATTCCGTGGCTGTCTTCTTTAAATTTTGACCAATGTCAACCGTTCATATTTTAAAAGCTCCAAAACACAGAAATTCGCATAAAAGCCAAATGAACAACCAGGTGACCAAACTGTTAGTCCCAACAAGTCATAAATGACTTGAATCACTAAAGGGACGCTCTAAACGACAAAAAAAGGAATATGCACAGAAATGACCAGAGGTTCATTCCAAGATCCACTACTAAAAAACTTCCGTCCGCAAAACTAAGATTCAAGAAGTACCTGAAGGCTAAAAAAAGCCAAGAATTTGCTCTCTCGTCTCATCCTTGGACTCCCAAGTAACACCCTCAACTTGACAATGCCTCTAACATACCTTCACCACAAGAATGGATCTAGAACGCAACTACCGCACATCTTTCGCTAGAATAGCAACTAGACCCTCCACAAAGGTAAATCGATCATCCAATTCAACTGCATCATACTAGAGCAACATGAGACTTATCAGGAACATACTGACGTAACATTAAAACATGGAAAATAGGATACCTTACCAACTGCCCAAAGGATCTCAAAAGGCCCAATATACTTGCGGTTAAGCTTTCCTCGCCTCCCAAATCTTATCACATCCTTCATGGGTGACACACAGAGGAGTACCTAATCACTAGCTGGAAACCGAAATGGTCGACGCCTATGATTGACATAGCTCTGGTGCTTACTCTGAGCTGTACTGAGCCTATCTTGAATCACCCGCACCTCATCTAAGGCCTCCTGCAGTAGTAGTCCCTTTTACGATCTGTAGAATCCGTCCGTATAAATCAGAAGAAAACTGAGTTTCAGGACTCTTGTCTATGAGTCCATTTACAACCCGTTAAGGGTTTATGATCCATAAACATGACTCATCTTATTTAGGTTAAAATCAAAGTTTCTGAACTTGATCTGTGGATCAAGTCTACGACCCATAATAGTTTACGAACTGTAAACCTAACTTATAGATCACATACCATTTTCCCTGTTTCTGAAGTGTTTCTGAAGTTGGTCTATGAGCTTCATCTACGAACCGTGATTCCATCTATAGTCCATAAATTCTACTTGTAAATGCCAAAATTATGTAGACTTGGATTTTTTTTTTCTAAACTTCTCCTGATCTAATCTGAGTTAGGAACGTTTAGGGTGTTACAATGATCTACAAGAGTCCTAGGGTTTTGAATCAAGATTCTTTCCCAAACTTTATCTCTAAGAACTCCATAAAATGGTTTCTCAAGTTCAAGCTATAAAGTTCCAAGCCTAAATCTTTTCTCTAAGAATATGACCGAAATCTCAAAGACACACCTTAATTAAAAGGTCTTATTATCCCCCGAACTCTTTTTTTTTTTTGTAATTTTGTACACCTTTTTGGCTTGTAAGGCCATAATTAAACCAAAGTTCTGGAAAGAAATTGTTCCTTAGGAAGTGTCCCCGACCTTTATGACACAAGCTGTAAGTTACACCACTTTCTTCTTTCTTTTTTTTTCTCCAAAAACTTACTTTGATCCTACCCCCTTCGTTTTAAATTGAGTGACCTATTTTAGTTTGGCACAAAATTTAAAATAGTAAATAAGACTTTTAAATGTGATGATCAAATATATTTTTATGATATTGAACACTTCAGGTGCAAAGTTGAAACTAAAAGAATTATTAAACAAAAATAAAAGGATAGTTTTTTATAGACTAAAAAGGAAAATAGATCAAATAAATTGAAACGGAAAGAGTATGATTTACTTGGACAAAGACTAATAAAAATATTTTAAGTGGAAATTAATTCTTATTTCATTAGGTAAATAATTTAGTTTTCACTCAATAGGTAAATAATTTAATTTATATGTATACTAGCATGTAATATTATATCAATTCTATGGACTAGGGAATGACATTTCATTTTTTATTTTAACACAAAGTGAGAGAAAACACGTGAGGTGTAAACTATGACAATGAGACATGGTCTCATTCCCATTTATTAATAAAAAAGAAGAAGAAAAAGAAATAGATAGATACCAACAGAGATCTTGTTCCACTGTCTTTTTCCCTATATAGTTTGACACATCAATTGAAAAACAGTTTTATACCATTAATCATAGGGACTACTTAACCAAATTACCTTTTATCTTTTCTTTGAAAGCGTAATTAGTAATTATGTACCTTCTTGGAGTAGTAAACATGATATTGGCAAAACAAATCTTCTAAATTAATAGAGGGATTTTTTAAAATTAAAAATGTAGTAATAATTAAAGGGCTTCAAAAGAAGAACATTGTTAGGATTGTAATTTTGAATTTTTTGGTTTCACCGGAGAGTAAAAAGGACAATCTGGCTTATACTGTATATAGTGTGTGAAAAGGATGAATCACAAGAGACTTTTTGATAACACAGAGACAACTTCATCAATTAAGTTAAGACTCTCGTCTCCTTTAAATATAGTGAGATCTAACTGAAGTAGGCTTCAGATATAAAAGGTGATCAAAAGAAGAATAGTTTGAAACATGATATCTTAAATTGTGGAACATGACATCAATGAAATTGGTTCTTTAAAATGAAAACAAATAAAGAGTCAAGTGAGGGTCCCTCATAGAGTTTTGAATGCAATTATTTAAGAAAAAACATCATCATCAACATCACTATGGGGATTCTTGATATATAGAATGGTTTCAAAAAAACAAAGAAGGGAACAACTTTATTTTGTTTTAATAGGATCTAACTTAACCATTTTGAATGTTCTTATCTTCTAGCCTTTCATAATGAGTATTGATAAACTCTTCATTCAAAATTAAAGCACTCAATAAAGTAGAGGTTCAACTTTTGGGTTTTGTGGAGAAGCTTCTTTCATCTTTATGCATCTTTTGCTCAAACAAAATGGATATATGGTGAATGACATTGATAAGAAAAAGATATCATACGTATAATTTAACCTAAAAAACTAGCTTAAAAGTCAGATTTCGAAATCATATACATAGTGAGATAAATTGTCATGTCACCTGCTGATGTAGATTTAATGTCTCAGTATGTGTAGATCTGACAATTAAAATGTGTATAAACTAATATAGGAGTCTAACATCGAGTGAGACAAGAATTGAATTAGGTGTACTCTAATCATGACCATAAAAAATAGACAACTATATACTCTTGCATAATCCTCACCAAAGTGAAACTCAACACATTTGGTGATGCAACATATAATACCTTTACCTTCTAGCTTATGGGGCAACACTGACCAACATAGGAAAGTGGTTTTGGTCTCTTGGGAGAAAATCTAATTTCTAAAGAATTTGGTGATTTAAAAGTTAAATGTGGTAGAAAGTGAAATGTCGCAATTGTGGGGAACTTAGTGTGTGGCAATGGGTTGAGAAAAAATGTGTGTTTTCGATGAAATTGATAAATTGAATATATATGAAGGAAAACACATATATTTGGGACCATAGACTCCCAAATAATTGTAGTTGGTATAGAAGAAAATTAAATTCTACAAAGATAAAGATGATGAAATGGTATACCAATTGAAGAGTTAAGTTACTCTTTGACTTCAAATGGCACATAATTAGTCACCAGAAAATTCAAATGAGAATTTCATAGACACTACACTGACTTGCAAGCAGACATACACTAAAAGTGTTTAGAAAGGAGTTGGCAAAAAACAATCTAAGAACCACATATATACCACACATGAATTGGGATATATTCAAGGAGATTTATGAACAAATAAAAGTACTGATAGCACAAATACAAAATGAGGTAAGAAATAGAATAGAACAACTGAAGTGTACAAAAAGAGCTCATGCATAGTTGTAGATAAGAGTGTTCATGGGTCGGTTATTGATGGTTCGGTTGTTCAGTTATTAATCATGAAAATAAAAAATATAAACAAGGTGTGGAAGAGAAAATCAAATTAATTAGCAAATAAGCACCTGCCAACTTCACCTATCATAATGTACTTTTCCTTTCAAATTGAATTTTCACTAACAGAGGAGAAAATGAAATGAAAACTAGATGAGCAAACAACTGAATCATGCCCCCAAATTGATTGAATTTTTTCCCACCATAAAACTGGCTAGTGATATTGCCTGATCTAGACCCAGACTTGCAAGGCTTTAGGATACGTCACTAGAGTGTCATGCCTGCTTACTTATAAACCCCATCATATAAAATATATGTATATAATTTCACATTGCCTTTTTCCAATCAAACAATGACCTAACCTGCTAATGATATTGTTTGCTTTGGGCCTAAGCCCACATGACTTTAAAACACGTCACTAAAGTGTAAAATTTACTTACTTATCATGTGTTTTTCCGGTGTGCACTTCTTATCCACACAAATACCCCTTCTTATGAATTCAACGTACTCACTAAGGTTTGTCCAACCATATAAAATTTGCCTAAGAATTGCCCCATCAAATGAGATTTTCCTAGACATAGCAAAGATGTTTGCTCCACCTTATCGGAATTTGTGGAAACTCAGTTGAACTTTAGCTCGCATCGACACAGCTGACACAGAAGTGACTCTAATACCATATGCAACAAACTAATCCACTACTTATATACTTAACATCCATCTTGTTTTCTACCGATGTGAAACTTCTTATCCTATGTTAGGGGTAACATATACAACCTCCTTCCTAATTTTTGCTAGCAAATTAAATCATATTTTATTCTTGAATACTATATTCTTATAAATTATGAAGTAAAAAATAATTTGAACAAGTGATTCAAAATAAAAGAAATATGGACCTGATAGTTGGTCATACAAACCGGGACTCTATATAAAATAGAACAATTTGTCTGCAAAATAGAAGATTTTGCGCATTTTGAGTTACACTTACATTGGACAATAGGACTTAACAACTAGAAGCCCATCCAACACAGACTCAACAACTAATTCAAACATAAAGACCCTGCATATTGTTTTTTCACCAACTCGACAACGAATTGAAATAAAACAAAAAACCCTGCATATTGGTTTTCAATCAATAATAGACTCTGCATATTAAGTAAATAAGGATTCAAATGGCTATTTTATCTCCAAGGAAACAAAACTTGACCTTTTTTCATATTCATCGAAGTTTTTGATCATGGAGTTTCTTCTTCTTCTTCTTCTTCTTCTTCTTCTTCTTCTTCCTCCTCCTCCTCCTCCTCCTCCTCTTCCTCCTCCTCCTCCTCCTCCTCCTCCTCCTCCTCCTCCTCTAGTTCATCAAGATATCCTCCATATTGCTGCTGCCAGTAGAGCAAATTCAATTGCCTACTATACTGATAATTCTCACATGTCATTCCAAAATGTAAAGATTTACAATTGACACAGAAAAGTTTCCAACACTCAGGACATGCCCTAATTGGATATCTCCGTTGATCATCAATCAGTTTACCCATACAATCCATAAAAGGGCAATCAATAATTAGTGGCGAAGGTAGAACATTCGTTAGTCGATTGATATCTCTTACTCGGATAAGAAAATCAATCGGCATTATTGAATCGATATCCAAAATTTCCTTGCAATCAGAAGTAGGACACTTTATAGCAACCTCACGAATATCCTTATTAATTTTTTTACCTATATAATTCTGTATGCATTCTTCACAGTAGCGATGATTGCAAATGGTGCCCCACATCATTGTGTTTGGCAGCGGAAACACATTTTTACAGATTTCACAGAAAGTACATGAAGATTCTCCCTTTTCAGTAATACTATTCTTTAGGTTAAGTGAATCTAGAATAACAGAATACTCAACTTCTATAGGTTTTTTACCAACACTGTTATTAGAGCTTGATTTCAAGTTCTTACCGGAATGAAATTGAGCTGAGTAAAAGAGAAACTTTTGCAACTCAATATCATCATCTCTGCTCTTGTAATCATTGTTGTTTTCAATGATAGGGAGCTTTATTCTGCCGTCAGTGAAACCCTATATTTCTTTCCCAGTATATGCATATATGTTGTATATATATATATACTGCCTTTTTAGGTTCTTGTATTTATTTTACTTTTTGGGATTTAGAATTAATTTGGATTATATCAAATTTAAAATATATTAATACAATATGTGCAATTTGGTATGATGTGTCGAAAACGTGTTAGCCAAGTGAAACGGTCAATAAGATCATGCCACGTGTTGAAAGTGATACAACATGTCTAGTCAAATCAAACACGTATGAAAACATGCCTCGTGTACAATTGACGTGTTTCAAACATTAAAAAATGTAAACTAAAATTTGATTGGTTGAAAAAGATCACCGTAATTACAATTCTTCCCACTCAAAAGAACCGGCATGTTTAAACCAATCGAATATCATCATGTCAACTTCAGTCTAATCGATCGAAAAAAAATTGTCCTCATCACAATTGTTCCATCCCAGCACAAGTGACATATTTCATTTAATCAAATATCATTATAGCAACCAAAATATGGTAAAAAGAAGTTGTCTCGATCATACAGGTTTCATCCTAGCAGAAATCACATGTTCTAGATAATCAAATATTTTCATGAGAGTTTCAATTTGATTGGTCAAGAAGAGTTTGGCATCTCTTCCATCTTGACAGAAGGACATGCTTGAGCAAATCTATATCATCATGTCAACTTCAATATGATTGAAAAGGGTGTGTCCTTTTTACAATTCTTCCAACCTACAACTATAATAAGGATTTTCATAATTTAACAAGCTAGATGATCTCGGGATTAAATGATATAAGTTCTCTATGAAGATCAAGGATGAAGGCAAATTAAATACCTAGACATTTAAAACAAATCTAATGAAGGCAAATGTAAGACCAAGGTGTTAAAAGAACAAATTCACTTATTTTTATGGGATAATGCATAAGTGCCCCCCTAGACTATGACCGAAATCTCAGAGACACACTTAGACTTAACTGGAGTCCTATTACCCTCCTAAACTAATTTAAAATGGAATAAATACACCACAAACGCCGACTTGTCGTATAGAGTGTGCACTCTCTTGAAGCCAGGTGATGAGTGCACAAATTGGACACAACTCATTTTTGTATTGGTAACTTTATGATTAGTTAGTACACATATTTATTGATAATAAAACTTATATATATTTGATTATTTTTGTTCTTTCTTTGTAAAATATTTATTTTAATTTCTTTTCATTTGAAACTTTATTTAATTAAATTATTATCTTCTCACTTTTAATTATTTTTAATAAATTATGTGTATTTAAAAAAAAACAATTTAAAAGTGTCATTTAATTTTAATGTTTTAATATTTTTTATGCTTTATTTGATTTTCTTCACTTATTTTGATATCAATTCAAAATTAACTTATTTTAAATACAAACATTTGAAATCAAATCAAAACGGAAGACAAAGAAAATAAACTCAATAGAAAAATAAAAGAGAAAATACAATGAATGTAAGTAAAAGTAAAGTTTTGATACAAGGTAAAAAGATGTGTATTAACTTAATTAAAATACAAGATAAAAAAAAAGAATAATTTTTTTTTCAAGATTAAAAATTTATTTATTTTTAAAAATAATAATTTTTAATTAAAAAATAAAAAATATATATTTACACACATGGCGGGCGAGTGTGTACAAACACAACCAACTTGGGTGGTTGAAGGTGCCACATCAACACAAAAGGTGCACAAAACTCCCAAAAAAATTAGTTAGGGGGTAATAGGATCTTAGTTAAGTTTAATTTTGTCTCTGGGATTTTGGTCACAGTCTAGGGGGTACTTATGCCTTATCCCTATTTTTTGTACATCAAAGTATTTTTTATGAATCAAGTTCAAATTCAACACAAAAATCCATAAATTTATATTCAAAGGAGACATATTAGAGGACTACTAGAGACTAATTAATAACTACTCATGTAATTAAAATCATAATTAGATCTGAGTGTCGTTGGTTGAAGGTGTGTTGTGAAATGTGGGCTTTGGAATTCATTAATTTGCTCATTGTTTCGTGCAAGCCGATTTGGCGGTGGTTTCTGTCGCCAGGGCGGAACCGTTGTAGCGGGGTGATGACCGGTATGGCGGGCCAGACGCGACTTAAAGTCGTAAATAAACCCCAAAAATATTTTATTCTGCAATTTTCGAATTTGAGAGCTAAGAACGAACCTAGGTCTTTTCTTGACAGTTTTCCACCATTCTTGAGGCTAAAGGTAAGATTTTAACTCCCTGAATCTGTTTTCCGATCCGTAGAACGTAATGTAACGGGTAATTATCAATGGGGGAAAGTTTTGATGTGGATTTTATGGTGGAAAAAATCCTAATTTGGATAGTGGGATCTTGGGTATGATCTAGGGTTGTTAGATTTGTTAGTAATCCAGGTAATTAGTGATTGTTTATTGATTCCCATATTATATTGATTGTTTGTAGACCAAGAATAAGCGGAACGAATTCGAAAAGGGAAGGATCAAGTTTCTTAGGGTTTCAAGGTTGTTTCAAGGTAGGTGATGGTTGCGATTCTATTATTGTGTGATGTATGTTTGTTCTTGCTTCATTATGATACATGTATGCATGTGAATGTTGCATTATTGATCCCATTAATTGTAAATGAGGATATATGAATTATGAATGCCATGAATCATGACTTGATTGCATGATTATGAAAATGTACTTTGTGATTGTGATTGTGTCTTATTGAATGGATCGGGTGTTGCGTTCCGACACAATAACTTGGATCAGTTGCCATGTTCAGGCATAATTATGGGATCGATTGCCACGTTTCGGCATAAACATTGGATCGGGTACCACATTTCGATATGCTAACTGTTTGGGTTTGGGTTCCATGAGAGGACCAATGATTTGATATAATTGTGTATCTTGAGAAATATGAACTGTTCATTGTTCGTAAATGATGATGATATTGTATATGTTCGGTGTATACACGTTATCATATTGTTGTTTTGACTTATGTATGTTGCACTTAGTGGGATAGTCGCGTGATCCTACCAATACACTGTGGTTGTGTACTGATACTGCACTTGTTCTTTTCTTTGTTGAGTACAGGGCATCTTCAAGCGACTATTGACAGACCTTGCTTAAAAGATCAGTGATCGTTCAAATTCAAGGGTGAGCCAGTTCTTCTAGGCTGCCATGAGTTCTCCTTTCGTCTATGTCCACATTTTGGACTTAGACTTTTCTAGTTAGTTGATTAGTTCATTAGTTTGGGGTTGTGACCCTTCTTGTTTAGACTTTGGTTCGTTGTTAGATGTTTTGGTACATTGACTTTCAGGTTCTAGGTGTTTTTTCCGCATTGTTTAGTTATTAGATCTTTTGGAAGTTTATGGGAACTTCAGTTTTTAGCTATTATTCCTGTTTTTGTATCCTTAAATGCTTTAGTTTTTGGTTCAGTGGCTTGGTTTGGGTTGTAGTAGTGGTTCTCCCACCGGAGGGTTAGTGTGAATGCCAATCACGATGGTCTGGGTCGTGACAAAGTTTTTATCAGAGCCTAGGTTCGTTGATCTTGATGTACCAAAACGAGTCTAGTAGAGTCTTGCGGAGAGGTACGGGGATGCCTTTACTTTTCTTCGAGAGGCTATAGGACTTTAGGAAATCTCTCTGTTTTCTCTTATCTCCTTTCGTGCTATGACTTGATTACAATTGGTAACTGACGATTCAAATTGGTATCTAACCTCCTTCACTCTTCTATTCGCAGATGGTTAATACTAGATTCAACGGCATCAGGCTCGTAGCTCCCGTCAATGCTCCAGTTAAGGAATCTGCATCGACAGGTCGCGGTCGAGGCAGGGGTAGAAGCCAAGGAAGAGTGGCGCCTACTAGCTATGGGGTACCGATTAAAAATGCTCCCCAAAATAAGGCCCCTCCTATACATCATGAGGAGATAGAAGAGAATATTGAGGTTCAAAATATTGAGGATGTTGGACAAAAGGAAGGGTGTAGACTGAGACTACCGATGTTCCTCCCATAGACCCAGTGTTAGCTCAACAGATCATGTCATTCTTTAAAGGGTTGGTTGGTCTTGGAGTGCTTCCCTTTATATAAGCAACTCAAGCTCCTACTAATCCCCCTGTTGCTATCACTGTGCCCAAGGTGGGTGGAACTGAAGGTAATGATGCTTTCTTCCGTCTTTTGTTGGGTTCTGTTATGACTGGTAATGAGCATAAAAGTTGACGAAGCTTTTTGAATCTAAAGTGTCACGCCCGGAGACTACCCCCGAGATGTGGACACGGGACCTAGGACCACAAGTGATCCCAAGCTAACCCTGCTGGCCTGATCATGAGCATACTAAAGATAATAAACTGATGTGGAAGCTAAATCATAAATAAAAAATAAAAGATGGGGAATACCCATATACTATAACTGAGATAAATGATAACTGATGAGTTTAATACAAAGATGATATTAACTCAATACTAAGCTGAATCTAACTATGTCTGAAAATATCCTCTAACTGACTAGAAATGGTGGGACAGGCCCCAGTTAAGTCTAGCTAAACTGAAACTAAAGGACAAAATATTGAAAAGAAACTCATGACTATTGTCCTCGGAGAATAAGTACTCACCACTGATTCTGCTGAACTAGAGATCGGGAACCGATCTAAGCGTGATCTGGATGCTGAGAATCTGAACCTACATCACGAGAAGATGTAGCGCAGAGTCTGCGTCAGTACTTGAAAGGTACTGAGCATGCAGGATATAATACAGCTGAAATAACATATAACTGAACAAAGCAAATAAGCAATGACATAATCTGAACATGATATAGATATTGAATGCTGAGATAACTAAATACAGTGACCAATTTATAACATGCTGAAACTGAATACTGGATATACTAATAAATGGTCAATGCAATAGGATCTGACTGAACTGTGGGAGCTATTAATAACCGATAATAAAATCACATGAGCTAAATGTGGAGTTCGATGTATACGCCCCATCAAGAGGACCCAATATACCCTGACAGAGGTATAGAGGCATGTTGACGTGATCACTGAAATGATGCCTACAGAGGGGACTTACAACCTACGTGCCTAGTAGTTTTGGGACTATTTGGGTACGCTGAACCCTAGTCCAACTCGGTATTATGCTACTCCCAATGAATTAAGTAATGGGTAATGGGTCAAATATGCCCCTGAACTTTTCGAAAAGGTCTAGATATACCCCTCGTTTAAAGTTTGGCTCACTCATGCCTTCGCCGTCCAACTTTTGGTCTAAATATGCCCTTATGGGCGTTAGTTGGCCAACTCATTTTATCCAACTCATTTAACATTTTTTTAAATGCCAAATGAAAATTCCACGTCATTTTTACATTACACGTGGCATTTATATTAAAAGGGAAAGGGCTTGCTTATGCCCCTAAACTATCCGACCCACTTTTAAAACACCTATCCGCCCCGCCCCGACCCAAAACCCATCCCTTTTAACCCATTATCAAAGCCCTAATTTGTTGTTAACTTCTCAATTTCCATTGAAAGAAGCGTGCAACGCTAGGGTTCTTAGAGGATTTACGAAGCTTGCGGCGCTAGGATTCTTAGAAGATTTAAAAAGCTTGCAGCTCTAGGGTTCTTAGCAGATTTACAAGTTGAAGGTAAGTCTTCTATAATAAGTAAATTATATATTCGATTTTGTTACATTTTGTTGTTAGGTTAGCGCTATCTAAATAAAGTCGACCTAGTGAGGCATGTGTTGTATTTGATTTGTGTCTACCAAAATCACTTGAAATGTATTGTTTAATGTTAAATGATGTACTTTTATGCCTTTGTGAGCTTTGTTTTGTTTCTCTTTGGTGGTCTCGAGATGATGTTTGTCTTTTAGGGTTTAGTTTATTATATTTTTGTAGCTTTTAATGTGTTTGGTTTGATGTGGTTCCTCTGATTTTACTATTTCTTTCATGTATTTTTGAAGGATGATTGATGAAGTTGAAATTGTGTTCAACTATGGGGGTAGTTGGGTCATTTCACTTCTGTTGGTTTACACTAAGAAATTGGTGCACTCTTGGCTTAATTTTGACCCTGAATTATTGAGTCATAAAGATATATGTGATGAGTTTACTTCCAAGCTAGGGCTTTCTCAGGTTAAACAATTGTTAGGCACTGGGCCCTCTAAAAAGTATTATATAGTAGATGGGGATGATGGAATTAGGGCCATTCTTAGCCTTTTATGTGAGAAATTTAAAGTCGTCAACTTCTTTGTTGTGGAGGAGGGTGAGCTCACAGTCTTTGCCCAAAATATCACACAATATTCTGAATCATGTTTAGTATATGTTGAGGTCGGTACAGACTTTGAACATAGTGCTGGTTCTGATTATGAATGGGATCTTTCTGAGGGTGAGGAATGTGATTATGAGTGGATGGAGGCTATTAACAAGGAAAGGGGAAGAGTAGTAGGTGATAGGTTGGAAAACTTCAAGGAATTGCAAGTTGGTATGACATTTAAGGACATGAAAGAAGGTAGACAGGTTCTGAATTATTATGCATTACCTAACAAAAGGGATTTGACTATAATCAAAGGTGATACAAAGAGAACTAGGTATGGTTGTGATGTGGGATGTCCCTTTAGGTGTTTGATTTCAAGAGATGGCAAAACTGAAGGGTTTAAGATTAAGACTTTCATCAATAAACACACATGTGAGAAGGCCTTTTTTAATGCTAGAGCTGATACAGTTACTTTAGCTCAGTACTTCAAGAACAAGCTTCAAAATAATCCCAAGTATAAGGTAAAAGATATGAGAGGAGAGCTTGAAAATGACTTGAAATTGAATGTGTGTCAATCCAAACTTAAAAGGGCTAAGAGGATGGATCTTGAGAAGTTGGAGGGTAGTTTTATAGATGACTACAACAAGCTTGAGGCCTATGCACAAGAGCTTAAGCAATCCAATCTCGGAAGTGATGTTTTGATAAATATCTCTAAGGATGCCCTAGCTGAAGGAAAAAGAAAATTTTTGAGGTTGTACATGTGTTTTGGTTGGAAATTTGGTTTGAGGCCATTAATTGGACTTGATGGTACATTCTTGAAAGGTATATGTAAGGGTATGATGTTGGTTGCACTAGGAAAAGATTCTATGAACAGTTTCTATCCACTAGCATGGGCAATAGTGGACAAAGAAACAAGCAGGACATGGTGCTGGTTCATTGAGCTATTGAAGAGGTCTTTGGACCTTAAAGATGATGCAAAAATCACATTCATTTCAGATATGCAAAAGGCATGATGTTGTTTTTAACTCAATTTTTACTTACTGTTTTAATACACTTTCATTCTCAATTTTTACTTACTGTTTTAATACACATTCATTGTCAATTTTACTCACTATTTTAACACACATTCATTGTCAATTTTACTTACTGTTTTTAATATACATTCATTGTTACACACTTTCTAACAATTCCAAAACACTTTTACTTACTGTTTTTAACTCACATTAATTCTCAACTTTTACTCACTGTTTTTAATCATCAGATTCTCATAAATTTCATGTTCTCATTTGTTTTATTTTACTGTTACAGGGATTAATAGATGTTGTTGACAAAGTGTTGCATGAAGCTCAACATAGGTATTGTGTGCGACATATTGAGAGTAACTGGTGCAAAAGATGGAGGAGTAGTCAAATGAGGAAGCTTATGTGGTGGTGTGCTTGGAGTTCCTATGATGAAGAGTTCAAGGACCAGTTGAATAAGTTGGGGAAATTATCAAACGATTGTGCAAGGGATTTAGTAAAGTATCCACCAAAAGCATGGTGTAGAGCTTATTTTGATACTCAGTGTAAGAACATGATGGTTGATAACAACTTCACTGAGTCATTCAATGCATGGATTCTTGAGGCTAGAGCAAAGCCAATAATCAAGATGTTAGAAGAAATAAGAGTACAAGTGATGAGATTGCTAGGGAAAAATGAAAAAAAGTTGAGGACTTGGGTTAGTGATTTCAGTCCAGAATGCATGAAGTTGTACATTGACTACAGGGCCATAGCATATGGTTGTAAGGTGGAATTCAATGGAGATTGGGGCTATGAAGTGTCTGATGGAGAAGATAGACACACTGTCAATCTAGAACAAAAAAAATGCACTTGCAGAATTTGGGATTTATCAGGTATTCCCTGCCCTCATGCCATCAAAGCATTGACACACAAAAAAGTAGATCCAATAACTGAAATACATTGGTGGTATAGCAAGGAGGCTTACATTCTAACATATAAAAACAAGATGCAGCCTGTAAGAGGTCAGGAGTTCTGGAAGGTTGATCCTTCAAGTGCAGTGTTACCTCCTGATGTTGTGAAACAATTGGGTAGACCTAAAATGAAGAGGGATAGAGAACCAAATGAAGCAAGAAAAAGAAAAGGTGAATGGTCTCAATCTAGAAAAGGCACTCAAATGACATGTAGCAACTGTGGTGAATCAAACCACAATGTGAGGTCCTGTTACAAGGTAAGCTATAATATTGCATGTTTTTCCATGTTTTTTTATTGTAAGCTAATTAACCTAAATACTAAAAATTTTTATAGGAGAAGTGTACTGAAAATAATGCACATTCAAAGAAAGGTAAAAGGCCAATGTCTGACAATGAACATGGTCCTGATGTTGAGGCCGGAGCTGAGGCTGCAACACAAGAGTTTGAACCATATGGTCCTGATGTCGAAGATGAAGAAGACCCACCTCTAAGACCAATGGTGATTTCTGAATCTGAGTTGGGCTGAGAAGTTGAAGACAAGAGTTGTTCCAACTGGTGCTAGAAAAATTCAGTTTTATGAGATCACACTTGTGCCTCAATGTCAATTAATCTGCCTTATTCTCTGGTCAAAACAACATGGAAGGGCAAAGAAGCTATTCCTGCTGGACATGTGCAGATTCAGGCAAAACAGAAAAGAATCAAGATGATGGGGGTTAAGGGGAGAAGACAACATGTTCTATATGATGATTCGTCGTAATTTATTTTCTATGTTAATTTTTGTGTTAATGCTCATGGTTAACCACAATGGTTAACAAACAATATTGCTGATTAGTACTATGCTTGGACTTAATTTTCAGGTTGTGCGACTGCTATTTTGAATTTTTGAAATTATGTGCCTGTGTGGGCTGTGGTAGTGACTTTATGTTAGACAATTTTAAATTGTGTTGCATTTTGACTTCTGCGATGTTGCAGGCTTGCAGCTTGTAGTGCTACTGTTTTATTCAGTTATTTAATATGATATTTCATATTTGCGTTGAGAAGTTTCTTTAAGTGTTGTTGTGTTGACTGCTATAAGTGTTGTTGTGATTAACGTTGCTGAGAACGTTGAGTGCATGTAATTGTTGTCCGTTGTGTTTCCTGGCAGAATGTGTAATGGTTAACCATTACCATTATTTCTCTGAAATCTCATTATCCTTCCTCTATTCTTGTAACGTGATTGGATCATCATAAAGGTATTCTCCTGCCAAGCACCTCCGATCCGTATACAGCTGAAAAGTGTGATAGTTATGTACATTCGACTTAGGGATATGGAGGGAAATAACTAAAGAGAACCAAGGGACTACTGTACTTTATTTCAAAAGACTATTTCCACAACTCGTATCGTGTTGATCACATGACAATAATTTTACCAGTTATAACATGAAAATGAGCAAAAAAAACAAACCTTACAGAAAGCATTAGTAGGAATTGTAGAGGAATTCAACAATTCTTCAACATGTCATCCAGGTAACATCTCTAAGTACTCTGATATATTACTTGTATAACTATTTTCCCCAATATTAGCTGCTACTGATAGTGTTGAGGAACAGAACCAGAAACATGCAAAGTCTTTTTTGTGCAAATTTGAGTGGAAGATGACTAGAACACTCTTTTATTCTCGTGAGAGCTTCTCAAAATGAAATCGATGGGGGTAATGAAATCGTGCTATTTTGATGGCAATGAAGAAGGGCTATTTTCGATGGAAATGAAATCGTGCTACTTTCGATGGAAATGGAGAAGTTAACAACAAATTAGGGCTTTGATAATGGGTTAAAAGGGATGGGTTTTGGGTCGGGTCGGGTCGGATAGGTTATTTAAAAGAGGGGTGATTTATGGGTCGGATAGGTGTTTTAAAAAAGGGGTCGGATAGTTTAGGGGCATAAGCGAGCCCTTTCCTTTTTAATATAAATGCCACGTGTAATGTAAAAATGACGTGGCATTTCCATTTGGCATTTAAAAAAATGTAAAATGAGTTGGATAAAATGAGCTGGCCAACTAACGCCCATAAGGGCATATTTAGACCAAAAGTTGGACGGCGAGGGCATGAGTGAGACAAACTTTAAACGGGGGGGTATATCTAGACCTTTTTGAAAAGTTTAGGGGCATATTTGACCCTTTACCCTTAAGTAATTAACACATTATGACTGAATTTCTGTAAGTTACTGGATAGCTTGAACTGAACATGCAAACTGAGAATGCAACAATTAAACTGATATTGATGCATTAATAACTGAGGCATGTATACCTGAATAACTGAGATATCTGATCTAGAATGTGTAATTCAAGAACTAAAGAAATACATAGCTAGGGTTCTGAAATTCATGCGAGAAACGATGTAATAAAATGATAATCTGATTTGGAACATGTTAATAACTAATTCATGATGCTCTGCTATAATTCTTGAAACCCTAGGTCTATTCATAATAAGGGAATCAAGAAATTGATTGAAAACTAGGGACCTAATGGGTGAAAGGAACCCACTAGTGAAATCCCATATACCTGACGATGAATTCCACGGAAAAATCTTTTGATTTTGGGGCTGGAACTGATGGAATCTTGCTGCGTTCTTGACCTCTTTTCTCCTCTTACACTCTAAGATTCTAAGTTTTGATTAATGATTTGATTTAGGTAAGTTCTATTTATGTTTCTAGGCTTAAATTGACTAAAACCTCATAATTTAGGGCCTAAACGACGTAGCTTAGGGGTCCAACGAAATAGTAAAAGACCAAAACGACCCTGACTTAAAATCTACTGAAGCGACCTACGGACTGATCGACGATCTGTCCTGTAAGTCAGTCGAGACTTCAGAGACCAGATTCTGAGGTCTCGACCTACAGACTGATCAACGATCTGTGGATGGATCCACGATCGGTCAAGTCAGTCTGTCGATCGACTTTAGAGACTAGGTTCTGAGGGCCTCGACCTACAGACTGATCGACTAACCATCAATTCAGTCCGTGGGTCATGCCTTAGAATAGTTTTTGTCTGAATTTCTAGGGATGGTTGCATATGCGAACCACGGACCACCAACACGGGCCGTGGGTCACCTACGGTCCGTGGGTAGCAACCGTGGGTTGCACCTGCAACTTCTGAAAATCTGCATTAAGTTCTGTTGTCGGATATGGGGTGTTACATTATCTCCCCCTTGAGAACATTCGTCCTCGAATGAAGACTAAACTAGCTGAAATAGAGGGAAATGGCTGCAATTCTTTACCACTAAATATTGATAACTGAATTTCTGACTAAACTGATTTCCAAGAACATGCAAATACGCTGAAAATACAAGTATAAACTGAAGGAACATGATTCTAAGACTGAATTTATGCATGAATGACTGAAAAATTGAAGAGGAACTATTACTTCAAGCTGGAGTGGAATTGGAAGGAAAGCGGTGAGGATACTATGCTTTCATGGCCGCTTCTGCTTCCCAAGTAGCTCCCTCTATGGACCGACTCCTCCACCAAACCTTGACTGAAGCGACTTATATGTTTCTTAACCTTCTAACTTGACGATCAAGAATCTCAATTGGTACATCCTCATAAGAAAGGCTATCTTTTACAGCCACAATCTCTAATGGCATTACGGATGCCGGATCACCCACACACTTCTTCAAAAGTGAAATGTGAAAGACTGGATGCACTGCTGCTTAATCTGCTGACAACTCTAACTTATAAGCCACTTTACCAATCCTTTTCAAGATCCGGTAAGGGCCTACATATCTCGGACTGAGCTTCCCTTTCTTGCCAAATCTCATCACCCCCTTCATAGGTGACACTTTCAGGAAAACCTAATCATCAACTTGGCACTCTAGTTCCCTTCTCCTCACATATGCATAAGACTTTTGGTGACTCTGGGCAGTCTTAAGTCTATCTCTTATGAGTTGCGCTTTCTCCATAGCGTCAAGGACTGAATCTGGTCCTATCAAGACTGCTTCACCTACTTCAAACCAACCAAGTGGAGATCTACATCTACGCCCATACAATGCCTCATAAGGGGCCATCTGAATGCTGGAATTGTAACTATTGTTGTAGGCAAACTCAATATGAGGAAGGTGATCATCCTAACTACCCTTGAAGTTGATCACACAAGCTCTCAACATGTCCTCTAAGGTCTGAATGGTACGCTCTGCCTGACCATCCGTTTTTGGATGAAATGCTGTGCTAAGGTTAACTTGAGTACCAAGACCCTTCTGAAATGACTTCCAAAAATGAGAGGTAAACTGAGGACCTCTATCTGAGATGATAGACAAAGGAACCCCATGCAACCTCACAATCTAATTAATGTAAAGCTTGGTGTAATCCTTCGCCGAATATGTAGTCCTGATCGCCAAAAAGCGAGAAGACTTAGTAACCCTATCAACAATCACCCAAAAGAAGTCATGCTGGCTGCGAGTACGAGGTAAACCTGTGATGAAGTCCATGTTGATCACTTCCCACTTCCAAATAGGAATGTCAATCTCTTAAGTCATGCCTCCTGGTTTCTGATGTTCTACCTTGACTTGCTGGCAATTGGGGCACTTAGCCACAAAGTCTGCTATATCTCTTTTCATACCATTCCACCAATAGACTTCCCGCAGATCGCAGTACATCTTAGTGGCGCCTGGATGGATAGAATATCTGGAGTTATGGGCCTATACAAGAATATGCTGTCTCAACTCGCCCACATTAGGAACACATAATTGACCCTGGTAGCAAAGCACACCATCTCCCCCTTAGGAGAAAACCTCCACTCTCTGATTGTTGACTGCACCTTTAAGCTCAAGCAAAATTGAATCACTGTCTTGCTTTTCCTTAACCTCTACTACCAAAGAAGATTCTGCCCCATTTTGAACCGTTACACCACCATCTGTTATGCTCATAAGACGAACTCCTAGGTGAGCAAGTCTGTGAACATCCTTTGCTAGATCTCTTCTTTCTTCCTCAACATGTGCTACTCTACCCATGGATAATCTGCTAAGAGCATCTGCTACTACATTTTCCTTACCCGGATGGTAATACACGCTCATATCATAATCTTTGAGGAACTTAAGCCACCTTCTCTGGCGAAGATTCAACTCTGTCTGGGTGAATACATACTGGAGGCTCTTATGGTTTGTGAACACATCTACATGAATACCATACAAGTAGTTTCTCCAAATCTTGAGTGCAAACACCACTGCTGTAAGCTCGAGGTTATGGGTCGGATAATTCTTCTCATGTACCTTAAGCTGTCTGGAAGCATAAGCTATAACCTTACCTCACTGCATCAATATACAACCTAGGCCTACCCTGGATGCGTCACAATAGATCACATAACCATCTGAATCCTCTGGTAGAGTCAAGGCATGAGCTGTAGTCAACCTAGTTTTTAGTTCTGCAAAGCTTTTCTCACAATCATCTGACCATTGGAACTTAAACTTTTTCTGAGTCAACCTAGTCAATGGTGAGGCTATGGATGAAAATCCCTCCACGAACCGTCTGTAATAGTCCGCTAGACCTAAGAAACTTATGATATCTGTAGCAGAGGTAGGTTTGGGCCATTGTTTCACTGCTTCTATCTTCTGGGAATCTACTCGAATTCCTTCACTAGACACAATATGCCCAAGGAAGGAAACTGATTGTAACTAAAACTCGCACTTGTTAAATTTTGCAAATAACTGGCGATCTTTGAGAGTTTGCAGAACAACTCTCAAATGACTCGCATGTTCTTCCTCATTCTTAGAGTAAATGAGGATATCATCAATAAAAACGATAACGAACAAGTCCAAGTACTGCTTGAACACTCTGTTCATCAAATCCATGAAAGCTGAATGAGCATTGGTTAGTCTAAATGACATGACTACAAATTCATAATACCATACCGAGTTCTTAAGGTTGTCTTCGGAATGTCACTATCTCTGACTTTAAGTTGATGATAACTCGATCTTCTATTTTGAGAAATGACTAGCATGTTGAACTTGGTCAAACAAGTCATCAATCCTAGGGACGGGATACTTATTCTTGATTGTGACCTTGTTCAACTGCCTATAGTCAATGCACATTCTGAGAGAACCATCTTTCTTCTTTACGAACAACACTGGTGCACCACATGGCGAAATACTAGGTCTGATGAAGCCCTTATCTAGAAGGTCTTTCAACTGCTCTTTCAATTGCTTAAGCTCAGCTGGAGCCATTCTATAAGGAGGAATATAGATAGGCTGGGTATCTGGAAGGAGATCGATTCCAAAGTTGATTTCTCTTTTGGGAGGAACTCCGGGAAGATCATATGGAAACACTTCTGGAAACTCATTGACTACAGGGACTGACTCAAGAGTTGGGGATTCGGAACTAGAATCCTTAACCCGAACTAGATGATAGAGATAACCCTTAGAGATCATCTTTCTGGCCTTAAGGTAAGAAATGAATCGACCTATAGGCGCTAAGCTACTACCCTTCCATTCTAGGATTGGTTCGTCCGAAAACTGAAAACGAACAATCCTAGTTCTACAATCGACTGAGGCATAAAAAGAATGTAACCAAACTATGCCTAGAATGACATCGAAGTCTACCATTTCTAACTTTACAAGATCTGCTGAGGTGACTTTCTGAGAGACTGTGACAGGGCAATTTATGTATACCCGTCTAGCTATAACTGGGTCACCGACTGGAGTAGAGACTGAGAAGGGTTTCGAAAGAGTTTCTGGGCTAACACTGAATTGGACTTTTATGTAAGGAATTACAAAATACAAAGTATCCCCTAGATCTAACAATGCATAAACATCAAGATCGAAGACTCATAACGTACTAGTGACTACATCAAGAGAATCTTCCTGATCTTGACGAGCCTGAAGAGCATAGAGCCTATTTTGGCGCTGTCCGCCACCTGTACCAGATGAGTTACCCTGCTGAGTCGGGCGAGCTGCTGGTGCTGCTGAAGTTGTAGACTATGCTCTACCATTATTTCCTCCTTGACCCTTTCTAGAAGGACAATACTTTAATCTATGACCAGACTGACGCCCAAAACATCCTTCCTTACCTGCAAGGCACTTGCCCGGATGGTTCTTGTTACATTTCGGGAAAGTTGGGTAAGTTTTGGTGCCTGAAACACTACCTTGAGACTTAGTGCCTGACGCCCTACCTTTCTGATCGTTACAGAACCTGGGGGATGGAACACTAGCTGATGAAGGGGCTGGAGTCGAAGACTTCTGCTGAAACTGCGAGCGATTTCCACCACCCGATTTCTGTTGGGAATACTCGTAGTTACCTGGTCTTGCTTTCTTAGTCTCCTTAGCATGTTCCCTAAGCTTATCACTATCAACTTGCTGAGCATGAGTCATGAGCCTAGAGATGTTCATGTCTCCCAACAACATAGCATTCCCGCACTCTATTTTCACTAAGTCTGACACCCCATAAAGAAACTTATTCATCTGAGCCCTGGAATCAACAACCATGTGAGGAGCATACTTGGAGAGTTGGTTAAACTTGAGCCCATATTCTTGGACAATCATGTTACCCTGCCTTAAGTTCATAAATTCCTGGGCCCTTGCTTCTCTCAAATCTATGGGGAAAAACCTGTCCAGAAAGGTTTTGCTGAAACAATCCCAAGTAATAGGAGCTGCATCTGTACCCTTGTTCTCCTTCCACTGAGTATTCCAGCTATGAGCCACATCCTTAAGTTGGTAAGATGCTAACTCAACCTGATCATTCCCAGTTACCTACATCACTTCAAAGATCTTCTTGACCTCATCAATGAAGTTTTGGGGATCTTCTCCAACTTGCGATCCTAAGAACTCTGGTGGATTCATCCTAACAAAGTCTCGCACCCTGGCTGCAGCTGACCCAATATTGGAATTTATCGAAACTGGAGCCCGCTGATTATTCTGGTTGGCCACACTTTGAGCCAACATCTGAATAGCATTCCTGAATTCTGCATTCGACACTTCTGGATCAGGGACTGGAGGAGCTGCGTTTGCGTTCCTGGTATTAGCTCTATGAGGAGGCATGATCATTGAAACTTAGAACGTCAAGTTAAAATGGAATTTAGATCATACCTTACGCATGATAAGAGTTACAAGAAAATAAAGATTTCCTAAAACACTTTGTAGCCTCTTCCTCATTAGATGTGGTGCACTTCACACCCATGAAAATGACTCTACTTAGTGCGGCTTTTCAGACATCCTAGGACACTTAAACCTAGTGCTCTAATACCAAGTTTGTCACACCCCGAGACTACCCCCGATACGCGGACACGGGACCTAGGACCACAAGTGATCCCAAGCTAACCCTGCTGGCCTGATCATGAGCAAACTAAAGAAAATAAACTAATGCGGTAGCTAAATCATAAATAAAAATGAAAAGATGGGGAATACCCATAAACTATAACTGAGATAAATGATAACTGATGAGTTTAATACAAATATGATATTATCTCAATACTAAGCTGAATCTAACTATGTCTGAAAATAGCCTCTAACTGACTAGAAATGCTGGGACAGGCCCCCAGCTAAGTCAAGCAAAACTGAAACTAAAGGACTAAAAATACTGAAAAGAAACTCATGACTATTGTCCTCAGAGAATGAGGACTCACCACTGATTCTGCTGAACTGGAGATCGGGAACCGATCTAAGAGTGATCTGGATGTTGAGAACCTGAACCTACATCACGAGAAGATGTAGTGTAGAGTCTGCGTCATTACTTGAAAGGTACTGAGCATGCATGATAGAATACAACTGAAATAAGATATAACTAAACAAAGCAAATAAGCAATGACATAATCTGAACATGATATAGATACTGAATGCTAAGATAACTGAATACAGTGACCAATTTATAACATGCTGAAACTGAATACTGGATATACTGATAAATGGTCAATGTAATGGGATCTGACTGAACTGTGGGAGCTACTAATAACCGATAATAAAACCACATGAGCTAAATGTGGAGTCCGATGTATACGCCCCATCGAGAGGACCCAATATACCCTGACAGAGGTATAGAGGCATGCTGGCGTGATCACTGAAATGATGCCCACAGAGGGGACATACAACCTACGTGGCTTGTAGTTCTGAGACTATTTGGGTACGCTGAACCCTAGTCCAACTCGGTATTATTCTACTCCCAATGGATTAAGTAAATAACACATTATGACTGAATTTCTATAAGTTACTGGATCTAACTGAACATGCAAAATGAGAATGCAACAATTAAACTGATATTGATGCATTAATAACTGAGGGATATATAACTAAATAACTGAGATATCTGACCTAGTATGTGTAATTCAAGAACTAAAGAAATACATAGCTAGGGTTCTAAAATTCATACGAGAAACGATGTATTAACATGATAATCTGATTTGGAACATGTTAATAACTAATTCATTATGATTTGCTGTAGTTCTAGAAACCTTAGGTCTATTCATAATAAGGGAATCAAGAAACTAACTGAAAACTAGGGACCTAATGAGTGAAAGGAACCCACTAGGTAAATCTCACATACCTGACGATGAATTCCACGGAGAGATATTTTAATTTTGGGGCTGGATCTGATGGAATCTTGCTGCGTTCTTGAACTAGGGTTCTTGACCTCTTTTCTCCTCTTACGCTCTAAGTTTCTAAGTTTTGATTAATGATTTGATTTAGGTAAGTTCTAGTTATGTTTCTAGGCTTAAATTGACTAAAACCTCATAATTTAGGGCCTAAACGACGTAGCTTAGGGGTCCAACGAAATAGGAAAAGACCAAAATGACCCTGACTTAAAATCTGCTGAAGCGACCTACGGACTGGTCAAGGATCCGTCGATGGATCCATGATCTGTCTTGTTAGTTCGTCGATGACTTCAGAGACCAGGTTCTGAGGGTCTCGACCTATGGACTGATCAATAATCCGTCGGTGGATCCACGATCTGTATCCACAAATTGTCAAGTCAGTCCGTCGATCGACTCTAGAGACCAGGTTCTGAGGGCCTCGACCTACGGACGGATCGACGATCCGTCGATGGATCCACGATTCGTCAAGTCAGTCCGTGGGTCATGCCTTAGAATGGTTTTTGTTTGAATTTCTGGGGATGGTTGCAGATGCGAACCACGGACCACCAGCATGGGCCGTGGGTCACCTTATGGTCCGTGGGTTACAATCGTGGGTTGCACTTGCAAATTCTGAAAATCTGCATTAAGTTCTGTTTTCGGATACGGGGTGTTACATAAAGCCTCCTGTATTTCTTGGTTCTGAGAACGAGGATGCTTATGAGTTTATCTTAGATTGCTATGAGAGGCTTTATAAGTTGGGAATTGTCCATCACTATGGGGTTGTGTTTGTGACTTTTCAACTTCAAAATGAGGCTAAGTAGTGATAGAGAGCTTATATGGAATGCAGATCTTCAGTTTTACCTCCACTCTCTTGGATCCAGTTTCATGCTTTGTTTTTAGAGAAATATGTGCCTAGAACTTTGAGGGATCGCAAGAAGGATGAGTTCATGGCTTTGGAGCAAGGTGGTATGTCTCTGTCTACTTATGAGGCCAAGTTCTATGCATTGTCTAGATATGCTACACAGTTGGTGACTACTGAGGAAGAGAGGATCCGTTTATTTATTAAGGGACTAAATTCTGAGTTGAAGGTATAATATATTCATATGACCTCTGCAGGGAGGAGCTTTAATGAGGTAACAAATTTTGTTCTAAAAGTGGAGGGGGTGAGGTGAGACGGTCAGGCTAAGGCATTGTCAAAAAGGGCCAAGAACTCGGGTAACTTTCAAGGTTCTTACTCCAGGGGGTCCGGAAGGCCAACGCTTGTAGCCAAGCCAATTCAGTCTGCTATGCCCGCCTCTACAAGTAATTACTCGGGATCTCCACCTCATAATTTGATTCAGGATAGCCAGAGAGTCGCGCCTTTGATGGGCGATAGACCATCTTTTGATCGCACTTGCAACAATTGTGGAGAACCTCAGCATATGAGGAGAGATTATCCCCACTCACGAGTGTTAGATTCTATACAGCAGCAGACTAGAGCAGTGGTACCCGTGGGAAATGGTAATAATGTAGAAGGAGTCCACAAGGTAGGTGAGGAGGTAATCATCGAGGTCGTGGGGGTAGAGGAAATGGTAACTCAGGAAGAGGTACAACACAACCAGGCAGGGAAGTAGCTCGTCAAGATGATATGGCTCAGTGTTACGCCTTTCCAGGAAAGAATGAGGCAGAGACATTTGACGCGGTGATCACATGTACTATTCTTGTCTATGACCGGATGACTAATGTGTTATTTAATCCAGGTTCTACTTATTCATATGTATCAGTGCGATTTTCCTCAAAATTTGCTATGATTTGTGCTATACTTAATGCCCCCATCTATGTTTCTACCCTAGTTGGAAAGTCTGTCATAGGCACCCATATCTATCGTGCTTGTCCTATTTTGTTTATAGCTTTTCAGACTTGGGCTGATTTGGTGATATTGGATATGACTGACTTTGACATAATCTTAGGCATGACTTGGTTGTCCCCCTATTATGCTGTGCATAATTGCAATACTAAGTCTGTAACTCTAGAAATTTCGGGAAGGAAAAAATTAGAGTGGGAAGGGGTGTACAAACCTAAGTAAGCTAAGATTATATCCTCTATTTGGGCTACAAAATTAGTAGGGCAGGGTTGTTTGGCTTATTTGGCTCATATTAGGGATGTTGAGGTTGAGACTCCTTCTATTGAGTCTATCCCTGTGGTGTCAAAACTTAGAGATGTGTTTCCTAATGACTTGCTTGGTATGCCTCCGGATAGAGATTTAGATTTCTGCATTGATTTAGAACCTGGTACTCACCCCATTTCTATCCTTCCATATCGCATGGCTCCGACAGAATTAAGAGAGTTAAAGGCTCAAATCCAAGAGCTTCTTGATAAGGGATTTATTCGTCCTAGTGCTTCCCCATAGGGTGCTCTAGTTTTGTTTGTTAAGAAAAATGATGGTAGTATGAGAATGTGTACAAATTACCAGCAATTGAATAGGGTCACTAATTGAAACAAGTATCATTTGCCTCGAATAGATGATCTTTTCGACTAATTGCAAGGTGCATCAGTTTTCTCCAAGATTGATCTAAGGTCTGGCTACCATCAATTGAAAATTAGGCTTGAGGATGTGCCTAAGATGGCGTTAAGAACCCGCTATGGGAAATGTGAGTTTCTAGTTATGTCCTTTGCCTTGACTAATGCGCCTGCAACTTTCAAGAGTTTTATGAATGGGGTGTTCAAGCGATTTCTTGATTCATTCGTCATAGTCTTTATTAATGATATCTTTGTCTGTTCGAAAAGTGAGGAAGAGCATGCCGACCATCTTCGGATTGTTCTGGGTGTTCTTGGAAAACAAATGTTGTATGCTAAATTCTCTAAGTGTGAATTTGGTTGACTTCGGTTGCATTTTTAGGACATGTAGTTTCAAAAGAAGGGGTAATGATAGATCCTCAAAAGATTGAAGCGGTTAAGAATTGGGTTCTACCTAGCTCTGTGACGGAGGTTAGGAGTTTTGTGGGGCTTGCTAGCTACTATCGTCGGTTTGTGAAGAGTTTTGCTTCCATTGCCACTCACTTGACCAATTTGACCAAAAAGGAGATACCATTTGAATGGACTGAAAAATGTGAGGAGAGCTTCCAAAAGCTCAACACTCTCTTGACCACCGCGCCTATTCTAGCATTACCGGGTGAAGGTAAATATTTTATTGTTTATTGTGATGCTTCACATTCTGGTTTGGGTGCTGTGTTGATGCAGGATAAGAATGTTATAGCTTATGCCTCGCATCAAATGAAGGTGCATGAGAGAAATTATCCAACCCATGATTTGGAGTTGGCAGCGGTAGTGTTTACTCTTAAGATCTGGCTTCATTACCTCTATGGTGTTAAGTGTGAGGTGTTTATTGATCATCGTAGTTTGCAGCATATGTTCACTCGAAAGGATTTGAATTCGAGACAACGAAGGTGGATGGAGTTACTTAAAGATTATGATGTCACCATTCAATACCATCCGGGTAAGGCTAATGTAGTGGCAGACGCTTTGAGTCGAAAGGCGGTAAGTATGGGTAGTTTAGCTTGCTTGAGTGTAACCAAGCGACCTTTGGTTAAGGAAACTCAAAAATTATAGTCTAAATTCATGTAGTTGGACATCTGAGATAAAGGTGGGGTGTTAGCTAGTATTGAAGTAAAGGCCACGTTCATTGAGGAGATCAAGACCAAACAATTTGAGGATGAAAATTTGAATGAACTTAATAAGAAGACTGTGATTGATAAGGCACAAAAGTCCACTCTTGATGTGGAAGGTGTGCTTAGTTTTAAAGGAAGAATTTGTGTTCCTCGAGTTGATGACTTGATTCAGAAATTATTGGCAGAATCTAACGGTTCGCGATATTCTATTTATTCGGGTGTGACCAAGATGTATCGAGATTTGAATCAAATTTATTGTTGGCCGGGCATGAAGAAGGATATAGCGGAGTTCGTGGCTAAGTGTCAAAATTGTCAACAAGTGAAATATGTACACCAAAGGCCTGCAGGTTTGCTTCAGAGAATGCCAATTTTGGAATGGAAATGGGAAATGATAGCCATGGATTTAGTGGTTGGTCTTCCCAAGACTTTGGGGAAGTTTGATTCTATTTGGGTAGTGGTTGATAGATTGACTAAGTCAGCCCATTTTATTCCGGTAAGTATAGATATAATGCCGAACAATTGGCTAAAGTTTATGTGAAAAAGATGGTGAGGTTGCATGGGGTGCCCCTCTCTATCATCTCAGATCGTGGTACCCAATTCACATCCAAGTTTTGGAGGAAATTACATGTTCAATTGGGCACACAACTCAGTTTTAGTACAACCTTCCATCCACAGACAGATGAGCAGTCAGAGAGGACTATTCAAGTGTTAGAAGACATGTTGAGGGCATGTGTGATTGATTTTAGAGGGCATTGGGATAAGTTCCTACCTTTGTGTGAATTCTTTTATAATAATAGTTATCACTCCAGCATAGATATGGCACCATTTGAGGCACTCTATGGGAGGGGATGTATATCACCCATAAGATGGTTTGAGACTGGAGATGTGAAACCATTGGGGGTCGATTTAGTGAAGGATGCTCAAGATAAGGTGAGGAGTATTCAAACTAAGCTTCTAGCAGCCCAGAGTAGACAAAAGAAGTATGCGGATCATAAGGTAAGAGACATGGTGTTTTAAACCGGTGAGAATGTTCTCCTTAAGGTATCACCCATTAAAGGGGTGATGAGATTTGGCAAGAATGAGAAGTTAAGTCTGAGATACATTAGTCCCTTTGAGGTTCTTGAATGTGTAGGGCTGATGGCTTATAGATTGTCTCTACCTCCTAATCTATCGGGTGTTCATTGGGTATTTCATGTGTCCATGTTGAAGAGATATCATAGTGACAGAGATTACATCATTAAGTGAGACTCAATTGTGTTAGACAAAGACCTTCAATATGAGGAGGAACCGATTGCAATTCTTGATCGTGATGTGCGTAAGCTGAGGACCAAGGAGATTAAGTCCGTAAAAGTTCAATGGAAGCATCGTCCAGTTGAGGAAGATACTTGGGAGACCGAGAGGGACATGCGAGACAAGTATCCCCATTTGTTCGTCGATTCAGGTACTACTTCATTCCTTCTTTAGCCTATTTTTCCTAAGTTTTGTCACTCGGGGACAAGTGAGTGGTAAATTGGTATCTATTGTAACGACCGGATTCCGTCATTATAGAAAAGCCAACGGGGAAAAATTTTGGGCCGAAAAACTTTTTCGTAGTAACTTGGAATTTCCCAACCTTGTCCAGATTTGGACAAAATCGGAGTCATTGAGGTCTAGGAAAATATGGTAGTAATTGGTTGATCTAATTATGATTTTGATTACATGAGTAGTTAGATAAGTCGTTAAGGAATCCGTACGACTTTACAGAATTGAATTCAGGTGAGTAGAACTCCTGAAATTGATCTTAGCGTGAACAGATAGTTTCTGAGTGTCGTTGGTTGAAGGCGTGTTGTGAAATGGGCGTTATGGAATTCTTTAATTTGCTCACTGTTTTGTGCAAGCCTCTTTTGTGGTGGTTTCTGTCTCTAGGGCGGGGAGGCTGTAGCGGGGTGATGACCGCTATGTCGGGCCAGACGCGACTTAAAGTTGTCAATAAACCCCAAAAATATTTTATTCTGTAGTTTTCGAATTTGAGAGCTAAGGAACGAACCCATGTCTTTTATTGACAGTTCTCTAACATTCTTGAGACTAAAGAAAAGATTTTAACTCCCCGAATTTATTTTTCGATCCGTTGAACGTAATCTAATGGTTAATTATAGATGGGGGAAGGTTTTGATCTGGAATTTATGGTGGAAAATGCCCTGATTTGGATAGTGGGATCTTGGGTATGATCAAGGGTTGTTAAAATTGTTAGTAATCCGGGTAATTAGTGATTGTTTATTGTAACGCCCCGAAAACTAGTAAGTTGAACTAGAGAGTTCTAGAGCTTTTCGTAGGAGTTTTGGAGTGTGGTATTAGGATTAAAAATCACAAAATGATTCCCGTACTTAGAATAGAGGTTTTAGGGGATAAACGTCAAGGTACGACCCCGTAAGGACCACCCAAGGGGCACTTGAGGGGGACCCCAATCATAGTCCCCAAGTCTACAATTTTAGTGAGCTACGGATGGCACCTACGGGGCGTAAGTCCATCCAAGTTCTGTAGCTCCAAGTCGTGGGTCAAGGCCTGTAGGTGTTTGCACTTTTTAGATTCAGTACTCTACCCACGAAGGACTAGTACGGTCCGTAAACCCACCCACGGTCCGTGGGTGGAGGTCTCGTGGGTTGGGGCAGATTTTCAAGATTAGTTTTAAGTTAGGTGTTTAGGGGTTAAGTTAGTAATTAATTAGGGGTTAAGGTAGGTCGGTTAGTTAGTTATTTAACCACCTATATAAGCTTAATAGGACCCTAAAACTAGGTCATTAACTTATTCATCTAAGACCCCAAATACTCTTCAAATAATTCTCTCTCTAAAAGTGAAGAAGAAGAAGAAGAAGAACAGAAGAATAGAGGGCAGATTCCTCCATTGATGAGATCTTGGTTAGGGATATGAATTGAGGTATGTTAGCTTAATCATCTATTGGTTCTTCCACCCATAGAGCCCCTAGGTTTTCCCCCAATTGTGAAGTCAAAAACCCAATCTAGCTAGGGTTTCCTTCTACATTGTAGGTAGGGCTTAGGTATGATTCCAATCTAGTGGATAATACCTAATTATGATTGTATTGACATTGAATTGTGATATTATGATGAATTCATGTGATTTCTATGGTAAACCCTAGTCTATTTGATGAATGTTATATTTTGTGGGTTTATGCCATTAGAGGTGAAATTGAAGGTTCATGAGTGATCTTTTTAAATCAATGTCAAGTGTAGTAATTGTTCAAAATTAGGAACATATAATAATGAATTGAACTAGACTTCATTGAATATGATTGATCTTTACTTGTAAAGATAAAACTGAACCTTTATGATCAATTATGACTAGAATCACCTAGTAATGAAGGTTTAGAATACCTTAAAGTTAGGTATGAATGGTGATAATAAGAAGTAAAGATTTGAGAAAAAGGCTTGTAGCCATGAATGTTGATCATTAGGGTTTTGAGAGTAAAGCCAATGTGAAGATCTAGATATGCTAACGCTTTGAGAGTCAAGTCTAAAAGAGGATAGAAGCTTAAATGGATAGAGTTATGGTGGAAGATCTTTGCCTACCTTATCTACCTAATAAATGCTTGAATATGTGAAGTGACAGATTCGCTTGAGTCATGATGATACCAATGTCTAATGTTGAATTCTAGATATGGTATTATGCATGAATATGACATGACATAAAAGGTTCTCTCACATAGAATGATTCTAGGTTGAAAGGTTTTCTCACCTAAAATGAATCTAAGTCCTAGGACTCTAAAATGTGATGAGTTTTGTGGTGATTCCTCTAAATGACCTTTAGATGAAAGGAATGTGTGGTGTGTTCCCTTATTCCTAATTAGTTAGTTATGGGGAGTGTGAGGTGATTACCCTTTATATATGTGTTACTCCCAAGCCAAGCGGTGATTACCCATTAGCCTTTATGTTGGTCATAGAGGCGATTACCTATGATATGTAGATGATGATGCGGAGGCGAATACCTACATTACACATTAAATTGATATGGAGGCGAATACTTATATCACATAAAAATGAATATGGAGGCGAATACCTATATTTCTCTAATAATGAACATGGAGGCGAATACCTATGATTCATTAATTGTATGACTAGAGGTGAATACCCTTGTCTTTAGGATTCCATGATATGTGTGGCTTGAGGTGACTTCCCTTGTTCTTCATGATGAACTAAACATTTATGCCTTGAGGTGACCCCCTTGCCTTTATGAACATGAGCATGATTAGTTTGGATAGTAGTTCTAGATAACTCTCCAATACATGTATGACTAAGAGGTGATTACCCTTATCTTTATGTTGTTAAGAGGTAATAAACATGAATAATGAACCTATAGTGTCAAGCTTAGCATGGGTAGGATTATGTGGGTCTTGTTCATGCATGACACAAACTTGTCTTAAGGTGACTCATGAGGTGTTTCTCTTATATGATGTATGCTTAGATATGATTGTGCCATAGTTGCCTTCCTTGACATGATATGTTTGACTAAAGGTGATAGTTCCCTTGTCTATATGAAGTAAGCTAATATTGAGACCAAAGTAGGGTAAATATGACTATGATGACTTCAAGGTTATGCTTAGTGTGAAGGGTAGTATGGGATGCCTTTCATACATTGCACAAGTATGCTTTGAGGTTACTTATGAGTATGGTCCCCTTATGGTAAGAAAAGCTTAAGAGTTGCCATGAATATAGACTATGATTAAGATGACCAAAAAGGGATACTTGGCTTGGGTGGTATTATGGGATACTATTCATGCTTTGCACTTGTATGCTTTTGAGGTTACTTGAGAATGGTTCTATTATGGTAGAGATGACTAAGAGTCAATTATGCTTATATGATGCTTATGTTGAAGACTTGGCTTATTATGATTATGACTTATCTCCTATGCTCGTTAACTATGTCTTATGTTGACTTATGATTATATGATTCTTATGTTGGAGATTATGCTATGACTATGTTATTATCTCTTATGCTTATGTCTTATGTTGACTAATCATTTTGAAATGCTCTTATGGTGTTGTGTTAGCTGTCATACTTGGTACATTTTGTACTAATACATACTTTGCCTACATTATAATCAAATGTAGGGTTTCGTAGATTGAGTTCCTTTGGAGGCTAGGTTTCTAAGGAGCAAGAAGAGTTGAAGATTTGGTGAGTCCTCATAGCTTTGAGGACAAACCCATTATTTCCTTAATGTCTTTATTTCATGTTTTTGAGACTATTGTATGGGCTATGTCCCAAGAGTTTATTATAAAAGTTGTATAGATGGTTTGAGACAAAGTATAGAAAGGCTTCCGCTTGATTTTATGAAAATGACTTCGATTATAAGAGTTTTAAATTTTCCCGTATTTTCTATTATCTTATGTTTTAATATGCTAAGGGTTTGGATGAGACCCCTTCGTGGTCAAGTACACCATGTTACGTCTAGGGGATACCAATGGGTCGTGACATTTATTGATTCCCGTATTATATTGATTGTTTGTAGACCAAGAACATGCAGAACGAATCTGGAAAGAGAAGGATCAAGTTTCTAAGGGTTTCAAGCTTGTTTCAAAGTAGGTGATGGTTGTGATTCTATGATTGTGTGATGTATGTTTGTTCTTGCTTCATAATGATACATGTATGTATGCGAATGTTGCATTATTGATCACGATAATTGTAAATAAGGATATATGAATGATGAATGTCATTAATCATGACTTGATTGTATGATTATGAAAATGTACTTTGTGATTGTGATTGTGATTGTGGCTTGTTGAATAGATCGGGTGTTGCGTTCCAACACACTAACTTGGATCGGTTTCCACATTTTGGCATAATTATGGGATAGGTTGCCACACTCCGACATAAACATTGGACTGGGTACCACGTTTCGATATGCTAACTGTTTGGGTTTGAGTTCCATGAGAGGACAAATGATTTGATATAATTGTGTATCTTGAGAAATGTGAAATGTTCGTTGTTCGTAAATGATGATGATATTGTATATGTTCGGTGTATGCATGTTATCGTATTGTTGTTTTGACTTATGTATGTTGCACTTAGTGGGATAGCCGCGTGATCCTACCAGTACACTATGGTTGTGTACTGATACTACACTTTCTTTTTCTTTATTGAGTACAAGCATCTTCAAGCGGCTATTGACAGACCTTGCTTAGAAGATCAGTGATCGTTCGAATTCAAGGGTGAGCGGTGAGCCAGTTCTTCCAGGTTGCCATGAGTTCTTCTTTTGTGTATGTTCACATTTCAGACTTAGACTTTTCTAGTTAGTTGATTAGTTCATTAGTTTGTGGGTGTGACCCTTCTTGTTTAGACTTTGGTTTGTTGTTAGATGTGTTGGTACATTGACTTTCAGGTTCTAGGTGTATTTTCTGCATTGTTTATTTGTTAGATCTTTTGGAAGTTTATGTGAACTTCAATTTTTAGCTATTATTCCTATTTTCGTATCCTTAAATGCTTTAGTTTTTGGTTTAGTGGCTTGGTTTGAGTTGTAGTAGTGGTTCTTCCACCGGAGGGTTAGTGTGGGTGCCAATCACGATGGTCTGGGTCGTGAAAGGTAATATAGAATCACAACTACCATATGCCTTTTCAGAAAATTAGATGGAATATATATATATATATATATATATATATATTTATAAAAGAAAATAATGAAGTGATCAAATAATGACTTCTGCATCAAATAAGAAAAATAAGCTTAGTAATGACCACCCGAATAATCATTTTAATTTAAGAGAAAAAAAAATACTAACTTCTAAGAAGCAAATGAACTTTAAAAGAAATATTAATATTCTAAACTAATTGCAATATGTTAAGCGTTAAAATAGATCATCGAGAGCACAACCATTTGCATGAATGAAAGAAAATTTGAGCGACCATAATGGAGTTTTAGTTAAGTTGAAGGACAAATATGTTGAGAGTTGTGGTCCATTCCATTGCGATAGCAAAAATCATGTCCACACCTACCACAAACTCAAAAAAATTCTCCATTTAAAGATATATATATATATATATATATATATATATATATATATATATATTAGTTTAATGTGTTCAAATCGTTTCTTGCTTTATTCTCCAAAAACTATTTGCAGAACTGTATCGGAGTGTCATTTCATTATTACTTTCTTCATTGTTACACAAAAAGCGCAATGATATAATTCAAAATTTTAGTATAAGTAATTTTAATGATTTGACATTCCAATTATAGTTATTACTAATTTATTTTCAAGTTATCATGTCGAGGCATGTTATGAAACAAATAACAATTACTCCCTATTTTCAGTTTTTGCCTGTCCTCTATATAAAATTTTAAAAATATATTCAGTTTTAACATATATTAAGAGAAAAACAAATAATTTTCATAGTTTGCGACATTAAGTACTTAATTTTCAAAATCTAAGATTACACATCAATTAAAATAAATATTACGATAAAATTCTCATGTGTTCAAAGTTTAAAATAAATAAGTAAAAGTGAAAAAGGTTAAAGGGAGTACTACTAGTATTAGTCTAATATAATCAAGTCAGGTTGCTCTTTCTGTAATAAGAATTTGAGAAGAAGAAGAGAAAATTCCAACCATTTTCTTGGTGTTTCCACTTTTTTCCTATTTAGTTTGTTTCCTTTTAGTTGGTTTGAATTGTGTTCCTTGTGTGCTTGTAAATATGGGTTGAGAAGAAGTTGGGCCTATTTGGGCTGTTTGATTCTTTTATGTATAACTTACATAAATCACATAGTGTAAGGAGTGAATTGTATCGTATCCCTACTATTTTTCTAATTATAATAATCCCTTCAAATTTGTAACTTTCGAATACATAAGTCACCATCCGGATACATAAGTCACCATCAGGATACATTAATTCTGATACAAGAAAAATCCTTCTGTTGCGCTAAAAATGGAAACAAAATCTTTTCTGTTGCACTTAAAAAGGAAAAGAAATGTAAAATTAAATATCAAATCCATAAATCACGTAATTACCTTATTTTCAATGCTAATCAATCTCTCCCAAAGCATAACAACTTCAAAAAAATTCAAATTTCAAATTTCTTCTCCCAAATTGTCAAAAATCATTTCAATTTCGATTCAAAATCATTGAAAAATTGAGTTGATACATCATGACTATCTTTATTTTTTTGAGACATTCAAGAATCTGAGAAAGTGAGGTGAGTTGAATCAGTCATTGCAAATAGAGATCGACGAGTTAAGGAAAATCAGGAGAATTGATATATTACAGAGATGAGCGTTGTTTTATCCCTATACAATTGTTTGAATATCCTCCCATTTTTTATTCAAAATTGTCGAAAAAATTTGAGTTTCAAAATTCTTCTCTGTTCATCGAAACTCCTTTAAGTTTTGATTCAAAATTATAAAAAAAATTGATATTCAAAATTCTTCTTCCAGTTCATCGAAGATCCTTTCAATTTCGATTCAAATTTGTCAAAAATTTTGAGAAGATACATCATGAATATCTTCGTTAGTCTGTACTTGGAGGTGAAAACATGAGTCGATATTTGCAATGTATCTACTATGCATTGATACAACACACAAAAAGGCTGGAGAGATATTGTGTATTCGATTTTTTGATTTGTGATCTCGAGATATTGTGTAGTCGATTTTTTGTGAATAGTTATATCATTGGTTATTGTAATATATCTGGTACTTGATTGTAGATCAATACATTATTGTGTGTTAGTTATTAGGTATTAGATACATGCAAGTTTAGTTGCCAAAAGAATGGCGATTTAGTAGTATTTTGAATAAATGTATCATGGTCATTAATGTATATCAAATACATGTGATACACATTAACCATTAATATGTATCTGTATTGGTTGCCAATCTGAAGTTTTGACTTCTTCCGATAGTAGAAAATTACATCAATGCACTACACAATGAATCATAAAAATTGAAATATAAAAGTTAAAAAGATGAATATCATTATTTGATACATAATAAAGAAGTCAACGTTACCACTGTTATCTATCATTTACCTATTATTGGAACTGATACATATTGCAATGACCCTTGCATGCGAGCTTAACTTGTAGAGTCATGACCAATTATTGTGTTGAATGCCTTGTGTGGTGAGGTTTACCTGAAATTTGTGCATGGTAATACCTAGAACTTGCCCCTATGGTCCAATCAATTAACTTTGGAGAATGAAGAAAATTATCTTAGGCATGGATTTTTTAGACTAAACCTAATTGCTATACCTGTTTATGACCACCTTGTAAGTGTGTGAACCTAGCGTGGCACCATTTGAGCCTAACCTTTTCTTTTAGATGAAACATGAACACAAATGGCTTTGTCTTGCCCAACTAAAATCTTCGTAAAGCATTGATTTGTTTGAATAGCCAACTTAGGCCAAAAGCCTAAGTTGGGGGTGTGGTAAGATTGAGGAAAGAAATCAAGCAATAAGTTCATGAAATTCATCCATGGGAACTTGTGTTGAAGAAAAAGATGAAATGCAAAAGATGATTTGACGCATCGCCAACCACAACTCAGCTCGCCTAATCTTCTAGAATAATTGGATGCAGGAGCCAAACCAAAAGTTCAACAAGATTTTCCAATCCAGGTATATGAGATTTTATCAATGAGTATTCTTTCACCTATTGAGTCCCAAAGTAAACTTATTTATTTAGTTCATGATTTCTATAAAATTTAGGGTTCTTATGAAAAACAAAAAGTTTGCATACACAAAGAATGAATGATACATGAAATGTTCACATCTGCATGAGACATAACCTCACTATCAACTCCTGACTATCAAGTTTTGTGTACAACTTTAGCATAGTTGTCACATTCATATGCATCCAATGTCATACAAAGATCCTCAATAGTCAATATAATCATAGATACATTCATTATATACAAAATTTAACATATATTGTCACTCTTAACTATTGCTGATATTTTTGGTTGTTTTACAAGCACGACTCCACAACACATATTTAGACATACAACAAAAGACCTAGCTTAAACATGCTAGAGAGCACAACCGAGGGAAAATAAACACGACAACAAAAACCCTCAGGTGGTGCGACAGACTGGCAAGTTCCCCCACCCCACCCCTAAAAACATGTTTTGTCCGTAATGCATTAAAATACATGTAATACTAGGAGTAGGGTATATCAGTGAAGCCCTAGGCTTTCAAGTTTGGAAATGATGCAGGGGCTTCTATATCTCCAAAATTATGAATTGTAGTCTCAGTGGTGGCTGACAAACACAATGAGATCTTGGGAGTCCCCCCACAGCTGGTGGTGTAGTTGAAAGACTCTGAGACTCCATCACAACTTCAACTTCACTAATCATGCCTACCTCTACTAGCACTAAACTGGAAGAAGCTCCACTTGAATGAGCTTTCAACTCAGCTAACCTCAGCTCCTCAACAACCTTGAACCTCGTCTGAGCTTTCAATAGATCTTCTTGCTCCTGGTCTCTCTTCATGTGCTCTCTCTTCTTTGATTTTTTCCTTTTCTTATCTTTCTCACGAGCGCACTTGCCCGAGGCTTTGGAAGAGAACTCAATAAGTTAATAAATTGCTCCTTCCCCTCCAATTCCTCAATATTTGGAATTTAGAACACCTCTATTGTCCTCTCTCGTAGATGTATGAGCTCAAAATTCCAAAGGTAAAAAAAGATTGTAGAGGAGTACTTAATGCAACATCTCTTGAGTTTAGGGGTGTGCATTCGGTTTTTCGATTTGGTTTTGCATATTCGGTTTGGATTTTTTGGTTTTTGATTTTGTAAAAGTGTAACCCAATCCGATCCAAAATAAATTTGGTTTGGTTTGATTTTCCTCTATTCAGTTCGGCTTTTTTGGGTTTGGTTATTCGGTTATGTCAATAATTAATAATATAACCAAAGTAATAATATTTAATCCCTTAAATATACTTTCTAATATAAATCATAAGTAAAACTTAAAACATAATACTTATAAGTATATCTATTATAGATGTAATTCAAACATAAAATATAAACGTAATCATCATGAAAGGCAATAACCAAAAATGGACAAAAGTGGTTAACTCCAACTTAAACCTAAAAATTATATATATATATATATATATATATTTCGTTTTTTTTTTGGTTTTTATTTTTTAAAACCCGAAACCAAATCAAAAAACCAAATAATATATATATATATATATATATATTTCGTTTTTTTTTTGGTTTTTATTTTTTAAAACCTGAAACCAAATCAAAAAACCAAATAAGGTAATTTATTAATCCAAAACCAATCCGCAAAAACCAAAAAACCAATCTAAATAAAAAATCGGTTTGATTTGGTTTGGTTATTCAATTTAATCCGAATAGTGCACACCCCTACCTGAGTTCACACGTGTTGCATCATTTCGCAAGTTCACCGGTTGATTACCATATAACTCTCCTCCTTCTATTTGTGAGAGTGCCCCTGACAAAAACAATGAAACATAGATTTGAAGTGTTGTTTAGTGCTAAATTTGTAGTGAAAAAGATTGAGTGAATCTTTCACCAAATGATTACTTAAAACTTGATTAGACTTCTCTAAGGACAAGTTTGGATTTTCTCTTTTCTTTGCTCCCCTCTAATAAAATATTCACAATTGATTTTCTTTGCTTTTTATATTAGTTTTATCGGGACACAATTAAATTTGAATCGTTTAAGCATATGGGGAAAAAACATAACAAATGAATTCAATGGGTAAACTTTAAAACCAATTTAACTATTAACTCGATTCATATTCGATTTATATGTTAGTTTATCGGGATCCAATCAATATCAAATTATTTAAGCACTTGAAAATAAAACATACCAATGAATGTAATTGATAAGCTTTAGAACCAACTTAACGATCCACTGGAGCCATATGCTATTAATATTTTAGGTTATCAGACTCAATTAAATTTGAATCACTTAAGAACATGGAAAAAATGCATACCAATAAATTTAGTTGATAAGCTTTAAGACCAATTTAGCGACCACTCGATTCATATATTTTTTCTGCTCAGTATATAGTCAGGAAATTGACAACTATATATGCAGTGCTAAAATGCAACGGAAATCTAAAAATTAGAATGTACCGGTAGCCATAGTTGTTCAAGTGTCGTAGGAATTTTCTATGATCTAGCGCCGACTTGTAACTCATAATAGTAAGAAACCCTAGGTTTGTCTAGCATATGCCTATTATAAAAATATGCCAGACTGATTGAGTCATGAGCATATTTATAGATAACGGAGGGACTCTTAAGCAATTTTTAACGGTAGGGACTTCTCCATAAAATACCAATTGTGGAATGAAGTGCGGTTTGTACGTCGCGCTAATGTGGAGGAGGTAGTGTTGTGGATTGGGCTTCTTTTTGGGCAAATATTGGCTGTATTAATGGATCAACAATTGCAAAATTTGGGTTAATTATCTAGAATACTTTCTTCCTTATATTTCTTTGGGCTTCCTAGATCAAAATTAAAGATAATCTTAATAAAATATATATTAATACATGCTTAAATAAATAAATTATAAGTTCGAAGGTAACTACTAATATTTAAATAAGGCTACATGACATCATAAAAATTAAGTGATAGTATCTACTAAATATAGAAATACTTGCTTAAATACAACGAACGCTTAATGATGATAAATAAAATGATAGTAATATTATATAATACATAATAAACTATGTCAATGATTCCTTTTAAGAGAAAATTAAGGGTGAGTATAACAAAAATAATTTATATACGTTTTTAAGTTCTCAAGATCATTAGAAGCATAAAAAAATAATTTTAAAGAAAGGTGAGACGAAATTCAATGTCAACACTTGAATCTATATTATAAAATCACGAAACATCGAATTACGTTTATACATGAAATAAATGATGTAAAATAGTTGAATATAACAATTGCCTAAAGTTCAACATGCGGAGCTGAATGAATAATTTTGAAGACAAACTGAACTAAAGTCAACTGAATAGTAATGAGTGCATGTGTACTTTAACAACAAAACTTTATGAATAAAAATATGCATATACAACAAATATTGAAAAAATATAACTTCCCTTTTCTTGGAGAATTTCTCTAATTGATAACCATTACATGATCCTCATGATGATACACTATTTTGTTCACATTTCCAGAGTCATTCTATACCTTGCTAGGGTAAATAAAAAACTTAACTAATGAATTCAATCTTTGAGCTCTTATCAATGTCTTTCTAAAGAGTTGTTCGAATCAACAGTACAATCTTATTATACACTGGCAGTGTAGTTGGAGTTTGGATTATCTGACTCCTTACCCAACTCGGTTCTTAATACTACTCCCAAAATATGCATTGATACTCAATTACTTTGAAATTGTCTTTGTGGTGACCCGGAAAACTAGTAGAAGAAACTATATCCTTACGTGTGAGTTGTTGAGTTTGATGTGGGGTTTTATGTTGTAAAATGGTTTCCCGAGCTTAGGTTGAGGGTCTTAGGGGTTAAACGTCAAGGTATGAACCCCCAAGGACCAACCAAGGGTCCTTAAGGAGGACCCTAAAGCCTTACCTCCAAAGCTCCCCAAATCTGCCCAAGTTGCCAAAATAGGGCCACTTACGGATGGCACCTACGGCCAGTGGGTGGACCCACACCCCGTAGGTGGGGGTCGTGGGTCAGGCCCTCAAAAACAGATTGCAGTCCACCCACCCACGGACCTGCAGGACGGGGCGTGAGTGGATTCACGGTGCGTGGGCCAAGGGGCATGAGTCACACCTGTAGAATATGCCTAGGTTCAGCCTTAGGAGGGACAAATTGGTAAATTCCAAATTAATTAATTAATGAATGGGGAAGGTTTATATTGTTTTATTTCACTTATTTAGGACCTTTTGAACTATTAACTACCCCTTTTCAATTCATAATACCCAAACCCAAATAGTGACCAACTCCTCTCAAAATAATTCTCTCTCTAAAACCTCCATTGAAGAAGAAGAAGAAGTCAAGGTCTAGGGCACAAGGACTCAAGTTTTCCACTCAATTTTATGAGGAATCTTCAATTAAGGTATGGTAGTTTTGATTTCAGGTTAACTTTCCATCCATGAAGTCCTCAAACCTTCAATTTTAAAGTTGGAAATTCTCCAAAACTAAGGGTTTTCATTCTAGGTCATGGATTCTTTCTCAAACCGTTTTCAATGGTTTAATAAGCGTATATTAAGATTGAATTGCTGTTTTATGGTGGATTTAAGATAAAATCCCCCATGATTTCCCCATAACCCTAATTTTATGGCTATGTGATGTGGAAGAATTGTAGTAAGCTGAATGTTATGCAATTGTTCTTGTAATAGTTTAGCAACTTAAATTATGTCATTATTCATGCCTAAATTGTAGTAATTCTAGGTGTGTTGGTGAATTGTGATTCATGGCCTTGAAGGGCATATTATGAAGATTGATGTATAATCATGATGCTTAGGTATATGCTTTGTGATTTCAATGAAACTAATGTAATCATGACTACAATCAATTGTGATATTATTGAAAGGCTATTCTCAATTATACACTTGTGAATGATGATGATATATTGTGAAAGGTTTCTTTAATATAATGTTATACCTTGAATTGGTAGGCTTCTGGCATCCTCTTCTTGTGTCATTGAAAGTCACCTTGACTTATATATCTTGAATTGGTAGGCTTAGGGCATCCTTTTTGTCACGCCACGAGCCTACACCCTGGGCGGTACTGGCACTCAAGAACCATTGCTGGCCCCAAGCGAACCCTAAGCCTGTTTTACTTACTCAGCGGAAGACTTAAACACAAGAGATAAAGCTCATGCAATAACTTAAAAGATAATAACTTAGCCAAAAATGGCAACTCAAGTCTTAAAAGTATACAAATGAAATGAATAAGACTAAATAACTAATACTATCAGTCTATGCAGCCTCTAAAACAAAGAGGGATGTCGGGACAGGACCCCCGATCATCCTAACAACTGAAAACTAGAAAGCAAATGATAAAAGAGTCATCCGAAATGCAAGGAGGCTCACCAACTGATTCGGAGTTCTGAACCTGATCAACGAGACGCTGGATGCTGATCCTGGTTACCTGTGTCTGCATCATAAGACGATGCAGGCCAACTTGCATCAGTACATTGAATGGACAAGTATGTGAGTTGGAATTCTAAACAATACATAGGCTTGACAAGATTCTGAAAGAAACACTTACCTTGGCTCTTCTCAACTCATGAATAACTAAACTCAAAATAAGGCAATGAACACATGCAATATATGAAAAGCTTTATATAATAGTAAAAGCAACTTAGTTCATTAAAGAAAATGCAGTAACAAACTCAACTTTACTCATATAATAAGGTAATATAGTTTCTGTGGGAGATTCTCTAACCGACAACCACCACTATGAGCCTAAGTGGTGATACAACGTCTTGCCGACACTGCCAGAATTGTCCTATACTTTGTCGTCATATAGAACGCTTAGCATAGTGGATCCACTACCTTAACTTATGTTATCATCTAAAAAGTATGACCCATTGATACCTATGATGGCTACATGGTTTGTGGAGACTTGAGTTAATATGAATTCGCATCCCCATATCGGTGGTCAATACTATTCCCAAAAATATACTTAGCTCATATGTTTTTAAAACAGCTTCTTTCTTTGGTTTGAGGTAATTTCTCAAAACTTAGCTTAAAAGCTCTCTTGGAATCGATGTTCCCTTGTCTTGCCCAAATGTGAAAACATTTATAAACTCTTTGAGGAATAATTAGTTCCCTTATAGCTTTTTGAGAAATGAACTCAACTCTTTACTCTGTGCTTAACTTGAAACTTGAGTCTTAAAACAAGGTTAAAACGTTTGTTAAAGACTTTTGAAAACTTTAAAAACTTTTCTTGACTTGCTTCTTAACTTCTAGACTTGACTCTTAACTTCTCTTGACTTTGATCTTAACTTTCCTTGAATTGGATTATGGATTCAAGGTTCATGATCTCATGTTTATGGATGCTTTCATGATGTTTGGATGTACCTTAGAGTGTTGGAATCAACTAGAAAACATAGGTATATTGCTAAGAAACAAGTACGAAAAGGTGGGGAACGAATGGGGAGAACTGGCGTCCCTGGCTCCCTGAGAGGCGCGGGGCGCCAGCCCTCAAAGTTCAGAGAGCTTGATGTGGCGCTCTGGTTGGCACGGCCTGCTAGAGCGCAAAGTTCAGAGGAGCTTTTCTGGCTCTCTGGGAGGCGCGGCGCCCCAGCCCCCTCCCCAGAAGACTCCGAACTTTCTTCTTCGTTTTTCAACTCTAAACCCTCTAATTTCACTTGGTTCTTTCCCCAAACACTTGGAATCATTAATGCCCTCAATATACAATAGATCTAACTTGAAATTTTACCCGAAAACATGAATCAAGTCATCAAGAAACTTCAACAACACAATCCACATGAATTCAACAAAACTTTCTACAATGTTCATCAAGAACTCAATTTCTAACTTTCAAAGACTTAAATTCGCTGAATATAATCATGGTTGACGCATGGGTGAACTAACCGAATGCTCTGTGATCTCACATACCTGGTAGGAATAAATTCTTGGCGAAAATCACAACTAAATGGATCTATCTTGATGAACCTTTCCCTTTCTTCTTCTTTCTCCTCTTTTCTCCTTTCTCCAATCCCTAGCGTAAATTTCCAATTTCTAAAACTGAATAAATCTGATTTGACCCATATGAAACTCCTAAAAATGGATTAAAATAATAGGGTAAGGAAAAGACTAAAATACCCCTTAAAATTCTGGATTGGACATTTCCTTATTCCAACAGCCCAACTTCCAAAGGGAATAACTTACTTACACGATCTCGGAATCGCGCAAACTCGGCTGCATTAGTAGGATCATTCCAAGAGATTTCCAGCCATATCTGGAAGTACACCTAACTCATCTTGAGGTTGGAAATATGGCCGTTTGAAGTCGACCAAAAACTCACTCTTTCTAACTTAAACAAAATTCCATATTTGTCACTATTTCCAAAAACGATTATTTCAAGTTCTTAGCTTCTTCCTAGCCATTTCAAATTGCGTCATGTTACGCTTTTCATCTATGTAATAATGAATGATGAATCGATAGGCAATGACATTCCTTTCATAAATGACTAATGAAGTATTCTAAGGCTTTGTCTTGAATCGATAGGCCTATGGCATTCCTTTCATAATGAGTCAATGAAATATTAAAATGATGAATCTTGAATCGATAGGCCAATGACATTCCTTTCATGAGGATTCAATGAGCTATCCTAATAATGTACCTTGAATCAATAGGCCAATGACATTCTTTTCATGTGTGTAATAATGTACCTTGAGTCGATAGGCCAATGAAATTCCTCTCGTGTGTAATAATGTTAATGAGAATGAACTACTCTATGGGAATTAAAACTTAGCACCGAGTGTACCATCCTAGAAATTTTTTGAACTAAGACTCGAACCATCCTTCGTTGTGAGTAAGTTTTTACCAAGGAATTTAAAATTTCTTAGGTATTAAGATCTCTAGATATAACACCTTGAGTTCCAAAAAGAACTAAATTGGGTTCACTTCAAACGACCATAACTCCTAACTCAGAATGCGTTAGGTGTGATACCAGATACCGTAGGAAATATCTTTGAATTATCTTTCCAACGCCACCAATTTTTCTAAGTTTCGAGTTTGTATGAGGGAGATATGTCCATTCGAAGTTGGGTTGTCTAGATAAGGAAAGTCAAAACCGGATTTTACAGGGGTATTTTGGTCTTTCCCTTGCCCAATCAGATTTAATTCGTTTTTAGTAAGATTTTTAAGGGTCTAATCCTATTGGGTTCAGTTTTATAATCCTAAAATATGCCTATGGTTTTAGTTGAGAGTTCAAGAAGAGAAAATAAGAGAAAAGAGGAGAAAAGAGGAGAGGATCAAGCTTTCGTCGAAATTCTTGCGTGTTGTTGCGGATTTTCGCCATGGGTTTGATCCCTAAGAGGTATGTAAGTTTCCATAGTGTTGGTTTATTTCACCCACACGCCAATCATGTTATTTTCAGCGAAATTTCATTCTTGAAGTTGAAAGATTAGAGTTCTTGAAAGGTGTTCTCTAAGTTCATTCTAAATCTTGTTGTATTAGGGTTTTGATAATTTATTGAGGTGAAATTTAGTAATTTGAGTGTTATTTGAGTAGATTAGAGTGTAATTATGTTAAGTAATCAAATCCAAGTGATTGGGGAAGAAACCGTTCGATTCTAGGCGAGTTGAAAGTCGTCGAAGTTTTCTGGGTTGGGGCCTGGCGTGTCACGCCAGCCAGAGTGCCCCAACCACTTCTCTAAACTTTAGGGGCTAGCACCCCGTGCCACTCAGAGTGCCAGAGTCACCTACCCCCACCAGTTCTTCATCGTTTCATCCGTTTGAGTTCTTTCAAAGGGTACCTTTACTCCCATTTGATTCTGAACACTCTAAACTACTTCTAAACACCTAGAAATAATTCATAACATGATCATAACCTTGAAATCATAATTCAAATGCAAGGTAGAGTTAAAAGTTAAGTTTTGATAGTTCATTCGAACATTTCTAGAAAGTCCCTTTGAGTCTTTTTGTGGAGTCTTCTACAATTTCTAATAACTTGTTTCAAGACTCAAGCAAGTGAGTATAAGAGTTTGGAGAACGTATTCCATGAGTCTATTTTGTCATCACGATATCCTTCATATCATGAATCATAACTCTTGAATTCATAATTCACATTCAAGAGAGAGTTAAGAGTAGAGTTCAAGGAAGTCTTTGAGTTCAATTGTGAATCCTTTGAGATCCATCAACAATTTGAGTTAAGTTTTGAGTAAGTAAGTATGAGAATGAGAAGAGTTGTATACATGAGTTCCTTATTGATATTTTGACCCTTGAGTCGAGTCGTTCATGCCCATAACTTCCTCATGAACTTCATTAGTTGAATACCTTTGAGAGGAGTAGTATCTTCAAGTTCTAAGTCTTGAGTATTGAGTTCCTAATCCCCTTTGAGATTATATTTCTTATCATGGAACTATTATATGTTACCCATGAAGTCCTTGAGTTGAATTTTTCATGCCCATAATTCCGCATGAACCCTATAAGTCGAACAATCTTGAGAAGAGAAGTATCTTTGAGTCCTTGAGTTGAGTAGTTCATACTTATAATTCTGCATGAACCCTCTGAGTTGATCATTCTTGAAATGAGTAGTATCATTGAAGTTCTTGAGTTCCAATTATTGAGTTCTACCTATGGTTATTGAAAACCTTGCATTGAGTCGTTCACGTCCATAATTCGGCATGAACCATATCTTAAGAAGTCTTTTTACAAACGTTTTAACTTTGTTTTAAGACTTAATCTTTGAGTTGAGTAAAGAGAGAGTAAAGTTCATTTTCTTTAAAATGATATATGGGAGCTAAGTATTCCCAAGAGTAAATGTTTTCACATTTAAGATGAGAGGAAACTGAGATTTCCAAAAGAGTTTTGAGCAAGAAAGGGAACATCGATTCCAAGAGAGCTTTTAAGCTAAGTTTTTGAGTAATTATCTCAAACCAAAGAAAGAAGTTTTGTTTTTATAAACATATGAGCTAAGGTATTTTGGGAGTAGTATTGAGCATCGATATGGGGACGAGTTTGAGTTCAGATAAATCACATCTCCATAAACCATGTATCCATCATGGGTAGTAAAAGATCATACTTTTTAGATGACTCATTAAGATGCTTTTAGCATAAGCTAGTGGATCCACTAAGTTATGAGTTCTATATGACGGCAAAGTATAGGACAGTTCTGGCAGCGTGGGCAAGACGTTGTATCACCACTTAGGCTCATAGTGGTGGTTGTCGGTTAGAGAAACTCCCAAAAAAAATATATTACTTTATTATATAAATAAAGTTCAATTTTTTATTGCATTTTATTTAACGAACTAAGTTGCTTTTACTATTTTATAAAGCTTTCCACATATTGCATGTGTATTGTTGATTTATATTGAGTCGAGTATCCAGAGTTGAGTACCTAGAGTCGAATATCATGTCTTTGAGTTGAGTATATAATCCTTGAGTTGAGTATCTTATCCTTAAATACTTCTGAGTTGAGTAAGTTTGAGTAGTTTTGAGTATCCTTGAGTATTCCTTGAGTTGAGTAAGTTTGAAAAGAGGTAAGTGTGTCTCCTTTTTATCAAGTTTCAAGCTTATGTTTATGTTTTAGAATTCCCCTTACATGCTCGTACCTTCCACGTACTGAGCCATTTGGACTGCATCTTTTCATGATGCAGACACAGGTATTTAGGATCATCAACAAGAGATTCGTTGATACATCCGGGAGTTTGAGTTAGCTATGGTGAGCCTCCTTGTTTCCGGAGGATTTCATTTACTTTTCAGTTTAGTCATGATATCGTGGGTCTTACCCCGACTTCCATCTTTATCAGTTAGAGGCTTCATAGATAGTCAGTATAGTTGAGATGTCTGTATTATTTATTTATTTTATTAAATGTTTTAAAGACTTAAGTTGCCTATTTTATGGCGAGTTGAATATATTATTTTTATTCTAAGTTGTTCATTTGAGTTAATGTTTTACAAAGTTGAGTTTATTGAATTTTATTTCAGTTTTAAGCTTTTGCATGCTTAAGTTAGTCTTCAGCTTGTAGTCAGCCAGGATGAGGATTCGCTTGGGGACCAACAATGGTTCTTGAGTGCCAGCCACGTCCAGGGTGTAGACTCGGGACGTGACACCGAGTGAATATGGTAAGATGGAAGCTGTCCCCACGATAGGTCAGGTTTCAATGAACATATTTCTCATCCCATAACTATGTGCCCACACAGGATATTAGCTAGTGGATCCACCTAAGCTAAAATGTTACCGGTCCTACCTTAAGCAAGTAGACCAACCCTTTACGGTGTTGGATAGACACCAGATTCCATGAGTCGCTCACATGGTCTATGTTGGGTAATGCTTATTCCCATCATGTGAGTTATGTTCTATGGTTACTTAATAGGTTCTATGAAGTGTGGGTGGTAGTATGGGATGCCATCCATGCATTGCACGAGTAGGCTTTGAGAGTGTCATGGTGTGTTCCTCAAAAGGTAATGTCTAATGAAATGAATGTGCTCATAATGATGCTAATAGAGAATGTTGACTTAAAGGCTTAATGTAATGATGAATGCTTAACTTGGAAATGTTATTATGAGTTGGTTTCCTTGTCATGCCCTATTAAATATGAATGTTCCTTGTCTGTGATTATTAACTAAAGAGGAGAATGAAGAATGGTAAGTATGTTATGGTGGCCTCAAAGTGGTACTAGTATGAATGGTATTATGGGATGTCATTCATACATTGCACAAGTATAACTTAGGGTTACTTTCATGATGGTTCTATTATGTTCTAATGACTTACATGATGAATATGCTTATGTCTTGTATGTTTATACTAAAGATGCATGATGATTCTCAAACTTGACATATAGCATGGTTTTCAACCAAAATGTCCTTTTTAGCATGATTTTTGCATGGCTATCATACTTAGTACATATTTGTGCTAACCCATATTTCTTCTACATTTTTCTACAAGTTTGAGGTGATTCCTTCTAGTTCAAGCTTGAATTGACTATTCTCCAAAGCTTGTGGTATGTCCTCATTGATCTGAGGACAAGTATTATGTTTTTGTTTCATTCCTTTTATTGTATTAGACTTTCAAATTTCCTATTGTAAGGGTTGTGACCCTATTTTGAGACTTCGAGTTGTATTAGATGGCCATGTGAGACTATGTCTAGACTTCCACTATTTTAAATAAAGATTTTCGATTGTATGGATTAAAACTTTTAAATTCTGTACCATTTTTCATATGTCTTATGTTATGAATGCTATGAGGCTTGTATGAGGCTCTTCAGAGTCTTGTACGCCGTGTCACGTCCGGGATGTAGGTTCAGGGCATGACAAATATGGTATCAGAGCACAAGATGTTGGGATGGTTTTTAGGATCGATGTCTCACAAACCACATCTAGTAGAGTCTTGTTCATAGTGTAGAGCACGCCACATTTATGAATGAAAGGCTATAAGATGTTAGGAAATTTCACTTTCTTCATTACTCTTAAGTCGTGCCATAGAGTTTAGCTCTATAAATGTCCCTTTCCTAACCCTTCTCTTGTGTCTTCAGGAAATGAATACACGAAGGGCGAATGCTAGAAGGGTGGAAGAGGAGAATATGAATCAAGGAGTTCCTCAAGGTAATCAAACTCCTCAAGCCAATCAAGCTCCGATTGATCCTCCGGCCATAATGGATGTTGAGATTAGGTCAGCTTTGCTAACATTGGCCCAAGCCATGACGGTTCAAGCTCAATCCGTGACAACTCAAGCCCAAGCTATGACGGCTCAAGCCAACAGGGATGTTGGGCCTCATGTGAATCCCAATGTGAGTTCTATGGCTTTTGTGTTAAGGGATTTTTCTAGGATGAACCCCACCGAGTTTCTTGGTTCTAAGATGGAAGAGGATCCCCAAAGGTTTATTGATGAGGTTTGCAAGATACTTGGTGCTATGGGGGTGTCTTTGGAGGAGAAGGCGGAGCTAGCCGCCTACCAACTAAAAGATATAGCTCAAACTTGGTATGAACAATGGAAGGGTGAGAGGCCAATAGGAGCAGGTCCCATAGGTTGGGAGGTGTTCAAGGAAGCATTTCTTGATAGGTTCTTTCCCCTAGAGTTGAGGGAACGAAAAATGCAAGAATTCATAGACCTAAAACAAGGGGGGTATGAGTGTGAATGAGTATTACCTTAAGTTCACCCAACTATCCAAATATGCTCCAACCATGGTGGCGAACTTGAGGGCTAGAATGAATAAGTATGTGATGAGAGTGTCTGACTTGGTAGTCGATGAATGTCGTTCGACAAGGCTTATTCCATGTATGAATATTTCAAGTCTTATGGTCTATGCCGAACAAATTGAGGAGCAAAAACTCAAGTGAATGAATAGGGAGGTGAAAAGAGCTAGGTCCGATGAACAAGGTCAACCAAGGTTCAAAATGAGATCTTCCAACCAAGATTCTTCTAACACTCCTAGGGTTAAATAAGAGAAAGGTAGTGGACCTCCATTTCCTAAACCTATTTGCACCAATTGTGGAAAGAAGCACCATGGGAAGTGCCTAGTCGGTATGGATGGTTGCTATGGTTATGGGAAGAGTGATCATCAAATGAAATTTTTTCCTACACTCACGTCCAAAGGAAGAGAGGCCAAGCCTACTTCTCCTAATAGTATGGTTCCTATTCCTCCAAATTATGGTCATTTCTATGCACTCCGGTCTAGAGAGGACAAAGAAGCCCTTCCGGATGAAGGCACCGGTATGTTGATAGTTCCTTATGGTTGTGAATGTTTTATTAAGGTCCCTATGTTATTTTCATGTTAGCCTTAGTATGAGTTTGCTCCCAAGGGGGAGATGGTATGTTTAGAAGGCAAGTTGTTGAGAGTTCAAATATCCTTATCTCTTTCTTCTATTCCTATTCAAGCTTGAGACCAAGAGTTCCTTGTGACTTATTTAATGTTTTGGAGTCATGTGTGATTATGTGTTTTCCATGGTCTCCTTATGTTATTCATGTACTCGATGAATTCATGTTTAATGCGAAAATGAGTTTTTATGATTTATGTTCCTCATGTTGATGTGCATTTAGTATGAGTTGCCTATATGCTTTCATGAGATGAATTGTTGAACATACTTAAATGCGCTTTTGAGAGTAATTGCATAATTTGCTTCATGATATTATGATGAGCATGCTTTGAGATAGAGAAGGTAATTCCTCCAATGATATGAGAAATGTTGAAGTTTTCATGCATAATGAGCATGTAGATGTAGTTCCTACTTCCTTGTGTTGCATTGAGTATATTGAGAAGAAGTTGATGTTTCCCCCTTGTTTTGTGCATTGTTATGATGTATCATGCATGATGGACTGCTAGTCTTGAATCTTTATTTTTGTAAGGTGTTTATAAGTGTCATTCGAGGATGAATGTTCCCAAGGGGGAGATAATGTAGCGACTCAGAAAACTAGTAGATGAAACTAGAGCCTTACGTGTGAGTTGTTGAGTTTGATGTGGGGTTTAATGTTGCAAAATAGTTTCCCGAGATTAGGTTGAGGGGTTTAGGGGTTCAACGTCAAGGTACGACCTACCAAGGACAAACCAAGGGTCCTTGAGGAGGACCCTAAATCCTAACCCCCAAAGCTCCCCAAATCTACCCAAGCTGCCAAAATAGGGCCACCTACGAATAGCACCTACGGTCAGTAGGTGGACCCACACCCCATAGGTGGGGATCATAGGTCAGGCCCTCAAAAACAGGTTGCATTCCACCCATCCACGGACCTGCAGGATAGGGCGTGAGTGGACTCATAGTTCGTGGGTCAAGGGACATGAGTCACATCTGTAGAATCTGCCTAGGTTCGACCATAGGAGGGACAAGTTGGTAAATTCCAAATTAATTAATTAATAAATGGGGATGGTTTATATTGTTTTATTTCACTTAGTTAGGACCTTTTGAACTATTAACTACCCTTTTTCAATTCATAATACCCAAACCCAAATAGTAACCAACTCCTCTCCAAATAATTCTCTCTCTAAAACCTCCATTGAAGAAGAAGAAGAAGAAGAAGTAAAGGTCTAGGGCTCAAGGACTCAACTTTTCCACTCAATTTCGTGAGGAATCTTCAATTAAGGTATGGTAGTTTTGATTCCAGGTTAACTTTCCATCCATGAAGTCCTCAAACCTTCAATTTCAAAGTTGGAAATTCTCCAAAACTAAGGGTTTTCATTCTAAGTCATGGATTCTTTCTCAAAATGTTTTCAATGGTTTAATAAGCATTTATTAAGATTGAATTTCTGTTTTATGGTGGTTTTAAGATAAAATCCCCCATGAATCCATGATTTCCCCATAGCCTTAATTTTATGGCTATGTGATGTGGATGAATTGTAGTAAGATGAATGTTATGTAATTTTTCTTGTAATAGTTTAGCTACTTGAATTACGTCATTATTCATGGCTAAATTGTAGTAATTCTAGGTGTGTTGGTGAATTGTGATTCATGGCCTTGAAGGGCATATTATGAAGATTGATGTATACTCATGATGCTTAGGTATATGCTTTGTGATTTCAATGAAAGTAATGTGATCTTGATTACAATGCAATTGTGATATTATTGAAAGGATTTTCTCAATTATACACTTGTTAATGATGATGATATATTGTGAAAGGTTTCTTTAATGTAATGTTATACCTTGAATTGGTAGGCTTAGGACATCCTCTTCTTGTGTATTTGAAAGTGACCTTGATTGATATATCTTGAATTGGTAGGCTTAGGACATCCTTTTCATGTATGTAATAATGAACTATGAATCGATAGGCCAATGGCATTCCTTTCATAAATGACTAATGAATTATTCTAAGGCTTTGTCTTGAATCGATAGGCCAATGACATTCCTTTCATAATGAGTCAATGAACTATTGAAATGATGAATCTTGAATCGATAGGCCAACGACATTCCTTTCATGAGGATTCAATGAGCTATCATAATAGTGTACCTTGATCGATAGGCCAATGGCATTATTTTCATGTGTGTAATAATGTACCTTTAGTCTATAGGCCATTGGAATTCCTCTCATGTGTAATAATGTTAATGAGAATGAACTACTCTATGGGAATTTGAAGCTTCCGAGTTGATATGGTAAGATGGAAGCTCTCCCCCACGATAGGTCGGGTTTAAATAATCTTTCTTATCCCATAACTATGTGCCAACATAGGATATTAGCTAGTGGATCCACCTAAGATAAAATGTTACCGGTCCTACTTAGGCAAGTAGACTAACCCTTTACGGTGTTGGATAGACACCGGATTCCATGAGTTTCTCACATGGTCTATGTCAGTTAATTCTTATTCCCATCATGTGAGTTATGTGTTGTGATTACTTAAGAGGTTTTATGAAGTGTGGGTGGTAGTATGGGATGTCATCCATGCATTGCACGAGTAGGCTTTGAGAGTGTCATGGTGTGTTCCTCAAAAGCTAATGTCTAATGAAATGAATGTGCTCATAATGATGCTAATGAGAATGTTGACTTAAAGGCTTAATGTAATGATGAATGCTTAACTTGGAAATGTTATTATGAGTTGGTTTCCTTGTCATGCCCTATTAAATATGAATGTTCCTTGTCTGTGATTATTAACTAAAGAGGAGAATGAAGAATGGTAAGTATGTTATGGTGGCCTCAAAGTGGTACTAGTATGAATGGTATTATGGGATGTCATTCATACATTGCACAAGTATAACTTAGGGTTACTTTCATGATGGTTCTATTATGTTCTAATGACTTACATGATGAATATGCTTATGTCTTGTATGTTTATACTAAAGATGCATGATGATTCTCAAACTTGACATATAGCATGGTTTTCAACCAAAATGTCCTTTTTAGCATGATTTTTGCACGGTTATCATACTTAGTACATATTTGTGCTAACCCATATTTCTTTAACATTTTTCTACAAAGTGTAGGTTCCGGCGTTTGAGGTGATTCTTTCTAGTTCAAGCTTGGATTGACTATTCTCCAAAGCTTCTAGTATGTCCTCATGGATCCGTAGACAAGGGCTATGTTTTAGTTTTATTCCTTTTATTGTTTTAGACTTTCAGATTTCCTATTGTAAGGGTTGTGACCCTATTTTGAGTCTTCGAGTTGTATTAGATGGCCATGTGAGACTATGTCTAGATTTCTGCTATTTTAGATAAAGATTTTCGATTGTATGGATTAAAAGTTTTAAATTCCGTACCATTTTTCTTTTGTGTTATGTTATGAATGCAATGAGGCTTGTATGAGGCTATTCAGAGTCTTGTACGCCGTGTCACATCCGGGTTGTAGACTCAGGTCGTGACAGTCCTACTTTAGGAAAAGGTGTCCCGCTTTACAGAAAATTAAAAATCTCTTTCTTTGATTCATTGCTTAAAATATTTCTTCATAAATGAACTGGATTTTCTTTTTAGATGTGACTATGCTCTTTTAAAAATTTGACAATGCTTTCTCAAAGCTAAGATATGTTTTCTTTCAAGCTGAACATACTTTCTTTAAAAACTATATACTTTCTTTTGGAAATATGCATTTGAGGTAAGGTAGACTTTCTTGAAACTCTTTCTGAAATAATGCACTTGAAAATAGATATAGTTTGTTGAACTTTTTCTTGACATACTTTCCAAAAACTTATAATAATCTTTACTCATGAAAACAATGCAAATGAAATGAGATGTCGTACTTTCCAAATAACCTATGCTAAGAAGGGTCCACGTGGTAGAACAAACTTGAACCATCTATCAAATATCCTCAAAGATATAAACGATAATAATTTAAATAATAAGATCAAGAAGCGACAATTGAAAATAGAGAGAATTAGAAATCATAAACTTTGTGTAACATCTCGCAACTAGAAAGAACTAGAAGGAAGTTTAAAATCTGGAATTAGTTACTTTAGGAAAGAATGAGGAAATCTTGAAATTTTTAAGTAAGTTAAAGTGAGTTTTTGGTCAACTTCAAATGGCCATAATTCCTAGCTCAGGATAAGTTAGGTGTGATTCAAGATACAGTTAGAAATCCCTCAGAATGATCTTTTCAACGCCGCCAAGTTTACGCGATTCCAAGTTCGTATGAGTGAGTTATGCCCGTTGGAAGTTGGGATGTTGGATTAAGGAAATGCCCAATCCAGATTTATGAAGGGTAATTTAGTCTTTTCCTTACCTAAATATTCGAATTCATTTTTAGGAGCTTAATTGGGGTAAAGTCAGATTTTAGAAAAGGGAATTTCACGCTAGGGCTTGGAGAAAGAAGAAAAGAGGAGAAAGGAGAAGAAGAAGCAAGATTCATCAAGATCGTCGAGTTTAGCTTGTGGAATTTGTTGGGGGTGATCCCTACAAGGTATGTGAGTCTCTCATAGCATTGGGTTCATTCACCCACTCGCCAAACATGTTTAGTTCAGCGCAATTCGTCCTCAAAGAGTTTGAAAGTTGGTGTTTTTGACATGAATTCTGGAATTTGAATGTTGTTGTTGAATTGGGTTGAATTGTGGAGTTTCTGAGACCCTTATGTTATGTTTTAGGGTTGTTTTGAGATAGGTTCTTGAGTATATATGCTGGGCATCGGGATCTAAAATGAATTTGAGAAAGATGGTCGAGTTTAGGCGAATTGGGGCTGGAAAATGAAGATGGAAAAAGTCGAGTAGGGTTCCCGAAACAAGTCCGCGTCGCGGACTTGATCCACCAGTGAGCAAATATTTCCTCTGCGTCGCGGATAGGACGCGGACTCCTCTGTCTCAAAATTTAATTTTGTGAGCATTTATTTAGGAGCATCTCCGTGTCGCGGACTTGTTCCAAGACGGTGATTACGTAACTTTTCTCAAGTTTAACTATTCAAAATCATTCCTAAACATCAAGAGACCTTTCCTATAACAAATCATAATGAATCCATAATTCAATTCAAGGAAAGTTAAGAGTCAATTCAAGTGAAGTTAAGAGTCAAGTCAAGTGAAGTCGTCAAAGTTTTCAAGGGTCTTTTACAAATGTCTCAACTTTTTTTTAAGACTAAAAGTTTGAAGTTAGGCTAAGACTAAAGAGTTGTGTTCATTTCTCAAAGAAGCTATAAGGGAACTAAGTATTCCCTAAGAGTTTATAAATGTTTTCACATTTGAGCAAAAAACGGGAACATTGATTCCAAGAAGCTTTTAAGCTAAGTTTTGAGTAATTATCTCAGACCAAAGAAAGAAGTTGTTTTAAAAACATATGAGCTAAGTATATTTTGGGAGTAGTATTGAGCAGCGATATGGGGATGCGAGTTTATATTAACTCAAGTCTCCATAAGCCATGTAGCCATCATGGGTATTAATGGGTCATACTTTTTAAATGATGACATAAGTTAAGCTAGTGGATGCACTAAGTTAAGCGTTCTATATGACGGCAAAGTATAGGACAGTTCTGGCAGCGTGGGAAAGACGTTGTATCACTACTTAGGCTCATTGTGGTGGTTGTCGGTTAGAGAACTTCCATAGAAACTATATTACTTTATTATACGAGTAAAGTTGAGTTTATTATTGCATTTCTTTAACGAACTAAGTTGCTTTTACTTGTTTTACAAAGCTTTTTATATATTGCATGTGTTTCATTACTTTGTTTTGAGTTAATTATTCATGAGTTGAGAAGAGCCAAGGTAAGTATTTCTTTCAGATTCCTTCCAAGCCTAAGTTGTGTTTAGCATTCCAACTCGTATACTCGTACATTCAATGTACTGATTCCACTTGGCCTGCATCGTCTTATGATGCAAACTCAGGTAACCAAGATCAACATCCAGTGCCTAGTTGATCAGGTTCAGCACTTAGAGTTAGTTAGTGATCCTCATTGCATTCTGGAGGACTCTTTTATCATTTGCTTTCTAGTTTTCAGTTGTTAGGATGATCGGGGGTCCTATCCCGACATCCCTCTTTGTTTTAGAGGCTTTGTAGACATATAGTTTTAGTTTTTTAGTCTTGTTCATTTCAGTTGTATACGCTTAAGACTTGAGTTGCCATTTTTGGCTAAGTTATTATCTTTTAAGTTATTGTATGAGCTTTATCTCTTGTGTTTAAGTCTTCCCCTAAGTTAAGTAAGCCAGGCCAAGGGTTTGCTTGGGGCCAGCAATGATCTTCGAGTGCTAGTCCCCCCCAGGGTGTAGGCTCGGGGCGTGACAAACTTGGTATTATAGCACATAGTTCAAGAGTCCTAGGGAGTCTATGAAGCCGTGCTTGTAGAGTCGTAGTTATCGGTGTGAAGCGCGCCACATCTATAATTAGGAGGCTGCAATATTTAGGAAAATTTCTCACTTCTTTCACCCTAATTTCATGTCGTTAGAGTTTGATCTCTAAAAATTTCTTCTAATTGGTGCTTGCACGTGTTTTCACATAATCATGCCTCCACGAAGAGCTGTCAAAGGTCATCTTGCGAGACGCAATGTTGAGGAACAAGAGTTACCTAATGCACCTGAAGTGCAAACTCAAGGGGAAGTTACTAATGTTGAGTTCAGAGAGGCAATTAGGATGCTAAATCAGGCTGTGACTAACCAGGTTGGTCAGCAAAGGGGATCTCGACATGAAGGAGCTGACACTTTAAGGATTCGTGAGTTCTTGATGATGAATCCTCCAAGCTTCACTAGTTCGAGCACTACTGAGGATCCAGAGAACTTTATTGAGGAGCTGAAGAAGGTATTTGAGGTTATGCATGTGGCAGATACTGAGCCAGTTGAACTAGCTGCATATCAACTTAAGAATGTTGGTAGGACTTAGTTCGACTAGTGGAAAAGGGGTAGAGCTGAGGATGCACCACCTGCGAGTTGGGCTTGTTTTGTGGAAGCTTTCTTGGGGAGTTTCTTTCCCTGAGAATCGAAAGAGGCCAAGTACGTGAGTTCCTCACACTTAAACAAGATTCTCTAAGTGTTCATGAGTATGGGTTGAAGTTCACCAAACTATCCTGTTATGCTCCGGAGATGGTTGCAGACAGAAGGAGTAGAATGAGCTTGTTTGTTGTTGGGCTGTCTTGTCTGTCAAGTAAGGAAGGTAGGGCTGCAATGCTAATCGGGGATATGGACATATCAATGTTGATGGTTTATGTGCAGTAGGTTGAGGAAGAGAAGCTGAGGGACAGGGAAGAGTTCAGAAATAAGAAAGCTAAGACAGGAAATGAGTCTGAGCAGCAGAAAGGTAATGTGAATCGTTCATCCTTTCAGCAAAAACAAAAGGGACCTGCTCCATCATCTGCTAGTACACCTGCACCCAGAAACAAATGTGAGTATAATGGCCAGAATTCGTAGAACTTCAGGGCTAGACCTGCACAATCTCTGGGTAGTGTGGCACAAGGAGGTAACTAGGCTCCTGCATGTGGTAAGTGTGGTAGAACTCACCCAGGTAAGTGTCGTGAGGGCCAAACAGGTTGCTTCAAGTGTGGACAAGAGGGTCACTTCATGAAGGAGTGTCATAAGAACAGACAAGGTAGAGGAAATCAGCGCAATAGAGCCCAATCTTCATCAGTTGCTCCACCAGACAGGTCTGCACCTAGAGGAGCTACTTTAGGTACTGGAGGAGGAACAAATTATCTTTATGCACTCACCAGTCGTCAAGAGCAAGAGAACTCTCCAGATGTTGTTACTAGTATGATCAAAGTCTTTGTTTTTGATGTTTATGCTTTGCTAGACCCAGGCACAAGTTTATCTTTTGTAACCCCTTATGTTGAAAATAAGTTTGATGTTCTTCCTAAGAAACTTTGTGAACCCTTTTGTGTTTCTACACCTGTTGGGGAGTCTATTTTAGCTGAGCGAGTTTATCGTGATTGTGTCATTTCCATCAATCACAAAGACACCATGGCTAATTTAATTGAGCCAGACATGGTAGATTTCATTGTCATTCTAGGTATGGATTGTCTTCATGCCTGTTTTGCATCAATAGATTGTAGAACTCGAGTTGCCAAGTTTTAGATTCCTAATGAGCCAGTCATAGAGTGGAGTAGTAGTTTAGCAGTTCCTAAGGGTCGTTTCAGTTCGTACCTTAAGAAGAGAAAGTTAGTTTCAAAGGGCTGTATCTATCACTTACTACAAGTTAATGACTCTAGTGTTGAGATATCTCCCATTCAGTCAGTTCCTATAGTAAGAGAGTTTCTAGAAGTCTTTCCTGATGATCTACCCGAAGTCCCTCCTGAGAGAAAAATAAACTTCGGCATAGACACCATTCCAGATACTCGTCCTATTTCTATTCCGCCATATAGAATGGCACCAACAGAGTTGAAAGAGCAGTTGAAAGATCTCCTAGATAAGGGTTTCATTCGACCAAGTGTCTCACCTTGGGGCGCTCCGGTCTTATTTGTGAGAAAGAAAGACGGTTCCCTTTGGATGTGTATAGACTACCGCCAATTGAACAAGGTTACCATTAAGAACAAGTATTCTCTTCCAAGGATTGATGATCTTTTCGATCAACTTCAGGGTGCCTCTTGTTTTTTGAAATTAGACCTCAGATTTGGCTACCATTAGTTGAAAGTAAGGGAATGTAATATTCCCAAGACAGCATTCAGGACCCGTTATGGTCATTATGAGTTTTTGGTCATGTCGTTCAGTTTGACTAATGCGCCTGTAGCATTCATGGACCTTATGAATAGAGTGTTCTAACCTTATTTAGATATGTTTGTTACCATCTTCATTGATGGCATACTAATCTATTCAAGGAATAAAGAAGATCATGCTAGTCACCTCAGAATAGTTCTTCAGACATTGAAAGATAGAGAGTTGTATGCCAAGTTCTCTAAGTGTGAGTTTTGGCTTGAATATGTGGCATTCTTAGGCCACATTGTGTCTGGAGAGGGAATTAAAGTTGATACAGGTAGTGCAGAATTGGCCTAGACCCACATCTCCAACTGATAATAGGAGTTTCTTGGGTTTGGCTGGCTATTATAGAAGGTTTGTAGAAGGGTTATCATCCATTTCGTCTCCTTTAACCAAGTTGACTCAGAAGACAGTTAAGTTTCAATGGTCTGAAGCTTGTGAGAAAAGCTTTCAAGAATTGAAAAAGAGGTTAACTACTGCCCCAGTATTAACCTTACCAGAAGGTACTCAAGGTTTTGTGGTGTATTGTGATGCATCTAGAGTTTGTTTGGGTTGAATATTAATGCAGAATGGAAAGGTTATAGCTTATGCCTACAGACAATTGAAAGTTTATGAGAAGAATTACCCAACCCATGACTTAAAGTTGACTGCTGTAGTATTTGCTTTGAAGATATGACATCATTATTTGTATGGTGTTCATGCTGATGTATTCACTGATCACAAGAGCCTTTAATATGTGTTCACTCAGAAAGAGCTTTATCTCAGACAAAGGAGGTGGTTAGAAATACTCAAGGATTATGACATGAGTATTCTTTATCACCCAGGTAAGGCTAATGTTGTTGTTGATGCCTTGTTGATGAGTCCATAAATTGGACTCATTTAGGGCTTTGTTTTAATGGAAATAGTGTCCTTGAATGCTTGTTTTACCACAATACCTGATTAAAATGCTGAAGTTTCAGGTATTTAAAGTTTAGTGGAAGCATGGACAGTTAGGCGCAAAACGGAGCAAATAGGGCTGAAAATAATAAGAAATGGAATCCTGCGGATCGCTGAGTTTAACTTGGTGAATCGCCGAAACGACATAATCCAACCTTCGTTCCAGTACGCGAAGCCTTGAAGGAAGTGGATCAAAAGGTGAGGAAAGGAGCAGTCGGCGAGTCGCCGATAAATTCTGAGAAGCAGTACTATACCGCTCAATGATCCAGAATGCAAGGATGCTAAAGGCAATACACTGAAGGCGAGGAGCTGACCAAAGGGTGGAACACCGAGTTCATCGGCGATCTCGAATAATGTCGCCGAACAATCTTCCGCAACACAATCTGTGAAAACTATAAATACTACTCAGCGAGGTAAGTAGTCTTTCGGCGCATCGCCGATGCTATCAGCAACATGACTAACGTCATCGAAAGACTTGGAACTGGACGGTTAATATATTGCCAAAGACTTCAAATATTCAAACCATTCACTTTCCCTCGCTTTTATGCTTCACAAATTCACCCTATATTAGTATTTTCAAAATTAGTGTCTTCAATTAGTATTATAGTTGTCAATTGGTGGTCGGAACTATGATTTCTTTGTTGCCTAGCATTACAAAAAGCTATTTGGTCGGCATACAAGGTTAGTCTCTAAAACCCCAATTTTATTTTTGAAACTTTTGCACTCATTTGTAGTTATAGTATTAGTATGACGTGTGCTGGGCCTCTCTGATAGAAATAAGTTGCTATGATGTTGTTTTCAATTCGTAAACTTTGCCTAAAATGCTTAAATGATTGAATGCCTTAGTGTTTGCACTTTGAATTAATTGATATCGATAAGGGTGTTGCATGTTAGTTCTTAGGCTGATTGGGGGAAGTCTGAGTATCTCGAGAGTGATGGGTAGTGCGGGTCTTGTTTGAATTCCATGAGTGCAAGCTTTGATTTGATTTTCTAGGATTGGGGGATTGAATTAGAGAAAGTGGGTTGAAAATAGGCACGTTGGGTCGAATGGCGAGTTAAGTTGAGCTCGTTAAACAACTCGGCAGTTCGCCTAATGTCCCCACCCCGCCGATGATTTGGCACCGCGATTGGAGTTTGGTTCTTTAAATTTTGGCGAGAAGTCTGAGGAAGCCGAAAATGCTCGGCGACTCGCTGAAGATATTATAATCCCCCTTTATCTGCATTCCTGGAACACTGTTGCAATTTCACTTTTGGCGGACATATCCTGCTCGCCGAAAGTAGTCGGCGATTCACAATGATCCTACCTATCGCTGTTTTCTCCTCATTGTTAAGCCAATTCCATCGACAAGCTCGTTTTGGCTCGCCAAAGAGATTCGGTGACTCACCGATCAGATCAACAAGTTTATCTTCAATAACTTTTTTGTACTTGCATTTGAGTTTCTTCTTGATCTTTTGCAAAAATGGTACGCACAAACCTAAATGAGCCCCCTTAGAAAACAACAAAGGGCATTACAATAAATGAAGGAGGATCACATCCTTCATAGAAAAAAAGCAAGATTTCTCACCGGGGGATAAAGGAAAAAGGAAAAAGCATATAGCAAAGAAAGGAGTAGCTGTGGATCAAATTTTGTTGAACCAGAGGATAAACTGCCTCTGATTGACCGAAGGAGAGCGCTCCGTGCCAGGTCTCAGTCCATAGCCACCAGCACCCCATCAGCTACCACTTTGTCTACTACTGCACCAGTGCCAACCCCAACACCACCTCCACTGGCTCCTGCACTTCCCATAGTTCCACTTCCACCGAGATTGCTGAACAAATTGAAAGGAGATGGTTTACACACCATTCTAAAAAAATATTGCTATCCGTGGAAGGCTTGGAAGGTAAGCATGTTGAGGTGCTTGACACACTCAGGTATCACGAGTTTGAGCAATTCACGAGGCCACAGGGTACTTACATACCTTCATGGGTCCGGGAATTCTACTTAGCCTATGGGGAGTTGGTCCCAAAAAGCTGAAAGAAGGCCACTGATTTCCGACCAGTGAAATCGGTTATGGTTAGAGGCAAGGAAGTAGAGTGTTACAGCGAACACATAAATGTTGTATTGGGACGATCGCTGCACTCGGTACTTCCCTACCATAGTTTGCCTATTGCTCCATCACTCGATGATTTGAAGGATTGGTTAGTTCTGATGATCTCTGACACCACCCCAAGGTTGATGGACGCGGGAGTCCCCATTGAGAAGAGGGATATGAACACTGCCTCTCGGTATTGGTTTGGTTCATTAACAACAATATCATGTCGTCTTAGAACGAGTCCATTATGGGTCATCCGAAGGCAGCTTGCCTTGGTTCTATCATGTCCAGGAGGCAGATCGCCCTGGGATTGCTGGTTTCACAGGAGATGGCTATGAGAGCCAAACAAATACATACGTCTTTGCTATTTCATGTACTGATCACTGATTTATGTCGGCGAGCTGGAGTACCACGTAATATTACAAGGAATATTGAGGTTACCCCATCCTCCTCCACCGACATCTGGCGTACAGAAGCCGAGTTCCCACAATAGGATATTGACAGGAGAAGGGTACCCCCAACATATACATCTCCAGAGGTCGATCTTGATGCATTACCAGCAGACACACCTTCCCGATCCTCCCTTCTCTTCCTCACAGGCCCCAGGTGTTTCAGCATTAGCCCAGCCTTCCAGGATCATGCAGGCCATGATCCTGAAAATGGAACGGTAAGCCTACTCAGAGGATGTTAGGGCAACTCGATTAGAGAGATCCGTCCTAGAGATGATTGACAGTGCCATCTTGACTGCACTAACCCCTGTTAGAAACACTGTTGATGAACTGACTGCTATAGTCACTAGTTGTGAGAGCTGATAGGGGGAGACACCCGAGGTTTCAGCCCTAAAAGTTGAAATAGCCGAGCTGAAGAAGGATGTAGCCTATCTGAAGGCCACCAACTTCACAACACTGATGCGGGGAGCAGACGACACAAATATCCCTGAAACCTATGGGATTCCCCCGACCACTACTAAAGACGTGCAGAATGATGATGCAGGGCACACAGAGTCGAAGACAGAGACCGACGAAGAGCAGGTAGCAGTGCACGATAAGGTGCTGAGCGAGAGACAAGAGGACATCATATTCAGACACTTGACGAATCTCGTAGAGATGGTTGTGCAGTCGGCAACTCAAATAGTGCCAGCTGAGACGCCCACAGCAGCTCCCAGTGGATCTGGCATTGCTAGTATTTTTGAGGCTACTGCTGAGACTGAGCAACGCAACCAGATAGATATATCAGGCACCGATGCCCATGTTCAGGCCCAGACAGATGGAGCGACTGCTTAAACAGGATCCCCTATTTACCTCTCTCTCTGTTTTTCTTCATCTTCCCTTTTGGATACTTATTTCTTGCATTTGAGGACAAACACTTTTTATTTGTGGTGGGGTGAGGCCCACACCTTCTGTGTTGACAGTCATGTTTTGTTTTGTATATATTTGGGTTGTCTATTTTTAATTATTATTTTAAATTACTGCTTTTCTGTGGATGTTTGAGATCAAGGCTCCTGTTGTTTCACTTGCAAAATAATTTTGATCCGTTTCAAAAGAAATTCACCACCGCTTTTGTCGAAAGTGGCTGTTCTTTTGCAAAAACAATTTGAGACTCGGTTTTGATCAATACTGAGGACTTGAATAGTTCTCCCAATTGAATAAACATAAATGTACGGCTACGATGAGGCCAAATGAAGTTGCATAGACAATATGTGAACTCTTTGCATCTCGTTGTGATTAGCTATTTATCAAATTGATTCTCTTGTGATGATCGTTGCACACTAGCAAGCGTGTCTAGTTTTGTTTGATTGAAGTATCGATGCCTTGTGTGATTAGCTTACTTTGAACCATGCATGAATAAACCTAGAATTTGCCCCGTTAGTCTGATTGATTTAGAAAAGTGTACTCTTGAGATGATCTTACACAATTTTAAAGAGTGTGAGCCAATTTGACATATACCTATTTTTGTGACCTACCTGTGAGCGTGTGAAACTCTTTTGAACACCTTTGAGCCTTACCTTTCTTTGGAAGAACCTTGATAAACCCTAGATTTTTTCATCCACTACCTATAATCCTCTTGAGATGTGTTTTGTGAATAGCCAACTTAAGCCAAAAGTCTAAGTTGGGGGTGTGGTGAAAAGGAAAAGGAAAAGTCAAGAAGTGCAAAAAAAAAAAGAGAAAAGAAAATAAAGAATAAGAAAGTTGTAGAATAAAAGTGCAAAAGAAACTGAGTTTCCAAGCAATACATGGAGAACGAATAATAGGATGAGTTATGAGCACTAGAACAAGAATTGAGGAAAGAAGGGAAGAGGATGTCTTAAGAACATTACATCTCACGAGGAAACAGTCACTAAGCCTAAACGATCATACCATTGCACTCAGCCCTATTACAAGCCTTAGTAAGACCTTTTTGATCTTGAGTAAGCTGGATCAAAATTTAATTGGAAAATAAGGGCAAACCTATGAGTGAAAACATACATTGTGTTCCTCTTTTTGAGTGTGAGCATCGTATCTGATTCCTGATTTTAAATTGACTCATGTATATGTGTGAATATGGAATCATTCTTTGTGCGAGGGCATTTAGATACTTTTGTTGAGCTTGAACTTGCACAAGTAGCAAGTATTGCGAGCATGAGAATCTTCGGTGATGGTGTTTCACAATTTAAATCTTTGAGTACACAATTGATCCTTGCACAAGTAAATTGAGTCTTGCTGTGTGCATTTATTATTTAGTCTTGTGTAGCACTGTTTGAGGCACCCTTTTTGAACGGTTGAACTTGAGTTTTCTCGAGGACAAGCAAACGCTTAAGTTGGGGGTGTTGATAAGTCCACAAATTGGACTCATTTAGGGCTTTGTTTTAATGGAAACAGTGTCCTTGATTGCTTGTTTTACCTCAATACCTGATTAAAGTATTGAAGTTTCAGGTATTTCAAATTTTAGTAGAAGCATGGACACTTAGGTGCAAAACGGAGCAAATAGGGCAGAAAATAACAAGAAATGGAATCCTGTGGATCGCCGAGTTTAACTTGGCGAGTCGCCGAAATGACATAAGCCGCCTTCGTTCCAGTACATGAAGCCTTGAAGGAAGTAGATCAAAAGGCGAGGAAAGGAGCAGTCGGCAGATCGCCGTTTAGTTTCGCGAAGCAGTACTGAACCACCCAATGATCCAGAATGCAAGGATGCTAAAGGCAAGACACTGAAAGCGATGATCTGACCAAAGGGCGGATCACCAAGTTCATAGGCTATCTCGACTAATGTCACCGAACAATCTTCCGCAGCACAATCTGTGAAAACTATAAATACTATTTAGAGTTGTAGTCTTAGTGAATTTTGGAGTGTGGAACAATTATTATTATTATTTTCACTTTAGAACATACTTTAGCTAATATTATTTTCACTCAAGTTTGGAGAGGGTTTTGTGGAGACTTGAAGAAATGAGTTCTTGTTTCCCAAGTTGGAAGTCGGTCTTCTCTATTCACTTCCCTTTGCTTAATTCAAAGTTTAATTTCTTATACCTAGTTGATTTCTTTATCATGTTAGGTATAATTTCTTATTTCTTGATGTGTGGCTAAAACTCCCCCATTCTTGGGGTGTGATTTAGCAAATATGGGTTAATATTTTTGTTAGGTCTTGCTTGCTGAAAGGTTATATTTATGTTAATGGTGATTTCACCTAGTGGTTGTGGTTTAATCTAGAGGATTAGTTGTTATGTTTTCGGCTTGCTCAAGAGGGAGGTCGCGAAACCAAAACCACTAGACTGATGGCCTAAAGAGTGGGTCGACATAAGGTTCAGCCCGAGAGGGTGAGCCCTAGTCCCATATCCTAAAACTTAGCTCGAGAGAGTGAGTGGGCAAGGCATAGGATGGTCTTCGTGCGGCAAATGGGTGTCCGAGAGGAATGCATTTGAAACGGGGTAAATTTCCCGAGTGGGAACTTATTTCCATTTAAAGCTTAGCCTAGTCACTATTATCTTGCAAATTTCCTATTGAAAGCATGTGCCCAACGATTTATCTCAACTTGTATTGCGGTCACATCCCAAGAACCTTTCCCCATACTTGATATTCTTGTTTATTTTGCCATTTTAGAACTTGTTACAAAAACCTCATTTGATATTTGATACTTTCGTGTCACCCCCTTTAATTTACTATGTCTTTCATCGCAAATGTATTTAGCTACGACTAATTCGAATGAAATTCTAATTGGCTATTAATTCTCAAAACCGCTCTCTTGGGACACGACCCCAACCCTCGGTTGGGTTACTATATTATCGACGATCGTAGACACTCATAACGTAGGTTAGTGTCATTGGTCATGATAAGCATCAAAATGGCGCCGCTGCCGAGGAGTGGTGTTATTTGAGAATTCTTAGTTTAATAGGACTTTTGTTCTTACTAGTGGTAGTTTACTAACTTTACTCTTAGTTTTGTTTTTCTTTGAGTTTTTGATTTTATACAGGCACCTTGAGAATGGCCGAAAGAAGTGGTACCAAGTTAGTTGAGGCTAATAAAGAAGTCGAGGGTGACTTCATGTTAACTGCACTGGTAACTCAGCTCAACAACTTGGCCACCAAGATCTCAGAGGTGGAAAACCAGTGCACAAGTCTTAGCAGGTACATGCCCCTTAATGAGCGGAGGGAGTCTATAAACAATGAACACAGCTGTGTTGAGGATACACTGCAAATCATTCTCCTAAAGGTCACTGAACAGGACCGAGTGATAAATGAGCTAAAGGAGAATGTTGAAGTGTTGAACCAAATGGTTGGTTCTCACTGTAGATCAATCCAACTGATCAGGTCGCTCTTGAGTTACGCAGTGCCTCCCCTCCACTCAAATGAACTATTGGGGTTGCCTGGTAACGCTGGGGTCGACCCCAATAAGGGAGATTGAATAAGGAGTTGCGTCGTGCCACGACGTAAAATAAGATGTTTCTTGGGAGGCAACCCAAAGTTTTACTACTTTAATTAATTATTCTGTTCGAATAAGGGTGTGCTGATTTTGTAGGATAAAATGTGAAAGGTGTTGAGTAGTACAGGATGGCGAGCCAAGGACCCAGTGGGTGAGTCATCAAATCTATCCGCGATTCTGACTTAATCCGCCGTTGGGACCCCAAAATAAGGGATGTCCTGTAAAACTTGGCGAGGTAAGTAGTCTTTCGACGCATCACCGATGCAATCGGCGACATGACTAACGTCACCGAAAGACTTGGAACTGGACGGTTAATATATTGCCAAAGACTTCAAAACCTTCAAACCATTCACTTTCCCTCACTTTTATGCTTCACAAATTGACCCTATATTAGTATTTTCAAAATTAGTGTCTTCAATTAGTATTATAGTTGTCAATTGGTGGTCGGAACTATGATTTCTTTGTTGCCTAGCATTACAAAAAGCTATTTGGTCGGCATACAAGGTTAGTCTCTAAAACCCCAATTTTATTTTTGAAACTTTTGCACTCATTTGTAGTTATAGTATTAGTATGACGTGTGTTGGGCCTCTCTGATATAAATAAGTTGCTATGATGTTGTTTTCAATTCATATACTTTGCCTATAATGTTTAAATGATTGAATGCCTTGGTGTTTGCACTTTGAATTAATTGATATCGATAAGGGTGTTGCAAGTTAGTTGTAAGGCTGATTGGGGGAAGTCGGAGTATCTCGAGAGTGATGGGTAGTGCGGGTCTTGTTTAAATTCCATGAGTGCATGCTTTGATTTGATTTTTTGGGATTAGGGGATTGAATTCGAGAAAGTGGGTTGAAAATAGGCACGTTGGGTCAATTGGCGAGTTAAGTTGAGCTCGTTGAACGACTCGGCAGTTCGCCTAATGTCCCTACCCCGCCGATGATTTGGCGCCTCGATTGGTGTTTGATTCTTTAACTTTTGGTGAGAAGTCTGAGGGCGCCGAAAATGCTTGGCGACTCGCCGAAGATATTATAAACACCCTTTATCTGCATCCCTGGAACCCTGTTGCACTTTCACTTTTGGCGGACATATCTTGTTCGCCAAAAGTAGTTGGCGATTCACCGAATGATCCTACCTATCGCTGTTTTCTCCTTATTGTTAAGCCAATTCCTTCGGCGAGCTCGTTTTGGCTCGCCAAACAGATTTGGTGACTCGCCGATCAGATCAACGAGTTTATCTGCAATAACTTTTTTGTAAATGCATTTGAGTTTCTTCTTGATCTTTTGCTAAAATGGTACGCACAAACCTAAATGAGCCCCCTCAGAAAACAACAAAGGGCATTAAAATAAATGAAGGAGGATCACATCCTTCACAGAAAGAAAGCAAGATCTCCCATCGGGAGATAAAGTAAAAAGAAAAAAGCATATAGCAAAGAAATGAGTAGTTATGTAACCAGATTTTGTTGAACCAGAGGATGAACTACCTCTTATTGACCGAAGGAGAGCGCTCTGTGCCAGGTCTCAGTCCATTGTCACCAGCACCCCCTCAGCTACCACTTTGCCTAATACTACACCAGTGCCAACCCCAACACCACCTCCAGTGGCTCCTCCACTTCCCGTAGTTCCACTTCCACCGAGATTGCTGAACAAATTGAAAGGAGATGGTTTACACAACATTCTCAAAAAAAATTGCTATCCGTGGAAGGCCTGGAAGGTAAGCATGTTGAGGTGCTTGACACGCTCAGGTATCACGAGTTTGAGCAATTCACGAGGCCACGGGGTACTTACATACCTTATTGGGTCCAGGAATTTTACTTAGCCCATGGGGAGTTGGTCCCAAAAAGCTGAAAGAAGGCCAGTAATTTTCGACCAATGAAATCGAGTATGGTTAGAGGCAAGGAAGTAGAGTGTCACAGCGAACACATAAATGGTGTACTAGGACGACCGCTGCACTCGGTACTTCCCTACCATAGTTTGCCTATTGCCCCATCGCTCGATGATTTGAAGGATTGGTAAGCTCCGATGATCTCTAACACCACCCCGAGGTGGATGGACGCAAGAGTCCCCATTGAGAAGAGGGATATGAACACCGCCTCTCGGTATTAGTTTGGTTCATCAGCAGCACTATCATGCCGTCCTAGAATAAGTCCATTATGCGTCTTCCGAAGGCGGCTTTCCTTGGTTTTGTCATATCCAGGAGGCGGATCGACCTGGGATTGCTGTTTTCACAGGAGAAGGCTATGATAGCCAAACAGACATAGACGTCTTTGCCATTTCCTGTACTGATCACTGACTTATGTCGGCGAGCTAGTGTACCACGTGACATTACGAGGGATGTTGAGGTTACCCCATCTTCCTCCACCGACATCTGGCGTGTAGAAGCCGAGTTCGCACAATGGGAGATTGACAAGAAGAGGGTACCCCTAACATATACATCTCCAGAGGTCGATGTTGATGCATTACCAGAAGACACACCTTCACATACTCCGGCCTCTGAGCCATCAGGTATACCCGATCCTCCCTCCTCTTCCTCACAGGCCCCAGGTGTTTCATCATTAGCCCAGCCTTCCAGGATCACTCAGGCCATGATCCTGAAAATGGGACAGTTAGCCTACTCAGAGGATGTTAGGGCGACACGATTAGAGATATCCGTCCTAGAGATGATTGACAGTGCCATCTTGACCGCACTAACCCCTTTTAGAAACACTATTGATGAACTGACTGCTAGAGTCACTACTTGTGAGAGTAGACAAGGGGAGACACCCGAGGTTTCAGCCCTAAAAGTTGAAATAGCCGAGCTGAAGAAGGATGTAGCCTATCTGAAGGCCACCGACTTCACAATACTGATCCAGGGAGCAGACGACACAGATATCCCTGAAATCTATGGGATTTCCCCGACCACTACTGGAGACGTATAGAAGGATGATGCAGGGCACGCAGAGTCAGAGACAAAGACCGATGAAGAACAGGTAGCACTGCACGATAAGGTGCTGAGCGAGAGCCAAGTGGACATCATATTCAGAGACTTGACGAATCTCGTTGAGATGGTTGTGCAGTCGGCAACTCAAACAGTGCCAATTGAGCAGCTCACAGCAGTTCCCAGTGGATCTGGCATTGCTAATATGTTTGAGGCTACTCCTGAGACTGAGCCACGCGACCAGATAGATATATCGAGCACCGATGCCCATATTCAAGCCCAGACAAATGGAGCGACTGCTTAACCAGGATCCCCTCTTTACCTCTCTCTCTGTTTTTCTTCATCTTCCCTTTTGGATACATATTTCTTGCTTTTGAGAACAAACGTTTTTTATTTGTGGTGGGGTGAGGCCCACACCTTTTATGTTGGCAGTAATGTTTTGTTCTGTATATATTTGGGTTGTCTGTTTTTTATTATTATTTTAAATTACTGCTTTTCTGTGGATGTTTGAGATCAAGGCTCCTGTTGTTTCATTTGCAAAATAATTTTGATCCCTTTCGAAAAAATTTCGCCACCTCTTGTGTCGAAAGTGGATGTTCTTTGGCAAAAACAATTTGAGTCTCAGTTTCGGTCAATACTAAGGACTTGAATAGTGCTCCCAATTGAATAAACATGAATGTACGGCTACGATGAGGCCAAATGAAGTTGCATAGACAATATGTGAACTCTTTGCATCTCGTTGTGATTATCCATTTATCTAATTAATTCTCTTGTGATGACCGTTGCACACTAGCGAGCGTGTCTAGTCTTGTTTGATTGAAGTATTGATGCCTTGTGTGATTAGCTTACTTTGCACCATACATGAATAAACCTAAAATTTGCCCCATTAGTCTGATTGATTTTGAAAGGTGTACTCTTGTGATGATCTTAGGCAATTATAAAGAAAGTGAGCCAATTTGACATATACCTATTTTTGTGACCTACCTGTGAGCGTGTGAAACTCTTTTGAACACCTTTGAGCCTTACCTTTCTTTGGAAGAACCTTGATAAACCCTAGATTTTTTCATCCACTACCTATAATCCTCTTGAGATGTGTTTTGTGAATAGCCAACTTAAGCCAAAAGTCTAAGTTGGGGGTGTGGTGAAAAGGAAAAGGAAAAGTCAAGAAGTGCAAAAAAAAAAAATGAGAAAAGAAAAGAAAGAAAAAGAAGGTTGTAGAATAAAAGTGCAAAAGAAACTGGATTTCCAAGCAATACATGTAGAACGAATAATAGGATGACTTATGAGCACTAGAAGAAGAATTGAGGAAGGAAGGGAAGAGGATGTCTTGAGAATATCACATCTCACGAGGAAACAGTCACTAAGCCTAAATGATCATAACTTTGCACTCATCCCTATTACAAGCCTTAGAAAGACCTTTTTGATCCTGAGTAAGCTGGATCGAAAGTCAATTGGAAAATAAGGGCAAACCTATGGGTGAAAACATGCATTGTGTTCCTCTTTTTGAGTGTGAGCGTTGTATCTGATTCCTAATTTTAAATTGACTCATGTATGTGTGTGAATATGGAATCATTCTTTGTACGAGGGCATTTAGATACTTTTGTTGAGCTTGAACTTGCACAAGTAGCAAGTATTGCGAGCATGAGAATCTGTGGTGATGGTGTTTCACAATTTGAATCTTTGAGTATACAATTGATCCTTACATAAGTAAATTGATTCTTGTTATGTGCATTCATGATTTAGTCTTGTGTAGCACTATTTGAGGCACCCTTTTTGAACGGCTGAACTTGAGTTTTCTTGAGAACAAGCAAAAGTTTAAGTTAGGGGACTCATTTAGGGGTTTGCTTTAATGGAAATAGTGTCCTTGAATGCTTGTTTTACCTAATACCTCATTAAAATGCTGAAGTTTCAGGTATTTGAAGTTTTAGTGGAAGCATGGACACTTAGGCACAAAATGGAGCAAATAGGGAAGAAAATAACAAGAAATGGAATCCTGTGGATCACTGAGTTTAACTTGGGGAGTCGCCGAAACGACATAAGCCGCCTTCATTCCAGTACGCGAAGCCTTGAAGGAAATGGATCAAAAAGGCGAGGAAAAAAGCAGTCGGCGGGTCGCCGATCAGTTCCGCAAAGCAATATTGTACCGCCCAATGATCCAGAATGCAAGGATGTTAAAGGCAAGACACTGAAAGCGATGATCTGACCAAAGGGCGGATCACCGAGTTCATAGGCTATCTCGACTAATGTCACCGAACAATCTTCCGCAGCACAATCTGTGAAAACTATAAATACTATTTAGAGTTGTAGTCTTAGTGAATTTTGGAGTGTGGAACAATTATTATTATTATTTTCACTTTAGAACATACTTTAGCTAATATTATTTTCACTCAAGTTTGGAGAGGGTTTTGTGGAGACTTGAAGAAAGGAGTTCTTCTTTCCCAAGTTGGAAGTGGGTCTTCTCTATTCACTTCCCTTTGCTTAATTCAAAGTTTAATTTCTTATACCTAGTTGATTTCTTTATCATGTTAGGTATAATTTCTTATTTCTTGATGTGTGGCTAAAAACCCCCATTCTTGGGGTGTGATTTAGCAAATATGGGTTGATATTCTTGTTGGGTCTTGCTTGCTGATAGGTTAGATGTATGTTAATGGTGATTTCACCTAGTCATTGTGGTTTAATTTAAAGGGTTTGTATTTGCAAATACAAAGCCACCCATGTGTTTTCAGCTTGCCCGAGAGGGAAGTCGCGAAACCAAAACCACTAGAATGATGGCCTAAGGAGTGGGTCGACATGAGGTTCAGCCTGAAAGGGTGAGCCCTAGTCCCATATCCGAACACTCGGCTTGAGAGAGTGTGGGGTAAGGCGTAGGCTGGTCTTCATGCGGTAAATAGGTGTCCGAGAAGAACGCATTTGAAACGGGGTGGTTGCCCGAGAGGGAACTTATTTCCATTTAAAGCTTAGCCTAGTCACTATTATCTTGATATTTCCTACTGAAAGCATGTACCCAGCGATTTATCTCAATTTGTATTGTGGTCACATCCCAAGAACCTTTCCCCATACTTGATTTTCTTGTTTATTTTGCCGTTTTAGCACTTGTTACAAAACCCCTATTTGATATTTGACACTTTTGTGTCACCCTCTTTAATTTACTGTCTTTCATCGCAAATGTTTTAGCTATGACTAATTCGAATGAAATTCTAATTGGCTATTAATTCTCAAAACCGCTCCGTTGGGACACGACCCAAACCCTCAGTTGGGTTACTATATTATCGACGATCGTAGACACTCATACCGTAGGTTAGTGTCGTTGGTCACGATATGCATCACTTGAGCACGTTGTCTATGGGTAGTACTGTCCATGTTGAGGAAGAAAAGAGAGAGTTAGCGAAAGATGTGCATAGACTTGCACGCTTAGGGGTCCGACTAATGGATTCCACAAAACGAGGAATAATGGTGATGAATGGGATTGAATCTTCATTAGTGTCAGAAGTGAAAGAAAAGCAAGACCAAAATCCCATTGTGCTTGAGTTGAAGGCAAATGTTCATAAGAAAAGATTATTAGCTTTTGAACAAGGCGGAGATGGTGTATTGAGATAACAAGGTATATTGTGTGTACCTATGGTGGATGGACTCCAAGAGAGAATTATGGCGGAAGCTCATAGCTCTAGATATTCCATTCATCCGGGTTCCACAAAGATCTATCGTGATTTGAGAGAGGTGTATTGGTGGAATAGCATGAAAAAGGGCATTGCTGAATTTGTCGCTAAGTGTCGAAATTGCCAACAAGTGAAAGTTGAGCACCAAATGCCCGGTGGTTTGGCACAAAATATAGAACTTCCATAATGGAAGTGGGAGGTGATTAATATGGATTTCATCACAGGTTTACCAAGGTCTCGCAGGCAGCATGATTCTATTTGGGTGATTGTCGACAGAATGACAAAATCAGTCCATTTTTTGCCGGTAAAGACTACCCATGCAGCAGAAGATTATGCCAGTTTATATATTCAAGAAGTGGTAAGACTTCATGGAGTCCCAGTCTCCATTATTTCAGATAGAGGTGCACAATTTACTGCACAGTTCTAGAAATCTTTTCAGAAAGGTTTGGGTTCGAAAGTGAACTTAAGTACTGCCTTCTATCCTCAGACTGATGCGCAAGCAGAGCATACAATTCAGACTCTAGAAGATATGTTAAGGGCTTGTGTGATTGATTTCAAAGGGAATTGGGATGATTACCTACCTCTCATTGAGTTTGCTTACAACAACTGTTATCACTCTAGCATCCAAATGGCTCCTTATGAAGCTCTTTATGGGAGAAGATGCAGATCTACTATTGGATGGTTTGAAGTTGGTGAGGAAGGGTTAAAAGGACCAGATTTAGTTCACCAAGCTATGGAGAAGGTGAAAGTGATTCAAGAGAGATTGAAGACGGCACAGAGTCGTCAAAAATCCTACACTGATGTTAGGAGAAGAGAGTTGGAGTTTGAAGTCGATGATTGGGTGTATCTAAAAGTTTCACCCATGAAGGGTGTTATGAGTTTTGGTAAGAAGGGGAAGCTTAGTCCCTAGTATATTGGACCTTATCGCATAGCCAAGAGGATTGGCAATGTAGCTTATGAGTTGGAGCTACCACAGGAATTAGCAGCGGTTCATTCGGTATTTCACATCTCCATATTGAAGAAGTGCATGGGCGATCCTTCATTGATCATGACAACTGAAAATATTGGGATCAAGGATAGCTTATCTTATGAGGAGATTCCTGTTCAGATTCTAGATTGCCAAGTTCGCAAGTTGAGAACAAAAGAGGTAGCATCTGTCAAAGTCTTTTGGAGGAACCAATTTGTTGGGGAAGCTACTTGGGAAGCTGAGGAGGATACGAAGAAGAGATATCCACATCTCTTTGAATCCGAAGAAAGTGCAGATCAAGGTACTAATTTTCTTCTTAATGCTCTTTAAATTATGAATGAGCATGTTGTTTTGTTGCATTCTCTTGTTGGGTGTTTGAGTTGATGTAACACCCTAAGCTTAGTAAGAGTAATCTCATTCGAGGACGAAAGTTCCCAAGGGGGAGATTGGTAACATCTCGCAACTAGAAAGAACTAGAAGGAAGTTTAAAATCTGGAATTAGTTACTTTTGGAAAGAATGAGGAAATCTGGAAATTTAAGTAAGTTAAAGTGAATTTTTGGTAAACTTCAAACGGTAGTTAGGTGTGATTCTAGATATGGTTGGAAAGCCCTCGGAATTATCTTTCCAACGCCGCCAAGTTTGCGTGATTCGGAGTTTGTATGAGTGAGTTATGCCCGTTGGAAGTTGGATTGTTGGATTAAGGAAATGTCCAATCCGGATTTATGAAGGGTAATTTAGTATTTTCCTTACCTAATTATTCTAATTCGTTTTTAGGAGCTTAATTGGGGTAAATTCAGATTTTAGTCAGTTTTAGAAAAAGGAATTTCACACTAGGGCTTGGAGAAAGAAGAAAAGAGGAGAAAGGAGAAGAAGAAGCAAGATTCATCAAGATCCTCGAGTTTAGCTTGTGGAATTCGTCGGGGGTGATCCCTACAAGGTATGTGAGTCTCTCATAGCATTGGGTTCATTCACCCACGCGCCAAACATGTTTAGTTCAACGTAATTCGTCCTAAAAGAGTTTGAAAGTTGGTGTTCTTGACATGAATTCTGGAATTTGAATGTTGTTCTTGAATTGGGTTGAATTGTGGAGTTTCTGAGACCCTTATGTTGTGTTTTAGGGTTGTTTTGAGTTAGGTTCTTGAGTATATATGCTGGGCATCGGGATCTAAAATGAATTTGAGAAAGATAGTCGAGTTTAGGCGAATTGGGGCTGGAAAACGAAGAAGGAAAAAGTCGAGTAGGGTTCCCAAAATAAGTCCACATCGCGGACGTGTTCCCCCAGTGAGAAAATCTTTCCTCCGCGTCACGGATCGGACGCGGACTCCTCTGTCTCAAAATTTAATTTCTTGAGCATTTATTTAAGAGCATCTCCGCGTCGCGGACTTTTTCCAAGACGGTGATTTCGTAACTTTTCTCAAGTTTAGCTATTCGAAATCATTCCTAAACATCAAGAGACCTTTCCTATCACTAATCATAATCCTCGAATCCATAATTCGATTCAAGGAAAGTTAAGAGTCAATTCAAGTGAAGTTAAGAGTCAAGTCAAGTGAAGTCATCAAAGTTTTCAAGGGTCTTTTACAAATGTTTCAACTTTATTTTAAGACTAAATGTTTCAAGTTAAGCTAACACTAAAGAGTTGAGTTCATTTCTCAAAGAAGCTATAAGGGAACTAAGTATTCCCTAAGAGTTTATAAATGTTTTCACATTTGAGCAAGAAAAGGGAACATCGATTCCAAGAAGCTTTTAAGCTAAGTTTTGAGCAATTATCTCAGACCAAAGAAAGAAGTTGTTTTAAAAACATATGAGCTAAGTATATTTTGGGAGTAGTATTGAGCACCGATATGGGGATGCGAGTTTATATTAACTCAAGTCTCCATAAGCCATGTAGCCATCATGGGTATTAATGGGTCATACTTTTTAGATGATGACATAAGTTAAGCTAGTGAATGCACTAAGTTAAGCGTTCTATATGACGGCAAAGTATAGGACAGTTCTGGCAGCGTGGGCAAGACGTTGTATCACTACTTAGGCTCATAGTGGTGGTTGTCGGTTAGAGAATTTCCATAGAAACTATATTACTTTATTATATGAGTAAAGTTGAGTTTATTATTGCATTTCTTTAACGAACTAAGTTGTTTTTACTTGTTTTACAAAGCTTTTCATATATTGCATGTGTTTCATTGCTTTGTTTTGAGTTAAGTATTCATGAGTTGAGAAGAGCCAAGGTAAGTATTTCTTTCAGATTCCTTTCAAGCCTAAGTTGTGTTTAGCATTCCAACTCGTATACTCGTACATTCATTGTACTGAGTTGTATACGCTTAAGACTTGAGTTGCCATTTTTGGCTAAGTTATTATCTTTTAAGTTATTGTATGAGCTTTATCTCTTGTGTTTAAGTCTTCCGCTGAGTTAAGTAAGCCAGGCCAAGGGTTCGCTTGGGGCCAGCAATGGTCTTCGAGTGCCAGTCCCGCCCAGGGTGTAGGCTCGGGGAGTGACACTTTGGGGATAAAAACCCTACCTTTGATCTTACTAATGAAACTGTTGATTTAGGGCATGAGGAATAACTAAGTTTCACACTATGCTAGCCTTACATACCTTAAACTCTACAAGTGTCGATGGAGAACCCTGACTCAAAGAACAAGGTCTAAGAATTTAGTTCTTGAAATAATAATTGAGCTTTTCTTGAAAATCATAGAGTTATGATATAGGATTTCATTAATAATCCGAAGAAGAAGGATTGAAAAGCTTAAAATTTCATAGAATTTTATGGGAGAAACTTACCTTGAAGATAAAGGATGAGAAGAGGAGAGAATAAAAGCCCTATGCTTTAGAGGATATCAAAATAATGAAGTTTTCGGATGAAAATATACTTCAATAGAGATTTCCATTGATACCACATGTGGAATGAAGTGTGGTTCATACTTGGAGTTGGTCGATGATCCTATCAGTACCGTATGATTTTATGTACTGATAGTGCATTTGCTCTTTTATTTTTTGAATGCATGGCATATTCTAGAAATCAAGTTTCAAATACGTGTAGTGGGGTGAAATAATTATTTCAATTGTTTAACAATAAGATGAATAAATTACTTCTTGCAAATCAAAATTCTAACTTGAGTTCTTGTCGATGTTCTTGAAAAATCCTTGTAATTGTTGTCTATATCTATCTTGCAGGATCGTGTTTGAAATTTTGATTTAGAAATTCTCCTAAAGATATTTATGGCTACCAATGAAATTTTCATGCTCTATTGATCTTCATAGAAAGACCTAGAAGAAGCAATTGGTGTTGTGATTCTGAAATTTCTTAATTAAGAACCTAAATAGTGGCCCTTATACCTTATCACGACCCAAAAATGGGTGTGATGGTACTCGTTTTATCCTACCAAGACAAGTCATCCTAAAACCCAAATAACACGATAAATGCAAAAGTAAAATAAGAATAAAAGTCATCACTTTAAAGAAATGCAGAAATCATAATCAACTTAAGTAAACCTCCAAAATTTGATTGTCACATGTACAAGCCTCTAATGTATTACAATAGAAATGAAGGAAATACAAGTTTCAATGTCATTGTTTCTAGAATAGAACAAGTCCATATAAAGGAGTAAGAGGTTCCACCGAGAAACAAGCAACTACCTCTCTACTCTCCACAGTAAATCTCATACGAAGAAGGGAAGAATAATCATGAAGATCCAGGCTTGTAACCTACACAAGTGTAGAAGCAAGGAGTGAGTACCAAACAACACGGTAATCATCAAGCAAACCACTAAACATGAAATAAAGCAATATAGAATACGGATACTCCAAACACTCCAACTACAATCTGCACAAAATCAAGCCAACCTAGGCAGAGAGACGTTATTCCTATTGATGAAAGGAATTCAAGCCAAGGGGATGCTTTGTTAATTATGTTTTGAATCTCTCCCTGGTAAATTTTAAGAAATTCATAATACCTATTTGTTTAGTAGACCCTTTGTCCTAAAAGATTTAGGAAAGGAAAATATTGTCCTATAGGATTGGGAAACCTTTTTCCGTATAAGTTTGGAACTACTTGGGATTTATATATAGAGGATATAATTGGGGATTCTAAAGTACTGTACATGACACAATGTAGTCCTAAGGATCTGAAAGCATTGTAAACTTGTTCTTTTTCTTTCATAGTGGAAAACTCTCTCTGCTTTTGCTTTGAGGAGTAGACCTAGCCGAACCTCTTCAAATCCAAGTGTTATTTTTATTCTTTAATTTCTTCGATTGTGATTGTATGCTAGTTAATCCATGACATTTCCGCAACAATATATATGGCATGCTTCCTTTTTCCCTTCCATTGATTCCTTATTTGCATCTCAAGGGGTTGTAACTTTTTCGATGAGTTATGACATTTTTATAAAATTGTGATTTTTCTGAAGGGTTGTAACTTATCTGATAAGGCACGATAAACATCTTTTCATACTATGCTTTGTTGTCTATAAATAGAGAGGTTCTCATACTTTTAAACTATAAATTTTGTATGTTTTCTATTCTTCTCTTAAAACAAGGAAGATTGTGAGAGTTGTTCGATTATGCAATTATAATTTTTTGTGTGGGTAAACTAGATAGATCAACAAAATTTGATGCATAAGGAGAATATAAATACTCAACTTCAAATGAGAAGACTATGTAGATAATAAAATAAATATACTTTTGCAGCAACTTCTACTTGACAAGAAGTTCAATGATTTTCTGTTGCACAAACTACAACTTGGTGGTCAAGCTATGCAAAGTCTCAAACTGTTGAAGAAAAATGATTTGATCAAAAACTTGTTTGAAGAGTCCAAACTAGATTTAATAGATACTCCTCCATTTCCAAATTATTTGTTGTACTTTTATTTTTATTCAGTTTAATATAGAATGTTGTTTTTTCTTGGGGTGGGGGCACATCTTTAAAACCACAAAGTTAAAAGACATTTTTATATATTCTACATATCCTTAAATTAGAAGTCTTCTTTATTTTTTAAATTTCATATCAAATTAAAATTAGATAAATCTATATCTATCTTTTTTAATCTATATTACCTTAAAATAATGAACTACCTAGCTTAAATGTTAAATTATTATAAAACCCACAACTTAAAACACCAAATTTATATTATTTTATATTAAAAACAGACACCTTTTCACATTGAAGGGTTGTGACATTTCCAAAGACTTATAACTTTTTTGATGAGTTGTGACCTTTTTCGAAGGGTTGTGACTTTTCACAGGGCTGCGACTTTTCTAAAGACTTGTAACTTTTTCGAAGGGTTGTGACTTTTCCAAAGAGTTATGATTTTCTGATGAGTTTGTGACCTTTTTGAAGTGTTGTCACTTTTCTAAAGGGTTGTGACTTTTTTTTTATAAGGCACAATAAGTATTCTTTCATTCACTACCCTTTGTTGGCAATAAAAAGAGGGGTTTCCTCAAATTTTAAACTACAATTTTTAAAGTTTTTCATTGTTCTTCTTCTTCTTAAAACACCCAATTTAGTATATCTTCTATATTTTATATTATATTTATATATTTATATTTTAATATATTATATTAAAAAAAGACATCAATTCACATTGAATGGTTACGACTTTTCCAACTACTTTTTTGATGAGTTTTGACCTTTCCGAAGGGTTCTGACTTTTATGATAAGAAACAATATCCACATGCTCATACTACCATTTGTTCACTATAAATGGAGGGTTTTCCTCAAATTTTTAAACAACAATTTTTTATGCTTTCTATTCTTCTCTTATTAAAAACTCAAGTTTGATTTACAGACATTGACAATCTCAAAGTTCAATGAAATTTGAACACTCCCTAATATTAATGTTAAATTAATATATAAGTCCAACTAAAAACATCCAATTTAGTATATCTTCTATATTTTATATCAATATTTATTTATATTATATTATATTAAAAGTAAGAACTCCAACAATACAATAATAACTAAGTAATAGACTATGGGGAGGGAGGAGAAAGTATATTTAAGAGGTGTAACTAAGAGATTTTAAGAGTGACTAACATTCAATAGTAAACATAAGAAAGTTTACATCTACATTAAATTAAATATCTATTAATTAAATATTAAATAATAGTATATACATTATACTTATTATTAAAGTGGAAAGAATTTAAGTTAAAAGCTTAATCAACTTTAAAATAGAATTAAATTAGAAAGACATTAAAAAGATGAAAATGAAAAGATCATGGTTTCAAGAGCCTTCATTTCTACAAATTAAATTTTAAAACTCTTGTCTTTTCATTTTTTCATATTGAATGAAAAAAAAGTTGGTCTTGCAAACTATAAATTAAGACATTGAATAATATTAGATAAATCTTAAGAAACGGTAGTGTTCAATTGTTGATTTCAAAGTCTCTTCTTTTATTTGATTCCTTCTTCATCTATTATGTATTACCACATTTAATTGTATTTATGTTTATGTCATTTTCTTCCTCTCTCAATTTTGGTGGCATCATAATCGTAGGACAAAGATATAACTATAATTATTTCATAAGTTTGATGATTCATTATATTTATTACAACAACTTTTTTATGTTGCACATATCAACTTATGATATTTTAAAATTTATTAATTGTGTAGAAGATTAAATGAATACATTATCTTTCGAGTTAAACGTACCACACACGTTCTCAGAGACTAGTAAATATACATATACATGTTCGAGTGTATATTACCATTTTAAAATATTTCAAAAATTCTTTTTTTTTCTCTCCTTTTCTGGATACATTATTCATTGCCCTTCCAACCCAACGATTTTCTTCCTATTTTCACGCCGAAAATCACTCTCATATATTGGCAGTTACATCCACCACTCCATTTTTTAATTCTAGATCTATTCTCTCTCCAGATCATCGATTTCAAGTTCCTAAAGAGGTAGAACTATTTCTTTATTAATTGTTTTCTTTCCAATTCTTCAATTGAAGTTTTTTTTTTAAAAAAATTGTTTAGCTTTTTCATCTACAATTTTGACACCGTCGCTTGGGCTAATGTCATGACCCAGACCGTCGTGATTGGCACCACACAAACCCTCCGGTGGAAGAACCATTACTACAACCTAACTAAGCAACCTTAACCAAAATACAACACATTTAAAGATACGGAAGCAGGTTTAAATGTAGAAATTATACGGAGTTCCCATAAACTCCAAAAGTTCAACTAACATCTAACAACTAATGAGGAAATACCCCTAGAACCTGAAAGTCATTGTACCAAAACTCTACTAACGACAAGTCTAAGAACAAGGGGTACAACCTGAAACTAAACAAACACCATAAAACAAATAGTCTGAGTCCGAAAAAAATGGACTTCAACAAGAGAGATCTATGGCAGCCTGAAAGAACTGGCTCACGCTTGAATCCGGTCACGCTCAATAATCACCTAGCTGAGGTCTATCAATAGTCACCTGAAGATGCCCTATACTCAACAAAGAACAAGAAAGTGCAGTATCAGTACACAACCACATGTACTAGTAGGATCACACGGCTATCCTAATAAGTGAAACACATGCAAGTAACCACAACATTATAAACATACATATACCGAACATATACAATATTAGTCATCTTTTCAGGATCAATGTAGCATCCCACATTCTCAATAATACACATTGGTTATCAATTTAGAGCAACATACAATCTTCCAATAGCAATCATCATTAGATATGAACAATACAATCTTCCAATTAAATGGTCCTCTCATGGAACCCAATTCAATGGTCCTCTCATAGAACCCACACCCAAACTATTAGTGTACCAGTACGTGGTATCCGATCCAATGTTTATGCCGGAACAGTTACTGTGTCGGAACGTAACACCCGATTTATTTAACAAACCACAATCACAATGTATATTCTCACAATCATACAACAAGAGGTGATTCATGGCATACAATTATTCAATTATCCTCATTTACGATTAGGGTGATCAATAATGCAACATTCGCATACATACATACATGCATTATAATGAGCAATTACAAACATATATCACACCAACATGAAATCACAACCATCACCTACCTCAAACAAAGCTTGAATCCCCTAAGAAACTTGATTCTTCCCTTTCTAAATTTGTTCCGCTTGTTCTTGGTCTACAAACGATAATTATAACACGGGAATCAATAAAGAATACCTAATTACCCGAATTACTAACAATCCGATCAACCCTAGATCAAACCCTTGATCGCAATATGCCAATTAGGGATGTTCCCACCATAAATTCCAAATCAAAACCCTTCCCTATCGATAATTACCCATTAGATTACGTTTGACGGATCGAAAAATGGATTCGGGGAGTGAAAATCTTACCTTTAGCCTCAAGAATGGTGGAAAACTATCAAGAAAAAACCTGAGTTCGTTCCTTAGTAGCCTCAAGAATGGTGGGAAACTATCAAGAAAAGACCTGAGTTCATTCCTTAGCTCTTAAGTTCAAAAATTACAGAATAAAACATTTTTGGGGTTTATTTTCGACTTTAAGTTGGATCTGCCCCGCAATGGCGGCACTCGCCTGCTACAACGGCCCTGCCCTGACGGCAGCAATCACCGCCAAAGTGGCTTGCACGAATAAGCTATTTTAATAATTCCAAGACTCCATTTCACAACACACCTTCAACCCTTGACATTCAAAAATCACATGTTTACGCTAAGATCATTTTTGGAAGTTCTACTCACTCGAATTCAATTTCGTAAAGTCGTACGGGTTCCTTAACGTCTTAGCTATCTATTCATCTAATCAAAATCATAATTAAATCACCCAGTTGTTACCAGATTTACCTAGACTTTTCTGACTCCAACTTCGTCCAAATTTGGACTAGGTTAGGAAATTCCAAGTTACTACCAAAAGTTTTCTGACCCCAATTCTTTCTCCATTGACATTTCCCTAACGACGGAAATCAGGTCGTTACAATAGATACAAATTTACTCATCACTCGTCTCCGAGTGATCAACTAGGAAAGACTGGCTAAAGTAAGGGTAGAGTAGTATTTGAATCGCTAAACAACAGGGGATACTTGTCTCGCATGTCCTTAGCTTCCGAACATCGCGATCAAGAATTTCAATTGGTTCTTCTTTATACAGAAGGTCTTTTCTAACACAAATGAGTCTCACTTATGATATAATCTTCTTCCCCAAACCAACCATTGAATACCTACACATCCTCTCATACAATGCCTCCATGAAGTCATCACAATACTCGAGTGATAATTATTATTGTATGTACACTTAACTAACAACAAAGCTATTCCCTATAACCACCGAAGTTGATCGTTCACATGTCTGCAACATGTTATCAAGGACTTTGACACAACATCAGGACGAATCCTTTCTCACATAACCCTGATAAAATTCTAAATCAATACTCGCTACAATTAGAAGTGAACCTGAACCAACCAACACACACTCATAATACCCAAACCATCATAGTCCTTATCAACATCTCCATCTCACAATATAAATTTCCATAAGCTTAAGTTATAAAAATTGATATTTAGATATCAGATGCTCATCGAGGGATATGTCCAAGCATACAAACCCTCTAACCACACTATCGAATGCTAGATTTACCAATTATGATTGTAGATTACCCTTAAGAACATTCGAAGTGGACCCAATGGTCCCCACATTCAACCACACAAAATTCATACATGACCTCGATGACTAGATGAATATTAAGATTGTCGAACAACCTTGATTACGTAGGGTAGCTCTTCTATGGATTCTCATAAGTAAGTGGTACACGTAGAACCACTGAAATACTTAACAACTCCAAGGCGACACCAAATATGTCCTCTAAAATAACCAAATCTTCCCGATCATCCCACTCAACCAAGAGAACGTCGCAAGATCAATACACCTGATCCACCACTAGAGATCCACCCACAAAAGTGAAAAACACACGTGAGCATAGCTAGTGAATCATACTCACAACCGTGTACAAAAAGAAATAGATGGTCACGTAAGAATTTTATGGAATAAATATTGAACAACACCAAAGGTTTTCCTCTGAAGAGTCGATACCAGTCATTTCCATTCAGCTAACTCTACATACTCTTCACATCATTCCAATGATGTCCACACTCTTAATACTAACAACATCATTAACACTCCGACCATTTACCTTACTCTAAACCAACACTTTTTAAATGAAAACCTTTCTTAGATACTTTAACAATCAAAAGTAATAAACTTTACGACTCAACCCATGTGTAAGTCCTTTCAAAGGTTCAATACCTAATACAATTGATCATTTCTCGCCTTATAAATTCATACCTTGACAAAATATATCGCTATAAATGTAGACATACAATGAAAAATCTGAATTGTAAATTCAGTCGTATAACATAATCCCCTTATTTATCAATATTAGCTTATACCTTGAGGATTTTTCTGAAATCCTAGATCTTCGCTTTTCATTGATCACATCTCCATCAATCTTACAATATATTTTCGCTAAAATTTCAATCTTACTCCATACTAAACTCAAAACTAAACAAGGCACTTATCATCACACTCGAGCTAATGTCTGTACACACCTTTCTCAAGTCCTTTCCAATAGTTTTTAACTAATCTGACGGACTTGTGACACTATTACCATAGCCACATCAAAACGAATGAGATCACGTGTCCCTGAACCCAATTATCTACCCCTCTAATGATATCTCTTTAGCTTTCGCAACCAAATAAAATATTATTGTTCTAGCCTCTCTCTAAAGGTTGTACTACATTCCACTATATTTTCCTTCATTATAACTCTAGCTCTTTTAACATTCTATTCAAGTTGTGTCCCACCATCTCTTAAAACTTTCCATACAACCACGTTACTCACCAATTATTAGAAAACCACGGCCTTGGATACTAGCAAGTCGTAATTACTACACCAAAATTCACTTAACCCACAATTTATTATATAGTTGCATCCCGTCACAATCCATCACGAACTCTTATTACCATTACGCTCTGTCAGCCTTGACTATCACTACGAAGTCAACCTTTGTCATCAACACGATGCCTCAAACTCAGGTAAACTCATCAAATTCAAAGGACTAACCCAATTTTATACACACTTTCTTACTAAATACTTCAATTTCCTTCACCCAAGTATACTCAATGGGACTTTCTTTATCCATAAGCTTGTCATTCCGGTATCAATCCACTCCTTTATGACTTAAGATAAATTCACCAATCCTCATACCACCCTCCTTCTTCTTAACAAACAAGACAGGAGCACCCCATGGGGAAGCAATAGGACGGATGAAACTTTTATCATGAAGCTCTTGGTTTTGAGCCTTAAGCTCTCTTAATTATGCTGGAGCCATACGATACGAAGGGATGGAAATGGGGTGAGTGCCAGTTTCCAAGTCAATTCAGAAATCTATATTTCTATCCGGAGGCATACCAGGCAAATCTGAAGGAAACACTTTCTTAAACTCAGACACCATGGGAACAGACTCAATAGAGGGAGACTCAACCTCAACATCCCAAACATGAGACAAATAAGCCAAACAACCCTGCCCTACCAGTTTCCTAGCCCGAATGGAGTATATGATCTTAGCTAGCTTAGGCTTGTACACCCCTTCCCACTCTAATCCTTCCCTACCAGGAATCTCTAGAGTTACCGGCTTAGTATTACAACTAAGCCCGGTATAATAGGGGGACAACTAAGTCATGCCTAAGATAATATCAAGTCATTCACATCCAGCATAACCAAATCAACCCAAATCTAAAAACCCATAACCACAATAGAACAACACGATACACATGGGGGACTATGACTGACTCTTCAACTAGGGTAGAAACATAGATGGGGGCATCAAGTATATCATAACCACATCAAATCCTAAGGCAATTGAACTGACACATACGAATAAGTAGAACCCAGATCAAACAAAGCTATAGCTATCCAGGCACAGAGAAGAGTAGCACTTGTGACCACTGTATCACACCCTCAAACTCGGTCTTGCCCAGAAAAACATAAAACTGAGCCATGTCATCTTGACGGTCAACTTCCTTGCCTGGCTGCACTGCTCCTTTACCCGCATTACCATTTCCCAGCCTCCACGGCCTCGTTGATTTCCTCCTCATATGACCAGGTTCTACATAATTTTAACACACTTTATAACTTATATTTGATTGATGAATGCTGAATTAGGTCACGGGGGTTAGTTCGGGTATGATTTGGGGTCCATAAATGTGACTAGCGGAAGGCAGGGAGGAGAGGGTTGAAGCTCTGTCTCGCCCTATCCCGCTCTGGCAAGAAAAATCCAGCATAAGCGGTCTAGCCGTGGCGGGGAAAATCCCGCTCCAACAGCCCTGACAGAAACAGAACCTCTGTCAATAATTTCTGGGGTTCTTCTCTTTTCTATATTCCCCTAGATTTCTCAGATATAACTAGGCATTTAAGAAAATCCCTTTAGTTAGGACAATGATTGTCTACCCCCGATCAACCCAACGAAGTACGCACTTTAGAATCCTTTTACATCGTTTCAACACTACCACACACATATCCCCAGGATACACCCAGACCCTCACACGGTTATCAATTGGTCACAATGCACGTCCAGATTTCTCACTTACGAACCACATCGTAATTTATCTAAACCCTTATACCTAATCTCATGATGACTTTCTTTTCACAACACATTTGACGACACTCAAGCAGTTACAGCTTACAGACAAGTCCAAATTCTTTAATTAGTTAGTTCCATAGACAACCATTACTGATCATCTATGCCTTATACGACCCCTAAGGCCAGATACCAATCGAAACCTTTTCAATTCCAATTAACTTGCTTGTCTCCCTTCATTCGGGACTACGGCGTCTAGTTCACTTCGTTGAGATAGCAATTGGAATCGGGAGATACCAATTGGACTCAACTCATACCACAAGTGACAATAGTATCTAGCGAACCCCACAAAACTGCTAATTTCAATCAAAGAACTTGGTCGAACCCAATTTTTAATCGCCTCAATCTTTAACTGATGATAACCAAACATAAATCAACCTTAGAGAAAACCAATGCACCTTGCAATTGGTCAAAAAGGTCATCTATCTGAGGAAATGGATACGTGTTCTAAATGGTGACCCTATTCAAATATTGGTAGTCTTTACACATCCTCTCTTGCTAGTGATGGTGTTACCACTTTTGTTGCCCTAGTTTGGACCATAGAGTGAAGGAGGAAAGATACCAATTTGTATCACCCAAATACCAATTGGATTCAAGTCATAGCACGAAAGAGTAGAAAGAAGTGAGTTTTTCCTAAAGTCCTATAGCCTCTCGAAGAAAGGTACAGACATCTTCGTACCATTCCGCAAGACTCTACTAGACTCATTTGGTACAATGAGATCAACGAACCTAGGCTCTGATACCAACTTTGTCACGACCCAGACCATCGTGATTAGCACCCACACTAACCCTCCGGTGGGAGAACCATTACTACAACCCAACTAAGAAACCTTAACCAAAAGACTACACATTTAAGGATACGGAAGCAGGTTTAAATGTAGAAATTATATGGAGTTCCCATAAACTCCAAAAGTTCAACTAATATCTAACAACTAATGCAGAAATACCCCTAGAACGTGAAAGTCATTGTACCAAAACTCTACTAACGACAAATCTAAGAACAAGGGGTACAACCCCGAAACTAAACAAACACCTTAAAACAAATAGTTTGAGTCCGAAAAGAATGGACTTAAACAAGAAAGATCCAGGGCAGCCTGAGAGAACTGGCTCACCCTTGAATCCGATCACACTCACTAGTCACCTAGCTGAGGTCTATCAATAGCCGCCTGAAGATGCCCAGTACTCAACAAAGAACAACCAAGTGCAGTATCAGTACACAACCACAGTGTACTGGTAGGATCACGTGGCTATCCCAATAAGTGAAACACATGCAAGTAACCACAACATTATAAACATGCATATACCGAACATGTACAATATTAGTCATCTTTTCAGGATCAATGTAGCATCTCATATTCTCAATAATACACATTGGTTATCAATTTAGAGCAACATACAATCTTCTAATATCAATAATCATTAGATATGAACGTAATCATCACAAGTAGATACACAACACAATTCAATGGTCCTCTCACGGAACCCACACCCAAACTATTAGCATACCGGTACATGGTACCCGATCCAATGTTTATGCCGGAACGTGGAAACCGATCCAATGTTTATGCCAAAACGTGGCAACCGATCCAATGTTTATGCCGGAGCGTGGCAACCTATCCCATTTTTATGCCGGAACGTGGCAACCGATCCAAGTTAGTGCGTCGGAACGTAACACCCGATCCATTCAACAAACCACAATCATAATCACAATGTATATTCTCACAATCATACAACAAGAGGTGATTCATGGCATACAATTATTCAATTATCCTCATTTACGATTAAGGTGATCAATAATGCAACATTCACATACATACATGCATTATAATGATCAATTACAAACATATATCACACCAACATGAAATCACAACCATCACCTACCTCAAACAAAGTTTGAACCCCTAAGAAACTTGATTCTTCCCTTTTCGAATTCGTTCTGTTTGTTCTTGGTCTACAAACAATAATTATAACACGGGAATCAATAAACAATAACTAATTACCTGAGTTACTAACAATCCCATCAACCCTAGATCAAACCCTTGATCCCAATGTGCCAATTAGGATTGTTCCCACCATAAATTCTAGATCAAAACCCTCCCCCGTCGATAATTACCCATTAGATTACGTTCTACAGATCGAAAAACGGATTCAGGGAATAAAAATCTTACCTTTAGCCTCAAGAACGATGGAAAACTTTCAAAAAAAAACCTAGGTTCGTTCCTTAGCTCTCAAGTTCGAAAATTGCAAAATAAACATTTTTGGGGTTTATTTCCGACTTTAAGTCGCATCTGCCCAACCATAGAGGCACTCGCCCGCTACAGCGGGCCCATCCTGGTGGTAGAAATCCCCGCCAAAGCGGCTTGCACGAAACATTGAGCAATTTTAATAATTCCAAGACCCTATTTCACAACACACCTTCAACCCTTGACATTCAAAAACCACTCGTTCACGCTAAGATCATTTTTGGGAGTTCTGCTTGCCCAAATTCAATTCTTTAAAGTCGTACGGGTTCCTTAACGTCTTAACTATCTATTCATGTAATAAAAATCATAATTAAATCACCCAGATGTTATCAAATTTCCCTAGGCTTTACTGACTCCGATTTCATTCAAATCTGGACTAGGTTAGAAAATTCCAAGTTACTACCAAAAGTTTTCTAACCCCAATTCTCTCTCCATTAGCTTTTTCCTAACAACAGAAATCAAGTCGTTACAACTAACATCGGCTTTAGGTATGTTATCATTGGTGGTTGTTATCGTGGACATCGCCGAAAAATTTATGTGAAGAAACTGATGGAAAATTGAAGTTTGCTTCTGGTAGGGTTGATTTTCAGACAAAATGGTGATTTTGAATTTGAATTTCTGATACATATGGTACCTTGTATTATCCAAATTAATTTCATCTACTGGAGATATGGTACCTTGTGTATTTGATTCTAATGATGAAAACTTTCAACTTTCATGAAAATAGATCTAATCAATGAAACAATACATTAGTCATGAAAATTTTGAAAGTGGAGAAGTCGAAAATAGGATGCATACTCAAGTTCTAAATCTACTGTAACGCTCAAAGAAAGAATAATAAAGTTGGATCTGTCATTACACGATCATCAATACCAAAGATACTGATTTTCAATGTATCTCATTTATTTTGATTCTTAATTTAGTCTTTGTTAGTGTATTACTGCTCTGATACAGCACTGCTACAATACATAATGTATCAAGTTTTATAGAACAGGCATTATGTATTTGTGGACACACCCATTTGAATGTTTTATTGTTTTTAAGATACATTAAATTAAGTTTTAGAGTGTTTCTCTATAAACTTGGTTATTTTGAATTTAAATTTCAATATATTTTGTTTTTTTTAATCTCAATATGTATATTTTTCTTTATTTTTTTATTGTAATTATAGTGGTTGTGGTACACAATACAAAATATGATACTTTAAAAAATTATCTGATACAAATAAGTTTTATAAATCTAAGTATCACACAATTTTATCAGTCAAGACAATTTTATCATTCAAGAGGTTGTTTATTAAGTCATGGATACACTTGATATCTAACCACTGCAACATATATTTCAACATTTATCAATTACATAAATTAATGTATCAAATATATTATTTTATCTTTCCTTTTATATGTGATACTTTAACATAAAATTATAGTAAATACAGTCGTTCACAATCATGATGTATCAGATACATTATTATCAAAATAAAAAAACATACATTATATAAACATTGTACCATATTTACAAAATTTAATAGTTTAACAGTGTGATTAAATCATTATCAAGCAGAAAATGTACACAAAGTTGAACAAATTTTATTTATTAATAGTAACACGTCAATATATTGGAAGTTGAATGTATTTTTTAAAAAGAAATGTATCACTTCTCTTTGGGTAAGAAAGTACCAGATCACCTGTTGTGACTTTCATGTCTATAACATCCACAACAATTTCTACTCGTAGTTGGCTTATAACTTGATTTTTTTTCTTTCTTTTCATGATCATCGAGGTATCCTTTTGTATCTAGGTGGCAAGACAATTTCTTTATCTGGTAATGGAACCATTGAATCTTTCATAATTGCTATTTATCTTTCAAGGCAAATAATGTATCTTTTTCCAGAATCATAGACGGAATAAAGATACTCAGATGATGCAATAACCTATCAACATTTTTAAAAAAATAGTGATACATTCCATAAAACAGTTATTTACATGTATCAATCACAAACAATCACACAGCTAACTTATACTTAATATTAGATACAAAATATTAATATTAGTAGATACATACCCTCATTCGTGAACATCTTGATGTGTTTATAACAAATTGCATGTATAATGTATCATCTATAAAATACAATTTTTTGCAAACATAATAAGATGCATGAATATTAATGTATCATGATGCTTTATATCAAGAACACACCGACTCACAACTCTAAAAACTCATTACATAGACGTCAAACTAGTAATGTATCAAGTTGTAACCATTAATGTATCATGACTTATATATCCACATACAAATTCAAATATAAAAAGATACTTATTAAAGCACAAATAAAAAAAAATATCATCGTCCGTTCTGAACCTGGTTCATACAAAACAGCAAGGGACCTGATCGATTGAAGAATTGCTTTCTGAACCTGTTGATGTTTTGTTTGCTTGTATTTGTGCTTATCTTGTAGGATTCGTTTCACTCTTGTTAGAAACGTTTCAAAACCTAATTTGAATCGTGTAAGAGCATAGTTAGGAGTAACTTTGTGTCTTATAGTCAAAAGTCTATATTGATTAGAAATAGTTAATATAGTGGGCAGTGAGAGCATTGCTTTGGCTTATTTAAGTAATAGGGATATTACTTAGTTTGAGATTAGGAGGTTAATCTTGTGGTTGTAAATTGTGTTTCACTTTTGCTTGAGAATATTAGTGAAAACAGTTTGAAAAATCTTGTGTGACAGGTCGTGGTTTTACTCCCTTGAGCAAGGAGATTTCCAAGTAAAATCTTGTGTCTTTACTTACTTCCAACATTTACTTTCAGCACTTAGAACTATTAAAGGACCTGGTCCTGTGATCATTAGTGGACGCATACATGACTGTTCCACCGAGCCTGGAAGAAGGTCAGTCCACCACTCGTCCATGTCGATTCAACGGGAAATTCTATGGATGGTGAAAGACACGGATGCGTGATTATATTAATGCAGAAGACACTGAGTTGTGGGATGTAATACTTGACGGACCATACGTTCCCACCAAGGATGTGAAGGAAGAAGAGCTGACTAAAGTGATTCCCAAAACAAGAAGGGAATACGATGAAGCAGACATAAAGAAAATCGAGAAGAACTACAAAGCTAAGAAGTTGCTAGTCAGTGGGATTGGTCCTAATGAATACAACAAGATTTCTGCCTGTGAAATCGCAAAAGAAATTTAGGACTGCCTCAAAACAGCCTATGAAGGAACAACTCAGGTCAATGAGTCAAAGGTAGACATGCTGACGAGCCAATATGAGAATTTTAGCATGAAGAAAGGTGAAATCATCCATGAAATGCATACTAGGTTTACCTCCATCACAAATGAGCTAAGGTGTCTTGGTGAACCCATTCACCCAAGAAAACAAGTTTGAAAAATTCATAGGGTTCTTCCCAAATCATGGGAAAGCAAAGTGAACGCCATCACTGAGGCCAGAGATATAAAAGTTCTCACCATGGATGAGTTGATTGGAAAATTGCAAACCTATGAGCTAAATAGGCAGCAAGGTTAAACTGTGAAGGAAGGAAAGAAGGAGAAATCAGTGGCACTAAAGATCTCCCAAAATGATGTGTTTGAGGATGAAGATGGGATGACTTATCTGACTAGAAGATTCCAGAAGATAGTCAAACAGCATGGCAGATTTCAAAAGAAGTGGACTACCAGCAAAACAACAAACGCGCGAACGACCTCTGCCACAAATGTGGAAAGCCTAGCCACTTCATGTGGGATTGTCAGAGCCAAAAGCATGAAGTTCAAGACTTCAAACCACGACGAAGAGACCAGGTCCATGACCATGCTAAAAGAAAGGCCAATGCATATCAAGTTGTGAAGAAAGCCTTTGCAGTATGGGGAAATGCCTCTAGCGCCTCTGATAAGGATGAAAATCATGAAAATGTCTCGATGATGGTGGTCAATGATGATGAGACTGTTTTCAACTCCATATTCTCATTGATAGTGAAATCTGATGATGAAGAAGACAAGGATGAGGTAACTCTTTTTTATCTCAAAAATGATTTAGACACTTTGTCAATTAAGAGATTGAGAAAACTTGCTACTGTACTGATTGACTCTGTAGATGAAATAACCAATGAAAATATAATGTTGAGTGAAAAACTGAGTCTGTGTGAAGATGAAAAAAACTGCATTATATCTCAAATGTTTGAAATAGGTGTTAGGTTGAGTATTCCGGAGACTGAGAGTTTTCAACTTGAAGAGGAACCCAGTACCTCTGAGGGTGGAAAAAGAAAACTCAGTAGTCTTGAGCTTGAGCTACATGAAAGTCTGAAAGTATCTGAGTCCAAACTAGCTGCCTCTCTTGAGAGAAATTCACAACTAGTAAAGGACCTAAGTCAAGTCAAACAAGAGTTAAGTCACTCCCTGAAATGGACTGACCCATCTAAGATTCTTTCAAATTTAGCAAATCAGAAACTCAACAACAGGAAGGGCCTAGGGTGTAGAAATATAGAACCTCCCAACAACCCTCATAGCAAATATGTGTCAGTCTCTGATAATCTGTTGTGCACCCAGTGTGGAAGAAATGGTCACCTGAAAAGAAATTGCGAGTCTCTTAAAAGGGTAAAAGAAAATCAAGAGAACTTCTTTAAATAAAAAAGGGAGGAGGTAGAAAAGAAGAATGTACCTGGTCCTAGGTATCACTTTAGCAAGAACACGTTGCCCCCTTGGACAAGAAGTTTTTTCTAAGTCAAAAATGAGTTTGTAAAGCAAAAGGCAAAAGATAACAGCTATCTAAATTAAATTTCTCGATAGTATTAAAAGTTTTTTTTTGTTGGTAGAATAGTGTTAGAAGATCAAAAGATTGCATGAGATTAATCATCTGCAAACTGTAGTGCAATATTAATGTTTCTTCAATTAAAAGCTTGATAGGAGATTATTTGCTTTTTTGCACCAAAATAGTGTGAGATTAATTTTGACTGAAAGAAAAAAAAATCCTTTCAACTTTTTACTTTGCCTTTTGAATCTCTTGATAATTATAATGAATGTGTTCAAAATATTATATTAGATTTTTATTCACAAGCACTTTAAACTAATTATTTACTTATAAATATTAAAAGTTAAGGTGTAAAAAGCCTTATTTTTTATATTTTGAAAATCAGAATATTTATGAACCTAATTACTATTTTTATATAGAATTTAATTGTCTCTTCATACATAACTTATCCACCATTAATCTAATGCTATATGTTTCACCTTTTTTTTTTTCAATTCTTCTCCTAAAAAATGAGAGTAAACATTCTACCACATTCATTCTTAAAGATTAAAGTTAATGTACATGTAAAACTACAAATACAAAGAACCAAAAAAAAAAAAAAGAGAGAGAGAAAGAAACACATGAGCAAGACAATTTGACATTTCTTTTTGCTTTTGTATCTATGATGAAAACTGAAACAAAACTAACGTAATAAATAGTCTATATTTGTGCATACAAAATAAAAATATGAAATTAAAGTAAGTTGCTAACAAAGCAACAATTCATTTATAGAAAGAGAGATAAACGTCTTATTATAATTCTAATTACTACAAATAAGTATAAAACTAACACACCAAACTCTGATGCTCCAATAATTGAATTCTTGTCTATTTTTGTGACTGTATAAGGGGATTCACAACTTTCACCACAAATTGTGACATTATTTTATCAGTTTAGAGCTCCTACACATAAGAATTGTAGGAGTCGTAAATAAAAGTCTTTCTTGAAAAAGTTAAATTTATAGGAAGAAAATTGAGAAACATGAAAAGTCACATGGAAATTTGAAAGGTCAAATACTATTAAAATTAATATAAAAAAATAAAGCATGAAATTTAACTTTAAAAGATCCATGTATCTACTTTAATTTCTTGTATTCAAGGAATAATTACTCATTTGTATTCTTTTTTTTATTTGTGTGTGAAATTTGAAAGGTCAAGATTAATAAATGAGAATAAGAAGATCAAATATATGAAAATTATAAAGTGAGCTTTTACATGAAGATGCATGTGTAAATTTTTTTGATGTAATTAATTATTTTTGGAAGAAAAAAAGAGCAGGCATGTATTTTAGAAAAGGTACAGAACAATTCTTTTGATATATATGTGTGTAATAATAATAATAAATGATGATGATGATAATAAGAATAATAGTAAAATGATAAGTATATTAAACAATTCAATGTAACTTATAATTTAATTAATGATTCTTTCATTGTCTTTCTAATAAATAACTTAAAATTTAAAAAATAATTAAAATATTATTATTTAATATTTAATTAATTAATTAAAATTTTAATTTAGTATAGGGGTAAAATGATAAGTATATTAAACAATTCATTGTAACTTATAATTTATTAGTGATTATTTCATTGTCTTTCTAATAAATAACTTACAATTTTAAAAATAATTAATACTTAATATTTAATTTTAATTAAACATTTAATTTAACCTAAAAGTAAATATTAATCTAACTTTTCATCTTTTGGAGTTTCCCACTTTAATAGGATATGAATGAATATGAATATAATACTCCCTCCGTTTCAAAAAGATTGGTCTGGTTTGACTTGGCACAAAGTTTAAGAAATTAAAGAAGACTTTTGAATCTTGTGGTCCTAAATTAAAGTTATGTCAAATGTACAAAATTGTCCTTAATCTTGTGGTCTTAAACATGCTACGTGGAAAGCAAAAAGTAAAATGTTACCAAAAAAGGAAAGAGGTCATTTTTTTGAAACTGACTAAAAAGGAAAGGAGGTCATTCTTTGTGAAACAGAGGGAGTATCTGATATGATGATAAAGCAAGCCCGGGGACTAGGCTCGCTAACTTTTGTTTACACATTTGTTGGACGATGACTTTTCAACCTCCGTGTGGGGTCTTTCTCTAGCAAAATATTTCTATAATTTTTTTAGAAAAAAAATTATGATAGTGGTGTTATCATCTCGACTATTTTATTAGTATTGTTAACTTGGGTATCTCTTTTCAGAAATTTCCTACTCGTTACTTCTATTTTTTTTTTGTTTTCCACCTGGGTGTCCGGAGCTCACTTTGAAGCTCCAACTAAAGTTGGATCGCGCACTGTAGGGCCTATTCGGGGGTGACACTTCCAACATTATTTTCTCTATACCAAGGGCTCAAACTCAAGACATCTGGTTTAGGGTAAAGCAATCCCATCAGTGCACCACAACTCATGTTGGTACTTCTTACTTCTATTCAATGCTACAACACATACCAGTTGACTTTTCTTATTTCAACTCACAACCACTATCAATCCACACACTTCTTTTCTTTCTTCTCAATTTTCAACAAATTAATTGAATCCATGGCATCTTCTTCTGTGAGTACTTCACAGTATTCCCCTCAATGGAAGTACGTTGTGTTTCTAAGTTTTAGAGGTGAAGATACTCGTAAAACATTTACGGGCCACTTGTTTAAAGGTTTGAATAACAGGGGAATATTCACTTTTCAAGATGATAAAAAGCTAGAGTATGGTGATTCGATCCCAAAAGAACTCATTAAAGCTATCAAAGAGTCTAAAGTGGCCCTTGTTGTATTCTCAAAGAATTATGCTACATCGAGGTGGTGCTTAGATGAACTAGTGAAAATCATGGAATGCAAGGACAAAAATGGACAAACAGTCATACCAATCTTCTATGATGTGGATCCATCACATGTTCAAAACCAAAGGGAGAGCTTTGCAGAAGCATTTTTCCAACACGAATTGAAGTATAAGGATGATTGTGAGGGGATGCAGAAGGTGCAAGGGTGGAGAACTGCCCTATCTGCGGCATCAAATTTAAAAGGATATGATATCCGTGATGGGTGAGTTAAAAACTCATAATTACTTTTAGTGAAAAAAGAATGAAACTTCATACACAATCTAATTTCATTATCATATAGACATAGGAAATGTTTTTATATATTTTTCCAGAAAAGGGAGTGATTTTAGATTATATATGTTTTTATCAGTAAGAAGGCATAGTTCTATCAATTAAACTTAACTATTTCATGTTTTGTAACTATTACCTGAACTGCAATATTTCCTATTTAATACTCTCCTGAACATTAACAATGTGAAATACTTCCTAATACTTGACTTTCTCAAATTTCCCACATTCAATCTTTTTATATTTATGTAGGATTGAATCTGAGAATATTTAGCAGATCGTCGATCACATCTCCAAATTATACAAGAGTGCATATTTTTTATTTTCTTCGCAAGCTGTGGGAATAGATACTCATATAGAGAAAGTAGAGCACCTACTTGAGAAAGAAATGGATGATGTTCGGATTGTAGGGATCTGGGGAATGGGCGGAATAGGTAAAACGACAATAGCAACAACAATCTTTCATAAATATAATCTATCTGGTCAATTTGAAGCTGCTTGTATTCTTGATGATGTTAAAGAAAATGCCAAAAAGAATGGATTGTGCTTTTTACAAAATATCCTTCTTTCTGAACTATTAGGAGAAGAAGATAATTACGTCAAGAGTAAGCATGTGGGGAAAGTCATGATTCCGAGCAGACTTTGTTCTAAGAAGGTGTTAATTGTGCTTGATGACATAGATCATAGTGATCATTTGGAGTATTTAGCAGGTGATCTTTGTTGGTTTGGTAATGGAAGCAGAGTTATTGTAACAACTAGAAATAGAGATCTGTTAAAGAATGATAATGCAATATATGATGTGTCTACGCTACCTGATCATGAAGCTATGCAATTGTTCAATCAACATGCTTTCAAAAGAGAAGCTCCAAATGAGCTTTTTATGAATCTCTCCTCGGAGGTAGTAAATCATGCTAAAGGCCTTCCTTTAGCCCTCAAGGTGTGGGGTTCTTTGTTGCATAACAAAGGATTAAGTCGGTGGGAAAGAACTGTCATCAAAATAAAGAAAACATCTAGTTTAGATATAGTTGAAAAGCTCAAAATAAGTTATGATGGGCTGGAGCCTGAAGAGCAAAAGATATTTCTAGATCTAACATGTTTCTTTCGAGGATATACAAAAAAAAGAAGTCATACAAATCCTTGAGAGCTGTGATTTTGAAGCTGAATATGGATTGGATGTTCTAATTGATAAATCTCTTGTGTTCATCTCCAAGAGTGATAGGATTGAAATACTTGACTTGATGCAAGATATGGGTAGATATGTGGTGAAATTGCAAAAAGATTTGGGAGAACCTAGCAGACTATGGAATGCTGAAAATTTCAATGAAGTGATGGTCAACAATATAGTAAGTAGGATAAACAATGCAACAATATTCAATTTCTAGTTTTCATATTCCAAAGGCTTATAGGGCAGTCAATTCCAATTATTTGTTCATCTTGTTTCATATTATTGCAGGTAACACCAATTTAGTATTTTACTTTAATATATAGGAGAAGAAAAAATAAATTAATTGCCTAACGTGGCTAATTAGTCAAGTAGTCATTTTTAATCAACACCGCCTAATTCGTTTATCTTATGTTATTAAGCCATGAATTAGTCTAGTAGCCGCTTAATATGTTTAATCCAGTTTTATTCTTTGGATTACGTTTTGTACGTACTAACAAAATCATTTATATCATCCATATATTTATCTTGAGTATCCTTTTATTCATAAACATCTCAAATAGAAAAAGTATAAGGAGGGTTAAAACTTACCTTATCAATCACCAGTTCGAAATGAATGTCATTTCGTATAGCCCAATAAACCAAGTGAAAGTAATATTGATTTCTTCGGTAACAAAAAAATAATGATATCGGTAAGTTGATTGTACACGATATCTGAAGTTATGATTTGTTGATTTACAATCTTTTTACCAGGGGAGCATGACAGTGGAAGCAATCTGGTTTACTTATTTTGAACAAATATGCTTTAATAAAAAGGCAATGAAAAATATGAAAAGGCTTAGGATATTATACATAGCCAATGGCAGGCTAGACCGCTCCTCCTCATCCCACTCTCCGATTGATTTAAAATACATTACCCGCGGCTCCATTGAGTGCTTGCCCAACAACCTGCGGTGGGTTTTTTGGAACAACTATCCTTGGGAATCATTGCCAAAAAATTTTGAACCTCAAAGGCTTGTTCATCTCTCTCTCAGGGGGAGTTTGCTGCATGATCTATGGACAAAAAGAAAGGTACAATTTATTCATTGAGATACTTTCTATTTTGGCTTTTCCTAGAATTATGATATATGTGTTTAAATGAAATAAGATATTACTTCCATTAATTCAAATGCACTAGAATTTCGAACTTAGAAACTTCAAATCCTGGTTTCGCCTCTGCTGATGTTGGAACTCCATAACTCGGGCTAAAAATTTTCATTTTACAAAAAATAACGGAGTTTCACCATATTTTTACTGGCTTGAGCCGAAAAAAATAAAAAATAAAATAAAAAAATATATAAGTACATGGGGTAGACCTTACCTTACCAAATCCTAATGAAGTATCGAACCTCTACTAATTAACAAACATGAAGAAAATAAGAACTAGAGAAGACTAGATATATATCTTATGATCACCACATAGTTTGTAATATACTCTATGATGATATTACAAATGAGGATGTTTAAATAATGCAAAATTATAAAAGCCAAGAAGAAAGTTGAGTTTTCAATCTCAAACTTCCTTTTATAAACGTATAAATTTAAAAAGATAGATTACCCATCTGAGGTAACCTGAAATATTTTCCTCTTGTCTTCTTCTTCAAAATTGATAGTTCATCATTTATTGTTGGATTTATTGGTTTTTGATGAAACTATTGACACTACATATGATTCTGCTTTGCCATTCGCATTGGTAGGTGACTTGGAACAAACTCTCCGGTCACTTTACCATCCCAACTATGTTGCCTTCCATGTGTCTTTTTTTGCTTCCACTTCTTTGTTGCCTAGGTGAGATATCTCCATCCCTAGCTATTTTATCAAAGCATATGTCTAACATATTGTCTTCCTCATCTTCGTCAAAAAACTCCTTACCCAAATCAATAGCATAAGCATTAGTTGGAATAAGTCTTGACGCTAAGGCCACTACTCATTCTTCTTTGTAATCGCACTTTCTTGTTGTCCCAAATACCCTTTATCTAGTTGTTGCCTCAGTGAATTCATCTATGGTTTTCCAGACCTATTGATTGTCATTATATCATACCCTTTATGGTGTTGATTACTACCAATTGGAGTGTACATTAGAGTTGTAATTTTTTCACTACTCTAAGCACAAAAATAGGTGCATTATGATTGAGATTATTGCCCAGATTTGGTGCGCTAATCTCATGTAATCTTTCTCTTTTGCTACCATCATTTTGATATTCTTCATCTTAAGCCTGTTCTGCCCATGTCTTGGACTTGGACGAAACCTCATCAATTACTTGAATTAAATCATTATTCAGTTGTACAAATTGCTCCTTTCTCCTCTATGTCGAGGCTGAACTGTTTGCAACTATGAATAACATAGACAAGGTTGGTTGAGAAGGCCTCTGAACATCTTGATCATTTTCATCATGTAGCCTACTTACATCAACTTCTTTTGTAGGCGAAAAAAATCCTAAACTCGGGTGTTGGTGAAGTTACTGTGGGAACAAAAGCTTAGCAACAACTAATTTGACAACCACACTTGTTGAAATTATTAGCCACAAATGTGAAAGCTAATAGCCACAAATGTGAAAGTTGGCAGTCACATTTGTGAAAGTTGGTAGTCAAAGTTTGGTAGAGTTTAGTTAGAGTTTGGCAGCCAAATTTTGTGGAAATTGGCTACCACATTTGTGTCAGACCATCTCTAACCCATCTCTATTTTACCCTCTGTTCTCTATATTTGGAGGGTAAAATCCTCTCCAATCCATCTTTATAATACTCTCTATTCTCTATTTATAGAGATGTACTTTTTCATTATTTCTATTATTTTGCAAACACATTATTTTACATATAATCTCATTAATTAAATATTTAATATTCTGAATTCTTTTTAAATGTTATATAATATTTTTAAAAATATATTAAATAATATATACTATTTTCATCCGGAAAATAATATGTTAATCTATTTTTCAATTTTCGTCACTAATATAACTAGTATACGTATCCGCGCATTGCGCGATTTTAAAAAAATATAATAACTTAAATATAAAAATAATTAATGCAAATTATTATTGAGTAACAAAGTGCATGTATAATCATATATAATATTGATTTTATATATACACTTAATGCTAACAAAATTTTGCCATAATCTATGTGTGATGAAGTCATGTTCTTCAAAGACACCAAACATTATTCTAAAAATTTTCCTTCTTTTAGTATAATATTGCACTTCACTTCATTCCTTAGTGGTGGGTTGAAGATTAATAGTATATGTGGCGTGTGTTGAATTTTTATTTGTTTTAATTCATTGAATTTTAAATTCATAGATCAATTTAAAACTAGTATTCAAAATATTGATTCTACTTGTAGCTAAATTCTAAATTTAATTTGCAAAGCAAGTTCAATCTTGAAAATAAGATGATTTCCATTCAATCAAATATAATTTCATAAACTAAAGATGCACAAAAAGATGAATTTTAGTGAAAAATATAAAAAAAATAATTACTATAGTCAAATTAATATTATATCACATAAAAATAAATTATTTTCAGTGCAAAGAAAAAATTGAAAGATGAAAAAAACTGATCATCTTCTATTCATTAGATTTACTATAAGTCTCTTCTTTTATTTTATGAATTTTTAGATTTTTTTTTTACCTTTTTAAAATGTGTTGTAAATTTTATTCTTTAGTAATACGTTTAAGTTAACCGTGGCAAATAATATTAGGATTTATTTTTAAAATTTTTAAATTATTTTTATATAAATAATTAATATATTATTTTTATTCTATCTTCAAATGTGATCTCTAGTATAATAAGATAAACCATATATGTTTATGAAATAGTTCAAATATCTTTTATTTGAATATACAATTGATCGTTAACTTTAATTTTTATTTTTTATTTTTTATATAACAAAAGCTTTGATATTATATATATATATATATATATATATATATATATATATATATATATATATATATATATATATATATTGAAATTTAAAAATATAATAGAGAATGTTTCTAATCCTAAGTTTGCATTTGTACTAAAACTAAAAATATAATAGGGAATATTTCTTATTCTAAACTTGCATATATATTAAAATATATAATTTGACGAATACTCATAAAGAGTATTTAAAATTATTTTTTTTAAAAAAAATGATAACTTGAAAACATTTTTATTGATGACATTAATTTTTTTTTAAATACAAATGTGATTGTTTTTAAAAAAAATTAAAAATTGATTTTTTTTTTTGTGATATCCGTAGTAGTTTTGTCTTTCTTATTATATTGGTAAAAGATTAAAATATATAATTGAGTTTTGAGATAGGATTGTTAGGTAAGTGGGTGAGGAATTTTAGGGATGATTTAGGTTATATTTTTTCCTTTTCTATCTTTAACTTTTTAAAAAAAATATAAAATAAAATTTACCAATATATTGTTAAATATCATATTATTAATGTTTTCTTCTTCTTTTTCTTCGTTTTTCGTTAAATATTAAATATTTATTTTTGTCATGACATTTTTTAATTTAATTTATTTTCATTGCAATCGTTACCTCCAAATCCAAAATTCAAGTACTATAAAAAATAAAATTAATAATTTATGAACCAAAATATCTACATAATATGATTTAAAAAAACCAACGTAATAAATTAAATATATTGCACTGTAAATATGAGTTTCTTAGATAATGTTCTCTTCGTCTTCTTTCCTCATGAATTCTTTTATTTCTTAAAAAAAATAAAATTTGAGAGAACAATTTGCAAATTGCAATCAATGATTTTTTTTTTTTTTATCAGTGTAGTATATATAAAATGTTTGAATTATGTAACTGTTTTTTAAAATAAAATTTTCGTTTTTGTTGAAATTATAATTTGATAAAAAAGGAGGTAAAAAATATGATTTATTAAAATTTAAAATTTATTTTTTAAAAGAATTTAAACCGTTCAGTGTTTTTAGGATAGTTGGGCATGTGGATAAGAGAGACGTACTAAGTTAGTTTTAGTTGATTTTACATTTTATTTTATCTTATTTTGTCTCTGTATTTTTCATTTTATAGAGATGTCTTTATTTTTAAGCCAAATATATAAATTTTATTTTAATTTATATAATCATCTTTAAATTAAAATTAGATATTAGTAGATAAACGACAAATTTTTTTCTTTAATTAAATCTGTTATTTAAAAAATAAAGAGTACAAATCTCTTATAATTTTTTAAATTGTATATGTTAAAAATTATTTTTTGTTTTCTTTATATTACATTTACATAACCATATTTTTGAAAAATAATTATATACTTTCTAAAATAATGAAATAGATATCAATAAAGATAAGTATTAGAATTATAATTATGATAAAAATAAGAGTCCAAAATAACATATATGTTAGCATGTGATATTTTTTACTTCTTCTATTATATAAATATATAAATAAAGATGAACATTTCTGTAAATTGCATACTTAAGATAGTAGGAAAAAGTGCATACTAATGATAATGGGGAAAATGGAAAACAAAAAAAAACAATGAAAAAGAAATCAAAAAATCCTAATATAATCCAACCAAAAAATTATATATATATATATATATATATATACACACACTCTACTACTACAACAATAGGTATCAAACAGAATGATTTATTGAATTTAAAAACAAAAACGGATGATCAAAACAAAAATTATACTCTTTAGTACTTTCATTTTAATTCAAGAATAGAATAAACTGTGCAATATATAGATATCAATTTTTTGAGATACAGCAAGAGCATCACAAATGCAACAATGGTTAGATATCAATTTTTTGAGATACATCACAAGAGCATCACAAATGCAACAATGGTTAGATATCAATTTTTTGAGATACATCACAAGAGCATCACTCAATTTGTAGTATTTGATTACTATGGCAGCATTATTAATAATCATCTCCTTACATTAGTCCAGTTGCCTTTTACCAGCTACCAACAATGGTCCAAAGCATACTGAGTTGGTAAATTTAAATTAGGATCGATACGCAACTAAAAGTTTTCAATATCACCCTTATCATGTCTTGGAGAATTATTTCGACTAGTCGGAGAACGTATATGACTACCAGTTATTTTTTTATGCACAACCAAAATCTAATTTTCAGCTTCATTATCTTCTTCATTGCCGTACTTTTGAGCTTGCAAATCAGTATATTTATCAGTTGTTAGCCGCCCTTTTTCATCATTTCCCCATCCAACAAAATTGGCCTTACACAACTCAAAATGTTCAGCAACTTCACCATCACATGTAGCAATTAGTTTCTGCCCCGAATCAGCTATTGGTGCCGGTTTCACCAATGGCAATGTACCAGTCGCTAATTTTTACGCTGCAACAATAGCTAAGTTGGATTTCTCACTTGTAACACCTCTGTTTTGAGATAGTTGTTTCCCCAATTCGGCAATCGACTCATTGATCAAATTAGTAGCATTATTAAGAACTTCATCTGTTAAATTTTCCATAACCTTGCTAACATTCAAATCAGTTGAAGCTAACTCCTTTGTGGAAGATGCTTCAACCATTTGGCTTCTGTGATGACCCGATCCCTCGAGTCATGATGACATCTACTATAATCCACCAGTAGGTAAGCCAACCCATTCTCAAATCGAAAAGTAATGAGTGTAAGGGTAGAACTAAACAGAGTTAACACTAAACAATGAAATAAGACAGAAGCGGAAGCAAGTAAAAATCTATATACAAGAGAATCATTCCCAAAACCTAGAAGTCACAAGTACAAAGCTGTCTAAAATGAAAGTACAAGTCTCAAAAGTGGACCACAACAACAAAGTCATCTCAAAGGCAAAAGATTAGCTAAACATATATATAGAAGAAGACAGGCTGATCCAGGACGCCAAGTGCTCACAAACTTCGTTTTAAGTCAAAATCCATAAAAGGGCCTAGAATTATCCTGGAAGCCTCGGGATTCGAATGAAGGATCGTTCTAAACTAAACCCAACACTTCAGAGCTAACCACACTGAAAAAATTCTCATTTGAGCTCATTTACTCAGAATGTTGACTAAAGTCAAGCTTAGGCCTTAACTTGAAAGATAAAAGACATAATACATAAACATGACCCTTAACTTGGCGTCAGCGGACAACTATGACCTTTAACTTTGGTTGTGCACAAGTAGTCACTTAAACTTGTATAAAATTGAACAAATAGGCACATTCGTCCTACATGGCACCCTACATGACAATTTTGTGTTATACGTGGCATCCTACGTGTATTATGTCATGTAGGACATGTGTGTCTATTTGTTCAATTTTATACAAGTTTAAGTGCATATCTGTGCACACTCAAAGTTGGAGGGCATAGTTGTACGCTGAAGCCAAGTTAATGGTCATATTTATGTATTATGTCAGATAAAATGCCTAATCGCACAAACTCGCATTGAAAGACTCGGGAGTCGTGCTGATCACGCTACTAGTCTAAAATGTCCCTTCCAAAATTGATGGAATAGTCAAAATTAGATTCAGAGATGATCTTCTTGAACTTTTGATAAAAATATATGTTCAAGGTTCAAAACACAAAAACTCACGTAAAAACCAAACGAACGACCATGTGACTAAACTGTCAATCCCATCAAGTCAAAAATGACTTGGGTTCGCTATAGGAATGCTCTAAACAATGAACACAAGGCATAACACAAAAATGACCTGGATTGTTCCAATATTGAGGAAAATTATCATTCATGACTTCTTGTTATTGTTCCAATACTTTCCAGTTTTCTCATCCAAATAAAATAACTTAATTCTTTTTGGATACTTATCAAGAAGATCAACCAAAACCTTCACTCTTTTCGTACTAGGTCTCGATATAATCTGTGTCGCTTTATCAATTGCTAAAGGTTTTTCAACGGCTGAAGCAATTGATAATAAAGCTTTTCTTGCAGACTTATTAGGTGGAAGGCGAAAGAAATCCATGTCAAAGCTATAGAGGTTTATTCCTTAAGGTTGAACCATTGTGACCATGAAAACACCCTATATAAGATTTCTTCACTCTTGAATTGCAAATAACGTACATGAGTAGAAAGTGCTATTACAAAGTCCTCAAATTGATCAAATCTGATGAAGAAGTGTCTATGGGCAAGCCAACCTACCAAACAGTTGCCTTTGATGCCAAGTTGATTGGGTATTAAGGTACGAATATCATTCAAATCAGGATGACCATAGGAGAATTTGATAACTATCGCCTCGTGTAATCCTTCTTCCCTTGTGAACTCAACAACCTCATCCATAGTAAATTTGATAGTAGGTTCTCCATAGACTAACTCAACTGGATTTAAAATTGTTTTGGTTAAGGGTTTAGAAGAAGAATTAGCATGAAGGAGAGATACATAGTTGATCTTAGAAGACGTCTCTCCCACAACATGAGGCTGGGGAGAGGAGGGAGCAGCCATGGCAGTACTCAAAGCTCCATGTCGCCAAGAGAGAGAGCGACTGCTTTCTTTTTTACCTGCTTAGTCCAAAAAAGAAAAAATAATATTGAAATAAAAAGTCATTATATCTAAAGAGGAAATAAAAAATAAAACATGGTCGGAACTCTACTATCTTGGAATTTCAGCCACTTGTCAAGTTTAAGGAGTTTTAGCTATTGTGCCATACGGAAAAAGTTCAAAAATACTCTTAAACTATGTGAAATAAATGAATATATCCTAAGTTGATAGTTTGGTCCAAAAATGTCTTTGACGTCAATAATTTATTCCAAAAATGTCTTTATTGTTAGTTAATGGGTCAAAAATGCCCGTTGTGAAATAAGTATTATTTTTTTCTTTTTAAATACATTCTTTTCCTAATGATGATTTTTTAAATTAGAAAATGTTTATCATACTTCAATTCAGAAAGATTAAGAAATAAAAATACTGGTATAATGCATAAGTAACACCTCTAAACAATCACCCAAATTCCAGTGACACCCTTTAACTTAACTAGAGCCATATTACTCCCAAAGTCAGTTTTTTCATATTTTCGTGCACCTTTCATGCTAACGTGGCACCTTCAACCAAGTAAGTTGGTTGTGTTTATACACATGCACCTGCCACGTCAATTTTTTTTTTTAAAAAAAATTAATTTTATTTTATTTCTAATAATTTTTATTGTTTTAAAAAATATTCTTATTTTCTTTATCTTGTATTCAAATTAAGTTAATATACACAATTTTAAAAAAAAATTATTTCCTTGTACTTAAACCTTTTTTTTTTACCTTCATTCATTGGTTTTTCTCCTTTATTTTTCTATAGATTTTATTTACTCTTTTTATATTCTTTGTCTTTCCTTTTGATTGGATTGTAAATTTAATTTCAAATGCTTTTTATTTAAAATATGTTAATTTCGAATAGATATCAGAATAAGTGAAGAAAATCAAATAAAACAGAAAAAATTAAAACATTAAAATTAAAGGACACTTTTTAATTATTTTTCTAAAAAATACACATAATCTTTTAAAGAATTAAAAGTTAGAAGATAAGAAATTAAGGAAACAAAAAAAGTAAAAAGTTTAAAGTGAGGAAGAAATTAAAATAAATATTTTACGTAGAAAGAACTGAATATATATATATATCAATAATTATGTCATGTACTAACTAATTATAATGTTATTAATTAAAAGAAGACACGCGTCCAATTTTTTCACTCATCACTTGCCTTCAAGAGAGTGTGCACACTCTCTATGCCATGTTAGCTTTTAAGTGTTTTTATTCCATTTTAAAATAGTTTAGGGGATAATGGGATTCTAGTTAAGATAAGGGAGGTACGTATGCATTATCTCAAAAATATTTTCTAATTTATTAGAATTATTTTATCGTTATCTAAATAAAAATTAATAACAGGGTCACTATGATCTTATATTTTATTGTATTTCAATTTTCATTGTTTTTATTAATGATCACTGTTTGTGCTTATGAGTTATATTTTTTCTTTTTACAATATAATCTTCATAATGTCTTCTTCTCCATCATCTTCAGTTTCAGATTCTTAATGAAACATAATAAATGGTAGTTCATTCATTCATATTTTTAGGTTTCATGGTTGTACTAACGACTATATAATATTTTCATATGTCGTATTGCATTTTTCTTTTTATGCTATGAGACATTTACTATACAATCATCTCCGCCGTTTTTAATTTTTTTAATTTATCATATGCAAACATTTATATAAATTCCAGTTTGTATTTATCTTTATATTAAAGTACTACATATGACAGTAAGTAGCATAAAGCTTGTAAGATGTTATAACCTCAACTTACAAGTTATTACTTTTTTTTTGTATGATTGGTTTTTATTTATAGAACAAAGAAAGACCAATACTATATGCACCATTTAAAAATTTTCATTTGCAATATAAATTTTTTATTAAATATTTTGAAATAGTGCAATACATGTTTTTAGGACTAGTAATAATAATAAGAATGAAGTGTCATAAATACACTTAAACTATTAACGGGAGAGTGAGAAACACACCTAACCATTACCTAAAAGTTTGAGAAACACACCTCAAGTAATATGTGATGGTGTGCGTGTATACACACATTTGGTCCAGTCACCATTGAAGTCATGTGTTTAATAACATATATTAAACACCTTCATTTAGTTTTTGAACATTTATAAAAATGAAAATTAAACAATTTCTTTCTATATTCTGAATAGGAACTTTTGCCGTCTCTACGCTGGCTAGATCTCAGCTTCTCCAGTAGGCTAGTGGGAACACCAAATTTTATGGGGATGCCAAATTTGGAGCGTTTGAATCTGGAGGAATGTAGGAGTCTTAAAAAAGTTCACCCTTCTCTAGGAAATTGCAAAAAACTCATTAAGTTAAGTTTGTATCGTTGTGAAAGCCTTGAGAGGTTTCCATGCATTAACGTGGAGTCTCTTGAACATCTGAATCTAGAGGAATGCTTTAGATTGGAGGAATTTCCAGAAATCATTGGAAGAATGAAGTTGGAGTTAAAAATTAAGGTGAAATGCATTGGGATAAGAGAAATACCATCATATATTATTCAACACCAAGCTCATCTTACAGAGCTATATTCGTCAGACATGGAAAAACTTGTAGCTCTTCCAAGCAACATTGGCATGTTGAAAGGTTTGGTGAAGCTAGATGTCTCGTTATGCTCAAAACTTGGAAGCTTGCCAGAAGAGATAGGTGATTTAGAGAACTTGGTGAAACTTGATGCCAGCTATACTCAAATTTCACAACCTCCATCTTCCATCGTCCGCTTGAACAATCTTATATTCTTGAGTTTTGAAGGACTATGTTTAGAAGATGGAGAGTACTTTGTGTTCCCTCGGGTGAATGAAGGGTTACGCTCATTGAAAATTCTGAATCTCAATTTTTGCAATATAATAGATGGAGGACTTCCGGAAGACATTGGATGCTTATCATCTTTGAAAGAGCTGCATCTCAGTGGAAATGATTTTGAACATTTGCCTGGAAGCATAGCCCAACTTGGTGCTCTTCAAACCTTGTACTTAACATATTGCAAAAGGAATACACAGCTGCCAGAATTTCCAGAGCACTTAAATACAATATTTGCAGATTGGAGCAGTGATTTGATCTGTAATTCGTTGTTTCAGAATATCTCATCATTGCAGCAGCATGACATCTCTGCTTCAGATTCCTTGTCACTAAAAGCGCTTATGAGTCGGGTGGAGAATATCCCAAGTTGGTTCCACCATCGGGGATTTGATAAAAGTGTATCAGTCAATTTGCCTGAAAATTGGTACGTACGTGATAACTTCTTGGGATTTGCTGTATGTTACTCTGACAAATTAATTGACATCACAGTTCACTTGATTCCTTTATGTGATGATGGGACCTCTGGTATCACCCAGAAATTTGCCTTATCCAACCATTCAGAATATAATCCTAAGAATTACTCCTGCTATTTTTTTTTGGTACCTCTTGCTGGCTTATGGGATACATGTAAGGTAAATGGGAAAACACCAAATGACTATGGGCTTATTACGTTATGTTTTTCTGGAGAAATGAAGAAGTATGGATTACGTTTGTTGTATAAAGATTATCCTCAGAAACATTGTAATATTCTTGGGAGAGTAGCCAGTCTCTTCTGCTGCATTAACTGATCTCTTTTAATAATATTGTAATTACTTAACTCTTCTCATTTATGGTTATGGACCATAGCACTATCTTCGATTCGTTGTTTATGAGCGTGCTGTCAAGATAAAGAAATTAGTGTAATTTTACCCTTCTTTTTCACTGCAGCTTCGTCTGTTTGTACTTTTATCTGTCCATTGTGCACCTATTTTACTGAGGAATTTGGAGCCACATAATCTAAGGGACTAACTCTAGTACCTTAATTCAGCATTTGACTCTTAAATGTTTACAAACAACTCTCCATGAAGATAAACTCTCTTCTTGTTACAAGCCTCGCTGTGCACGCCTTAACAAAACCTAGGATTATTAGAGAGTTGTCATCAGAACATTTAGAGTTAACTGTTAAGCAAGGTACTAGAGTTAGATTACACGGAAATTTTTAAAAGTAAATGACAGAAGCTTTGGATTATGAATACACAAATATTTTTTCAATCTTAAAGTCTAGAGTCTTGTTAGCAGTGCAAACTGAGAAGAAGAAGATGGTATTTTGAGAACAGAATCGGTGAGACTGCCTATGTAGGGCACATGTTTCCTCTGCCTGAGAAAGAGATTCGTGAAAGAACAAATTGCAGATGAATGGCAAGATAACTTTGCCATATTTAAAAATCATTTTGAAATATAATCACATTTTCCATTTGCTAACCCGTAGGCCATAGATGACCCCCAAAAGGAAAATTGCAGATGAACTATGATATAGACATATTGACTATTCGAGTGACCACATATACACCTTTTATTGACATGAGTATGTCTTATGAATATCCAATCTGACCTGGCAACATGCATATTCCTTTCTTGGATCTTATTCTAAAGTTGGCTTTGTCCATCTTGAAAAATCCTAAAAAAGTCTTCGATAGCGCCAAACTTAGCCAGAGCATCTGCAATATATAGTATTAGCCTCCTGATAATACTATATTGAGAAGACATAGTTTCTCCTTAATTTTCATATTCCAGTGTTTCAATTTTCAGGGAGTCTTTACCACATCTAGCCGAGCACCTTTTCTTCCAACACATTTCTGTTTTGGTAAACAAAATCAATAAACTAATTTTTTGCATACTTTTGTTTATAATAGCTAAACGAGATTTAAATATCAAATATTAGTAGACATGTATAACAAGACCACCTCACTAAAACATTGATGAAATTTTCATACAAACGCTATCACTATAACGAGGTTTGTCTTTCCGTCAAGTTTAAGGGATTTTAGGTATTCTATCTTTTAGTTATAATTACAATTATATTAGTTTTGGAACATTAAATTTTGATATAACAATAATGTAAAACAATTTCTGATTTCACACAAAATAATGTGTTGACTCTTGTAATCCAAACACCGTTGCACATTTTTCATTGGAGGGGGTAAATTAGACACAAAGGTCATTTGATGCCCGCAAATACAAAAAGAAATAGCTTCCTATCTCAGTTTCTATGTGTTCTCAATAACAGCATTTACCATCTCTGCAAAAGCTAGACCTCAGGGGCTCTAAAAGGCTGATGTGAGCACCAGATTTCACAGGGATGCCAAATTTGGAGTATTTGAATCTTCGAAGTTGTAGTAATCTTAAAGAGGTTTACCATTCCCAAGGATGTTCCAAAAAACTCATTGAGTTATGCTTGGATGTTTGTGAAAACCTTAAAAGGTTTCCATTTTTTAGCGGGGAATCTCTTGAATCTCTGGAACTATCTTTCTGTTCTAGTTTACAGAAATTTCCAGAAATCATCGGAACAGTGAAGCCGGAGTTAAGGATTATCATGCATAACTCTGGGATAAGGGAACTACCATCATCTGTTAAGTACCTAGCTCATACTACCAAGCAAAATTTGAGTTCTATGGAAAACCTTATATCACTTCCAAGCAGCATTGGCTTGTTGAAAAGGTTGGTGGAGCTACATTTGTTGAATTTCTATAAACTTGAAAGCTTGCCAGAAGAGATAGGAGATTTAGAAAATTTGGAGCTGCTTGCTGCTCAGTGGTGTCCCATTTCATGACCTCCCACTTCCATTGTCCACTTGAACAAGCTTAAACATTTGACTTCTGCAAAACAAAATTCAAAAGTTGGCCTGGAAGGTGGATTGTTCTTCGTGTTCCCTCGGGTGAATGTCGGGTTTCTCTCATTGGAAAAACTTGATCTCAGATACAGCAATTTAATCCAGGGAGGACTTTCGAAAGACATTGGATCCTTATCGTCTTTGAAAGTGTTGAATCTCACTGGAAATAATTTTGAACATTTGCCTCAAAGCGTAGCCCAGCTTGGTGCTGTTCAACGCTTGTCTTTATCATATAGCAAGAGGTTCAAAGAGTTTCCAGGTTTCACGCGGATGCCAAACTTGGACACTTAGATTCTGTCAAATTGTATGAATATAGAACAGTTAGTAGATTTCACGGGGATGCCAAATTTGTTGAAGAAAACTGTGAGCATACAAACTCATAACACCATTGATGAACTTAGAGAAGAAACTGGAGTGAGGAAGAAATGAGAGAATTTTATTAATCTGAATCTGGATACTTTTACAAGTGAGATACACCTACAGATTTATAGAAAGCCAGAAGAAGAAAAAAATATCTAATCTACTAACTAACTGATTCATCAGCACAGTAATCGAGGCAACTAACTAGCACTAACTAACATTCTGAAAAGACTGAAATGACCTTCTAACTAACTAATGGATTAGTAACTAACTTCTGAATGTTTAGCTATTTCAACACACCCCCTCAAGCTGAAGGGTGCATGACATTAAGCACACCAAGCTTGCCTAAAAGGTATACATGTTGGACCTGACTCAACCCTTTTGTCAATAAGTCTGCAAGTTGTTGTTGTGTGTGTACATAGGCAGTGTCAACCACTCCTGCTTTGATCTTATCTCTGATAAAGTGACAATCTATCTCGATATGTTTTGTTCTTTCATGAAATACTGGGTTAGCTGCTAGTTGGATGGCTGATTTACTGTCGCTGAACACAGTAATAGGCAACTGAATAGACACTCCTAGCTCATTGAACAAGCCTAGAAGCCAAGTGATTTCTGAGACTGCTGAAGCCATGCTTCTGTACTCAGCTTCAGCTGAGCTTCTTGAAACAATCTGTTGTTTCTTGGATTTCCAGGATACCAAAGAATCTCCAAACTTGATGACATACCCTGTGATGGACCTTCTTGTGTTGGGACAAGCAGCCCAATCAGAATCACACCAACATGTGAGTATGTTGGTAGGTTCTGAATGCAGCCAAATACCCTGACCAACTGTACCTTTCAAATATCTAACCACTCTAGTAGCAGCCTCCAGATGTGACTTCTTAGGAGATTGCATAAACTGGCTGAGGGTTTGCACTGCATAGCTTATATCTGGTCTAGTGATGGTGGCATATAACAGCTTACCAACCAACCTTTGGTATGAAGTAATGTCGTGGAGCACAGCATCTCCAGTATAGCCAGTTGCTAGGTCATGTTCCACTGATGTCAATCTCAAATTGGACTCCATTGGTGTGGATGCAGGTTTAGCACCAGTCAGGCCTGCATCAGCAATAAGCTCTAAGATATACTTCCTTTGATTCAGAATAACTCCCTCTGAAGATCTCAATACTTCAATGCCTAAGAAGAACTTAAGTTCACCTAGATCCTTCAGCTTGAAATGTCTGTGCAGGCATTCCTTAACTTCAGTGATCAATTGTGTGTTACTCCCTGTAATCAATAAATCATCTACATAGACCAAAACAATCACAAGATCTTTCCCCTTGTGAAGTGTGAATAATGAGTAATCATGAGCACTTTGAGTAAAACCTGTGGCCTGCAATGCTTTTGTGAGTTTTAAGTTCCTTTGTCTTGAGGCTTGTTTAAGCCCATACAATGATTTGAGTAACCTTTATACTTTGTTTTCACCTGGTCTTTTGAAGCCCTCAGGCATCTCCATGTAGACCTCTTCATCTAAATCACCTTGAAGAAATGCATTATAGACATCCATCTGGTATAATGTCTAGCCTTTTGATACTGCTAGAGCAATGACACATCTCACTGTCACCATTTTGGCTACAGGAGAAAAAGTGTCATGATAATCTAGTCCTTCTTGTTGGCTATATCCCTTTGCTACTAGCCTAGCTTTAAACCTTTCTACCTCACCACTTGCCTTATATTTCACTTTGTATATCCATTTGGAACCAACTGTATGCATGCCCTTTGGTAAATCAACAACTATCCAAGTATTATTTTCCTCAAGAGCTTGGATTTCCTGCTGCATAGCTTGTATCCACCTCTCATCCTTTGCAGCTTGGCTGAAATACTTAGGTTCCACACAATCGGAAAGCTTGCTCAAATAGCCCCTGTAACAAGGCTTCAGTTTGTCATAATTCAGAGAATTGGCCATGGGATGTCTGGTGCTACTGTGCTTCTTAGTAGTGGCATAGTCTTTCATCCAAATTGGCTCTTTGATGTTTCTTGAAGTTCTTCTGTTAGGAGGGTCAACATGTGATTCAGAAATTTCCAGTATTGGATCAGTTTCAGGCATCTGACATACTGAAGAATTCTCAACACCAACATCTACTGTCTGAGCATCTTCATTTCTTGTGACAGCAACTTCAGGGTCTGCACTATCCTCATTAGCAGATTCATTCACCACATCAAGATTCTCTATTGTCTCCAAAGGGGAACCATGTACATCAACTGAGGGATTAATCTGAGGCATCACTTTGGCAAATGGAAAAATTTCTTTATGGAAAACCACATCTCTATTCACATACAGTTTGGTAGTATTGATGTCCAACAATATGTAACCCTTTTGTAGGTCTGAGTACCCTAAGAGGATGGCAGGAGCAGCTCTTGCTGAGAACTTATCCCCTCTGGGAAGTGTTGAAGCATAGCAAAGGCAACCTATGACTCTTAGATGAGACAGATTTGGCTGTTTAGAGTGAAGTAATTCATATGGACTTTTGTTAGCAATAGCTGAGGAAGGCAATCTATTCATCAAATATACTGCAGCCTTAATGCAATACCCCCAAAATCTGATAGGCAAATGGGATTGAAATCTGATAGCTCTAGCAATGTTAAGGATGTGTCTATGTTTCCTCTCCACCACACCATTTTGTTGTGGTGTGTGAGGACAACTGCTTTGATGCAATATTCCTAGCTGATGAAATAAGTCTGTACATTGTGAATTAAAGAACTCTGTGCCATTGTCAGATCTCACAGTCTTGACATGAGAATCAAATTGAGTCTTGACCATGGAAAGAAAATTTTTGATAGCCACAATGGTTTCAGATTTTAATTGCAACAACTGAACCCATACAAATCTACTATAGTCATCTACTATTGTCAAGAAATAATGCTTTCTATCTAGAGTAGGGGTCTTATAGGGTCCCCATAGATCCATATGAACAACATCAAACATCATGGATGCTCTAGTACTACTAATAGGAAAGGTAAGCCTAGTTTGCTTAGCTAAAGGGCAAACAGGGCAGTTGGAAGATACTTCACCACTTTTATTGCTTGTATCTAACTGGAGATGTCTCAATATCTGTTGAGATGGGTGTCCAAGCCTTTTATGCCATAGATTTGTGTCTTGTATTGTTGCTCCTGCAGCCACTATCTTCTGAGCACACCTTATTTCCTCCTTTTGCTTTGGTGTAAATGCAGCTTTAAAACTGTACAATCCTCCTTCCTCTCTACCAATCCCCTTCACCTTGCCACTGTAGAGGTCCTGAAACACACAAAAGTCAGGGTAAAATGATACAAAACAGTTTAGTTCCTTTGTGATTTTGGACACTGATAACAAGCTGAACTTGAAGTCTGGCACATGCAAGACACTTTTGACCACTTCACTGTCAAAAATAGGTGTTTCACCAACATGACTGACTGCCACTTTGTCACCTGTTGGAAGATGAACTTGATTCTTCTGTGACTTGGTTAGTTCATGCCTCTTAGTCAATAGTTGTTTGTTTGCTATGATGTGATGAGTCGCACCTGAATCAATTATCCAGTCCTGTGTAAGAAAGTTTGTCATTAAGCAAGTGGTAATACCTGCCATATTGACCTGTTTGGACTCTTGCACATCCTTGTTTAGCATCTCTATTATCTGCTTGTACTCCTTCTCAGTGAATGTTTGTCCCTTTGTTAGGAGAGTATTGTTTTCCACCTGACTGGTTGAAGCTGTGTTAGAAGGATCATAGTAATCATTAGAGATGTTGTTTGCAGACTGGTGTCCTCCTCCAAATCCACCAGAATATGATGGTCCTACTTGATTCCTTGTGTTACTTCCTGAACCTTGTCCTCCATAGCTACTAAATTGATTTGTGCCTGCAGCATTTCTCATGTTACCATTTCCATTTCCATAGCCTGGTTTCTTCCTTTGCTTCCAATCATTTGGATAGCCAATCAACTTATAGCAATTATCCTTGGTGTGACCAAGATAGTGACAGTACTTACACTTCTTTCCTCTGTAGTTCTCTTTTCCTCCCTGATTCCTGTTCACATTCATCACCATTGAATTTGGCTTTTCAACTATATTAGCCATATGACTTGAGTGTTGAACCTCATCCTCTATAATCATTGCATAAGCATGGTTCAGTGATGGTGTAGTTCCCTTGAGTAGTATCTGTCTACGAGCCTGTTCATATGATTCATTCAGGCCACTTAGAAATTGAATCAACCTCATCTGCTGCAGGTGATCAATATACTCTTTCGATTGAGGACAATGGAGACAGGGACTCGGTATTACAACATCATACTCATTCCACAATGTTTTCAGTTTGGAGAAGTAATGAGATACAGTGTCTGTACCTTGTGTTAGAGTGGTAATCTCTCTATGCAACTGATAGATCCTTACTCGATTCACCTTGTCAAATCTTTCCTTGAGATCATTCCAAACTGATAAGGCATTTGTGGCATATACAATGCCACTGAGAAGCTCCTCACTGACTGTGTTCATCAGCCATGACAACACAATTGCATTACATGTTTCCCACTGCTCATGCAGTTCTTCTCTGTATAAACCTCTAGTGCAGGCACCAGTCACAAATCCATACTTCCTCTTTCCCAACAATGCAATTCTCATTGACCTGCTCCAGATTCCATAATTCTCAGATCCAATCAACCTTATGGGAATCAACACAGCACTCAAACTGTCTGAGGCCCCAATGTATAAAGGATCGTTCTGATCTATCTTCAATGCCACCATTTCTGCAGATCTAAACTACAGATTTTACTAACTAGTAGAGTAAACTCAACTACAACTCTGCTCTGATACCATGAAGAAAACTGTGAGCATACAAGCTCATAACACCATTGATGAACTTAGAGAACAAACTGGAGTGAGGAAGAAATGAGAGAATTTTATTAATCTGAATCTGGATACTTTTACAAGTGAGATACACCTACAAATTTATCGAAAGCCAGAAGAAGAAAAAAATATCTAATCTACTAACTAACTGATTCATCAGCACAGTAATCGAGGCAACTAACTAGCAGTAACTAACATTCTGAAAAGACTGAAATGACCTTCTAACTAACTAATGGATTAGTAACTAACTTCTGAATGTTTAGCTATTTCAACAGTGGACTTTAGATCTCTCAAATTGTATGAATCTTGAAGAGGTTCATTATTCCCAATGTGTTTTTGAAAATCTCTATGGTTTAACTTTACTTTATGTATACAACTTAAGAGCTTTCCGGGTCTTTGCATTGATTCTCTTAAGTATATATATCTACGGGATTGCTCTAGTTTAGAAAAAATTCCTGAAATCATTGGAAGCATGAAAGCGAAGTCGGATATTCACATGCTAGACAGTGTGATAAGGGATCTAAATTCGATGTGTATGTCATTTACACATTCCTTGTCTCAGGATATCGTTTCCTTGAAGCAAGGTGTTAGGCAATTGGCATTTTTACTTCCAGCTTATTCTTTTTACTGTTTTTTTTTTACTTATTTTAGTTTACTGTTTCCCTATTTTCTAGCAAAAGACTAAGTCAAAGTTAGTTGCTTAATTTTCTGAAGTTAGTCGCCCTTTATGGTTGATTAGTGGGTCATTTTCTTATTCAGTTTTTATCCACTTTTTAAGTGGCTGTTAGACTGGAAATAGTTATCTTTTTTCTTGTATATTTTCTGATGTTCTCCATGTTAATGATATGCTGCAATTTTAATGAGTTCTTTGTTCTTTAATACTTTAATTCAGATGTAGGAGAGTTCCATGTTTTAATAGTTTCATTAGAGACTTTGGTTAATCTTATCGGACCAAAAAGTTTTAACCTAAAACACAAATGACATCCAACAACCTACCTTTAAATCCACCATTCACTTTCACTGGTGGAAATTACCAAATTTGATCTGTGAAGATTCAAGCTTTTCTGGAAGCTTATGAACTTTCGAAAATTGTGATGGAAGATAAATCAGTTGTTGCTCTACCAACAAATCCTACCTTGGTTCAAATCAAATCCAACAATGAAAAGAAGACAAAGAAATCTAAAGCCAAGTTACGTTGCTTATGCAGAATGTTGTGCCAGATTATGTGTTCTATGGAATGGCTTGTAAAACAACAAAAGAGGCTTGAGATAGGTTGAAAGAACAATATCAAGGCAGCAATAGCAATAGAACACGTCAAATGCAAGTGTTGAACACGAAAAGAGAGTTCGAGTCCCTAAATATGTAGGAGGACGAAACAATCAGCAAGTGTATTGATCGAATCTCCTTAATTGTTAATAACATTAGACTTCTTGGTGAAGAATTTACACACAAACGGATTGTGGAGAAAGTTCTTGTGACTCTTCATGAGAGGTTTGAATATAAAATTTCTTCTCTTAAGAATCCAAGGACATGAGAAAACTCTCACTAGGTGAACTAATGAGTGCTCTTCAAGCACAAGAGCAAAGAAGGACTATGAGACGGAACAAGTTCAGTGAAAGACCTTTCTTTGTTCAAAAGCAAAACTTTTGTAAAGGAAAGCAACAGTTCAACCAAATGAATAAGGGCAAGCATGATGGAGGAAACAATAGTGGAGATGTGAAGCAAAAGTTTCCTCCATGCAAACATTGCAAAAAAAAAAAACGACACATCAGGAGTAGTATTATTGGTGGAGAGTTGATGCTATATGCGACAACTGTAAGTAGACGGGGCACATATCCAAAAATTTGCAAATCAAGAGTAAAGGTTTCTGAAGCTTTGCAAGCACAACTAGTAGAAGTTTCAGATGCACATGAGGAGCAACTCTTTGCAATTTCATACTTTTCAACCAATGAATCCTCTTATTCGTGACTTTTTGATAGTTGTTGCACACATCACTTGTGAAATGATACTGAAATGTTCAAATTCCTTGATGATACTTACAAATCAAAAGTAAAAGTGGGAAATGGTGAGACTGTAGAAGCCAAAGGCAGAGGTACATTGTCTATCTCAACTATATCAGGTATCAAAACTATTCCTGATGTTTTGTACAAACCTGATGAGTCAAATTTTTTTGAGCATTGGATAAATGCTTGAAAATAATTATTCTTTACATTTTAAGAATCGTGAATGTCATACCCCGATCCTACACCTTGGACATGGACGACACTTGGAGACCATTGTTGGTCCCAAGCAAACCCTATGATACATATGAATCAATAGAATACACGAAAGCTATAATAGATAAGCCTTTAAAACATATAAAGAACTTAAAACAATGCTTGAAAATACTTGATATAAATAGTTAAATGTTAAGCAAAAAATCTGAGAAAGTACTGAAAACTCTCTAACTCTGTCTACCCATGAAGCCTCTACTATCTAAAGATAGGCGATGAGACAAGACTCACAACACCTCAAAATACTACTAAATCCAAACAATAAACTAGAGTCCTCTGAAAGCAACGGAACGTCTGTTGATGATCCTAAGTATCTTAATCACCATCATGAAATGATACAAGTCAAATGACATCAACACATTTAATAGGAGTATGTAATAGGGCTGAATAAAGTAAATAACTGACTGAAGGACTGAAATCAACTCAACTGAATCAATATATGAATATGAAGTGAAAATCATTTAAGCTTTACAATAAGATAAGCAATAAAAGTAATATGAACATAATAATACACTTTTCTTTGTTGGGAGCTTCTCTAACTCACAACCAGCACTATGAGCCTAGCAATGATACAACGTTCAACTCACGTTGCCAGGGTTATCCTATACTTTTCCGGGGTATTTTCCACAGGGTTTAGGTCCAAGGATGGGTTCACTAACTGTGGACCCTTTCACCGTCCGTGAACACGTCTATAAAACATTGCCTTAGAATATTTTTCACAAGGTTTGGGTCCAAGAATGGGTTCACTCCCCGTGGACCCTTTCACCGTCCGTGAAACCGTCCATAGACCATTGACTTAGAATATTTTTTACAAGGTTCAGGTCCAAGGATGAGTTCACTTACTGTGGACCGGCCTTTCACCGTCTGTGAACCCGTCCATAGACTAGTGCCTTAAAATATTTTTCACAAGGTTCAGGTCCAAGGATGAGTTCACTTACTGTGGACCGGCCTTTCACCGTCTGTGAACCCGTCCATAGACTAGTACCTTAAAATATTTTTCACAAGGTGCAGGTCCAAGGTTGGGTTCACTGACCGTGAAACTTACTACCATCAGCGAACCCTTTATTATAAGTCTACTTTTCACTGATTCAACTATCTTTTCTTATTCCAACTTCCAGTTGACCTTTTACACTTCCAGGTTTTACACAACGGCTAAAAGAGTGTTAAGGCATATTAAAGGAACCAACAAGTTTTGGAATTTTTTTCCAGCATTTGCGAAGTAACTATGAACTTGGTGGGTTACTCTGATAGTGATTAGGGTGGCAACATTGATAATCCCAGAAGAACTTCTGGATATATTTTCTATTTGGAGACAAGTTATTTTAGTTGGAGCTCTAGGAAACAAGAAACTACAGCTCAATCAATAGCAAAAGTTGAGTACATAGTTGTTGCATCTGCTATAAAAACAAGTTATATGGATAAGGAAGATGTTGAAGGACTTCAACATGAACAAACAGAAGCTACCAAGACCATGTGTCAATTTAAAAGTTTCAATTTCAGAAAATCTAGTGTTTCATGGTCGAACTAAACATATCAAGACCAACTTTAATTTTATTAGAGAAGTTCGACAATCTAATGAAGTGTTGCTTGTTCATTGCTCATCTGAGAACCAGCTAGCTGACATTTTCACTAGGTCACTACCAATTTGAAGATCCAAGGCAAATAATTGGTGTTTGTAACAAAAAATATCAAGGAGAAGTGTTAGAAAATTGGCCTTATGAAGAACTTAAGATACAATAAGCTCAAATAAAATATAACAGGAGGAGTCTGAGAAAATAGTTTCCAGAGAATAAGAACAACGGGCTTCGCTTGTATTCAGTCAATTAATGATCTTATATAGAATTACAACTTTAATAGAGTCACAATCCCACTAAACCACTAACTAAATCCACTAACCTAACTCTCCTAAACTTTAGGGAAAAGCTATCTGCTACTCTAGAAAATAATAGAATATCCACGTACTAATAAAATATCAAAGTAACAACTAAGCTAAGAAATAGTTATACTATAGAATTGGTCAAATTAAACTAGGAATGATGTTGTCAACTTTAACGCCCCTTCACAACATCAGCTCTCCGTCTTAACCATGCCTAGCTGCTTGCAAAAACTCTTCAACTTGTTGACACTAAAACTTTTGGTGATAAGTCTGTAATTTGATGTTCCGTTTTGATGTGCTCCAAACCAATCTCTCCTCGCAACACTTTTTCCCGGATAAAGTGGTAATATATCTCTACATGTTTAGTCCTTGCATGGAAAAATAGATTTTCAGCCAAGCAAATTGCTGACTGATTATCATAGTACAAAAGAACTGCATAACTTATTGGTTGTCTTAGATCCTTCATCAACTGCATAAGCCATGTACTTTCCTGAGCTGCAACTGCTGCTGCCTGATACTCTGTTGTTGACAGCGACACTGTTGCCTGCCTTTTACTGCGCCAAGAAATCACTTCAGCTCCAAGCTTAAACACAAAGCCAGTAGTTGAACTACGGGTATCATGGTCTCCTCCATAGTCAGAGTCACAATATCCGATCAGTTTACATTCTTCACCTTTCTTATACAATAGACCATAGTCAATTGTACTCTTTACATATCTCAAGATTCGACGAACTTCATTCAAATGAGACTTATTTGGATTTTGCATGTAATGACTCATCACACCTATTGCGTTAGAGATGTCGGGTTTTGTTAAAGTTAAGTAAATCAAACTACCCAGCAATTGCCGATACATTGTTGCATCTTCCAAGTCTTTCCCTTCATGAGCACACATCTTAACATTTGGATCCAGCGGTGTTGAGGTTGGTTTGCAATTGAACATCCCAAACTTCTTCAATAGATCTTTCAAGTATTTTTGCTGATGCAAGTAAATTCCTTCTTCACTGCGATCAACCTCCAAGCCAAGAAAATGGTTAAGATGTCCGAGTTCCTTCATCTGGAAGTGTACTGACAAATTCTCTTTTGTTCGGAGAATTTCTTCTTCACAATCTCCTGTTTGGATTAGATCATTCACATATACTAGCACAATAGCTAGTTTTCTGCCAACAATTTTCACAAACAGGCTAGAATCTGACGGTGCTACTGAAAAACCACTATGAGTAAGAAATTTAGAAATCTTACCATACCATGCCCTTGGCGCTTGCTTTAATCCATAGAGCGCCTTTCGAAGCTTACACACATACTCAGGATAATCGTGCCTCTGAAAACCCATTGGTCGACACATGTAAATCTCTTGATCCAACTCTCCGTGTAAGAATGCATTATTTACATCCATCTGTCATAGGTTCTAATCTTTACTAGCGGCAAGTGCAAGTAAAGCCCGGACAGTAGTAAGCTTTGCCACTAGACTAAACGTTTCATGATAGTCTAGTCCATATTGCTGAGAAAAACCCTGAGCTACAAGACGAGCTTTACGCCTTTCAATTGATCCATTTGTGTGACGCTTTATCTTGTAAATCCATTTACAAGAAATAGGTCTGGCATCCCTTGGTTTTGTCACAAGCTCCTACGTTTGATTTCGTTGTAGCGCAACAATTTCCTCCTCTATATCTTTAATCCACTTTGGATTCTGGAATGCTTCCTTAAAAGTTTCTGGTTCCTTTTCATTTTTATCTTCTGCAATGGCAACATTGGCAAACTTGGGATTTTGCTTTCTGATCCTCGTTGACCTTATGAGTGGAGGTGGTGAATTTGCTCCAATTAGTTCACCTTCTTCACCTGGTTGTTTGTACATACCAGTTTGCCACGGATTTTGAGTCACGACTTCATCAACATTGTCTTCATAGCTTTCGCCCAAAATTGTCCCGGGATATTTTTTGCGTGAAACAGGCTCCAACAGATTTATGCTAGGTGTCTGTTCTTACTTTCTGCTACGCCATTTTTTTGTGGCATATTTGGACATGTGAACTGATGGCGTATTCGACACTTTTCAAGGAATTCAGAAAATTCATGTGAGGTATATTCCCCACCATTGTCAATTCATAGACAAAGATTTTTTTGACCAACTTTTCCTTCAACAACCTTTTTGAATTCTTTGAATTTTGAGAATACCTCATACTTCTTCTTTAAAAAATAAATCCACACGTACCTGGAAAAATTATCAATGAATGTCAACATATATTTCATTCCACTAATAGAGAGATGATTGACAGGGCCGAACACATCTAAGTGAATTAACTCTAATGGTTCCTTGGCTGTATATTTCGAATCCTGATATGGCAACTGATGCGCTTTACCATACTGACAACCTACACATATTACATCCGCCCTTACTGGAATTTTGGGCTAGACCCTTCAACATTGACTTTTCCATCATGACTCTAAGTTTAGAGTAGCTAACGTGACTCAACCACATATGCCATAAGTCCGCCGTCTCATTCTTCCTTGTCTTGTCTATATATGTGGTTTTTGCCGACATTACATAAATAGAATTTAACCTTTGCCCCTTCATCACTGGCTCTTCTTTAACCTTAAGATCATGGTATATTCTTACATCTTGTGGACCAAATAGAACATAATGACCCGAAGATGTCAATTGAGGTACTGAAAGAAGATTTTTCTTCATACCTGGGAGATGATAAATATTTTGAAGCAACATCAGATCAGCACAACTATTTGGAGACACAATAGTCTTATCAATGTGAGCTATCGGTAATTTTATGTCATCTGTTGTCACCACTTCACGACTTCCGTTGTACTTAGACAAAGTTTGCATCTTATTTTTGTCACCATTCATATGGTTTGAGCATCCCTAGTCAACAATCCAGTTATTCTCACAGTCAATTTGTTTAGAGGTTGTTACTGTAAGAGCTAACTCTTCTTGTTCTATAACAAAGAACGTTTCAGCATCCCAATCATCTTCACTATTTTCCTTTGGACCGGAGGTAGCAACAAGATTGCTCTTAACGGTCCTCTTTTTGAACCAGCAAATATTGGCTTTATGTCCCTTCTTCCCACAGTTATGGCATTTCCCTTCAAACCTTTTGTTGTTGCCCCAATTGTTTTTCGAACTTCCACCTGGACGAGAGCTTCCTTCTCCTTGATGACTTTTGACTTATCATCAGTTCTTTTTGATCCACCGGCGTTGTTCTGCTTGGGGTCCCCTCTGCTTTTGTTGACGTAGAGTGCTTCCTCCCCGCCTTTAAGAGAGACTCCACTCATTTACTTAGCCAAGGCTTCCTGACTTGCTAGCAAATTCTCAAATTCTACAAGTGATGACTGATTTTGCCATCCTTGTACAGCAGCAATGAAGCTTCTATATTCAGGCTTCAGACCATGGATTATAATCCCCTTCATCCTCGTCTCTCCAATTGGAGCTTGTGGATCTAACTCTGAAATCTCTCGACATAGCATCTTCACCTTATGAAAGTATTGTGCAATTGTCATGTTGCATTGTCCTATTGAAATTAATTCACTCTCTAAGAGTTGGAGCCTTGTATCATTTTTCTTTGAAAATAGATTGGCGAATGTATCCCAAGGCTGCTTTGGGGTAGTGGCGTCTCGTATGTGCTCTAGCACATCATCTTCGGCCATTGTTTTCAAATAGAACATAGCCTTACCAGCTTTTATCTTCCACTTTCGCAGAGTGCCATTTGCATCTTCTGCTGCTGGTTGTGTCACCTCGCTACCGTTGACAACCTCCCACAGATCTTGCCCTTGCATATAAGACATTATGCAAGCTGACCATGTACTGTAATTGCTGTTGTTGAGCTTTTTAATTCCGTCGACAGCTTGTAGGACTGTCATTGTGTCAGCAACAAGAGTCTCCAAAAAAAAAAAACTACAGTAAATGATCTCCCAAGGAACAACCTTGCTCTTGATACCAAATGAAGAACTTAAGATACAATAAGCTCAAATAAAATATAACTGGAGGAGTTTGAGAAAATAGTTTCCCGAGAATAAGAACAACGGGCTTCGCTTGTATTCAGCCAGTTAATGATCTTATATAGACTTACAACTTTAATAGAGTCACAATCCCACTAAACCACTAACTAAATCCACTAACCTAACTCTCCTAAACTTTAGGGAAAAGCTATCTGCTACTCTAGAAAATAATAGAACATCCACATACTAATAAAATATCAAAGTAACAACTAAACTAAGAAATAGTTATACTACAGAATTGGTCAAATTAAACTAGGAATGATGTTGTCAACTTTAATACTTTTTACTTCCAGCTTATTGATTATACTGATTTTAACATATTTCAGTTTACTGCTTTCGTATTTTCTAGCAAAAGACTTAGTCAATGTTAGCTGCTTAACTCGCCCCATGTTATAACTTGACCAAAATTCTTTTTTTATCAATTTAGTATTTTACTTAGTCGTACAGAGTATAAAATTGTTTGTTATAGTGATATTAGTTGCTCATCTAGACTCGTGATTTTTCTTTATTCAGAAAGAGTTTCCACATAAAATTTTTGATATCATTATCATTATCACTTGTTGGTTCTCTTTTTTCAAGATATCTCTAGAATTCTAGAATATTTCATCTTTCTAGAAAAGTTTGAAATATAATTAATACTTGAAAATTTATTTCTTAAATCATCTTCTTCCTGGACTATTTATTTTTAATAAATTACCGATGTTGAATTAATATATTTTACAATTTCAAAAATATTCTTTCCGAAAAATTGCCTCAAATAGGACTCATAATGTATTTGAAGTTAACTAGTTTGCTAAAGGTGTACCTAATGAATAATGATGTTTTAGATTCAAAGTATATTGGAGGTAAAAATTATTAAGTAATTAATTTCCTTCAGCCCTTCTTATTAAACAATATCCATTAACTAAGATACAACCATTATGTAAAAAAGAAACACTAAGAAATAATTTGTTGGACAAAAACTTATTAAACCTCCTTGGAAACCTAATATAGCAAAATTAGGAGTCTTTTTCCTTTGGCAGAAAAGACAAGGGATTTCAAAAATGATAATTACTTTTTTATTCTTAATTAAATATATTATGTTCGAGCCTGGATATAGAATGCCTTTCTTAGGAGCTTTTTATCCTCAATATTATAAGACTTTCTCACGTGAATCTGAACTAAGTCACACCCTGATATGGGCATATGATACTGAGTGGAATCAACTTGTATTTTGAGATATTTTCCAAGGTATAGTCCTTCTTTTCAGCTTCATCCACTTGTATTTTGAATTGTCCATATTGTTCATATTCATGTGAACCCCATAGAAATAATTGAATTTGATTGGAGTAGACCCATCTTCATGAAAGATTTTCATATTTGATATCCTGTATATAACTTTGTGCCAAATATAATCAATTTTCTCAATCCACACAATTCTTATCTTTCTTCTCAAATTTCAACAAATTAACCGAATCAATGGCATCATCTTCTTCTTTTGTGAGCAGTTCACAGTACTGTCCTCGATGGAAGTATGATGTCTTTCTGAGTTTTAGAGGTGAAGATACTCGTAAAATATTTACAGGTCACTTGTACGAAGGTTTGAAAAACAGGGGAATAATTACCTTTCAAGATGATAAAAGGCTAGAGCATGGTGATTCGATTCCAGAAGAACTCTTGAAAGCTATCAAAGAGTCTCAAGTTGCCCTTGTCGTTTTCTCAGAGAATTATGCTGCATCGAGGTGGTGCTTGAATGAACTAGTTATAAAGACTGGGTATAAGTTGAAAGACGATATTTTATTAATGAAGACAGAAAGTTGCTTAAATAGAATTACAGCGGAAAGACTCCTAAACGAACTAAAGTAACAAAACCTAACTAGACAATAACTGTTGAAACTTAATCCTAAATAAACAGGGATAGTGACTGCTCAAACTTAATACGACTAAATAACTAAACTGACTCATGATGTTCCAATACGCCCCCTCAAGTTATGCAATGGGTCACTAAGCCTAACTTGAAAAGATTATTCTCAAATGCAGGTTTAGGCAGTGCCTTGGTGAGAGTGTCGGCTATTTGATCGGCACCATGAACATGAACAACATGAACCCATTTGGTGTCAACATGATGGCGAACAAAGTGAAAGTCCACGGCAGCACGCTTCACACGACTATGGAGGACATGATTCTTGCTTAGGAATATGGCTCCAAGATTTTCACAATATATTGTGGGCAACTGATGGACTGGGAATCGCAGCTCATTTAGAAGGTTGGTGACCCACAAGGTTTCAGAAAGAGCATTAGCTACTGCCCTATACTCAGACTCGGTGGTAGAGCGTGAGACAATATTTTGCTTCTTTGAAGACCAGCAAATCAGATTGTGACCAAGGAACATAATATAACCAGATGTAGAAACTCTGTCAGTGATGTCTCAACCCCAATTTGCATCAGAGTACACATGTAGATTGAAGTCATCAATGGGAGTAACCCGTAGGCCGAGATGAATGGTACCACGCAGGTATCGAAGGATGCGCTTCACAGTTTTCCAGTGAAGGTCTGATGGTGCTCGCATGAATTGAGACAACTTGTTGACTGCATAGGCTATGTCCGGTCTGGTGAAAGATAAGTATTAAAGTCCGCCCAAGACTCGATGATAACGTATGGTATCAGTCAGGTGAGTACCATCAGATAAGATGAGTAACTCAGAGGCACTCATTGTTGTGTTGATACTCTTGCAGTCATTCATTAGCTCATCATTTAAAATCTCGTTCACATAGTTTGCTTGGGTGAGAATTAAACCACCAGAGCTACGTAGCACTTCAACACCAAGAAAGCAGTGAAGATTACCTAAATCTTTAATAGAGAACTGAGAAGCAAGGGAGGTGATAACCTGATTGACACTGAAGGTGTTGCTCCCAGTGACAATAATATCGTCGACATAGACAAGGACAAATAACGTGTCACCTGGACCATGTCTGACAAAAAGCGAGGCATCTGACTTTGTCTTAACAAATCCTATGGATGAGAGATAACCCGTGAGGGCATTGTACCACGCCCGAGGAGCCTGTTTCAAGCCATAGATCGCCTTGCGTAGACGACATATATATGTTGGCTTGTCATCACTAGTAAACCCAGGAGGATGTACCATGTATACTTCCTCATCTAGGTTGCCTTGGAGGAAATCATTATTGACATCAAGTTTACGTAGGTGCCAATTATGACGAAGTGCAACAGAAAGGACGATGCGAACTATGGTTGGCTTGACGATTGGGCTGAATGTGGCATGAAAATCAATGCCCGCCCTTTGGGTGAAGCCTTTTGCAACCAGACGTGCTTTGTATCTGTCGATGGTCCCATCTGCATTCCTTTTGATCCTGAAAAGCCATTTGCAAGATACAATATTTTTTGTTGGGTCAGGAGGAACAAGTTCCCAAGTTTGGTTCTTTATTAAAGCATCAAGCTCCTGTTTCATTGTGTTACGCCACTCGGGATATTTTTGTGCTTGTTTGAAAGTTGTGGGTGTGATGGTGGGGTTCAAGTTGGCTAGGTAATCAAAAATTCTTTTGGGTTTGGTGATGTTGTTTTTGGATCGAGTGATAGCACGGGTAGAAGGAGATGGACAGTGAGGCAGTGAATGAGCGAGTTCCAACTCGGGGATAGGATATGATGGTTGAGGAGCCAAGGGTGTTGATGGTTTGGTAATTCTACGTTGATAGACAAGTAAAGGAGGCAAGCTGGTGTGCGTGTTCATAGAGATAGTAGGTTGAGACGGGGGGTTCTGGGAAGTGGGAATTATAGAAGGTGAGGGAGTTAAAGACTTACCTGGAGAAGGAGAAGTTGTGAGAGGTGAAGCTGCTTCTGCCACTGGTGCATTGTCGGAGGAGGACTGTGAGTTTGAGTTGTCTTGGGACTTGGCTGGAGAAGAAGCAGCTATTGATGGGGAATCTGTTTTGCGTACTTCTATTTCTAATGGAGGGGGAAGATCTGTACTTAAAGGAAGTTAAGATGTGGGGTCGGAAGAATTGGAAATTGTGGTTGTTTCCAATTGTAGGGGAGTCGCTTTACTGGCAAGGTTGGAGAACAGAGTTTTAAATGGAAAATTATTCTCAACAAATCGCACGTCTAGAGATAAATACACCTTTGCAGAGATTGATGACAATGATGAGACAAGGAGAATCCGAGATAGACACACGGGGTAGATTTTGGTTCAAGTTTATTTTTGGAGTATGGTTTAAGCCATGGATAGCATAAACAACAAAAAGTACGTAGAGAACTATAATCAGGTGATTTTCCAAGTAATATTTGGAATAGGGATTTATTATCTAGGTGGGAGGTGGGCAGACGGTTGATGAAGTAGACAGTGTGATGACATGCGAAGGACCAAAATTGGGTTGGAAGGGACGCCTCATGTAAGAGTGTTCTTGCAGTTTCAATGATATGGTGATGCCATCGTTCTACAAGTGCAACTCGTTGAGGCGTATAAGGTGGGGTGGAAAGGTGTTCAATGCCGTGAAGTGAAAATAGGGGTCAAGACTTTTATACTCTCCTCCGCCATCCGTGTAAAGTGATAAAATTTTGGTGTCAAAATGTTTTTCCATCAGAGGATGGAATTTTTGAAAGATCTCTTTAACTTCACTTTTTTTTGTTAATGTATAGAGCCAAGTGTATTTAGTATATTGGTCAACAAAAATACAATAATATAGCTTCTTATCAAGAGATAAAATCGGTGATGGCCCCCATAAATCACTAAAAATAATTTGAAGAGGTTTAGAGCTACGCAGTGATAGTAGGGAAAAAGGATGCCGATGGGTTTTATTAGATAAACAAGAATTACAATGAAAAGGTTTGTCTCGCTCATGAAACGGTAACAAGAACTTATTTAAAATAAACCTAAGAACTCTAGAGTGAGGATGACCAAGATGTTGATGCCAAGTAGTGAGAGGAATGGATGTAGTGGTCATGTGAGCTCGGGGAGGTGGGACAGGCCACTCATACAGTCCATTTTTGGTCCGACTGTGCACCAGCGGTTTCCTTATTTTCAAATCCTTCACAATAAATTCAAAAGTAAAAAATTCAATCGACTTTAGATTGTCTTGACAAAATTTAGAAACAGAGAGAAGCTTACGTTTAATGGAAGGAGCACAGAGAGTGTGGGTTAGTTTAAAAATATTATTTGATGCATTTAATTGAGTAGAACCAATGTGAGAAATAGGAATTTTATTACCATCACTCATGGAGACATCCTCGTTACTGTGGTACGGTTGTAGGTTCTGTGTCTCTGTGGTGATGTGATGGGTGGCTCCTGAGTCAACTATCCAGGGGTTGGTGGCAGCAGTAAACCTAGCTGCATAGTTGTCTTTGGCTTCAAAGTGATTGTGAGACTTCGAGCGGCAAACATTGGCGGTATGGCCTATCCTGTTACATAGTTGACAACGAGTAACGCCGTTTGGATTTGAGTTAGACTGCCATTGTGGTGGAGTATTTGGCCGCGAGTTCTGACGCCATTGTTGAGAATTGGTTGTCTGCCTGCGATTATTGGTGTTGTTTTTTGTGGGAGTGGCGACTGCAGCAGTGATAGGACTAGACAGCTTCGTAGCATCCTCGTGGCGAAGGAAGAGTTCATAGTCTAGTAGTTTTTCAAACAATTCCTTATAGGAGATAGTCGTATCACGTGCACGAATGGCAGCAGATATCTCTCGAAACTCAGGCCCCAAACCACTTAGTATTTTGACTATGAGTTCAGGATTGGACACAAGAGCACCAACAGTGGCTAACTCATCCAAAAGGGACCGAATATTGCGAAGATATTCAGTGATGGAGCGAGAGTCCTTAGTGACACAAGAAAGCTGATCACGCAAACTGAAGACCCGAGTTTGAGACTGTTCGTGTAAGTGGTATGCAAATCATCCCAAGCTGATTTAGCCAAGTCAGCGGTAGCAACAGTAGAAGCAATGGTGGGTTCAACAGAAGCCATAAGGGCATTCTGGATGAGTTTGCCTTGGCGGAACCAAGGTAAGAAGGAAGGATTAGGAGATATGTTCGTACCGAGGGCAATTGTGCGATTGGGGGCCGGAGTGGTCCCATCGAGATGGCCAAAGAGGTTGTAGCCATACATAAGCATAGAGAATTGGGCTTTCCAAGTGGTGAAGTTGTGACCACCGCTTAGTTTAATGGGTAGTTGGGAAGCAGGATTAAACTGAATGATTATGTTACTACCCATTGTGTTATCAGCATTGACAACTGTTGGATTATTGCCATTGTTGTTCCCATTGGGATTGGTCATTGTTGCTGATCTGTGTGAGGAGAAGGAAGGAAATTTTTTTTTGGATCGTTCTCGTTAGAGCGTGAAGAGCCCTGATACCATATAAAGACTGGGTATAAGTTGAAAGACGATAATTTATTAATGAAGACAGAAGTTGCTTAAATAGAATTACAGCGGAAAGACTCCTAAACGAACTGAAATAATAAAACCTAACTAGACAATAACTGCTGAAACTTAATCCTAAATAAACAGGGATAGGGACTGTTCAAACTTAATACGACTAAATAACTAAACTGACTCGTGATGTTCCAATACTAATGAAGATTATGGAATACATGAAAGAAGAAAATGGACAAATAGTCATACCGGTCTTCTATAATATGGATCCATCACATGTTCGTCACCAGAGAGAAAACTTTACAAAAGCATTTGCCAAACATTTATTGAAGTACAAGGATGATGTTGAGAGAATGGAGAGGTGCAAAGAAGGAGGACCGCCTTAGCTGCTGCAACGAATCTAAAAGGATATGATATCCGCCAGGGGTGAGTTAAAAAATATATGTGTGTAGATTAGACCTTAGAAATGCTTTATTAGACTATTGTGTGTTTACTAACAACTTTTAAAGCTTAGATTCAGTTAAGCCAAATAACTTATACTATGAAACACTTATAATACTTAACTTTATTATGCTTATCCACAATATGTGATGACGCTTATTTAATTAATCTTCTTATGTATGTAGGGTTGAATTAGAGAATATTCAACAAATTGTTAATCAAATTTCACTCAAATTATGCAAGACTTTAGTATCTTATTTGCAAGATGTTGTGGGAATAGATACTCATTTAGAGGAAGTAAAATCCCAACTAAAGCTTGAAATCAATGAAGTTCGAAGTGTGGGGATTTGGGGCATGGGGGGAATTGGTAAAACGACAATAGCAAGGGCAATTTTTGACACACTCTCGTATCAATTTGAAGCTGCAAGTTTCATTGTGGATATTAAAGAAAAAAAATGTGGAATGCATTCTTTGCAAAATATCCTTCTCTCGGAATTGTTAAGGAAAAAAGATAATTATGTGAATAATAAGGAGGACGGAAAGCATATGATAGCTCATAGACTTCGTTTTAAGAAGGTTTTAGTTGTGCTTGATGACATAGAACATAGAGACCATTTGGATTACCTAGCAGGAAATTCTAATTGGTATGGTAATGGGAGTAGAATTTTTGCAACAACTAGAGATAAGCATTTGATTGAAACGAGTGATGTGATATATGAAGTGACTACACTAGTTGACCATGAAGCTATTAAATTGTTCAATCAGTATGCTTTCGTCAAAAAAGAAGTTCCCGATGAATATTTTGAGAAGCTCTCAATGGAGGTTGTACATCATGCTAAAGGCCTTCCTTTAGCCCTAAAACTGTGGGGTTCTTTATTACATAAGAGGGACATAACAGAGTGGAGAAGTGCTATGGAGGAAATGAAAAGCTCAGAATTAGCTACGATCAATTGGAGGCCATACAAAAAGAAATATTTCTAGATATAGCATGCTTCTTTCGAGGGAAAGATAAAGATTACATCATGAAAATTCTTGAGAGTTGTTATTCTGGAGCAAATATTGGATTGCGTGTCCTAATTGACAAATCTCTTGTATTCATCTCTATAAACAATACTATTGAAATGCCTGACTTAATACAAGAGATGGGTAAACACGTGGTGAAAATGCATAAAGATTCGGGAGAACCTAGCAGAATATGGAACATTGAAGATTTCAAAGAAGTGATTGACAACAACACAGTAAGTAGGTTAAACAATGCAATATTATTTAATTTCCTATTTTCATATATTGATATTTATTTATAGTATGTTATTAAGCCATTAATTGGTCTACTAGCCGTTTATTTATCTTTTTGCCAGGGGACCATGACAGTGGAAGCCATTTGGTGTACTTATTTTGGACAAATAATCTTTAATAAAGAGGCAATGAAAAATACGAAAAAACTTAGGATATTATACATAAATGATGGTAGCTTAAACAATTTCTTTTTACCCCCTCTACGATTGATTCGAAATACATTCCCAACGGCTCCATTGAGTGTCTGTCCAACAACTTGCGGTGGATTTTCTGAAAGCAATATCCTTGGGAGTCATTGCCAGAGAATTTTAAACCTCAAAGGCTTGTTCATCTCTATCTCGGGTGGAGTTTACTGCATGATTTATGGACAAAAATAAAGGTATCATTTTATTTGAGATACTTTCTATTTAGCCTTTTCCTAGAATTTATTTATTTATTTGTGAACATGTATATAAAAAAAATTAAGCAATTTCTCTGTTTGTTGTGAATAGGAGCTTTTGCCGTGTCTACGATGGCTAGATCTGAGATTCTCTAAAAGACTGATGCAAACACCAAATTTCACGGGGATGCCAAATTTGGAGTGTTTGAATCTGGAGAAATGTAGTAGTCTTAAAGAGGTTCACTCTTCCCTGGGTGATTGCAAAAAAACTCATTAAGTTAAATTTGTATCGTTGTGAAAACCTTGAGAGTTTTCCATGTGTTAATGTGAAGTCACTACAAGAAAAGATACTTAGTGCTACAAAATCTAAGCTATGAATTTGAAAATTGTAGCTATTACTTAGTAATAGCTATAAAAATTCAAATTTCGTAGCTATCTAAATATTCGCCAAATTTATTAGCCATGAATATTAAGTTGACAAAGCTAAATCCTTATATTTGCTTTGATTATTAACAATCGTGGCAATAACAAAATAGCTACAATTTTACTGCTACAATAAAATTTTGTAGTTAATTATAACTTATTTGCTACGCAATAAAAGTAGTTGTAGCAATAGTAACCCTTTAGCCATAATAAGTTATTTGAAACAAAATATTGTGGCTAAATAAATAATTTTTCTTCAAGTTATAAAATGACGTGTTAATAGTTAAATGAAATAGCCATAGAGTTTTTGCTATAGTAAAATTTTGTAGCTAAGTATTATTTTTTGCCACGAATTTAAATTTACTATGGTAATAATAACCTTTTAACCACAATAACTTATTTGAAGAAATATTTGTAGCTGAATAAATAATTTAGCTTTAAGTAATAAAATATTTTGGCAATAATTAAATGAAATAGTCATAGATTTTCTTCTACTATAAAATTTCATAGATAATTATTAAATTTTTCCACGAATTTGAATTTACCGTAGTAATAATAACCTTTTAGCCACAATAAATTATTTAAAGAAAAAATTGTAGCTAAATATTTTTTTTCAAGTTATAAAAATTGTGGCATATTAAAAATATAATCATAGATTTTTTTCTATGATAAAATTTTATAGTTAATTATTAAGTTTTTCATTGAAACAATATTAACATTTTATCCATAAGAAGTAATTTAAATAAAAAATTACCACTAAAAAATATTATGTTTCGGGTACCAAAAAATTGTTGCAATGATTAACTTCATAGTTATAATTATTTCTCAAAACAAAATGATACAACCATGTGATCACAATTGAGGTTATACATTTTATCTGATACGAGGTGAAACGTAATCCTTGAGGTGCGTATTCTTGTGTTAAGAATTCACGTTATACGATTTGGACCTCTTCTATCGAACATTATATTTATCGAGCTAGCTTAAAAGGGATGTTAATATTTCTATCAATTCAATTTTACAGGATCTTAATTTTTAAGTTTTAAATATAGTTTAAATAAATAGAAGTTATAAAAAATAAAAAAAATAAAAAAATGAAAAAATAAATCAAAGTTATGTCTAATTAACTTGATGTAATTGTACTTTTTATATATAAAATGACATGTATAATCAATATACATTTTATTAAACAATGTCATATTTTATATGAATTATTCTGGAATATAGATAGATAAATTAATTATTTATTGAATATAATTAATACACAAAAAAATTATATTGACATTCAATTCTTTTTTTCTTAATTTAATCTTAATATCTTAATCCATATAATTTTTGTATTTTCAGTTAAAACTATAAAACTACAATTCAAAATTCACATCTCTATTTAAATTCAAATAAAAATAAATAAATGTTGTGGAAGTATAGTTCCACTATAGTTATAGTTGAACAATTTAACTTGAATTTGAATTCATGGTTGAGATAAAAAAAATTGAATTGATTATTTTTCTTGAAAACTCTATCTTAAAATAATTTTGAAACTTGAATTGTATGGTAATTAAAATTTACCATCACAACATTGTTTTGCCTCTCCAATTCTATTTAAATAAATTAAATATATTTTCTGATATTGACTGTTTTATTTATTTCAGTGTATTCTATTTTTAACTTGACATTCTAATGCATATATCATTTTAAATTCATATACAATAATAACAAGATAATAATAATAATATTAATAATAATAATAAATATAATTATAATAATAATAATAATAATAATTATAATAATAATAATAATAATAATTATAATAATAATAATAATAATAATTATTATTATAATAATAATAATAACGATAATAATCAATATATTACTACAATATGAGCTTTGAAGATGGTAGAGAAAATTATATTGAATTCATATAATTTTTTACATTTTAAATTCAAACTAAAAACAATAATTCAAAATTAAGTATGGTCATAAAATTAACTAAACACTATTCCTCCATTCCATATTAGTTGTCTATATATCTTTGACACGATCTTATAAGATTATAAATAAGAAGGATAATTTTACTACTTTATTCCGTAATATTTTTTATCTGAAACTTTACAAACTTGTTTACACTTTTAAGAAGAACTAAATTGTAAGGAATATTGAGAAAATGTAATTAATTTTATCTTCATTTCATAAATTGACAAGTAATTTGAGACAACTATTTTTATTAATGTGTACATTTAATATGAGTCGATTGTCTCTCTTAAACATTCTCTCTACCTCCATGTGATAGTAATAAGATATGAATATACCATATCCTTCTTTGACCTCCTTATGAAATTTCACTAGGTATGTTCGGATCAATTCCCACTTGATACATGTTCGAAAAATCCTAGATTCGCCTATTTGTATAATAATTATTGTATTAGTTAAATTTATAGTTATAATAGCATTTGTAAAATAAAAGAAGCAAAATTTATACATATAATAATAAGAGATAATAATAACTATAAATAAAGCAAAAATCTTTCCCAAAATTATCTCTCCAGCCATACTTCACCCTTCCCTTTCCCCATTTGGATCCAATATATTCCCCCCCAAAAAATTAAAATTACAAAACTTACCCCTAAAGTTTTAAAACCCAATTAAATAGCTTATTCCCCCTTCCCACTTATCAAAAACCTAGAAACCCTTTTTCATCTTCCCACGCCATTTATGTCTGCTCCCTCTGCTCTCACCCTTTCTTATCTCAATTTTTTGTTTAATTTTTTATTTTTGATAATATGCTAATATTTCTTTTGTAGGTTTTACATGACCTTCTTCAAGCCGATGAGATAAGCTTTCACAATATGAATTTTTTTTACTCAATCATATACTCTGAATTTTCTATTATGTATAGGTTTGAGAAAAGATTGAACCACAAATAATTTATCATACACAATTATATTCTATATTGTTGCAAGGGATTATTGTCTCTCATGGCTTGAAGCAATGAGTATTGCATTGAATTGTGTATTTTTGTCAATTTAAAGGTATGTTTTTTTTACCTAGGTATTAATTTAATAATTGGTATTAAATTTTAAAATCGATATCTAGGTATTAATTTAATAATTGACACTCAAAATTGAGATCTATATCTACATGTTTTAAGAAGTTTAAAAGTTATTGATTGGATTACTTCTTTGCTTACTTTGTATTATTTTTTTTTGTTTTCATTTGCTAAATATTTTTGTAAGAAAAATTACTCAAGACTATTTTTTTCTCTTTGAAATTCTAAATCATTATTTTTTTGGTGCTATAATACTTTACCGTTATTGATAGGCATATTTATGGAATAAGAGCATATAAATGGCAAATTGGGACTGATGTTGATCAAGATAAAGTACAATTGAAGATTGTGGAAGGAGATTGGAGAGATAGGGGAAAATTATGTTGCTTTGGACTCAAATAAGATGTCTTACAAGAATTGTATATTGTGACTATTCTCAATATTGTAAAATGTAATTATATGTAACTTGAGAATTATTTTGAAATCTCAAAAATGTATTTGGGATTATATTATGTAACTTTCTTTTACTAACAAAGCTTGTGGAATATCCTTTCATCTATGGTAATGAAATTGTTTGAAATCTATTTTTTAGCTATATTATAAAAATTCTTGTGATTATTAATGCTTATGGCAGTACTTTTAAATTTGTAGCAATGAATTTTGATAGTTATAGCTAAATCTATATGTAATTATCAAAAATAGGCAATACATTTTCACTTGTCTTAGCAAATTAAAACTATTAGCTATATTTTATGTATGTCATGGCAAAGAGTTTGAGTTCTTAGCTTTGTGAAGCAAATATTTGTGGCAAATACTTTGATTTTATAGTTTGTAGCTAAATACAAGTATTATTGTCACAAGATTAAAAATATGAAATAGCCACAAATTTTGAATTTTCGTAGAAAATAAATCAACTCATTTGCCACAATAAATTCATTGTGTCTACAATATAAAAATTACTATAGATTTAATTTGTTGTGGCAAAAGAGAAAAATTATTTGCTACAAGTAAATATTTCGTAGCAATTTTTTTTACCATCATAGCTACAACACAATTTTAATTGTAGCTATAAGTATTAGTCCTTGGTCAAGGATAATGTAAAGTCTGTACCTAACTTTTAGCCACCCTACATCTTGCTACGAATGCTACGAAAAAATATTTTATGGCTAAAGTGTTTAGCTACGGAAAATTTCATATTTAGCTACAATGTGTTTTGTAACATTAAGTGCATTTTCCTGTAGTGAGTCTCTTGAACATCTGAATCTAGAGGGTTGCCAAAGTTTGGAGATATTTCTAGAAATCATTGAAAGAATGAAGTCGTAGTTAGAGATAAAAGGTGAAATGCGTTGGGATAAGTGAAATACCATCATCTATTATTTAGCACCAAGCTCATCTTACAAAGCTAGATTTGCCAGTCATGGAAAAACTTGTAGCTCTTCTAAGTAGCATTGGCATGTTGAAAGGATTGGTGAAGCTAGATGTGTCGTAGTGCCCAAAACTTAAAAACTTGCCCGAAGAGATAGGTGATTTAGAAAACTTGGAGGAGCTTGATGCCAGCTGCACTCGAATTTCACAGCCTCCCTCTTCCATCGTCCAGTTGAACAAGCTTAAATCCTTGAGTTTTTCAGGACAATGTTTAGAAGATGGAGTGCACTGTGTGTTCCCTCAGGTGAATGAAGGGTTACGCTCATTGGAAATTCTGAATCTTAATTTCTGCAATTTAATAGATGGAGGACTTCCGGAAGACATTGGATGCTTATCGTCTTTGAAAGAGTTGCATCTCAATGGGCATAATTTTGTGCATTTGCCTGAAAGCATAGCCCAACTTGGTGATCTTGAAACCTTGTACTTATCAAATTGCAAGAGGCTTCCACAACTGCCAGAATTTTCAAAGCAATTGCATACAATATCTACAGATTGGAGCAATGATTTGATCTGTAATTCGTTGTTTCAGAATATCTCATCTGCTTCAGATTCCTAGTCACTAAAAGCGCTTATGAGTTGGGGGATCAACATCCCAGGTTGGTTCCACCAATAGGGAACTAGTACAAGTGTATCAGTCAATTTGCCTAAAAATTGGTACGTACGTGAGAACTTCTTGAGATTTGCTTATGTTACTCTGGAAAATTGATTGACATGATAGCTCACTTTATTCCCTTATGTGATGATGGGATGTCGGGTATCACCCAGAAACTTGACTTATCCAACCATTCAGAATGTAATCCTGAGATTTCATTTTTGTTGATACCTCTTTCTGACTTATGGGATACATCTAAGGCAAATGGGAGAACACCAAATGACTATGGGCTTTTTACGTTATGTTTCTATGGTGAAATGAAGCATTATGGATTACGTTTGTTGTATAAAGTTGATCCTGAGCTTGACGCGAATTGCTCCTCTTCTAAGAAACATTCGAATATTCTTGGGAGAGTGGTCAGTTTCTTCAGCTGCAAACCAAGGAATTTAGATTAAATAAATATAAGTAATATTCTAATATTTATGTTGTCTCTAGTTTTTCTTTGCTTGTATTTTTCCTATTTTTTTCTTCTATTAATGTTGTAGTTAAATTATTAAAAATATCAAAGCTTTTTCTAGTGTTGAACTGAACAAAAATCAATAACGGGCGAGTGATTTGTATGTATGAAAAAGAGGAAAAGTGAGGTAAACCAAAAAGAAAACTGGTCCTTTTTTGCAACTTGCATCCTATCTTGGTTCTCCGTCTAAATTTATTTTTAATTTTGTTGTATTGTTTTCACTGATTTATCATTCCCAAAACTCCTTAAGATATCAGACATGATCTCTGATTTAAATACAAATATCTCTCTTTCTTATGCACGAAAAAGATGAAACAATTGAAGATGCATAACTTTTTAGGGAAAAATGTTAAAAATAAATGACAGAATACTAGTTGTAGTCGCTCCTTTTTGGATTATGAATAGTTTTCCAATCTTATAGTCTACCGCCTTGATGGTAGCATGCAAACTGAGAAGAAGAAGATGGTATTTTGAGAACAGAATCGGTGACACTGCCTATGAAGGGAACATATCTCCTCTACCTAAGAAAGAAATTCACGAAAGAACTTGGGTAAGCAATAATTCATTTTTTTAAATTTCATTTTGAAATATAATCCTATTTTCCTTTTGCTGACAATAACTGGCCTAAAAAACAAATTGCAGATTATAACTTTGCGAAAATGGGTGGATGAAAGAAGCCTAGGGGGACTATTTCCAATGTAGCTCCAATGCTCGAGCGTTTCTTCCCTACTGAAGAAGCGTAGTCTCCATTGACATCTACTGTCAAATATTACATTGTGAATAGGAATTGGTTGAGGTTATTTCTCTTTATATTTTGTACTCTCATATTTATATAGTGGATTGCTCATCTCCTTTGTGGATATAGGTCGATTGACCGAACCACGTTAAATCTTCGTGTCTTTTGGTATATTTATCATTTGTCTTCTTATTCATGGTCTTTCGAGGTTTGCTTTACTAGCTTCTGCATGACACCTGCTTATTTCGGTAGTAACAACCAGAAGCTACAAATGGGAATTTCACAGACACTCTACTGACTTGCAAGCAGACACTCAAGGTTGTTTAGAAAGGAGCTGGCAACAACAATCTATGAATCACAGATATACCACAAATGATCAATTCTAGGAGATTCATGTACTGATATAGCACAAATACAAACTGAGATAAAAGTTAAAATAGAACAACTCAAGTGTACAAAAAGAGCTCATAGTCATAGATAGGGGAATTTATGGGTTGGTTATCGGTTGGGTTGTTATCAATTAGGTTCAATTGTTTAGTTATTAATCATAGATGAAAATAAAATCAAAACACAAGATATGGAATAGAAAAGTAAATTAATTAGCAAACAAGCACTTGCCAACTTCACCTGTGATAATGTACTTTTTCCTTTTAAGTTGAATTTTCACCAACAGAGGAGAAAATGGAATGAAAACCAGAAGAGCCAACAACTGAATCATGCCCGAAATTGATTCAATTAATCCAATAATATAATTCTTCTATCCCTTCAATTATTATTTGCACTGCCCTTTTTCCACCATACAACTTGTTAGTGATATTGTTTGCTTTGGGTCTAGACCCGCAAGGCTTTAAAATGCGTCACTAGATTAGTGTCCTGAGGTCTGCTAACTTTTATACCTAATAACTCTCAGGTGTTTTGTCGATGTGGAGGTCTGATACTAAGCTGGGAAGTGACATAAACCACCTCTTATAATATATATATATATATATATATATATATATATATATATATATATATATATATATATATATATATATATATACATATATCATCTTATCATATCATATTCTACTATTTAATAAAAAGGAGTTTATGCCCAAGTATAATATATAATATTCAAGATTGGGACTTTTCCCAATCTTGAATATTATATATTATGCTTGGGCATAAACTCCCTTTTAAAAGTCCCAATCTTGAACATAAACTCCCTTTTAAAAGTCCCAATCTTGAATATTATATATTATACTTGGACATAAACTCCCTTTTAAATATATATATATATATATATATATATATATATATATATATATATATATATATATATATATATATATGTCACAAATGGAAAATTCCCAATCAAGGAAGCAACATATATCATTTACAAATGACTTAAAAAGCATTAAAAATTACAATAATTATCAATTTAAAATATTTAAAAGCTATATAATCAAATAGGTTGACTCTCAGAATTCTATCAGTCTCACATATATTGGGACAAAAAAAATAACACATATCATTTTAAAATTACCAAAAAAGTATTATAAATAATAATAATTAACAACTTAAAATATCTAAAAGACATTTTAAAAGGTTAATTTTGTAATTTTATCCGTATCACATAAATTAGGACAAAGTGACCAGTAATGTACGTTATTTGAAAGTTACATAAAAATATTATAAATCACAATAATTAATAACTTAAAATATTTTTTTTTTAAAAATGAAAATTTGGATGACTCTCCAAATTTCATTTGTGTCACATAAATTGAGACAACAAAAATAACATATATTGGGTCCATTTTATTTTATTTGTCTTATTTTTTTTTAGTTTTTTTATATTTAAAAATTGCGTAAAAATACTATAAATTATTTTTTTGTGTAGAAAAATGTGATGAACATATCTTTTGATATCTATATTTCTTGTTTAATAGTGATGATTTAATTTTGATGTCGAGCAGGATTGTTGTATACAGATACTGTGAAGTTCATGATTATTATGATCACGGTAATTGTTATTTTAATTTTAAGATTGCCTTTCTCTCTTTTTTTTTTTTTTCATTTCTATTTCATTTTTCTTGGAAACTTTTGAGTTCTTATACCACGAAACTTATTTGTTTTCATATTTGCCTTTTTCCATTTGTCGGTATGTTTCTTTTAAATTTCTCAACTCTTTAAATATAGGTAATGTGAATACTCTTTGCAATAATAAATACTCCCTCTGTCCCAATTTATGTGACACATTTCGCTTTTCGAGAGTCAAACAGTTTAAGTTTGACCGAGAATTTGCTCATGAAATCTTCAATTTTTTAAAAATGAAATTTATATATTTGTAAACTACATAAAAAGTACTATAAGTCACAATAATTGACAATTCAAAACATTTAAAAGATATGGAAAAATTTACGGTCAAAGATAAACTTGTTTGAATCTCGAAATCCGAAATGTGTCACATAAATTGGGACAGAGGGAGTAAATATTATTTACAAAACAATAACATGCACTCTTTATTTATCGATATATAATTCATTTCATTTTGGATCAAGTTACCATGAATTTTTAATTTTAATTTTAGGATTAGATTTTTCCCAATTCAAGAATCTTTTAATATACTTTCTAATTAGTAATTATATTTGGATATTTAATAATACAAAATAGTAATTATATAGGAATAAAAGGCTAGAGAATTTACATAATATCAAAAGTATCCAATTATGAAATATGTTGTAATCATAATATGATGCAGTTAGAGAACATTTTTACGATGATAAATACTACTACTAGATATCCTACATAAAAATGGCCTTGCATATTCTCACACTGTATAAGTAAGATAAGTTACCATTATTGTCATAAGATTCTTTATGGTAGCAGTTTTTTTACCAAATTGACAATATTCATGAGTTATGCATTTTTTTTTTCCACATGGGTGGTTTTAAAAGTGGGAAATTCTTACTTATAAAGTTGAACTACATACTTTATTTTTTTCCGCAAATTTATCACTAGACAGTGTCTAGTGTCCTTTTATTAAACATAAAATATATTAATAGGGATAAGTGCAAGTAAGGAGGGCTAGGCCTTAACTTAGTAATCCTAATGAAGTGTCTACTACCTAACAAGCATGAAGAAAATAAGAGCTAGAGAGAACTAAGCATTTTTTGATCACCACAGAGTTTGTAATACACTGCATGATGATATTACAAATGAGGATGCTTAAATAATGTAAAAATATGCCAATCAAGAAGAAAGTTGAGTTATCAGCCTCAAACTTTCTATTGCAAACACATGAATTAAAAAGATTGATTACCAATCAAAAGTAACTTGAAGTATTTTTCTCTTGTCTTCTTCTTCAAACCTATCCAACAACACTTGATAATTCATACTTTCTTTATGGATTTTTTGGATCTTGTTGAACCTATTGATACTGTCAAATGGTTCTGCTTTGCCTGACGCATCGGTAGGTGTCTTGGAACAAACTCCTCAGTCATTTTACCGTCCCAACTATGTTGCCTTCCATGTGTCTTCTTTTTGCTTCTGTTGCTTCCACTTCTTTGTTGCCTAGGTGATATTTATCCTTCCCTAGCAACTCTATCAAAGCACATGTCCAACATATCTTCCTCATCTTCATCAAGAGAATCCTCGCCAAAATCAAGCATATTGTCTTCCTCATTTTCATCAAGAAAATCCCCGTCCAAATCAATTGTATTTGACACTAAGACCCTTGACTCATTCTTCTTTGCAATCACACATTTAGGCACAAATACAGGAGCTTTTGGACTTAATTTGCTATTCAAAGTAGGTGTTGAGACCTGCTTTTCTTGGATCAAATCGTTGTCATTCTCTGTTAACTTTACTTGCTTTCCAGTAGTCTTCGATAAAACATCAAAGCTATTCGAACATAATAGGTTACTTGAGGCATTACTAATATCTTGCCTCTTCTCACTATCATAAAAATTTCCAGTCGCACCCTTTTCACTACATGGAGAATTATTGTGACTAGTCGGGGAAAGACTCCGATTACTAGTTGAATTTTTGTGTGCAACCAATGTCCAATTTTTAGTTGCATTCTTGGTTTCAACTTGCAAAACATGCTGCCCAGAATTTTCAGCATCTTCAAAATCAGATGTATCCATTAATTTGTGTCCTGAATCCATTATTTTTTGGCCTGAACCAACTGGCGGCGCATCAACCCCAACTCTTGGCGTTCCCCCTTTGTTTTCGGTAGTTGTTTGAACACCAATATTACTTGTAACAACATCCATTGAGTACAATTTTGCTCAGAAGGGACAACAACCAACTGGCGATCTAACGAAGTAGCTTTACTTTGATTGACATCTACAACCTTTCTTTTTTCATTTAGTATTTCTCTCGCATCACCTTGATACTTTTCACTATCGATAGCACCTTTTGTAGAAACTTCAATGGTATCATCAATTAGTTTGCTATTTTGATTTCTTTTTGAGATCAAACGACAACTATCTTCATCATGACCTTGGTTCTTACAATAAGTGCAATACAAAGGTAGATTATCATATACAATCTCTTGAAAAACCTCGATCAACTTACTAGATTTTTCATCCACAAACTGCAGTCTTATATGATTTGGAAGCTTTTCCATTAGATCAAGTATAACCTTGACCCTAGCTGTGCTAGGTCTTGTCATGATTTGAGTAGCTTTATCTATAGCTATTGGTTTCCCAACTGCCGATGCTATAGACAATAGAAACTTCTTTGCAAACAAATCTGGAGATAAGTTTGGTAAAGAAATCCAAACCACAGCTAACGTCGTTTCATCCTTACGATTATATCCAATGGACCATGGAAAAACCCCTCTCCATTGTAGAGAAGATAATTAACTGAGTGAAAGCTAGTATATCTTCATATTGATCAAATCTCAACAAAATTTGTCTTGGAGCAAGTAAGCCAATTAAACAATTGCCCTTGGTACCAAGATGTTTCGGTAAAATTGACCTTAATACCTTCAAATCTAGCGCACCAAGGGATAATTTAAACACCACTACTTGATGCAATCCCTCTTCAATCATAAAGTCTTGTCTTTCCTCCATTGAAAATGTGATAGTAGGTTCTCCATAAATTATTTCGATTGATTTTGCGATTGTTTTTGAGTTAATTAGGGTAGATTGTTTAGGATTTATAGTATTGGAATTGAAAAGGGTGGCGTATGTGGTGGTTTGGGGTGGTGGGGCGGGCTGGACAGCCTCGAAAGGAGGCCGTCCAGAGGTCGTAGCAGCCATGAGAGCTGCGCAACTGCTGGCTTAAAACCCTAGGTTAGCCGTCGTGAACTGCATACTAAAAACTCACCAAAAATTGAAAGATTTTTTAAATTTTAGTTAAACACTGATCTTACTACAATTGTTTATGCTAAAATATCAATATTCGTTCTAACAAAGATTTAAAAAGTTGAACTTAAAAGAAATACAAATATGAGAACCATTCATATTAACTTAATTAATTAAAGAAAGTTATAGTATATCTTTGGGATTAAATCTTACTATTATTTAAGAATTCACAATGAATTTGCATTGAGAAACCTTTACATTTGTAAAGTTAGCTCTCGAATGCTATATATATACATATACATTATAAGTAACATTTGTAATATGCGAAAAGAAATATAATTTATTTTATTTAAAATACTACTTTAAATGTATTTATTAAATCACTTTGGTGAATTACACTAAATATTTATTCAAACACTTAAACATAATAAAATCATCCCAATTTATGGTACTATATAGATATATCGTTGTTGTTGTTGTATAAATTAAAACAATTTGAAATATCTATTCAAGGTCCTTCAATTTAATAAGCTTTATAATTTAACATTGTCGTTCTATGTTGTTTTACAACTTTGCGACCGAACATCATGTTTGTGGATATAAAAAGTATAACAAACTTTTATTTTGTTTTATAACACTAATATTTTATCAATCGATGTAACTTTTTTTTTAAAATCGTATACTTACTGACATAGGGTTCATGCGCAAAGCGCGTGTTTATATTATAAGTGGGAAGAACTCAAGTCAAAAGTTGAATTACAGTTTTACCCTTTTATTTATAAAAAGCAATTATTTGTTCGACATTAATAATACTGCAGTAAAAATACTCATAATTATGAAGAGAATCAAATTATTAAAGATTTTTTCGCCAAAAATTAAAAAGACCCATCAATTTCCAACTTAATTGTTTGACCTTTGATCTTCATCTACATTAATAATATTGCATAAAAATACTCATAATTATTATTTAAGTCAATAGACTCTTCCTTTTCTCGAGGCACAATACTTCTTCAATTGCTTCTTCATCTCTTGTTTGTGAGCAAACTGATGAAGATCAAAGGTCAAACAATTAAGTTGAAAATTGATAGGTCTTTTTGATTTTTGGCTAAAATATCTTTAATAATTTGATTCTTGTCATATTCCCTTACATAAGGTCCCTTATTTAAGTCACTCAAAGAGCAATTGAATTTGCAAATCCCATTGAATCTTTTTCTAGAATATGGTGGCGAAACCGTACAAGGCTTCACTGGTTGGTCCACAAGATCTTCCTATAGATTACTACGGCTTCATAGCCATCATCTTCGGCGTCTTTGGTGCCATGTTATCAGATACAAGATTTGCTCGTGGCTTGTTATTATATTTAGTGTGCAATCCCTTGCTAACATAAGGAATATGGAAAATGATATTAAGCAGATCTCATTGGCTATGATGTTTGGTATCACGGGTCTCATGACAAACTACTTGGGTGTTAGTCCCCCGGCAAGCAAGAAAACTTGATGGAATTGTTTCATGTACAAAACTCATTTATAAGAACACGTGGATGTTGTTCCGAAATATTTTCATTCTTTTGATGATTCTTAGCTAAATGAAGTTGTAGAATAGGTTTTTGTTTTTATAGTTTGAGCTCTTTTTATAGGGTTATTCTGTCCCAAGTTCTAATGGCTCTAATCTTAGCAAACAATGTCAACATTACTATCGTGGTGATATGACATTTTGTTAGTGAATTCAGGTTTCTATATCTTAACTAATGTCTTGTAATGTTGGAAGCAGCTAATGATTGGCTCCTCTTCAATATTCTACCTTCATATCTACATTACTCTCTATTAGATTTCATGTAGAGGTTAAAGAATGAAGAAGATCAAAAAGTCATTGAAATGGTCGATCATTAAAATTGTTTGATACTAATTATATGAGACAAGTGCGCAACGCACGTTCTCATATATATATATATAATTCTACGTTTCCTTTTCCAACAAACAATGGTTCGTCCCGCTAGTGATATTTTCCCTTTCGCCCTAGACCCACCCAACTTTTAAACGTGCCACTAAAGTGTAAGATCTGCTTACTTATCATGTGCTTTTGTCGATGTGGACTTCTTATCCTAAGAAGATGTGTCACAAACACCCTCTCTTATTGACTCAACGTCCTCGCTGAGGTTTGCCCCACCATTGTGATTTTCCCCACCACTTGAGATTTGTCAAGACCTAGCAAAGATGTTTGCCTCACCTTATCGGAATTTGGCTAAACTCAGGTTAACTTTAGCTTGCATCGACACAGTTAACACAAAAGTTAATCTAATACCATTTGTAATTGTCTAACCTACTAGTGATATTGTTGTATCTCGGCATAGACCTGTACAACTTTTAAAAGGCATTGTTAAAGTACAAGGTCTACTTACTTATATATACTTAACATCTCTCATGCGTTTTGCTTATATGTTACGTCTTATCCTAAGTTAGGGTGTAATACATACAACCTCTCTCCTGGTTTCTTAAGCAAATTAAATCATTTTTTACTTTAAAAACCAAGTGTGAGATGAATTCTTTGATACTTTGATCTAAAAAGTGATGTAGTAAAAAATAATTTGAACAAGCGATTCAAAATTAAAGAAATATGGCCCTGATAGTAGGTCATACGAACCTGGACTCTATATAAAATATAACAACTTGTCTGCAAAATAGAAGATTTGTGCATTTTTGTCTAGATTTACATTGGACAATAGGCCTCCACCGCTAGAGCCTATCCAAATCAGACTCAATAACTAATTCAAACATAAAGACCATGTATATTGTTTTTCACCAACTTAACAACTACAATTGAAATCAAATAAAAGACCCTGCATACTGTTTTTTAACCAACAATAGACTGCATATAAAGTAAATAAGAATTCAATTGCTATTTTGTTTCTAGGGAAATAAAGCTTGAAATTTTTCACATTCATTTAAGTTTCTGATCATGGACTTTCCTCCCCTTCTTCTCCTCTTTGTTCTTCTTCTCCTTCTTCATCATCATCATCTTCATCTTCCTCCTCGTCCTGTAACATCCCGTAGTCTAGTAGGCCACCTAGGGCTAATTGAGGGTGCAACAAGTCTAGACTAGAGGGCAAGAGCCAAGGCAAAGGGGCAAGGCCCAAGCCAAGGGCCAAGGCTGCCCCAACCTTGGTAATCACTGCTTCATCTTCATGACCACCCCCACGGCCAGTGGTGAGGACCACGACTCGTGGAGTGGTTTGTGGAGCTTGGGCAGTAGCTCACTAAAGGCTGCCTGAAGTTGGCACATCACCAGGAGCAACTTCACGATCAGTGGTGAAGACCATGACTCATGGGAAGTCTCGTGGTCATGCCTTAGACTTGTGGGGGCCAAGTTCTTGTGTCCTAGTTACTGGACCATGGACCACTAGTAGGACCACGGCCAGTGGTGTGGACCACGGCTCGTGAGCTCTGTCGTGGTGCCTGGTACCACACTGCCTAAGTGAGGACAAATTAGGAAATTCCTCTTTTAGTTAGTATTAAGTGGGGTTGTTTTGTATAGACTTTATAGACCTATATAAAATATTTTAAGCATTTAACCACCCCAATTAAGTCATTATTTCCAAAACTCCAAAAGATCCCAAAGTTCATCTTTTCAAAAATTCTCTCTAGAAAACTCAAGAAAGAAGAAGAACAAGAAGAGAATCAAGCTAGGTCAAAGTCCTTCAATCCTCCAAGCTTTGTGAGGGATTTGTATCTAAGGTATGATAGTTTATTCATCCATGGATTCTTCCATCTATGGAGTCCCCTAGAATTCCCCCAATTGTGAAGATAAATCCCCAATTCAAGTTAGGGTTCCTTCCAATATTGTGTGTTAAGTTGAGTATGATTCCAATTGAGTGGATAGTACTTGTTTATGATTGATTTAGTATTGAATCATGCTATTAAGATGATATTATATGTTTTCCATGGCTAGCCCTAGTTTAATTGATGAAATTGGAGTAATATAGGTTTGCGCCTTAAAGAAGGAAATTGAAGACTTAGAGACGATCTTCTAGAATTGATGATGTCTATAGTAATTGTTCAAGAATAAAAGCATGTAGACATGAATTGAATTAGATTATAGTATATATGATGGATCATGACTCGTAAGGCTTGAAGTTTAACCTTTATGATGATTTATGACTAGAATCACTTAATAATTAAGCATGTGATTAGAATTCCTTGAAGTCTAGATATGTATGATGATTATAAGAAGTAAAAGCTTGAGAGTAGGGCTTGTAATCATGAATGTCGACTTCTAGAGTTTTGAAGGTAAAGCTAATAATGTGAATTATGTATGTTAAGACTTTGAGAGTAAAGTCTATATGAGAATAGAAGATTAATGGAGAGAATTATGGTGGAAAGCCTTTACCTACCTAACCTACCTTATGAATGATATATTTTATGAAGTGATAGAATCACTTGAGTTATGATAGTATCCATGTCTAATGTATTAATACTAGATGTGTTGATTTGATATGAGCCTTGACCACCCTTGAAAGGGCAAGACATGATTTTATGCATGTTTTATGAAAGCTATGTTCATGCCTTATGAACACTTTGAGAGTGAAGTGTCTATGATTATTATATGTTGTTGCGATGTGAAAGGCCATTCACACACACACACACTTATGCATGAATATGATATGATATGAAATTTTATCTCACATAGAATGATTCTAGGTTGAAATGTTTACTCACCTAAAATGAATCTAAGTCCACTATGAAATGTGATGAGGCTTGTGGTGATTCTCCCAAAGACCTTTGTATGAGAGAGATGTGAGGTGACTTCCCTTATCCCAAAGTGGATAATCATGAGAAGATTACCCATGACATGACATGATAAGTGTGTGGTGACTACCCTTAAAATATAACTTCTATAGTAAGGCAAGAGGTGAATACCCATTAGCCTTTATGTTGATCATGGAGGCGAATACCTATGATCCTCATGTAATGATGTGGAGGCGAATGCCTATATCATATAATGGTGGGGCATGGAGTATAATACTTATGTTTCCCTAAAATCATTATGGAGGCGAATACCTATGACTATACATGTAAAGTAAGAGGTGAATACCCATTTGGCCTATATGATAGACATAGAGAGGTGAATACCCATCTGCCCTTATGATAAGACATAGAAAGGTGAGTTTCCATGTCTTAAGAATAAGTAAAGAGTAATATGCACAATGACTTGTATGGATTATAGCTCTATAGGCCTTCCATGATATGTATCACTTGAGGTGATTCCCCTTGTCCTTTATGATTCCATGATATGTATGACTTGAGGTGATTCCCCTTGTCCTTGATGTGCTAAATATGAGATCAAAGAGATGATCAATATGCATGAAATTCTAAAGTGGTACTTAGTATGGATAGGATTATGGGGTCTTATCCATGCATTGCACAAATATGACTTGAAGTTAATTATGAAGTGTTCTCTTAGATGATGTATGCTTAGTTTGGATTGTTGCTATAGTTTCCTTCCTTGATATGTTGACTAAAGGTGAAGATTACCTTGTCTATGAAGAACTAATCTAAGGATGAGACCATAGGATGGTAAGTATGATTATGATCACCAAAGGGGATACTTAGCATGTATGGGATTATGGGATCGTATCCATGCATTGCACAAGTATACTTGGAGGTTACTTATGAAGTGGTTTTCTTATAATATGTAGCTCTAAGTATTGACTATTTATATTGACTATGATTTGTGATGACTAATGCTTACATTATGTCTATGTTGGAAATTATGCTTATGAGTATGTTATTATCTCTTATACTTGTGGCTTATGCCTTATGTTGACTAACCCATATGTTATGGTCTTATGATGTTATGCTAGCTATCATATTTAGTATATTTTGTACTAACTCATACTCTTACCTACATTCTTATCAAATGTAGGGTTCAGCGATATTGAGTTCCATCTTTGAGGCTAGGTTCTTAGTAGGAGAAAGGAGTTGAAGATTGGTGAGTCCTCATAGAATCGAGGATAAAGCCAAGGGGGAGATATTGTAACACCCCGTAGTCTAGTAGACCACCTAGGGCTAAGTGAGGGTGCAACAAGTCTAGACTAGAGGGCAAAAGCCAAGGAATAGGGGAAAGGCCTAAGCCAAGAGCCAAGAATGCCCCAACCTTGGCAAGCACTGCCTCATCTTCACGACCACCACCACGGCCAGTGGTGAGGACCACGGTTCGTGGAGTGGTCTGTGGAGCTTGGGCAGTAGCTCTTTGAAGACTACCTAAAATTGGCACATCATGACGAGCCATGGGAAGGCTTGTGGTCATGCCTTAGACTTGTGGGGGACAAGCCCTTGTGTCCTAGCTACTGGACCATGGACCACGAGTAGGACCACGGCCAGTGGTGTGGACCACGGCTCGTGATCCCTGTTATGGTGCCTGGCACTATGCTGCCTAAGTGAGGCCAAATTAGGAAATTCCTTTTTTAGTTAGTATTAAGTAGGGTCGTTTTGTATACTTTGTACACCTATATAAACTATTTTAAGCCTTTAACCACCCCAATTAAGTCATTATTTCCAAAACCCCAAAAGATCACAAAGTTCATCTTCTAGAAAATTCTCTCTCTAGAAAACTCAAGAAAGAAGAAGAGAATCAAGCTAGGTCCAACTCCTCCAATCTTCCAAGATTTGTGAGGGCTTTGTATCCAAGGTATGATAGCTTATTCATCCATGGATTCTTCCATCTATGGAATCCCCTAGAATTCCCCTAATTGTGAAGATGAATCCCCAATTCAAGTTAGGGTTACTTCCAATATTGTGGGTTAAGTTGAGTATGATTCCAATTGAGTGGATAGTACTTGTTTATGATTGAATTAGTATTGAATCATGCTATTAGGATGATACTATATGTTTTCCATGACAGACTCTAGTTTAATTGATAAAATTGCCTCCTCTAGTTCATCATGATATCCTCCATAATGATGCTGCCGGTAGAGCAAATTTAAAGGCCTACTAAACTGATAATTCTCACATGTCATTCCCAAATGCAAGCATTTACAATTGACTCAGAAAAGTCTCTAACATTCAGGACATGCCCTAATCGGATATTCCCTTAGATCATCAACTAGTGTACCCATACAATCTATAAAAGGGAAATAAATAACTATTGGCGATGCCAGAACTTCTGTTACTCGAATGACATATCTTACTCGCATAAGGAAATCAACCGGTATTATTGAATCGATATCTAAAATTCCATTGCAATCAAAAGCAGGGCACTTCATAGAAATCATCTCATGGATATCCTTATTAATTTTTTGCCTATATAATTTTGTATGCATTCTTCACAATAAAGATGATTGCAACTGGTGCCCCACATCAATTTGTTTGGCAAAGAAAACACATTTTTACAAATTTCAAAAGAAGTACATGAAGATTCCCCCATTTTAGAAGTACTTTTCTTTAGGTTAAGTGAATTTGGAATAACAGAATACTCAATTTCTACAGGTTTTTTTACTAACACCGTGATTAGAACTTGATTCCAAGTTCTTACCTAAATGAAACTGAGCTGCGTAGAAGAGAATTTGTTGCAGCTCCATATCATTATCTCCGCTCTTATAACCATTTTTATTTTCGGTGATAGCGATGACAGTAGAATTCAACAAGGTGGGTTCAACTTCGATTTCACCGGAGTGCAAGATTTGCAAATCTGTTGATTCCATTTCTACTTGATTCTGCCGTCAATGGACCCTATATTTCTTTCCCAATATATGCATATCTGTTGTACATAAATACTATTTTTTTTTCAGGTTCTTGTATTTATTCTACTTTTTAGGGTTTAGAATTAATTTGGACTATACCAAATTTGAAATAAATTAATGCAATATGCGCAATTTGGTATGACGTGTTGAAAGATGTGTCGGCCAAGTGAAACAGTCAATAAGACCATGCCACGCATTGAAAGTGATACAACGTGTCTAATCAAATCAAGAACGTATGAAAACACGCCTCGTGTACACTGATGTGTTTGAACCATTAAAACATATAAACTAAAATTTGATTGGTCAAAATAGTTCCCACTAAATAGAACTAACATGTTCAAACCAATAAAATATCATCATCCCAACTTCAGCCTAATCGATAAAAATAAATGGTCCTAGAGCAACGGGAGTGTGGATCGGGATCACAACTCAACCACACCTTCTGCGATGAAATTAATTTCCAAATATAACAAACATTAGCAGCAAGAATGAGCTAAAATGTTATTGGACAAATCATCGACGAGTAATTCTTTTAATTATGCTATGTTGAAGAGTTGTAGTAAATGGTTCAAGGAGAAATGTGTATCCCCTGGTTGTGCATGGATTTTGCGATCGAGGAAGTATGAATGCTTGATAAATTTTGCATCTATAAATATGTTGGCGAACACACCTGCAACGCCGAACATGCCACGCACAACCATAAGGAAATGTTAACCAAAGTTATTTCATCACTTTGTGTGAATAGCAACGACAAGGGTCCAGACACTAAAGACATTCGCAGGATTGCTTTCAAAAAATTTCATTATAGTCCAAAGCTCCACAAAAAGGACACCTTCCTTCAACATATAAATATTCTCTTTTATATAGTTAATATAGTTGAAGACTTAGAATATTTTCTTTGTCTCAACTATCTCTTTCACTACTACACACTGCAATATTATTTCACACTTATCTTTTTCTTTCCGAGATACTTCACAAAGGAAGAAACACCATTATTTATAGATGAAGAAATCTTCCATATAATCAATGGGTAGAATGAGGGGTAGCAATGTGGGTAGATGAATGTTATAGATGTTACATAAGTTACCAGAAACTAATGGTCATATGAGTTACAAGAAAGTAATGACCATGAGTTACAAGAACTATTGGTCATATAAGTTACAACAACCAATAGTCATATTCTACCACAATTTATACCCACTAACATATACCTTTAATATTTTATTTTAATAATAAAATGTATATATACACCAACATTTAGTACTCTTCTTGTATTTATATCATTGTAATGTTTGAGCAATACACAAGTTCAGAATTGTTCTCTTCTAAAACTCTCTATAGTATGAGCTATCTAGGTATTGATATAGATGATCGTAGTTCCCAAAGTACTTATGCATGATAATCTTTAACTCCGGCTTCACTGTTCTGAGAATTTCTGGAAATTTCTGTAAGCTAGAATAGAAAGATAGTTCCAGAGATTCAAGAGATTCTTCGCCAAAACATGGAAACCTTATTAGGTTCTTACAACCATGAAAACATAACTTAAGAAAAATCTCCCATTGTTAATTTTTTTTGAGTGAAATGAGGCGAAAATACTCTACCAATTACATGAGCTCATCCCCTTGCTTGCTATCCATGTATGTAAATGTACCTTTTTTGTAAGCGAGCCTCATTCCTTAGATCTAATTGCCTCCAATAAACACTAATATCATTAGCGGCATTGATATGGGATACTGTGTTGTCAAAGATCACTTTGTTTCTCAGCATAACACCAATGTATTATATCACACAACTCCAGTTCTGATATATGAAATAGACAATACACTACGTCTTTGATATATGAATGACCATTTTAAGTACTTAATTGCTATTCACCATGTAACATTTGACAATAGATGTCAATGGAGACTACATTTCTTCAGTAGGGGAGAGATTATTTGAGCTCGAGCGTTGAAGCTACATTAGATTCCTGGAAGTAGTCCCCTTTCGATGTGTTTGCTTCCGGTGTAGCATAATTAAAAGAATTCCTCGTCGATGATTTGTCCAATAACATTTTATCTAATTCTTGCTGCTAATGTTTGTTATATTTGGAAATTAGTTTCATCGCAGAATGTGTGGTTGGGTTGTCATTCCGATCCACACTCTCGTTTCTATAGGGCCATTTTTTTTATCGATTAGGCTGAAGTTGGGATGATGGTATTTGATTGGTTTGAACATGTTAGTTCAATTGAGTGGGAAGTATTGTGATTAGGGTGATTTGTTTTGACCAATCAAATTTTAGTTTATGTTTTTTAATAGTTCAAACACATTAGTTGTACACGAAGCGTGTTTTCATACGTGTTTGATTTGATTAGACGCGTTGTATCACTTTCAATGCGTGACATGGTCTTATTGACCGTTTCACTTGGCCGACACGTCGTTCGACACATCATACCAAATTGTGCATATTGCATTAATTTATTGCAAATTTGGTATAATCCAAATTAATTCTATACCCTAAAAAGTAAAATAAGTACAAGTAATATACAACATATATGCATATATTGGGAAACAAATATAGGGTCCCATTGACGGCAGAATCAAGTTGAAATGGAATCAACATATTTACAAATCTTGGGCTCCGGCGAAATCAAAGTTGATCCCACCTTGCTGAATTCTGCTGTCATCGCTATCACCGAAAATAAAAATGGTTACGAGAGTGGAGATAATGATATCGAGATGCAACAAAGTCTCTTCTACTCAGTTTAGTTTCATTCAGGTAAGAACTTGGAATCAAGCTTTAATCATGGTGTTGGTAAAAAAACTATAGAAATCAAGTGTTCTGTTATTCCAAGTTCACTTAACCTAAAGAAACTACTTCTAAAATAGGGAAATCTTCATGTAGTTTTTGTGAAATTTGTAAAAATGTGTTTCCGCTGCCAAACACAATGATGCGGGGCACTAATTGCAATCATCGTTATTGTGAAGAATGTATACAAAATTATATAGGCAAAAAAATTAATAAGGATATCTATGAGATGATTTCTATGAAGTGCCCTGCTTTTGATTTCTATGGAATTTTAGATATCGATTCAATAAAGCCGGTTGATTTCCTTATGCGAGTAAGAGATGACATTCGACTAACGGAAGTTTTGGCTTCGCCAATAGTTATTGATTGCCCTTTTATGGATTTTATGGGTACACTGGTTGATGATCTAAGGGAATATCCGATTAGGGCATGTCCTGAGTGTTGGAGACTTTTTTGTATCAATTGTAAATGCTTGCATTTGGGAATGACATGTGAGAATTATCAGTTTAGTAGGCAATTAAATTTGTTCTACTGGCAGCATCATCATGGATGATATCATGATGAACTAGAGGATGACGATGAGGAAGAAGAAGAAGATGAAGATGATGACGATGAAGTAGGAGAAGAAGAAGAAGAAAGAGGATGTAAAGGGGAGGAAACTCCATGAAAAGAAACTTCAATGAATCTGAAAAAGTTCAAGTTTTGTTTTCTTGGAAACAAAATAGCAATTCAAATTCTTATTTAATTTATATGCAGTCTATTGTTGGTTAAAAACCAGTATGCATGGTCTTTTATTTGATTTCAATTGTAGTTTTAAAGTTAGTGAAAAAACAATATGTAGGGTCTTTATGTTTGAATTAGTTATCGAGTCTGATTTGGATGGGCTCTAGCGGTGGAGGCCTATTGTCCAATGTAGGTCTAGACCAAAATGCGTAATCTTCTATTTTGAAGACAAGTTGTTCTATTTTATATAGAGTCCAGGTTCGTATGACCAACTATCAGGCCCATTTTTCTTTTATTTTGAATAGCTTGTTTAAATTATTTTTAACTATATCACTTATTAGATCAAATTATTAAAGAATTCATCTCACACTTGGTTTTTAAAGTAAAAAATGATTTAATTTTCTTTGGAAAATCAGGAGAGAGGTTGTATGTGTTACACCCTAACTTAGGATAAGAAGTAACATATAAGCAAAATGCATGAGAGATGTTAAGTATATATAAGTAAGTAGATTAGTAGACCTTGTACTTTAATGATGTCTTTAAAAGTTGTGCAGGTCTATGCCCAGATAGAACAATATCACAAATGGGTAATTAGGCAATTACATATGGTATTAGTGTAACTTTTGAGTTAACTGTGTCGATGCAAGCTAACGTTAACCTGAGTTTAGCCAAATTCTGATAAGGTGAGGCAAACATCTTTTCTAGGTCTCGACAAATCTCCACTGATGGGAAAAATCACAATGGTGGGGCAAACCTTAACGAGGACGTTGAGTCCATAAGAGAGGGTCTTTGTGACACATCTCCTTAGGATAAGAAGTCCACATCGACAAAAACACATGATAATTAAGCAGATCTTACACTTTAGTGGCGCGTTTTAAAGTTGGGTGGGTCTAGGGCGAAGCGAAAAATATAACTAGCGGGTCGAACCATTGTTTGGTTGGAAAAGGCAACATAGAATATTATATATAATAATAATAATAATAATAATAATAATAATAATAATAATAAGAGGTGGTTTATGTCACTTCCCAGCTTAGTATAAGAACTCCACATCGACAAAATACATGAGAGTTATTAGGACTAACAGTGAACCAATATTGGTTTTCAAACACACTGTGCCAACACCAAACACCTTAACCTCACTAGCATTACCCATTTTAAAAGCTACTTACATTCAGTTAATACAAATAACTTAGACTATGAAACACTTATAATACTTAGCTTTACTATGCTTATCCACAATATGTGATGACACTTATTTAATTAATCTTCTAATTTATCTAGGGTTGAATAAGAAAATATTCAACATATTGTTAATCAAATTTCACTCAAATTATGCAAGACTTCAGTATTTTATTTGCAAGATGTTGTGGGAATAGATAGTCATTTAGAGGAAGTAAAATCCCAACTAAAGCTTGAAATCAATGAAGTTCGGAGTGTGAGGATTTGGGGCATGGGGGGGGGGATGGGGATGGGGATTTGTAAAACGACAATAGCAAGTTCAATTTTTGACACACTCTCGTATCAATTTAAAGCTGCAAGTTTCATTGCGGATATTAAAGAAAACAAATGTGGAATGCATTCTTTGCAAAATATCATTCTCTCTGAATTGTTAAGGAAAATAGATAATTATGTGAATAATAAGGAGGACGAAAATCATATGATAGCTCGTAGACTTCATTTTAAGTAGGTTTTAGTTGTGCTTGATGACATAGATCATAGAGACCATTTGGATTACCTTGTAGGAAATCCTAATTGGTATGGTAATGGGAGTAGAATTATTGCAACAACTAGAGATAAGCATTTGATTGAAACGAGTAATGTGATATATGAAGTGACTACACTAGTTGACCATGAAGCTATTAAATTGTTCAACCAATATGCTTTCGTCAAAAAAGAAGTTACCGATGAATATTTTGAGAAGCTCTCAATGGAGGTTGTACATCATGCTGAAGGCCTTTCTTTAGCCCTAAAAGTGTGGGGTTCTTTATTACATAAGAGGGACATAACAGAGTGGAGAAGTGCTATGGAGGAAATGAAGAATAACCCTAATTCAAAAATTGTTGAAAAGCTCAGAAGTAGCTATGATCGGTTGGAGGCCATACAAAGAGATATATTTATAGATATAGCATGCCTCTTTCGAGGGAAAGATAAAGATTACATCATGAAAATTCTTGAGAGCTGTTATTCTGGAGCAAATATTGGATTGCGTGTCCTAGTTGACAAATCTCTTGTATTCATCTCTATAAAAAATACTATTGAAATGCATGACTTAATACAAGAGATGGGTAAACACATGGTGAAAATGCATAAAGATTCGGGAGAACCTAGAAGAATATGGAACATTGAAGATTTCAAAGAAGTGATTGACAACAACACAGTTAGTAGGTTAAACAATGCAATATTATTCAATTTCCTTTTTTCTATATATTGATATTTATTTATCTTATGTTATTAAGCCATTAATTGGTCTACTAGCCGTTTATTTATCTTTTTGTCAGGGGACCATGACAGTGGAAGCAATCTGGTGTACTTATTTTGGACAAATATTCTTTAACAAAAAGGCAATGAAAAATAAGAAAAAGCTTAGTATATTATACATAAATGATGGTAGTTTAAACAATTTATTTTTACCCCCCCTATTCAATTGATTCGAAATACATTCCCAATGGCTCCATTAAGTGTCTGTCCAACAACTTGCGGTGGATTTTCTGGAAGCAATATCCTTGGGAGTCATTGCCAGAAAATTTTAAACCTCAAAGGCTTGTTCATCTCTATCTTGGGTGGAGTTTACTGCATGATTTATGGACAAAAAGAAAGGTATCATTTTATTTGAGAGACTTTCTATTTTGGCTTTTCCTAGAATTTGATGTTTGTGTTTAAATTGAATAAGATATTAGTTCCATCAACTCAAATTAATGTTTGTTTGTTGTAAATAGGAGCTTTTGTTGTGTCTACGATGCCTAGATCGGAGCTTCTCTAAAAGACTGATGCAAACACCAATTTTCACGGGGATGCCAAATTTGGAGTGTTTGAATCTAGAGAAATGTAGTAGTCTTAAAAAGGTTCACTCTTCCTTGGGTGATTACAAAAAACTCATTAAGTTAAATTTGTATCGTTGTGAAAACCTTCAGAGTTTTCCATGTGTTAATGTGGAGTCTCTTGAACATTTGAATCTAGAGGGTTGCCAAAGTTTGGCGATATTTCTAGAAATCATTGGAGGAATAAAGTTGGAGTTAGAGATAAAGGTGAAAGGCATTGGGATAAGTGAAATACCATCATCTATTATTCAGCGCCAATCTCATCTTACAAAGCTAGATTTGTCAGTCATGGAAAAATTTGTAGCTCCTCCAAGTAGCATTGGCATGTTGAAAGGTTTGGTGAAGCTAGATGTGTCGTGGTGCCCAAAACTTGTAGCTCTTCCAAGTATATTTAAGCATGCACGTTTATTTGTTCCAACCTGGAGGAGCTTGATGCTAGCTCCACTCAAATTTTACAACCTCCTTCTTCCATCGTCCAATTGAACAAGCTTAAATCCTTGAGTTTTTCAGGACAATGTTTAGAAAATGGAGTGTACTTTGTGTTCCCTCAGGTGAATGAAGGGTTACGCTCATTGGAAATTCTGAATCTCAGTTTCTGCAATTTAATAGATGGAGGACTTCTGGAAGACATTGGATGCTTATCGTCTTTGAAAAAGTTGCATCTCAATGGAAATAATTTTCTGCATTTGCCTGAAAGCATAGCCCAACTTGGTGATCTTGAAACCTTGTACTTATCAAATTGCAAGAGGCAACCACAGCTGCCAGAATTTTCAAAGCAATTGCATACAATATTTGCAGACTGGAGCCATAATTTGATCTGTAATTCGTTGTTTCAGAATATCTCATCTGCTTCAGATTCCTTGTCACTAAGAGCGCTTATGAGTTGGGGGATCAACATCCTAGGTTGGTTCCACCATCAGGAAACTAGTACAAGTGTATCAGTCAATTTGCCTAAAAATTGGTATGTACGTGAGAACTTCTTGGGATTCGCTGTATGTTACTCTGGAAAATTGTTTGACATAACAACTCACTTGATTCCCTTATGTGATGATGGGATGTCGGGTATCACCCACAACTGTGCCTTAACCAACCATTCAGATTATAATACTGAGATTTCATATTTGTTAATACTTCTTTCTGGCTTACGGGATACATCTAAGGCAAATTGGAGAACACCAAATGACTATGGGCTTTTTATGTAATGTTTCTATGGTGTAATGAAGCATTATGGATTACGTTTGTTGTATAAAGTTGATCCTGAGCTTGACGTGAATTGCTCCTCTTGTAAGAAATAATCTAATATTCTTGGGAGAGTCGTCAGTTTCTTCAGCTGCAAACCAAGGAATTTAGATTAAATAAATATAGGTAATATTCTAATATTTGTGTTGTCTCTAGTTTTTCTAAGCTTGAACTTTTGCTATTCCTTCCTTCTATTAATGTTTTAGTTGAATTATTAAAAATATCAAAGCTTCTTAGAGTAGTGAACTGAACAAAAATCAATAACGGGCGAGTGATTTGTATGTATGGAAAAGAGGAAAAGAGGAAAAGTGAGGTAAACCAAAAAGAAAATTCGTCCTTTTTTTCCGACTTGCATCCTATCTTGGTGCTCCGTCTAAATTTATTTTTGATTTTGTTGTATTGTTTTCACTGAGTTATCATTCCCAAAACTTCTTAACATATCAAACGTAATCTCTGATTTAAATACAAATATCTCTCTTTCTTATGCACGGAAAAGATGAAACAATTGAAGATGCATAAGTTTTTAGGGAAAAATGTTAAAAGTAAATGACATAATACTAGTTGTGGTCTCTCCTTTTTGGATTATGAATATTTTTTCAATCTTACAGTCTACCGCCCTGTTGGTAGCATGCAAACTGAGAAGAAGAAGTTGGTATTTTGAGAACAGAATTTGTGACACTGCCTATGAAGGGAACATATCTCCTCTACCTAAGAAAGAGATTCACGAAAGAACTTGTGTAAGCAATAATTCATTCTTTTTAAATTTCCTTTTTAAATATAATCACATTTTCCATTTGCTGACAATAACTGGCCTAAAAAACAAATTGCAGATTATAACTTTGCGAAAATGGGTGGATGAAAGAAACCTAGGGGGACTATTTCCAATGTAGCTCCAATGCTCGAGCTCAAATAGTTTCTCCCCTACTGAAGAAGCATAGTCTCCATTGACATCTACTGTCAAATGTTACATTGTGAATAGGAATTGGTTGAGGTTATTTCTCTCTATATTTTGTACTCTCATATTTATATAGTGGATTGTTCATCTCCTTTGTGGATATAGGTCGATTGATCAAACCACGTTAAATATTCGTGTCTTTTGGTATATTTATCATTTGTCTTCTTATTTATGGCCTTTCGAGGTTTGCTTGACTAGCTTCCACATGACACCTACTTTTTTCGGTACCAACAACAAGAAGCTTCAAATGGGAATTTCACAGACACTCTACTGACTTGCAAGCAGACACTAAAGGTTGTTTAGAAAGGAGCTGGACAACAATCTATGAATCATAGATATACCAAAAATGAATTCTAGGAGATTCGTGTACTGATATAGCACAAATACAAACTGAGATAAAAGTTAAAATAGAACAACTCAAGTGTACAAAAAGAGCTCAGAGTCATAGATAGGGGTATTTATGGGTTGGTTATCGGTTGGGTTGTTATCAATTAGGTTCAATTGTTTTGTTATTATTCATAGATGAAAATAAAATCAAAACACAAGATATGGAATAGAAAAGCAAATTAATTAGCAAACAAGCACCTGCCAACTTCACCTGTGATAATGTACTTTTTCCTTTCAAGTTGAATTTTCACCAACAGAGGATAAAATGAAATGAAAACCAGAAAGCCAACAACTGAATCATTCCTGAAATTGATTCAATTAATCCAACAATATAATTCTTCTATCCCTTCAATCATTATTTGCACTGCCTTTTTTCCACCATACAACTTGTTAGTGATATTGTTTGCATTGGGTCTAGACCCGCAAGGCTTTAAAACACGTCACTAGATTAGTATCATGAGGTCATCTAACTTTTATACCTAATAACTCTCATGTGTTTTGTCGATGTGGTGTTCTGATACTAAGCTAGGAAGTGACATAAACCACCTCTTATAATATATATATATATATATATATATATATAATTCTACGTTGCATTTTCCAACAAACAATGGTTCATCCCGCTAGTGATATTTTTCGTTTCGCCCTAGACCCACCTAACTTTAAAACGTGTCACTAAAGTGTAAGATCTGCTTACTTATCATGTGTTTTTGGCTATGTGGACTTCTTATCCTAAGGAGATGTGTCACAAACACCCTCTCTTATGGATTCTAAGTCCTCGCTGAGGTTTGCCCCACCATTGTGATTTTCCCCACCACTTGAGATTTGTCAAGACTTAGCAAAGATGTTTGCCTCACCTTATCGTAATTTGGCTAAACTCATGTTAACTTTAGCTTGAATCGACACAATTAATACAAAAGTTACTCTAATACCATCTGTAATTGTCTAACCCACTAGTGATATTGTTCTATCTCGGCATAGACCTGTACAATTTTATAAGGCATCATTAAAGTACAAGGTCTACTTATATATACTTAACATCTCTCTTACGTTTTGCTTATATGTTACTTCTTATCCTAAGTTAGGGTGTAACACATACAACTTCTCTCCTGATTTTCCAAAGCAAATTAAATCATATTTTACTTTAAAAACCAAGTGTGAGATGAATTCTTTAATACTTTGATCTAATAAGTAGTGTAGTAAAAAATAATTTGAACAAGCGATTAAAAAATAAAAGAAATATGGCCCTGATAGTAGGTCATACGAACCTGGACTCTATATAAAATACAACAACTTGTTTGCAAAATAGAAGATTTGCGCATTTTGGTCTAGACTTACATTGGACAATAGGCCTCCACCGCTAGAGCCCATCCAAATCAGACTCAATAACTAATTCAAACATAAAGACCCTGCATATTGTTATTTCACCAACTTAACAACTACAATTGAAATCAAATAAAAGACCCTGCATACTATTTTTTAACCAACAATAGACTACATATAAAGTAAATAAGCATTCAAATTGCTATTTTGTTTCCAAGGAAACAAAACTTGAACTTTTTCACTTTCATTGAAGTTTCTGATCATGGAGTTTCCTCCCCTTATCCTCTTCTTTCTTCTTCTTCACCTTCATCATCATCATCATCATCATCATCATCATCTTCCTCTTCTTCTTCTTACTCCTCGTCCTGTAACACCTCGTAGTCTAGTAGGCCACCTAGGGTTAAGTGAGGGTGCAACAAGTCTAGCCTAAAGGGCAAGAGCACAGACAAATGGGCAAGGCCAAAGCAAGGGCTAAGGTTGCCCCAACCTTGGCAAGAACTGCCTCATCTTCACGACCACCACCATGGCCAGTGGTGAGGACCACGACTCATGGAGTGGTCCGTGGAGCTTTGGCAGTAGCTCCCTAAAGGCTGCCTAAAGTTGGCACATCACCACGAGCCACATTACGGTCAGTGGTGAAGAGCACGACCCGTGGGAAGGATCGTGGTCACGCCTTAGACTTATGGGGGCCAAGTCCTTGTGTCCTAGCTACTGGACCATGGACCACGACCAGTGGTGTGGACCATGGCTCGTGAGCCCTGTCGTGGTGCCTGTCACCATGCTGCCTAAGTGGGGGCAAATTAGGAAATTCCTCTTTAGTTAGTATTTAGTGGGGTCATTTTGTATAGACTTTATACACCTATATAAACTATTTTAAGCCTTTAACCACCCCTATTAAGTCATTATTTCCAAAACCCCAAAAAATCCCAAAGTTCATCTACTCAAAAATTCTTTCTCTAGAAAACTCAAGAAAGAAGAAGAAGAAGAAGAAGAGTATCAAACTAGGTCAAATTCCTCAAATCTTCCTAGATTTGTGAGGGCTTTGTATCCAAGGTATGATATTTTATTCATCCATGGATTCTTCCATCTATGGAGTCCCCTAGAATTCCCCCAATTGTGAAGATGAATCCCCAATTCAAGTTAGGGTTCTTCCAATATTGTGGGTTAAGTTGAGTATGATTCCAAATGTGTGGATAGTACTTGTCTCTGGTTGATTTAGTATTGAATCATGCTATTAAGATAACATTATATGTTTTCCATGGCTAACCCTAGTTTAATTGATGAAATTAGAGTAATGTGGGTTTGTGCCTTAAAGAGGGAAATTGAAAACTTAGAGATGATCTTCTAGAATTGATGATGTCTGTAGTAATTGTTCAAGAATAAAAGCATGTAGACATGAATTGAATTAGATTATAGTATATATGATGGATCATGACTAGTAAGTCTTGAAGTTGAACCTTTATGATGATTTATTACTAGAATCGCTTAATAATTAAGCATGTGATTAGAATGCGTTGAAGTCTAGCTATGTATGATGATTCTAAGAAGTAAAAGCTTGAGAGTAGGGATTGTAATCATGAATGTTGACTTCTAGGGTTTTAAAGGTAAAGCTAATAAGGTGAATTATGTATGTTAAGGCTTTGAGATTAAAGTCTATATGACAATAGAAGATTAATGGATAGAATTATGGTGGAAAGCCTTTACCTACCTAACCTACCTACCTTATGAATGATAGATTGTATGAAGTGATAGAATCACTTGAGTTATGATAGTATCCATGTCTAATGTAGTAATACTAGATATGTTGATTTGATATGAGCCTTTACCCTTGAAAGGGCAAGACATGATATTATGCATGTTTTATGAAAGTTATGTACATGCCTTATGAACACTTTGAGAGTGAAGTGTCTATGATTATGATATGTTGTTGTGATGTGGAAGGCCATTCTCACACACACACTTATGCAAGAATATGATATGATATGAAACGTTCTCTCACATAGAATGATTCTAGGTTGAAAGGTTTGCTCACCTAAAAGTTTCTGATCATGGAGTTTCCTCCCCTTCTCATCCTCTTTCTTCTTCTTCTCCTTCTCTTTCTCCTTCTTCATCATCTTCATCTTCATCATCTTCTTCTTCTTACTCCTCATCCTGTAACACCCCATAGTCTAGTAGGCCACCTAGGGCTAAGTGAGGGTGTAACAAGTCTAGACTATACGGCAAGAGCAAAGGCAAAGGGGCAAGGCCCAAGCCAAGGGCCAAGGCTACCCCAACCTTGGCTAGCATGGCCTCATCTTCACGACGACCACCACTGCTAGTGGCGAAGTCCACGACTCGTGGAGTGGTCCGTGGAGCTTGGGCAGTATCTCCCTAAAGGCTGCCTAAAGTTGGCACATCACCACGAGCCACTTCTCGGTTAGTGGTGAAGACCACGACCCCTGGGAATGTTCGTGGTCATGCCTTAGACTTGGGGGGCCAAAGTCCTTGTGTCCTAGCTACTGGACCATGGACCACGTGAAGGACCATGGACAGTGGTGTGGACCACAGCTCGTGAGCCCTGTCGTGGTGCCTGGCACCATGCTGCCTAAGTGAGGGCAAAATAGGAAATTCCTTTTTTAGTTAGTATTAAGTGGGGTCGTTTTGTATAGACTTTATACACCGATATAAACTATTTTAAGCCTTTAACCACCCCAATTAAGTCATTATCTCCAAAACCCCAAAAGATCCCAAAGTTTATCTTCTAAAAAATTCTCTCTCTAGAAAACTCAAGAAAGAAGAAGAAGAAGAAGAATAACAGAATCAAGCTAGGTCAAATTCCTCCAATCTTCCAAGGTTTGTTAGGGCTTTGTATCCAAGGTATGATAGCTTATTCATTCATGGATTCTTCCATCTAGGGAGTCCCCTAGAATTCCCCCAATTGTGAAGATGAATCCTCAATTAAAGTTAGGGTTCCTTCCAATAATGTGGGTTAAGTTGAGTATGATTCCAATTGAGTGGATAGTACTTGTTTATGATTGATTTAGTATTGAATCATGCTATTAAGATGATATTATATGTTTTCCATGGCTAACCCTAGTTTAATAGATGAAATTTCCTCCTCTAGTTCATCATGATATCCTTCATAATGATGCTGCCAATAGAGAAAATTTAATTGCCTATTAACTGATAATTCTCACATATCATTCCCAAATGCAGGCATTTAAGATTGACACAGAAAAGTCTCCAACACTCAAGACATGCCCTAATCAGATATTCCCTTAGATCATCAACCAGTGTACCCATACAATCCATAAAAGGGCAATCAATAACTATTGGCGAAGTCAGAACTTCCGTTAGTTGAATGGCATCTCTTACTCGCATAAGGAAATCAACCGGCATTATTGAATCGATATCTAAAATTCCATTGCAATCAGAAGCAGGGCACTTTTTAGAATTAATCTCATGGATATCCTTATTAATTTTTTTGCCTATATAATTTTGAATGCATTCTTCACAATAACGATGATTGGAATTGGTGCCTTGCATCATTTTGTTCGGTAGAGGAAACATATTTTAACAAATTTCACAAAAAGTACATAAAGATTCTCACTTTTTAGAAGTACTTTTCTTTAGGTTAAGTGAATTTGAAATAACAAAATACTCATTTTCTACAGGTGTTTTACCAACACCGTGATTAGATCTTGATTCCAAGTTCTTACCTGAATGAAACTGAGCTGAAAAGAGAATTTGTTGCAGATCGATATCATTATCTCCACTCTTGTAACCATTTTTATTTTCGGTGATAGCGAGGACAGTAGAATTCAACAAGGTGGGATTAACTTCGATTTCGCCGGAGTGCAAGATTTGCAAATCTATTGATTCCATTTCAACTTGATTCTGCCGTCAATGGGACCCTATATTTCTTTCCCAATATATGCATATATGTTGTATATATATACTATTTTTTTTCCAGGTTCTTTTATTTATTTTACTTTTTAGGGTTTAGAATTAATTTGGATTAGACCAAATTTGAAATAAATTAATGCAATATGCGCAATTTGGTATGACGTGTCGAAAGACGTATCGGCCAAGTGAAACAGTCAATAAGACCATGCCATGCATTGAAAGTGATACAACGTGTCTGATCAAATAAAAAACGTATGAAAACACGCCTCGTGTACACTGATGTGTTTGAACCATTAAAAAATATAAACTAAAATTTGATTAGTCAAAACTAATCACCCTAATCACAATACTTCCTACTCAATAGAACTAACATGTTCAAATCAATCAAATATCATCATCCCAACTTCAGCCTAATCGATAAAAAAAATGGTCCTAGAGCAACGAGAGTGTGGATCGGGATCACAATCCAACCACACCATATACGATGAAACTAATTTCCAAATATAACAAACATTAGCAGCAAGAATGAGCTAAAATGTTATTGGACAAATCATCGACGAGGAATTCTTTTAATTATGCTACGTTGAAGAGTTGTAGTTAATGGTTCAAGGAGAAATGTCTATCCCCTGGTTGTGCATGGATTTTGTGATTGAGGAAGTATGAATGCTCGATAGATGTTGCATCTATAAATATGTTGGTGATCATAGTTGCAATGCCAAACATGCCATGCACAACCATAAGGAAATATCAACCAAAATCATTGCATCGCTTTGTATGAATAGCAATGACAAGGGTCCAGACCCTAAAGACATTCAGAGGACTGTTTTAAAAAAAATTCATTATAGTCCAAAGCTCCACAAAAAGAACACTTTCCTTCAACATATAAATATTCTCTTTTATATAGTGAATATAGTTGAAGATTTAGAATATTTTCTTTGTCTCAACTCTCTCTTTCTCTCCTACACACTACAATATTATTTCACACTTATCTCTTTTCTTTTTTTTGGGATACTTCACAAACGAAGAAACACCACTATTTATAGATGAAGAAGTCTTCCATATAATCAATGGGTAGAATGAGGGGTAGTAATGTGGATAGATGAATGTGATAGATGTTACATATGTTAAAATAAACTAATGGTCATATGAGTTATAAGAAACTAATGACCATGAATTACAAGAACTATTGGTCATATAAGTTACAAAAACCAATAGTCATCTTCTACCACAATTTATACCCACTAACATATACCTTTAATATTTTATTTTAATAATAAAATGTATATATACACCAACATTTAGTACTCTTCTTGTATTTATATCATTGTAATCTTTGAGCAATACACAAGTTCAGAATTATTCTCTTTAAAAACTCTCTATAGTATGAGGTATCTAGGTGTTAATACAGATGATGGTAGTTCCCTTATCCCAAAGTACTTATGCATGATAATCTTTAACTCCAGCTTCACTGTTCCAAGAATTTCTGGAAATTTCTAGAAGCTAGAACAGAAAGATAGTTCTAGAGATTCAGCAAGAGATTCTCCGCTAAAACATGGAAACCTTCTTAGGTTCTTACAACCATTCAAACATAGCTCAATGATTTTTCTGGAACATCCTAGGAAATGGTGAATCAATTAGTTCTACTCTTCATAATATAAGAAAACTCTCCCATTATTTAAATTTTTTTGAGTGAAATGAGGCGAAAATACTCTACCAATTACATGAGCCTTATCCCCTGGCTTGCTATCGATGTATGTAAATGTACCTTTTGTGTAAGCGAGCCTCATTCCTTAGATCTAATAGCCTCCAATAAACACTAATAGCATTAACGGCATTGATATGGGATACTGTGTTGTCAAAAATCACTTTGTTTCTTAGCATAACGCAAATGTATTATATCACACAACTCCAGTTCTGATATATGAAACAGACAATACACTACGTCTTTGATATATGAATGACCATTTTAAGTACTTAATTCCTATTCACCATGTAACATTTGACAGTAGATGTCAATGGAGACTACGCTTCTTCAGTAGAGGAGAAATTATTTGAGCTCGAGCGTTGGAGCTAAATTAGATTCCTGGAAATAGTCCCCTTTCGGTCTGTTTGCTTTGTGATGTGAGGCAACTTACTAATAGTTCTTAGGCTTCTTTCATCCACCCGTTTTGGCAAAGTTATAATATGCGATTTGTTTTTTGGGCCAGCTACTTGTCAGCAAGTGGAAAATGTGATTATATTTTGAAATGAAATTTAAAAAGAGAAAATTAGTGCATACCCAAGTTCTTTCGCGAATTTCTTTCTCAGGAAGATGAAATATATGTTCCCTTCAAAGGCAGTGTCACTGGTTCTTTTCTCAAAGTACCATCTTTCTCTTCTCAGTTTGCACTGCCTAAGTAACCCAAAAAGGAGTGACCACAACATCAAATTTAATCCTTAAATAGTGAAAATAGTTTTGAGAGCAAGGAGTTTGTAAGTAAATTTACCGCTTAACTATGAAGCACATAAAGAGATCACGAAGGAGAACGAACCTCAACGTCACCTAGCTCATACTCCAGCTTCCTCCACTATCTCACACTGTGCTGCATCTTCAATTGTTTCATATTTTCCCTGAACTTTGACATATTAAGAAGTTTTGGGAATGACAACTTGGTAAATGAATTAAGACGGAGCACCAAGATAGGATACAAGTTGCAAAAAAAACCCAGTTTTCTTCTTGGTTTGCCTCACTTTTCCTCTTTTTGATACATACAAATAACGCGCTCATTAATGATTTTTGTTCATATTCATCACTAGAAGAAGACTTAATCAGATTTTTCACTAATCTGGTCTTTTTTTTTTATAGCTATTATTAGAATCAGCTTTGATATGGTTTTAATAATTCAACTACAACATTAATAGGAAAAAAAAAGAGAATATGATTTTTTAACACCCTAGTATTTGATATGCCTTCATTAGATTTGCTTTGAATGCCTAGATATTTAGTTTGCCTTCGTTCTTGATTTTCATAGAGAACTTATAACATTTAATCCATGAGAATCCTTTGCCTTTTTAAATTATGAAAATCCTTATTATAGTTGTAGGATGGAAGAATTGTGACAAGGACAAATTATTTTTAACCATATTGAAGTCGACATGATGATATTGATTGGCTCAAACATGTCACTTGTGTCAAGATGGAAGAGATGACAAACTCTTCACGGCCAATCAAATTGAAACTCTCATGATGATATTTTATTAACTAGAATATGCCACCTCCGCTAGGGTTGAACATATATGATCATGAGAACATTTTTTAACCGTATTTTGATAGATATGATAATATTTGATTGGATGAAACATGTCACTAGTGTTGAGAAGAAAAAAATGTGATGAGGACCATTTTTTTGATCGATTGGGCTGAAGTTGGGATGATGATATTTGATTGGTTTGAACATGTTAGTTGTATTGAGTGAGAAGTATTGTGATTAGGGTGATTTGTTTTGACCAATCAAATTTTAGTATATATTTTTTAATGGTTCAAACACATCAGTTGTACACGAGGTGTATTTTCATACGTGTTTGATTTGTATCACTTTCAACGCGTCGCATTGTCTTATTGACTATTTCACTTGGCTGATCACACGTCATACCAAATTGCGCATATTGCATTAATTTATTTCAAATTTGTCTAGTCCAAATTAATTCTAAACCTTAAAAAGTAAAATAAATACAAGAACCTGAAACATATATATACAACATATATGCATATATTGGGAAAGAAATATAGGGTCCCATTGAAGGTAGAATCAAGTTGAAATGGAATCAACAGATTTGCAAATGTTGAACTCCGGCGAAATGAAAGTTGATCCCATCTTGCTAAATTCTGCTTTCACCGCTATCATTGAAAATAAAAACATTTACGAAAGCGGAGATAATGATATCGAGTTTCAACAATTTCTCTTCTACTCAGCTTAGTTTCATTCAGGTAAGAACTTGGAATCAAGCTTTAATCATGGTGTTGGGAAAAAACCTGTAGAAATTGAGTATTATGTTATTTCAAATTCACTTAACCTAAAGAAAAGTACTTCTAAAAAGGGGGAATCTTCATGTACTTTTTTGTGAAATTTGTAAAAATGCGTTTCCATTGCCCAACACAATGATGCGGGGCACCAATTGCAATCATCGTTATTGTGAAGAATGCATACAAAATTATATAGGCAAAAAAATTAATAAGGATATCCATGAGATGGTTTCTATGAAGTGCCCTGCTTCTGATTGCAATGGAATTTTAGATATAGATTCAATAATACAGGTTGATTTTCTTATGCGAGTAAGAGATGCCACTCAACTAATGGAAGTCCTGGCTTCACCAATAGTTATTGATTGCCCTTTTATGGATTGTATGGGTACATTGGTTGGATCTAAGGGAATATCCGATTAGGGCATGTCCCGAGTGTTGTAGACTTTTCTGTGTCAATTGTAAATGCTTGCATTTGGGAATGATATGTGAGAATTATCAGTTTAGTAGGAAATTAAATTTGCTCTACTGGAAGCATCATTATGGAGGATATCATGATGAACTAGAGGAGGACGAGGCGGAAGAAGAAGAAGATGACGATGATGATAATGATGAAGAAGGAAAAGAAGAAGAAAGAGGAGGAGAAGGGGAGGAAACTCCATGATCAGAAACTTCAATGAATGTGAAAAAGTTCAAGTTTTGTTTCCTTGGAAACAGAATATCAATTTGAATTCTTATTTACATTATATGCAGTCTATTGTTGGTTAAAAATAGTATGCATGTTCTTTTATTTGATTTCAATTGTAGTTGTTCAGTTGGTGAAAAAACAACATGCAGGGTCTTTATGTTTGAATTAGTTATTTAGTCTGATTTGGATGGGTTCTAGCGGTGGAGGCCTATTGTCCAATGTAAGTCTAGACCAAAATAAGTAAATCTTCTATTTTGCAAAGAAGTTGTTCTATTTTATATGGAGTCCAGGTTCGTATGACCAACTATCAGGCCCATATTTCTTTTATTTTGAATCACTTGTTCAAATTATTTTTTACTACAACACTTATTAGATCAAAGTATTAAAGAATTCATCTAACACTTGGTTTTTACAGTAAAAAATGATTTAATTTGCTTTGGAAAATCAGGAGAGAGGTTGTATGTGTTACACCCTAACTTAGGATAAGAAGTAACATATAAGCAAAACACAAGAGAGATGTTAAGTATATATATAAGTAGACCTTGTACTTTAATGATGCCTTTAAAAGTTGTGCAGGTCTATGCCCAGATAGAATAATATTACTAGTGGGTTAGGCAATTTCAGATTGTATTAGAGTAATTTTTGTGTTAACTGTGTCTATACAAGCTAAAGTTAACCTGAGTTTAGCCAAATTCAGATAAGGTGAGGCATATTTGCTAGGTTTTGATAAATCTCAAGTGGTGGGGAAAATCACGATGGTGGGGCAAACCTCAGTGAGGACGTTGAGTCCATAAGAGAGGGTGTTTGTGACACATCTCCTTAGGCTAAGAATATATGTTTATAGTGCGAAATGAAATTTAAAAAGAGCAAATTAGTGCATACCCAAGTTCTTTCGCGAATCTCTTTCTCAGGCAGAGGAAATATATATTCCCTTTAAAGGAGGTGTCACTGGTTCTTTTCTCAAAGTACCATCTTCCTCTTCTCAGTTTGCACTACCAAAGTAACCCTAAAAGGAGTGACCACAACATCAAATTTAATTCTTAATTAGTGCAAACAGTTTTGAGAGAAAGGAGCTTCTAAGTAAATTTACCGCTTAACTATGAAGCACATAAAGAGATAATGAAGGAGAACGAACCTCAACTTTACCTGCCTCATACTCCAGCTTCCTCCACTATCTCACACTACGCTGCATCTTCAATTGTTTCATCTTTTCCCTGAACTTTGATAGGATGCAAGTTACAAAAAAAACCAGTTTTCTTCTTGGTTTGCCTCAGTTTTCCTCTTTTTGATACACACAAATTACTTGCCCATTAATGATTTTTGTTCAGATTCATCACTAGAAGAAGACTTAATCAGATTTTTCACTACTCTGGTCTTTTTTTTTTTAGGGAAAATGCATAAGTACCCCCCCAGCCTATGCCCAAAATCCCTGAGACACACCTAACCTTTACTAAGGTCCTATTACTCCCCCAAACTTATTTTTTAATTAATTTTCTACTCCTTTTCGGCCTACGTGGCACTATACTTGAAATAATTGTCAACATGCACTGGGCCCACAAGATAGTGCCACGTAGGTCGAAAAGGGGTAGAAAATTATATATAAAATAAGTTCGGGGGGTAATAGGACCTTAGTAAAGGTTAGGTGTGTCTCAGGGATTTTGGGCATAGGCTGGGGGGGTACTTACGCATTTTCCCTTTTTTTTTAGCTATTATTAGAATCAGCTTTGATATGGTTTTAATAATTCAACTACAACATTAATAGGAAAATATAGCAAAAATACAAGCAAAGAAAAAATATAATACAAGCTCGTGAATAAAGATATTTATTGGTTTTGGAAGAAGACTTAGCAGCTAATAGATGGAGAGAGTTATATAAATAAATAGAGACAACACAAATAATAGAAATACCTATATTTATTAGCTGAAGAGGCTTGCAACTCTCCAAGAATATTAGAATGGAATGTTTATGAGAAGAGGATCAACTCCCGTCAAGCTTAGTATCATTTTTATACAACAAACGTAATCCATACTTCTTTATTTCTCCAGAGAAACATAACGTAATAATCCCATAGTCATTTGTCGTTTTCCCATTTGCCGTAGTTGTATCCCATAAGCCAACAAAAGGTACCAAGAAAAAATAAATCTTAGGATAACTGTATGAATGGTTGGATAAGGAAAGTGTTTGGGTGATACCCGACATTCCATCATCACAAAAAGGAATCAAGTGAGTTGTGATATTAATCAATTCGCCACAGTAACATACAACAAATCCCAAGAAGTTATCATGTACGTACCAATTTTCATTGCTCCAATACGCAAATATTGTATTTAATTGCTCTGGAAATTTTGGCAGCTGTGTAATCCTCTCGCAATATGTGAAGTACAAGATTTGAAGAGCACCAAGTTGGGCTATCATTTCAACTGAGATGCAACTCTTTCAAAGATGATAAGCATCCAATATCTTGCTGAAGTCCTCCATCTATTATATTGCAAAAAATGAGATTCAGAATTTTCAATGAGCGTAACCCTTCATTCACCCGAGGGAATACAAAGTACTCACCATCTTCTAAACATAGTCCTTCAAAACTCAAGAATATAAGATTGTTCAAGTGGACGATTAAAGATAGAGGTTGTGAAATTTGAGTATAGCTGGCATCAAGTTTCACCAAGTTCTCTAAATCACCTATCTCTTGTGGCAAGCTTCCAAGTTTTGAGCAGAACGAGACATCTAGCTTCACCAAACCTTTCAACATGCCAATGCTGCTTGGAAGAGCTACAAGTTTTTCCATGTCTGACAAATCAAGCTCTGTAAGATGAGCTTGTAAGGCCATAATTAAACCAAAGTTTTGGAGAGAAATTGTTCCTAACGAAGTGTTGGATCAATTGGAAAATAATGCTCTGTTTTCGGGTTCGATGATTTAGTATTGTCCTTATCAAGACTGTTCAGCTATGTTGGTTGATGATGGATGTCACGCCCCGAGCCTACACCCTGGGCGGGACCGGCACTCGGAGACCATTGTTGGCCCCAAGCGAACCCTTGGCCTGGTTTTCTTAACTCAACGGAAACCTACTCAACAGAATAACTCAAAACAATGCAATATTTCAAAACAACTTAACTTATAAAATATGGCCCTAAGGCAACCCGAATCTCAAAATAGGATATTTACATAAATACATAGTTAAGAGACTCAAACTAGCTGACTAACTGTCTGTCTATGAAGCCTCTAAATGTACTGAGATGGATGTTGGGACAGACCCCGCAACATCCTAATAAAATCAAAAACTAAGAACACCCAATAATTGAGCCCTCCGGAATACAATGAGGCTTACCACTGACTCTGGAGTGCTCAGCTGGATCAACGACGTGCAGGCTGCTGATCTGGGATACCTGAATCTGCATCATGAAACGATGCAGGCCAACTGGCATCAGTACATGGAATGTACGAGTATGCAAGCTGGAGAACTAAGCAACAAAGGCTAGAAGGAAATCTGGAAGAAACTGAATAGCTTACCTGGCTCAACTCAACTCAACTCAACTCAACCTGACTGACTTCCTTCAATATAAGGCAATTTAAAACAAGAGCGATATAAAGAAAGACTGTTTATAACATGCTATAAACTCTGTGTGTATACAAAGATACAATAAGCCTGAAATGTATATAGAAATACAATGAACTGATGTATATAAAAATACAATAACTGCTGTGGGAGTTTCTCTAACCGACAACCATCACATAAGAGCTATAGTGATGATACAACGATCGACCTCACGCTGCCAGAGCATCTTATACCCGGCCAAAGGTATAAGACCTGAACTGCCTAATGGATCCACTAGTCTAATCTGAAAAGGATTCATCTGAAAAGCATGATCCTTTTCTACCCATGGTGGCTAACATGGTTCTATGGGGGCTGTGGGTTCTTTGGAACGCTCCCCCAACTCGGTGCTCGATACTACTCCCAAAAAATGTACTGGCTCTTATGTTTTTAAAACATATTTATTCCTGCTGATATGAGATAATTACTCAAAAACTAGCCCGAAGGCCCCTTTGGAAATCTCAGTTTCCAACCTTATTCAAATGTAAAAACATTTCTTTGAAACTTCTTTGGGAATACATAGTTCCCTAATAACTTTGAGAAACGAACTCAACTTTAAACTCCTGACTTAACTTGACTGCTAAATTCACTTGACTTGGGACTACCTTTCCTTGAATCGGAATAATGAATTCAAGGGTTCGATCACATGTTATGGAGGGATCCTTGAACTCTTAGACGTACTATGGAGTGTCGGAAACAACCATAAAACATAGGTATAATACTTTGGAACTTGCTTGAGAAAGTGAGAAAAGGGATGGGGAAACTTGGCTGAGACTTTAGATTTCTGGTGACACAGGTGACATCTACGAAAGCCATCGACGGACCGTAGATGGACTTACGGTCCGTACTGCAGGTCCGTGGATCGAGTCAGAAACTTCCCCAGAATTCAGTGAAAAGAAATGACTAAGTGTTGAACTACGGTCCCGACTTACGGTCCGTGGATCGAGCTACGGACCGTAGATCGTGTCCGTAGATCGATGCCTCACAGAGCCCAACTTCTGACCAGATTGACGGTTGACCAGTACGGACCATCGATTGATCTACGGTCCGTAGGTCACGCCCGTAGATGGGGATCGACAGCCCAGATATTTGCTGCGAAATGATGTGAATCAACCTCCAATGGTCATAACTCTTAGAATCATAATTCCCTCAACATACAATAGGTTTCAACTACACAATCCACAACATCAACAACAACTAACAACTTCACCAACTTTAACAACTTCAACAACTTTAACAACTTCAACAACAACAACCCCAATCTTTTCTCAATCATATAATAGACTAGGTGTGTGTGGGGGAAAGAATCAACCCACACGAAAAAAACTCACATACCTTAGATAGGGATCACCCCCGACGAAAGTCCACACGATTTGACCAAGCTCCTCTTTCTTCTCTTCTTCTTCTTCTCCTCTTTAATCTCAAGAACCCTAACTCTTTCTCTTTCAAAAAGGGACAAAAATGATCCAAAGATCATCCTAACTCAACAATATGAGCTCAAAATAAAAGATTTGTGAAAGGACCAAAATGCCCTTAAATTTCCGGACGAAAATCCTTTCCAACTACCCAACTTCTACAGGGCATAACTCCCTCATACGAACTCGGAATTGAGCAAACTCGGTGGCGTTGAAAAGGTCGTTCCAAGGGATTCGCAACCATAACTGGAACTACTCCTAACTCATCCTGAGCTAGGAGTTACGACTACTCGAAGCTGGCCAAAAACTCATGTTTTTCTACACTTAGCCAAATTTCCAGATTTAAAACATTTTTTTTTTCTTCCAAAAAAGACTATTTCCAAATTTCAAGCTTCATCAAAGCCACTTCAAATTGTCGGATGTTACAATGGGAGTGAGTGACAATGTGGTTGACTCTAAGTGTCCTAATTGTCGTCAATTGTTCTGTGCTCAGTGTAATGTCTCGTGGCACGAGGGATTGGAGTGTACGGATTTTCAGCGTTTGGGAAGATCAAACAATAGAGGGAAGGGAGATGTGATGCTGGTGGGAATTGCTAAGAACAAGAAATGGAGGAGATGACCAAAGTGCAAGTGTAATGTTGAAAAGAGAGATGGCAGCTTGCTACTAACTTGCTGGTATTTTTCTCATTCGTTAATCTTTCCCTCATTGAATCGTTGTTAGTAATAATTTGTTTTAAGTTGTTCCAATAATAAAAGGTTAAACTACATAAATCCCACTACTTTAGATCCTAATTACTAGTATTCCCACTAGTTTTCAATATTACTTCTTATACCATTTTTCATTTATAAGATACATGTTTAATAAGTCGTAAGATACATGACTCAATTAGAATTCAAAGGATGGGATACATGTTTTAATTAATTTGAATTAATTGTTGTAACTTAATCCCTTAATTACAGGAATCAGTTATGGGAACTCAACAACCAAAACGTAATTAATGGATCCATTGTATCAACTGACATCATAAAAATTAGTAATCTAAAAGTGAGAACTTCATCAATTCATTTTTTGAATCTTAAAATTTTCGAGATCTCTTTTTGCAAATTTGTTGAGACATTCGGGTTCTTGGGCCTCTGAAATTGAATATGAAAATTATAGAATTGATGGAATACTTTTGAGAGATAATTCAAACTACAACGATCTAGTGGATGGTATTTCAAAACAAATTGTACTCGAAAAAGGATGGAGATCAGATACACAAAGGTAATCTAACTCCAATGAAAATCTAAAACGAGATGGACATGAGGTTTTTATGGAATTGAAAAGACGTCAAACAAATTGCGGGTTGTATCCATTGTGCATAACAACAACATATCACAATTTTGGATGTAGCATTAATGATGAAATTGCATTTGAGACAGATACATCAATTGTTCAAGTTGAGGATGACGACATGACTGTATCTGCCGCAATTCTTCCAGAGAATCGTAGTGTAGATGCGTTTTGTGTTTTGAATACTAAATCAAATCATGTTATTGGTGACTGTAGTCACAAATTTGATAAAGTCAAGTAGTGTATAAGTACAATAAGACTACTATGGTTGTTATGCAAAAATATGTCATAGACAATCAATTCCAATACAATGTTGCAAGATCCGACAAGAAGAGGCTAGTCATGTTTGTTATTTTGGTGGCTGTATCTTTTTTTGTGTATCTTAGAGACACGATGAAAATGTGTCATAATATTGATGAAAGTAGACGTAATGTTAAATGTGTTTTATCGTGTATGTTAATTTCATAACATGGTCATTCTTAAAAGTAATGATCTAATCTTCAAGAGTCATAATTTTACAGTGTGTATCTCGGACAAATAATTTATACCACATTATTAAAAGTAACAATCTAATGTTTAAAAGTGATAAAGTTTAAAGCATGTATATCTTATTAAGCGTGTATCTAATATAATAATGTTGAGCAAATACATGAAAATAAATGTGCCATAACTTTATAGTGTATCTCGGACAACTATACGACCTCATGTTTAAGAGTAATGAATTTTGTGTATATTTTGTTAAACAGTTATCCTTGAAAAATAATGTAGTACATATACATGAGAAAAATGTCTAGAGATTTTATAATGTGTATCTCGAATGAACGATAATTTGGGTGGCATGAATGATTAGTTGGGCATGTATCCCAGGTTTGTTGCGAGTAGCGTTATAGTGAATTCATGAAAGTGTTAAGTTTCATTAATTTGTATCTTATGTATTTAAGCATGTATTTGGTAGCCTCAACTATTGTAACGCCTTTGTGTGCAGTTATTTTTTGAGATGTATGTATGAGGAATGTCAATGGATATTCAAATCATCATGTTTGAATAAATTAACTATTTTTCGAGTGAGGTCTTTCAATAACAATTAGATATATCCATAAAAGGATAAAGTGTGGTCATATCTCAAGAAACAGTTGGTTTCATAGCTGAAATAGTTGCTCCAAATTATGAGAATCATAAAGAAAGCATACTCCAAAGGAAAGATGTTAAACGTGACTTCAGAGTAGACATTAATTACATGAATGCGTTCAAGAGGAGGCTTAGCAAGTTCAAGAAAGGGGAAATCTAAAAAAAGAACTTCAGATGACTAATCTATATTAATCTTTTCAATGTCATCTGAAAGAACAAACGTGCTCATTGGCTTAGGCGGTCTTCGTTATCGCTAATTGAACCAGATGAGTCTTTTGATTCTCATAATTCTATAAAAGTACACCGTATCTCGAACGATGTAGATCGACATCAAAATTTGCTGATGGTATCTGCTGTCCATCAGTTAGATACTCAGCATATGCAGCTGTATATAATCTATAGTCCCTGACAAATGAACATTAAATTAGTAATATGAAAAATCATAACTAATAAGTAAAGATATTTTAAAGGTGTAGAAATGCATACATTGATTTCAACTCTGATTAAGATACATGATACGGTTGAAACAAATATACAATAGGAATAATCTTACTTTGCTGCTTTAACTAATGTTGATTATGTAGAGTTGGATATGAATTTAGTACATTCAAAATGTGCATTGAGATGGTTAATGAAGAAGGAGTAATGGGGGATGTGTGAGAATTACGTGGGGGAGTGGGAATGAGATACAAACATGTTATGGGATTGGGGATGAGGGAAACGGCAGAATTGGAGAGAGAAATTAATTTGAATTGTTAATGTCCCACTAATTAAGGAGATATAATTTTAAGATATTTATTAAATACCATATTTAAATGGATTGTGTATCTGATTTCACTTTTTAAAATATATGGTATAGTTATTAAAATGTGGTATTATATGAAATATCTTTAAAGTAGAGATAAAATATGTATATATGGTAGTAAAGTATGTCTTAATATGTAGTTTTTCCTATTATTAATAGATATGTAATTTCTTATGGAGTACATTGGCCAAATAGGCCCAACTTCTTCTCAACACTACAAGGCATACAATTCAGACCAACCAAAAGGAGATAAACTAAAACAACAAAAAGTGGAAACATATGGAAAATAGCTTGAATCTTCGATCATCTTCTTCTCAAATTCTTATTACATAAAGACCAAACTGGCTGGATAATTGATGCGGTAAAAAATGAAAAATGTATATTTTTTTTTCTTAATGTATGTTAAAAAGTGTATATATTTATCATTTTAGACACAGGACAAGCAAAAACTCAACGTAGGGAGTAGTTGATTCATAACATGTCTTTACATGATAACTTAAAAGTAGAGTAATAACAATAGTTGGAATGTCAAATTGCTCTTTCTGTGTTACAATATGATGAAGATTGTAATAAAGAATTGATACTCCAATAGAGTTGTGCTAATGGTTTTGGGAAATAAGGCAAGAAACAATATACACATTGAACTCACAATATACATAGAATTTATTGAATATCCAGTTGAGAAAATTTTAATCTATTGCAAGTGTGGACATGGTTTTTGCTACCACTGTGGAATGGACCACAACTCTCAACATATTTGTTCTTCACCTTAACTAAAACCCCATTATGGTTGCTCAAGTTTTTTTTCATGCATGCACCTTGTGCTTTTGATGATCGATTTCAAGGCTTCATATATTGCAATTAGTTCAGAATATTAGTATTCCTTTTAAAGTTTATTTACTTCTTAGAAGTTTGTATTTTTTTTCTCTTAAATTAAAATGATAATTCGAGTGATCATTATTAACTTTCCTTTACTTATAGATCTGTAGCATAACTCCTTTTTTGTTCACTTCATTATTTCCTTTTTTTTCTCGATATATTTTTCATCTATTTTTCTAACAAGGCATATGGTAGTTGTGGTTTTGTTTTACCTTTACTTTTTCTATTGGGAATGTTACTTTATCAAGTCAACGGAGTTACTTAACATAAAGTATGAGAACATAACAATCTTCATACTTGGCGAAAAAGGAACGAGTGGTAGACAATAAATTTCATGCCAAGTAAATAATAAGAATGAGAAATAATTATGATATTGTATTTAACAATAATTGGTGTTATAGTCTCTAATAGTCCTCTTATCCTTCTCTTCGAATATAATTTTATGGATATTTGTTTTTAATTTCGAATTTATGTTGGATTTGAACCTGATTCATCAAAAATACTTTGGTGGACAAAAATAAGTGAATATGATTTTTTAACACCCTGGTATTTGATATGCCTTCATTAGATTTATTTTGAATGCCTAGATATTTAGTTTGCCTTCGTTCTTGATCTTCATAGAGAACTTATAACATTTCATCGATGAGAATCCTTTGCCTTGTTAAATTATGAAAATCCTTATTATAGTTGTAGGTTGGAAGAATTTTGACAAGGACAAACTCCTTTAAACCATATTGAAGTCGACACGATGATATTGATTAACTCAAGAATGTCACTTGTGTCAAGATGGAAGAGATGACAAACTCTTCTCGACCAATCAAATTGAAACTCTCATGACGATATTTGATCAACTAGAACATGCCACCTCTGCTAGGGTTGAACATATATGACCAGGACAACCTTTTTAGCCGTATTTTGATTGATATGATAATTTTCGATTGGATGAAACATGTCACTTGTGCTGGAAAGAAACAAATGTGACGAGGACCTTTTTTTTTGATTGATTAGGCTGAATTTGGATGATGATATTTGATTGGTTTGAACATGTTAGTTTTATTGAGTGAGAAGTATTGTGATTAGGTGATTTGTTTTGACTAATCAAATTTTAGTTTATGCTTTTTAATAGTTCAAACACATCAGTTGTACACGAGGCATGTTTTCATGCATGTTTAATTTGATTAGACACGTTGTATGACTTTAAACGTGTGGCATGGTCTTATTGACTGTTTCACTTGGCCGACACTTCTATCGATACATCATACGAAATTGCTCATATTGCGTTACTTTATTGCAAATTTGGTATAATCCAAATTAATTCTAAAACCTAAAAAGTAATATAAATACAAGAACCTGGAAAAAAATAGTATATATATACAACATATATGAATATATTGGGAAAGATATATAGGGTCCCATTGACGGCAGAATCAAGTTGAAATGGAATCAAGAGATTTACAAATTTTGGACTCCGGCGAAATCGAAGTTGATCCCACCTTGTTGAATTCTGTTGTCGTCGCTATCACCAAAAATAAAGATGGTTGCGAGAGTGAAGATAATGATATAGAGCAGCAAAAAATTCTATTCTACTCAACTCAGTTTCATTCAGGTAATAACTTGAAATCAAGCTCTAATCATCTTGTTGGTAAAAAACCTGTAGAAATCAAGTATTCTGTTATTCCTAATTCACTTAACCTAAAGAAAAACACCTCTAAAAAGGGGGAATCTTCATGCACTTTTTGTGAAATTTGTAAAAATTCGTTTCCGCTGCCAAACACAATGATGTGGGGAACGAATTACAATCATCCTTATTGTGAAGAATGCATACAATATTATATAGGCAAAAAAATTAATAAGGATATCCATGAGATGATTTCTATGAAGCACCCTGCTTCTGATTGCAATGGAATTTCAAATATCGATTCAATAATGCCGGTTGATTTCCTTATGCGAGTAAGAGATGTCATTCGACTAACGGATGTTCTGGCTTCGCCAATTGTTATTGATTGCCCTTTTATGGATTGTATGGGTACACTGGTTGATGATCTAAGGGAATTTCTGATTAGGGCTTGTCTTGAGTGTTGGACACTTTTCTGTGTCAATTCTAAGTGCTTGCAATTGGGAATGACATGTGAGAATTATCAGTTTAGTAGGCAATTAAATTTTCTCTACTGACAACATCATTATGGAAGAAATCATGATAAACTAGAGGAGGACAAGGAGGAAGAAGAAGATGATGATGATGAAGAAGGAGAATAAGAAGAAGGAGGAGGATAAGGGGAGGAAACTCCATGATCAGAAACTTCAATGATTGTGAAAAAGTTCATGTTTTGTTTCCTTGGAAACAAAATAGCATTTTGAGTTCTTATTGACTTTATATGCACTCTATTGTTGGTTAAAGAACAATATGCATGTTTTTTTTATTTGATTTCAATTATAGTTTTTAAGTTGGTGAAAAAACAATATGCAGGGTCTTTATGTTTGAATTAGTTATTGAGTTTGATTTGGATGGGCTCTAGCGGTGGAGGAGTATTGTCCAATGTAAGTCTAGACCAAAATGCGCAAATCCTCTATTTTGCAAATAAGTTGTTCTATTTTATATAGAGTCCAGGTTTGTATGAGAAACTATCAAGCCCATATTTCTTTTATTTTGAATCGCTTCTTCAAATTATTTTTTACTGCATCACTTATTAGATCAAAGTATTAAAGAATTCATCTCACACTTGGTTTTTAAAGTAAAAGATGATTTAATTTGCTTTGAAAAATCAGGAGAGAGGTTGTATGTGTTACACCCTAACTAAAGATAAGAAGTAACATACAAGAAAAATGCATGAGAGATGTTAAGTATATATAAGTAAGTAGACTATGTACTTTAATGATGCCTTTAAAAGTTGTGCAGGTCTATGCCCAGATAGAACAATATAACTAGTGGGTTAGGCAATTATAGATGGTATTAGAGTAACTTTTGTGTTAACTGTGTCGATGCAAGCTAAATTTAACCTAAGTTTAGCCAAATTCCAATAAGGTGAGGCAAACATCTTTGCTAGGTCTTGACAAATCTCAAGTGGTGGGGAAAATAACAATGGTGGTGCAAACCTCAGCGAGGATGTTGAGTTCATAAGAGAGGGTGTTTGTGACACATCTCCTTAGGATAAGAAGTCCACATCGACAAAAACACATGATAAGTAAGAAGATTTTACACTTTAGCTGCGTGTTTTAAAGTTGGGTGGGTCTAGGGCAAAACGAAAAATATCATTAGCGGGACGAACTATTGTTTGGTTTGAAAAGGCAACGTAGAATTTATATTTATATATATATATATATATATATATATATATATATATATATATATATATATATCAAAGAGGTGGTTTATGTCACTTCCCAGCTTAGTATAAGAACTCCACATCGACAAAACACATGAGAGTTATTAGGTATAAAACTTAGCAGACCTCATGACACTAATCTAGTGACGTTTTTAAAGCCTTGCAGGTCCAGACCCTAAACAAATGATAGCACTAACAAGTTGTATGGTGGAATAAAGGTGGTCCAAATAATAATTGAAGGGATAGAAGAATTATATTGTTGGATTTAATTGAATCAATTTCAGGCATGATTCACTTGTTGGCTCTTCTGGTTTTCATTTCATTTTCTCCTCTGTTGGTGAAAATTCAACTTGAAAGGAAAAAGTACATTATCATAGGTGAAGTTGGCAGGTGCTTGTTTGCTATTTAATTTGATTTTCTCTTCCATATCTTGTGTTTTGATTTTATTTTCATCTATGATTAATAACTAAACAATTGACCCTAATTGATGACAATCCAACCGATAACTAATCCATAAATACCCCTATCTATGACTATGAGCTCTTTTTGTACACTGGAGTTGTTGTATTCTAACTTTTATCTCAATTTGTATTTGTGCTATATCAATAAATGAATCTCCTAGAATTCATTTGTGGTATATCTGTGATTCATAGATTGTTGTTGCCAACTCCTTTCTAAACAACCTTTAGTGTCTGCTTGCAAGTCATTAGAGTGTGTGTTAAATTCCCACTTGAAGCTTCTGTTTGTTAGTACCGAAATAAGCAGGTGTCATGCGGAAGCTAGCAAAGCAAACCTTGAAAGACCATGAGTAAGAAGACAAATGATAAATATGAAATTAACTATGAGACAAATAAAAAAAAATTGTGACTAAAATATGAGATTAACTGTTCAATCATTCAGTTTCAAATGAGTTTATTCATATTTTCAAACAAATTTAGGCTCGCAAGTCAAATATATAAGTATTAAAATTCTCCCTGCACCATAAAAGAAGCCCAATCAAATTAAGAAGTAAACAAAAACTGAAATATATGATTAGAAGTATGTTAAATACAACTAGCAAGAATAACAAAATTAATATGAGATCAACTGTTTTTTTTTACATATGAGATAATTATTTAATCATTCAGTTTCACACAAAATTTTTTACTTGACTAAAGTCAATTTGGTGGTTATCAAATGAGTCCGTTCATGTTCTCAACACTTTAGCCATAAAATCAATTTAGCCATAAAATTTCACTTTCTCCGGGAGTTCAAATCCAGTCTAAACACTTTTGGCCATAAATTCCCCAAAATCTACCAGCAATTCCAAATTTCACTACAAATTGCTCTCAAAGATTCAAAATCCCACATGCAAGATAATGATGTAAACTAGAATTTAAAGAGAAAAATCAAACAAATTAGGAATATAAATACCTTAAATGAGTAGATCTGTGTTCCAAAACTTGACGAAATCAAAATTACCAGAGAGATACGAGATGAAGAGTTGTGTTTCTCTCAAAAAAATTGTATGCCAAAACCTAAATCTCAATGAATGGGTCAAGAGTGTGAGAGTGAGAAGAGAAAGCTACGAGAGTGAGACAGAAGAGCTTTTACAGAGAGGGAAAAGTTGAGCTTAGAGGGTGAGAGAGAAATGTTGATGTCACACCCCAAGCCTACACCCTGGGCCGGACTGGCACTCGAAGACCATTGCTGGCCCAAGTGAACCCTTGGCCTGGGTTACTTACCCAATAGAAGACTTAAAACAAAAAAATAGTCTAAATAAAGAACTTGTGAAATAAACTTAGAATGTCTCAAAAGGAGCATTCAGCTGGCCAAAATAGCTACTCAAGTCTCATAGAAAAACATCTGAAATTAAAAGCTAAAAGACTGATAACTAACTGTCTAACTATCTATGAAGCCTCTAAAACAACTGAAGTGGATGTTAGGACAAACCCCACAACATCCTAATTGTCACTCCCCGAGCTACCCCCGAGACGCAGACACGAGACCTAGGACCATAAGTAATCTCAAGCTAACCCTGCTGGCATGATCATGAGCATACTAAAGATAATAAACTGATACGGAAGCTAAATCATAAATAAAAATGAAAAGATGGGGAATACCCATATACTATAATTGAGATAAATGAAAACTGATGAGTTTAATACAAAGAAGATATTAACTCAATACTAAGCTGAATCTAACTATGTCCGAAATAAGCCTCTGAAATGACTAGAAGTTGGGACATGCACCAACTAAGTCTAGAAAATCTGAAGCTAAAAGAGTAGAAGCGATAAAGATAAACATGTCACTAGTCCTCAAAGAATGAGGACTCACCACTGATGCTGCTGAACTGAAGATCGAGAATGGACCTAAGAGTGAGTTGGATGCTGAGAACCTAAACCTACATCACGAGAAGATGTAGCGCACGTATGCGTTAGTACTTGAAAGGTACTGGCATTCAGGATAAAGTAAAGCTGAAATAACATATAACTGAACAAAGCAATACAACAATGAAATAATCTGGACATGATATAGATGCTGAATACTGAGCTAACTGAATGCAATGACCAATTTATAACATGCTGACTGAATACTAAATGAATTGTAAATGTGGTCAATGTAATAGAGTCTGACTGAACTGTTGGAGCTACTAATAACCGACAATAAAACCACGTGAGCTAAATGTGGAGTCCGATGTATACGCCCCATCGAGAGGACCTAATCTACCCTGCCAGAGGTATAGAGGCATGTTGGCGTGATTACAAAACTGATGTTGCTCACATAGGGGACTTACTCCTACGTGGCTTGTAGTTCTGAGACTATATGGGTCCGCTGAACCCTAGTCCAACTCGGTATTATGTTACTCCCAATGAATTAAGTAGTTAACTGTTTATGATTGAATTAAGTGGTTAACTGTTTATGATTGAATTTCTGTAAAATACTAGATAACTCAAAACTAAACATGCAAACTGAGAATGCAACAATTTATCTGATAATGATGCATTAATAATTGAGGCATGTATAACTGAATAAGTGACCTAGCATGTGTAATTCAAGAACTAGAGAAATACATAGCTAGTGTTCTGAAATTCATGCGAGAAACGATGTAATAACATGATAATTTGGTTTGGAACATGTTAATAACTAATTCATGATGATCCGCTGTAATTCTAGAAACCCTAGGTCAATTCATATTAAGGGAATCAAGAAACTGACTGAATTCTAGGGACCCAATGAGCGAAAGGAACCCACTAGTGAAATCCCACATACCTAGTGACGAATTCCACAGAGAAATCCTTTGATTTCTGGGCTGGAACTGAAGAAAACTTGCTGCGTTCTTAAACTAGAGTTCTTGACCTTTTTATCCTCTCTTGCTTCTAATTTTCCAAATTTTGATTAATCATTTGACTTGGATAAGTTCTAGTTATGTTTCTAGGCTTAAACTGACTAAAACCTAATGATTTAGGGTCTAAACGACGTACCTTAGGGGTTAAATGAAATAGGAAAAGACCAAAAGACCCCTAACTTAATTGCTATTGGAGTGACCGACGGATTGGACTGACGGGTCGTAGGTCAATCGACGGTCCGTCGATTGGAGTCGTCGGTCGAGTCTGTCCGACAAGGCTTCACTAAAACGTGCATAACTTTTTACTCGGAGGTCGGATTTTATTAAACTCAGTGGCGTTGGAAAGATGGTTCAATTATCTATCATATAATAGGTCATTGGACATACAATTCCTTTTGTGCTAAGAGGTATTACTATTTGAAGTTGACCCAATCACAATTTTCATCTAACTGGCTGCTACCCTCACCTACGGTCAGACCTACGGACCGTGCGTCGAATGATGGTCTGTGCTGGTCAACCATCAATTGGGATTGAAGCTGGGCTTAAGGGGCATCGATCCATGGACACGAACCACGGTCCGTGACCTGACCTACGGACCGTAGGTCCGGCCGTGGGTCAACACTTGGTCGAATTTCTGGCTGAGTTATAGGGGAGTTTGCTGACACAAACTACGGACCTGCAAGACGGACCGTAGGTCCTCCTATGGTCCATGGATGGTGCCCGTGAATGCCAACTGCAACACTAGAAATCTGCAATCTGGTTTATTTTTGGATACGGGGTGTTACATTATCTCCCCCTTGATCCATTCGTCCTCGAATGAAGACTAAATTAGCTGAAATGGAGGGAAAGGGCTGCAATCCCTACCACTAAACACTGAGAACTAAATTTTTGACTGAACTGAGTTCCAAGGACATACAAATACGCTGAAAATGCAAGTACAAACTGAAGTAACATGATTCTAAGACGAAATCTGTGCATGAATGACTGAAAACTGAAGAGGAACTATTACCTCAAGCTGGAATGGAATCGGAAGGAAAGAGGTGAGGATACTTGGACTTCATGGCTGCTTCTACTTCCCAAGTAGCTCCCTCTACGGATTGACTACTCCACAAAACCTTGACTGAAGCGACTTCTTTATTTCTCAACCTTCTAACCTGACGATCGAGAATCTCCACTGGTACATCCTCATAAGAAAGTCTATCTTTCACGGCCACACTCTCTAATGGCACTATGGATGTTGGATCACCCACACACTTCTTCAAAAGAGAAATGTGAAAGACTAGATGCACTGCTGCTAAGTCTGCTGGAAACTCTAACTCATAAGCTACTTTACTAATCCTTTTCAAGATCTGGTAAGGGCCTATATATCTGGGACTGAGCTTCCCTTTCTTGCCAAATCTCATCACCCCCTTCATAGGTGACACTTTCAGCAAAACCCAATCATCAACTTGGAACTCTAGTTCCCTTTTTCTCATATCTGCATAAGACTTCTGGCGACTCTAAGCAGTCTTAAGTCTATCTCTAATAAGTTGCACTTTCTCCATAGCATCAAGGACTGAATCTGGTCCTATCAAGGCTGCTTCACCTACTTCAAACCAACCAACTGGAGATCTACATCTGCACCTATACAATGCCTCATAAGGGGCCATCTGAATGCTGGAATGGTAACTATTGTTGTAGGCGACCTCAATGAGAGGAAGGTGATTATCCCAACTACCCTTGAAGTCGATCAGACAAGCACTCAACATGTCCTCTAAGGTCTGAATGGTACGCTCTGCCTAACCATCCATATGTGGATGAAATGCTGTGCTAATGTTAACCTGAGTACCAAGACCCCTCTGAAATCACTTCCAGAAATGAGAGGTAAACTGAGGAACCTCTATCTGAGATGATAGAAAAAGAAACCCCATGCAACTCACAATCTCATTAATGTAAATCGTGGCATAATCTTCCGCCGAATCTGTATTCTTGATCGCCAAAAAGCGAGAAGACTTAGTAACCCTATCAACAATCACCCAAATGGAGTCATGCTGTCTGCGAGTACGACGTAAACCTTTGATGAAGTCCATGTTGGTCACTTCCCACTTCCAAGTAGGAATGTCAATCTGTTTAGTTATGCTTCCTGGTCTCTGATATTCTACCTTGACTTGCTAGCAATTGGGGCAGTTAGCCACAAAGTCTGCTATAACTCTTTTCATACCATTCCACCAATAGACTTCCCGCAGATCGCGGTACATCTTAGTGGAGCCTGGATGGATAGAATATCTGGAGTTATGGGCCTCTTCTAATATATGCTGTCTCAACTTGCCCACATTAGGAACATATAATCGACCCTGGTAGCGAAGCACACCATCTCCCCCTTGGGAGAAAACCTCCACTCTCTGTTTGTGGACTGTACCCTTAAGCTCAAGCAAGACTTGATCACTATCTTGTGTTTCCTTAACCTCTACTACCAAAGAAGATTCTGCCCCATTTTGAACCGTTACACCACCATATGATATGCTCATAAGACGAACTCTTAGGCGAGCAAGTCTATGAACATCCTTTGCTAGCTCTCTTCTTTCTTCCTCAACATATGCTACACTACCAATGAATAATTTGCTAAGAGCATCTGCTACTACATTTGCCTTACCTGGTTGGTAATGCACACTTATATCATAATCTTTGAGGAACTCAAGCCACCTTCTCTGGCGAAGATTCAACTCTTTCTAGGTGAATACATACTGGATGCTCTTATGGTCTGTGAACGCATCTACATGAACACCATACAAGTAGTGTTCCAAATCTTAAGTGCAAACACCACAGCTGCAAGCTCGAGGTCATGAGTTGGATAATTCTTCTCTTGTACCTTAAGCTGTCTAGAAGCATAAGCTATAACCTTACCTCACTGCATCAATACACAACCTAGGACGACCCTGGTTGCATCAAATTAGATCACATAACCATCTAAACTCTCTGGTAGAGTCAAAATAGGAGTTGTAGTCAACCTACTTTTCAATTCTGCGAAGCTTTTCTCACAATCATCTGATCACTGGAACTTAACCTTTTTCTGAGTCAACCTAGCCAATCGTGAGGCTATGGATGAAAATCCTTCCAAGAACCGTCTGTAATAGCCCGCTAAACCCAAGAAACTTCTGATATTTGTAGCAGAGGCAGGTCTTGGCCATTGTTTCACTACTTCTATCTTCTGGGAATCTACTCGAATTCCTTCACTAGACACAATATGCCCAAGGAAAGAAACTAATTTTAACCAAAACTCATACTTTTTAAATTTTGCAAATAACTGGCGGTCTTTTAGAGTTTGAAGAACAACTCTCAAATGACTTGCATGTTCTTCCTCATTCCTAGAGTAAATGAGGATATCATCAATACTGACTATAACGAAAAAGTCTAAGTACTGCTTGAACACTTTGTTCATCAAATCAATGAAAGCTGCAGGAGTATTGGTTAGTCCAAATGACATAACTACAAATTCATAATGACCATACCGAGTTCTGAAGGCTGTCTTCGGAATGTCACTATATCTGACTCTAAGTTGATGATAACCTGATCTAAGGTCTATCTTTGAGAAATTACTAGCACCTTGAAGTTGGTGAAACAAGTCATCAATCCTGGGGATGGGATACTTATTCTTGATTGTGACCTTGTTCAACTTCCTATAGTCAATGTATATTTTGAGAGAACCATCTTTCTTATTTATGAACAACACTGGTGCACCCCATGGCAAAATACTAGGTCTGATAAAGCCCTTATCTAGCAGGTCTTTCAATTGCTCTTTCAATTCCTTAAGCTCAGCTGGAGCCATTCTGTAAGGAGGAATAGAGATAGGCTGGGTATCTGGAAGGAGATCTATTCCAAAGATGATTTCCCTTTCAGGAGGAACTCCTGGAAGATCTTCTAGAAACACGTCTAGAAACCCAATGACTACAGGGACTGACTCAAGAGTTGGGGATTCGGAACTAGAATCCTTAACCCGAACTAGATGATAGAGATGACCCTTAGAGATCATCTTTCTGGCTTTATGGTAGGAAATGAATCGACCCATAGGCACTAAGCTACTACCCTTCCATTCTAGGATTGGTTCATCTGGAAACTGAAAACGAATAATCCTAGTCCTACAATCGACTGAGGCATAACGGGAATGTAACCAATCCATGCCTAGAATGATATTGAAGTCTGCCATTTCTAACTCTACAAGATCTGTTGAGGTGACTTTCTGAGAGACTGTGACAGGACAATTTCTGTATACCCGTCTAGCTATAACTGGGTCATCGACTAGAGTAGAGACTAAGAAGGGTTCTGAAAGAATTTCTGGGCTAACATTGAATTGGACTGCTATGTAAGTAGTTACAAAAGACAAAGTATCCCTTGGAGCTAACAATGCATAAACAATAAGATCAAAGACTCGTAACATACCAGTGGCTACATAAGGAGAATCTTCCTCATCTTGACGAGCCTGAAGAGCATAGAGCCTGTTTTGGCGTTGTTCGGGTGACCTGCTAGTGCGGCTAAAGTTGTAGACTGAGCTCTACCATTATTTCCTCCTTGACCTGTCTAGAAGGGCAATTCTTCAATCTATGACCAGACTGACCACACCCAAATATTCTCCATACCTGCAAGGCACTCACTCGAATGGTTCTTACTACATTTTGGGCAAGTTGGGTAGGTTTTGGTGCCTGAAACACTACCTTGAGACTTAAAGCCTGACGCCCTACCTTTCTGATCGTTACAGAACCTGGGGGATGGAACACTAGCTGATGAAGATACTGGAGTCGAAGACTTCTACTGAAACTACGAGAGATTTCCACCACCCGATTTCTATTGGGAATACTCGTAGTTACCTGTTCTTGCTTTCTTAGTTTCCTTAGCCTGTTCCCTAAGCTTATCACCCTCAACCTGCTGAGCAAGAGTCATGAGCCTAGAGATGTTCATGTCTCCCAACAACATAGCATTCCTGCACTTTGTTTTTACTAAGTCTGACACTCCATACAAAAACTTATTCATCTGAGCCCTGGAATCAGCAACCATGTGATAGGAGCGGCATTTATTGGACAGTCATGTTACCCTACCTCAAGTTCATAAATTCCTGGGCCCTTGCTTCTGTCAACTCCATGGGGAAAAACCTATCCATAAAGGTTTCGCTAAAACAATCCCAAGCAATAGGAGTGGCATCTATACCCCTGTTCTCCTTCCACTGAGTATACCAGATATGAGCCACATCCTTAAGTTGGTAAGATGCTAACTCAACCCGATCATTCCCAGTGACCTACATGACCTCAAAGATCTTCCTGATCTCATCTAAGAAATTATGGGGATCTTCACTAGTCTGCGATCCTAAGAACTCAAGTGAATTCATCCTAACAAAGTCACGGACCCTTGCTACTGCTGATCCACCATTTGCATTCACAGGAGCTTGAACCCGCTGATTGTTCTGGTTAGCGACACTCTGTGCCAACATCTGAATGGCATTTCTGAATTCAGCATTTGAGACTATATGATCCAGAACTGGAGGAGCTACGTTTGCATTCCTGGCATAAGCTCTACAAGGAGGCATGATCACTGAAACGTAGAACGTCGAGTTAAAATAGAATTTAGATCATACCTTACGCATGATAAGAGTAACAAGAAAATGAAGATTTCTTAATACACTTTGTAGCCTCTCTCTCATTAGATGTGGTGCGCACTACACATCCATGAAAACGACTCTACATAGTGCGGCTTTCCAGACATCCTAGGAAACTTTAACCTAATGCTCTGATACCAAGTTTGTTACGCCCCGAGCTACGCCCAAGATGCAAACATGGGACCTAGGACCACAAGTGATCCCGAGTTAACCCTGCTGGCATGATCATGAGCATACTAAAGATAATAAACTGATGCAGAAGCTAAATCATAAATAAAAATGAAAAGATGGGGAATACCCATATACTATAATTGAGATAAATGAAAACTGATGAGTTTAATACAAAGAAGACATTAACTCAATATTAAGCTGAATCTAACTATGTCTTAAATAAGCCTCTAAATTGACTAGAAGTGCTGGGACATGCCCCAGCTAAGTCTAGAAAATCTGAAACTAAAAGACTAAAAGTGATAAAGATAAACATGTCACTAGTCCTCAAAGAATGAGGACTCACCACTTATGCTGCTGAACTGAAGATCGGGAACCGACCTAAGTGTGAGCTGCATCCTGAGAACCTAAACCTACATCACGAGAAGATGTAGCGCACGTATGCGTCAGTACTTGAAAGGTACTGAGCATGCAGGATAGAGTAAAGATGAAAAAACAATTAACTGAACAAAGCAATAAAGCAATGAAATAATCTGGACATGATATAGATGCTGAATACTGAGCTAACTGAATGCAATGACCAATTTATAAAATGCTGACTGAATACTGAATGAACTGGAAATGTGGTCAATGCAATAGAGTCTGACTGAGCTGTGGGAGCTACTAATAACCGACAATAAAACCACTTGAGCTAAATGTGGAGTTTGATGTATACGCCCCATCAAAAGGACCCAATATACCCTGCCAGAGGTATAGAGGCATGCTGGCGTGATTACTAAGCTGATGTTGCCCGCAGAGGGGACTTACACGTACGTGGCTCATAGTTTTGGGACTATATGGGTACGCTGAACCCTAGTCCAACTCGGTATTATGCTACTCCCAATGAATTAAGTGGTTAAATGGTTGTGATTGAATTTTTGTAAAATACTGGATAGCTCAAAACTGAACATGCCAACTAAGAATGCAACTATTAATCTGATAATGATGCATTAATAGCTGAGGCATCTATAACTGAATAACTGAGATATCTGACCTAGCATGTGTAATTCAAGAACTAAAGAAATAGATAGCTAGGGTTCTGAAATTCATTCCAGAAATGATGTAATAACATGATAATCTAATTTGGAACATGTTAATAACTAATTCATGATGATCTGCAGTAATTCTAGAAAACCTAGGTCTATTCATAATAACGGAATCAAGAAACTGACTGAATTTTAGGGACCCAATGGGCGAAAGGAACCTACTAGTGAAATCCCACATACCTGGTGACGAATTCCACGGAGAAATCCTTTGATTTCTGGGCTGGAACTGAAGAAAACTTGTTGTGTTCTTGAACTAGGGTTTTTGACCTTTTTCTCCTCTCTTGCTTCTAATTTTCTAAGTTTTGATTAATGATTTGACTTGGATAAGTTCTAGTTATGTTTATAGGCTTAAACGGACTAAAACCTCATGATTTAGGGTCCAAACGACGTACTTTAGGGGTTAAACGAAATAGCAAAAGACCAAAAGACTGCTAACTTAATTGCTGTCGGAGTGACCGATCCTAGTTACTTGCGTATGCATCATAAGACGATGCAGGCCAACTAGCATCAGTACATTGACTGTACGAGTATGCGAGTTGGAATTCTAAACACAACAAAGTCTTGAACAAGAATCTGAAGAACTTACCTGGCTTAACTTAACTCAACATAACTGGACTCATTTCAATATAAAGCAATTTAAAAGCAAGTGCAATATAAGGAAAAGTTGTTTAAAGACATGATATCAACACTGTGTATTTAGAAATACAGTAACAACTCTGTATGTATGCAAAGATACAATATGAACTCTGCTTGTATATGAAAAATACAAATATATCTGATGTATATAAAGATACAAAATAATGTTGTGGGAGTTTCTCTAACCGACAACCATCACATAAGAGCTATTGTGATGATACAACGATCTCCCTCACGCTGCCAGTGCATCCTATACCCTGCCGAAGGTATAGGACCTGAATTACTAAGTGGATCCACTAGTCTATGCGAAAAGGATTCATCTAAAAAGTATGACCTTTTCTACCCATGATGACTACATGGTTTATGGGGGCTGATAGTTGTATGAACTCTTCCCCATATCGGTGCTCAATACTACTCCCAAAATATACTAGCTCTTTATGTTTAAAACATACTTCTTTCTGTGATTTGAGATAATTGCTCAAAACTTAGGTCAAAGGCAATCTTGGAAATCAAAGTTTCCCCTCTTGCTTAATTATGAAAGCATTTACTCTTTTCTGAAAACTAGCTCAAATGCTCTTTGGTAATCAAGGTTTTCCTTTCTTGTTTAAATGTGAAAACATTTTAAACCCTTTTGAAATACATAGACCCCATATACTTTACTCAACTTGAACTTTAAGTCTTAAAACAAAGTTAAACATTTGGAAAAAAAAAAGACTTTTGAAAAACTTTTAAGAATTTATCTTAAATTGACTCTTGACTTCTCTTGCTTTGAGATTAACTTTCCTTGAATTGGATTATGGATTCAAAGTTCATGATATCATGATTTTTATATGTACCGTAGAGTGTTGGAATTAACTAGAAAACATAGGAACATTGCTAAGGAACAAGTAGGAAAGGATGGGGGAAGAATGGGAAGAACTGGCGTCCCTGGCGCTCCAAGAGGCGCGGGGTGCCTGCCCTTGAGATTCAGGGACCAATTTGGGGCACTCTGGCTGGTGCGTCGCCCTAGAGCCCCACATTCAGGGACTGCTTTGGGGCGCGCTAGTTGGCGCGACGTCCCACCCCCTTGCCCAGGTGTTAGACTACTTGTCTTATCTGTTTTTCAACTCTAAACCCTCTAAGGGCATCTCCAACCCAATCCTCTATTTTACTCTCCAAATATAGAGTTCTCTATTTTTTCAGACAATCAACTCCAACCCAATTCTCTATTTTACTCTCTAAAAAAGAATCTTTTTCTCTCTCCTCAATATTATATTATTATTTCTATTTCATTCTTATTTTCTTATTTCGTAATATAAATCCTTTATTTCTTTTTTCCCAAATAATTACTTTATATAATTTTTAATATGATATAAAATTGTTTTTTATTCTAAATTTTTAAATAACATAAATTGCAAGAAAATATACATTATGTGCGGATAGGTTTTAAAATTGCGTAAAATGAATTATAAATTCAAACACATGAGATGCATGTATTAGATTGTTGTATACATTATGTGCGGATAGGTTTTACTCGATTAATATCTACATATAATTTTATTTATCTAAAATAACTTTGAGATAACTATGAGAATCTCATCCTACGGTTAAAAATATGATAAAATTCATCCAATAGTAAAAATCAAAATTACATTCTATCCTATTTATCTACATAGTAATTTTATTTTATCTAGAAGTAATTTTTTGAGATAAGGATGAAAATCTCATCCTATGGTTAAAAATATAGTGAAATCCATCCCATGGTGAAAATGAAGATTACACTATCGTATTAAATATTTATAGATAATTTTTACTTATCTAAAAAAAAATTGAGATAAGGATGAAAATCTCATCCAATGGTTAAAAATATAGTGAAATCCATCTCATGGTAAAAAGCAAAACTTACATTCTATATATAATATATGTAGAAGTCTATTCTTGTCATAAAGGCAAGATAGTACACTCACATTTCCAGAAAACAACTAAAAAATGTCTCGATCTTCTGGATACTCTCTCAATGAGGATAAATTATTATGTCAAATCTATGTAGACATATCTCAAGACCCGATCACCGGCATATGCCAATCCTATGATCAGTTTTGGGTTAGAATTGAATAAAGCTATAATAATTTAAAGGAAGAATCATGGATATATCGCAATAAGAAATCATTGTAGTGTCGAATAGCCTTAGTTGAGAAGGCAATAAGAAAATTAAGTGGATGTATTAGACAAATAGAAAATTTGCATCCCAGTGGTGCTTCAGATATAGATATTGTAAGTGACTATTTTCTAACTACTTATAATATATTAATATATATTTACTTTTATACAATTTTGATTCATATTTTTGCAGATTAATCAAGCAAAAATGCTACTTATGCAAGAACCAACTTATAAAAAAGGTTTTAAGTTTGATCATGTATGGAATCTCATGAAAGATTTTGAAAAGTTTAAGGATATCGACATCGGAAAGAAAAAAGTTCGAGGCCAAGGCTCTATTTTGCAATCATCGGAGTCCGAGGCTCCTAGTCCTACATCACCTATAGTATCATCTCCTAACTTATCATCTTTTTCACTTAATTTAAATGAGAATTTTTCAGGTCATTACACTTCATCTGAACGACCTATTGGGGTGAAGAAATCAAAATTAAAGAGATCAAAAGATGAAGGTCTTTCGTCAGCTATGAAACTTTTCGAAACCGAAAATAATCGACTTGGGAAGATGTTATCAGAGTCTACTACATCCAAACAACAGGACGACAAAATGCTAGATAGATATATCAAAACCAAGGAATTTAGAGACGAAACTAAAATTTTAATGAAAAATTTAGAAACTATTAGTGATCCAAAATATTCGTGATTACCTGCAACGAGAACAACAACGAATACTTGAAAAAAGAAATCGACAATCACAACCGCAATCACAACCACAATCGCAACAATTCTCGGAATCATATTCTATTTTTTTTCCGAATAGTGCTAAATCTGGAAACGACCTACCGAATTTCTAAATTATTGTTGTGATCAACTAATTATTATGTTATGTATTGTATTTTATCTTGTATTTAATTTATTATGTTATGTATTATATTGTATTGTTATCTTGTATTTAAATTATTATGTTATGTATTGTATTGTTATCTTGTATTTAAATTATCATATCATGTATTGTATTTTTAAATTAAATTTTTTCATCTTGCTATTTTAATTTTGCATATTCTTTATAATGAAAATTAATAATAAAATAAAAGTTTATTAGTCACGAAAATTAGAAAAAAAATACTATTAATTTGAAATTAAAATAGTATATATTAAATAATATTTTTTTTTAATATTATATTACATTTAAAAAAGAATTATGAATATTATATATTTAATTAATGAAATTATATGTAAAATAATATGTTAATTAGAAAGTAATAGAAATAATAATAAAATAATGAAAAAGTGAAATAGAGAGTGTGAATAGTAGTTCTCCAAATTTGGAGAACTACTATTCACCTCTCTATAAATGGAGAATAGAGAGTAATTTAGAGGGTGGTTGGAGAGCCCTTTCTCTATTTTACTCTCCAAATATAGAGAATGGAGAGTAAAATAGTGTGGGGTTGGAGATGGTCTAAACTTCAATGGTTCTTTCCCCCAAACACTTAGGATCATTTATACCCTCAATATATGATAGATTCAAACCGAAATTACACTCGGGAACATGAATCAAATCGCAAGAAACTTCAACAGAACAACCCACAAGAATTCAAACGAATTTCATCAAGAACTCAAAGGATTTACTTTCAAATCACACATATTTTGCTGAATTGAATCATGATTGGAACGTGGGTGAACTAACCTAATGTTATTTGATCTCACATACCTTTTAGGGATCACCCCCGACGAAATCCACAAGCTACCCTTGACGAAATCGAAGAATCTTGGACGTTCTTCTCCTTTCTCCTCTTTTCTCCTCTTCTCCAAGCCCTAGAGTAAAATTAACTTTTCTAAAACTGACTAAAATCTGACTTTACCCCAATTAAACTCCTAAAAACGAATTGGAATAATTAGGTAAGGAAAAGACTAAATTACCCTTCCAAAATCCGGATTAGACTTTCCTTAATCCAACAACCCAAATTCCAAAGGACATAACTTACTCATACGAACTCAGAATCAGACAAACTTGGCGGCGTTGGAAAAATAATTCCAAGAAATTTCCAACCATGTTTTGAATTACACGTAACTCATCTTTATATAGGAGTTATGGCCGTTTGAAGTTGACCAAAACTCAACTTTTCCTAACTTAAACAAATTTCCAGATTTTCATTCTTTCGAAAAATGTCTATTTCCAATTATTAGCTTCTTCTTAGTTATTTCAAATTGCGAGATGTTACAGTTGAGCTTAGAGAATACTGAGGGAGAAATGGGTGCTAGAGTAAGCTTAGAGTGAGAAAAAAAGTATGCGCCTTTTTTAAGATAAAAATTAAAAAATCAACACTTAGAACTGCTGCAACTTAATAATAAAAATTTATACAAGTTAAAATAACCCCCACATTAAATATTATTTAGGGGGGGTTATAGTAATCCCCTCAATTAAACCTTCCCAAATCTAGTTTTTTTTTGTGGTGCTTGCAGTTCTTGAAAGCTTGTTGTTTTCTTGAGAAAGACAAAAGACAATTTTTTCTTGAGTACCTTGGATGTCGGACTAGGTAGTTTCTTATTAACAAAGGTATATTATCCTCTGATCGAAACAACCTAATGTGATCCCATTGGTTGAGAGCTTTGTCCTCTTTTCCCTTCCTCACCAACCATAAGAGTGTTGGCAGCTTTACAATTGTTCCCCATTTGTCCAGGAACATACGCTACTCATGGGACCAGTTCCCATTGTTTGTTGGGATCATCAAAACAATGGAGTTACATCGGCATTGATATGGGATACTATATTTCCAAAGATCAGTTTGTTTCTCAGCGTAACACCATTGTATAATGTCACACAACTCCAGTTCTTATATATATACTAGTTTTTGGTAACATGCGTTGCATGTTTGTTCTTTATTATTATGGTAATTAATTTTTTATCTATAATAGTTTTGATTTATAAAATGGAAATATTGGTGGAGTCAGCAGTGATTTTTTTTTTTTTTTTGAGAATTGGTAACATGTCAGGAGTGAAAATTTTTAGCCACTAACTAATAATCTCTTTTACTGCTTAAATGTTATTTTCGAATTCAATTTCTATTATATGTTTTTCTCTGTAAGATTTTATTCCTCTTTCATATTTAGAAAGATAAATTTTAAGGTTGTTCATATTTGACTTTTAAGTACTCCTTTGTATTAAATTAAATTACCTCATTTGTTAGAATATGTTTTCTTCAGAGATTTTCTCGATTTCTTTTGCTCGATGTTATTGAGGGAGAAGCATTGATAGGAGACTAAAGAAAAATATAATTTCAATAAGTTATTGTCAAACTAAAGCTATCAAGGAGGCTCTACTTTGTTAATACTCATGCTAAAAATTGCAAAAATTGTTGGAGAGACATGCCGCATACCTCATTTGTATTGACGCAAGTTCTACTAAAAGTTCTATTGAACAGTCTGCAAAAGCATCACCTCTTGTTTATACCTGAGATTAAAAAATTACATCATAAGTTCATAAAACAAAATTTTAGAAGTATATTTTCATGTGAGAGATCAAATGCTTAAACATCAGTTTAAGAATATAATTTGAATGATAGCAAAAAAATGAAGAAACTAAATGGAAAAAATGCTTGAAAGAACATATGATAAGAGTTTTATGCTCTCTAAACCAAATTCAAATGTACCGTATTGTCATTACAAGACAACGTGTAAGAGTAAATATGCATCTATGGAATAAAAAAATTATGGATTGTTGGAATTATATGTCAGTTTCTTTTAAAAGATTATTATTAATGAATAATTGTCTTTTCATTTGCTTTCATATTTAGAGTCATAATTTATTGTGAAAATTATGTTGCTTAAAAGAGTATAATGGTGATAGTAATTGAAAAGACATGTAGGTTATAGTTTTTGTACAATAACTTATAGGTATTAGTGATTTCGTGAAGAATTAAAATCATTCAATTTAATGGTGATTTCTTTAAGAGTTAAAAAGTCATTCAACTTTAATGGCTTCACACTTATAGAATAACTAGTTTTGATGCACGTGCGTTGCATGTGAAAATCAAATTATGTACCACACTATTTTTAAAAATAATATGAATATTTCTAAATAAAAAATTAGTTACTCTTAAAATATCTTAGTTAAACCTCTTAAATAAACTTTCTACTCCTTTCCCATAGTGCATTACTTTGTTATTATTGTTTTGTAGGTGTTTTTACTTTTAATATAATATAATATAAATAAATATTAATATAAAATATAGAAGATATGCTAAATTGGATGTTTTAGGTGGAGTATTAGATTAGTTTAACATTCATATTATGGAGTGTTCTAATTTTACTGAACTTTGAGATTATCAACTTTTGTAAATCAAACTTGAGGTTTTAAGAAGAGAAGAATAGAAAATATAAAACACCGTAGTTTAAAAATGTGAGAAAACCCCTCCATTTATAGTTAAAAATGTGTAGTATTAGTATGTGTATATTGTTTCTTATCATAGAAATATAGAAGATATACTAAATTGTGTATTTTAATAATAATAATAATAATAATAATAATATTTTTTTTAAATGTAGTTTACAAATTTGATGAAGCCCCTCTTTTTACAGCCAACAAAGGGTAGTGTACAAAAAGCTGCTTGTGGTGCCTTGTAAAAAAAAAAGTCACAACCCTTTCGAAAAGTCACAACCCTTCAGAAAGGTCAAAACTCATCGGAAAAGTCGCAACCCTTTGAAAAAGTCACAACTCTTCTGAGTTGCAACCCTTCGGAAAAGTCATAACTCTTCGAAAAAGTCGCAACCCTATAGAAAAGCCACAACCCTTCAAAAAGGTCACAACTCATCAAAAAAGTTATAAATCTTCGAAAATGTCACAAGCCTTCAATGTGAAAAGTTGTTATCCTTTAATATATATAATATAATACACATAAATAAATATAATATAATGTAATACACATAAATAAATATAATATAATATAATATAAAATATAGAAGATATACTACATTTGGTGTTTTAAGTTGAGGGTATTATAATAATTTAACATTTATGTTATTAGTTTATTCTTTTAAAGTAGTATAGATAAAAAAAGATAGATATAGATTTGTCTAATTTTAATTTGATATGAAATTTTAAAAAATAAAGAAGACTTTTAATTTAAGGATCATATGTAGAATATATAAAAATATCTTTTAACTTTGTGGTCTTAAAGATTCGTCCTCACCCCCAAGAAAAAAGATCATTCTAAATTAAATTGAATAAAAATAAAAGTACATCAAATAAATTGAAAATGAAAGAGTACTTATTAAATGTAGTTTGGATTCTTCAAACATGGTTTTGATCAAATACTTTTTCTCCAATAGTTTGAGACTTTTCAGATTCTGAACACGAAGTTGTAGTTTATGCAACCTAAAATCATTAAACTTCTTGTCAAGTAAGAGTTGCTGCAAAAATATATTTTATGGCTATGAAACTGAGTGCATATTAATTATCACGATACTCTTCTCGTTTGAAGTTGAGTTATATCATTCTCCTTGTTGAATCAATTTTTATTGATCTATCTAATTTACCCACAAAAAAATATTGTAATTGCATTATCAAACAACTCTCACAATCTTCCTTGTTATAAGTAGAAGAATAGTAAACTTACAAAATTCGTAGTTTAAAAGTGTGAAAAACCCCCTCTATTTATAGAAAACAAAGGATAGTATGAAAATATGCTTATAGTGACTTTTCAGCTAAGTCACAACCCTTCAGAAAAATCACAACTTTTCAGAAATGTCATAACTCATCAAAAAAGTCACAACTTTATTAAAAAAATTCACAACCTTTCGGAAAAGTCACTACCCATCAATGTGAAAAGGTGTCGACGCTTTTAATATAATATAGTGTATATAAATATAATACTAAATATAGTATATATAATAAATTGGGTGTTTTAAGTTTGGGGTATTATAGTAATTTAACATTCAATTAAGGGAGTTCATGCTTTTAAGGTAGTACTAGATTCACCACACATGCGTTGCATGTGGGTTCGTCGTATTGAGATTGATTCAACAATGAAAATGAATTGGTTGTCGCATGTGATAGTTTGAAGTCATGTTTCTCTGTGAGTTATTTTGTTACTGTGGAAAGGGGTATGGTAAGTTTATGTGCAAGTGTCTTTGACGTGTATGTGAAGTCTTCATCTCCCTATACATGGCGAAGTTTATTGTCAATGTATATTTGAGTTGTTTGTAATATGACTTTGTATGTTATTATTAATTACGCCATATACTTAGCGAGGTGTCATGCAAGTTAGCTTCGTGTTTGTAAGGCATGTGCAGGCAATGGTAGTATCCTATATTTGTTACTACGACAGTTGTTTTGAATTAATTCTGCAGGAATTAACAGTTTTGTCTGTTACTTCTGTTCTGTCATGTTTAACATGTCCCGTTTAAATAGTGTATTATAATGTAAGTGTATAATTACATAATAGAATATATAGAACTGTAATGTCATATTAGTTCGTTCTATGGTGTTGTTCATATAGTTGTCCCGTCAACTAAACTTTTGAATACATATGAATAATCTTTCATTTGATTCATTTTATGTGTTAGTTTTCCCATCTCCGATTGCTTCGATTTCTTAGCATTTATCAAATCTTGCCTAAAACTTCCTTGTACACAATATTTCTTGTGTATGTCCCTTTGTACCATTCTGGTTGTTCAGTCATGACCAATACCTTTGTTGTCGCCATAGATATTCCTCTCGATAGTGCTACGTACAGTTGACCATGTGAGAAGACATGTTGTGGTAGGTACAATCCAACATTCGGTATTATTTGACCTTGTGCTTTATTTATTGTCATTGCAAAACATAGACGTATTGGAAATTGTTTCCGAATAAATTTGAAAGGATATCTTTCATTCTCCGGTGGTGATAGTTGTATCCTTGGAATAAACACTTGTTTTGTTGCATATTGACCTGTTGTTATTTCGGCATGTATGATATTCTTGTCAAATCCTCTACAAATTAAGCGAGTCCCATTGCATAATCCATTTGAGGAGTCTAGATTTCTCAACAGCATGATTGGCACATTTTCTTTCAGCACTAACCTAATATGTAAATTGTAAAGATTCATTAATTGTTATGTATTTATAAGAACATTTTTGTTGATTTATCTTTTGCGCTATGAAGTAAAAGAATAAGACATTTAAAAAAGTTTAGACAGATTTGATAATGTACCTATGGGGTGGTAGTCCATTTGGTGTTAAGGTGTTGAGGTATTCTTCTTGATAGTAGTTGTTGGTATCATCTTCCACTGAGTCAAAACTGATATATATTTTTGTTTCTCCAGGGAAGTGCCCAATCAACATTTCATTTAGATTATCTACAAATTCATTTCTACTTGTTAAGATTGCCCATTCCGTTATATAGTCAGCAAATCGGTAATTTTGTTGAAGGGCTAGAAATATTTCCCTGATCAAGGTTTCTTCTGGATTACCATGTTGTGTTTGTTGTACAATCATTTGTTCTAGAAGTGCTATTAAATTATCCTTTATTGTGGTTTCTTCCCCATTTCCAACTAGAAGCAAAAAGTTACTATTGTATCTACTCTTGCTCGCATATTTGTTGATAGTTGAATCTTTTCCATTAAAGGCCACAAATACGACCTAACCAAACTTGCATTTACCGTCTCCGCGCGTGTAGATTTTGGTACAATATGCAAAACTTGATGGAAGTCCCTTCTAAATACCATGACTTTCCCTCCAAAAGGTATGTCGCTATCCATTATATCACAAAAGCTTCTGTCAACTGTTTCAATTGTGTGTCTCTTAGCCATTGGTGCTTCGTTCCATATTAATAATTTTGCTTGTCTAATTAGTTTAGCTCCCCCTCCTTGTTTTGACATATTTGTCATTGTTGTCTCATCTGCTTGTAGTGGTATGCCAAATCTTGACTGTGTCGTACGACCTCCAGGCAATATTGCTATCGCTACACCACTGGTTGCAGATGCTAATGCTATCACACCTTCTGATCTAACCTTTCCTAGTAACGCATGATATAGGAATGTTTTCCCGGTTCCCCCAGGCCCATCCACAAAGAATAACCCCGGTGTTTTTGAGTTGACCCTTTCAAGAATGGTATTGTAAGCTTGCGCTTGTTCTTGATTCAATTTTGATTGAGCGGCAACATCTTCAACTGGCACTTTAATGGACATTTCTTATATTATTTCTCTACATTCATATGGTTCAGTTTGAAGTGCTTGTTGTTTGATCTGAGGGATGTCATATTTGTCCACACTTTGGCCCATACTCTCCAAGTAATAGTTAATACTTTTCAAGGTACATTGGATTTGTGCGTATTTTGTGCTTGAATGGCTCCTTTGAAAGTGTTCGGACATATCCCTGTATTATGTGTCCCAGAGACATCTGACATCCGTTGGGTTGCAATGAACCAAGATTGTTGCAAACAAACATCGAAGGGCGGCGGACATCTTGAGGTGACAGCCTCGCGTAAACATTCTGAAATGTTGTTATCTGATTCTAATAACCCTCTTTCTTTGGCTGCCAGCTTAAAAGTTTCACAATGCTTTCCATTAACAGTGAGTAAGTATTCAAATGAAGTTGGCCCACGAATGTGATTCAATAATAGCCTTTCGTAATACCTTTCTCCTTCTCGTGGATTAGCTGCGATATTGAGTAGCTATATTTATTATGTTATGTTTTTTGTATTTAATCGACATACAAAGTAAGTGTAATTGTCTTACCAATATTTATGCGACCAATGACAGTGCGGGAATTTATTTTTGCCCATATTTTGGATTGGGAGATCCAAACTTAATACTCTGGAAATTTTCTGTAGAGATATTTGCGAGCCTCAACATCTATAGAGAACATCTTGAAATACTCGGTAAGCATAGTTTTGTTTACAAAATCAGATTCCACAATAGTGTGTAGAATTTGCCTCTTCCAGTAGCACACTACATATCGTTTTGTAAGTATATTACAAAGTAATCGGGTTATTTTGTGTTGCAATTGTTGCTATCAATAATATATAAGTAAAAATTGTAAAGTACATGTTTGTTTGCCCCATAGATGTAATTGTAGGTTTATAACTGCTGGTTGCATTTCAGTTAGGTTAAACTCATAAATTCGCCACATTGCTTCTAGTGGAGACACCCAACGTGCATCTTGGAAGCTTTTGATTTCGTCAATGACATTTTCCCCATCATTTGATCAATGTGTACTGCACATTTGTCATGGCCTTTATATATATATATATATATATATATATATATATTTGTAAAGATACTTTATTGCTTTAACTCCTGAGCAGACCTCAACATTAATGTGACAATTATATCTCATCAATACATATGGATTATATGGTACAACCCATTGGTTATTCATCTTCATTCCCCGGACCTCACTTGTTTTCCCATCATTTCTTCTTTTGTAAATCAAATATCCATCCTTTCCTTGTATTGTTTTGTTCTTGAATGTTCGGGGGTAGTGAAATTTACATTGTCCATCCTTCATACACGGGCTTCTCTTACGTTTTTCGCCACAAGGTCCATGCATCATATGTCTTACAACTAATACACTCAATTCTGGATGTGTGGCACTATCCGGGATTTCGACAGAAATGTATCTATCATACTAGTCTGCTGATCGTATATTATTACCTTCTTTAAATATTAGAAGCAGGTGTATATGTGGTAAGTCTCTCTTCTGAAATACTACCACAAAAACATTGCTGCAATCGGTCCAGATATTTCTTTCTTGAAGATTTGGTCTTTCAAGTCTTGCAATTTTGCTCGAAACACTCTGGTAACCAAATCTGGCCTGTCTTGAGGTAGTTGGCCTGGACGCAAGGCTTGTTGAATCTCAATCAATTCTGGGTTACATGTCATAGTGATGAATAGGTATGGTCTTCCAAACTTTTGAACCAACGCCATAGCATCCATATAGCATCATCGCATATCCCTGGGGATTCCAATGAACAATCGGGGCAGTAATACCCACTGTCCTACCTTGTCCCCTCTACTATCGCCTGTCGTGACACTAACAAAATAACCTTTGAGTATCTCCCTTCGATAATTTGATTTCTCTAATTTATGATATTCAAGTCTTGTTGTTTCTATTTTGATGTATATGTCCACAACAAACTGCTGCAACAATCTCCCGCACAATAACAATATGGACTTGTCACCCGTTCGGACTTGTAGTTTATAACAGTAGTACTCCCTGCAGGAAACCGAACCTTTTGTTTAGCGTCCTACACCTACATGTATTTAAAAGTACATGTTATGGATTACTGATAATGGTAGTGGGAAATTCATGGACATAGCTGCATAATCCAACGCTGACTTTGAGGTGAGCCCGTGCTTTTTCTATTCCATACAGTAAAGTATCATATAGTGCGTATTTTTTCTTGTCAATTGGAATAAGTAACTTTTCCATATTATCTTTATAGCAGTTGTATTTTTTTATTTACAAGTTGTAAGATGCTAGGCAATTGGATGTATAATTTTGTTGGCTATATTTGAAAGTGCTTACCTTGTTCTTCATGGGCAAACATCTCTGTGGCATTTGTGAATGATGATCTACCTATCTGGTGACTTAGTATCGCCACTCTTTAACTGTTTTTGATTGGATTGTGACACTTTTGTATTCCTTGATGCCAACCTCCTTCTCCTTTAGGAAGTATTAGAGGATATTGAAGCAGATCATAACAACCATAATAATGTTTGACTAGATGTTTATAACATGTACTGCAATATCTTGTTCAAACGGTATATTTAGATTGTTACTGTCACGCCCCGAGACTATCCCTGAGATGCGGATACAGGACCTAGGATCATAAAATCTAACCCTGCTGGCATAATTATGAGCATACTAAAGATTATAAACTGATGTGGAAGCTAAATCATAAATAAAATGAAAAGGATGGAGAATACCCATATACTATAACTGAGATAAATGAAAACTGATAAGTTTAATACAAAGAGGATATTAACTCAATACTAAGCTAAATCTATCTATGTCTGAAAATAGCATCTAACTTACTAGAAATGCTGGGACAGGCCCCAACTAAGTCTAGCAAAAATGAAACTAAAGGACTAAAAATAATACTGAAAAGAGACTCATGACTATTGTCCTCGGAGAATGAGGACTCACCACTGATTCTGCTGAACTGGAGATCAGGAATCGATCTAAGCGTGATCTGGATGCTGAGAACCTGAACCTACATCACGAGAAGATGTAGCGCACATATGCGTTAGTACTTGAAAGGTACTGAGCATGCAGGATAGAATACAATTGAAATAACATATAACTGAACAAATTAAATAAGCAATGATATAATCTGAACAAGATATAGATACTGAATGCTGAGATAACTGAATGCAGTGACCAATTTATAACATACTGAAACTGAATGCTGACTATACTGATAAATGGCCAATGCAATAGAATCTGACTGAACTGTGGGAGCTACCAATAACCGATAATAAAACAACATGAGCTAAATGTGGAGTCCGATGTATACGCCCCATAGAGAAGACCAGATATACCCTGCCAGAGGTATAGAGGAATGCTAGCGTGATCACTGAAATGATGCCTACAGAGGGGACTTACAACCTACGTGGATAGTAGTTCTGGACTACTTCGGTACGCTGAACCCTAGTCCAACTTGGTATTATGCTACTCCCAATGGATTAAGTGATTAACACATTATGACTGAATTTCTGTAAGTTACTGGATAGCTCAAACTGAACATACAAAACTGAGAAAGCAACAATTAATCTGATAATGATGCATTCATAAACTGAGGCATGTATAACTGAATACTGAAATATCTGACCTAGCATGTGTAATGCAAGAACTAAACAATTACATAGCTAGGGTACTGAAATTCATGTATTAAATTGAATATTAACATACTAATCTAATTTGGATCATTCTAACAGCTAGGAACCCAACAATTCTAACATTTAAGAAACCCTAGGTCTAGTCATAATAAGGGAATCAAGAAACTGACTAAAAACTAGGGACCTAATGGGTGAAAGGAACCCACTAGTGAAATCCCACATACCTGGTGACGAATTTCACGGAGAAATCCTTTGCTTTCTGGGCTGGAACTGAAGAAAACATGTTGCGTTCTTGAACTAGGGTTCTTGACTTCTTTCTCCTCTTAGAGTTCTAATTTTCTAAGTTTTGATTAATGATTTGACTTAAGTAAGTTCTAGTTAGGTTTCTAGGCTTAAACTGACTAAAACCTCATAATTTAGGGTCTAAACGACGTAGCTTAGGGGTCCACCGAAATAGGAAAAGGACCATAACAACCCTAACTTAATTCTGGTGAAGCCCATCCACGGAAGGAACGACGGTCCGTCGTTTGATCTACTGGCAGTCGTTTGGGTTCGTCGGTCAAGTCTATCCGACAAGTTTTCACTAAAACAAGCATAACTTTTTACTCGGAGGTCAGATTTTAGCAAACTTGGTGGCGTTGGAAAGAGGATTCAATCATCTATAATTTAATAGGTCATGGTACACATAATTAATTTTGTTCTAAGATTTATGACCATTTGAAGTTGACCAAATCAACAATTTTTCTCTAACTAGCTATTGACCCTCATCTACGGTCAGACCTACGGACCTTGCATTGAACAACGTTTCGTGCTGGTCGACCGTAGTTTATGTCAGAGGCTAGGTAAAGGAGTCTTGATTCATGGACACAGACCACGGACCGTGGTATGACTTACGGACCGTGGTCTGACCTATGGACCGTGGGTCTGTCCGTGGTTTGAGACTTAGCCAATTTTTTGAGTTGGGTTTGGGGAGGGGTTGCAGTGGTGAACCACGGTCTACCAGCACAGGCCGTGGTCTAACCTACGGTCCATGGATGGCAACCGTGGGTTGCACCTGTAACTTCTCAAAATCTGCCTTTTGGTCTATCTAGGATACGGGGTGTTACATTATCTCCCCCTGAGAACATTCATCCTCGAATGAAGACTAAATTAGCTGAAATAGAGGGTAAGGGCTGCAATCCCTACCACTAAACATTGAGAACTGAATTTCTGACTGAACTGAGTTCCAATGGCACTACGGATCTGGGACTGAGCTTCCCTTTCTTGCCAAATCTCATCACCCCCTTCATAGGTGACACTTTCAAAAAAATACAATCATAAACTTGGAACTCTAGTTCCCTTCTTCTCACATCTGCATAAGACTTCTGGCGACTCTGGGCAGTCTTAAGTCTATCTCTAATGAGTTGCACTTTATCCATAGCATCAAGGACTGAATCTGGTCCTATCAAGGCTTCTTCACCAACTTCTAACCAGCCAACTGGAGATCTACATCTACACCCATAGAATGCCTCATAAGGGGCCATTTGAATGCTGGAATGGTAACTATTATTGTAGGCGAACTCAATAAGAGGAAGGTGATCGTCCTAACTACCCTTGAAGTCGATCACACAAGCTCTCAAAATTTCCTCTAAGGTCTGAATGGTACGCTCAGCCTGACCATTCGTATGTGGATGAAATGATGTGCTAAGGTTAACCTAAGTACGAAGACCCTTCTGAAATGACTTCCAGCTATGAGAGGTAAACTAAGGACCTCTATCTGAGATGATAGACAAAGGAACCCCACGCAACCTCACAATCTCATTAATGAAAATCTTGGTGTAATCCTCCGCCGAATATGTATTATTGATCGCCAAAAAGCGAGAAGACTTAGTAACCCTATCCACAATCACCCAAATGGAGTCATGCTAACTGCGAGTACGAGGTTAACCTGTGATGAAGTCCATGCTGATAATTTCCCACTTCCAAGTAGGAATGTCAATCTGTTTAGTTATGCTTCCTGGTCTCTGATATTCTACCTTGACTTGCTGGCAATTGGGGCAGTTAGCCACAAAGTCTGCTATAACTCTTTTCATACCATTCCACCAATAGACTTCCCGCAGATCGCGGTACATCTTAGTGGCGCCTGGATGGATAGAATATCTGGAGTTATGGGCTTCTGCAAGGATATACTGTCTCAACTCGCCCACATTAGGAACACATAATCGACCCTGGTAGCAAAGCACACCATCTCCCCCTTAGGAGAAAACCTCCACTCTCTGATTGTGGACTGCAACCTTAAGTTCAAGCAAGATTGGATCATTGTCTTGCTTTTCCTTAACCTCTATTACCAAAGAAGATTCTTCCCCATTCTGAACCGTTACACCACCATCTGATATGCTCATAAGACAAACACCTAGGCGAGCAAGTCTGTGAACATCCTTTGCTAGCTCTTTTCTTTCTTCCTCAACATGTGCTACACTACCCATAGATAATCTGCTAAGAGCATTTGCTACTACATTCGCCTTACCCGGATGGTAATGCACTCTCATATCATAATCATTGAGGAACTTAAGCCACCTTCTATGGCGAAGATTTAACTCTTTCTGGGTGAATACTGTAACACCCCGTATTCGAAACAGACCAAAAAAATACAGATTTTGAGAAGTTGCAGGTGCAACCCACGGTTGCCATCCACGGACCGTAGGTCAGACCACGGTCCGTGCTGGTGGTCCGTGGTTCGCCACTGCAACCCCTCCCCAGCTAGCTCAGAAAATTGGTTAAGTCTCGACTCACGGACAGACCCACGGTCCGTAGATCAGACCACGGTCCGTGGTCTGTGTCCGTGGATCAAGACCTCCTTAACCCAGCCTCTGACACGAACTACGGTTGACCAGCACGGACCGTCGTTCGATCCACGGTCCGTAGGTCTGACCGTAGATGAAGGTCAACAGCCAGTTAGGTGAAAATTATTGATAGGTCAACTTCAGATGGTCATAACTCTTAGCAAAAAATGAATTATGTGTCCCATGACCTATGGTTAGATAGATAATTTAATATCTTTCCAACTCCACCGAGTTTGCTAAATTCCAACCTCCGAGTAAAAAGTTATGCCCGTTTTAGTGAAGCTCTGTCGGGCAGACTCGACCTACGGACCCAATCGACGGTCCGTGGATTGACCTACGGCCCGTAGGTCCAAACCGTCGATCACACCGACAGCAGTTAATTCAGGGGTCTTTTGGTCTTTTCCTATTTCGTTTAACCCCTAAGATACGTCGTTTAGACCCTAAATCATGAGATTTTAATCAGTTTAAACCTAGAAACATAACTAGAACTTACCTAAGTCAAATCATTAATCAAACTTAGAAGAATTAGAAGCAAGAAAGGAGAAAAAGGTCAAGAACCCTAGTTCAAGAACGCAGCGAGGTTTCTTCAGTTCCAGCCCCGAAATCGAAAGATTTCTCCGTGGAATTCGTCACCAGGTATGTGAGATTTCACTAGTGGGTTCCTTTCGCCCATTAGGTCCCTAGAATTCAGTCAGATTCTTGATTCCATGATTATGAACAGACCTAGGGTTTCTAGAATTATAGCAGATCATCATGAATTAGTTATTTAAATGTTCCAAATCAGATTATCATGTTATTGCTCAGTTTATCGCATGAATTTCAGAACCCTAGCTATGTATTTCTTTAGTTCTTGAATTACACACGCTAGCTCAGATATTTCAGTATTCAGTTTTACATGCCTCAGTTTATGAGTGCATCATTATCAGATTAATTGTTGCATTCTCAGTTTGCATGTTCAGTTTCGAGCTATCCAGTATTTACAGAAATTCAGTCATAACCAGTTAACCAGTTAATTCATTGGGAGTAGCATAATACCGAGTTGGACTAGGGTTCAGCGCACCCATATAGTCCCAGAACTACGAGCCACGTAGGTGTAAGTCCCCTCTGTGGGCAACATCAGTTTAGTGATCACGCTAGCATGCCTCTATACCTCTGGCAGGGTATATTGGGTCCTCTCGATGGGGCGTATACATCGGACTCCACATTTAGCTCATGTGGTTTTATGTCGGTTATTAGTAGCTCCCACAGTTCAGTCAGACTCTATTGCATTGACCATTTATCAGCATATTCAGTATCAGTCTCAGCATGTTATAAATTGGTGATTGCATCAGTTAGCTCAGTATTCAGTATTTTCAGTATCTACATCATGTTCAGATTATATCATTGCTCAGTATGCTTTGTTCAGTTATATGTTATTTCAGCTTTACTCTATCCTGCATGCTCAGTACCTTTCAAGTACTGACGCATACGTGCGCTACATCTTCTCGTGATGTAGGTTCAGGTTCTCAGCATCCAGATCACGCTTAGATCGATTTCCGATCTCCAGTTCAGCAGCATCAGTGGTGAGTCCTCATTCTTCGAGGACTAGTGACATGTTTATCTTCATCGCTTTTAGTCTTTAGTTTCAGTTTTGCTAGATCTAGTTGGGGCATGTCCCAACATTTCTAGTCAGTTTAGAGGCTTATTTCAGACATAGTCAGATTCAGCTTAGTATTTGAGTTTGATATTTCTTTTGTATTAAACTCTCAGATTTGATATATTCAGTTATAGTATATGGGTATTCCCTATCTTTTCAGAATTAATTATGATTTAGCTTCCGCATCAGTTTATTATCTTTAGTATGCTCATGATCATGCCAGCAGGGTTAGCTTGGGATCACTTGTGGTCCTAGGTCCCGTGTCCGCGTCTCGGGGGTAGCTTGGGGCGTGACAAACTTGGTATCAGAGCATTAGGTTTAAGTGTCCTAGGATGTCTGAAAAGCCGCACTAGGTAGAGTCCTTTTCATGGGTGTGTAGTGCGCACCACATCTAATGAGAGGGAGGCTACAAAGTGTCTTTAGGAAAAATCTTCATTTTTCTTGTTAGTCTTATCGTGCGTAAGGTATGATCTAAATTCTATTCTAACTCGACGTTCTACGTTTCAGTGATCATGCCTCCTCGTAGAGCTTATGTCAGGAATGCGAATGCCAGGAACGCAAACGCAGCTCCTCCAGTTCCAGATCAGGAAGTCTCAAATGCTGAATTCAGGAATGCCATTCAGATGTTAGCTCAGAGTGTCGCTAACCAGAACAATCAGCGAGTTCAAGCTCCTGTGAATGGAAATGGTGGATCAGCAGCAAGGGTCCGTGACTTTGTTAGGATGAATCCGCCTGAGTTCTTAGGATCGCAGACTGGTGAAGATCCCCAGAATTTCTTGGATGAGATCAAGAAGATCTTTGAGGTAATGCAGGTCACTGGGAATGATCGGGTTGAGTTAGCATCTTACCAACTGAAAGATGTAGCTCATATCTGGTATACTCAGTGGAAGGAAAACAGGGGTACAGATGCCGCTCCTATTACTTGGGAATGTTTCAGCGAAACTTTTCTGGACAGGTTTTTCCCCATAGAGTTGAGAGAAGCAAGGGCCACGGAATTTATGAACTTGAGGCAGGGTAACATGACTGTCCAAGAGTATGGGCTCAAGTTTAACCAACTCTCCAGGTATGCTCCTCACATGGTTGCTGATTCCAGGGCACAAATGAATAAGTTTCTGTATGGAGTGTCAGACTTAGTGAAAACAGAGTGCAGGAATGCTATGTTACTAGGAGATATAAACATCTCTAGGCTCATGACTCATGCTCAGCAGGTTGAGGGTGATAAGCTTAGGGAACAGGCTAGGGAGACTAAGAAAGCAAGAACAGGTAACTATGAGTATTCCCAACAGAAATCGGGTGGTGGAAATCGCTCGCAGTTTCAGCAGAAGTCTTCGACTCCAACACCTTCATCAGCTAGTGTTCCATCCCCCAGGTTCCGTAATGATCAGAAAGGTAGGGCGTCAGGCTCTAAGCCTCAAGGTAGTGTTTCAGGCACCAAAACCTACCCAACTTGCCCAAAGTGTAGTAAGAACCATCCGGGCGAGTGCCTTGCAGGTAAGGAAGGATGCTTTGGGTGTGGTCAGTCTGGTCATAGATTGAAGGATTGTCCTTCAAGACAAGGTCAAGGAGTAAATAATGGTAGAGCTCAGTCTACAACTTCAGCAGCACCAATAGGTCGCCCGACTCAGCAGGGTAACTCTTCTGGTACAGGTGGCGGACAGCGCCAAAACAGGCTTTAAGCTCTTCAGGCTCGTCAAGATCAAGAAGATTCTCCTGATGTAGTCACTGGTACGTTACGAGTCTTTGATCTTGATGTTTATGCATTGTTAGATCCAGGGGCTACTCTTTCTTTTGTAACTCCATACATAGCAGTCCAATTCAGTGTTAGCCCAGAAACTCTTTCAGAACCTTTCTCAGTCTCTACTCCAGTCGGTGACCCAGTTATAGCTAGACGGGTATACAGAAATTGCCCTGTCACAGTCTCTCAGAAAGTCACCTCAGCAGATCTTGTAGAGTTAGAAATGGTAGACTTCGATGTCATTCTAGGCATGGATTGGCTACATTCATGTTATGCCTCAGTCGATTGTAGAACTAGGATTGTTCGTTTTCAGTTTCCAGATGAACCAATCCTAGAATGGAAGGGTAGTAGCTTAGCGCCTATGGGTCGATTCATTTCTTACCTTAAGGCCAGAAAGATGATCTCTAAGGGTTATATTTATCATCTAGTTTGGGTTAAGGATTCTAGTTCCGAAACCCCAACTCTTGAGTCAGTTCCAGTGGTTAATGAGTTTTCAGAAGTGTTCCCAGAAGATCTTCCTGGAGTTCCTCCCGAAAGGGAAATAGACTTTGGAATTGATCTCCTTCCAGATACCCAGCCTATCTCTATCACTCCTTACAGAATGGCTCCAGCTGAGCTTAAGGAATTGAAAGAGCAGTTGAAAGACCTTCTAGATAAGGGCTTCATCAGACCTAGTATTTCGCCATGGGGTGCACCAGTGTTGTTCGTGAAGAAGAAAGATGGTTCTCTCAGAATGTGCATTGACTACAGGTAGTTGAACAAGGTCACAATCAAGAATAAGTATCCTATCCCCAGGATTGATGACTTGTTTGACCAACTTCAGGGTGCTAGTCATTTCTCAAAGATAGACCTCAGATCAGGTTATCATCAGCTTAGAGTCAGAGATAGTGACATTCCGAAGACAGCCTTCAGAACTCGGTATGGTCATTTTGAATTTGTAGTTATGTCATTTGGACTAACCAATGCTCCTGCAGCTTTCATGGATTTGATGAACAGAGTGTTCAAGCAGTACTTGGACTTGTTCGTTATTGTCTTCGTTATTGTCTTTATTGATGATATCCTCATTTACTCTAGGAATGAGGAAGAACATGCAAGTCATTTGAGAGTTGTTCTGCAAACTCTCAAAGATCGCCAGTTATTTGCAAAATTTAGTAAGTGCGAGTTTTGGTTACAATCAGTTGCCTTCCTTGGGCATATTGTGTCTAGTGAAGGAATTCGAGTAGATTCCCAGAAGATAGAAGCAGTGAAACAATGGCCCAAACCTACCTCTGCTACAGATATCAGAAGTTTCTTAGGTCTAGCAGGTTATTATAGAAGGTTTGTGGAAGGATTTTCATCCATAGCCTCTCCATTGACTAAGTTAACTCAGAAAAAGGTTAAGTTCCAGTGGTCAGATGTTTGTGAGAAAAGCTTTGCAGAACTGAAAACTAGGTTGACTACAGCTCCTGTCTTAACTCTACCAGAGGGTTCAGATAGTTATGTGATCTATTGTGATGCATCCAGAGTCGGCCTAGGTTGTGTGTTAATGCAGCGAAGTAAGGTTATAGCTTATGCTTCTAGACAACTTAAGGTGCATGAGAAGAACTACCCAACTCATGACCTCGAGCTAGCAGCAGTGGTGTTTGCACTTAAGATTTGGAGACATTACTTGTATGGTGTTCACGTAGATGTGTTCACAGACCATAAGAGCCTTCAGAATGTATTCACCCAGAAAGAGTTGAATCTTCGCCAGAGAAGGTGGCTTGAGTTCCTCAAAGATTATGATATGAGTGTGCATTACCATTCGGGTAAGGCGAATGTAGTAGCAGATGCTCTTAGCAGATTATCTATGGGTAGTGTAACACATGTTGAGGAAGAAAGGAAAGAGCTAGCAAAGGATGTTCACAGACTTGCTCGCCTAGGAGTTCGTCTTATGAGCATATCAGATGGTGGTGTAACGGTTCAGAATGGGGCAGAATCTTCTTTGGTAGTAGAGGTTAAGGAAAAGCAAGATAGTGATCCAATCTTGCTTGAACTTAAGGGTGCAGTCCACAATCAGAGAGTGGAGGTCTTCTCCCAAGGGGGAGATGGTGTACTTCGCTATCAAGGAAAATTGTGTGTTCCTGATGTGAGTGAATTGAGATAGCATATTCTCGCAGAAGCCCACAATTCCAGATATTCTATTCATCCAGGCGCCACTAAGATGTACCGCGATCTGCGGGAAGTCTACTGGTGGAATGGTATGAAAAGAGATATAGCAGATTTTGTGGCTAAGTGCCCCAATTGCCAGCAAGTCAAGGTAGAACATCAGAAACCAAGAGGTATGACTCAAGAGATTGACATTCCTACTTGGAAGTGGGAAGTGATCAACATGGACTTCATCACAGGTTTACCTCGTACTCGCAGGCAACATGACTCCATTTGGGTGATTGTTGATAGGGTTACTAAGTCTTCTCGCTTTTTGGCGGTCAAGACTACAGATTCGGCAGAGGATTACGCCAAGCTTTACATTAATGAGATTGTGAGGTTGCATGGGGTTCCTTTGTCTATCATCTCAGATAGAGGTCCTCAGTTTACCTCTCATTTCTGGAAGTCATTTCAGAAAGGTCTTGGTACCCAGGTTAATCTTAGCACAGCATTTCATCCACAGACAGATGGTCAGGCAGAGCGTACCATTCAGACCTTAGAAGACATGTTGAGAGCTTGTGTGATCGACTTCAAGGGTAGTTGGGATGATCACCTTCCTCTTATAGAGTTCGCCTACAATAATAGTTACCATTCCAGCATTCAGATGGCCCCTTATGAGGCATTGTATGGGCGTAGATGTAGATCTCCAGTTGGTTGGTTTGAAGTAGGTGAAGCAGCCTTGATAGGACCAGATTCGGTCCTTGATGCTATGGAGAAAGTGCAACTCATTAGAGATAGACTCAAGACTGCTCAGAGTCGCCAGAAGTCTTATGCAGATGTGAGAAGAAGGGAACTAGAGTTCCAAGTTGATGATTGGGTTTTCCTGAAAGTGTCACCCATGAAGGGGGTGATGAGATTTGGCAAGAAAGGGAAGCTCAGTCCCAGATATGTAGGCCCTTACCGGATCTTGAAAAGGATTGGTAAAGTGGCTTATGAGTTAGAGTTGCCAGCAGACTTAGCAGCAGTACATCCAGTGTTTCACATTTCTCTTTTGAAGAAGTGTGTGGGTGATCCAGCATCCGTAGTGCCATTAGAGACTGTGGCTGTAAGAGATAGCCTTTCTTATGAGGATGTACCAGTTGAGATTCTCGATCGTCAGGTTAGAAGGTTGAGAAATAAAGAAGTCGCTTCAGTCAAGGTTTTGTGGAGGAGTCAGTCCGTAGAGGGAGCTACTTGGGAAGCAGAAGCAGCCATGAAGTCCAAGTATCCTCACCTCTTTCCTTCCAATTCCATTCCAGCTTGAGGTAATAGTTCCTCTTCAGTTTTTCAGTCATTCATGCGTAAATTCAGTCTTAGAATCATGTTCCTTCAGTTTGTACTTGCATTTTCAGCGTATTTGCATGTTCTTGGAACTCAGTTCAGTCAAAAATTCAGTTCTCAGTGTTCAGTGGTAGGGATTGCAGCCCTCTCCCTCCATTTCAGCTAGTTTAGTCTTCATTCGAGGACGAATGGTCCCAAGGGGGAGATAATGTAACACCCCGTATCCGAAACGGACCAAAAAAATACAGATTTTGAGAAGTTGCAGGTGCAACCCACGGTTGCCATCCACGGACCGTAGGTCAAACCACGGTCCGTGCTGGTGGTCCGTGGTTCGCCACTGCAACCCCTCCCCAGCTAGCTCAGAAAATTGGTTAAGTCTCGACTCACGGACAGACCCACGGTCCGTAGATCAGACCACGGTCCGTGGTCTGTGTCCGTGGATCAAGACCTCCTTAACCCAGCCTCTGACACGAACTACGGTTGACCAGCACGGACCGTCGTTCGATCCACGGTCCGTAGGTCTGACCGTAGATGAAGGTCAACAGCCAGTTAGGTGAAAATTATTGATAGGTCAACTTCAGATGGTCATAACTCTTAGCAAAAAATGAATTATGTGTCCCATGACCTATGGTTAGATAGATAATTTAATTATCTTTCCAACTCCACCGAGTTTGCTAAATTCCAACCTCTGAGTAAAAAGTTATGCCCGTTTTAGTGAAGCCCTGTCGGGCAGACTCGACCTACGGACCCAATCGACGGTCCGTGGATTGACCTACGGCCCGTAGGTCCAAACCGTCGATCACTCCGACAGCAGTTAATTCAGGGGTCTTTTGGTCTTTTCCTATTTCGTTTAACCCCTAAGATACGTCGTTTAGACCCTAAATCATGAGATTTTAATCAGTTTAAACTTAGAAACATAACTAGAACTTACCTAAGTCAAATCATTAATCAAACTTAGAAGAATTAGAAGCAAGAAAGGAGAAAAAGGTCAAGAACCCTAGTTCAAGAACGCAGCGAGGTTTCTTCAGTTCCAGCCCCGAAATCGAAAGATTTCTCCGTGGAATTCGTCACCAGGTATGTGAGATTTCACTAGTGGGTTCCTTTCGCCCATTAGGTCCCTAGAATTCAGTCAGATTCTTGATTCCATGATTATGAACAGACTTAGGGTTTCTAGAATTATAGCAGATCATCATGAATTAGTTATTTAAATGTTCCAAATCAGATTATCATGTTATTGCTCAGTTTATCGCATGAATTTCAGAACCCTAGCTATGTATTTCTTTAGTTCTTGAATTACACACGCTAGCTCAGATATTTCAGTATTCAGTTTTACATGCCTCAGTTTATGAGTGCATCATTATCAGATTAATTGTTGCATTCTCAGTTTGCATGTTCAGTTTCGAGCTATCCAGTATTTACAGAAATTCAGTCATAACCAGTTAACCAGTTAATTCATTGGGAGTAGCATAATACCGAGTTGGACTAGGGTTCAGCGTACCCATATAGTCCCAGAACAACGAGCCACGTAGGTGAAAGTCCCCTCTGTGGGCAACATCAGTTTAGTGATCACGCCAGCATGCCTCTATACCTCTGGCAGGGTATATTGGGTCCTCTCGATAGGGCGTATACATCGGACTCCACATTTAGCTCATGTGGTTTTATGTCGGTTATTAGTAGCTCCCACAGTTCAGTCAGACTCTATTGCATTGACCATTTATCAGTATATTCAGTATCAGTCTCAGCATGTTATAAATTGGTCATTGCATCAGTTAGCTCAGTATTCAGTATTTTCAGTATCTACATCATGTTCAGATTATATCATTGCTCAGTATGCTTTGTTCAGTTATATGTTATTTCAGCTTTACTCTATCCTGCATGCTCAGTACCTTTCAAGTACTGACGCATACGTGCGCTACATCTTCTCGTGATGTAGGTTCAGGTTTTCAGCATCCAGATCACGCTTAGATCGATTTCCGATCTCCAGTTCAGCAGCATCAGTGGTCAGTCCTCATTCTTCGAGGACTAGTGACATGTTTATCTTCATCGCTTTTAGTCTTTAGTTTCAGTTTTGCTAGATCTAGTTGGGGCATGTCCCAACATTTCTAGTCAGTTTAGAGGCTTATTTCAGACATAGTCAGATTCAGCTTAGTATTTGAGTTTGATATTTCTTTTGTATTAAACTCTCAGATTTGATATATTCAGTTATAGTATATGGGTATTCCCCATCTTTTCAGAATTAATTATGATTTAGCTTCCGCATCAGTTTATTATCTTTAGTATGCTCATGATCATGCCAGCAGGGTTAGCTTGGGATCACTTGTGGTCCTAGGTCCCGTGTCCGCGTCTCGGGGGTAGCTTGGGGCGTGACAAATACATACTGGAGGCTCTTATGGTCTGTGAATACATCCACATGAACACCATACACGTAGTGTCTCCAAATCTTGAGTGCAAACACAACTGCCGCAAGCTCGAGGTCATTAGTCGGATAATTCTTCTCATGTACCTTAAGCTGTCTAGAAGCATAAGCTTTAACCTTACCTCGCTGAATCAATAGAAAACCTAGGCCGACCCTGGATGCATCACAATAGAACACATAACCATCTGAACCCTCTAGTAGAGTCAAGACATGAATTGTAGTCAACCTAGTTTTCAGTTCTGCGAAGCTTTTCTCACAATCATCTGACCATCGAAACTTGACCATCTTCTGAGTCAATCTAGTCAATGGTGAGGTTATGATTTAAAATCCTTCCACGAACCGTCTGTAATCGCCCGCTAGACCTAATAAATTTCTGATATCTGTAGCAGAGGTAGGTCTGGGCCATTGTTTCACTGCTTCTATCTTCTAGGAATCTACTCGAATTTCTTCACTAAACACAATATGCCCAAGGAAAGCAACTGATTGTAACCAAAACTCGCACTTGTTAAATTTTGCAAATAACTGGCGATCTTTGAGTGTTTGTAGAACAGCCCTCAAATGACTCACATGTTCTTTCTCATTCCTAGAGTAAATGAGGAAATCATCAATAAAGACGATAACGATCAGGTCTAAGTACTGCTTGCACACTCTGTTCATCAAATCCATGAAAGTTGTAGGAGCATTGGTTATTCCAAATGACATAACTACAAATTTGTAATGACCATACCGAGTTCTGAAGGCTGTCTTCGGAATGTCACTATCTCTGACTCTAAACTGATGATAACCTGATCTGAGGTCTATCTTTGAAAAATGACTAGCACCCTGAAGTTGGTCGAACAAGTCATCAATCCTAGGGATGAGATACTTATTCTTTATTGTGACTTTGTTTAACTACCTATAGTCAATGTACATTCTGAGAGAACCATCTTTCTTCTTTACGAACAACACTGGTTCACCCCATGGCAAAATACTAGGTCTGATGAAGCCCTTATCTAGAAGGTCTTTCAACTGCTCTTTCAATTCCTTAAGCTCAGCTAGAGCCATTCTATAAGGAGGAATAGATATAGGCTGGGTATATGGAAAGAGATCAATCCCAAAGTCGATTTCCCTTTCGAGAGGAACTCCAGGAAGATTATATAGAAACACTTCTGAAAACTCATTGACTACAGGGACTGACTCAAGAGTTGGGGATTCGGAACTAGAACCTGAACTAGATGATAGAGATAACCTTAGAGATCATCTTTCTGTCCTTAAGGTAAGAAATGAATCGACCCATAGGCGCCTAGCTACTACCCTTCCATTCTAGGATTGGTTCGTCTAGAAACTGAAAACGAACAATCCTAGTTCTACAATCAACTGAGGCATAATAGCCATGTAACCAATCCATGCCTAGAATGACATTGAAGTCTACCATTTCTAACTTTACAAGATTTGCTAAGTTGACTTTCTGAGAGACTGTGACAGGGCAATTTCTGTAAACCCGTCTAGCTATAATTGGGTCACTAACTGGAGTAGAGACTGAGAAAGGTTCTGAAAGAGATTCTGGGCTAACACTGAATTGGACCGCTATGTAAGGAGTTACAAAAGACAAAATATCCCTGATGAGTCCACTAATTGGACTCATTTAGGGAATTATTTTGATAGAAATAATGTCCTCATATGCTTATTTTCTCTCAATATCTGATGAAAACTCTTAAGTTTTAGGTATTTGAAGTTTGAGTGAAAACATTGACACTTACGCGCAAAAAGGAACAAAAAGACTGAAAGAAAATGAAGAAACTGAAGCCTGAGCTTCGCCAAGCATACCTGGCGAGTCGCCGAAGGGACATATTTAGCCTTTTGTACCAGTATGCGAAGCGCTGAAAGAAGAGGATCAAAAAAGCGATGAAAGGAGCAGTCGACGTGTCGTCGGATAGTTTCCAGAAGCAGAAAAATACCACCCCATGAACCAGGACACAAACATGCTGAAGGCAAAGAACAAAAGGCGAAGAACCAGAAGAAGGACGAATCGCCGAGTCATTCGACGGACTTGACTAACCTCGCTGAACTATCCGCAACACTATTTTTTGAAACTATAAATACTAGCCTTAGTTAGTATTTTTAGGGCATTCGAACATCATTGTAATTTTTTTTTTAAGAATATTATCTTTCTTGTATTTTTCTCTCAAGTTTGGAGAGTGTTTTGTGGAGACTTGAAGAAAGGAGTTCTTCTTCCTCAAGTTGGAAGTGGGTCTTCTCTATTCAGTTTCCTTTGCTTAATTCAAAGTTTAATTTCTTATACCTAGTTTATTTCATTATCATGTTAGGTATAATTTCTTATTTCTTGATGTGTGGCTAAAAACCCAATTCTTGGGGTGTGATTTAGGAAATATGGGTTGCTATTCTTGTTGGGTCTTGTTTGATGATAGGTTAGATGTATTTTAATGGTGATTTCACCTAGTGGTTGTGGTTTAATTTAAAGGGTTTGTAGTTGCAAATACAAAGTCACCCATGTGTTTGGGACTTGCTCGAAAGGGAGGTCGTGAAACCAAAACCACTAGACTGATGGCCTAAGGAGTGGGTCGACATGAGGTTCAGCTCGATAGGGTGAGCCCTAGTCCCATATCCTAACACTCAGCTTGAGAGAGTGAGTGGGGTAAGGCGTAGGCTGGTCTTCATGCGGCAAATGGGTGTACGAGATAAACGCATTTGAAACGAGGTAAGTTGCCCGAGAGGGAACTTATTTCCATTTAAAGCTTAGCCTAGTCACTATTATTTTGCAAATGTCCTATCGAAAGCATGTACCCAACAATTTATCTCAACTTGTATTGCGGTCACATCCCAAGAACTTCTCCCCATACTTGAATTTTCTCTTTATTTTTTGTTTTAGCTATAATTGTGATAAACCCCCATTTGATATTTGACACTTTGGTGTCACCCACTTGAATTTGTTTTTATTTGATAATTTCTCAAATTATAGCGAACTAGAACAAAATTTTAGCCTAACTACTATTTTCACTATCACTCTCTTGCGACGACCCCAACCCTTGGTTCGGCTACTATATTATCGACAATCGTAGATACTCATACTGTAGGTTAGTGTTGTTGGTCGCGATAAGCATCAAAATGGCGCCGCTGCCAGGGAGTGGTGTCACATGAAGATGTAGATTTCTAGAGTTTTTGTTCTTTTTAGTGTAGTTTTACTAACTTAATTTTTAGTTTTGTTTTGCCTGTTTGTGTGTTGAAACAGGAAGAATGAGTGTGAATGATGACAAAAGTCCCAAATGGACCAAGTGCTATCTTCTTTCTACCTAGAGCCAAAAAATGGGTGGCCTCATGAAAATGAGGCAAACCTCACTAATGGAACTTGAGTAAGGAGTTGCGTCGTGCCACGGCATTAAATAAGGTACTTCTTGGGAGGCAACCCAAGGATTTACCGCTTTAATTTTGTATTAAGAAATAATGGTGTGTTGTTTGTGTAGGTCAAAGTATGGAAAGTAAGTAAAAAGTGCAAATTGGCGAGCCAAAGGTTCGGTCAGTGCTTCGCCGAAGAAGTCAGCGACCCTGACTCAGAACGCCGTTGGACTAAAGACAACTTCAAAATGGAGTCTGTAAAACTTGGCGTGCCTAGGAAATTATTGGCGAATCGCCAACCTGGTCGGATATTGCGATCTAGTTTGCTGGTTGGACCCCCAGTTTAACTGGAGGTCTAGTAAAACTCGGCGAGGTAAGTATCCATTCGGCGAGTCACCGAATGAATCAGTGACCACAACTAATGTCGTCGAATGGGAGAGAACTGGATGGTTTCTTAAAAGGCCAAAGGTTTAAACTTTCAAACTCTACAGTTTCCCTCACTTTAGACATTCAAAAACTCGCACCCATTTAGTATTTACAATACTTCTTGCGTTTTTACTGTATTTGAGTGGTTGATTTGTGCTTGGATTTGGATTGCACTACTGCCTAGCACGTCAGTACTATCTAATTCGGCGTCAAAGGTTGGTAATCGAACCCCTGAGTTGTTTGATCAAAATTTTTACTCATTTGTATAATGTTGATATGATTGAAAATCGTTGTTGAGTCTCTGAGTTGATGGGATTGCACGTATTACCAATTACGATTCAATACTTACTGCGTAGTTGGTAGAATCCCACTAGATCGTGCATTGATTTGAATTATGTTGATATAGGTGTGTAAAAAAATTACTACGGGTCTGAATTCATGCCTTAGAAGATTAAACTGCTTTATCAGGGGTTGCGGGGTTGGATTTGAAAGAAATGGGCTGAAAATATACACGTTTGGCTGTTTGCCGAGTTGAGTATAGATCGCCGAACAACTTGACGGTTCGCCTAACATTCCCATTTCACCTTTACTTAATGCTAAATGTATTGATTTATCTGATACTTTCGGCGGTAAGTATGGTATCGTCAAGTGCACTCGGTGACTCGCCGAAAGTCTTCTGGCCTTCCCCTTTGTATGCACCCTTGTATCATTTGTGCATTGTTTTTCAGCGCATCGCCTAATGCGATGAGCACTCCACCAACTTGGTTGGGGAGGTAATTCTACACCCACGGCCCCCCTTGCTCCTATTTAAACTATTACCTAACTTTTTCTCGAAGCCTTTTGCAGAAATAGCTAGACCAAAAGTAGCAAGAAAGGAGACGCCACTCCGACATGTAAGAGCAATAGATTTCAAAAGAGACGAAAAGATAGAAGAACTGGCAAAAGAGAGAAGAGAAAGTAAGAAAGCGAGCTCCAGCAGAAGGATCCCCATTGACCCCACAATTCCTTCGTGGAAACATGGAGTCTACACGGCTATAAACTCTATTTTGTCCTGCATTGAAGTGGACAGAATGGTTGCTGCTAACATCGCTGTATAAGCTAGGGAAAATGAACACAATGAGAACCAGAATGACAATTCAGGGACCATTATCGAATTTTAGGCTAATGCATCGAGCAACAACGCCCCGACAGATGAAGCAAGTGTGTCGACATGATCTCCTCTTTACCTCCTTCTCTGTTCTTTCTCTACTTCAACTTTTGGATATTTCTACTTGCATTTGAGGATAAACGCATTTAATCATGGTGGGGTGAGGCCCACACCTTTTGTGTTGATATTTGTGTTTTTGTGCATATTTGAGTTGTGTGTTATATAGTGCTTATCGTGGATGTTTGAGCTTGTGGCTCCTCTTTATTTAAATTGTAAAATGATTTTTGACCCTTCCGAAAATTTTGAATTTTTTGAACATTTTTTGCCATCCCTTGTGAGTTGAATGTGGCTGTTGTTTTGCAAAAAATTGAGTCTCAGTCCTGATCAATATCGATGACTTGAATAGTGCTCTCTATTGAACGAACATGAATGCACGACTACGACGAGGCCAAATGAAGTTGCATAAACAATATGTGAACTCTTTGCATCTCGTTGTGATTAGCCAGTTATCGAATTGATTTTCTTGTAATGACGGTTGCACATCAGCGAAAGTGTGTAGTCTTGTTTGACTTAAGTGTCGATGCCTTATGCGATTAGCTTACTTTGAACCATGTATGAATAAACCTAGAATTTGCCCCGTTAGTCAGATTAATTTAGAAAGGTGTCCTTTTGAGATGATCTTACGTAGCTTTAAAGAGTGTGAGCCAAATTTGACATATACCTTTTTTGTGGCCAACCCATGAGCGTGTGAAACTCTTTTGAACACCCTTTTGAGCCTTACCTTTCTTTGAAAAAACCTTGATGAACCCTAGACCTTACTTGACCCACTACCTATAATCCTCTTGATTTACGGTTTAATGAATAGCGAACTTAGTCCAAAAGCCTAAGTGGGGGTGTGGTGAAAAGGAAAAGGAGAAGTCAAGAAGTACAAGAAAAGTCCCGCTTAACCCATGGTGTTGCAGAACAATGGAAACCCTCCCTAAAAAAATGTGTGGAATAAAGTACAAAGGAAATCGAGTTTCCAAGCAATCCATGGAGGTGAATAAAAAGATGACTTAGAAGCAAATCTAGAAAAATAATTGATAAAGGAAAAGAAGGAAATGCCTTGAGAATACCACATCTCACGAGGAAAAAGTCACTAAGCCTAAATGACCATACCTTTGCACTCATTCCCATTACAAGCCTTAGAAAGACCTTTTTGATCTTGAGTGAGCTGGACCGAAGATCGATAAAAAAATAAGGGCAAACCTGTGGGTGAAAACATGCATTGTGTTCCTCTTTTATAGTGTGAGCGTTGCATTTGATTCCTGCTCTTGAATTGATTAACCTCTGTGTGTGAAGATGTAATCATTCTTTATGTTAGGGCATTTAGATACTTTTTGTTGACCTTGAACTTGCACAAGTAGCAAGTATTGCGAGCATGAGAATCTTTGGTAATGGTGTGTCACAACTTGAATCTTTGAGTACACAATTGATCCTTGCATAAGTAAATTGAGTCTTGTTGTGTGCTTTCAAGATTGAGTATTGTGTAGCACTGTTTGAGACACCCTTTTTGAACGGCTGAACTCAAGTTTGCTTGAGGACAAGCAAAAGTTAAAGTTGGGGGTGTTGATGAGTCCACAAATTGGACTCATTTAGGGCATTATTTTGATAGAAATAGTGTCCTCAAATGCTTATTTTCTCTCAATATCTGATTAAAAAATTCTTAAGTTTTAGGTATTTGAAGTTTGAGTGAAAACATGAACACTTACGCGCAAAAAGGAACAAAAAGGCTGAAAAAAATTAAGAAACTTAAACCTGAGCTTCGCCAAGCACACTTGGCGAGTCGCCGAAGGGACATATTCCGCCCTTTGTTCCAGTACGTGAAGCCCTGAAGGAAGAGGATCAAAAAGGCGATGAAAGGAGCAGTCGGCGTGTCGCCAAATAGTTACGCAAAGCAGAAAAATACCGCCCAATGATCCAGAACACAAACATGCTGAAGGTAAAGCACAAAAGGTGAAGATCTAGAAGAAGGGCGAATCGCTGAGTCATTTGGCGGACTCGACTAACCTCGCCGAACTATCCGCAGGACTATTTTCTGAAACTATAAATACTAGCCTTAGTTATTATTTTTAGGGCATCCGATCATTATTGTAATTTTTATTTTAGAATATTATCTTTCTTGTATTTTTCTCTCAAGTTTGAAGAGGGTTTTGTGAAGACTTGAAGAAAGGAGTTCTTCTTCCTCAAGTTGGAAGTGGGTCTTCTCTATTCATTTTCCTTTGCTTAATTCAAGGTTTTATTTATTATACCTAGTTGTTTTCATTATCATGTTAGGTATAATTTCTTATTTCTTGATGTGTGGCTAAAAACCCCATTCTTGGGGTGTGATTTAGCAAATATGGGTTGATATTCTTGTTGGGTCTTGTTTGCTGATAGGTTAGATGTATTTTAATAGTGATTTCACCTAGTGGTTGTGGTTTAATCTAAAGGGTTTGTAGTTGCAAATACAAAGCCACCCATGTGTTTTTGATTTGCCCGAGAGGGAGGTCGCGAAACCAAAACCACTAGGCTGATGGCCTAAGGAGTGGATCGACATGAGGTTCAGCTCGAGAGGGTGAGCCCTAGTCCCATATCCTAACACTCAGCTCGAGAAAGTGAGTGGGGTAAGGTGTAGGCTGGTCTTCTTGCGGCAAATGGGTGTTCGAGATGAACACATTTGAAACGGGGTATGTTGCCCAAGAGGGAACTTATTTCCATTTAAAGCTTAGCCTAGTCACTGTTATTTTGCAAATGTCTTATCGAAAGCATGTACCCAACAATTTATCTCAACTTGTATTGCGGTCACATCCCAAGAACTTCTCCCCATACTTGAATTTTTTCTTTATTTTTATTGGTTTAGCTATACTTGTGACAAACCCCCATTGATATTTGACACTTTGGTGTCACCCACTTGAATTTACTTTGTTTCTATTCGATAATTTCTCAAACTAAAACAAACTAGAACAAAATTTTAGCCTAACTACTATTTTCACTACTACTCCCTTGGGACACGACCCCAACCCTTTGTTGTGTTACAATATTATTGACGATCGTAGACACTCGTACTGTAGGTTAGTGTCGTTGGTCACGATAAACAACACGCCCCTGGGTCTAACAATGCATAAACATCAAGATCAAAGGCTCGTAACGTACTAGTGACTACATCAGGAGAATCTTCCTGATCTTGACGAGCCTGAAGAGCATAGATCCTATTTTGGCGCTGCTTGCCAGCTGTACCAGATGAGTTACCCTACTGAGTCGGGCAACCTACTGGCACTACTGAAGTTCTAGACTGAGCTCTACGATTATTTCCTCCATGACCCTATCTAGAAGGACAATCCTTCAATCTATGATCAGACTGACCACACCCAAAACATCTTTCCTTACTTACAAGGCACTCACCCGGATGGTCCTTATTATATTTCGGGTAAGTTGGGTAAGTTTTGGTGCCTAAAACACTACCTTAAGACTTAGTGCCTGACGCCCTACCTTTCTAATCGTTGCGGAACCTGGGGGATGGAACAATAGCAATGAAGGGGCTGGAACCGAAGAATTCTGCTGAAACTGCAAGCGATTCCCACCACTCGATTTCTGTTATGAATACTCGTAGTTACATGTTCTTGTTCTCTTAGTCTCCTTAGCCTGTTCCCTAAGCTTATCACCCTCAACCTGCTGAGCATGAGTCATGAGCCTAGAGATGTTCATGTCTCCCAACAACATAACATTCCTGCACTTTGTTTTTACTAAGTCTGACACTCCATACAAAAACTTATTTATCTGAGCCCTGGAATCAGCAACCATGTGAGGAGAATACCTGGAGAGTTGGTTAAACTTGAGCCCATACTTTTGGATAGTCATGTTACTTTGCCTTAAGTTCATAAATTCATAGGCCTTTGCTTCTCTTAACTCTGTGGGGAAAAACCTGTCCGGAAAGGTTTCGCTAAAACAATCCCAAGTAATAGGAGTTGCATCTGTACCCCTGTTCTTTTTCCACTGAGTATACCAGATATGAGCCACATCCTTTAGTTGGTAAGATACTAACTTAACCCGATCATTCCTAGTTATCTGCATCACTTCACAGATCTTCTTGATCTCATCCAAGAAATTCTGGATCGTCACCAGTCTCCGATCCTAAGAACTCAGGTGGATTCATCCTAACAAAGTCACGGACCCTCACTGCTGCTGATCCACCATTTGCATTCATAGGAGCTTGAACCCGCTAATTGTTCTGGTTGGCCACACTCTAAGCCAACATCTGAATGGCGTTCTTGAACTATGCATTCGACACTTCTTGATCAGGGACAGGAGGAGCTGCGTTTGCGTTCCTGGCATTCCCATTCCTGGCATTAGCTTTACGATGAGGCATGATCACTAAAACGTAGAACGTCGAGTTAAAATGTAATTTAGATCATACCTTATGCGCGATAAGAGTAACAAGAAAATAAAGATTTCCTAAAACACTTTGTAGCCTCCCCCTTATTAGATGTGGTGCACTTCACACCCATGAAAAGGACTCTACTTTGTGCGGCTTTTCAGTCCGTGGTATGTGTCCGTAGATCGAGACTTAGCCGATTTTCTATGCTAGGTTTGGGGAGGGCTTGCAGTGGTGAACCACGGACCACCAGCACGGGCCATGGTCTGACCTATGGTCCGTGGATGGCAACCGTGGGTTGCACCTGCAACTTCTCAAAATCTGCATGTTGGTCTATATAGGATACAGGGTATTACAGTTACCGTCTACCCAAATAGCTGCCACCTGATCCACTGAGGGTTTTGTTATACACCTTTTGGTCTAATGATGCATTTGCAGCTATGCGTATTTCCATATTTTGAAAGTTTGTATGTTCTTTTAGCTGTGAGAAGAATTTTGCATATGGATTCTGCTCCATTATGTTTCTTATTTTGACGATGACTTCCTCTGATAAGTTTGCATCTTCAAGTACCAACATTCTATTGGCTAATTCAAGATCAGTATCATAGAAGTATAGTTGAAAGTACCATGGTCTGTCATTGTTTGGGATTAATGATGGTAGATCATGATTTATTTGTCCCTGTGCCTTCAAACTGTAAACTCCTTTCCTGGAAGATGACAATTCCTTATCGAGCTTAACTCCAAATGATGTAAACGCAAAGATGCTATTATATGTGCACATATTTTTCCTGAATAACTTGGCATCTTCTGAGTCAGACACAAATAATTCATAAAAGTCATTGGCCACTTCATTAGGTGCTAAGCTGATATTGCCACCTCCGCAACAGAATGTCGGGGGCTCATATTGAAACCTCATAGCATTATAGTAGGTTCAATCTATTTGTTCTTCCCATTTGTGACTTAATGTTGTTGTCGAGTTGCGATTTATTACTGCTATAACGCCCATCAAAATAGTATTAATGAATGATTTGTATTTATGGTGATAGCACTAAATGTTACGTTGTTGTTAGTGTATAGTATCTGAGTTAATATACCTCCGTCAGCATTCACCTCTGATATAGCTCTACGCTTAAGTGATTTTTTCCGCTTCTTGACCTGCGGCTCATGAGCGTGCTCATCTTGTATTTGCTTAGTTGATGCCACCAATTTTTGAACTTGTCGCAAGGCCCTTTCTACATCCGTGAGTATTTTGCACTTGACCGCTGTTGAAAATGTGATGTGATGATATGATGTTAGAATTGCAGTATCTTTAGTTGGTTTGTAAGATTGATTTTGATGTTAAAGATACATTTTTGTGAACAAACCTCTTGTTTTGGGCTGCTTATTATGTTGCACTTCCATCTTTAATTGCTCTGCGTTTGAGAGAATGGTCTCCTATTTGACATTTGTTGATTGTAAAAATACATTAGTTGAGATTGAAATAGTCTGTGATAGTGTAGAACCAAGTCACTTATGTTATGTGGTAAACCGGTAATAGCTACCAAAGCCGGATTGGGGGAGTGCTTATAAATTGTGTACTTATGCTATTATCTTTATATACCAGGATAGTCTCTATGTAAGATGACAGGGGTAATATCATTTGAATGGTGAAGCAACTGAAACCTATATGAAATAACTCAAACCATATTTTCACAAGGTCCTGACCTCCTAAATATTTCTTAGGTTCAAGTGATATGTTTGTAATGTCTATGTTTGTAATTATTTGGTCTAACAAATAATTTGATTTTGTATTCCCTACGACCCGAATGGCTTATAATCTTGTATTACATCTTGGTGAGGCATGTTGTTTGTTGGAATGTTCTGTGTTTTTGTCTTATCATTATGGTTGTTTTTTGGTGTGGCCTAGGGACCATGACAGAGTTACAATTGTGTGGCAGATTTGCGCTCATCAAGCAATGTGTATTATATGTATAATTGGGATCAGTATGGACTTAGCCGCATGACTTTTGAAGCCGTTAACTTAGGGATGGAATTGTATGTTTTCCCCACTATACGGTAGGTGAACAAACTGAAGATGAAGCAACTTTTTTTCTGCCACCATGGGTTTGTATATTTTTCATTATTATGAGTAGTATAATGCATATATCATTACGGGATGCAGTTCACAGGGGAAGGATAAAGAATCTGATTATGAATGTGTTATGATTATAAAGGAAAACTTACAATTTGTAATTCGCCGTGCGTGATGTTGTTGTGTAAAGTTTGTAGTCTTGCGGATTTTATTTAATATGATAGCATAACCGGGGATTGAACAAATAGATCCTGCAGATGGTTTGTGTAATTGAATGTGTCTTTGAGTCTCAATGTATAGTTTTTTTGAAAATATGGAAGAATGGAATGTCAGGAGTACAATATAACTGGAGGATCCTGAATTTCTTGCAGAAGGCGCAAAGTTTAGCGAGTTGTTATTGTTAGATGGAGGAATGCCATAGTGTTTTGAAGAGGAGCTTGTCGAAGTGGTGGCAACGATTCAGGAGGGAACTTTTGGTCTGCAGCGCAACGCTACTGGAAAGTTGTGATGGTTTTGAGTAGGCGCGACTGTTGGCCGATGCGCTAGTTGGTCTTGTCGGCTGTCCTAGTAACGTTGATTATCTGGTTAAGCATGATTCTATAATATACTATTTTTACTATTAACTATTCTAATTGCTTCTTTGCAGTTAAACTTTGAGATAATAGCTATTAAGGTGATGCAACTTTAGTAATTTTGGCAGTAATATTATTAAACTTAGTTATTTATTATTAAATTCACTCCCCATAAGCTTTTATATGCATAAAATAAGTAAATTTAAGTAATCAGGAAATAAGTTCATTTTAATTATCATAGTCGCTTTTTAATAAATGAACAACTCACTTTCAATATAGGATGTCATTTTTAATATAAATTAAATCTAGTAACCAGTAACATTAATGAAGTAGTCATTGATCCATTGAAAGGCCTTATTCATTCATAGTGCGTGCATTGCTAATGATAATTATAATGGGCTACTAATTGTGACATTTTAAAGAATTAGTATATCATGATATCCAAATTAATTATGCAATTTGAATTTATAAATTTGTATGACTGATGTTATTGTCCTAAAGAGGTATTTATTTTAGAGTTTCTTGATCTATAACATAGGTTATTGACTCCTCAAGTAATAGTTCTATTTAATTGTAGTGAGACATTCATAAGTTTGTTTTTAATTTGCCTTTACCCCGTCAAATTGTACATGTGTGTTAAGTTGGTGTAGTCATTAAATTCCCCTACTGAGTATCGATAGATGGGGTTGTCTGGATTTGTTGTGTGATTATTTTAAACCCATGGACTGATGCGTTGACATGCTGCTTTGGACAATGAGAGTTACCTTGTGATGTTATGGAAATACGATAAGTAAATATGGGGCAGTGTTTATTATTTATTTAGAAGTATACTTGCATGAAAGTACTTTTTTCTGCAATGGTACGCAAATTTAATAGTATTCAATCTTCTTGGGAAGTAATCGTCGTACATATGAACCATAATAGATTTGTAAGCATCCTCAGGTGGATAACCATAGTCTGGTTGAGGGAGTCTGTGGTAGCCATCGCAAAAGGGTTGTCTATGGAAGAAGGTAATATAGAGCAGAGGCTATACATACAAATAACACATGAATTTCACACATTAATAGATAATAAGATACAGACATTGGTTATACGGTATAAGCCACACATTGTTTAGTTACAGAATTCAGAAAGACGCCTAATCTTTAGCGGCTTTGGGTTTATTTTGGTTGATTTGGGCCGCTGCATTTGTGGTTTTCTTAGCCCTCTTCATGTACTTCCTCATTGATCTGACTTCTTCTTCCAGGATAATTGGTTCTTCATCTTCTAGTTTATGTATTTCTTCGGCAATTAAGCTCCTACGGGGGTTTGCATCTATCAAATCAATTCTAACAAGGAAGTTGAATTGTTTGTCTTTACTCAACACCAATTTGCGGTAGTAGTGACATTCTTCCTTCTTTATAAAATATAAACAATCTAATATGTTAGTTTGAAGGTTGCCAGTAAGGTACACATGATACTATGTAAATACGATGTGAATTCAGTGAACTCTATCAATAAATTTCATACCTTTATTGAGGTTATTTGTATGTACTCTTGCACATTGCATCCTAGTAAATTATTAGCCGCTTCAAAAAGTATGACTCAAGCACGTTTTTCTCCACCACACACTTCAAGTCGTAAGCAGTATCTTCAACATAGGGGTAAAAATTTAATATGAAAAGTTTATGTGTTTTGTAAGGAGTAGATGTTGGATGGAGTTTTAACAGAGTCTAACCTCATTGCATATTCTATATTATCAATGTTGCAATTAGTACAAGCTGCAACCTCTTCTATAACATTAACTTTCTTGCGGCACGTTTTCCTCGACAAATACCATGGCTCATCTTTATTGAGTATGTCAACAATCGTTGCTTTGAACTTGTACATAGAATCCTGCAAAGCACCAATATACCATATTTGTGAATATACGTTAAACATACACCTGAATTTTATTTATGGAGGGCTGGAGTATCAGTTAGTATGTACATGTGATTCAGCCAACAACCCATCGAGAATATGGTCCAACGGAACTTTTATAGCTCTTCTCATTGCCTTAGTTGGTGCTACTGTAATATCCTTGTTGTCAGCCTCTATGATTTCATGCTTGTATATACAATTAGGTTAGTTAGTGGTGCGAGCCATTAAGAGTGAGGTGTGTTCAGTGCATATGTTTTTCAGGTATATGGGTATATGTAACTGCAGAACAATGATAATAGAGGGATTATGTCGTCTTAGAGCAAGGTTTGATTTCACTTGGCTACAAAGTGAAGTGTAGTTTAATCATATGTTTTGGCAGTTGGGTTAAAGTAACCGTGCTGAACATATTTGTGAATAAGGTAACGTACCAGGCTCGAAGGTCGATTGCTTTTTGGAAAATTGGATTGATTAAGACGCTGCTCACAGGAATAGTAGAGATCCCAAACCGGGCTAGTATGAGAAAGACGTGTTAATGTTTACAAACAGGAGCTATAGTCACTTTATAATCGTTAAGCGGCTACAATAGACGGTTGGATACCTTTATAGATTGAGACTCTAACGTCACATAAGCCGAGTATAGGCTTATCGTCTTTAAGCTTATCCAGGAATGCACCGTCATTTTCAGCAAAATCACCCCAAAGAGTTACAGTTGTAGGCTCCATCCTACAGTATTAATTAGAAATAAAAAGTCAGGGCACCATCATATATTTATATAGATGTTAGATTATGAATCATCAAAACTTACAACTCATTTGTAACAACTATTTCTCGTCTCTTCGAAGTTGCATTTTGAATGATGGGATTCACCGAAACTAAGATGCAAATCAAGTCTGGAAATTGCTCATGTAAATTAGTGATAGCACATACATAATGGAACATGAAAATAACAACTTTGACGTTTGGATAGTTACCTAGAATAGAACCATTAGGTAAGTTATCAGCAACGTCTAATGATAAAAAACCATCAGAAAATTTCTTTGTTGAAACCTCATGGTCGGTCTCCTTTATGACTGTGTTGTCTGTAAAGGCCAATTCAACTTCTTTATGCACAGAAGAGTAGTTGGGGTTGACACGATCATAGCATCTTTTAGCAATGTAGTAACTCTTATTTGGCTTCAAAAAATCTTTCCATTTTTCGATATGCTTATTAAATAGCGTTGCTTGAATCTTTGTGCCCTATTATTAAGCAGGTGTGGCATAAGTAGAACAAATATTAACAGTGCGATAACAGAAGTAAAAGTGTCAATGTTGTTACCTCTTCGTCAACTATTATGATTGTTTTGTAAGTTCCTTCATGCCTTGAATTCTTATAAGGTGTTATTGAACCCCTTCGAATAACTAAGACTCTAATCACAAAATCAACAGAGTTTTTTGGTATCTTGTTTATCAGTACAGTCTGTTTTGCTAGTTTCGATTCAGTCGCCATGTTGGTTGAATATTGATGATTGCAGGTACATGAGGACATGAGTGCGACAATGCTATTTCTGAATGGCTACGAAATTGTATGTAACCAGTTGAATGAAAAAACAAAATTATCCCTGTAGGTATGTGACTGTTGTTGTTGCTGCTAGGGGATGTAACAAAGTAAAGTATTCCATATGAATGTGTTTCATATTGCCTTCTTTGAGAATGTAAATTAAAAAAAAATTAAGGGAATGTCATTCAGAAGGGAAGAACTTACAATGTGTTAATGAAATCGCACAACAAATGCTAAGTTGTTCTGTTTGCAAGGCAAAGCAGATGTGTTGATGATTTTATTGAGTTTTTTCTGCGTGCATGTGCTTAAACTGTAATTTTTGTGTGTTTGATGGGGGGAAAGAATCTCAGTGGCAGACATATAAATAGGGGAAAGTGGTAGGATGCGACTGTTTGTGATTGCTGGACGGAGGTGTTATTTCATTGAGGAGGCGGCAAAAGTGGTGTCGTTTACTAATGGTTGGTTATAGAAGGCGAAGAGGGATGTTGAAGGTGTAGCAGGTTGAATTGGTGGCGTTTCCGACTGGGTGTATGTATATAGCGCGGGGGTTGTAATGCGGGATAGGGGTATTTTAGTATTTTTGCATTAAGGTTAGGAATTGATGCTTTTAAAGTAATATAGATAGATAGATATATAATAGTAATTAATAATAATAATAGGGAAAAAGGACATATATACCCCCTAACTATCATAAATGGTATATAGATACACTATGTCATACTTTTGGGACATTGGTACCCCTGCCATCCAAATTTTGGAGCGTATATACCCTTTCTACTAACGCCGATACATGTATCTCAATCTAAAACACCTACCCAAAATTTATTAAATTTCAACCCATAATTTAAACGCCCACCCAAATTAATTTTAAAACCCACCCTAATAACATAATATCCACCCTAAATTATAACCCAAAACTCCTTCTTCATCTTCTCAAGTTATGCTGACTTGTCTGATCTTTTCAAGAACTTTTGCCCAAGTTCTTAATTTTTCAAGCCATTGTACATAGAAAATGATCATGCCGAACCCAAACGAGTTTAACCCACCATATGAAAATAATTTAAAGCTTCAATTTCCTTCCCCACCAAAACCTTAGAACTCCTCATTCGCATTCCCAAGCTCCAACTTCGCCAAACAACTTTCATTCACCCTCTTGCCATTGTCAAAGTACTGGAGAAGGTAGTCTAGCTCGGAGATATAATCTCCAACTTAACCCTCGCTGACGCTCCAAAAAGCATCGAGTATCTTCAAGATAAGCTTAGAGTTTCAGTCACGTCTTTCGCTCCCATTGTCGTCATCGCTGCCCTAGTGGAGCAACAGTACATGCTCCAGCTGTGGATGAGGAGAGACGGTATTTGATGTAGTAGTCAGAGAATTTTCGATTAACGCTAAATATGTAATAAAAAGTGCAAAATCCGAGGAGACGAGAGATGGCACCTGTGAGAGAAGCCACTGAAGGAGAAGTGAGGAAAAGATGAAAGCGGCAAGGGTTGCATTCTTTTTTTTTCATTTGGGACAGGTTGCTTGTGGGTTATAACTTGGGTCAGGTGTTTAAGTTATCCGGGTCAAGAATATTTTAAGGTATATATGTTCTAAAATTTGGACGGCGGGGACACCAATGTCCAAAACTATGACGGAGGGTATCTGTATACCATTTATACTAATTCAAGCCATTGTACATAGAAAATGATCATGCCGAACCCAAACGAGTTTAACCCACCATATGAAAATAATTTAAAGCTTCAATTTCCTTCCCCACCAAAACCTTAGAACTCCTCATTCGCATTCCCAAGCTCCAACTTCGCCAAACAACTTTCATTCACCCTCTTGCCATTGTCAAAGTACTGGAGAAGGTAGTCTAGCTCGGAGATATAATCTCCAACTTAACCCTCGCTGACGCTCCAAAAAGCATCGAGTATCTTCAAGATAAGCTTAGAGTTTCAGTCACGTCTTTCGCTCCCATTGTCGTCATCGCTGCCCTAGTGGAGCAACAGTACATGCTCCAGCTGTGGATGAGGAGAGACGGTATTTGATGTAGTAGTCAAAGAATTTTCGATTAACGCTAAATATGTAATAAAAAGTGCAAAATCTGAGGAGACGAGAGATGGCACCTGTGAGAGAAGCCACTGAAGGAGAAGTGAGGAAAAGATGAAAGCGGCAAGGGTTGCATTCTTTTTTTTTCATTTGGGACAGGTTGCTTGTGGGTTATAACTTGGGTCAGGTGTTTAAGTTATCCGGGTCAAGAATATTTTAAGGTATATATGTTCTAAAATTTGGACGGCGGGGACACCAATGTCCAAAACTATGACGGAGGGTATCTGTATACCATTTATACTAATTCAAGCCATTGTACATAGAAAATGATCATGCCGAACCCAAACGAGTTTAACCCACCATATGAAAATAATTTAAAGCTTCAATTTCCTTCCCCACCAAAACCTTAGAACTCCTCATTCGCATTCCCAAGCTCCAACTTCGCCAAACAACTTTCATTCACCCTCTTGCCATTGTCAAAGTACTGGAGAAGGTAGTCTAGCTCGGAGATATAATCTCCAACTTAACCCTCGCTGACGCTCCAAAAAGCATCGAGTATCTTCAAGATAAGCTTAGAGTTTCAGTCACGTCTTTCGCTCCCATTGTCGTCATCGCTGCCCTAGTGGAGCAACAGTACATGCTCCAGCTGTGGATGAGGAGAGACGGTATTTGATGTAGTAGTCAAAGAATTTTCGATTAACGCTAAATATGTAATAAAAAGTGCAAAATCTGAGGAGACGAGAGATGGCACCTGTGAGAGAAGCCACTGAAGGAGAAGTGAGGAAAAGATGAAAGCGGCAAGGGTTGCATTCTTTTTTTTTCATTTGGGACAGGTTGCTTGTGGGTTATAACTTGGGTCAGGTGTTTAAGTTATCCGGGTCAAGAATATTTTAAGGTATATATGTTCTAAAATTTGGACGGCGGGGACACCAATGTCCAAAACTATGACGGAGGGTATCTGTATACCATTTATACTAATTCAGGGGTATATTTGTCCTTTTTCCCATAATAATAATATGATAATGTGTAACGACCTCATTTCCATTGTTATGGAAAAGCCAATGGGGAAATAATTTGGGGCCGAAAAACTTTTTTGTAGTAATTGGATTTTCCCAACCTAGTCCAGATTTGGATAAAATCAGAGTCTTTAAGGTGTAGGGAAATCTAGTAACAACTGGCTGAATCAATTATGATTTTGATGACATGAGTAGTTCGATAACTCATTAAAGAACCCGTACGATTTTACGGATTTGAATTCGGGCGAGTAGAACTCCCGGAATTGATCTTAGCATAAATGGTATTTTCTAATCATCGTTGGTTAGAGGTGTGTTGTGAAATGGGGGTCTTGGAATTCTTTAAATAGCTCACTGGTTCCGTACAAGCCGCTTTAGCGGGATTAGTGTCGCTCTGGCGGGGTCTCTACAGTGGGGTGAGGGCAGCTGTGGCGGGTTCGATGTGACTTAAAGTTGTAAATAAACCTTTAAACGACCTTATTTGGCACTTTTCAATTTTTAGAGCTAAGGAACGAACCCAAGACGACTCCTATCCATTTTTCACCATTCTTGAGGCTAAAGGTAAGATTTTCACTCCTCGAATCAGTTTTTCAATCCGTAGAACGTAATAGAATAGGTGAATGTTGATGGGGGAGGGTTTTTGTTATAGATTTAATAGTGGAAAAAGCCCTAATTTGGGTATTGGGATCTTGGGTTGGCCTAGGGTTGATAATGTTGATTATAATCCGGGTAATTAGGCCTGTTTTTATTGATCCTTGCATTAATTGTATGTTTTTAGACCACGAACAAGTAGGAAGAATCCGGAAAGGGAAGATTCAAGTGCCTTAGGGAATTCAAGCTTGGATTAGAGGTAGGTGATGGTTGTGGTTTTATGATTGTGAGATGTATGTTTGTTCTTGCTTCATTATTATACATGTATGTATATGAATGTTGCATTATTGATCACATTTGTTGTAAATGAGATATATGAATGATGGTTACCATGGAATCATGACTTAAACGTATGATCTTGAGGATATACTTGTGATTGTGATTGTGGTGTGTTGAATGGATCGGTTGCCACGTTCCGGCATAACTAACATGGATCAGTTGACACGTTCTGGCATAACTTACTTGGATCGGTTGCCACGTTCAGGCATAATTATGGGATCGGTTGCCATGTTTTGACATAATTATTGGATCGGGTACCATGTTCCGATATGCTAACTGTTTGGTGTGGGTTCCATGAGAGGACTATTGAATTGGGTTCCGTGAGAGGACCATTGAATTGTGTTGTGTATCTACTTATGATGAGTTCGTTCAGATTTAATGACGATTGATATTTGAAGACGGTACCACTACAAGAAAAATGATCTTTAGCGAAAGGAAATATCATCACTATAAGTCCAAATCCGGTTGTTAAAGGTCTATAACGACCGGTCAAAAATTGGTTGTCACCGGTCGTTAAAAGCTCCGTCGTTAAAGGTTAACGATCGGATTGTATGACCGGTCGTTAAATATTATTTAACGACACCAATTAATTCGGTCGTTACACATGCTTACAACGACCAAATTCCCCTTCGTTGATGGTCATTTGGTCGTTAGAACCTTCAAGTAAAACAACAACTTAGGGGGGTTATAACTAATTTTAGCAGCCAGAATTCCTGTAATTGATTACAATACTTTTTAACAATCAAATTTCCTGTCACAAATTTTGATTTAAACTATTATATTTAATTTATAGTTTTTTTTTTCATCATTTCTAAAAAGAATTAATATGATCAATTCATATAAAAAAAATTCACATCCTATTGAAAATTTGATATAAAATTCTATTGTTAATAATAAAGAGCACATTGATTTAATTACTAAAAACTTATATGTTCGACATAATATCTAAAAAAAAGCATACACGTTCAACATAATAAAACATGTGTTCGACATCTATAAAATTCTAAAAATTAAGAAAATGATATTATAGAATAACTACAGAAAACGTCTTTGCACCAACAATAAAAATATAATATTCTTTTCTGCACACTCTAGATTATCTTTCACATGATCTTGTTCTTTAATCTTCAAAATCTTCATCTGTCAAAACAACAATTTGAAGTAAATTAATTAGTAACGAAAAAAAGTTGAACCTAAGGATTAATTCTCTTGAATAGTTCCTGATTTATTTTCTGATGTATACGACTAGAAACTGATTTAAAGTTCTAGTTCATGAATTCTAGATAATTTCTCTACCCAGCCTTCTACATTGAGGATCTCAACTGGCAGCGAGCAAGAGTTGTATTACTTTCACACTGACATCTCATACAGGGGGTGGCTGGTGCTTCCTCATTTAAATATTTATTTAAGTGTATGCTTCCTCATACCCCCACCTCTTTCACAACACCTGGGCCTCTTTCCAGTGTAATGGAAGGAAAGAGAGAGATTGAAGTGGACAGGCATGAACACAACACACATTAAAGTGCTTCAACAAAGATAATGTAAATATACTAACATCAAATAAAGAAGACTAGAAATCCTAGTCCTAGTACTAGTACTGAAAGTTGAAGGAAAGAAAACATAGATAAGTTGTTGAAATGAAGAATGCAAGTGGATTAGATGAAACAAGCTTGCAGCTGGATGACTAGCAGGAAATTAGAAAAACTTACACAACTAATTACCACAGTGGAGAATGACACAGACATGATGAAATATATTTAAAGTTGCAGGGCAACAGAGAAAGGGCAATGTGGAAGTGTGTGGTGTTTGAGATTAACTACTAATACTACAATAATAAAGGGTAAATTGTATTGACAGTGATATTATAGAGGACAAGGTCATACAAGGACCTAATCAGAGGAGTGATCTTGATTTTCTACCAACAACTATATACAAAACAATAACCATATTGATACCTACTTTTACATTTGAAGATGTTATAACAATCTCATTGGTATATACAGAAATGAACATAAAATTAATCTTTTAGCTTTGTGGATATTATAACTAAAGTGACATTGATTTTAGTTATATACAGAAATGCTAGAGTGAGAATGCCAAAATATACTGAATATTTAAGATAACGCAATGCACTAAAGGAAAATAGATAACTCATAGCACAACTGCAATAACAAAGCCCTTATCAACGAGGAGCAACATCACTTCATTCACACACAAATACACATCATGTAATAATAACTAATAGAATGTTTACTAACTTGATGGAATTGATGGAACAGATGAAGACTGACGGATCACTATATTTTCAAGGTGTTCATATTTACTCTCTAGAATATCCATGCGTTTTTGTAGTGATTCCTTTTCTTTTCGAGTTGTTTTCAGCTCTTCCCACAATGCAGCCTTTGAGGTGGTACCGCCTTTTAACTCCTTAGTTGTTATTCCACCACCAAATCCAACTACGTGACTTTTGCATTGAGGTCCAAAGCACCTTTTCACTACGTCAATATTAGTAAGAGATGGTTCAGATTGTACAAGGTCGTGAATTTCAACCTATAAAACATAAGAATATTTAAAATAATGCAATGCACTAAGTAAGAGTAAGGATGTTAACTGAAATTAAAATATAAACATACATATTTTTCAACGATTTCAGGTTCGACAAGCTCATTTCCCTTCTTATGTGTCTCAAAGAAAATAGTTGCCATGTTTGGTGGATTACCATCTTTGCCTCTCTTCACGATTAAAAAATAAGTCATAAGATCTTTTATAGAAATAGGAGAGGTTTCTTTATAGGGCTGCACAATTTATTTACCACTTCATAAATAATCTCTCTAATAGGCCTGCTACCCGTACGATGAGTCATACACAACTTAGACCTATTGACTGAGTTTCTTGTACTTGCTTCCTGCATTAACAACACAACACTGAAATTATCACAATCTTGTTTAATGATTCTATATTTAATGTGTACTTTTAAGCTCAGTGGGAAGAGGGTAAAAGAGAACAGAAGCACAAAAAAACACCATTGCAATTTTCTTTGGTAGATCTTGTGGATAGAAGACATCAAAAAATTTTACCGAAATCAAAACTCAATTTGAACGTGATATAAATTATTCCAAAAATCTAATCATATGTGACTTGAAATAAAATGATATTTGTTAATAACTAAATGACGTCTTACCTTAAATTTCTCAGATAAAAAATGTTCCTTGACCAACTATTCCCAATCACTCTTGTCTACTCCCATCGACACATCTTTAAGAACCTCGTGCAATGATTTAGATTTTACATTCTTGTGCAATGATCCTCTCCAGTTATTCCAAAGCTTTCTCATATGTTGTAAAACATTATCTCTTTGATCATACATGTCATCACTGTCAAACTTCTCCTAAAATAGAAAAAATACTATCAAAATCTCTGAAATAAGGGAAAACAAGGCATCAAAGTATAGATCACCTAATAGGGCAGTAACCAAAAATTTTAGGAATAGAAATCAAAATTTCAAATAAATAACAACCACAAGTTGTCTGTTTAAAACCAATAGCTTACTCACATCACTATTGTATAGTGTTTGAAATAGCGTTGAGAGTAAAATAGTGACACAAGCGAGTGGACGCAAGCATGATGTGAAGGAACAGAAACTACTATAATAGAATCCTAGCAATCTTATCTTGCTGGGAGAAGAAATTGAACTTAGCATAAATTTTAGGAGATCACTAAGCTTAGCTTGTTCAATTCTATTATAGAGAAGCAAAGCCACATGGATTTGACTAGGTACAGACTATACACATTTATTTTTTCATGTATAATCAAACAAAGATATAACACAAATTCAAGGTTGGGCAAGGACAAATACATCATGATCAGGAGAGATAATAGATGAAGTTTTTGTTAGTTATTTGTAGTCTATGTTGGGTGATTCAATAGTAACAGAATCTTTCGTCTGCTTGAAAAGAAAGTAAGCCACAACAGTAGCATAATTAAAAAGGAAGTGGCTAATGGGTGAAAGAGTGAAAAAACCAGAGGACTTTGTAACTGACAAGATTTAACAATGGCTCAATAGTCTGATGGTTTTGGTTGTTTATTCTTTAAGATGCTTCATGTATTGTAGTGGATGGAGATACTTTTTCTTGTTGTACATGACATTTTCAGAATAGGGATGTTGTTGAAACAAATAAATGCTACCATAATTTTAACTACCCCTAAGGTTTCAACATTGGCCAATGTTAGTCAATAGAGACCTACTTCATGCTATAATATGATCTACAAGTGTATATCCAATGTGTATTCAACTAGCAAACAGAGATTTATGGAGATACAGTGAGAAAGAATAAGATTTGTGTTGATCAACCTTATTTAAAAGACCCCACTCATCTATTTATGACATGTCAATGGAAAAAAGAGTTGTGGAGGAAAGTTACAGGTGGCTGGGTATTAGTAGCTCAGGAAAAGTCAAGGAAAGTCTATAATGGATCAACCAATGACACTAGACCAAGATCAAGAAGTAGATTGTGGCAGGCCAGTTTTGGAATTGTGATTTACTCCATATTACATAACAAAAATTAAAGATTCATTAAAGACAAAAGTACAACATATACAATTCATTACCAAAGAAAGATTATCAATAATGAAAACCGCCAAGAAGGCCAAGAAATGTATATACTTAGTAGAGGCTTTCGATGAATAGGTGTATCCTCTATCAAACATTTAGGTCCTCAAGTAACAGTTAGTGTCAGTTCAATACTTAATGAAGTACATATCAATACACTGCTATGACTGAGAAATGTCCAAATTTTGTTAAGATGAAGGTTACACATTGAAATTATAACATAAAATTGAAAAAGAATAATTGATAGATTTTACCAACTGCAGAATCATATTAACTATAGCCACATTAAATTAATAATATTAACATCCAAAGGAATTACAGTGGAAGAATAAAGTTAACTTTTCAAAAGCCTCTTATTAGCAGGTAGTGGCAAGAGATCTAACTATCAAATAGGCTAACGAGAAAAGACGAAATGCGAGAATTTTTATCTATCCATTGAAAGTGAGTAACTATACTTTGTTATTAAAGGAGAAGGAATGTGAAATCAAGAGTCTCATGTTTCAAACTTAAACATCCAATACATTTTGAAAAGTGATTCTTGACAGTTATTAGTAAAAAGAAGAGATAGATATGTTGTAATCCTTACAATAACAACTGCCCACATGTGCTCAAGCTTATGCTCTTCGATGTCCATCCATGAGTATACCCGGAGTGGACACATATTACGATCACGAACTAGCAAACCCAAGTGTCTCGTAAATGAGGTGTGATTCTGCCCGACGACTCGATTTTGATAGAAAGTGACTTTTAATTTTTCTCTAGGTCTCAGTCGCAAAACATTCTTACAAATATTTGTTCCCCTCACATTCTTTGCCCTTTCTGTTTCACATGGACCTGCGAAATCTATAGTAAGGAAAACCAAACAAGAAGTTCAATCCCACTATAGCACAAAGTGAAGAAGGAGACAACTGGAACATACTTGAATCTAAATGACTGGGATAAGGAGAGTTCTATAGAATTTGTTGGTCTCCTAACTTCATTTAAAGATCTTATTAACAGTGAGGATAGCTTGATATGGAAGGGGAAACAATTTGGTCTTTTCACAGTGAAGTCTTGTTACTCTTACATTCTCAGGGCCTATGGAAACGAGGCAAGATAATGTTTTAGTTGCTTTACAGGTAACAATGCAGAAACTATTAGAAATTACATAGAAGAAAATACATACTAGTTTCAATTCCCTCAGCATCTTGTACCACTTCAACCACTTTTTTTGCTTTTCTAGATTCAAACAAACCTGCAAATCTAACTGTTAGTCCAAATGCCCAAGAAATCAATTCATCTTAATAAAAAATGTTACACAAATAAAATAAAATAGTAGTATCACTTCTTTGATCTTGCCGAGACACTTCAGTCACTTTTTTAGCCTTGTCAAATTCAAACAGACCTGTACATTTTGATGCAAGTCAATTGAAATAAGAAGTTCATTCCCATTACTAACAAGAAGGATACAAAGGAAATTAAATAAAGCAAATGCAAGCAGTGGTGTAGGTGAAATAGCCCATGACAATAGAGACACAATCTCAAAGGAAAAAAGGCACAACATAGAATCACAAGGAACTAGTAGTCAATGAAAAGAAGAATAAATTGAATAACAGTCAGGATAATAATGCTGAAAATAGTCGCAACAAAAAATTGGTATAATTCAAACAAGCTTCTAACTTAGCAGAGATGTTCCTACTACAGAGAAGTCAGGCAAACTGGATCAGGCTTGGATATGCAAACACAAGGTATTTTTACTCAGTTATTAAACAGGGACAATTGAAGCAAGATATTGAACAACAACTGGAAATATTGAAACTTCTTAATGCAAAGGATATTAGGAAAGTTGTGTGTAGTATTGATATGAAAAGCAGTCCTAGTCCTGATGGCTATGGTAGTGATTTCTACAAAGAAGCTTGGGATATCATGGGAAAGATGTTGCGAAAGAACTGTTGGATTTCTTCCGGAATGGTCAGTTACTAAGACGGATAAATGCTATTAATATTTCCCTTCTCGAATGTCCTTGTTCCTGAAAATGCTAGTCAGTGCAGACCTATCTCATGTTGTATTATGATCTATAAAGTCATCTCGCAACTGATTTGACAGAAACTAAAATATGTTGTAAGTTACTTGGTAGCAGAGAGTCAGTCAACTTTTGTTCAAGGGAGATCTATAGTCCACAATGTCTTAATATATCATGACTTATGAAGGCATTACAATAGGGATACCAGTCTCAGATGTTTGATGAAGATTTATCTCCGAAAAGCATATGACATGTTGAGTTGGAAATTTTCGAGGAAGCTTTACTTGGTTATGGGTTTCCAGGTGGCTTTGTGAAGTTGATTATGATATGTAACACCTCCCATGTATTATGTTATGGTGAATGGGGTAGAAAATGGTTATTCGAGGAAAAGCAAGGAATACGATAAGGGGACCCCATGTCTCCCCTGCTATTTATACTGGTTATGGAGTCCTTAACTACGGTCTTGAAGATTATGTGGGGCTTACCAGACTTCAGATTTCATCCAATGTGTAAAAAAGTTAAGCTGACAATATGTTTATTGCAGGAACACTACTTATTCACTCAAAGGATCAAGAATGACTATGGAAAGATGCTATCATATGCTAACATATCTATTGCAGATGAAAGCAAGGCAAGATAATATTTTGGCGGCTTTACTAGTAACAACAAGAAAATATTACATAAAAGAAAATACATACTAGTTTCAGTTTCCTTAGCACCTTGAGCCACTTCAAACACTTTTTTAGCTTTTCTAGATTCAAATGGACTTGCAAATTTAAGTTCAAGTTATAAAAACTAACAATTCAATTCAACTAACAAAAAAAAGTTGCACAAATAAAATAAAATAAAATACTAGTATCACTTTTTTTAGCAGAACGAGGCACTCCAATCACTTTTTTTGACTTATCATATTCAAATGCACCTGCAAATTTTGATGGGATTCAACCATAATAAGAAGTTCATGCCCATTATTAATAACAGAAAGAATACAAAAGAGATTAAGTAGAGAAAGCTAAGCAAATTTTCTTGATCAAATATATTAACTCGACTAACTCATTTTCAAATTATCACTTCTTTGAGCATCTCGAGTAACTTTTGCTTCTTGAAAGAGGGTGTTATCCTCTTCCATTGGATAAAAATTAGGAGGCACATGTATACTAGTCTTTGCTGGCTTATTTCGACTAGAAGTTGTTGTAGTACTTCTATTTTTGTCAATTAGAGTCGGTTTTTCAACATTAATTCCTAAGCTTTGTCCTCGGGCCCTTGCACCACTGGTCAACGTGTATTGATTCATTTCAGCTCCTTGATGGAAGGGAACAACAACAACAACAACAAGGAAGTTTTTCATAAGATGAAATATGAACTGAAAACGCATGAACAAAAAGACACATGTACATGTAACACAGGTTCCTCGCATGAACCATTACTACTTTAGTAAAATCAAGGTAACATTAAAGACCAAGATCATTAAACAAATTTTCACAGAAAATACTATAAAGAATCATTACCATAAGAAATTAATAAAGTAAAACCAAGCGTGATAAAGCTGCAAACCTTAATGAGTTCTTTTTCTTTTCATTTGTGTAGAGTTATCTAATTCTTCTAAGTCATCATCTTTTTTTCCCAATATATCAAAAGAATCACGAGGTTGAACATTTTGCACTATATGCTAACCTTTATTCGAATGATCGATAACATAAAATACTTGTGATGCTTGGCTGGCTAATACAAATGCCTCATTTATTTTCAAACATCGCCGGCGATTAACACTTACAAAGCCATTTTCATTCATTTTAACTCCCCTCTTCTGATCATACACATCGAACCATGTACATCGGAATAAAATCACTCTTCTCTCCCCAACAAATTGTAATTCAAGAACCTTGGTTAACTCACCATAGTAATTCATATGTTTTTGCTCTTCACCGGTCTCACCTACTACAACTACCCCACAATTCTGAGTTTTCAAATATTTATCATACTCTTGCAAATGAAACCTATATCCATTAACAATATGGCCTTTGAATCTTCTCACATATGGCAGAGGACCACGTGATAACAATAGCAAATCTGCCATTCTCTTACTATCATCATGTTTGTACAACTCTGCAACCTGACAACATCAAATACCCTTTTAAAAAACAATATTTACATAGTTGATTTAAGAAAATTGACTAATTTATACTCACCTTCTTTTATAATCAACTAATGAATTGTCTATTCCACTCTACATCTGAACTTTGTTGAGAGGCCTCACTATGAATTTGTGAAACTACAATGAATTGAAGTTCTACATGTTATTTTATGTTGAAATATGGACAAGATAGAAGTAAATTATTAGATTTAATCAATACTTACTCGAGAAATGGTTGAATTTCATCACAGTTCTTCAAAATATAAAAATGTGCCTCCTCCAAATCATGTGAATCAAGTTTGTCTGGTGAACTACCCTTTAAATTTTTCCAGGCTCACAAAATATGGTTAAACCACCATCAGATTCAATTACCCCACCATCATAATTTCTCTTCGGACAATTTAACTTTGTCTTTATTGTATTCAAATACCTTGAACATAATGTCATACATTCAACTGCTAAATATCCCTCTACAGTAGAGCCTTCAGGGTGAGCCATATTACCAATAAAACACTTCAAAAAGTGTGGGTATCTCTCTATTGGATACATCCATCGATATTGAACTGGTCCAGCAATCCTAGCTTCATTAGGTAAATGAATAGACAAGTGCACCATGACATAAAAAAAAAGCAGGAGGGAACACCTTTTCTAACTTACATAGTGTTTTTGGTATTTGGGAATCTATTTGTTCCAACTCCTCTATGCTCAAACATTTTTCTCCAAGAACTTTGAAAAAAATAGACAACTCAATAAGTGGTTCAGACACAGATTTGCAAAGCATAACACGCATGACAATTGGGAGAATATGTTGTAGAATTATATGACAATCATGGCTTTTTAATCCCAAAATATTTTTATCCTTAAGGTTGACACATTGAGAAATATTTGAGGAAAATCCATCTGGGACTTTAAATTCTTCAAAAAATTCAAATTTTTTTGCTTCTCTTCAACAGATAATGTGTAAGATGCTGCCGGCAACTCATATTCATCTCCATTTTGTATTGGATGCAATTCTTTTCGTATATTCATTTCTTGTAAATCCAACTTAGTACTCAATGTGTCTTTTGTTTTCCCTTTGATATCTAAAATTGTCCCCAAAATATTGTCACATATATTCTTCTCAATGTGCATCACATCAAAATTATGTCGCAACAATAAGGTTTTCCAATATGGAAGATCAAAGAATATACTCTTCTTATTCCAGTGATCGCCCCTTTTCTTATGCGATATTTTAATCTTTTTTCGTGGATCCTTTATTAATGGCAACCCATATAAATCAGCAACTTGATCAAGTATATCCTCACCAGACAACATTTCTTGTTGTAGCCTATGCTCAACAATGTTATCAAATGACACTTTATCATTTCTCCATTTGTGATCAAGAGGAAGATAGCGCCTGTGGCCCATATAACACTCTTTTTGTCCATTGTTTAGCCTTGTAGAGCAAGTTTATTTAATGCAACATGGGCAAGCCAATTTTCCTTTTGTACTCCATCCAGACAAATTGGCAAATGCTGGAAAGTAATTAATGGTCCACAACAAAGATGCATGTAACTTAAAATTCTTTCTAGTTAAGGCATCGAATGTCTCCACTCCAGTTTCCCATAATTCATTCAACTCCTCTATTAAAGGTTGTAGTTAGACATTAATTGTATCACCAGGACCATTAGGACCAGGTATAAGCATTGACAAAATAAAATTCTCTTGCTTCATGCAAAGCCAAGGGGGCAAATTATAAGGAACAAGCACTACAGGCCAAATGCTGTACGGAGTTCTTGACATTCCAAATGGTTGGAACCCATCACTAGCAAGTCCAAGTCGTACATTACGAGGTTTAGCTGCAAAAGATGGGTGAAATTCATCAAATTTCTTCCATGTCATTGAATCAACTGGGTGCCTCTTTATTCCATCATCAGCTCTTTTTTCATGATGCCATGACATCAAAGGAGATATCTTTGAGCACATATATAATCTTTGAAGTCATGGTTTTCGATGAAAATAATGTAAAATCTTGCATGGTATCTTTTTTCCTTTTTTCAATCTTGTTTCCCCACTATGTTTAGCATCCTTCCATCTAGATGCACCACAAACTTTGCACGATCGAAGACAATTATCATCCTTCCAATACAACATGTAATCATTCTTACATGCATCAATTTTCTTACAAGAAAGCCCAAGATCTCGAATTACCTTCTTTGCCTCACAATATGAATCCGGTAAGTTTGTTCTATCAAGCAATAAATCATCTTTCAAAAACTTTAATAGCATCGTAAATGACTCATTACTCCAATGACCAATACTTTTAAGGCGAAGCAATTTAATAAAAGTAGAAAGTTTAGAAATTTTTGCACTTTCATATAATGGTAGATCAAGCTCTTTCAATAACCTATAAAATATTTGCTGCTTCAGCATTTGGTTCCTCCTCCCGAAGATCATCACCAGTACTATTATTCATATTATCTCCATCAAAATTGGGGTACAAATCTCTTAGCAACCCATGTATTTCATTCTCATCATCATCCTCTTCAATGTCATTATCATCTATAAATTCAAAATCTGATTGTGCTTCACCTGACATCTCCCCATGGTGATACCAAAGAGTATAACTTGGTATTATCCCATGTACTATTAAATGTGACCTAACTACAACACGTGTTCTAGAAGTTGCATTACCATATTTTATACATGGACAATAGATCAACATTGGTTCTCCTAATTTTGTAAAAGCATAATCCAAGAAATTCTCTACCCCATCTATATAAGCATTAGCAAGTCTATCGTTAATAAGTTCCATCCATTGCTTATTAGGTGCCATAATCTTCATGTATGTAAAATAGATATAACAATACATTAGTATAACAACCAGGTACTCAAAAGATGTTAAAAAATAGGTTACACAAATTTGAATAGTCAAATTACATGACAAAAATCTAGCAATTCAAGAAAATTCAACATATAAATAGTAAAAGACCAAATATTTCAAAATAATAACTTTTGAATGTACATTCTAAACATCAATAATATGTTTAGTTATTTATAAAAAAAACTTGTGTAAATGATGTTATTTCCCCAATAGACATCATTAGCTCCCCCTTATTAGTTAAACAATTTTGAGTTTTAGCTATAAGTTTTAACTCCCAGATCTCAATTATTTTTTTGGCAATTCTGAAGTAATTAACTATTATCTTTCATCTCCATGATAACTTTTAATACAACCTTTTACTTCTTAAAAAATATTAGGAACTATAATGTAAATATAATTATGGTTACTCTTTTCCTTGAATGTATGGTAGAACAAACTTTGCAGATCATATGTTATTTATGTAAAATTGAAGCTCAAAAATCTACAGTTCAATTGAAATTCTTGAAAAGTTGGAAAACTCATCAAGATGATCTGGTCTATAGTCTCTACATTTATGGTTAGGAACTGAATATACAAAGTAGGTTCACAACAAATTTATAAAATTACAAACAAATGTTAGATAAGTCCTATAATCTGATCCCATTATATTTATAGAAGAGTATCTAAAGACTAAAGAAAACAGGTGAAATATTAAAAATTTTCTGTTTGTAGCATTTAGATTTTCTTATAGTTCTGCAATTTTTTATTACATGTATTGAACACATTAAAGTTTGGACAGTGGTAGTTAACATTACTCAAATATCGATGGAACACACTAAAAGATCGCAACCACGAGTACTTCTAAAGAAATGGCCGATAAGACCAGATTAAATAACATAGCAAAAGAAATGACAAAATAAATCTGGACAAATACATCAAATATTATCAAAAACATATCAGTAAAGAAGAAAGGTTTAGAAAAAGAAAAAAACATACCTTACAAAACAAATCAACACAGAGCCTTCAAAAGAGTAGTTGACTGCAACCTTAACAAATGTGAAGGCATTCGCAAATCAACATGAAGAATCAGGGGAAATAATGTTACTTTTTGTTGTATAACGTGTTGCGAATGAGATCATGGAGATGTGAAAACTTAATGCCCATTTGTTACCCATATGAGAAGGTTTATTGGTGACTACTCACTAGAATAACACAGGGAGGCAGTGACTTTGAAGTTTCAGGGGAAAACGAATCGTTGAATTGTCAATTAAAGGTTACGTATACTCAGGAAAAGAACATGTATTCACAGTTAGATCTTCACATGAAAAACCTCTTTTAACATAGGTATTGATTTATCACTATTTGATAGATTGTAGAATATACAATACTTTTCCCACATCTAAAATGATATGAAACAGAGAAATGGATTTTTTTAAAATCCTAAACAGGCTATGCATTATGAACTGTAAATATATAGAAGAGATTAATCATGCTAATAGTAGCACATACTGTTAAATTTTTTAAAGTTGACCTAGCCTAAGACATGGAACCACATGAAGTTGTCTTAAGCAGACCCAAAATTAAAGAAGTAGAATATAGGGGAGTGAAGTCAATCCAAGCAGGGCTGAACCATGCATTATAAAAATGCCATCAACTTAACGATAATGCAAGGATATGTTACAATGTAAGCATTTAATGTAACTTAACAATAACATAAGGGTCTGAACTAAAGTAATATGTCTTTTCTTTGAATGACTGGACAATGCCTAATTTAAAAGAGTTTATCCAGTTTCTAAGAAAGAAAAAATATAGGGAGAAACGAAGGATGTATGAACCTTGAATGCGACATATTAATTCTCAATAGTAATTAATGTTAATTCTTAACTCCTATTCAATTTGAAAGTATATACACAAGGAAAAGATCAGACAGAAAAAATAGATTGTGTAGTAATTGACTGCAACCTTAACAAATGTGAAGGGATTCGCAAAACAACATGAAGAATCAGGGGAAATAATGCTACTTTTTGGTGTATAACGTGTTGCGAATAAGAATATTGAGATGAGAAAACATAAATGCCCATTTGTTACCCATAGGAGAAGGTTTACTGGTGACTACTCACTAGAATAACACAGAGAGGCAGTGACTTTGGAGTTTCAAGGGAAAACGAATCGTTGATATACTCTGAAAAAGAACATGTACTCACAGTCAAATCTTCACATGAAAAATCTATTTTAACATAGGTATTGATTTAGTACTATTTGATAGATTGTAGAATATACAAAACTTTTCCCACATCTAAGATGATATTAAATAGAGACATGGATTTTTAAAAATCCTAAATAGGCTATGCATTTTGAACTGTAAATATATAGAAGAGTTTAATCATGCTAATAGTAGCACATACTGTTAAATTTTTGAAAGTTGACCTAGCCGAAGCCATGGAATCACATGAAGCTGTCTTAAGCAGACCCAAAATTAAAGAAGTAGAATACAGGGGAGTGAAGTCAATCCAAGCAGGGCTGAACCATGCATTATAAAAATGTCATCAACTTAACGATAATGCAAGGAAATGTTACATTGTAAGCATTTAATGTAACTTAACAATAATTTAAGGGCTTGAACTAAAGTAATATGTCTTTTCTTTCAATGAATGGACAATACTCAAGGAGCTACTTCTAGTTCAAGACAAAGGAAAGAGAAAGGCAATATTACAACCTCAACTCCATGTGTACATCAAAATATTGTTGTGACTCGTTATCAAATCATGAGTTATTTTTTGCTTAACCAAGAAATGGCTTTGAGAACGAATCTTACTCCCACGATGGAAAATTTCAAGATGTATACTTGTACTTGTAGATACAGATCATAATCATAAAGTAATAAAGCAACACAGATGGAACAAAACCAATAAGACTAGGGCCAAATTTTCAACATACTTAGATGTGACAAAGCTAATATTTTGTAAGTTATTTTATTAAAGTTACAATAGATTATCAAAAGATGATATATAGAATTCCTCCTTGCTATATTTTTTGCAAAGATTGCAGTGTCCTATGTACATAAAAATTTTATGTCAGGTCCTCGGCCAATCTCGTTGTTATAAAAAATTTAGTATTTTGAACTCATATATTAGTGCTACAACTACTGTATTTTGACCAGAACAACAAAAAAAAAATTAAGAAAATGGGAATAAGGAAACCTAATCTCCACAGTTTACACAAAAAATTTGTATCATATTATAAGGTAGAATTACACTTGTGAAGGATAATGAAAATTTTGTCCTGGAAATTATCAGATTTCAGATTGACAAATTCATTCAATACTTATCACTATTGCGACTTCTTTTATTGTCAATCGAGGCTACTGCAGAAACTACACACAAACATATGCTGGAAATTACTAGTATACATAATTTAAGATCATGTACACCAAAAACCTACTGAAAAAAAACTAGATTATTCATAAAGAATAAACATAAAATTGGGCAAAATCAGAATTTTCGCCTAACAATGCATAGTCAAAACAAAAGAACATACTTTAAAAAGAAGGGAACTCCAAGAAGATGTGAAATTATTGTCACAAACAGCAAAGAACAACAACAATCAGGTAAAATTTAGAGTGAAAAACGAAAGCTGACTTTTGCAATTAGAAAAAAATGGTGTTGATTTCCTTTATAAGAGTTTGAACAGACACCTGGAGTTAAAGGTACCAGAATTTTTGTGGTCTATTTTGCTGATTTTTCTCCAACAAATCAGTTATGTGAGTTATCTCCCTTAGGTATCTCACTTTCTAGAATAAGAGAAGGACGATGTGTTGAGAAACTGCCTCATCTCTTCGAAGTGATGGAGAAGGTGGCGTGTGTGGTGCAAGTTTGTGAGCGGAAAAATCGAGAAAATTGTTCATCTCTTTGAAGCTTGATGTTTTCTCGTGGAAGAATGGGGGTAATGGGAGACCTAGTTCTGATGGGCGTGGGTAGGGTAATAGAGGATAAGTTATTTGTTAAAAGTAAATAAAATGGTTAAAATAAAATGGGTTGTTAATTAAAATAAAAGTATGTGTCATTATTTTATTATTAACGTCAGGGTATTAATTTTCTTAAGGTTCGGGTAATGTCCTTTCGTTAATATTATATTAAAATTGCCTTTTAACGATGGGAAAAAAATTGTTACATAATATATACCTATAACGACTGGATTTATATTCTTTTGTTAAAATTTGGTCGTTAAAAATTAATAATCTTGTAGTGTATGTTGCTCTAAATTGATATAACTGTGATATGTGATAATCGTGAAGTTGTTCATTGTTCGTATATGTTGATGATATTGTATATGTTCGATAAGTGCATGTGATTATATTGTTTTATTGAACAATGTATGTTACACTTATTGGGATAGCCGCATGATCCTACCAGTACACTATGGTTGTGTACTGATACTGCACTTGCTTGTTCTTTGTTGACTACAAGGTATCTTCAGGCGGATATTGATAAACCTCAGCTAGGTGACTGTTGAACATGACCAGATTCAAGGGTGAGCCATTTCTTTCGAGCTGCCATGGATCTTTCTTATTTTTGTCCACTCTGTTCGAACTCAGACTATTTATTTAAGGTGTTTGTTTAGTTTCGAGGTTGTACGCCTTGTTCTTACACTTGTCGTTAGTAGAGTTTTGATACATTGACTTTCAGGTTCTAGGGCTTGAATTTCCACATTAGTTTGGTTAGTTAATTGTTTAAACCTTTAGAGTTTATGGGGACTCCATTTTTATTGTCATTTAAACCTGCTTTCATATCTTTGAATGCATAGTTTTTGGTTAAGTTGTTTAGTCTGAGTTGTAGAAATGGTTCTCCCACCAGAGGGTTAGTGTAGGTGCCAATCACGACAGTCTGGGTCGTGACAAAGTTGGAATCAGAGCCCTTGGTTCGTTGATCTCACTGTACCAAAATGAGTCTAGTAGAGTTTTGCAGAACTGTACGAAGACGTCCGTGCTTTTCTTTGAGAGGCTAAAGGACTTTAGGAAAAAATCACTTATTTCTACTCCTTCGTGCTATGACTTGAATCCAATTAGTAACTGCGTGATACAATTTGGTATCTTTCCTCCTTCACTCTATGGTCAGAGCTAGAGCAACAACAATGGTAACACCATTATTAGCAAGAGAGGATGTGTATCGACTACTGACAGTTGAATAAGGTCATCATTTAGAACAGGTATCCATTACCTCGGTAGATGACCTTTTTGACCAATTGCAAGGTGCATCGGTTTTCTCTAAGATAGATTTAAGGTCTGGTTACCATCAGTTAAATGTTGAGGTGGTTAAGAATTGGGTTCGACCAAGTTCTGTGATTGAAATTAGTAGGTTTATGGGGCTCGCTAGATACTATTGCCGCTTGTGGTATGAGTTGAGTCCAATTGGTATCTCAAAAAGGTGAACTAGACGCCGTAGTCCTGACTGAAGGGACACAAACAAGTTGATTGGAACTGAGAAGGTTCCAATTGATATCTGGCCTTAGAGACCGTATAAGGCATGGCTGATGGTCGTTTATGGAATGAACTAATTAAAGAAATTGGACTTGTCTGCGAGTTTTAACTTGGAATGGTGAATGTGTGCTTCTAGATGTCAGAAATTAACTATGAATGTGAAGGGTGTATTATTTGAATGCTTTAATATGATTATGTGCCCAGTATTGCTTGTCTGAATGTTGATATGTGCAATGTGCTGGCCTAAATGTTGAAATTGTGCCAGTTGTAACCGCTTGAGTGTCGTGGAACTTGTTGTGAAAAGAAAGTCATCACGAGATTAGGTGCAAGGATCTAGATAAATTACGATGTGGTTCGTAAGCGAGAAATCTGGACGTGTGTTGCGACCAACTAATAACCGTGTGAGAGTCTGGGTGTATCCTGGGAATATGTGTGTGGTAGTATTGAATAGATGTAAAAGGATTCTAAATTGCGTACTTCATTGGGTTGACCGGGGGATAGACAATGATTGTCCTAGCTAAAGGGTTTTTCTCTAAAAATGCATGTCTTATAGCTGGGAACCTTTGGGGGGGGGGGGATTGGGAAAGAAAAGAACCCAGAAAAATTGTATTATTGTATTGACAAATGCATGTTACACTTATTGGGATAGCCGCGTGATCGTACCAGTACACAGTGATTGTGTACTGATACTGCACTTGCTTATTCTTGGTTGAGTACAGAGCATCTTCATGCGGTTATTGATATACCTCAGCTAGGTGACTATTGAGCATGACCGGATTCAAGGGTGAGCCATTTCTTTCCGGCTGCCATGGATCTTTCTTGTTTAAGTCCATTCTATTCGGTCTCAGACTATTTGTTTAAGGTATTTGTTTAGTTTCGGGGTTGTACCCCTTGTTCTTAGACTTGTCGTTAGTAGAGTTTTGGTACATTGACTTTCAGTTTCTAGGGGTTGAATTTCCGCATTATTTTGGTTAGTTAATTGTTTAAACCTTTTGAGTTTATGGGGACTCCATTTTTATTGTAAGTTAAATGTTCTTCTGTATCTTTAAATGCATAGTTTTTGGTTAAGTTATTTAGTTTGGGTTGTAGTAATGATTCTCCCACCGGAGGGTTAGTGTGGGTACCAATCGCGACGGTCTGGGTCGTGACATAATGATATTTTAAAAGGTGAAGGACATTTTCGTTATGCAACTTTAGACTAAGCACCTTCCCACTTATAATATAACTAGTTTCTGAACATGTGTGTCCCATGTTAATTAGTACAATTTTTTAAAATGATATAGATGATGCTAAAACATGTAAGTAATAAGTGACTAAATTTAGGAAATGCTAATTGTTTGTAGTTATAAACAGTCAATTGAATTGGTATAACATTTTTCTTATGTAGTTCTCATATATCTTATACTCATTGTGGCACTTTCCTTATTTTTTTAATATTTCAATAACATATAGTTTATAGGTAAACATAAGTAATGTTGATTATGTTTGTAAATGTTTCATATCTTAAAGTTTGTGTCTTATTTTTAAGAAATTATAGTCTCCTCCTTCTTATATCCTCATACATATCAAGATGTTGTTTCCGAATAAAAATTGTATTTCATAATGTAGAAATATTGATTAACATATGTCTTCTTTAAGATGGATAATGTATCGTTTTCAATTGCACAGGGTACACTTGAAAAAATCATATTTATTTGTAATAGATAATTTCATGTACAACTTTCTTTGTTTGATTCAAGATTATGAATCTTTCATGTGTAAATTTTATATGAGAATATTAACTAAAATTGTTTAAATATAATAGTATTACAAAATATAACATAATTAATCCACATTCACAAGCAAGCTAGAACTTAATACAAATTGTTGAAATAATCCAACTTATTTGGCAGCATCAGGGGTGTAGCTGACTAAAGTGGAGCAATTTTCTAAAGACAATTGCACAATCCCTGTTTATGATTATGCATATGCTATGTATATATATGATGACCGTCCAAAGTCCAATTTGAGATTACTAGATCCGAACTCGTAAGTTCAGATCCTTTTGTTTGGTCAACATTAAGCTTTACTTTGTTTTCTAGTGAAAGCTTCTGCTATCATTTGGTCAAACCCTATAGCATGTAACAGTATAATATAGATGACAAAACGCATAATGTTTGTATATCAGTTTGGTAGCAGTTACTTATCGGCAACAACGATCCATCTACTTCTATTACTCTTTTTAATCCAATTACAACCATACCTCAATTTCATGTTTTTTAGAGTTGACATATACATTTTAACTATTCATTTCACTGTATTTGTACCCATTTCATTCTAGTACTAATTTGTGGATCTCAAACAATACAAGTTCTCTATATTTCCTAATGAGACACATCGTAACAAACTAAAAGTATTCCTAGTAAATTGGCCTAATATATGTTTACCTTCTTCATGACTAAGCATAATTCCAATAATATGACTATCATATCTATTATGTACCTGATGAAGTGATGGAGCAGGGAAGAATTAACAATTGCAAGATAAGATCTCAAGCAAAGAAAAAAAATGAAAAAAAATAGTAATTAGCAAATACAAGAGAAAACTATAAAAAGGATTAGAAGTAAAAAATGATAATTAATTTACAACATATATATAGAAAATGAAAATAACTATTCATATTCCAAAACTGAAGAGTTTATGCATTAGTTATACCATTCAATTAATTAAATTATTAGAAAAATGAAAATAACTTTTCATATTCCAAAACTGAAGAGTCTATGCATTAGTTATAACATTCAATTAATCAAATGATTAGAAAACTGAAAATATTTAATTTAATACGAAAAACTAACTAAATGATGCTTTGAAAACAAAAAATATTTAATTTAATACAGAAAACTAACTAAATGCCTTGAAAATATAAAATAATATACGGTTTAAATAGCTGAAGTTGTATGGTTGCTGGAAAATGGGATTGAGCCATTGAAGAGACATAACTCATAATTATTAAATAAAAAATTAACTTTTGAGTTGGATTAATAATTAAAAATTAATTAATATATATAATATTTTTATAAAGTGTAGGGGTAAAATGGTAATCCAGCTTTGCACTTTGGAGCTTCCCTCTTTTAGTAATACTAGTTACTAGTTATGGAAACGTGCGTTGCACTTGTATTCCTATCAAGTATTTCAAACTTTCTAAAGTGACATGAATATTAGTACAACATACATGTGTAAGTGTTTCCTTCAAGTAGAATATTGAATAATTTTTGCTGATTTATATTAGTAAAATCTAAAACTAATGAAGCTTAATTACTTCATTCTTATAATATTACAATCAAAATGTCCAGAAGTAAAATTGTCATCACACCAATCATTTGAGTTGAACACTACAGAAAACTACCATCACTATAGATTGCTCATATTTAAGAAAATTATTAGGCTTAATGTTGCACAAATATAAATGGAGCTCTCATTTAATTTGAAAATTACATTGTTAATATCATTCATACAAATCGTAGAAAAACTAAAAATAAAACAAAAAGAGTGAAAATGAACAATATATGTATGTGTTCGCAGCAATGTATTAGATAGACGATAAAGTAACACAATTAAAATCTTTCATTCAAAATAACAATTTTTTAGCAATCTTTATTTAAAGTAATTTAAATTTAGACAATTGACAATATGGATGTCTGAGCATATTACATAAATTATTCAAGTATTATCAAACTCATCATACATTAATACAAATTTTGTCGATTAAGTAACACTCACAATAACAATAACACAATAAAAAATAAAAATAAATTCTCACAACAATGCAAACTGATATAAGAATTACATAAAAAAGTGAAATGCATACTAAATTCAATTTGGACAACCATAACTTGACTCCAAAATGGAAAAGAAAACGTGAAATCATGAGCTAATAAACAAAAGATCTCAGAGAATAGGTCATTTCTTCTACTTCTAAGTTCAACTATTCTACTGTAAGAAAACTTCTCTTTTCATGATTTCATCTGTACTTCTAAGTTCAACTCTTCTATGGTAAGAAAGCTTCTCTTTTTAACTTCAGAATAATGTCATCTGTTCTTATCCTCGGTTAGCTTCTTGACGGCATGTTACATCATTATCTAGGAAGAATATTAGAGAATCGTAGATGACAAAAAAAAGAATATGATGATCTAGGGACAAGTAAATTGTGGCTATAATTTACTGGTATTTATAGTGATATTTAACTGCCTTTTCACCTACCAAAATTCAATAATGAGACACATTAAATCATGACATGTAATTTTTTTAAAATTCAAAATTCAAAATTCAAAATTCAAAGAGTCAAGGAATTGGAAGAGTTTCATACATTGTTTTGTCTTCTACTTTAATTAAATTAATTAATCTAATAAGGTATACTAACAGAAGGATTAAAGTATAGTTATTGGGCTTTATATATATCATTATGTAATTAAATGTCACGACCCAGACCGCCATGATTGACACCCACACTAACCCTCCAGTGGGAGAACCACTACTGCAACCCAAACCAAGAAACTAAACTAAAAACTAAAGCATTTAAGGATACGAAAACATGAATAATAGCTAAAATTGAAGTTCCCATAAACTTCTAAAAGATCTAACAACTAACAATGCGGAAAAATAAACCTAGAACCTGAAAGTCAATGTACCAAAACATCTAAAGTTCAACAAGTCTAAACAAGAAGGGATACAACCCCAAACTAATGAGCTAATAACTAACTAGAAAAGTCTAAGTCCGAAATGGTGGACATTGACGAAAGAGAACCCATGGCAGCCCAGAAGAATTGGCTCATCCTTGAATTCGAATGAGATCACTGATCTTCTAGACGAGGTATGTCAATAGCCGCCTGAAGATGCCCTGTACTCAACAAAAATAAGAGCAAGTGCAGTATCAGTACACAACTACAATGTACTAGTAATATCACACAGCTATCCCACTAGGTGTAACATAAGCAAGTCAATACAACATTATAAACATGCAAAATACCGAACATAGAGAATATCTATTATCGCATGCTCAACAATATACATTTATAACAAGTCATTGGTATTCTCATGGAACCTAAACCCAAACTGTTAGCATACCGGAACGTGGTACCCAATCCAATGTTTATGCCGGAACATGGCAACCGATCCCAATTAGTATACTAGAACGCGGTTTCCAATTCAATCAACACACTACGATAACAATCACAAGGACATTCTCAATAATCATATCAAGAAGTGATTCATGGCATATATTTATTCATTTATCTCATTTACAACAAGTGTGATCAATAATTCAACATTCGCATACATACATATGTATCATAATGAAGCAAGTACAAACATACATCACATAATTATAGAATCAAAACCATCACCTACCTCGAAATAAACTTGAAACCCTAAGAAACTTAATCCTTCCCTTTCCGGATTCGTTCCGCTTGTTCTTGGTCTACAAACAATTAATATAATACAGTAATCAATAAACAATCACTAATTACCCGGATTACTAACAATTCTAACAAACCCTAGATCAACTCTTAATCCCAACCAGCCAATTTTGGGCTGTTTCCACCATAGATTCTAAATCAAAACCATCTCCCATCTATATTTACCCAATAGATTACGTTCTACAGATCGAAAAATAGATTCGGAGAGTTAAAATCATACATTTAGCGTCAAGAATAGTGGAAAACTATCAAGAATCGCCTAGGGTTCGTTCCTTAGCTCTAAAAACTAAAAATTTCAAAATAAGGTCATTTAGGGTTTTTTTTACAAATTTAAGTCATGTCTCACCCGCCATAGCGGCCCTCACCCCGCTGCAGCGGCACCGCCAGAGCGACCAAAACCACCGCCATAGTGGGTTGCACGAAACAATGAGCTATTTTAATAAATCCAAGACCCCCATTTCAAAACACACCTTTTACCAACGACGCTCAGAAAATAATGTTCACGCTAAGATCAATTTCGAGTGTTCTACTCACCGAATTCAATTCTGTAAAGTCGTACGGATTCCTTAACGACCTATCTAACTACTCATGTAATCAAAATCATATTCAAAATCACCCAATTGCTACTAGATTTACCTTGACCTCATAGACTCCAATTTCGTCCAAATCTGGATTAGGTTGGGAAATCTCAAGTTACTATGAAAAAGTTTTCTGAGCCAAAAAATTATCCCGTTGGCTTTTCTGTAACGACAAAACCCGGTCGTTACAATAGATACCAATTTACCCATCTCTCGTCCCCGAGTGACAACTTAGGAAAAATAAGCTAAGGAAAGAATGAAGTAGTACCTAAATCGACGAACAATTGGGGATACTTGTCTCGCATGTCCCTCTCAGTTTGCCAAGTAACTTCCTCAACTGGATGATGCTTCCATTGAACCTTCATGGAGTTAATCTCCTTGGTCCTCAACTTACGCACATCACGATCAAGAATTGTAATCGGTTCCTCTTCATATTGTAGGTCTTTTTCTAACATAATTGAGTCCCATTTAATGATGTAATCACCATCACCATGATATCTCTTCAACATGGACATATGAATTATCGGATGAACTCCCGATAGGTTAGGAGGTAAAACCAATCTATATGCTACCGGTCCTACACATTCAAAAACCTTAAAGGGACCAATGTATCGTGGACTTAACTTGCCCTTCTTGCCAAATCTCATCACCCATTTCATGGGTGATACCTTTAGAAGAACATTCTCACCGGTTTGAAATGCCATATCCCTTACCTTATGGTCCACATACTTCTTCTGTCTAGTTTGGGTGGCTAAAAGCTTAGCTTGAATACTCCTCACCTTATCTTAAGCATCCTTCACTAAATCAACCTCCAATGGTTTCACATCTCCAGCCTAAAACCATCATATGGGTGATCTACATCCCCTCCCATAGAGTTCCTCAAATGGTGTCATATCTATGCTGGAGTGATAACTATTATTATAGGAGAACTCACACAAAGATATGAATTTATCCCAGTGCCCTCCAAAATCAATCACACGTGCCCTCAACATGCCTTCTAACACTTGAATAGTCCTCTCTTGCTGTCTGTCTATCTGTGGATGGAAGGATGTACTAAAAGTGAGTTGTGTGGCCAGTTCACCATATAATTTCCTCCAAAACTTGGATGTAAATTGGGTACCACGGTCTGAGATGATATAAAGGGGCAACCCATGCAACCTCACTATCTCTTTCACATAACCTTTAGCTAATTGTTCAGAATTATAATATATTCTTACCGGAATAAAATGGGTTGACTTAGTCAATTTATCAACCACTACTCAAATGGAATCAAACTTCCCCAAAGTCTTGAGAAAGACCAACCACAAAATCCATGACTATTCTTTCCCACTTCTATTCCGGAATTGGCATTCTTTGAAGTAAACCTGCAGGCCTTGGGTGTTCATATTTGACTTGTTGACAATTTTGACTCTTAGCCAAAACTCCGCTATATCCTTCTTCATGCCTGGCCACCAATAAATTCGCATCTCGATACATCTTGGTCACACCCGGATGAATAAAATATCATGAACCATGAGATTCTGCCAACAATTTCTGAATCAAATCATCTACTCTAGGAACACATATCCTCCCTTTAAAATTGAGCACACCTTCCGCATCAAGAGTGGTCTCTTTTGCCTTACCAATCGCAATCTTCTTCTTAAGTTCATTCAAATTCTCATCCTCAAAATGCTTGGCCTTGATCTCTTCAATAAACGTGGCCTTAACTTCAATGCTAGGTAGCACCCCACCTCTTTCTGAGATGCTCAATAGCATGAACTTAGACTCCAAGGTCTGAATTTCCTTAGCCAAAGGTTGCTTGGTTACACTCAAGCAAGCTAGACTACCCATACTCACCGCTTTTCGACTCAAAGCGTCTGCCACAACATTAGCCTTACCCGGATGGTATTGAATGCTCACATATAATCCTTGAGTAACTCCATCCACCTTTGTTGTCTCAAATTCAGATCCTTTTGAGTGAATACATGCTGCAAACTACGATGATCAGTAAACACCTCACACTTAACACCATAGAGATAATGCCGCCAAATCTTAAGAGCAAACACTACCGCTGCCAATTCCAAATCATGTGTTGGATAATTCCTATCATGCACCTTCAATTGACGCGATGAATAAGCTATAACATTCTTATAATGCATCAACGCAGCACCCAAACCAGAATGTGAAGCATTACAATAAACAATAAAATCCTTACCTTCCACTGGTAATGCTAGAATAGGTGCGGTGGTCAAAAGAGTCTTAAGATTTTGAAAGCTATCCTCACATTTTTCAGTCAATTCAAATGGTATCTCCTCTTTGGTCAAATTTGACAAGTGACTGGCAATAGAAGAAAATTTCTTCGCAAATCTACGATAGTAGCTAGCGAGCCCCACAAAACTACTAACTTCCGTCACAGAGCTAGGCCGAACCCAATTTCTAACCGCCTCAATCTTTTGAGGATCTACCATTACCCCTTTTTTTCGAAACTAAATGCCCAAAAAATGCAACAGAAGTCAACCAAAATTCACATTTCAAAAATTTAGCATAACCCCTTTGTTTCCCAAGAACACCCAAAACAATATGAAGATGGTCGGCATGCTTTTCCTCACTTTTCGAATAGACCAAAATGTCATCAATAAAGACTATGACGAAATAATCAAGAAATGGTTTGAACACCCCATTCATTAAACTCATGAAACCTGCAGGCGCGTTAGTCAAGCCAAAGGACATAAGTAGAAACACATAGTGCCTAAAGCGGGTTCTAAACGTCGTCTTAGGCACATCCTCAAGCCTAATTTTTAATTGATGGTAGGCAGACCTTAGATCAATCTTGGAGAAAACTAATGCACCTTGCAATTGGTCAAAAGGATCATTTATTCAAGGCAAATGATACTTGTTTTGAATAGTGACCCTATTCAATTGCCGGTAATCTATACACATTCTCATACTACTATCTTTATTCTTAACAAACAAAACTAGGGCACCCCATAGGAAAGCACTAGGTCGAATAAATCTCTTATTAAGAAGCTCTTGGATTTGAGCCTTAAGCTCTTTTAATTCCGTCGGAGCCATACGATATGGAGGAATAGAAATGGGGCGCGTACCAGTCTCCAAATTAATGCAGAAATTTATATCTCTATCCGGAGGCGTACCTTGCAAATAAGTAGGAAACACTTCCCGAAATTCCGACACTACAGGAATAGAATCAATACATGGAGTCTCAACCTTAACATCCCTAATATGAGCCAAATAAGCTAAACAACCATGATCTACCAGTTTCCTAGCCCGAATGGAGGATATGATCTTAACTTGCTTAGGCTTGTACACCTCTTCCCACTCTAATTTTTCCCTTCCCGAAATTTCTAAAGTTACAGACTTAGTATTACAATTTAACATAACATAATAGGGGGACAACCAACTCATGCCTAAGATAATATCAAAGTCAGTCATATCTAATATAATCAAATCAGCGAAGTCTGGAAACCCATAAACAAAATAGGACAAGCACGATAGACATGAGTGACTATGATTGACTCTCTAATTGGGGTAGAAACATGAATAGGGGCATCAAGTATATCACAAATCATATCAAACTATGAGGAAAATCGCACAGATACATAAGAATAAGTAGCACTCGGATCAAATAACACATTAGTCATCCGATCACAAACAAGAATAATACATGTGATCACGGCGTCAAACGCCTCTGCCTCTTGCCCGGAAAGGCATAACACTGAGCCCTATCATCTTGACGAATCACTTCCCTACCTGGTTGTACGTTACCTATGCCTGCATTACCATTTCCTCTACCTCCATGGCTTCACTGATTACCTCCTCGCCCACCTTGTGGACGCCCTCGACCATTATTACCATTCCCCGCGGATACCACTGCTCTAGATTGCTGCTGCACATACTCAAACACATGTAGGTGAGGAAAATCTCTCCTCAAATGCCTAGGTTCTCCACAATTGTAGCAAGTACGATCAAAAGAGGGTCTGCTGCCTGCTGAAGGTGCGACTCCCTGGCTATCCTGAATCAAATTATGAGGTGGAGTTCCCCAGTAATTATCTGTAGAGGCGGGCATAACAGACTGAATTGTCTTGGCTGCAAGTGTTGGCCTTCCGGACCCCCTGGAGTAAGAACCCTGAAAGTTACCCAAGTTCTTGGCCTTTTTAGCCAATGTCTTGGCCTGATCGTCTCGCCTCACCCCCTCCACTTTCTTTACATAGTCTGTCACCTCATTAAAGTTCCTCCCTGCAAAAGTCATATGGATAGATAATACTTGCAACTCAGAATATAGTCCCTTAATAAATAACTGGATCCTCTCCTCCTCAGTAGTCACTAACTGAGTAGCATATCTGGAGAAGGCATGGAACTTGGCCTCATAAGCAGCCACATACATACCACCTTGCTCCAAAGCCAGGAACTCATCCTTCTTGCTATCTGTCAAGGTCCTAGGCACATACTTCTCTAGAAATAGAGCATGACATTGGGTGCAAGCAAGTGGGGGGAAAGTAGTAGATCTGCATTCTATATAAGTTCTCGACCACTGCTTAGCCTCACCTTGAAGCTGAAAAGTGACAAACTCAACCACATGTTGATGGACAATTCCCAATTTATGAAGTCTCTCATAGCAGTCTAAGATAAACTCATAAGCATCCTCATTCTCAGAACCAAGAAACACAGGAGGCTTTAGCTCCAAAAACTTAGTCAGTATTTCATGCTCATTACCAGTCATAACAGAACCCAACAAAGGATGGAAGAAAGGATCATTACCTCCCGTTCCACCCGTCTTGGGCGTAGTGCAGGCAACAAGGGGGATTAGGGGGAGCTTGAGTTGCTTGAATAGAAGGAAGCATTCCAGGACCAATCAATCCCTTCAAGAACGACATAATATGTTGAGCTAACACTCGGTCAAAGGGAGGAATACATATAGTCTCAGCCTACACCTATTCCTCTTGTCCCATATCCTTAACATTCTCAACATCAACATCCTCTTTTATCTCTTCATAATGTGCAGGAAGGTTCTCATTCATAGGAGCATTCTCAACAGGAACTTCATCCCTAACACGGTCCTTTCGAACCTTAATCTTAAGAAATTCCTGAAGGAGAAAGAAGGCGTATTCTCCCATGGCCTCTACCCCTAGCTCTTCCTCTACCCCTACCTCGATCGTGACCTCTCGCTGTAGATTCCTCAACTGGAGCATTGACGGGAGCTACGGGCCTGACGCCGTTGAACCTAGTATTAACCATCTGCTGACAGAAGAGTGAAGGAGGTTAAAAATACCAATTTGAATCAAGTTATAGCACGAAAGGAGACAAGAGTAAACAAAGAGCTTTACCTAAAGTCCTATAGCCTCTCGAAGAAAAGTAAAGGCGTCTCCATACCATTCCGCGGGACTCTAATCCACTCATTTTGGTACATCGAGATCCACAAACCTAGGCTCTGATACCAACTTTGTCACGACATAGACCGTCGTGATTGGTACTCACACTAACCCTTTGATGGGAGAACTACTACTACAACCCAAACCAAGAAACTAAACTAAAAACTAAAGCATTTAAGGATATGAAAACATGAATAATAGCTAAAACTGAAGTTCCCATAAACTTCCAAAATATCTAACAACTAACAGTGCGGAAAAATACACCTAGAAGCTGAAAGTTAATGTACCAAAACATCTATAGTTCAACAAGTCTAAACAAGAAGGGATACGACCCCCAAACTAATGAGCTAATAACTAACTAGATAAGTCTAAGTCTGAAATGATGGATATAGACGAAAGAGAACCCATGGCAGCCCGGAAGAATTGGCTCACCCTTGAATTCGAACGAGATCACTGATCTTCTGGACGAGGTCTGTCAATAGCCGCCTGAAGATGCCCTGTACTCAACAAAAATAAGAGCAAGTGCAGTATCAGTACACAACTACAGTGTACTGATTGGATCACACGGCTATCCCACTAAGTGTAACATAAGAAAGTCAATACAACAATATAAACATGCAAAATACCGAACATATACAATATCGATTATCACATGCTCAACAATATACATTTATACTAAGTCATTGGTCCTCTCTTGGAACCCAAGCTCAAACTGTTGGCATACCAAAACGTGGTACCCGATCCAATGTTTGTGCTGAAACGTCGCAACTGATCCCATAATTATGCCAGAACGTGGCAACTGATCCCAATTAGTATACCGAAAGGCGGTATCCGATCCAATCAACACACCACAATCACAATCACAATCACAAGTACATTTTCAATAATCAAACAATCAAGAAGTGATTCATAGAATATAGTTATTCATATATCTCATTTACAAAAAGTGTGATCAATAATGCAACATTCGCATACATACATGTATCATAATGAAGAAAGAACAAACATACATCACACAATCATAGAAACACAACCATCACCTACCTCGAAAAAAGCTTGAAACCCTAAGAAACTTGATCCTTCCCTTTCCGGATTCGTTCCGTTTGTTCTTGGTCTACAAACAATCAATATAATACAGGAATCAATAAACAATCACTAATTACCCGGATTACTAACAATTCTAACAAACCCTAGATCATCCCACGATCCCAACCATCCAATTTAGGGATGTTTCCACCATAGATTCTAGATCAAAACCTTCCCCCATCGATATTTACCCATTAGATTACGTTCTACGGATCGAAAAATGGATTCTAGGAGTTAAAATGTTACCGTTAGCCCCAAGAATGGTGAAAAACTGTCAAAAATCGTCTAAGGTTCGTTCCTTAGCACTAAGAACCAAAAAGTACAGAATAAGGTTGTTTAGGGGTTTATTTACGACTTTAAGGCGTGTCTGGCCTGCTACAGCGGCCCTCACTCCGCTACAGCCACATCGCCAGAGCGACCAAAACCACCGCCAAAGTGGCTTGCACGAAACAGTGAGCTATTTTAATAAATCCAAGACCCCCATTTCACAACACACCTTTTACCAATGACGCTCAAAAAATACCGTTCACGCTAAGATCGATTCTGGGAATTCTACTCACCCGAATTCGATTCCGTAAAGTCGTACGGATTCCTTAACGACTTATCTAACTACTCATGTAATCAAAAGCATATTTAAATAACTCAATTGCTACCAGATTTCCCTAGACCTCACAGTATCCGATTTCGTCCAAATCTGGACTAGGTTGGGAATTCTCAAGTTACTACGAAAAAGTTTTTCGACCCAAAATTTTTCCCCGTTGGCTTCTCTATAACAAATTAAGTAACCATATTTTGATTTAGTGGAGGGTCTTGCGCGTGTAACCCAATTTTATTGACCATAAAATTTTAAAAAATACATAAATATTAGTATTAAGAAAAATGTAACTTTCCTTTTTATTTGAAAATTTAATTGTTAAATCTCATATGGTATAAATTGTAGAAAAATAAAAAATGAAACAAAAGGGGTGAAAACGAACAATATGTGTATGTGTTTGCAACAATATGTTAGATAGACGACAAAGTAACACAATTAAAATCTTTCATTCAATGTAATAATCTTTTAGCAATCTTTATTTAAATTACTTGTATTTAAACAAAAGCATATTGCATAAACTATTCAAGTATTATCAAACTCATCATGTATTAATAGAAGTTTTGTCAATTAAATAACACTCAAAAGAATAATAACACAAAAACAAAGAAATAAATTCCATAACAATGCAAAATGATATAGAATTACATAAATTATGGGTTGCGTACCAAATATATATTGGACAACCATACCTTAAGTCCAAAATGGAAAAGAAAAACTTAAAATCATAAGTTAACATAAAAAAGACCTAAAGGAATATATAGGTCATATCTTATACTTCTAAGCTTAACACTTGAACTATATTGTATGAAAGCTTCTCTTTTTAATTTCATAATGAAGTTATTTGTTCTTTTCCTCAGTTAGATTCTTGATGACATGTATCTACGCCATTATCTAGGAAGAAGAAAAGAGAACAGTAGATGATAGAAAAGAAAATAAAAGAATATGATTATCTAAGAAGCAATAATAATATTTATCTGTCTTTTAACCTACCAAATTAATGTGGCACATTGAATCATGATACATAAATTTTATTTTGGTTTCAAAATTCAAAGAGTCACTAAATTGGAAGAGCAATTCATTATTGAAGTGTAGTTGTTGGACTTCATATTCCCATTATGTAATTAAAATATTAGTACTTGACAAATTAATTTATTTTATTTTAATTTAGTGGAGGGGAAAAATGGTAATCCAACTTTGAATGTTGGAGCTTCCCACTTATAATAATACTAGTTTCGGAGAACGTGCCTTGCACGTTTGTCCCTTATTATTATTAAATTTATATATACTAAAAAGTTGAGTAATAAAATAGGAAATGCTGAAATTAACAAGAGTAGTTTTACCATTTATATTTTATTCACTAAATAATAAAAGATATACTATGAAGAAGAACATTAAATAGATGATATATCTAGTATTTTTTTTGTTATCCTTCATGTGCGGTTTCTCATTCTCTTTTCTTCTCATGTTCAATAGTGCAATTTCCTTCCTATGATAATATCAATCTTTGTAAATTGGTTCTTAAAAAGCATATTAAAATTTTAATTCTCATAGTGTTTTTACATAAATAGTGGAGAATGACTCTTCATACTGAACTTTTAATTTTTAAAAATTATGGATATGAGAAATAATTAACATTCAATAATTAGGCAGAAGAATATCACATTCTCATAAATAAAATAATATCTCTAAGGCAAAAGTAGACATTCTAATTTGAACAATTACTACTTAACTATTTATGGGTCCAACTCCGGTCAATAATCTACAGATTGGAGTTTGACAATTTTCCAGCCATAGTTAAAATTTTACATCAACAATAAATAGCTTATTGTCACAGTATATAGACGTTTGATGCATACAATTTATACGTTCTAAAAGATTTCATCATTGTGGTACATATGCAAATTTATGATATAAACATTTGGTACATAATGAATCACACTTGTAGTCATCACCATAATTAATATGTCAATTATTTTTATTATTATATCACATATACATCTTATTTTTAACCTTAGAGAAGTATTGTACACATGATTTATGAAGAGAAAAGAATAATACTCCTTTTTTCATAAAATTTCTCTTTGAATAATTAATATAAATTGAGCAATACAAACTTTTCAAAATGACTTATTCTAGATATATGGTCAATTTTTGAGGAATGAATGTTTCAACACATAAATAATAGACTAATAAGGTCAATAGTTTATACATATAAACGAAAAGTTAAATAAAAATACAGCCTCAAAATCACATATATACTATATAGAGTATGATCCATCCTTTATCACCAATTCGGTGGACCATTTTATTTTAGGGTATGGATTCTTTTTATAAAAAAAAATCATATTTGATTTCTCATTTAGTTATTCCTATCTCTACTCATAAATAATAATTTTGAAAATATATTTATACTAAAGTAGAACACTCTATCGAGAGTCAAATAAGCATGTCAAATTAACTAAGTAATCTTTTATTATGAATTTCATCAGTAATTAAGAAACATAGTATAACATGAATTGTATATCACTAATTTCATCATGTAGGACACAAGATATTCCAATAGAAAAACAAAATCATAAGAAACTACATCAAAATATTTAAAAAGGACATATATAATAGGCTAGACAAGAAGGAGTGCATAAAAAAAAGGAAATTACTGCACATACAAAATGATGAGCAAAATTCATTTTTGCATGATAATCTCTCATCCTCCTCTTATCATTTACATGAAGACCATGCTAGGCATTTTATAACAGTAGCTAGGATGACCTTTGAGTAGATAAAATTAATTTGCATTAAATAAGTTCAATGATTTTAGTCCATATCAAATTTATTTAATGGAAAACTCTTCAAAATTTCTTGATATTTACAGCAAAAGAGAAACTAATTATTAATGTGAATTTGATTCATGAACCAATTTAAATGAGTTATTTATTAAATATTTAATTATATTTTATAATATTTGTTTCAACTTTGAGCTTTGAATCTTCCCACTTTTAATATAACTAGTTTTTTGACACGTGTGTTGCACATGATTATCAATTTCAAAAATATATGTTATAGTAATCGTCATATATATCTCTTATTCACGCAAATTTATGAAGATGGTTAGTGAAATTTTTTATTACTTAAATGCTATAATGTATTTATTTATTTCAATTTGATGAGATTCAATCATGTAGTTAGTCTTATCTCACTAATATTACCTTATAGATATTATTTGTTTTGTATTTTTCTTGTCATCTAACCAGATGTGTTTTGCATGTGTATTCCACATTAAATTGTTTAGATGTCATATGAACATGTCAAGAGAACAACAACATTTTATATATTCATATATTTTCACATTTGTTGTAAGATTTTTTTTCCGTATAGTTTAAATAATAAAAATTAAACTAATACAAACTTCAATTGGTGTTATTACTAGTCATATGAACTTTTCTTCGTCCAAAATACTGAAATATTAACAAATAGTAAATATGTAAAACAAAAGGGCAATATTTATATAGTAAAAACTATTTTGAAGCAAACTTCCTGAGAGTCTAACTCACATAAGTAACATTGATAAATAAAGTCATTCTTTTGTCTTGAGCATCAAAAACAAATTGTGACAATTATTAAAATTTTGAAAAAAGATATTCAGAAACATATATCTCCATCACAAGAGAAATTGTTGACAAAAACAAATAAATTTAGACTACATCATGTTAACTTCGTTTATTGGAATATTACATACTAATGTATCTATTAAGCGAAAAAATAATTATTATATCATCAAAATTATTTTTCTCAAGTACTCGAGGTTATGGAATATACCCTCTTAGGATAGAACGACTTACTTCATCAGAATAGTGGTACCTCATATTCCGCTAAACTTCGAACTCACTCAACGACAATAAATCACACAAAAGAATTTAAAATGAAAGAAGAAGAAAAGTAAAAGATTAAAAAAAATTGTGGTGGAAAATTGAGAGGAAGCCCCTCTATTTATAGTCAACAAAGGGTAGTATGAACAAATATTTTTTGTGTGTTATCTGAAAAGTCATGACTTTTCCGAGAAGTCACAACCCTTTGGAAAAGTGACAACTTATTGAAAAAGTCACAATTCTTTGGAAAAGTCACAACCTATTGAAAAAGGCACAACTCTTTGGAAAAGTCACAACTCATTGAAAAATCACAACCCTTTGAAAAAGTCACAACTCATCGAAAAAGCACAATCCTTTGAAAAAAGTCACAACTTATCGGAAAAGTCATAACTCATCCAAAAAGTTACAACCTAAGTTAGGAATATTATAGTAATTTAACATTCAAGTTAGGAGTTCCTATTTTTTTAAGGTAATATAGATATGATTTAATTATTTTAATATAAGGGTAAAATGGTAATTCAACTTTGAGCTTTGAATCTTCCCACTTATAATATGATATGATATGATGATATATGATATGATATGATAATAATAATAATAATATGATATGATATGATATGATATATATATATATATATATATATATATATATATATATATATATATATGAAACAGACTATACTCTACTACCCCTAGTACGTATATGAATTACCATTTTAAGTACTTAATTCATATTCACAAAGTAACATTTGACAGTAGATCTCAATGGAGACTACGCTTCTTAAGTAGGGGAGAAATTATTTGAGCTCGATCTTTGGAGCTACATTAGATTCCTGGAAATAGTCCTTCGGTCTGTTTGCATTGTGATGTGAGGCAACTTACTAATAGTTCTTAGGCTTCTTTCATCCACCCATTTTGGCAAAGTTATGATCTGCAATCTGTTTTTTGGTCCAGATACTTGTCAACAAATGCAAAATGTGATTATATTTCGAACTGAAATTTAAAAATAAGGAATTATTGCATACCCAAGTTCTTCCGCGAATCTCTAGTCAGGCAGAGGAAATATGTGCCCTTCATAGGCAGTGTCACTGGTTCAGTTCTCAAAGTACCATCTTCCTCTTCTCAGTTTGCACTTCAAAATTAATCCAAAACATGTTAAACCCACTTATATGTAATCGTAATCTAAAAAGGAGCGACCACAACATCAGATTTAATCATTAATTAGTGAAAACAGTCTTGAGAGTAAGGAGGTGCTAAGTAACTTTTTTCACTTAACTATGAAGCATTCAATGTGTTTTGCAAGAATTGTGACAAATGATAAGCCCTTAACACTACCACAAATAGTATTCTGTTATTTACTTTTGAAATTTTCCCTAAAAGTCTAAGCTTAAAAGAAATAGATCACGAAGGAGAACGAACCTCAACTTCACCTGCCTCGTACTCCAGCTTCCTCAATTGTCTTACACTGCACTGCATCTTCAATTGTTTCATCTTTATCATGACCTCTGATGTATTCAGAAGTTTTGGGAATGATAACTTGGTTAAAATGATACAACAAAATTGAAATATGTATATTATTGGTTTGGAGTAGATGAACAAAAATATAATACAGGCTCGTGACAAAAGAAATGAATTGATTTTGAAAGAAGACTCTGCATATAATAGAAGGCGAGAGTTACATATATAAATAAAGACAACACAAATATTAGAATATTACCTATATTTATTTAAGCTAAATTCCTTGGTTTGCAGCTGAAGACACCGGTGACTCTCCCAAGAATATATATAGAATGCTTCATAGAAGAGGATATCTCTGGTCAAGCTCAGCTTCATCTTTATACAACAAACATAATCCATACTTCTTCATTTCTCCAGAGAAACATAACGTAATAAGCCCATAGTCACATGTCGTTTTCCCATTTGCCTTAGATCTATCCCATAAGCCAACTAAAGGTACCAAGGAAAAATAAATCTTAGGATAACCGTATGAATGGTTGGAAAAGGAAAGTGTTTGGGTGATACCTGACATTCCATCATCACATAAGGGAATCAAGTGAGCTGTGATATCAATTAATTCTCCACAGTAACATACAACAAATCCCAAGATGTTATCATGTACGTACCAATTTTCAGGAAAATTGACTGATACACTTTTAACAAATCCCCGATGGTGGAACCAACTTGGGATATTCTTCCCCCAACTCAGAATCGTTCTTAATGACAAGGAATCTGAAGCAGAGATGTCATGTAGATGCAATGATGAGAAATTCTGAAACAATGAATTACAGATCAAATCATTGCTCCAATCTGCAGATATTGTATCTATTTGCTCTAGAAATTCTGGCAGCTGTGTAAGCCTCTCGCAAGATGATAAGTACAAGGTTTTAAGAGCAACAAGTTGGGCTATGCTTCCAGGCAAATGCTCAAAATTATTTCCACTGAGATGCAACTCTTTCAAAGACGATAAAGATCCAATGTCTTCCGGAAGTCCCTCATCTATTATATTGCAGAAACTGAGATCCAAAATTTACAATGAGCGTAACCCTCCATCCACCTGAGGGAACACAAGGTACACTCCATCCTCTAAACATTGCCATTCAAAACTCAAAAATATAAGCTTGTTCAACTGGACGATGGAAAACGGAGGTTGTGAAATTTGAGTATAGCTAGCTTTAAGTTTCACCAAGTTATCTAAATCACCTATCTCTTCAATAAGGCTTACATGTTTTGAGCACCACGACACATCTAGCTTCTCCAAGTTTCCTAAATCGCCTATCTCTCCTGGCAAAGTTTCAAGCTTTGAGCAGAACGATACATTTAGGTTCACCAAACCTTTCAACATGCCAATGCTCCTTGGAAGAGCTACAAGTTTTGAGCAGTGTGACACATGAAAGTTCACCAATCCTTTCAGCATGCCAATGTTGCTTGGCAAGCTTTGGGTAGTGAGACACATTTAGATTCACCAATCCTTTCAACATGCAAATGCTGCTTGGAAGAGATACAAGGTTTGAGCAGTGTGACACATGTTGGTTCACCAATCCTTTCAACATGTCAATGTTGCTTGGAAGAGCTACAAGTTTAGAGCAGTGTGACACATTTAGCTTCATTAATCCTTTCAACATGCAAATGCTTTGTGGAAGATCTACAAGGTTTGAGCAGTGTGCCACATGAAAGTTCACCAATCCTTTCAACATGCCAATGCTGTGGGAAGAGCTACAAGGTTTGACATAGAACTCAATTCTAGCAATGTAAGATGAGCTTGGTGCTGAATAATAGATGACGGTATTTCCCTCCGGCTTCATTCTTCCAAGTATTTCTGGAAACTTCTCCAAACTGTGGCAAAACTCTAGATTTAGATATTGAAGAGACTCCACATTAACACATGGAAAACACTCAAGGCCACTACAACGATGCAAACTTAAATAAATGAGTTTTTTGCAATATCCCAATGAAGAGGGAACCTTTTTAAGATTCCCACATTTCTTCAGATTCCAATGCTCCAAATTTGGCATCTCCATTAAATCCGGTATTTGCAGATGCCTTGTAGAGAAGCTGAGATCTAGCCATAGTAGAGATGGCAAAAACACCTACTCATAACATAGAAAGAAATTGTTAATTTTCATTTTTATACATGTTCATAAACTAAATATACATAATATTATCATTATTATTATTAGAAAAGGTAGAATATCTATAACTCCGTAAACTTGACAAGTGGCTGAAATATCAGTATGTTTATCCAACTAAAACAAGATTTAGCTAAGGTAGTGGAGTTCCAAATGTGTTTTATTTTTTATTTCCTATTTAGATGCAATGACATCTACTAGTTAATTACTAAAACATAGCAATAGTTCAAACTAATTATATGCTTTGGTGCTGGAAAGAAGTATCTTATGTTATTAATATGTATTTACATTTATACAAGAGAGAAAACTACAAATAATGAAAGAATTAACTACTAAAGGATTGTGATCTTCACCTAATCATAATAGAAACTAAATCACTAATGAGATACTATGATATGGAAGATCAATCAAGAGATATCCTAATATCAATAAAGATGGTAGATCGGTCTGATATACCAATCTTGGACCTTTGTGCTTCGAATGGAGCTTTTGGAAGCGGCTTGGTAAGAAGATTAGCCAGCCGATCTCGGGATGAAACATGTGAAACACACAGCAAACCTTGTTGGCAGAGATTTCGAACAAAATGACATTCAATCTCGATGTGCTTCATTTTGGAGTGAAAAATTGGTTTAGCACACAGATAGGTAGCGCCAAGAATATCGCAATATATAACTAGCGGTTCCTTGAGAAAAATAGATAACTTCTAAAGAAAATTTCGGACCCAACAAATTTCAACTGATGCTGAAGCAATAGCACGATATCCGGCTTCTCTAGACGAGCGAGCAACAACTTTTTGCTTCTTAGAACTCCATGAGATCGAATTGGAGCCAAAAAACACAATGTAACATCTCGCAATTTGAAAGAACTAGGAAGAGTTAAAAATTGGAAATAGTTGTTTAGGAAAGAATGAGAAATCTGGAAATTTGCTCAAGTTAAGCTAAGAATGAGTTTTGGGTCAACTTCAAATGACCATACCTCCTAGATAGAGATGAATTATGTGTGTTTCCAGATACCTTAGGAAATATCGTTGAATTATCTTTCCAAAGCCGCTGAGTTTGTGTGTTTCTGAGTTCGTATGAGTGAGTTATGCCCATTTGAAGTTGGGTTGTTCAAATAAGGAAATGTCCAATCCGGATTTTTAAAGGGTGATTTGGTCTTTTCCATACCCTATAATTTTATTTCGTATTTAGGAGATTAATTGGGGTAAAATCAGATTTTAGTCAATTTAGAAAAGCTGAAGTTCACGCTAGGGCTTGAAAAATGAGAAAAGAGGAGAAAGAAGAAGAAAGTTAAAGATTCGTCGTTTTTGTAAGGAATCGCTTGTGGATTTCGTCAAGAGGTGATCTCTTCGTGGTATGTGAGATCACATAGCATTGGGTTAGTTCACACATGCGCCAAACATGTTTAATTCAGCAATTTTCATCGTAAAAGAATTAGAATCTGATGTTCTTAATTTGTATTCTTGAGATTGCTTTCATTCTTGAACTTATATGTGATTGATGGGTTTTCTTGAGACGTTTTAGCGATGTTAAGAGTTGGATTGTAGTGTACATGTTTTGGGTATCTAAATCTAAGAAAGTATTGGGAAAAAGAATCTATTAAAAGCGATTTACGATCAGAAAACGAGTTGAAAAGTTCATTGGATTTGCCTGGTAAGGGGCTGGCGCAACGCACCCCCATAGCACTAGAGGGGCTGGCGCGGCATGCCAGCAGTGCGCCAGATTAGAGCCCCAGTAAGTTGGGGCTTGCACGGCGTACCAGGAATGCGCCCGTATCGTCGTTCCTCACCAGTTTTTCATCGTTTAGCCGTTTAAGTCCTTGTAAAGTGTACTAACACTTCCCATTGATTCTAACTACTCGAAATGACTTCTAAACACCTAGAAATCATCTAGAAACGTGAATCATAATCTTGAATCCATAAATTTATATTCAAAGAAAGTTAAGAGCCAAATCTAGAGAGTTCTTAAACTCTTCTCAAGAAGTCTTTTGCAAATGCTTTTAACTTTGTTTTAAGACTTAAAGTTCAAGCTAAATAAAGAGTAAAGAGTAAGAATTGAAGTTCATTTCTTCAAAAGTAAATGGGGACTATGTATTCCGAAAGGGTTTAAAATGTTTTCATAGTTAAACAAGAAAAGGATACCTTGATTTCCAAATAGCCTTTGAGCTACTTTTCAGTAAAGAGTAAATACTTTCATAATTAAGCAAGAGAAGAAACAGTGATTTTCAAGATAGCTTTTGAGCTATGTTTTGAGCAATTATCTCAAATCACAGAAAAAAGCATGTTTTTAAACACAAGAGCTAGTATCATATTTTAGGAGTAGTATTGAGCACCGATATGGGGGAGATTTCAAACAACTCCCAGCCCCCATAAACCATGTTGCCATCATGGGTAAAAAGGATCATATTGTTTAGATGATTCCTTTAGTGCCTTTTAGCATAGACTAGGGGATCCTCTTAGTAGTTCAGGTTCTATACCCTCGACAAGGTATAGGACGGCCCTGGCAACGTGAGGAAAAATGTTGTATCATCTCAATAGCTCTTAAGTGATGGTTGTCGATTAGAGAAACTCCCACAAAAGTAATTGTATTATTATATACACAATTTATTTGTATTTCTACATACATTTCAGAGTTATATGTATCATTACATACATACGGAGTTGACATTGTTTTTTTAAACTCATACGGAGTTGACATTGTTTTTTTAAACTACTTTTCTTTATATTGCACTTGCTTTAAACTGTTTTATATTGAAATGAGTTCAGTTATGTTGGGTTGAGTTGAGCCAAGTAAGTTCTTCAGATCCCTTCAAGCTTAAGTTATGTTTATCTTTCCAACTCGCATACTTGTGCATTCAATGTACTGATGCCAGTTGACCTACATCTTTTTATGATGCAGACGCAGGTAACCAGGATTAACATTCGACGCATCATTGATCTAGTTAAGCACTCATAGTCTTGTGGTGAGCCTTCTTGCTTCCGGAGGATCCCTTTTATCGCTTTTAGTCTTATTAGTTAGTTCATTAGGATGTCATGGGCCTGTGCCGACATCCATCTCAGTTGTTTGGAGGCTTCATAGATAGACAGTCAGATGTTAGTTTTTTAGTCTTTTCATTGTCATTATCTTATGTTGAGACTTAAGTTTGCCTTAATGGCCAGTTAAATGTTCATTTATAAAATTCCATTATATTTCATAGATGTATTTGTGTTGAGTTATGTCTTCCACTGAGTAAGTAAGCCAGACCAAGGGTTCGCTTGAGGCCAGCAATGATTCTCGAGTGCTAGTCACGTCTAGGGTGTAGGCACGGAGCGTGACAAACTTGGTATCAGAGCACAGAGTTCAAGAGTCCTAGGGAGTATATGAAGCCCTGTCTGTAGAGTCCTAGTTATCAGTGTGAAGTGCGGCGCATCTATAATTAGGAGGCTGCAACAATTAGGAAATTATCTCATTTCTTTCATACTCATTTCGTGCGTTAGAGTGTTACATCTAAAAGGTTTCCCCTCTAATTCATGCTTGCACGTGTTTTTCAGTTAATCATTCCTCCACGAAGAGATATCATAGGTTGTTCGGCTAGGATAAATGTTGAACCACAGGAAGAAGGGGTACCTAATGCACCAGACGTGCAACCCCAAGGAAAGGTCACCAATGTTCAGTTCTGTGAGGCTATCCGGATGTTGAGTCAAGCTGTGACTAGTCAGGTTGGGCAACAAAGAGGGGCTCGACAAGAAGAGGCTGACACTTCGAGGATCTGCGAATTCTTAAGGATGAACCCTCAAAGTTTCACTGGTTCAAGCACTACTGAGGATCCAGAGAACTTTATTGAGGAGCTACAAAAGGTATTTGATGTCATGCATGTTGCTGATACTGAAATGGTGGAACTAGCTGCATACCAGATGAAGGGTGTCACTAGGATTTGGTTAGATAAAGGGAAGAAGAACCGAGCTGATGATGTACCACCAGCGAGCTGGGCTTGTTTTGAGGAGGCCTTCTTGGGGTGTTTCTTTCCCCAAGAACTTAAAGAGGCTAAGGTATGAGAGTTTCTTACCCTTAAGCAAGAGTCATTAAGTGTTCATGAGTATGGGTTGAAGTTCACCCAACTATCCCGTTATGCTCCGGAGATGGTTGCAGATATGAGAAGTAGAATGAGTCTGTTTGTTGTTGGGTTGTCCCGTCTATCAAGCAAAGAGGGCATGGCAGCGATGCTAATTGGGGACATGGATATATTGAGGTTGATGGTATATGTGTAGTAGGTTGAGGAAGAGAAGCTGAGGGATAGATAAGAGTTTAAGATCAAGAGAGCTAAGACGGGGAATAAGTCTAGACAACAGAAGAGTAATGTCAACCGATCATCCTTCCAACATAAACAGAAGGGGCCTGCTCCATCATCTGCTAGTGCACCTGCACCAAATAACAAAAATGAGTACAATAGTCAGAATTTCAGAGCTAAACCTGCTTATTCTCAGGGTAGTATGGCGCAAGGGGGTAGTAAGCCTCCTTCCTGCGCTAAGTTTGGTAGGAAACACTCAGGTACATGTCGTGAGGGATCCACTGGTTGCTTCAAGTTTGGACAGAATGGTCTTATCATGCGAGAATGTCCAAAGAACAAGCAGGGTAATGGTAATGGGGGCAATAGAGCCACGTCTTCTTCAGTTGCTCCACCAAACATAGCTGCACCTAGAGGAGCTACTTCAGGTACTGGCGGAGCATCAAACTGCCTATATGCTATCACCAGTCACCAAGAGCAAGAGGATTCGCCAGATGTTGTTACTGGTATGATCCAGTCTTTAACTCTAATGTTTATGGTTTGCTAGACCTAGGAGCGAGTTTATCCTCTGTAACTCCTTATGTTGCGATGAATTTTGATGTTGTTCCTGAGTAACTTAGTTAACCATTCAGTGTTTGTAAACCTATCGGTGAGTCTATTCTAGCAGAGAGAGTCTATCGTGATTGTCCCATTTTAGTCAATCACAAGAATACCATAGCTGATCTAGTTGAGTTAGACATGGTAGATTTTGATGTCATTCTTGGTATGGACTGGCTGCATGCTTGTTATGCCTCAGTTTATTGTAGGACATGAGTTGTCAAGTTTCAGTTTCCAAATGAGCCAGTCTTAGATTGGAAAAGCAGTTCAGCAGTGCCTAAGGGTCATTTTATTTCGTAACATAAAGTGAGGAAGTTAGTTTCTAAAGGGTGTGTCTATCACTTTGTTTGAGTTAATGACTCTAATGTTGAGATACCTCTTATTCAATCAGTTTCAGTAGTAAGAGAGTTTACAGAAGTTTTTCCAGACGATCTTCCCGGAGTCCCTCTTGAGAGAGAGATAGACTTTGGTATAGACCTTCTTCCAGATACTCGTCCTATATCTATTCCACCATAAAGAATGGCACCAACAAAGTTAAAAGAGTTGAAGGAGTAGTTGAAATATCTCCTAGAAAAGGGTTTTATTGGACCAAGTGTCTCACCTTAGGGGGCTCCAGTCTTGTTTGTGAGGGAGAAGGATGGTTCCCTTAGGATGTGTATAGATTACCACCAGTTGAACAAGGTTACCATTAAGAACAAGTATCCTCTTCCAAGGATTGATGATCGTTTAGATCAACTTCAGGGTGCCACCTGCTTCTCTAAGATAGACCTTAGCTCTGGCTACCATTAGTTAAGAGTAAGGGAATTTGACATTCCAAAGACAGCATTTAGGACCCGTTATGGTCATTATGAGTTTCTGGTCATGTCATTCGGTTAAACTAATGCACCTGCAGAATCATGGACCTTATAAATAGAGTATTCAAACCTTATTTAGATATGTTTGTTATTGTCTTCATTGATGACATACTAATCTATTCAATGAATGAAGAAGATTATGCTAGTCATCTCAGAATAGTTATCCACACTCTAAGGATAGAGAGTTGTATGCCAAGTTCTCTAAGCGTTAGTTTTGGCTTGAGTCTGTGGCATTCTTAGGCCACATTGTGTTTGGAGAGGGAATTAAAGTTGATACTATAAAAATAGAGGCATAGCAAAATTGGCCTAGACTCATATCTCCAACTGATATTAGGAATTTCTTGGGTTTGGCTAGATATTATAGAAGGTTCGTAGAAGGGTTCTCATCTATTTCATCCTCTTTGACTAAGTTGACTCAGAAGACAGTGAAGTTTCAATGGTCTGAAGCTTGTGAGAAGAGCTTTCAGGAATTGAAAAACAGGTTGACTACTGCCCCAGTATTGACCTTACTAGAAGGTACGCAAGGCTTTGTGGATTATTATGATGCGTCTAGAGTTGGTTTAGGTTGTGTGTTAATGCAGAATGACAAAGTTATAGCTTATGCCTCCAGACAGTTGAAAGTTCATGAGAAAAACTACCCAACCCATGATTTAGAGTTGGCTGTCGTAGTATTTCCTTTGAAAATATGGCACAATTATCTTTATGGTGTTCATGTGGATGTGTTCACCGATCACAAGAGCCTTCAGTATGTGTTTACTCAAAAAGAGCTTAATCTCAGACAAAGGAGGTGGTTAGAATTACTCAAGGATTATGACATGAGTATTCTTTACTACCCAGGTAAGGCTAATGTTGTTGCTAATGCTTTAAGCAGGTTGTCTATGGGTAGTACTGCCCGTGTTGATAAAGAAAAGAGAGAATTAGCGAAAGATGTGCATAGACTTGCACGCCTGGGTGTCAGACTAATAGATTTCACATAAGGAGAAGTGGTGGTGATGAATGGGGTTGAATCATTATTAGTGTCAGAAGTAAAAGAGAAGCAAGACCAAGATCCCATTTTTCTTGATTTGAAGGCAAATGATCATAAGCAAAAGGTAATGGCTTTTGAATAAGAGGGAGATGGTGTATTGAGGTATCAAGGTAGATTGTGTGTACCAAGGGTGGATGAACTCCAAGAGAGTATCATGGAGGAAGCTCATAGCTCCATATATTCCATTCATCTGGGTTCCACAAATATGTATCACAATTTGAGAGAAGTTTCTTGGTAGAGTAGTATGAAGAAGGGCATTGCAGAATTTGTTGCTAAGTGCTTGAACTGCCAACAAGTTAAAGTAGAGCACCAAAGGCCAGACGGTATGGATCAGAATATAGAACTTCTGAAATGGAAGTGGGAGATGATTTATATGGATTTCATCACAGTCTTACCAAGATCTGGCAGGCAACATGATTCTATTTGGGTGATCGTCGATAGAATGACAAAATCAGCCCACTTTTTGTCGGTAAAGACTACCCATTCAGCAGAAGATTATGCTAAGTTGTATCTTCAAGAGGTGGTAAGACTTCATGGGGTTCCGGTCTCCATTATTTTAGACAGAGGTGAGCAATTTACTGCACAGTTTTGGAAGTCATTCCAAAAAGGCTTGGTTTCAAAAGTGAACTTAAGTACTGCCTTTCATCCTCAGACAGATGGGAAAGAAGAGAGCACTATTCAGACCTTAGAGAATATATTGAGGGCTTGTGTGATATATTTCAAAGGAAATTGGGATGATCACCTACCTCTCATCGAGTTCACTTACAATAATAGTTACCACTCTAGCATCCAAATGGCTCCTTATGAAACTCTTTATAGGAGAAGATGCAGATCTCCTATTGGATGGTTTGGAGTTGGTGAAGCAGGGTTGATAGGACCAGATTTAGTTCATCAAGCTTTGGAGAAGGTGAAAGTGATTCAAGAGAGGTTGAAAATGACACAGAGTCGTCAGAAATCCTACACTGATGTTAGGAGAAGGGATTTAGATTTTAAAGTAGATGATTGGGTGTACTTGAAAGTCTCACCCATGAAAGGTGTTATGAGATTTGGTAAGAAGGGGAAGCTTAGTCCCCAGTATATTGGCCCTTACAGAATATAAAAAATGGTAGGTAATGTAGCTTATGAGTTGGAGCTACCACAAGAGTTGGCCGCGGTTCATTCGGTCTTTCACATCTCCATGTTGAAGAAGTGCATGGGTGATAATTCTTTGATCATACCAACTGAAGATATTGGGATCAAGGATATCTTATCTTATGGAGAGATTCCGATTCAGATTCTAGATCGCCAAGTTTGCAAGTTGAGGACTAAGAAAGTAGTATCAGTCAAAGTCCTTTAGAAGAACCAATTTATTGAGGAAGCTACTTGGGAAGTTAAAGAGGATATGAAGAGGAGATATCCACATCTCTTCAAATCTGGAGAAATTCCAGATCAAGGTACTAATTCTCCTCTTAGTACTCTTTAATTTATAAGTTGGCATGTTGTATTTGCATTGCATGTTGGGTGTTATGTTGAATGTTAGTTATTACGCCATTACCCTAGTAAGAGTAATCTCATTCAAGGATAAATTTTTCCAAGGGGGAGATATTGTAACATCTCACAATTTGAAAGAACTAGGAAGAGTTAAAAATTGGAAATAGTTGTTTTGGAAAGAATGAGAAATCTGGAAATTTGCTCTAGTTAAGTTAAGAATGAGTTTAGGGTCACCTTGAAATGACCATAACTGCTATCTCAAGATGAGTTAGGTGTGTTTCTAGATACCGTAGGAAAGATCGTTGAATTATATTTCCAACGCAACTGAGTTTATGCAATTCCGAGTTTTTATGAGTGAGTTATGCCTATTGGAAGTTGTGCTGTTCAAATAAGAAAATGTCCAATCCGGATTTTTAAAGGGTGTTTTGGTCTTTTCCATACCCTATAATTTAAATTCGTTTTTAGGAGATTAATTGGTGTAAAATCAGATTTTAGTCAGTTTAGAAAAGTTGAAGTTAACGCTAGGGATTGGAGAAATCAGAAAAGAGGAGAAAGGAGAAGAAGTTCAAGATTCATCGTTTTCGTAAGTAATCGCTTGTGGATTTCGTCAAGGGGTGATCCCTATGAGGTATGTGAGATCAAATAGCATTGGGTTAGTTCACCAACGTGCCAAATATGTTTAATTCAGCGATTTTCGTCCTAAAAGAATTAGAATATGATGTTCTTAATTTGTGTTCTTCAAATTGCTTTCATTGTTGAGCTTATAAGTGATTGATAGGTTTTCTTGAGACGTTTTAGCGATGTTAAGAGTTGTTTCTAGTTGGATTGTAGTGTACATGTGTTTGGGTATCTGAATCTAAGAAATTATTGAGAAAAAGAATCGATTAAAAGCGATTTAGGATCAGAAAATAAGTTGAAAAGTTCGTCGGGTTTGCCTGGGAAGGAGCTGGAACGACGCACCCCTGTAGCACCCGAGGGGCAGACATGGCATACCAGCAATACGCCAGATTAGAGACCCAGTAAGTTGGGGCTGGCGCGGCGCGCCAAGTACGCACCCGGATCGTCATTTTTCACTAGTTTTTCGTCGTTTAGCCCGTTTAAGTCCTTCTAAAGTGTACTAACACTTCCCATTGATTCTAACTACTCTAAATGACTTCTAAACATCTAGAAATCATCCAGAAACATGAATCATTACCTTGAATCCATAAATTCAAATTCAAGGAAAGTTAAGAGCCAGAAAGTTTTTAGTCTTTTCAAGAAGTCTTTTGCAAATGCTTTTAACTTTGTTTTAAGACTTAAAGTTCAAGTTGAGTAAAGAGTAACGAGTAAGAATTGAAGTGCATTTCTTCAAAAGTATATGGGGACTATGTATTCCCAAAGGGTTTAAAATGTTTTCACCTTTAAACAAGAAAAGGAAACCTTGATTTCCAAAGAACCTTTAAGCTAATTTTCAGGAAAGAGTAAATGCTTTCATAATTAAGCAAGTGAGGAAACGTTGATTTCGAAGATAGGCTTTGAGCTAAGTTTTGAGCAATTATCTTAAATCACAGAAAGAAACATGTTTTTAAACATAAGAGCTAGCATCATATTTTGGGAGTAGTATTGAGCACCGATATGGGGGAGAGTTCAGACAACGCATAGCCCCCATAAATTAGGTAGCCATCATAGGTAGAAAGGAATCATACTTTTTAGATGATTCCTTTAGTGCTTTTTAGCATAGACTAGTGGATCCACTTAGTAGTTCGGGTTCTATACCCTTGGCAAGGTATAGGACGGCCCTGGCAGTGTGAGGCAAAACGTTGTATCATCACAATAGCTCTTAAGTGATGGTTTTTGGTTAGAGAAACTCCCACAAAAGTAATTGTATTCTTATATACACAACTTATTTGTATTTCTACATACATTTCAGAGTTATATGTATCTTTGCATACATACAGAGTTGACATCATATTTTTGAACCACTTTTATTTATATTGCACTTGCTTTAAATTGCTTTTTATTGAAATGAGTTCAGTTATGCTGGGTTGAGTTGAGCCAGGTAAGTTCTTTAGTTCCCTTCAAGCTTAAGTTATATTTTGTATTCCAACTCGCATACTCATACATTCAATGTACTGATGCTAGTTGTCTTGCTACTTCTTATGATGCAGCCGCAGGTAACCAGGATTAGCATCCGGCGCATTGTTGATCAAGTTTAGCTCTCAGAGTCTTGTGGTGAGCTTCCTTACTTCCGGAGGATCCCTTTTATCGCTTTCCATTTTATTAGTTAGTTCATTAGGATGTCGTGGGCCTATCCCTACATCCATCTCAATTGTTTAGAGGCTTTATAGATAGACAATCATATGTTTGTTCTTTAGTCTTTTCATTGTCATTATCTTATGTTGACACTTAAGTTTGCCTTAATGGCCAGTTGAATGTTCCTTCATAACATTCCAGTTTATTTCATAAATGTGAGTTAAGTCTTTCGCTGAGTAAGTAAGCTAGGCCAAGGGTTCACTTAGGGCCAACAATGGTTCTCGAGTGTTGGCCACGTCTAGGGTGTAGGTTCGAGGAGTGACACACAATGTATGTTGTAGTAGAGAAGCGATCATCATGATTACCTGCCCAGTTTGAGTCAGAGAAGGCGTGCAGATTAAGTGACTTGCCTTTGCGAATAAAAAGACCATTAGCAGTTGTCGCATGTGGAACTTAGGGAATTTAGGTAAAAAAATTACACTATACATATAAGGTCAATTTTTTATTTTATAAGTACATATATTAAAGATGAACCACCTTAAAACAAAAGAAAAACACGCCTCAGTTGCTAAGGGGTTCATTTTTTCCGAAATGGTTCGAGTTTGATTCCTGCATGCAACATTTTTCCACTTGTTTTTTTTTTCCTTTGAAAGGTTGAATGGGCTCTTATTTTGGGCTCAAATCCCAACTCAATGAAGTGTTGGGCTCAATGTAAAGATTTATTATTTTTGTTAACTTTATTTTTCTCTCTATGCTATTTCTTTTTTCAATTTATATTTGTTTAAATTTATTAGACATATTTTTGATACTTTTTTTATCTTTTATTCTTATTACTTATATTACTCATTTTATTTCTATATAAGTCTCTTTCCATGTACTAACTCAAAAACTATTTTAAAAAAATGATGAATATTATTAAATTTGAAATTGAGTTACCAAAAATAATATATACAATAAATTAAATTAAAGTTAATCGAATGAAGAAATTTAAAAGTCATGAATATTCTTTTGATAAAATCTAATAATTGATGTTTTCCCCTTAATTGTATAGTATTTCTTTCTTAATTTTTTTAGTTTGATTTTAAAAAGATGAAAACTCAACTAAACTTATTTGATTTATTCATTATTTGTCTTTTTCACAAATGACTAACGTAGTAAAATGAAATGAATGAACTGAAAAAATGATGATGTCAATTATTTATCTTATGGATAGACATTATAATATTAGAAACTCAATTCTTACACCTTTTTTAAGGAGAAAAAATAAAGTAGAATACTGCATATAAAAGAGAGAAAAATCACAAGAAATATTTTTTGTTTTTTAAAAACTCGATGAAATAGCGTAAAAATTGAAAAAACTAAACGCCGCATGACAAGGCAAGTTAAACTTAGCGGATTTAGATTACTAGTTTGCTCCTATCTCGCTCAGTTTTTCATCTTGTAATATTCACATGTTTACTTCTTTATACTTTGAACCCCTTTCACATAAATCCTAGCTCCACCAATGGTTGGATTACTTGTAAACTGAGACAATTTGCTTACAACAAAGGCAACATCTGGCTGGTAAGATGAAGATATTGTAAACTTCCAACTATACTATGATATTCTTTAGGATCCTCAAGTAAAGAGACATCACTACTCATGGGACAAGAACCGCTTGCCATTGGTGTGCGCATGAGATTAGCTTCAACCATGGCTTAAAAATTCCAGAAGTTGAGTAAATAACTTGAACACCCAAGAAGAAATTCAAATAACCAAGATCTTTAATAGAAAAATGATTAGCAAGACACCTAATAAAATCTTCCACCAAATTTTGATGATTACCCGTGATAATTAGATCATCTACATAGACAATAAGGTAGAGCATAACTCTATATTTGGCATTTATAAACAAGTAATGATTTGACAAAGAGTGGAAAAATTCATATGAAATAAGATAGGATTTGAGTTCCTCATACCGTGCTCGTGGAGCTTATTTAAGCTCATAAATTACTTTGTGAAGCCAACAAACATGAGTGAGATACGTCTCATTCACAAACCCATGAGGTTGAGACATATAAAGTTCTTCGGTTAGAGTACCGTGCAAGAAGGCGTGTATTAAGAATTGAAATACACAAGAATTTTTATATAGCTTTTCGGACTGCATGGTGTTATTTTACCTGAGCAAAGGGTATGTCAGGAATGTAATATATACTTTTTATTGAGCCCATGTGTCTGGCAGTTCTAAACAGGTATAAGGCACCCTTTTCAACTCCTTAAACGGGCTGTGAACCACGGCTGACCAGACGGAGCCGCTAAGGCAAAGCCAATAAGAGTAGTACTAGATCCGATTGTACCTCGATCTCAGAACCAAGTCGAGAAACCATAACAAAATTCTTTTATATTTTCATAAAGCTTAGATCGTTCATGGTCTATATAGGACAGAAGTTAGTTATTCAACATAGATATGAGATCTTTAGCTGGACACAGTCCTGGCTAGGAGACACAGAGCAAAATAAAGACTGAAAATAAAATTACCTTAAAAAAATGGTCGTCACCAGAGTCCAAGAAGTAAAGAACTGATCGGGTTTTTATTTATAATTGGAATCAGAATAGTGCTTACTAGGAACTGTCCTTTACAATGATTTACAACAAAAGAAAAGAGAGAGTGTTTTGGTGATTTTTTCTGATGCCCTTCTCCGAAGAAAGACTAAGGCTTATATAGACAAAAACAACAACATAATGAATCTATGTACAGCAACAGGGGTCCTACTATTTGAGTCCCTGAACAATGTACCTACTTTTTATGAACAGTGTTTCTACTGTTGAGTGGGCTCCGAGCAATAGTGTATCTCCTATTGAGTGGGCTTGCCTTCACGTGGTCATCTCCTTTATGTCGTGTTTTGGCCTTTATCCATGGCTTTCATTTGTTGCAGGAAATCTTCCGCATCTTGTAATTTTGTGGCCGACAACATATTATCTGACTCGGTACGCTGTGATTCTTCTTCATCATTGTTGGTCTCACTCCGCATTAAAGTGTTTGATTTATCTATCTGGGTTATAGCTTGAAGTAAATTTTTTCTCACTTCTTCTAAATAGTCGTTAAGCATTTTGTCCTTATCTCCATTTTGAAAGGAGATTCTCTGGGCAATATGCCTTACCGAGTTGTCATCAATAATTCCTTTCGGAGGATTTTTAGTATAACTAGTGATTCGGTCACCGATGGTATCCAAAAGCTCCTGGCCAATTAATTCTTTAGTTTTAGGAACCTGTTTCATCAACTTGTCCCAAAAATTATTATAATAGGTCTGGTAAAGACAAGGAATATTTTCCTTTGTGAATCCTACTGCAGAAATCCATTTATGAATCCATGGTATGGAAAATTCAATAAAGAAATAGATTTGATCTATTTTTTCGAGCCAACAGATATGATCTGCATGATATAATCTGTTCAAGTCTGGTGACACTTTTGTCCACTCCTTGTATAGCTTGAGAAACTATTCAGGTAAAATCTAAACAGTACGTAGGACCGTGGTATGATGCCGATTTGGAATTGGCTCTGCAAATATCTTTGCACATACTTTTATAAACCAAGTATGTTTATGTTTATCATTGTTGTAATAAAGCACTTTTTCAAATACTTGGATGTAATCCCAATACGTAAAATTCATTTTAATATTGTTAAGGCAGATTTTCCTTTCATTCATGGTAGACATACCTCAATCTTCAACAGATATAACCTGTTTAATAATGATTTTTGAGAAGTTATAAACTTTCTCATGTGGGCTATAACCTGTGCCGGAGAAGTGCTGAAATTCTGCACTTCCTGAGCTTATCAAGATCTCTTCATCATACGATCGAGTCTTATATGAATGTCCCGGATAATATAATCTGTTGATAAGGTATCGTTGGAATATCTTCCAAGGTTCATCTTTTCTCTGAAGATCAGATTTTTCTAAAAGAAATATTATTTCTTTTTTCTGTAATTTCTTGTAGGATTTGATATCATCAGAATCTTCTTTTGCGATGGAAGCAAAAATATCCTTTTGCTTTTGAGCATCAAAGTATGCCTGCATGTGGCTGTATAATGGACTGTCTTTGGGAATATCTTTCAAATTAACCATCTGTCCTGAGCTGGAAGAAGATTCTTCTTGGGAAGAAATCTTCTTGCTTATCAAAGTTTTTCGTCCCAGCTGTATAAGCAGGGCATTTGATGTGGATCGGTATGACGATCCTTGAGATGATCTTCCTGGAGCTGATCTTCCCCTTCCTCTTCCTTTAGTCTGAATCATTGGCCGATCCATCCTGCAAACATAACATTTGTTAATCATTCTGAGTAATATTCTTCATCATCAGTCAGATAATCGTCTAAGTAATATTCTAGAAGAATATGAGAGAAATCTTCATTAAGAATATCATCAATAACCTTTTTAATGATAAGATCTTTTAGATCTCTAGGTAATGAAAGAGCCCTAAGTATAGTAACGAGGGTTTCATCATTCAAGAAAGTTTGGAAAGACAAGTTATTGAATGTATTCACGAGATAAGAAGTCTGGTAAAGAATTATCAACTCCCTTCTTATAATGAATTTCAAAGTCAAAAGGGGCTAAATGTGCTTGCCACCTTGCAAATATTAATTTCGAAGCATCATGCTTAAAGTCTTTATCGAACATAAATTTGACCAATTCCGCATCAGATTTTATTAAAAACTTCTTGTTGTATAAATCGTCCTGAAATTTCAAAACGCATTTGATGATAGTCAACATTTCATAAGCCACCGTCGCATATTTCTTCTGAGCTTCATTCCATTTTCCAGAATGAAACCTGATAAGATCTTCATTTTTATCATGGGGATTAATCTTCTTTAGAATTCCGCCATAACCAATATTAGACGCATCTGTCTCAATAATCTTTGGCCAAGTCGGATTGGCAAGGGTCAAGCACGGTAATGATTGCACTCGAAACTTGATTCCTTTGACCAAGTTAGTATGACTATCAGTCCATGGGGACTTATAATTCTTCTTCAACCTGTCATATAATGGGGCCAAATCTCGAGAAAGATTTTTATAAAATGGGGAAATGTAATTTAGACTTCCCAAAAATCATTACAGTTGAGTCCTATTAGTAATAATATCAGGAAATTTTGAGGCAAATTCAATAGCTCTTTGAAAAGGAGTGACTTTCCCTTGACAAATTTGATGTCCTAGAAATCGAACATCCGTTTGAAATAAACTCATTTTTGGTTTTGAAATAAGCAAACCATTTTGTATCACTATTTTCTTAAAAATATCAAGATGCTTGATATGCATTTCAAAAGTTTTAGAAAATACCAAAATATCGTCGATATAAACGATAATGAGTTGAAAATATCATTCATGATTTTCTAAAACTCAGAAGGGGCATTTTCAAACCAAAAGGCATGACATTACATTTGTATTGTCCAACTGGAACATTAAAAGTTGTCCTATAAGCATGCTCTTTAAAGAGCTGGATTTGCCAATATCCTGATTTTAAATCGAACTTGAAAAATATATTGGCATCATATAATCTTGGCAATAGATCTCTTTTGTTTGGAATATGATACCTAATCCAGTTTAAAAACTTGTTTAAAGGTTTGTAATTAATAACTAATCTGGGGACTCCTCGTTCCCTTTCAGCTGCGTTATTAACGTAGAAGGTTGTGCAAGACCAAGGGGACTTGGAAGGTTTAATCATGGCAATGTTAGTAATCGAAAAACTGTTATCAATCAAAATAGTACAGTTAACATACCATTTATGAGCAGTAATAATTTGCATCATTCCCAAAAACATATCTTGTTTAGGGTCCAAATTGACAGGTTCTTCTTCAACATGATTTTTAGCAATACCTTTATTTTTCAAAAATCTGTTTTCAGAATTATGCGTCTCAATCTGAGTAATTCTATGATAACTTCTGATAATGTGATAGAGCTTTTAAAAGAAGTTACTGATAGCAAGCTTCGTGAAAAGATCATTAATTTGGCTACTTCTAATGAAGCGAGTTCAAGTTCTTCCAAACATTTTGAAAACAAGAAGAACGATTTAAATGATTTTGAATATTCAGCTCCTTACTCTTTAAAGGAGGTTGATGATCGCCTTTTAAAAAGAAATACTTTTCCTGAAAAAGATTCTTCCTTCGATGATTTAAAATTTGAAGTTGATAATTTGGAAAAAGAGATTAAATCTCTAAAGCAAAATCAATTGATCAGTGATCATAGAATTACCATGTAACATTTTAAGTACTTAATTTATATTCACAATGTAACATTTGACAGTAGATGTCAATGCAGACTACGCTTCTTAAGTAGGGGAGAAATTATTTGACATTAGATTCCTGGAAATAGTCCTTCGATCTGTTTGCATTGTGATGTGAGGCAACTTACTAATAGTTCTTAGGCTTCTTTCATCCACCCATTTTGGCAAAGTTATGATCTGCAATTTGTGTTTTGGTCCAGCTACTTGTCAGCAAATGGAAAATGTGATTATATTTCAAACTAAAATTTAAAAAGAAGGAATTATTGCATACCCAAATTCTTCCGCGAATCTCTAGTCAGGCAGAGGAAATATGTGCCCTTCATAGGCAGTGTCACTGGTTTAGTTCTCAAAGTACCATCTTTCTCTTCTTAGTTTGCACTGCAAAATTAATCCAAAACTTGTTAGAACCACTAATATGTAATCGTAATCCATAAAGGAGCGATCACAACATCAGATTTAATTATTAATTAGTGCAAACAGTCTTGAGAGGAAGGAGCTGCTAAGTAACTTTTCTCGCCTAACTATGAAGCATTCAATGTGTTTTGCAAGAATTTTGACATATGATAAGCCTTAACACTACTACAAATAGTATTCTGTCATTTAATTTTGAAATTTTCCCTAAAAATCTAAGCTTAAAGAAATAGATCACGAAGGAGAATGAACCTCAACTTCACCTGCTTCGTACTCCAGCTTCCTCAACTGTCTTACACCACACCGCATTTTCAATTGTTTAATCTTTACCATGACCTCTGATATATTCAGAAGTTTTGGGAATGATAACTCTGTTAAAATAAGACAACAAAATCAAAATATGTATATTATTGATTTGGAGTAAATGAACAAAAATACTATACAAGCTCGTGACAAAATAAATTTATTGGTTTTGAAAGAAGACTCTGCATATAATAGAAGGCGAGAGTTACATATATAAATAGAGACAACACAAATATTAGAATATTACCTATATTTATTTAAGCTAAATTCCTCAGTTTGCAGCTGAAGAGGCTCGCGACTCCCCAAGAATATTAGAATGGAATGTTTCTGAGAAGAGGATCAATTCCCGTCAAGCTCAGTATCATCTTTATACAACAAATGTAATCCATACTTCTTCATTTCTCCGGAGAAACATAATGTAATAATCCCATAGTCATTTGGCTTTTTCCCATTTGCCGTAGATATATCCCATAAGCCAACAAAAGGTACGAAGAAAAAATAAATCTTAGGATAACCATATGAATGGTTGGATAAGGAAAGTGTTTAGGTGATACCCGACATTCCATCATCACATAAGGGAATCAAGTGAGCTGTGATATCAATTAATTCGCCACAGTAACATACAACAAATCCCAAGAAGTTATCATGTACGTACTAATTTTCAGGCAAATTGACTGATACACTTTTATCAAATCCTCGATGGTCGAACCAACTTGGGATATTCTTCCCCCAACTCAGAAGCGCTCTTAGTGACAAGGAATCTGAAGAAGAGATGTCATGTTGATGCAATGATGAGATATTCTGAAACAACAAATTACAAATCAAATCATTGCTCCAATCTGCAAATATTGTATTTAATTGCTCTGGAAATTTTGGCAGCTGTGTAAGCCTCTCGCAATATGTTAAGTACAAGATTTGAAGAGCACCCAGTTAGGCTATGCTTCCAGGCAAATGTTCAAAATCATTTCCACTGAGATGCAACTCTTTCAAAGAAGATAAGCATCCAATGTCTTGTGGAAGTCCTCCATCTATTATATTGCAAAAAATAAGATTCAAAATTTTCAATGAGCGTAACCCTTTATTCACCCGAGGGAATACAAAGTAGTCACCATCTTCTAAACATAGTCCTTCAAAACTCAAGAATATAAGATTGTTCAAGCGGACGATTGAAGATGGAGCTTGTGAAATTTGAATATCGCTGTCATCATGTTTCACCTATCTCTTGTGGCAAACTTCGAAGTTTTGAGCGGAACGATACATCTAGCTTCACCAAACCTTTCAACATGCCAATGCTGATTGGAAGAGCTACAAGTTTTTCCATGTCTGACAAATCTAGCTCTGTAAGATGAGCTTGTAAGGCCATAATTAAACCAAAGTTCTGGAGAGAAATTGTTCCTAAGAAAGTGTTGGATCAATCAGAAAATAATGCTCTGTTTTTGGGTTCGATGATTTAGTATTGTCCTTATCAGAACTGTTCAGCTATGTTGGTTGATGATGGGAGTGAGTGACAATGTGATTGACTCTGAATGTCCTAATTGTCGTCAATTGTTCTGTGCTCAGTGTAATGTCTCGTGGCATGAGGGATTGGAGTGTAAGGATTTTCAGCGTTTGGGAAGATCAAACAATAGAGAGAAGGGAGATGTGATGCTGATAGAAATTGCTAAGAACAAGAAATGGAGGAGATGTCCAAAGTGAAAGTGTTATGTTGAAAATAGTGATGGCTGCTTGCACCTAACTTGCTGGTATTTTTCTCATTCGTTAATCTCTCTCATTGAATCGTTGTTAGTAATAATTTGTTTTAAGTTGTTGCAATAATAATAGGGTAAACTACATAAATCCCACTACTTTAGATCCTAATTACTAGGAATCCCACTAGTGTTCAATATTACTTCTTATACCATTTTTCATTCAGAAGATACATGTTTAATAAGCCATAAGATACATGACTCTATTAGAATTTAAATGACAGGACACATGTTTTAATTAATTTGAATTAATTGTTGTAACTTAATCCCTTAATTACTGGAGTAAGTTATGGAAACTCAACAACCAAAACGTGATTAATGGATCCATTGTATCAACTAACATCATAAAAATTAGTAATCTAAAAGTGAGAACTTCATCTTCTTCATCAATTCATTTTTTGAATCTTTAAATTTTTGAGATCTCTTTTTGCAAATTTGTTGAGACATTCGCGTTCTTGGGCCTCTGAAATTGAATATGAGAATTATAGAATTGATGGAATACTTTTGAGAGATAATGCAAACTACAATGATCTAGTGGATGGTATTTCAAAACAAATTGTACTCGAAAAAGGATGGAGGTCAGATACACGATGGAAGGTAATCTAACTCCAATGAAAATCTAAAACGAGAAGGACATGAGGTTTTTTATGGAATTGAAAAGACGTCAAACAAATTGCGGGTTGTATCCATTGTGCATAACAACAACAAATTCACAATTTTGGATGTAGCATTAATGATGAAATTGTGTTTGAGCCAGATACATCAATTGTTCAAGTTGGGGATGACGACATGACGGTATCTGCTGCAGTTCTTCTAGAGAAACGTAGTGTAGATGCATTATGTGTTTAGTATATTAAATCAAATCAAGTTACTGGTGAGTGTAGTCACAAATTTGTTGAAGTCAAGTAGTGTATAAGTACAAGAAAACTATTTTGGTTGTTATGTAAAAATATGTCATAGACAATCAATTCCAATTCAATGTTGCATGATCCGACAAGAAGAGGCTAGTCATGTTTGTTATTTTGGTGGCTGTATCTTTATTTGTGTATCTTAGAAACACGATGAAAATGTGTCATAATATTGATGAAAGTAGATGTAATGTTAAATATGTTTTTATCGTGTATGTTAATTTCATAACTTGGTCATTCTTAAAAGTAATGATCTAATCTTCAAGAGTCATAATTTTGTAGTGTGTCTCGAACAAATAATATGTATCTCGGACAAATAATTTATACCACATTATTAAAAGTAATAATCTAATGTTTAAAAGTGATAAATTTTAAAGCATATATATATCTTATTAAGTGTGTATCTAATATAATAATGTTGAGCCAATACATCAAAATAAATGTGCCATAACTTTATAGTGTATCTCGGACAACTAAACAGCCTCATGTATAAGAGTAATGAATTTTGTGTATATTTTGTTAAATAGTTATCCCTGAAAAATAATGTAGTACATATACATGATAAAAATGTGTAGAGATTTTATAGTGTGTATCTCATATAAATAATATGTATCTCGAATGAGTGATAATTTGGGTAGCATGAATGATTAGTTGGGCATCTATCCCAGGTGTGTTGTGAGTAGCGTTATAGTGAATTCATGAAAGTGTTAAGTTTCATTAATTTGTATCTTATGTATTTAAGCATGTATTTGGTAGCCTCAACTATTGTAACACCTTTGTGTGCAGTTATTTTTTGAGATGTATGTCTGAGGAGTGTCAGTGGATATTCAAATCATCATGTTTGAATAAAATAACTATTTTTTGAGTGAGATCTTTCAATAACGATCACATATGTCCGTAAAAGGATAAAGTGTTGTCACATCATCAAGAAACAGTTGGTTTAATAGCTGGAATAGTTGCTCCAAAATATGAGAATCATAAAGAAAGCATACTCCAAAGGGAAGATGTTAAACATGACTTCAGAGTAGACATTAATTACATGAATGTGTTCAAGAGGAGGCTTAGTAAGTTCAAGAAAAGGGAAATCTAAAAGAAGAACTTCAGATGAATAATCTATATTAATCTTTTCAATGTCATCTGAAAGAACAATGTGCTCATTGGCTTAGGCGGTCTTCGTTATCACTAATTGAACCAGATGAGGCTTTTGATTCTCATAATTCTATAAAAGTGCACCGTATCTCTAACGATGTAGATCGGCATCAAAATTTGCTAATGGTATCTGATGTTCATCAGTTAGATACTCAGCATATGCAGCTGTATATAATCTATAGTCCCTGACAAATGAACATTACATTAGTAATATAAAAAATCATAACTAATAAGTAAAGATATTTTAAAGGTAAAGAAATGCATACATTGTATCCAACTCTGATTCAGATACATGATACGGGTTAAACAAATATACAATAGGAATAATCTTACTTTGCTGCTTTAACCAATGTTGATTATGTAGAGTTGGATATGAATTTAGTACATTCAAAATATGTATTGAGATGGTTAATGAAGAAGGAGTAATGGGGGATGTGTGAGAATTTCGTGGGGGAGTGGGAATGAGATACAAACATTGTAACAACCCGCAACTAGAAAGAACTAAAATTAGAAAGAGTTATTTTTGGAAAGAATGAAAAATTTGGAAATTTGACAAAGTTATGTTAAGAATGAGTTTTGGGTAAACTTCAAACGACCATAACTTTTAGCTCACGATGAGTCAGTTGTGTTACAAGATACCATTGGAAATATCTTTGAATTATCTTTCCAACGCCACCGTGTTTGCTCAGTTTTGAGTTCGTATGAGTGATATAAGCCCATTTGAAGTTGGGCTGCCTAGATAAGGAAAATCAAAACCGGATTTTAGAACGGTATTGTGGTCTTTTCACTACCCAATTAATTAAATTCATTTTTGGTAATTTAGTTGGGGTCTCAACTGATGGGATTCAGTTTACGCAATTGAAAAATAAGTTAGGGTTTTGAGAGAAGAGAAAAGAAGAGGAGAAAAGAGAAGGAGAAGCAAGGAAATCGTCAAGTTCTTGAAGAATTGCTTGTGGATTTCGTCAAGGGGTAATCCCTACGAGGTATGTGAGTTCACGTAGCGTTGGCTTCGTTTATCCACGCACCAAACATGTTTATTTCAGTATGATTTTCATCCTAAAAGATTGAGACTTTGATGTTATTGAGTTGTATTCGTGAATTGCTTTCGTTCTTGAATATGGGATGAGATTGAGGAGTTCTTGAGAGTTGAAGGTCAATTTTAGAGTTGTGTTTGATTAGATTCTTGTGTACATATTGTTGGGATAAGTATTATTTTGATACATGACAAAATGCAAGGAACACATTGGCAAAGTGAGTTGATGAGAAACTGTTTCAAGAAGGACTTCTAATTAATAAAGGAGTCTCAATATAAGAAGAACTCTAAATGAAATCAAGTGGTTAAATAAATGAGGAGTCACTGAAGGAGTAGAAGACTTCATGAAATAATAGGATAAATAGGAAAAGAGGCGTTCAAAATAATCACGCACTCACAGAGCAAAACAATTGAGAGATTGATTTCCGAAGTGCTGCTGATCAAAGAATACTGAAGAAAAGATCTAGGAAGTTTTCTTAGTATTTGCGATTTCTATATTTTTTAGATCAATAATTTATAAACTGATACTAGGATTTTAGTCTTCAAGTTGGGGGCAACTTAAAGACACTGGGAACACATACCTTGTAGGTGTGTGGTAGAATTGAGATTAAGTAGTTGATCTTTAGGTTAGATAAACTATTGTAATCTTGTTTGTTGGTTGAGGCTCGTAGTTATTTAGTGACGTTGGGGTAAGTCCTGTTGAGGAACAGGTCATGGTTTTTACACCTTTTGAGCCGAGTGTTTCCACGTAAAATATTGTGTTCTTACTTTATTGTCTTTACATTGTCTGTGGAACACGTTAGGCAACTTGGTTCACCTAAGTAAAGTCTGGTAAATGTAAAACAATCTAGGTTGTGTGGAATATCACATATGTTGGATATCTGAATCTAAAGAGGAATTGAGAAAAAGAATTGAATTTAGGCGAATTGGGGTTAGAAAATGAAGAAGGAACAAGTCGGGAAAATTTGGGTACCAGGTCCGCGACGCGGACCTATTCCTCAGGATTGATAAAATTTTCTCCGCATTGCGGAGTGGTCACTGACCATTCTGCCTCAAAATTTATTTCACGACCAAATATTTAAATGCATCTCTGCGTCATAGACTTGCTTCGAGACAGTGATTTCTTGACTGTTTGTCATGTTTAACTATCTAAAAACACTCCTAAACATTATGAGATCTTTTCTATGACAAATCACAATCCTTGAATCCATAACGTCAAACTCAAGGAATGTTAAGAGCCAAGTCAAGAGAAGTTCATAGAGTCTTCATGTACTTTATGTGAAAAGGGAGAATCTTTATGTACTGTTATTCCTAATTGACTTAGCCTAATGAAAAAAACGTCTAAAAAAGGGGAATCTTCATGTACGTTTTGTGAGATTTGTAAAAATGTGTTTCCACTGCCAAACAGAATGATGTGCGGCACTAATTGCAATCATCGTTATTGTGAAGAATGCATACAAAATTATATAGGAAAAAAATTAATAAGGATATCCATGAGATGATTTCTATGAAGTGCTCTGCTTCTAATTGCAATGGAATTTAAGATATCGATTCAATAATGCCGGTTGATTTCCTTATGCGAGTAAGAGATGCCATTCGACTAACGGAAGTTCTGGCTTCGCCAATAGTTATTGATTGCCCTTTCATGAATTGTATGGGTTCACTGGTTGATGATCTAAGGGAATATCCGATTAGGGCATGTCCTGAGTGTTGGAGACTTTTCTGTGTCAATTGTAAATGCTTACATTTGGGAATGACATGTGAGAATCATCAATTAGTAGGCAAGTAAATTTGCACTACTGGTAGCATCATTATGGAGGATATCATGATGAACTAGAGGAGGACGAGGAGGAAGAACAAGAAGATGAAGATGATGGTGATGAGGAAGGAGAAGGAGAAGAAGAAGATGAAGATGAAGATGATGATGATGAGGAAGGAGAAGAAGAAGAAAGAGGAGGAGAAGGGGAGGAAACTCCATGATCAGAAACTTCAATGAATGTGAAAAAATTCAAGTTTTGTTTCCTTGGAAACAAAATAGCAATTTTAATTCTTATTTATTTTATATGCAGTCTATTGTTGGTTAAAAAACAGTATGCAAGGTCTTTTATTTGATTTCAATTGTAGTTTTTAAGTTGGTGAAAAAACAATATGCAGGGTCTTTTTGTTTGAATTAGTTATTGAGTTTGATTTGGATAGGCTCTAGTGGTGGAGGCCTATTGTCCAATGTAAGTCTAGACCAAAATGCGCAAATCTTCTATTTTATATAGAGTCCAGGTTCGTATGTCCAACTATTAGTCCCATATTTCTTTTATTTTGAATCACTTTTTCTAATTATTTTTTACTACATCACTTATTAGATCAAAATATTAAAGAATTCATCTCACACTTGGTTTTTAAAATAAAAAATGATTTAATTTGGTTTGGAAAATCAGGAGAGAGGTTGTATGTGTTACACCCTAACTTAGGATAATAAGTAACATATAAACAAAACGCATGAGAGTTGTTAAGTATATATAAGTAAGTAGACCTTGTACTTTAATGATGCCTTTAAAAGTTGTGCAGGTCTATGCCCAGATAGAACAGTATCACTAGTGGGTTAGGCAATTACAGATGGTATTAGAGTAAATTTTGTATTAACTATGTTGATGCAAGCTAAAGTTAACCTGAGTTTAGCCAAATTCCGATAAGGTGAGGCAAACATCTTCGCTAGGTATTGACAAATCTCAAGTGGTGGGGAAAATCATAATGGTGGGGCAAACCTCAATGAGGACGTTGAGTCCATAAGAGAGGGTGTTTGTGACACATCTCCTTATGATAAGAAGTCCACATCGACAAAAACACATGATAAGTAAAAAGATTTTACACCTTAGTGACATGTTTTAAAGTTGGGTGAGTCTAGGGCGAAATGAAAAATATCACTAGAGGGACAAACCATTCTTTGGTTGTAAAAGGCAATGTAGAATTATATATATATATATATATATATATATATATATATATATATATTATAAGAGGTGGTTTATGTCACTTCCCAGCTTAGTATAAGAATTCCACATCGACAAAACACATGAGAGTTATTAGGTATAAAAGTTAGCAGACCTCATGACATTAATTTACTGATGCGTTTTAAAGCCTTGTGGGTCTAGACCCAAAGCAAATGATATCACTAACAAGTTGTATGGTGGAAAAAAGGCGGTGCAAATAATAATTAAAGGGATAGAAGAATTATATTGTTAAATTTAATTGAATCAATTTCGGGCATTATTCAGTTGTTGGCTCTTCTGGTTTTCATTTCATTTTCTCTTATGTTGGTGAAAATTCAACTTGAAAGAAGAAAAATACATTATCACAGGTGAAGTTGGCAGGTGCTTGTTTGCTAAATAATTTACTTTTCTATTCGATATCTTGTGTTTTGATTTTATTTTCATCTATGATTAATAATGTCACGCCCCAAGCCTACACCTTGGACGTGGCCGGCACTCGAAGACCATTGTTGGCCCCTAAGCGAACACTTGGCCTTGCTTACTTAACTCAGTGGATACCTTAACTCAACAGAATAACTCCATGCAATGAAAGGTCATAAAACAACCTAACTGTTAAAATCTGGCCAAAAAGGCTACTCGAGTCTCAAAATAGATATATAAAAGAGAACCCTAGGCCCGCCTACGTGGCGCCACCACAAAGCATAATTCTCTTTTAATTTATTTATTTCCAAAACTAGCCTTCCCCTTTCATGAAAAATTATGACTTGTATGAAAAGTTGCAACTTTTATGAAGAATTGAGACTTTTATGAAAAGTTGCGACTTTAATGAAGAGTTGTGACTTTTATGAAAGGTTGTGACCTATCCGAAGGGTCGCAACTTTTCCAAATAGTTGTAACCTTTCCGATATGGCACAATAAACATTTGTTCACACTACCCTTTGTTGTCTATAAATAGAGGGATTTCTTTAAAACAACGAAAATTCTTAACCTCCTCGTCTTCTTCTTCTGCACAATTAAATATTCGTGTACTATGCTCCTGTTGAGTGGCTCACTGACAGCATTGCTTATGTTACAGATCCTGGTATGTATTTTTACAGTCATTAATTTATGCTTATGTTATTAAGGATATATGATAAGATGTTATAATTTTCATTTTCCTTTACATTATTAATGTTTGTTACTACGTAATCTTGTATATAAGATAATATAGTGTTTTCGTTTTAATGATTGATAGATTTCACGTGTTATTTTATAAATTCCGTCATATTAAATACCTGAGCGAAGCGTGGGTAATTTTACTAGTTTATATATATACGTAGATGAGAGACTCAATACTAACTAACTGACTGTCTATGAAGCCTCTATAATACTGAGATGGATGTTGGGACAGACCCTGCAACATCCTAATAAAACAAAACTAGGAACACCAAATAATCAAGTCCTCCGGAAGGCAAGGAGACTCACCACAGACTCTGGAGTGCTCAACTGGATCAACGGCGTGCTGGATGATGATCCAGGGTACCTGCGTCTGCATCATCATAAGATGCAGGCCGACTGGCATCAGTACATTGAATGAACGAGTATGCAAGCTGGACAGCTAAACAACAACTTAAGTTTGAAAGGGATACAAAAGAGAACTTACCTTGTCTCTATTCAACTCAAGAGTAACTGAACTTAATATAAAGCAATAAGACACATGCAATATATATAAATCTTGTAAAACTATTTAAAACATGACGTCGAAAATCATATTTATAATATGATAAAAATACCATGCTCCCTCTTAAAGTCTACTTGTGCAATGCATGAATGAAGTCCCATACCCCCATTCATACTAAGTAGAACCCCTTAAGGAACCATGCAATTTCTACTGTGGGAGTTTCTCTAACCAATAATCACCACTACGAGCCTAAGTGGTGATACAACGTTGTTACATCACGCTGCCAGACTGTCCTATACTTTGCCGTCATATAGAACTACTTTAACTTTAACTTAGTGGATCCACTAGCTTAACTTACGTGATCATCTAAAAAGTATGACCCGTCAAATCCCATTTTGGCTACATGGTTCTTATGGAGGGTTGAGTTACTATGAACTCGCGTCCCCATTTCGGTGCTCAAGACTACACCCAAAAATACTTTGGCTCATAAGTGTTTTAAACACATCTTTCTTTAGTTTAAATTCATTTCTCAAACTACCCTCTTAAAAGACGTAATTGCTCTTGAAAACTCTTTCTAAAAAGAACATATCAAAACCATATTTTAATATGATCATTGATGACTCGGGAAGTCATACTACATTAACACTGATGGTATATCTAGAGACCATACTGTTTAAACATTGATGACATACTTGGTTATCATACTAATCATGTTTGTTAAACTTTTTCGCAAAACTCATCTTTTTCTTAAAAAGTGATAGTACTGAAACTGCTCAAAACTCTTTTGGAAATTCTCAGTTTCTTCTCATCTTAAATGTAAAAACATTTATAAACTTCTTTGGGAATACTTAGTTCCCTAATAACTTTTGAGAAATGAACTTTACTCCATACTCTTTACTTAACTTGAAACTCTATACTCTTTACTTAACTTGAAACTTGAGCCTAAAAATGAAGTTAAAATGTACAATAAAGACTCTTGAAATACTTTAAAGACTTGCTTTGACTTACCTCTTAACTTATAAACTTGCCTCTAACTTCACTTGACTTTGATCCTAACTTTCCTCGAAGAGTATTATGGATTCAAGGGTAATGATCTCATGTTTATGGATGAGTTTGGGATGTCTAGATGTACCTTAGAGTGCTGAAAACAACTATAAAATATAGGTACATTGCGAACGAACATGTATGAAAAAGTGGGGAAGGAATGGGAAGGACTGGCATCCTTGGCGCTCTGAGAGGTGCGGGGTGCCACCCTTCAGACTTTAGAGGGGCCTGATGTGCACTCTGCAAGGCGCGCCGTCCCAAGGGTGGAAGCTCAGAATCCCTTTTGGGGCGTGCTGGCTGGCGCAACGCCCTAGCCTGTTTCCCTGAATATCCGAATTTTCTCCTTCGTTTTTCCAACTCTGAACCTTCTTAACTTCAAAGGTTCCAGCCCCAAACAGTTAAAATTACAAAACCCCTTAATATAGAATAGATTCAACTCGAAATCACAACCGGAAACATACACCAAACCAACAAGAAACTTCATCAACACAAACACGACTTCAACAAACACAACCACAAACTTCAACAAACACAACCAATCCTTTGTCGGAATTAAAACAAGTTTGGCGTATGGAGGAATGATCCAACCCAACACTATGATCTCACATACCTTAACAGGGATCACCCTCGATGAAATCCACGATGATCTCTACGAACCTTGCTTTTTCTTCTCCTTCTCCTCTTCTTCTCCTCTTCTCTCTCAAAGCCCTAACCCTCACTTTTTAAAAGGGAAAATGGATTTAAAATCAGTCTAGATCCTTAATATCACCAAAAGAAATGGTTAGGGAAAAGACCAAAATACCCTTACAAATGCGGATGAAATTCCCTGTGCCAACTGCCCAACTTCCAAAGGGCATAACTCACTCATACGAACTCGGAATAAAGCAAACTCGGCGGTGTTGTAAAGATCACTCCAAGAGCTTTCCAAATATAACTGGAAATTCACCTAAATCTTTCTGAGTTAGGAGTTATGACTGTCTGAAGTTGACCAAAATCTCAATTTTTTCCATACTTAGCTAAATTTCCAGATTTTTAATTCTTTCCAAAAATGACTATTTCCAATTCTAAGCTTCTTCATATCTATTTCAAATTGCCGGATGTTACAATATCTCCCCCTTGGGAACATTTGTCCTCGAATAAGATTATTCTTACTAAGCTATATTACCAATCCTCTTGACTATGCGATAGGGTCCCATATATCGGGGACTAAGTTTCCCCTTCTTACCAATCCTAATAACTCCCTTCACGGGTGAAACTTTCAAATGTACCAACTCATCTACTTCGAACTCTAACGCCCCTCTCCTAACATCAGTGTAGAATTTTTTTTTGACGACTCTGTGCCGTTTTCAACCTTTCTTAAATCACTTTCACCTTCTCCATAGCTTGATGAACTACCTCTGGACCTATCAACCCTGCCTCACTAACTTCAAACCATCCAAAAAAAGATCTACATCTCCTCCCATAAAGATTTTCATAAGGAGCCATTTGTATGCTAGAATGGTAACTATTGTTGTAAGAAACTCCATGTAAGATAGGTAATCATCTCAATTATCCTTGAAACCAATCCCACAATCCACCTTGATACCTCAAAACACCATCTTCCTCTTGTTCAAAAACCATCACTGTTTATGAACATTTTGCCTGTAATTCCAGCAAGATAGGGTCTGGGTCTTTCTCACCTTTTATTTCTGGCACTAATGATGGGTCAGACCCATTCATCATCACTATTCCTCCTCGTGGAATCCATAAGACTAACTCCTAGGCATGCAAGTCGGTGCACGTCTCTTGCTAATTCTATTTGTTCTTCCTCAACATGGGCGGTGCTACCCATAGACAACCTGCTTAAGAAATCAGCAACAACATTTGCCTTACCAGGGTGATAAAGAAAACTCATGTCATAACCTTTGAGTAACTCTAACCACTCTCTCTCTGTCTGAGATTAAGCTTATTCTAAGTGAACACACCCACATGAACATCATACAATAGTGACGCCATATCTTCAAAGCGAAAACTACAGCAGCCAACTCTAGCTCATCACATTACACCCCGATTCGCCTAACACGACTATGATTCTCAAATCCATTTTAGGTTCAGATACTCAGTATGTACTCAAGAATTAAATGTCATAACTTGGCAGTAGTCTACTTCTCTTTCCATTCCTGAAAATTTTGCTCACAAGCTTCAGACTGTTGAAACTTCGCTATTTTCCGTGTCAACCTGGTCAAATAAAACCCTTATCTAACAGATCCCTTTAACTGCTCTTTCAACTCTGCTGGTTCCATTCTATTTGGCGAAAAAGAGATAGGACGAGTATCTGGAATGATGTCTTACCAAAGTCTATTTCTCTCTCAAGAGGGGCTTCAAGTAGGTCATCAGGAAAAACTTCTGGAAACTATCTTACTATATGAACTGTTTGAAACGGAGGTATCTCAACACTAAAGTAATTTACTCAAACTAAGTGATAGATACAATCCTTCGAAACTAACTTTCTCGCCTTAAGGTACGAAATGAAACAACCATTAGGAACAACTGAACTACTACTCCGCTCTATGACTGGCTCACTCGGAAATTGAAACTTGACAACTCGAGTTCTACAATCAACTAAGGGATAACAAGCATGAAGCCAGTCCACACCAAGAATGACATCCAATTCTACCATGCCTAACTCGACTAAATTAGCCATGGTACTCTTGTGATTGACGAAAATGGGACAATCACGATAAACTCTCTCTACTAGAATAGCCTCTCCAACAGGCGTAGAGACACTGAATAGCTCACTAAGTTGCTCAGAAATAACATCAAAGTGCAAAGCAACAAAAGGAGTTATAAAAGATAAACTCTCTCTAGGGTCTAGCAAAGCATAAAAAGTAAAAATCAAAGACTCAAATATTACCAGTGACAACATTCGGCGAATCCTCTTGCTCATGGCGATTGGTGATTGCATAGAGGCAGCTTACTCCTCCGCCAATACTAGAAATAGCTCCTCTAGGTACCATCCTGTCTGAGGGATAAAATAATGAAGCTTGGGCCCTATTGCTCAGATTTCCACTACCTTGCTTGTTCTTAGGGTACTCCTTCATGAAGTGACCCTCTTGTCCACACTTAAAACAACCTGTATGGCCATCACGACACTTACCTGGGTGGGTTATACCACACCTAGAACATGCAGGAGCCTTACTATCCCTTGGTACCATATTGCCTTGAGGATAGGCAAGTCTAGCACTGAAATTATAGGAATTTCTATTGTACCCATGTTTGTTCTTAGGTGCAAGTGCACTAGTTGATGGTGGAGCAGGTCCCTTCTATTTTTTTGGGAGGGATGACTGATTGTCATCATTCTTTTGCTGCCTGAACTCGTTCCCTACTATCTTAGCCCTCTTATCCTTAAACTCTTCTCTATCCTTCATCTTATCCTCCTCAACTTGTAGTAAATGGATCACAAATCTTGCTAGGTCAATATCCTCTATCAGCATAGCTGCGTTGCCTTCCTTGCTTGACTAACAAGATAACCCAACAACATATAAACTCATTCTACTCCTCATGTCCGCAACCATCTCCGGAGCATAGCGGGAAAGTTGCGTGAACTTCAGACTGTACTCATGAACACTCATAGACTCCAGATTAAACGTGAGAAACACTTTTACCTTTTCCTCACGCAACTCACGAGGAAAGAAACATCCCATGACAGCACTCTCAAACACAACCCAACTCACTACTGGCGCATCCTCTGTCCAATTTTTTTTATAGGTCAAACCAGATTCTAGCAATACCCTTCATTTGGTATGCAGCTAGTTCCACCCTCTCCAACTCAGCAACATGCATCACATCAAATACCTTTTTAAGCTCCTCAATGAATGTCTCCAGATTCTCAGTGATACTTGAACCGGTTAAGCTTGGTGGGTTTATCCTTAAGAGTGCACGGATCCTTGATGTATCAACCACTTTATGTCGATTAGCTCTCTGCCCAACATGAAAGGTCGCAACTTGACTTAACATCTGGATAGCTTCACGAAAATTAGCATATTTGATCTCTTCTTGGGTTTGCACTTCCAGGGCATTTGGTAACACTTGTTCCTCAACACTCTTCGTAGCTGGACGAACTCTGACTGCTCTTCGTGGAGGCATAATCCTCTGAAAATATGCGCAAGCACGAATTAGAAGGAAACTTTTTAGAGATAAACTCTAACGCACGAGATGAGTGTGAAAGAAGTAAGATAGTTCCTAAATGTTACAGCCTGCTAATTATAGATGTGGCGCGCTTCACACTGATAACTAGGACTCTATAGACAAGACTTCATAGACTCCCAAGGACTCCGGAACTCTGTGCTTTGATACCAAGTTTCGCAGGCCCCGAGACTACACCCTGGACGTGGCTGGCACTCGAACACCATTGTTGGCCCCCAAGCGAACCCTTGGCCTAGCTTACTTAACTCAGTGGAAACCTTAACTCAACAGAATAACTCCATGCAATGTAAGGTCATAAAACAACCTAACTGTTAAAATCTGGCCAAAAAGGAAACTCGAGTCTCAAAATAGAATATTTATATATATACGTTGATGAGAGACTCAATACTAACTGACCGACTATCTATGAAGCCTCTATAATACTGAGATGGATGTTGGGACATACCCCATAACATCCTAATAAAACAAAACTAGGAACACAAAATAACAGAGTCCTCCGGAAGGCAAGGAGGCTCACCACTGACTCTGGAGTGCTCAACTGGATCAACGGCATGCTGGATGATGATCCTAGGTTCCTCCATCTGCACCATTATAAGAAGAAGGCCAACTGGCATAAGTACAGTAAATGTACGAGTATGCGAGCTGGACAGTTAAACAACACCTTAAGTTTGAAAGGGATACAAAAGAGAACTTACCATGGCTTTATTCAACTCAAGAGTAACTGAACTCAATATAAAGCAATAAGACACATGCACTATATATAAAGCTTGTAAAATTATTTAAAACATGATGTCAAAAATCATATTTATAATATCATAAAAATATCATGCTCCCTCTCAAAGTCTACTTGTGCAATGCATCAATGAAGTCCCATACCCCTATTCATACTAAGAAGAACCCCTTGTGGAACGATGCAATTTATACTATGGTAGTTTCTCTAACCGACAACCACTACTAGGAGCCTAAGTGGTGATACATCATTGTTACCATCACGCTGCCAAACTGTCCTATGCTTTGCCGTCATATAGAACTACTTTAATGTAGTGGATCCACTATCTTAACTTATGTGATCATCTAAAATGTATGACCCGTTAAATCATATGTTGGCTACATGGTTCTTATGAAAGGTTGAGTTAATATGAACTCGTGTCCCCATTTCGGTACTCAAAACTACTCCAAAAAATACTTTGGCTCATAAGTGTTTTAAACACATCTTTCTTTAGTTTGAATTAATTGCTCAAACTACTCTCTTAAAAGAGGTAATTGCTCTTGAAAACTACTTCGAAAAAGAACATATCAAAACCATATTTTAATATGATCATTGATGACTCGGGAAGTCATACTGCATAAAATTGATGGTATATCAAGAGACCATACTGTTTAAACATTGATGACATACTAATCATGTTTTAGAAACTCTTTCGCAAAACTCATCTTTTTCTTAAAAAGAGATAGTACTCAAACTGCTTAAAACTCTTTTGGAAAACATTTATAAAGTTCTTTGGGAAAACTTAGTTCCCTAATAACTTTTGAGAAATGAACCTGACTCTATACTCTTTACTTAACTAGAAATTCTATACTCTTTACTTAACTAGAAACTTCAGCCTAAAAATGAAGTTTAAACGTTCAATAAAGTCTCTTGTAAAACTTTAAACACTTGCTTTGACTTACCTCTTAACTTCTAAGCTTGACTCTAACTTCACTTGACTTTGATCCTAACTTTCCTCGAAGAGTATTATGGATTCAAGGGTAATGATCTCATGTTTATGGATGAGTTCGGGTTGTCTAGATGTACCTTAGAGTGCTGAAAACAACTATAAAACATAGGTACATTACCAAGGAACATGTATGAAAAAGTGGGGAAGGAATGAGAAGGATTGGCATCCTTGGCGCTCTGAGAGGCGCGGGGCGCCAGCCTTCAGACTTCAGAGGGGCCTGCTGGGCGCTCTGCAAGGTGTGACACCCCAAGGGTGGAATCTCAGAATCCCTTTTGGGGCGCGCTGGCTGATGCGACGCCTCATCCTTTTTCCCCGAAAATCTGACTTTTCTCCTTTGTTTTTCCAACTCTAAACCTTCTTAACTTCAAAGATTCCAGCCCCAACCACTTAGAATCATAAAACCCTTAATACACAATAGATTCAACTTGAAATCACAACTAGAAACATAAACCAAACCATTAAGAAACTACAACAACACAACCACGACTTCAACAAACGAAACAACAAAATTCAACAAACTCAACAAATCTTTTCTCGAAATTAAAACGAGTTTGGCGTGTGTAGGAATGAACTAACCTAACACTATCATCTCACATATCTTAATAGGGATCACCCTCGACGAAATCCATGATGATCTCTACGAACCTAGTTTCTTCTTCTCCTTCTCCTCTTCTTCTCCTTTTCTCTCTCAAAGCCCTAACCCTCACTTTTTAAAAGGGAAAACTGATTTAAAATCAGTCTAGATCCTTAATATAACCAAAAGAAATGGTTAGGGAAAAGACCAAAATACCCTTAAAAATTCGGATGAACTTCCCTGTGCCAACAACCCAACTTCCAAAGGGCATAACTCACTCATACGAACTCGGAATCGAGCAAACTCAGCGGCATTGGAAAGATCACTCCAAGAGCTTTTGAAAAATAACTGGAGATTCACTTAAATCTTCCTAAGCCAGGAGTTATGACTGTCTGAAGTTGACCAAAACTCATTTTTTTCCATACTTAGCTAAATTTCCAAATTTTTAATTCTTTCAAATTCTAAGCTTCTTCATAGCTATTTAAAATTGCCAGATGTTAGATTATCTCCCCCTTAGGAACATTCATCCTCGAATGAGATTACTCTTACTAAGCTATATTGCCAATCCTTTTAACCATCTGATAGGGTCCAATATATTGGGGACTAAGTTTCCTCTTCTTACCAATCCTAATAACTCCCTTCACGGGTGAAGCTTCCAAATGTACCAAATCATCTAATTCGAACTCTAGCGGCTTTCTCCTAACAACAGTGTAGGATTTTTTTTTTTGATGACTCTGTGCAGTTTTCAACCTTTCCTAAATCACTTTCACCTTCTCCATAGCTTGGTGAACTAACTCTGGACCTATCAACCCTGCCTCACTAACTTCAAACCATCCAAAAAGAGATCTACCTCTCCTCCCATAAAGAGTTTCATAAGGAGCCATTTGGATGCTAGAATGGTAACTATTGTTGTAAGCAACTCCATATAACAAAGGTAATCATCTCAATTATCTTTGAAACCAATCCCACAATCCACCTTGATACCTCAAAACACCATCTCCCCCTTGTTCAAAGGCCATCACTGTTTATGAACATTTTTCCTGTAATTCCAGCAAGATAGGGTCTGGGTCTTTCTCACGTTTTATTTCAGGCACTAATGATGGGTCAGACCCATTTATCATCACTATTCCTCCTTGTGGAATCCATAAGACTAACTCCCAGGTGTGCAAGTCGGTGCACATCTCTTGCTAATTATGTATATTCTTCCTCAACATGGACGGTGCTACCCATAGACAACCTGCTTAAGGAAACAGCAACAACATTTGCCTTACCAGGGTGATAAAGAAAACTCATGTCATAACCTTTGAGTAACTCTAACCACTCTCACTCTATCTGAGATTAAGCTCATTCTAAGTGAACACACCCACATGAACATCATACAACAGTGACGCCACATATTCAAAGGGAAAACTACAGCAGCCAACTCTAACTCATCACATTACACCCCGATTCGCCTAACTCGACTATTATTCTCAAATCCATTTTAGGTTCAAATACTCAGTATGTACTCAAGAACCAAATGTCATAACTGGGCAGTAGTCAACTTCTCTTTCCATTCCTGAAAGTTTTCCTCAAAAGCTTCAGACCGTTGAAACTTTGTTGTTTTGCGAGTAAACCTGGTCAAATAAAAATCTTATCTAACAGATCCCTTTAACTGCTCTTTCCACTTTCTAAACTCTGCTGGTGCCATTCTATATGGCGTAAAAGAGATAGGACGAGTATCTGGAATGATGTCTTACCAAAGTCTATTTCTCTCTCAGGAGGGGCTCCAGGTAGGTCATCAGGAAAAACATATGGAAACTCTCTTACTATAGGACTGACTGAAACAGAGGTATCTCAACACTAGAGTCATTAACTCGAACTAAGTGATAGATACAATCCTTTGAAACTAACTTCTCGCCTTAAGGTACGAAATGAAACGGCCCTTAGGCACAACTGAACTACTACTCCACTCTATGACAGGCTCACTCGGAAAATGAAACTTGACCACTCAAGTTCTATAATCAAGTGAGGAATGAGGTATAACAAGAATGAAGCCAGTCCACACCAAGAATGACATCCAATTCTACCATGCCTAACTCAACTAAATCAGCCATGGTACTCTTGTGATTGACGGAAATGGGACAATCACGATAAACTCTCTTTGCTAGAATAGCCTCACCAACAGGCGTAGAGACACTGAATAGCTCACTAAGTTGCTTAGAAATAACATTAAAGTTCATAGCAACATAAGGATTTACAAAAGATAAACTCGCTCTAGGGTCTAGCAAAGCATGAACATTAAAAATCGAAGATTCAAATCATACCAGTGACAACATCTAGCGAATCCTCTTTCTCTTGGCGATTGGTGATGGCATAGAGGCGGTTTGCTCCTCCGCTAGTAGTAGAAGTAGCTCCTCTAGGTATCATTTTGTCTGGGGGAGCAACTGATGTAGCTTAGGTCCTATTACTCAGATTTCCACTACCTTTCCTGTTCTTAGGTCACTCCTTCATGAAGTTACCCTCTTGTCCACACTTAAAACAACCTGTCTAGCCATCACGACACTTCCCTGGGTGGGTTCTACCACACCTAGCACATGCAGGAGCCTTACTACCCCTTGGTACCATACTGCCCTGAGGATAGGCAAGTCTAGCTCTAAAACTATAGGAATTTCTATTGTACCCATCTTTGTTCTCAGGTGAAAGTGCACTAGCAGATGGTGGAGCAGGTCCCTTTTGTTTCTGTGGGAGGGATGACTGATTGTCATCATTCTTTTGCTGCCTGAACTCGTCCCCTACTATCTTAGCCCCCTTATCCTTAAACTCTTCTCTATCCTTCAGCTTATCCTCTTCAACTAGTTGTAAATGGATCACAAATCTTGCTAGGTTAATATCCCCTATCCGTATAGCTGCCCTGCCTTCCTTGCTTGACTGACGAGATAACCCAGCAACATATAAACTCATTCTACTCCTCATGTCCGCAACCATCTCCGGAGCATAGCGGGAAAGTTTCGTGAAGTTCAGACTGTACTCATGAATACTCATAGACTCTGGATTAAAGGTGAGAAATCTTTTATTTTTGCCTTACAAAATTCACCAAGAAAGAAACGCTCCGTGAGAGCACTCTCAAACACAACCCAACTCACTACTGGCACATCCTCAGCCTTATTCTTTTTCCATTGGTCAAACCAGATTCTAGCAACACCCTTCATTTGGTATGCAACTAGTTCCACCCTCTCCGACTCAACACATGCATCACATCAAATACCTTTTTAAGCTACTCAATGAAGGTCTCTGGATTCTCAGTAATCTTGAACCGGTAAAGCTTGGTGGGTTCATCCTTAAGAGTGCACAGATCCTTGAAGTATCAACCACTCCATGTCGATTAGCTCTCTGCCCAACAAAAAAGGTCGCAACTTGACTTAACATCTGGATAGCTTCACGAAAATCAGCTTATTTGATCTCTTCTTGGGTTTGCACTTCCAGGGCATTTGGTAACTCTTGTTCCTGAACACTTTTCATAGCTGGACGAACTCTGACTTCTCTTCAGGGAGGCATAATCCTCTGAAAACACGTGCAAGCATGAATTAGAAGGAAACTTTTTAGAGATAAACTCTAACGCACGAGATGAGTGTGAAAGAAGTAAGATAGTTCCTAAATGTTACAGCCTGCTAATTATAGATGTGGTGCGCTTCACACTGATAACTAGGACTCTATAGACAAGACTTCATAGACTCCCCAGGACTCTGGAACTCTGTGCTTTGATACCAAGTTTCGCAGTCCCCGAGACTACACCCTGGACGTGGCTGGCACTCGAACACCATTGTTGGCCCCCAAGCGAACCCTTGGCCTAGCTTACCTAACTCAGTGGAAACCTTAACTCAACAGAATAACTCCATGCAATGTAAGGTCATAAAACAACCTAACTGTTAAAATCTGGCCAAAAAGGAAACTCGAGTCTCAAAATAGAATATTTATATTTATACATTGATGTGAGACTCAATACTAACTGACTGACTATCTATGAAGCCTCTATAATACTGAGATGGATGTTGGGACAGACCCTGCAATATCCTAATAAAACAAAAGTAGGAACACAAAATAACAGAGTCCTCCGGAAGGCAAAGAGGCTCACCACTGACTCTGGAGTGCTCAACTGGATCAACGGCGTGCTGGATGATCATCCTAGGTACCTGCGTCTGCATTATTATAAAAAGTAGGCCAACTGGCGTCAGTACATTGAATGTACGAATATGCGAGCTGCACTACAAGAAAAAGGATTATATATGACCAACATTTAGGGACGAGTTAATAATCCCGTCACTAAAGTTATACATATTGGGACGAGATTATATTTCGGTCCTAAAAGTTATATATTTTTGAGAAGGTGCGAAAGCTGGTCCCTAAAAATATTAATTACAACTCCCAATTGTAATTAAGAGTTAGCGGGAAACCACAACGCCAAATCATCCCTAAAAATTTTACTAAAATCAACTTTTTTTTCCTGAAAAATTAGGCGCCAAAAGAAACCTTATTTCCTAAATATCCAAAAAAAAACCCTGTTTTCTCTCAATACCCAATGGTCCTAACTTAGCCTTTACGTATTCTCAAGAACGCACGCTATCTCTTTTTCATCTCGATCAAATGTAGGTTCAACCTAGAGTTATCCAGATTTTCCTTGAAGCCTTTCTATCGATCAACAACATCTCTGTTTGCTTCTCTCTACTACGAAATTCTTGTAACATTTCTTTTCTTTTTCTTCTTGTTCTATGTTATGTCGTTTAACTTTGCCCAGTTTTCTGGTTTTTTGAGTTCAGATTCTAATTGATGGTTTAATTTGTTGAAGTGTAATCAAGTTTGTAGTATATTGTATGTTAAAAAAATCACATAACCCATAAAGTAAAGATTTTTTTTTCTGAAAATAACTAAGAGGACACCTTTCTTCTATTATTCTCTGCTTCGTGAATTCCCTTATTCAATGGACACCAATGTTCCTTATATGAATTAATATCTGATTATCATTTGATTAGTTGATGATTATAAAACACAGATTCTTTATATTGGAGTCTTTATCAACCTGTAGTAACAAAACTGATTAATTTCTATATACTACAACACAAGTAAATATCTTCTTTTATTTGTGTGCTACGGGTCGTGGATCGATAATTATTTTAACTTGACTGATTCACTTGTATTTGGAGTCTTTGACCAGTGAATTAAAGATAGTGATTACTATGTTTTGTACTCGACGATTGATAAGTCAATTTTGTTTCAGTAATTAATCTGTGTTAACCACCAAAGCAGGCTTAAGACTTAACTTGTTTGATCTAATGAATCTTCTAATCATATAGCATACACGATTTCCACAAAAAGAAACTATGTACTCCGCCTTTTATCATAGTAGGTGTTCTCACAAAAGCAGTGTAGGATGCCTCATTCGCAATGCTCTCCCATATTCTAGTTAAATCTTCCTTCAAATCTGGTAGAGTTCCTTTTAATCCACTTGATGAGTTCAGAGTATATAATTTCGAATACATGGCCACTTTTTGAACTACTCTAGTATTTTGTATAATTCATTCACTATGGTGTCCCTATCCATATAATGTTAATCAAATCTCATACTATAATCAAATTCTTGTTCACCTAGCTTATGTACTTTAGGAGCCAAATATAAGCGACTAAAAACACTTTTCTGGAATTTCTGAAATGAGAATGAACTACTTTTGTTTATATGTTGTTCTCGTATTCATCATTAACGATGACTATGGAGTGATCATTTTGTTGTTCAGCTAGATAGTTTAATTATTAGAGAGCAGGCTGAAACTCGCTTGAATCTGAGTTCCCTATTTTAGGAGTGGTAAGTGTCTGACAAGGAAGTTGGTTATTCAAATCACTCCTACAGTTGTTTTCATCTAATGCTGGACACTCAAGCTTTCTATGCTTGAATGGCTTATCAGCAGAATTCTTAGCCACAACAGTTTGAGAACTGTTTCCTTGTGCATTCTTAAGATTCATTAGCATTTGTCTCTTATTCTTTGTTTAATTTAATAGTAGTTTGTTCTGAAGCTCAATTTTCTCCCTCATGCGCTTGAAATCCACCATTCTGGTCACTGCCAGAATAAGGTTCATGATTTCTTCAAGAACCTCATTTGCATTTTCATTGAGAACTCTCATCATTGAATCAGCAGCAGTCTCCTCTTCATCATTCTTGACAACTGTAGCATGTTTTCTTGACCTATTAGTTTCACCAGATCCATCATTTTGAATAAATGGTTTACAATTTAATGGCTATTTTGGTACAGTCTTCTGATCCTCGTTTAACAAGTCCATGATTTCATCAACTGTTGTATCCATATAATGTTCATCAAAGCTCATACTATAATCAGATTCTTGTTCTCTTAGCTTAATGTACTTTACAAGCCAAAGATAAGCGAGTTAAAATACTTTTTTATGGAAATTCTGCAATTAGAATGAAATACTTTTGTTGATTTGCTATTCTCGTATTAATCCTTAACGATGACTATGGAGTGATCATTTTTCTTGTATGCATATGATGAACAACTTTTGTTGATATGTTTTTCTTGTATCCGTATAATGTTCATCAAAGGATTTCACCACAAGAAATTTTCTTTGTTTAATTTAATAGTAGTTTGTTCTAAAGCTTTACTTTTCTCCCTCCTGCACTTGAAATCCACCATTCTGATCGTTGCCAGAATAAGGTTCATGGTTTCTCCAACAACCTCATTTGCACTTTCATTGAGAACTCTAATCATTGAATCTGCAACAGTCTCCTCTGCATCATTCTTGACAGCTGTAGCATGTTTTCCTGACCTATTAGTTTCACCAGATCCATCATTTTGAATAAATGGTTTACGATTCAATGGTTTTTTTGGTACCGTCTTCTGATCCTCGTATAACAAGTCCATGGTTTCATGAACTTTTGTATCCATATAATGTTCATCAAAGCTCATACTATAATCAGATTTTTGTTCTCTTTGCTTAATGAACTTTAGGAGCCAAAGATAAGAGACTTAAAATACTTTTTAATAGAATTTCTGGAATTAGAATGAAGAACTTTTGTTATTAATCCTTAACGATTACTATGGAGTGATCATTTTGTTGTTCACATAGATAGTTTAATTATTAGAAAGGGGGCTGAAACTCACTTGAATCTGAGTTCCCTATTATAGGCGTGTCAAGTGTACAGCCTAAAGATTCTTTATATTGGAGTCTTGATCGAGTTAAGTAATTGTTTTCTTTCATTAATTTGTTACATGTCGTTAATCTACACATCTGTTAACATCACTTATTTACTAGACTTTGGAGTCTTTAAACAATCAACTAAAAATAGTCCAGAAAGATCTATTTTTTACAATAGACAAGTCAATTTTAATGGTCATTTATGTCGTTGTCTGGTCAACAAGGAACTACTAGCTTTTTAAAAAAAATTTTGAAATTGCATCAACAAATAAGATTATCATAGAAAATAATCATAAATGATAGACAAGAATGAAAGCATTAGTGAAAAGCTAAGGGTAACCCAAAGAAAACCTTCAAGTTCTTAGAAAGACATTCTAGCTATTTTTCTTTGTATATGGTGTTCTTTTCTGTATTTTTTTTTTATGTTTACTCACTTTTGTTGTTCAAGTTTGGTATGTCAACATATTGGCATGAAAAATTATATTTGCGTCATTCTTTGTCATATGATAGTATACCACAATTCATTAACTGAACAAGTAGCTAAGGTCCACTAGAAAGTGCGATCTTAGAGTTCAACTTAGTTGTGTAAAACTAATTGTAACAAGTTGTGCACATATTTTGATTATTATTTTCCTTTATTTTTCTAAATCTTATTTTTATGTATACTATAAGGTATGGCACCTAGTAAGCAATGGATGCAACTTGTTGAAAATCGACTAGATGAAATCTACTTAGACGGTGTGCAGAAGTTTTTGAATTATGCTTTTCAAAGAACAGGAGAACAAAATGAAATACGATGTCCATGTATCAAATGTTTCAATACAATTTTTGGAACTCGTAAAACAGTTGAGACACATTTGATAGTGCATGGAATAATTTGAAACTATACTTTTTGGTATCATCATGGAGAACGTTTGGGTGAGCCATTGTCAGAATCAAATTTGGAATCTAATGATGAAGATGGTAATGTTGTAGAAGAATGTGAGAGTGAGGATGAAGTAGAAGAATTGTTGAGAGATTTATATCCTAATCTTAATGGAGTAAGTACACACACAGATTGTGATGATTTACCAGAGGAGGAACCAAATGTTGAAGCAAAAAAAATTTTCAACCTAATGAAGGATTTCGAGTTGCCACTGTACCAAAATTCAAAAGCTTCAAAGCTTTCCTCTTTGATCAAATTGCTTCATATCAAAAGTATGGGTTGTTGGAATAATGCGTCATTTCCAATGTTATTGAAAATATTGAAAGAGGAGTTGTTGTCTGATGGCGCTAATTTGCCAAACTCATATTATGAGGCAAAAATGATAATCAAAGAACTTGGGCTTTCTTATGACAAAATTGATGCTTGTACTAATGATTGCATGTTATATTGGATAGCTTACTCGATACTTGCAAGGTTTGTGGTGCGTCCAGATGAAAAATAAATACACATAGTGGGGAAACAAGTAATAAGAAAGGTAAAAAGATAGCTTCAAAGAGCTTACGCTATTTTCCTTTAAAGCCTAGACTTCAGAGATTGTTTATGTCTACAAAGACATGTACTCTAATGACATGGCATAAGGATGAAAGAGTTGATGACGAAATAATGAGGCACCCAGCTGATTCAATGGCATGGAAGTCATTTGATGAACTTCATCCTTCATTTGCACTTGACCCTCGTAATGTTCGACTTGGACTTGCTAGTGATGGATTCCAACCATTTCGAAATTCAAAAACCTCACATAGCATTTGGCATGTGGTTCTTATTCCTTATAATTTACCACCTTGGTTGTGTATGAAACAAGAAAATTTCATTTTGTCAATAATTATTCCTGGTCCAAACGGTCCTGGAGATGCAATAGATATATACCTCTAGCCATTAATAGAGGAATTGAAGGAATTGTAGGAAGTTGGTATTGAGACTTATGATGCATCAACCAGACAAAATTTTAAGTTACATGCTTCTTTGTTATGGACCATCAATGACTTTCCAGCATATGGAAACTTATCTGGATGGAGTACAAAAGGAAAATTGGCATGTTCATGTTGCAAAAAAGATACTTCTTCAATTCGATTGACTAATTTTAAGAAGCAATGTTTTATGGGTCATCGGCGTTACCTTCCTTGTAGTCATAAATGAAGGAAGGAGATGAAGACATTTGATGGAAACAAAGAGGAAAGGGCCGCACCAAAAATATGTTCTGGTATTGAGATACTTGATCAAGTGCAAGATCTTGAAGGGATTCAGTTGTCAAAAGATCCAAAGAAAAGGAAGAAGATTTCACATGAAAAATGGTAGGATAATTGGAACAAGAAAAGTATCTTTTTTGAACTTCCATAATGGAAATGTCTCTTGCTGCGACACAATTTGGATGTTATGCATATTGAAAAGAATATATGTGATAATATTATGGGTACAATAATGAATGTCCAAGGAAAGACCAAGGACACAATTAAAACACGGTTAGACTTGCAAGAAATGAACATTAGGTCGGAATTGCATCCAATTCAAAATGGGGAGAAAATTGAAGTTCCAACTACTTGCTACACATTGTCTCCTGAAGATAAGCACAAATTATGCCTTTTCTTAAAAAATCTAAAGGTTCCTGATGGGTTTTCATCTAATATTTCTCAATGTGTGAACCTAAAAGATCACAAGATATCTAGATTGAAAAGTCATGATTGTCATGTTCTTCTTCAACATTTACTCCCTCTTGCATTTCATGGTATGTTGTCTAAATAAGTGTGTGAACCACTTATTGAGTTATCAATATTTTTAGTGTTCTTGGATTAAAGGAGTTGAAAATTAATAACTTGAATCATATTGAAGCTAAAATTCCCATAACACTTTGCAAGTTAGAAAAGGTCTTCCCTCCTTCATTTTCTGATGTCATGGTGCACTTACCTATTCATTTAGCTAGTGAAGCTAAGATTGCTGGACCGATTCATTATCGGTGGATGTATCCTGTGGAACGATGGTTGTATTTTTTGAAATCTCTCATTGGTAATAGGACACGCCCTGAAGGTTCTATTGCAGAAGGCTATATTGCATTTCAATGCATGACTTTATGTTCGAGGTATCTGCATAGAATTGACACAAAGTTCAATCAACCTGAAAGAAATTTTGATGGTGGTTTTCAAAAATGTAGTGGAGGCTTATCTATATTTTGTCAACCCGGAAAAACTCTAGGAGCTAAAACTCTATGTGAGCTTGAAGTAGATGAATTAGAACAAGCACATATAGACATACTGAAGAATTGTGATGAAGTCTTACCATTTCTCGAGTATGTAGAGTTCTTTCATATCATCTTATTATTATCATTTCCTTTAGGATAATTTCCTTTCTATATGAGATGCTCGACACTTGTCTGATGCAGAATGGAATCGACAATTTATTGAATTGTTTAAACATAGGGTAAGTAATACATAAGCATCAAATTTAATATTTAAATATCTTACTACTAAAAATAATCAATGTAATATTGTTAAAAGGTCGCACAATTGCACAAAGGAGATGATAGTCTTATGATGGAAGATATCCTGTCAATTTCACACGGTCCTACCAAATATTTGAGGCGTTCCAATGGTTATGTTGTTAATGGATATATATTTTATGTATAGGATTATGATAAAAAGTTAAGGACTCAAAATTGTGGCGTTGTTGTAGTGGGTGAGAATGATAGAGATAGTGAGAACCTTGATTACTACGGTGTATTAACAAATGTGATTGAGTTGCAATTTGTCATGGATAGAAGAGTGGTTTTATTTCGTTGTAATTGGTTTGATGTGTATGATGAAATAAAAGGAGTTAAAAAGGATGGGTATGATTTTGTGAGTGTCAATCCGGGTAGATTTTTGAAAATAAATGAGCCCTTTGTTGCAAACCAAGCATCCCAAGTGTTCTATGCAAATGATAATTCCAACAAAGGTTGGCAAGTCGTGATGAAGACTCAACGTTGTGATTCCTTTGAGATTATCGAACAAATGAAACGAAAAAGAACTAGTGAGGTAAAGTATTTTTTTTATGAATTGATATATTTATTGTTACACGTTATGAGAACATGATTAATTTTGTAACAACACTGCCATACATTATTTCTTATTATTTTTTACTTCTGGACTTTTCTGCAGGTTTAAGATGAAACTAGTCAAGACTGAAAATGAGGACAGGTCAACTATGAAGAGTACTTTGAGATATACATTTGTTGTGCTTGGTTCTATTGGAAAGGGACGACGACGAGGAGTTGGACTTAAATCGTTGGGTGAGAAAGGGAATATGCCAACTAAGAAGTTATTTTCTAAATCTAATGATCTTGTTAACCACTACATCCAAGAAATTGAAACAAGGAAGATATATATATTTTTTGTTAAACAGAAAGTTATATTCAACTAGTAATCATTATGTACAACCTAGCGATTACACTCTATTTTTCTGTTTCACAATCTCTTCTTCTCAACGAGTTCTTGTCGTTGTCCTTCAATTTCTCATGCTCCAAAACATTATGTTAAGTATTGATAATAGTATTTATTTTCTCTACATTCTATAGGGAAGACTCGAGGACTAGGACAAAAAAGTTATACAATGTCTAGTAGTCAAGGAATGGAAACAATGCATAAGAATTCCCTGGATCTTGAGAAAGAGAAAATGAAAATTAATATTCCATCTCCGACATGTACTAATCAAGTTAAGCAATACACCAAAGAAGTTGAAACCAGTAAGTTTGTTTTCAACTCTGCTGTGTTTTTTTAGAACTATTGTATTTTGAGGAACTGTTATGTTACATTTTCTTGGATCCAGGTGCTACAGGAAAGGAAATAGATAAAAGATCTGAGTCAACAAAGTCTTCTAAAAGCACAAGATCGAATACTACCAAGTCTTCTAGTCAAGAAATGCAAAAAATGGACAGAAATCCCTTGGTTAGTGAGAAAGATGATAAGCAAATCAATATTTCATTGCCTCCATCTACTGATCAAGTTATGAAACACACCAAAACAACTAAAAAAGGTATGATATTCTTAATACATCTGTTATGTTGTTAGTTTGTAGAACTGAATTTGATCGCTAGTCTTTACCAAATTATGAAACTGTAGGTTTACCTAATCCAAAAAAGGTAAGAAGAGTTTGAGGGAGCAACATGTGCAAAGAAGTTGCTGCACTTGAAATTGGACAAAAGCTGAAAGTAACCTTTTACAATAATCGAACGGTTGGAACAAATAGCAAATTGTTTTTGAGGCATTTGGGAAAAATTGTTCGTGATCGTAATATATGTCCATTGGGAGTATCATCTTGGAATGATATTAAACAAGAAAAGTTGAATCATATGTGGGCAGCCGTTGAGGTAACAAATGTCACCTAAATCCACTTCTTTATTGTTATTTGATACATCTGAGTATTCATGTCCATATAACAGTCATTGACGTAACAAATTTATATGTGATGCAAATATAGAGTTGTTTGTTGAATAATTTTCACATTTCACATGTGCTACTGCATTCAAATGTATGTGAATCACTGGATTTTTTTTCTCTAGAAGATGAAAAAGAAAAAGTAGATGTAGAAGATGCAGAGCTCTTTTTTTACTAGAACATTTGCTGCTACTGGAATTATTATGAGCTACCGGAATAAGTAAATGAGCAATTGGAATTCCTTTTCTACTGGAATATTTGCTTATTCTACTAGAATAGAGCTCTTTTTCATTTTGACATCCTTTCCTGATACTTTTTCCTTATTAATAACTCGAACTCATGGTTTGATTATTGTAGCATAAATTTGAGAGTGTTGACATGAATGATCATCGTGATCATATCTTGGGATGGATGAATGAGTTATGGAACAAATGGAGAGGACACTTGCATGCAAAATATGTGAAGGATAAGCCTATTCAACAGTCTCTTAGGAATATTCCAAGGGGAGTAGACAAAAACGAATGGGAATGGTTAGTAAAGGAACATTTTGCTTCTGAAAGTTTCCAGGTTTGCAAAATATGTTGATCCATGTTGCTGAAATAGTAATTGTGCTTTGAATTGCTGCATCACCCGTTTGGTATAGACTGCTCCACAGACTTCTCCACGTGTACCTCAATCTCGCTTTGTGGAACTGCTTCTTAGTGATATGTAATATAGAGGTAGTAATGTTAGAAGTAGTTCTGTAAATTGTTGCAGCAGTAGTATTGAAGGGATAAGGGAATTCCCCTTCTGATGGATTTCCAGTAACAGATTGCAGCAGTACCTCAATCTTGCATTTGTTTCTTTTGGAAAATCTTCTAGTTTCTTTCTTTCCAAACAAAGTAAATTCTACCAACTAAGACAATTTTGTATTCAGGCAAGAAGCAGTAGGAATGCGGCAAATAGAGCTAAGTTGACGATGCTTCATCATATTGGTAGCAAGCCTATTCGATAGATTATTTATCAAAAGGTATTATCATAAAACTATTTCATAAATGGAATATTTACAAGGTTTGAGTTCTTTGACATGTTTGCCTATGATGTAAAGGTAGGGAAAGATGGCAATCCACCAGATTTGGTAACCATTTTCTTTGAGACTCGTAAGAAAGATAACAAGCTTGTTGAACCTAAAGCAACTGAAAAACATGTACGTTTGATAAATTCAATATGTTTATTACTTGAAATTGTTATGTGTTTTGATAGAAAATGTTCTTTTATATATTTCGTAGGCTCAACTCCAAGAAATTGTTCAAACAGATCCATCTCTACCTAGCATAGAGATTGTTGAAAAATGTTGTGGACCTCAAACTCGTAGCCATGTATTTGGATTTGGGGGTGGAGTAAAGCCGAACGATTTAAAAGGTGGAACTTCTTCAAAGGCTGAACTATTTTCTGCTCTACGTTCATCTCGAGAGGATAACAAATCCTTGAATGAAGAAAACAAATTCTTCAATGAGGAAAACAAATCCTTGAACGATCGATTGTCTACCTTAGAAAATGAGATGAAAGAAATAATGAAAATGAAGGAACTCTTCGCTGCTCAACAGTCACATGTTCAACCTACGACATCTTTTGTTTCAACTGAATGACCTCTACTTTTTTGTTGTCCAAGTAAGCAACAAATACCTAACTTTTTAGTTTATTTTGTTGATTTGCATATAGTCACTTTCTAGTTAGACTAATTCTGGCAAAAACTGATGGTAGCTAATACTTTCTAGCTAAAAGATAGAAACTAGATTTGGCTGAATCCATCCTCATCTCTACAAGTTTTCTTGTTCTGATTGTCTTAGAATTTAAACTCAATCAAGCAGAAGTATTCGTAGTGTCCTTAGAAAGTAGAAACTGATGTCATGTTGGCTGGGTTGTTCAAGGTTTTTCTGTATGCATGTATAATTAAGCAGCCATGAGAAACTATGGAATGGGGTTAGTGCATTCCCCATAACCTTTTCCTTGACAATATGCTACTTCGAGTCGATATGGGATTGCACAAACATTAACCATTAGGAAAGCATTGTAGAATCGTCATGTACTTTGTATTTTGATTTGTGAAACCACAAGTTAATCAAAATGGATCTGATATGTGTGTTATTGTTGATGACACCACAACTTCCTGCGAAAAACTGCCAGACTTCCTTTTCCATGTCTCCTTCTCTAATAATGTGTTCAGTGTGTTCATTTTTGTGCACTCTGCAACAATGGCATCTAGACGAACCATGTATTTTGAACCTGCAAAGTTTATCATCAGTCTGCCTTTCTTCTCCATGTTCTGCACTGCTGCATTCTTTTATTTTTGCTGAACAAGGAAATATATTACTTTATAGATAAACAAAGCAAAATACATAGAAGGGGACAGAAACCTTACCTCCAAGCTTATGGTGGTACATAAGTCGACCTTCCCACTAAGGATAGGCAACTCATCCCATACAAGAAAGATGCTACCTAGCTTCTATACAACTAAAGAGAAGACTCCTCTTAATATAGAGATTCTAGGAAGCATAAATCAGGGAGACTCTCCCTTTACAAGTAAAAAGAAATGGCAAAAAATCTAACTAATTACTAACTAACTGGGAGCCATTAAGGTGGTTCTTTTATTCTCTTAATCTTCCTTCTTCTAAAATTTGCCATTTCCAGTATGTCCAGTGAATGATAAGTTCTTGCTTCCTTTGGTAATTGCTGCTCACTGAAGTAGATTTGGGGACTTGTAATTGTATGACTGTGTTTTGAAAGAGAATCTGCAGCAAAATTGGCCTCTCTGTAGATATGTTTGCATTTGAAGTTCTTTGTTTGCCTGATGAGTTCTTGAAGTTGTTGAGCTTATTTTCTAATACTCCATGGTGGCTTGGTTTGGAGCATTATCCAATCCACTAAGAGCTGGGAGACCACCTCTCGAATGACATTTCTGTAGCCTACCTGTAAGGACCATGTCATGCCAAATATAGCAGCCTCCATTTCAGCCTGATTATTAGTGTCTTCCCCCAAAGGAGTGGCAAATGCTAAAGTCATTTGACCTTTATGATCTCTTAAGATACCACCAGCCCCTATCTTGCCTGGATTACTCAGAGCACTGCCATCAATGTTGAGTTTACTCCATTGATCGGGAGGTTTTTTCCAGAGTACCATAGTTATCTTGGTCTCATGATCACACCTCTTTACTAACATTATCAGGTCTTTCCAATTAGAAGGTCACTTGATGTGCGGAAACACAGTAGTCCTAAGCTTATAGTTGTCCTTGTAAATAGCATACATTACTCTAGAAGCATTGGACTGTATGCCCCCATACTTACTAGCACACCTATTCTTCCGAAGGTTCCAACAAATGAATATTGGAGTGGCTTGGAGAATCAACTTATGAGCCTCATTTTTGTATTTAGTAGACCACCATCTCCTTATTGAATAAATGAGGGGTGTGTGATCTGTACTAATTCCTGTAGTTGCAGCAAAGTATTTCCACACATAAGTTGCAAAATATCCATTGTTGAAGGTGTGCTCAATAGTGTCCCAGTCTGGAGAAATACAACAACAGCAAGCAGGAGGTTCACTACCAAACCTGGCAGTTTTTTCATTAGTGGGTAATTTACCTCTAACATTCTACACAAAAGGAAAGAACATTTGAAGGGGATGCTTCTATGCCAAGTAAATGAGTTGCCTTGAGTTTTGGTTCTTTTTTCCCTAATTTCATTCCATGCAGAAGAACATGTAAACTTTCCATCAGTAGTTAATTTCCACAGTGTATTTATTAAATTCTCTATGCACAAATAGTATTTGGATTCTTGATAAATGCATCTCAATGTTTTTCTGATCATTTTTTCTTATGTTCTGCAGCTTTTGTTGATGTTTCTAGATAACACTTGTTGAAATTTGAACTGCTTTTGGGGTGAGTGATCAACCTAATTCTAGTATGAAATTTACATGTATACAATAGTTATTTATCGTTTTTTTAAATTTTGAACCAGCAGATTTTGAAGATTGAAGTTTCAAGTCAAGATACAAGTTTGGAAGTAACGCACACGCTTGTTATTAGTTTTCTACGAATGTTATGCAAAACTCAATAGTATAGTCTAACTCGGATGTTAGATAAGTTTTTTGAAGAAAATATTGCAAGTAACATTATGGGATGTTAACCAATTTATTATAATTAATCGCAATCTTTATCTCTATCTTCTTTGTTTTGTCTTTCTATATCATTTTTTTAGTCGAGATTTTTAGTAGAGATTTAGTGTTTGTTAAAGAGCTTTATTTATTGTGGTATCAATTTAACTAGGACCATTGATGTTCACTCTAGGGCCAAAAATGTTGCTCGTCTCTAAAGGACAATTTAAGACCATAAATGTCTCGTCTCTAAGGAATAATCTAGGACATGTAATATTCTTGTCTCAAAACCTAATAAAGGACCAGATCATTCTTGTCTCTAAACATAATCTAGGACCAGATCATTCTCATCTCTGAAACTAATCAAGGACCAAATCATTCTCATCTCTAAAACTAATCAAGGACCAGATCATTCTCATCTCTAAAACTAATCAAGGACCAGGTTATTATCGTCTCTAAATTAAACTAATCAAGCACCAGAATGTTCTCGTCTCGAACGATTTCTAGGACCAGGTTGTTGATGGTCGCTAAAGTGATTTAACGACCTAAAATCCCAAGATATATATGGTTTATTTGAGACTAGATATGTTGTCTCGAAAAGCATTTCATGAGAAGATTTTTCCCCGTCTCCAATTCCCTCTAACGACCAGCCTTTTCTCTTCGTCGCTAAAGACCAATTGCGACTAAGGCGGTTGTGACGAGTGGCGACCAGCCTTTCCTGGTTTCTACTTCGCATTTGGGACCAGATATAGATTTTTACGGACTAGATTTCCCTTCCTTAGAGATTGCTTTTCTTGTAGTGCTGGACAGCTAAACAACAACTTAAGTTTGAAAGGGATACAAAAGAGAACTTACCTTGGCTCTATTCAACTCAAGAGTAACTGAACTCAATATAAAGCAATAAGACACATGCAATATATATAAAGCTTATAAAACTATTTATAACATGATGTCAAAAATCATATTTATAATATCATAAAAATACCATGTTCCCTCTCAAAGTCTACTTGTGCAATGCATGAATGAAGTCCCATACCCCCATTCATACTAAGAAGAACCTCTCGAGGAACCATGCAATTTCTACCGTGGGAGTTTCTCTAACCGACAACCACCACTAGGAGCCTAAGTGGTGATACAACATTGTTACCATCACACTGCCAGACTGTCCTATACTTTGCCGTCATATAGAACTACTTTAACTTTAACGTAGTGGATCCACTATCTTAACTTACATGATCATCTAAAAAGTATGACCCGTTAAATCCCATGTTGGCTACATGGTTCTTATGGAAGGTTGAGTTAATATGAACTAGCGTCCCCATTTCGGTGCTCAAGTCTACTCCCAAAAATACTTTGGCTCATAAAACACATCTTTCTTTAGTTTGAATTAATTGCTCAAATTACCCTCTTAAAAGAGGTAATTGCTCTTGAAAACTCTTTCTAAAAAAAAACATAACAAAACCTTATTTTAATATGATCATTGATGACTAGAGAAGTCATACTGCATAAAATTCATGGTATATCTAGAGACCATACTTTTTAAACATTGATGACATACTCGGTTGTCATACTAATCATGTTTTAGAAACTCTTTCGCAAAACACATCTTTTTATTAAAAAGAGATAGTACTCAAACTGCTCAAAAATGTTTTGGAAAATCTCAGTTTCCTCTCATCTTAAATGTGAAAACAATTATAAACTTCTTTGGGAATACTTAGTTCCCTAATAACTTTTGAGAAATGAACTTGACTTTATGCTCTTTACTTAACTTGAAACTCTATACTATTTACTTAACATGAAACTTGAGCCTAAAAATGAAGTTAAAACGTTCAATAAAGTCTCTTGAAAAACTTTGAACAGTTGCTTTGACTTACCTCTTAACTTCTAAGCTTGACTCTAACTTCACTTGACTTTAATCCTAACTTTCCTCGATGAGTATTATGGATTCAAGGGTAATGATGTCATGTTTATGGATGAGTTCGGGTTGTCTAGATGAACCATAGAGTGCTGAAAATAGCTATAGAACATAGGTACATTACCAAGGAACATGTATAAAAAAGTGGGGAAGGAATAGGAAGGATTGGCATCCTTGGCGCTCTGGGAGGCGCGGGGCACCAGCCTTCAGACTTCAGAGGGGCCTTCTGGGCGCTCTGCAAGGCGCGCCGCCCCAATGGTGGAAGCTCAGAATCCCTTTTGGGGCGCGCTGGCTGACGCGACGCTCTAACCTTTTTCCCCGAAAATCTGATTTTTCTCCTTTGTTTTTCCAACTTTAAACCTTCTTAACTTCAAAGGTTCCAACCCCAAACACTTAGAATCGTAAAACCCCTTAATATACAATAGATTCAACTCGAAATCACAACTGGAAACATACACCAAACCAACAAGAAACTTCAACAACACAACCACGACTTCAACAAATGCAACCACAAACTTCAACAAACACAACAAATCTTTTCTCGAAATTAAAACGAGTTTGGCGTGTGAGGGAATGAACCAACCCAACACTATCATCTCACATAACTTAATAGGGATCACCCCCAACGAAATCCACGATGATCTCTACGAACCTTGATTCTTCTTCTCCTTCTCCTCTTCTTCTCCTCTTCTCTCTCAAAGCCCTAACCCTCACTTTTTAAAAGGGAAAACTGATTTAAAATCAGTGTAGACCCTTATTATAACCAAAAGAAATGGTTAGGGTAAAGACCAAAATACCCTTACAAATTCGGATGAACTTCCCTGTGCCAACAACCCAACTTCCAAAGGGCATAACTCACTCATAGGAACTTGGAATCGAGCAAACTCGACGGCGTTGGAAAGATCACTACAAGAGCTTTCCAAACATAATTGGAAATTCACCTAAATCTTCCTGAGCTAGGAGTTATGACTGTCTGAAGTTGACCAAAAACTCATTTTTTCCATAGTTAGCTAAATTTCCAGATTTTTAATTCTTTCCAAAAATGACTATTTCCAATTCTAAGCTTATTCATAGCTATTTAAAATTACCGGATGTGACAATATCTCCACATTGGGAACATTCGTCCTCGAATGAGATTACTCTTACTAAGATATAATGCCAATGCTCTTGACTATGCGATAGGGTCCCATATATCGGGGACTAAGTTTTGCCTTCTTACCAATCCTAATAACTTCCTTCACGGGTGAAACTTTCAAATGTACCAAATCATCTACTTTAAACTATAACGCCTTTCCCCTAACATCTGTGTAGGATTATTTTTTTGACGACTCTGTGCCGTTATCAACCTTTCTTAAATCACTTTCACCTTCTCCATAGCTTGATGAACTAACTCTGGACCTATGAACCCTGCCTCACTAACTTCAAACCATCCAAAAAGAGATCTACATTTCCTCCCATAAAGAGTTTCAAAAAAAGCCATTTGGATGCTTGAATGGTAACTATTGTTGTAAGCAACTCAATGTAAGTTAGGTAATCATCTCAATTATCCTTGAAACCAATCCCACAATCCACCTTGATACCTCAAAACACCATCACCCCCTTGTTCAAAAGCCATCACTTTTTATGAACATTTTTCCTGTAATTCCATCAAGATAGGGTCTGGGTTTTCCTCACCTTTTACTTCTGGCACTATTGATGGGTCAGACCCATTCATCATCACTATTCCTCCTTGTGGAATCCATAAGACTAACTCCCAGGTGTGCAAGTTGGTGCACATCTCTTGCTAATTCTCTCTGTTCTTCCTCAACATGGGTGGTGCTACCCATAGACAACCTACTAAAGGATTCAGCAACAACATTTGCCTTACCAAGGTGATAAAGAAAACTCATGTCAAAACCTTTGAGTAACTCTAACCACTCTCTCTTTGTCTGAGATTAAGCTCATTCTAAGTGAACACACCCACATGAACATCATACAATAGTGACGCCATATCTTCCAAGCGAAAACTACAACAACCAGCTCTAGCTCATCACATTACACCCTGATTCGCCTAACTCGACTACTATTTTTAAATCCATTTTAGGTTCTGATACTCAGTATGTACTCAAGAACCAAATGTCATAACTGGGCAGTAGTCAACTTCTCTTTCCATTCCAGAAAGTTTTCCTCACAAGCTTCAAACTGTTGAAACTTTGTTGTTTTCTGAGCCAACCTGGTCAAATAAAACCCTTATCTAACAGATTCCTTTAACTGCTCTTTCAACTCTTTCAACTCTGCTGGTGCCATTTTACATGGCGAAAAAGAGATAGGACGAGTATCTGTAATGATGTCTTACCAAAGTCTATTTCTCTCTCAGGAGGGGCTCCAGGTAGGTCATCAGGACAAACTTCTGGAAACTCTCTTACTATAGGAACTGATTGAAACGGAGGTATCTCAACAATAGAGTCATTAACTCAAACTAAGTGATAGATACAATCCTTCGAAACTAACTTTCTCGCCTTAAGGTACGAAATGAAACGACCCTTAGGCACAACTGAACTACTACTCCACTCTATGACTGGCTCACTCGAAAACTGAAACTTTACCACTAGAGTTCTACAATCAACTGAGGCATAACAGGCATGAAGCCAGTCCACACCAAGAATGACATCCAATTCTACCATGCCTAACTCAACTAAATCAGCCATGGTACTCTTGTGATTGACGGAAATGGGACAATCACGATAAACTCTCTTTGCTAGAATAGCCTCAACAACAGGCGTAGAGACACTGAATAGCTCACTAAGTTGCTCAAAAATAACATCAAAGTTCATAGCAACATAAGGAGTAAAAATTAAAGACTCAAATCATACCAGTGACAACATCTGGCGAATCTTCTTGCTCATGGCGACTAGTGATTGCATAGAGGCGGTTTTCTCCTCCGCCAGTACTAGATCTACCTCTACTAGGTACCATCCTGTCTGGGGGAGCAACAGATGATGCTTGGGCCCTATTGCTCAGATTTCCACTACATTGCTTGTTCTTCGGGCATTCCTTAATGAAGTGACCTTCTTGTCCACACTTAAAACAACCTGTCTGGCCATCACCACACTTACCTGGGTGGGTTCTAACATACCTAGCACATGCAGGAGCCTCACTACCCCTTGGTACCATACTGCCATAAGGATAGGCAACTCTAGCCCTAAAACTATAGGAATTTCTATTGTACCCATCTTTGTTCTCAGGTGCAAGTGCACTAGCAGATGGTGGAGCAGGTCCCTTCTGTTTATGTGGGATGGATGACTGATTGTCATCATTCTTTTGTTGCTTGAACTCATCCCCAACTATCTTAGCGCTCTTATCCTTAAACTCTTCTCTATCCTTCAGCTTATCCTCCTCAACTTGTTGTAAATAGATCACAAATCTTGTTAGGTCAATATCCCCTATCAGCATAGTTGCCTTGCCTTCCTTGCTTGACTGACGAGTTAACCCAGCAACATATAAACTCATTCTACTCCCTATGTCCGTAACCTTCTCCGGAGCATAGCGAGAAAGTTGCGTGAACTTCAGACTGTACTCATGAACACTCATAGACTCAGGATTAAGGGTGAGAAACTCTTTTATCTTTGCCTCATGCAACTCATGAGAAAAGAAACACCCCATGAGAGCACTCTCAAACACGCATCGCATCCTCAGCCCTATTATTTTTCCATTGGTCAAACCAGATTCTAGAAACATCCTTCATTTGGTATGCAGCTAGTTCCACCCTCTCCGACTCAACAACATACATCACATCAAATACCCTTTTAAGCTCCTTAATAAAGGTCTCCGGATTCTCAGTGATACTTGAACGGGTGAAGCTTGGTGGGTTCATCCTTAAGAATGCACGGATCCTTGAAGTATCAACCACTTCATGTCGATTAGCTCTCTGCCCAACATGAAAGGTCGCAACTTGACTTAACATCCTGATAGCTTCACTAAAATCAACATATTTGATCTCTTCTTGGGTTTGCACTTCCAGGGTATTTGGTAACTCCGGTTCCTCAATACTCGTCATAGCTAGACGAACTCTAACTGCTCTTCGTGGAGGCATAATCCTCTAAAAACACGTGCAAGCACGAATTACAAGGAAACTTTTTAGAGATAAACTCTAACGCATGAGATGAGTGTGAAAGAAGTAAGATAGCTCCTAAATGTTGCAGCCTACTAATTATAGATGTGGCACGCTTCACACCGACTCCCTAGGACTCTGGAACTCTGTGCTCTGATACCAAGTTTGTCACGCCCTGAGCCTACACCCTGTACGTGGCCGGCACTCCAAGACCATTGTTGGCCCCCCAAGTGAACCCTTGTCCTGACTTACTTACCTCAACGGAAACCTTAAATCCAAAGAATAACACCATGCAATGAAAGGTCATAAAAGAACCTAACTGTTAAAATCTGGCCAAAAAGGCAACTCGAGTCTCAAAATAGAATATTTATATATATGCATAGATGATAGACTCAATACTAACTGACTGACTGTCTATGAAGCCTCTATAATACTGAGATTGATGTTGGGACAGACCCTGCAACATCCAAATAAAACAAAACTAGGAACACAAAATAACAGAGTCCTCTGTATGGCAAGGTGGCTCACCACTGACTCCGGAGTGCTAAACCAGATCAACGGCTTGTTGGATGATGATCCTGGGTACCTGCGTTTGCATCATCATAAGATGTAGGCCAACTAAAATCAGTACATTGAATGTACGAATATGCGAGTTGGACAGTTAAACAACAACTTAAGTTTGAAAGGGATACAAAAGAGAACTTACCTTGGCTCTATTCAACTCAAGAGTAACTGAACTCAATATAAAGCAAAAACACACATGCAATATATATAAATCTTGTAAAAATATTTAAAACATGACGTCAAAACTCATATTTATAATATCATAAAAATACCATGCTTCCCCTCAAATTCTAGTGTGCAATGCATGAATGATGTCCCATACGCCCTTTCATACTAAGCAGAACACCTCGAGGAGCCATGCAATTTCTACTATGGGAGTTTCTCTAACCGACAACCAGCACTAGGAGCCTAAGTGGTGATACAGCATTGTTACCATCACGCTGCCAGACTGTCCTATACTTTGTCGTCATATAGAACTACTTTAACTTTAACTTAGTTGATCCACTAGCTTAACTTACATGATCATCTAAAAAGTATGACCCAGTAAATCCCATGTTGGCTACATGGTTCTTATGGAGGGTTGAGTTAATATAAACTCGCGTCCCCATTTCGGTGCTCAAGACTACTCCCAAAAATACTTTGGCTAATAAGTGTTTTAAACACATCTTTCTTTAGTTTGAATTAATTGCTCAAACAACCCTCTTAAAAGAGGTAATTGCTCTATAAAACTCTTTCTAAAAAGAACACATCAAAACCATATTTTAATATGATCATTGACGACTCGGGAAGTCATACTGCATAAACATTTATGGTATATCTAGAGAGCATACTATTTAAACATTGATGACATACTCAGTTGTCATACCAATAATGTTTTAGAAACTCTTTCGCAAAACTCATCTTTTTCTTAAAAAGAGACAGTACTCAAACTACTAAAAACTCTTTTGGAAAATCTCAGTTTCCTCTCATCTTAAATGTGAAAAACATTTGTAAACTTCTTTGGGAATACTTAGTTCCCTAATAACTTTTGAGAAATGAACTTGACTCTATACTCTTTACTTAACTTGAAAATCTATACTCTTTACTTAACTTGAAACTTGAGCCTAAAAATGAAGTTAAAACGTTCAATAAAGACTCTTGAAAAACTTTAAAGACTACTTTGACTTACCTCTTAACTTCTAAACTTGACTCTAACTTCACTTGACTTTGATACTAACTTTCCTCGAAGAGTATTATTGATTCAAGGTGTAATGATCTCATGTTTATGGTTGAGTTCGGGATGTCTAGATGAACCTTCGAGTGTTGAAAACAACTATAAAACATAGGTACATTACCAAGGAACATGTATGCAAAAGTGGGGAAGGAATGGGAAGGATTGGCGTCCTTGGCGCTCTGAGAGGTGCGGGGCACCAGCCTTTAGACTTCAGAGGGGCCTGTTGGGCGCTCTGCAAGGCGCGCCGCCCCAAGGGTGGAAGCTCAGAACCCTTTTTGGGGCGCGCTGGCTGCCGCGATGCCCCAGCCTTTTTCCCCGAAAATCCGACTTTTCTCCTTTGTTTTCCCAACTCTAAACCTTCTTAACTTCAAAGGTTCCAGCCCCAAACACTTAGAATCATAAGACCCCTTAATATAAAATAGATTCAACTCGAAATTGATATGCTCAAATTAAACCTCTCTAAAGAAGTATAAGCGGTTGTTATCAAGTAAAGAACCCAACTTGTAGGTTGGGGTCGATCCCACGAGGAAAACGGTTTAGACTTTACTTTAACTAACAATTATATTCATTTAGTCAAATTACTTCCAGAAACAGGTAATTAAAGGGGGGGTTTGTTCGTGTGAAACGAAGAGTAAGAATTTAATAAGTAATCAGTAATCAAAATTCAACTTTGGTTGTTATCAAGATAAGAGAAATAACTAGGGTATACGTATTCCCCACAAGCTCATAACGAAATAGTCCTAGTAACAACAATCCTTTCCTAGTGTATTAAATACAAAGTGATAAGTTAGGTATCTCTAAATTCTTGGTCCAGCATCTAGAGAATTTCACCCCGCACCTTGGTCCGGCTACGTGTGTATCATTTACTAACCCTTACCTTTACCTCATAGTTTACATCATAATCGATGTTTGGCTTAGTTATTACTTCGCACCAATCGACACTAGCCTATTAGATAGTATCACACTAAATCTATGTTGATAATTCTTTTCTTGTTGATTACCTCCTTAGTCCGGCAAGTTGCAACAAGGTGAGTTCTAACGCGTGCACTCGTTAAAAAGACTTCTAAACGAAAGATTTATCAATGCATGCAAAACACTATTTAAGAATTGCTTATTTACTATTCCTACTTTGTTAATCGCTCATGGTTCCCACAACCCTAGTTGTGGATTTAGTTACCCATATTAGCAAGAACACAATTCATAGTATTAGATGAAGAAATCATGAACTTACGTAAAGAGAATAATAAACCCAGAAATTTAACTTGAATTGCAAAGCCAAAATCTTCAAAACGAACTTAGAAAAACAATAATTGCTAGAGTTGCAAATTAATCTCCAAAGTCACAAAGTAAAACTAGAATAATAATGTCTAACCCCCAAAAAAGGAGGTTTACATGCACTATTTATAGAAAACAAATCCTAAATTAAAAAGGGAAACAAATTAAGGAAAGTTTATTCAGGAATGCGTCTTCATTCCACGAGACTGACTTAGGGACCGTCGATGGATCTATGGTCCGTAAGTCCCTTCCGTCAGCCAGGACTTAGCAAATATTTCAGCTTCCAAAAATCAGCTTCTCTAAAGCAAACGATGGACTTGCAGTACGGACCGTAGATCGATCTACGGTCCGTCAATCCCCTCCGTAGCTCCGCACTTAGAATCTTCAGAAATCAGGTACTGGAACCCTCGCAGTCTCATTCTACGGATCAATCAGTACGGTCCGTAGATCAATCTACGGACCGCAATAGCCGCCGTGGTTCGACACTTGGTCAGATTTCCCTGATTTGTCATTCATACCTTGCCATCTGATCTACGATCATCACCTACGGACCGTCAATGGACCTACGGTCCGTAGATCACCTCTGTGAATGCCCTTTTTCTGCATTTTTCTCAGTTGTCTCCATACTTCAGCGCCTGAACACCTTTCCTGCAAAATACGATAAAAACATATAAAAACCAATACAAAAAGGCCCTAGACACACACAACTAATAAGTGAAATGTATTAGAAATACCGTAAACTCACGGTATATCATAAATCACAACCGGAAACATACACCAAACCAACAAGAAACTTCAACAACACAACAACAACTTTAACAAACACAACCACAAACATCATCAAACACAACCAATCTTTTATCGGAATAAAAATGAGTTTGGTGTGTGGGGAATGAACCAACCCAAATATAACACCTTGTATCCGAAAATAGAGATTTCAAATTTCTGGTGTTACAGGTGGCACTCACGGACACCATCCATGGGCCGTAGATGGACTCACGGTTCGTCCTACAGCTCCGTGGTTCGTGACAGAAAACTTTCCCAAAACTCAGTCAGAAAATTTGGCTAAGTGTTGACCCACGGTCAGACTTACGGTCCGTAGGTCAGGTCACGGATCGTAGTTCGTGTCTATGGATTGATGCCCCAGAAGCCCAGCTTCAGTCCTGATTGATGGTTGACCAGCACGGACCGTAAATTGATCCACGGTCCGTACGTCTGACCGTACATGAGGATCAGCAGCCAGTTAGCTGAAAATTGTTGATGGATCAACTTCAGATGGTCATAACTTTTAGCACAAAAATAATTGTGTATCCTATGACGTATGATATGATACATAATTGAATTATCTTTCCAACGCCACTGAGTTTGCTAAAATTGGACTTCTGATTAAAAAGTTATGCTCGTTTTAGTGAACCCTATCGGGAAGACTTGACCTACGGACCCAATCGACGGATTGTAGATTGAGTGACGGACCGTAGGTCCAATCCGTCAGTCACTCCGACAAAAATTAAGTCAGGGGTCTTTTGGTCTTTTCCTATTTCGTTTAACCCCTAAGATACGTCGTTTAGACCTTAAATCATGAGATTTTAGTCAGTTTAAGCCTAGAAACATAACTAGAACTTACCTTAGTCAAAATCATTAATAAAAACTTAGAAAATTAGAAGCAAGAGAGGAGAAAAAATGTCAAGAACCCTAGTTCAAGAACGCAGCAAGGTTCCATAAGTTCCAGCACCAAAATCGAAAGATTTCTTCGTGGATTCGTCACCAGGTATGTGGGATTTCACTAGTGGGTTCCTTTCACCCATTAGGTCCCTAGAATTCAGTCAAATTCTTGATTCCATGATTATGAATAGACCTAGGGTTTCTAGAATTATAGCATATCATCATGAATTAGTTATTTAAATGTTCCAAATCAGATTATCATGTTATTGCTCAGTTTATCACATGTATTTCAGAACCCTAGCTATGTATTTCTTTAGTTCGTGAATTACACATGGTAGGTCAGATATTTCAGTATTCAATTTTACATGCCTCAGTTTATGAATGCATCATTGTCAGATTAATTGTTGCATTCCCAGTTTGGATGTTCAGTTTCGAGCTATCCAATATTTACAGAAATTCAGTCATAACTAGTTAACCACTTAATTTATTGGGAGTAGCATAATACCGAGTTGGACTTGGGTTCAACGTACACATATAGTCCCAGAACTACGAGCCACGTAGGTGTTAGTCCCCTTTGTAGGCAACATCAGTTTAGTGATCACGCCAACATGCCTCTATACCTCTGCCAGGGTATATTGGGTCCCCTCGATGAGGCGTATACATCAGACTCCAAATTTAGCTGATGTGGTTTCATGTCGGTTATTAGTAGCTCCCACAGTTCAGTGAGATTCTATTGTATTGACCATTTATCAGTATATTCAGTATTCAGTCTCAGCATGTTATCAATTGGTCATTGCATTCAGTTAGCTCAGCATTCAGTATCTATATCATGTTCAGATTATTTCATTGCTTTATTGCTTTGTTCAGTTATATGTTATTTCAGCTTCACTCTATCCTGCATGCTCAATACCTTTCAAGTATTGACGCATACGTGCGCTACATCTTCTCGTGATGTAGTTCAGGTTCTCAGCATCTAGATCACGCTTAGATCAGTTCCCGATCATCAGTTCAGCTGCTTCAGTGGTCAGTCCTCATTCTTTGAGGACTAGTGACATGTTTACCTTTATCGCTTTTAGTTTTCAGTTTCAGTTTTGCTAGATCTAGTTGGGGCATGTCCCAATATTTCTAGTCAGTTTAGAGGCTTATTTCAGACATAGTTAGATTCAGCTTAGTATTTTGAGTTTCATATTTCTTTTGTATTAAACTCTCAGCTTTGATATATTCAGTTATAGTATATGGGTATTCCCCATCTTTTCAGATTTATTTATGATTTAGCTTCCGCATTAGTTTATTATCTTTAGTATGATCATGATCATGCCAGTAGGGTTAGCTTGGGATTACTTGTGGTCCTAGGTCCCGTGTCCGCATCTCGGCGGTAGCTTGGGCGTGTCAAACTTGGTGTCAGAGCACTAGGTTTAAGTGTCCTAGGATGTCTGAAAAGCCACACTAAGTAGAGTCCTTTCATAGATGTGTAGTGCGCACCACATCTAATGAGAGGGAGGCTACAAAGTGTCTTTAGGAAAAATCTTCATTTTCTTGTTACTCTTATCGTGCGTAAGATATGATCTAAATTCTATTCTAACTCGACGTTCTACATTTCAGTGATCATGCCTCATCGTAGAGCTTATGCTAGGAATGCGAATACTAGGAACGCAAATGCAACTCCTCCAGTTCCAGATCAGGAAGTCTCAAATGCTGAATTCAGGAAAGCCATTCAGATGTTGGCTCAGAGTGTGGCCAACCAGAACAATGAGCAGGTTCAAGCTCCTGTGAATGCAAATGTTAGGTCAGCTGCAGCCAGGGAGCGAGACTTTGTTAGGATGAATCCGCCGGAGTTCTTAGGATCGCAAGTTGGAGAAGATCCCCAATATTTCTTGGATGAGATCAAGAGAATCTTTGAGGAGATGCAGGTCACTGGGAATGATCGGGTTGAGTTAGCATCTTACCAACTTAAAGATGTGGCTCATATCTGGAATACTCAGTGGAAGGAGAACACGGGTACCGATGCCGCTCCTATTGCTTGGGATTGTTTCAGGGAAACCTTTCTGGAGAGATTTTTCCCTATAGATTTGAGAGAAGCAAGGGCCCAGGAATTTATGAACTTGAGGCAGGGTAACATGACGATCCAAGAGTATGGGCTCAAGTTTAACCAACTCTCCAGGTATGCTCCCCACATGGTTGTTGATTCCAGGGCTCAGATGAATAAGTTTATGTATGGAGTGTCAGACTTAGTGAAAACAGAGTACAGGAAAGCTATGTTGTTGGGAGACATGAACATCTCTAGGCTCATGACTCATGCTCAGCAGGTTGAGGGTGATAAGCTTAGGGAACAGGCTAAGGAGACTAAGAAAGCAAGAACAGGCAACTACGAGAATTCCCAACAGAAATCGGGTGGTGGAAATCGCTCGCAGTTTCAGCAGAAGTGTTGACTCCAGCACATTCATCAGCTAGTGTTCCATACCCCAGGTTCCGTAATGATCACAAAGGTAGGGCGTTAGGCTCTAAGTCTCAAGGTAGTGTTTCAGGCACCAAAACCTACCCAACTTGCCCGAAGTGTAGTAAGAACCATTCGGGTGTGTGCCTCGTAGGTAAGGAAGGATGTTTTGGGTGTGGTCAGTTTGGTCATAGATTGAAGGATTGTCCTTTAAGACAAGATCAATAAGGAAATAATAGTTGAGCTCAGTCTACAAGGTAACTCAGCAGCACCAGCAGGTCGCCCGACTCAACAGCGTAACTCATCTGGTACAGGTGGCGGACAGCGCCAAAACAGGCTCTATGCTCTTCAGGCTCGTCAAGATCAGGAAGATTCTCCTGATGTAGTCACTGGTACGTTACGAGTCTTTGATATTGATGTTTATGCTTTATTAGATCCAGGGGATACTCTTTCTTTTGTAACTCCTTATATAGCAGTCAAATTAAGTGTTAGTCCAAAAACTCTTTCTGAACCTTTCTTAGTCTCTACTCCAGTCGGTGACCCAGTTATAGCTAGACGGGTATACAGAAATTGCCCTGTCACAGTCTCTTAGAAAGTCACCTCAGCAGATCTTGTAGATTTAGAAATGGTAGACTTCGATGTCATTCTAGGCATGGATTGGTTACATTCCTGTTATGCCTCAGGTGATTGTAGAATTAGGATTGTTCGTTTTCAGTTTCCAAACGAACCAATCCTAGAATGGAAGGGTAGTAGCTTAGCGCCTATGGGTCGATTCATTTCTTACCTTAAGGCCAGAAAGATGATCTCTAAGGGTTATCTCTATCATCTAGTTCGGGTTAAGGATTTTAGTTCTGAAACCGCAACTCTTCAGTGAGTTCCAGTGGTTAATGAGTTTCCAGAAGATCTTCCCAGAGTTCCTCTCGAAAGGGAAACCGACTTTGGAATTGATCTCCTTCCAGATACCCAGCCTATTTCTATCCTTTCTTACAGAATGGCTCCATCTGAGCTTAAATAATTGAAAGAACAGTTGAAAGACTTTCTAGATAAAGGCCTCATCAGATCTAGTATTTCAGCATAGGGTGCACCAACGTTGTTCGTGAAGAAGAAAGATGGTTCTCTCAGAATGTGCATTGACTATAGGCAATTAAACAAAGTCATAATCAAGAATAAGTATCCCATCCCCAGGATTGATGACTTGTTTGACCAACTTCATGGTGCTAGTCATTTCTCAAAGATAGACCTCAGATCGGGTTATCATCAGCTTAAAGTCAGAGATAGTGACATTCCGAAGACAGCCTTCAGAACTTCGTATGGTCATTATGAATTTGTAGTCATGTCATTTGGACTAACCAACACTCCTGCAGCTTTCATGGATTTGATGAACATAGTGTTCAAGAAGTACTTGGACTTGTTCGTTATCGTCTTTATTGATGATGTCCTCATTTACTCTAGGAATGAGAAAGAACATGCGAGTCATTTGAGAGTTTTTCTGCAAACTCTCAAAAATTACCAGTTATTTGCAAAATTTAACAAGTGCGAGTTTTGGTTACAATCAGTTGCCTTCCTTGGGTATATTATGTCTAGTGAAGGAATTCGAGTAGATTCCCAGAAGATAGAAGCAGTGAAACAATGGCCCAGACCTACGTCTGCTACAGATATTAGAAGTTTCTTGGATCTAGCAGGTTATTACAGAAGGTTTGTGGAAGGATTTTCATCCATAGCCTCACCATTGACTAGGTTGACTCAGAAAAAGGTTACGTTCCAGTGGTCAGATGATTGTGAGAAACGCTTCACAGAATTGAAAACTAGGTTGACTACAGCTCCTGTCTTGACTCTACCAGAGGGTTCAGATGGTTATGTGATTTATTGTGATGTATCCAGAGTCGGCCTAGGTTGTGTGTTGATGCAGCGAGGTAAGGTTATAGCTTATGCTTCTAGAAAACTTAAGGTGCATGAGAAGAATTACCCAACTCATGACCTCGAGCTGGCAGCAGTGGTGTTTGCACTTATAATTTGGAGATATTACTTGTATGGTGTTCACGTAGATGTGTTCACAGACCATAAGAGCCTTCAGTATGTGTTCACCCAGAAAGAGTTGAATCTTTGCCAGAGAAGGTAGCTTGAGTTCCTCAAGGATTATGATATGAGTGTGCATTACCATCCGGGTAAGGCGAATGTAGTAGCAGATGCCCTTAGAAGACTATCTATGGGTAGTGTAGCACATGTTGAGGAAGAAAGAAAAGAGATAGCAAAGAATGTTCATAGACTTGCTCGCCTAGGAGTTCATCTTATGAGCATATCAGATGGTGGTGTAACGGTTCAGAATGGGGCAGAATCTTCTTTGGTAGTTGTGGTTAAGGAAAAGCAAGACAGTGATCCAATCTTGCTTGAGCTTAAGGGTGCAGTCCACAATCAGAGAGTGGAGGTTTTCTCCCATGGGGGAGATGGTGTGCTTCGCTACCAGAGGCGATTATGTGTTCCTAATGTGGGCGAGTTAAGACAACATATTCTTGCAGAAGCCCATAACTCCAGATATTCTATTTATCCAGGCGCCACTAAGATGTACCGCGATCTGCGGGAAGTCCATTGGTGAAATGGTATGAAAAGAGATATAGCCAACTTTGTGGCAAAGTGCCCCAATTGCCAGCAAGTAGAGGTAGAACATCATAAACCAGGAGGTATGACTCAAGAGATTGACATTCCTACTTGGAAGTGGGATGTAATCAACATGGACTTCATCAGAGGTTTACCTCGTACTCGCAGACAACATGACTCCATTTGGGTGATTGTTGATAGGGTTACTAAGTCTTCTCTCTTTTTGGCGGTCAAGACTACAGATTTGGCAGAGGATTACGCCAAGCTTTACATTTAATGAGATTGTGAGGTTGCATGGGGTTCCTTTGTCTATCATCTCAGATAGAGGTCCTTAGTTTACAACTCATTTCTGGAAGACATTTCAGAAAGGTCTTGGTACTCAGGTTAACCTTAGCACAACATTTCATCCACAGACGGATGGTCAGGTAGAGCGTACCATTCAGACCTTAGAAGACATGTTGAGAGCTTGTGTGATCGACTTCAAGGGTAGTTGGGAAGATCACCTTTCTCTTATTGAGTTCGCCTACAATAATAGTTACCATTCCAGCATTCAGATGGCCCCTTATGAGGCATTGTATGGGCGTAGATGTAGATCTCCAGTTGGTTGGTTTGAAGTAGGTGATGCAGCCTTGATTGGACCAGATTCAGTCCTTGATGCTATGGAGAAAGTGTAATTCATTAGAGATAGACTTAAGACTGCTCAGAGTCGCCAGAAGTCTTATGCAGATGTGAGAAGAAGGGAACTAGAGTTCCAAGTTGATGATTGGGTTTTCCTGAAAGTGTCACCTATGAAAGGGGCGATGATATTTGGCAAGAAAGGGAAGCTCAGTCCCAGATATGTAGGCCCTTACCGGATCTTGGAAAGGATTGGTAAAGTGACTTATAAGTTAGAGTTGCCAACAGATTTAGCAGCAGTGCATCCAGTCTTTCACATTTCTCTTTCGAAGAAGTGTGTGGGTGATCCAGCATCCGTAGTGCCATTAGAGACTGTGGCTGTAAAAGATAGTCTTTCTTATGAGGATCAGTTGAGATTCTCGATCGTCGGGTTAGAAGGTTGAGAAATAAAGAAGTCGCTTCAGTCAAGGTTTTGTGGAGGAGTCAGTCCGTAGAGGGAGCTACTTGGGAAGCAGAAGTAGCCATGAAATCCAAGTATCCTCACCTCTTTCCTTCCAATTCCATTCCAGCTTGAGGTAATAGTTCCTCTTCAGTTTTTCAGTCGTTCATGCGAAAATTCAGTCTTAGAATCATGTTCCTTCAGTTTGTACTTGCATTTTCAGCGTATTTGCATGTTCTTGGAACTCAGTTCAATTAAAAATTCAGTTCTCAGTGCTTAGTGGTAGGGATTGCAGCCCTCTCCCACTATTTCAGCTAGATTAGTCTTCATTCGAGGACGAATGGTCCCAAGGGGGAGTTAATGTAACACCCCGTATCTGAAAATAGAGATTTTAGATTTCTGGTGTTACAGGTGACACTCACGGATACGATCCACGGATCATAGATGGACTCACGGTCCGTCCTGCAGGTCCTTGGTTCGTGACAGAAAACTTCCCCAGAACTCAGTCAGGAAATATGGCTAACTCTTGACCCACAGCCAGACTTACGGTCCGTAGGTCAGGTCATGGACCGTAGTTCGTGTCCGTGGATTGATGCCCCAAAAGCCCAGCTTCTGTCCTGATTGATGGTTGACCAGCACGGACCGTCAATCGATCCACGGTCCGTAGTTCCGACCGTAGATGAGGATCAGCAGCCAGTTAGCTGAAAATTATTGATTGATCAACTTCAGATGGTCATAACTTTTAGCACAAAAAGAATTGTGTGTCCCATGACATATGATATAATAGATAATTGAATTATTTTCCAAACGCCACTGAGTTTGCTAAAATCCGACCTCCGAGTAAAAAGTTATACTCATTTTAGTGAAGCCCTATCGGGCAGACTCGACCTACGGACCCAATCGACAGACCGTAGATTGAGTGACAGACCGTAGGTCCAATCCGTCAGTCACTCCGACAGCAATTAAGTCAGGGGTCTTTTGGTATTTAACTATTTCGTTTAACCCCTAAGATACGTAGTGTCGACCCTAAATCATTAGATTTTAGTCAGCTTAAGCCTAGAGACATAACTAGAACTTACCTTAGTCAAAATCATTAATCAAAACTTAGAAAATTAGAAGCAAGAGAGGAGAAAAAGGGTCAAGAACCCTAGTTCAAGAACGCAGCAAGGTTCCATCAGTTCCAGCCTCAAAATGAAAAGATTTCTCCGTGGAATTCATCACCAGGTATGTGGGATTTCACTAGTGGGTTCCTTTCACCCATTAGGTCCCTAGAATTCAATCAGATTCTTGATTCCATGACTATGAACAGACCTAGGGTTTCTAGAATTACAGCACATCATCATGAATTAGTTATTTAAATGTTCCAAATCAGATTATCATGTTATTGTTCAGTTTATCGCATGAATTTCAGAACCTTAGCTATGTATTTCTTTAGTTCTTGAATTACACGTGCTAGGTCAGATATTTCAGTATTTAGTTTTACATGCCTCAGTTTATGAATGCATCATTATCATATTAATTGTTGCATTCTCAGTTTGCATGTGCAGTTTCGAACTATCCAGTATTTATAGAAATTCAGTCATAACTAGTTGACCACTTAATTCATTGGGAGTAGCATAATACCGAATTGGACTAGGGTTCAACGTACACATATAGTCCCAGAACTACGAGCCACGTAGGTGTTAGTCCCCTTTGTAGGCAACATCAGTTTAGTGATCACGCCAGCATGGCTCTATACCTCTGCCAGGGTATATTGGGTCCCCTCGATGGGGCGTATACATCAGACTCCAAATTTAGCTGATGTGGTTTCATGTCGGTTATTAGTAGCTCCCACAGTTCAGTGAGATTCTATTGTATTGACCATTTATCAGTATATTCAGTATTCAGTCTCAGCATGTTATCAATTGGTCATTGCATTCAGTTAGCTCAGCATTCAGTATCTATATCATGTTAAGATTATTTCATTGCTTTATTGCTTTGTTCAGTTATATGTTATTTGTTCAAGTATTGACGCATACGTGCGCTACATCTTCTCGTGATGTAGTTCAGGTTCTCAGCATCCAGATCACGCTTAGATCAGTTCCCGATCATCAGTTCAGCTGCTTCAGTGGTCAGTCCTCATTCTTCGAGGACTAGTGACATATTTACCTTTATCGCTTTTACTTTTTATTTTCAGTTTTGCTAGATCTAGTTGGGGCATGTCCCAACATTTCTAGTCAGATTAGAGGCTTATTTCAGACATAGTTAGATTCAGCTTAGTATTTTGAGTTTGATATTTCTTTTGTATTAAACTGTCAGCTTGATATATTCAGTTATAGTATATGGGTATTCCCCATCTTTTCAGATTTATTTATGATTTAGCTTCCGCATCAGTTTATTATTTTTAGTATGCTCATGATCATGCTAGCAGGGTTAGCTTGGGATCACTTGTGGTCCTAAGAACTGTGTCCGCGTCTCGGGGGTAACTTGGGGCGTGACACCAACACTTTGATCTCACATACCTTAATAGGGATCACCCCCGACGAAATCCACGATGATCTCTATGAACCTTGCTTCTTCTTCTCGTTCTCCTCTTCTTCTCTCTCAAAGCCCTAACCCTCACTTTTTAAAAGGGAAAACTGATTTAAAATCAGTCTAGACCATTAATATAACCAAAAGAAATGGTTAGGGAAAAGAACAAAATACCCTTACAAATTCGGATGAAATTCCCTGTGCCAACAACCCTACTTCCAAAGGTCATACCTCACTCAAACAAACTCGGAATCAAGAAAATTCAGCGCCATTGGAAAGATCACTCCAAGAGATTTCCAAACATAACTGGGAATTCACCTAACTCTTCCTGAGCTAGGAATTATGACTGTCTAAAGTTGACCAAAAACTCATTTTTTTCCATACTTAGCTAAATTTCCAGATTTTTAATTCTTTCCAAAAATGACTATTTCCAATTCTAAGCTTCTTCATAGCTATTTCAAATTGCCGGATGTTACAAATAACTAAGAGGTTGAACCTAATTGATAACAACCCAACCGATAACCAACGCATAAATACCCATATCTATGACAATGTGCTCTCTTTGTACACTTGAGGTTTTCTATTCTAACTTTTATCTCAGTTTGTATTTGTGCTATATCAGTACATGAATCTCCTAGAATTCATTTGTGGTATATTTGTGATTCATAGATTGTTGTTGCCAGCTCCTTTCTAAACATCCTTTAGTGTCTTCTTGCAAGTCAGAAGAGTGTCTATGAAATTCCCATTTGAAGCTTCTGGTTGTTAGTACCGAAATAAGTAGGTGTCATGTGTAAGCTAGTAAAGAAAACCTCGAAAGACCACGAGTAAGAAGACAAAAGATAAATATACCAAAACACACGAAGATCTAACGTGGTTCGGTCATTCGACCTATATCCACAAAGGAGATGAGCAATCCACTATATAAATATGAGAGTACAAAATATAGAGAGAAGTAACTTCAACCAATTCACTCGCAATATAGCGAGGTACACACAAGTGATAATGTATCACATATGTCCCACAAATTCTCCCCCTAACCAAGACTCTCAAAGTCCTTAGGACTACATTATGAATGTTGATTAAATTAGAAGTAACAAGACTCTATTTATAGAGTCCTAAACCAGCCACTACTAAACCTTATCCCAAAAGGAAAATCTACTAAATGTAATAAACTCAGGTCAAATAATACCCAACAAATCTCCTCCTTTACCTAAATTTCTGAAGAAATAAAATTGTCCACCTTCTTCACCTAATCTTCAATAGCTTGCATCTCCTCTCCATAATCTCCTCCATCAAATCTATGTCTCAACACAAAACCCTCTCTAAAACAATTTCTCCAACAAAATCTTCATTACTGTCAAATAGGTTGCGGCTTGAACTACACCCGCCAAAATGAACACCCATCTTTAACATGACTCCATCATTGAATCTGGCTTTGATACCACTTGTTGTGAAGAAAAAATAAAATAGGAATCCTAAAATAAAGAATAGCAAGTTTAACATGGAAAGATCCTTCAAACCAAAGGTAACAACCACAAGATCCACAAGATCCGAATTGCTTCACTATAACAATAAAAGGGTGACAAATATTCTTCTATGGCTACACAAAAACTGCCAAAAGAGAACAAACAATAGCTACTCCAACAAAAGATAAATAGAAAGAAACACCACCCAAACTTAGCGTTTATTCGGGACCTAAAACAGAATCTTGCTAACCTCTGATTCCGATCTCCACCATTTAAATCAATCACCAAGATGTGAGGAAAATTCGGTCCTAATATCCAACCAATCCAACAGGTAGTTAATCAGGAAATGCAATCTGAAAGTTGCTGGTCGGAGAAAGAGACTGCATCAAAAGAACCCATTTTCTTCTCTCTTCTCTCTTGTTGAAATCTCTCTCAAAACCTCTCTTATGTCCTAATGTCTTTCAAAGAAAATACTAATGAGAAATTGAATAATTCTCTCAAGACCCTTCACGATTTATAGAGTTGTGTTTTTCTTTACAAAGCCAAAACCAACTCCACATAGAACTACTATTCCAATCCTTTTCCTAATAGAATTGGAAACCAAATAAAGAGAATAATTTCAATCTTTTTTTCAAGTAGGCTTAGGCCATAGGCCTTTGGCTGGAACATGGCCCATAGCCCAACAAACTTCCCTTCCAGCCAAGGGGCCAAAAGGCCTTCAAGTGGAGGAAATCTTGACAGGATTCATGCTTGCCACACTTCTACAAAACTCATGCTAGTCTACAATGGCTTCTTTCCACTACTCTTTATGAATATCTAGCATGACTTCATCAAAATGATATACTCATTAGGAGAATAAAGTGTCGAGCTTCGCTCTCCCTCATGGATCTTCTACAAGAGGTTTCTGATGCATCCGAAATACTCATCTCAACATTACTTGGTTGATGATCAACCACAACATCATAAATAGGAACATCTATAGGTTCTACACCATGATCATTTTTTGTATCATTATCTTGGGTTTCTTCATATGCGAAAGATGTATCAATAATAGGAACTGGATCAACATCAAGTAAGATCTCATTAACACCCTTGATTTTGATTTTTTTCAACTACCGAGAGTTAATACACATACTGAGAGAACCGTCTTTCTTTCGCATGAATATCATTGGAGAGATGTTGGGTCTAATGAAGCCCTTATCTAGAAGGTCTTTCAACTATTCTTTCAATTCCTTAAGCTCAACTAAATCTATTATGTAAGGAGGAATTAACATAGGCTGGGTATTTGGAAGGAGATCTATTTGGCAGCCGATCTATTCCAAAGTTTATTTTCCTTTTGGGAGGAACTCCAGGAAGATCTTCTGGGAACACTTCTGGAAACTTATTTACGACAGGGACTAACTCAAGGGTTGGGGTTTTGGAGTTTGAATGGTGTTAATATGATATTGATTTTCTTCACGTATTTAGGGATAAATGGTAACTATGTTGTTCCGATTTTTCGAGTTTATTTCTATTCAACAAATAAATAACTAAAGTAATGAATTACAGTAAACACAATACAAGTTCAAATTTTAAATTCACAAATTTTAAATGGTGTCTCCGTATCATAACAACAAATATTTCTCAAGTGAAATAGATTTTAAAATACATTTTTGATTTCTTATTTTGTTACACAAATCATATATCATATATATATATATATAAAAGAGAACCCTAAACCCGCCTACGTGGCGCCACCACAAACCAGGATTCCCTTTTAATTTGTTTTATTTCCAAAACTAGCCTTCCCTTTCATGAAAAGTTGTGACTTTTATGAAGAGTTGTGACCTTTATGAAGAGTTGCGACTTTTATGAAGAGTTGAGACTTTTATGAAAGTTTGCAACTTTTATGAAAAGTTGCGACTTTTATAAAAAGTTGTGACTTTTATAAAAAGTTGTGACTTTTATCAAAAGTTGTGACTTTTATGAAAGGTTGTGACCTTTTCTATAAGACACAATAAGCATTTGTTCACACTACCTTTTGTTGTCTATAAATATAGTAATTTCATCTCATTTTACAACAACGAAAATTTTGAACTTCTTCTTCTTCTTCTGGACAATTAAATAATTGTGTACTCTGCTCCTATCGAATGAATCACTGACACCATTTTTTTGTATCAATACACTAGTGAATAGAATCGTTCTTTCCTAAGAGGATCTATTCCTTTAAATCTCGAGTACTAGGGGGAAATAATTTCCTTAAGGGGATACTGTGTATTCAGTGGAATCGATTTTTCCCATTCTGTTTCATTCTATTGTTACAATTCCTGGTATATTTTTACACTCATTAATTTATGCTTACATTATTAATTGTTATTTTTGAGTACATGCTTTAAATTTTGTTGTTTATATTTCTGCAATATTATTGTTCTAAGTATTTGTTAGTACATATTGAATAAAAAAGGTTAAATGAGTATTCAAGCAAGTTTTCTCTACTGGAATTGTTGAAGGTACAATAAAAAAAAACCTTACAAATCTCTAATTTGTTCATCAACAACGTCATTTCTTCACGTACAAGAATGTGATTTTGTATTCTTTAGAAAATCCTCTGAGAGTTAATACATTTGCATGCCCATATTTTTTTGTATTTATGTGGTTGTTATCTATTTTTACTAAATTTTATCAGTGGATATTATGAGTACTTTAAGGACTGAAAGTTGATTGATGTGTTAGTCAATTTTTTGAGGTATGTTATTTTAAAATATGAGAACTTTTCTGGTTATACTAATTTGTTATCATCATTGGATATCTCATAGTTTACTCCCTTTAATGTATGTTTTTTCTCGCTGTTTTGTTGCCTCGTTAAAATTGTATTGATTATTTTTCGTTTGGTATGTATATGATCTCACTTGGACAAAACTTTCGTCCTTTTAATGTTTTTCTTTTTTTCCTTCTCATTCAGCTCTACTAAATATTTATGGTGTGGGTTATGACTATTTTCAGCAAGCTTAATTTGAATTATATGAAACAAAACCTGCTCTAAATAAAAATAATATCTTAAGCTACAAAAGATATGTCTATTAACATAGATTTGTTGTCCTTTATGTCCCAAGTCATTGCTGGACATTTGAGTTATCTAGGTTAGACATATTTTAAATTTTTTAATGTTCGAGAGTATTTCTTTAACATGAGTCTAGAATCCAACATTTTGATCTACTTGTACTTTCATAATGCAACAACTATACATACATATTTTCTGAAAAAGTCGTAAAGTTGCATTGGTGAAGAATCTAGAAGGGCCTTCAGAGCAGCAGTTTAATGAAAAATGAATTTCTAAAATGGTCAACAATGTTATTTTGCTGTTGTTTCAAATTTATTTTTCTCCTTCTATAAATTTTGTCAGAATAACAAAGTAACAATTCGAAAAGTGGTGAACGTTTGACCTTAGACAAGTAGATTGTCTCAAAAAAAAATTATTTATGTTGTTGTGGTGTACATTTTTAATGGTCTTAACTTATTTATAACTAATATTGATTACCGAAAACTTCTATATAATTTGTTTTTAACAAGGAGATATTCTAACTATAAAATTCTCAGTTCTATATTTTTCATGTACAAAAAAATAGAAAAAAATATGTTTTACCGCTACATAAAAACATCACTCAGTTTTAACAAGAAAACTATATCATCAAACATATATTATGATATTTTTAATCATTCATTATATATTTAAAATTCTTGAGATATGTGATAATGTCAAATCAATTAATTTCTATTGAAATGTTCTTAAAACCTACTAAAATTTACTCTTTTTTTTCTTATAACAGTCGATTATTAGAAATGCTGTTCAAAAGCTTAGAAAGATTATTTATGCTCGCGCGAAGAATAGGTAAATTACCTAGTTTTATAATAAAAGCTGAAAATATATATGCAAAGCATGTTCCATATATATATATATATATATATGTATGTATGTATGTATGAATGCATGTATGTTATGGTGTGTAAAGCAATGAATATGATGCCAAGCACCGTTGGTAAATTTTGTCTCTACTTTTATCAGAAATAAGTATTATCTTATTTTGGAGAAAAATATGATGCATACTTCATTATACATAATTTGCAAATTATAAGATTTGTCAGTGCAATTAATTCCCTCTCATGGTCTGTGCCTTTTGTTTTTCTTCTTTAAACTTGGATCTTCCGACTTTCGAGTATGAATAACTTATTCATTCTATATTTATTTTCTATCTATAATCTATATGAATAAAGTCTTACGAATGATGTGTATGTTGTATTTTTCACCTATTTTTTGTGTGTTTTTTTCTCTATTAGACTTCACAAATCTAATTTTTATGAATTGTTTATTATTATCGTAAGTCTGTATTGATATTTGTCTCAAATTAGTCATTTGTGACTTTATTGGAAGTGTGTTAACTACTAAATAAAGTTTAAAAATTATGGATAATAGCCTCAACGGAATTGATTTACCAATGGTAGCTTCAAAGGAATTGATGTTAAACATTAGAATGTGCCCCTCATTTGGTGTTTCTTGACGTACATTTAAAAAATAGTACTCACTTAACACGTTTTTGCATAAAAAATTTATTGTTCTAACGAATCTACAAAAATTCAAATACTCACGTCTCCAAATACTACTTATGTAAATAATAAGGAGGATGGAAAGCATATGATAGCTCGTAGACTTCGTTTGAAGAAGGTTTTAGTTGTGCTTGATGACATAGATCATAGAGACCATTTAGATTACCTAGCAGGAAATCCTAATTGGTATGGTAATGGGATTAGAATTATTGCAACAACTAGAGATAAACATTAGATTGAAACGAGTGATGTGATATATGAAGTGACTACACTAGTTGACCATCAAGCTATTAAATTGTTCAATCAATATGCTTTCATCAAAAAAGAAGTTCCCGATAAATATGTTGAGAAGCTCTCAATGGAGGTTGTACATCATGCTAAAGGCCTTCCTTTAGCCCTACAAGTGTGGGGTTCTTTATTACATAAGAGGGACATAACAGAGTGGAGAAGTGCTATGGAGGAAATGAAGAATAACTCTAATTCAGAAGATGTTGAAAAGCTGAGAATTAGCTATGATAGATTGGAGACCATACAAAGAGATATATTTCTAGATATAGCATGCTTCTTTCGAGAGAAAGATAAAGATAACCTCATGAAAATTCTTGAGAGCTGTTATTCTGGAGCAAATATTGGATTGCATGTCCTAATTGACAAATCTCTTGTATTCATCTCTATAAACAATACTATTGAAATGCATGACTTAATAGAAGAGAAGGGTAAATACATGGTGAAAATGGATAAAGATTCGGGAGAACCTAGCAGAATATGGAACATTGAAGATTTCAAAGAAGTGATTGACAACAACACAATAAGTAGGTTAAACAATGCAATATTATTCAATTTCCTATTTTCATACATTGATATTTATTTATCTTATCTTATTAAGCCATTAATTGGTCTACTAGCCGTTTATTTATCTTTTTGCTAGGGGACCATGACAGTGGAAGCAATCTGGTGTACTTATTTTGGCAAATATGCTTTAACAAAGAGGCGATGAAAAATATGAAAAAGCTTAGGATATTATACATAAATGATGGTAGCATAAACAATTTATTTTTACTCCCCTCTTTGATTGATTCGAAATACATTCCCAACGGCTCCATTGAGTGTCTGTCCAACAACTTGCGGTGGATTTTCTGGAAGAAATATCCTTGGGAGTCATTGCCAGAAAATTTTAAACATTAAAGGCTTGTTCATCTCTATCTCGGGTGTAGTTTATTGCATGATTTACGGACAAAAAGAAAGGTATCATTTTAGTTGAGATACTTACTCTTTTGGCTTTTCCTAGAATTTGATGTTTGTGTTTAAATTGAATATGATATTAGTTCCATAAACTCAAATTAATGTCTGTTTGTTGTGAATAGGAGCTTTTCCCGTGACTACGATAGCTAGATCTGAGCTTCTCTAGTAGATTGATGCAAAAACCAAATTTCACGGGGATGCCAAATTTGGAGTGTTTGAATCTGGAGAAATGTAGTAATCTTAAAAAGGTTCACTCTTCCCTGGGTGATTGCAAAAAACTCATTAAGTTAAATTTGTATCATTGTGAAAGCCTTTAGAGTTTTCCATGTGTTAATGTGAAGTCTCTTGAACATCTGAATCTAGAGGGTTGCCAAAGTTTGGAGAAATTTCCTGAAATCCTTGGAAAAATTGTCACGCCCCGAGCCTACACCCTGGACGTGGCCGGCACTCGAAGACCATTGCTGGCCCAAAGCAAACCCTTGGCGTGGCTTACTTAACTCAGCGAAAAACTTAACTCAACAGAATAACTCCATGCAATGATAGGTCATAAAATCACCTAACTGATGAAAACTGGCCAAAAAGGCTATTTGTTTCTCAAAATAGAATATTTATACATATACATAGATGAGAGACTCATTACTAATTGACTGACTGTCTATGAAGTCTCTATAACACTGAGATGGATGTTGGGACAGACCTTGCAACATCCTAATAAAGCAAAACTAGGAACAGAAAATAACAGAGTCCTACGGAAGGCAATGAGGCTCACCACTGACTCTGGACTGCTCATATGGATCAACGGCATGCTGGATGCTGATCCTAGGTACCTCCGTCTGCATCATCATAAGATGCAGGACAACTGGCATCAGTACATTGAATGTACGAATATGCGAGCTGGAAAGCTAAACAACAACTTAGGCTTGGAAGGAGTACAAAAGAACTCTTACCTTGGCTTTGTTCGACTAATGAATAACTGAATTTAATATAAAGAAATAAGACACATGCAATATATATAAAGCTTGTAAAATAGTGTAAACAACTTAGTTCGTTAAAGATAAAACAATAACAAACTCAACTTTATTTATATAAAAGTAATATAACTTTAGTGGGAGATTCTTTAACCGACAACCACCACTATGAGCCCCAGTGATGATACAACGTTTTACCGCACGTTGTCCAAGGACCATCCTATACCTTGCCGTGATATAGGACCTTACTTAAATTAGTGGATCCACTAGCTTAACTTACGTGATCATCTAAAAAGTATGACCCGTTAAATTCCATGTTTGGCTACATGGTTCTTGTGGAGAGTTGAGTTAATATGAACTCGTGTCGCCAATTTGGTGCTCAATACTACTCCCAAAAATATACTTTAGCTCATAAGTGGTTTAAACACAACTTTCTTTAGTTTGAGATAATTGCTCAAAGCTTAGCCCAAAGGCTCTCTTGGAAAAACATATTTCCTTTCTTAGGCAAATGTAAAAACATTTATTAAACTTCTTTGGGAATACTTAGTTCCCTAATAACTATTGAGAAATGAACTAAACTCTATACTCTTGGCTTAACTTGAACGCCTTAAAACGAAGTTAAAACGTTCAATATAGATTCTTTAAAACATTTAAAGACTTGCTTCTTAACTTCTAGATTTGACTTCGATCCTAACTTTCCTCCAATTGGATTATGGATTCAAGGGTAATGATCTCATGTTTATGGATGAGTTCCTGATGTTTAGATGTACCTCAAGGTGTTGAAAACAAGTAGAAAACATAGGTACATTACCAAGGAACATGTATAAAAAAAATGGGGAAGGAATAAGGAGAACTGGCGTCCTTGGCACTCTAAGAGGCACGGGGCTCCAGCCCTCAAATTCCAGAAGGCCTGCTGGGCGCACTGCATAGCTCATCGCCCCAAGGGGGAAATTTCAGAGTCCCTTTTTGGGCGCACTAGCTGGCGTAACGCTCCAGCCTTTTCCCCCAAAAAACCGACTTTTCTCCTTAGTTTCTCCAACTCTAAATCCTCTCAACCTCCAAAGTTCTTACCCCAAACATTTAATATCATTAAAACCCTCAGCATACAATAGATTCAACTCGAAATCACAACCGGAAACATGTACCAAATCAACAATAAACTTCAACACAACCACAAGATTTCAACAACCACAACCACTCTTTTTCTCGAAATTAAAACGAGCTTGGTGTGTGGGGAAATGAACAAACCCAACACTATGATCTCACATACCTTAATAGGGATCACCCCCGATGAAAACCATGACGATCTTGACAAACCTTGCTTTTCCTTCTCTTTCTCCTCTTCTCTCAAAAGCCCTAACTCTCACTTTTAAAAGGGAAAACTGATTTAAAATCAGTCTAGACCGTTAATATAACCAAAAGAAATAGTTAGGGAAAAAACCAAAATATCCTTAAAAATTCGGGTGAACTTCGCTATGCCAACAACCCAACTTCCAAAGGGCATAACTCACTCATACGAACTCGGAATCGAGCAAACTCGGCGGCGTTGGAAATATCCTTCCAAGAGATTTCCAAATATAACTGAAAATACACCTAAATCATCTTGAGCGAGGAGTTATGAATATGTGAATTTGACTAAAAACTCTTTTTTCCATCGTTAAGTAAATTTCCAGATTCTGAATTCTTTCAAAAAAATGACTATTTCCAATTACAAGCTTCTTCATAGCTATTTAAAATTGCACGATGTTACAATATATCCCCCTTGGGAACATTCGTCCTCGAATGAGGTTACTCTAACTAGGCTAAGGGTTCAACATCAAACTCAAACACCCCATAACTGTCATGCAAACAAAAACAACAACAACAACATGCTCACTATGATTAAAGAGCACTAAGAAGGAAATTAGTACCTTGATATGCATTTTCTCTAGATTCAAAGAGATCTGGATATCTCTTCTTCATGTCCGCTTCAGCTTCCCAAGTAGCTTCCTCAACAAATTGGTTCCTCCAAAGGACCTTGACTGAGGCTACCTCTTTTGTTCTCAATTTGCGAATTTGGTGATCTAAAATCTGAACAGGAATCTCTTGATAAGATAAGCTATCCTTGATCCTAATACTTTCAGTTGGTACGATCAATGAAGGATCGCCTATGCACTTCTTTAACATGGAGATGTGAAATACCGAATGAACCGCTGCTAATTCCTGTGGTAGCTCCAACTCATAAGCAACATTGCCAATCCTCTTGCCTATGCGGTAAGGTTCAATATACCGGGGACTAAATTTCCCTTTCCTTCCAAACCTCATAACCCTCTTCATGGGTGAAACTTTCAAATATACCCAATCATCTACTTCAAACTGTAACGCCCTTCTCCTAATGTCAGTGTAGGATTTTTGGCAACTCTGTGCCGTTTTCAACCTCCTTTTAATCACTTTCACCTTCCCCGTAGCTTGGTGAACTAAATCTGGTCCTATCAACACTGCTTTACCAACTTCAAACCATCTAATAGGAGATATACATATTCTCCCATAAAGAGCTTCATATGGAGCTATCTGGATGCTAGAGTGATAACTGTTGTTGTAGGCAAACTCAATGAGAGGTAGGTGATCATCCCAACTCCCTTTGAAATCAATCACACAAGCCCTCAACATATCTTCAAAACTCTGAACAGTGCACTCTGCTTGCCCATCAGTATGAGGATGAAAGGCAGTACTTAAGTTCACCTTCGAACCCAAGCCTTTCTGAAAAGATTTCCAGAACTGTGCAGTAAACTGTGCACCTCTATCTGAAATAATGGAGACTGGGACTCCATGATGTCTCACCACCTCTTGAATATATAACATGTCATAACCTTCTGTTGAATGGGTAGTCTTTACCCAAAGAAAATGGGCTGATTTTGTCATTTTGTCGACAATTACCCAAATAGAATCATGTTTTCTGCCAGACCTTGGCAACCCTGTGATGCAATCCATATTGATCATCTCCCACTTCCATTTCGGAGGTTCTATATTCTGCGCCAAACCACTGGTCCTTTGGTGTTCAACTTTCACTTGCTAGAAATTTGGACATTTAGCAACAAATTTAGCAATGTCTTTCTTCATTCTACTCCACCAATAAACTTCTCTCAAGTCACGATACATCTTTGTGGAACTCGGATGAATGGAATATCTAGAGCTATGAGGTTCTTCCATAATCTTCTCTTGGAGTCCATCCACCATAGGTACACACAATCTATCTTGAAATATCAATACACCATCTCCCCCTTGTTCAAAAGCTAATACTTTTTTGCTTTTGAACATTTGCCTTCAACTCAAGGAAAATGGGATCTTGGTCTTGTTTCTCTTTCACTTCTGACACGAATGATGACTCGGCCCCGTTTGTCACCACTATTCCTCCTTCTGTGGAATCTGTAAGTCTGACTCCCAGGTGTGCCAGTCTGTGCACATATTTTACTAACTCTCTCTTCTCTTCTTCAATATGGGTGGTGCTACCCATAGACAACCTACTTAAGGAATCAGCAAAAACATTAGCCTTACCTGGGTGGTAAAGAATACTTAGGTCATAATCCTTGAGTAATTCTAACCACCTCCTCTGTCTGAGATTAAGCTCTTTATGAGTAAGAACATATTGAAGACTCTAGTGATCAGTGAATATATCAACATGCACACCATACAAGTAATGACGCCATATCTTCAAAGTGAATACTACTGCAGCCAACTCTAAGTCATGGGTTGGGTAGTTATTCTCATGAACCTTCAACTGTCTGGAGGCATAAGCTATAACCTTGCCATTCTGCATTAAGACACAACCCAAACCAACTCTAGATGCATCACAATACACCACAAAACCTTGAGTACCTTCTGGTAAGGTCAAAATTACAGTGGTAGTCAACTTCTTTTTCAATTACTGAAAGCTTTTCTCACAAGCTTTAGACCATTGAAATTTCACTGTCTTCTGAGTCAACTTGGTCAAAGGAGATGCAATAGACGAGAACCCCTCTACAAACCTTCTATAATAGCCAGCTAAACCCAAAAAACTCCTAATATCAGTTGGAGATATGGGTCTAGGCCAATTCTGCACTGCCTCAATTTTCCGAGTATCAACTTTAAATCCATCACCAAACACAATGTGGCCTAAGAATGCCACACACTCAAGCCAAAACCTACACTTCGAGAACTTGGCATACAACTCCTTGTATTTCAAAGTCTGAAGAACTATTATGAGATGACTAGCATGATCTTCTTCATTCCTTGAAAAGATTAGTATGTCATCAATGAAGACGATAACAAACATATCTAAATAAGGTTTGAAGACTCTATTCATAAGGTCTATGACTGCTGCCGGTGCATTGGTCAAACCAAAGGACATGACCAAAAACTCATAATGACCGTATCTGGTTCTGAAAGCTGTCTTTGGAATATCACATTCCCTTACTCTTAATTGATAATAGCCCGATCTGAGGTCAATTTTCGAAAAACAGGTGGCACCTTGAAGCTGATCAAAAAGATCATCAATCCTCGGAAGAGAGTACTTATTCTTGATGGTAACCTTGTTCAACTAGAGGTAGTCTATACACATCCTAAGGGAACCATCTTTCTTTCTCACAAACCAGACCGGAGCGCCCCAAGGTGAGACACTTGGTCGAATGAAACCCTTATCTAGGAGATCTTTCAACTGCTCTTTCAACTCTTTCAAATCTGCTGGTGCCATTCTATATGGCGGAATAAAAATAGGACGAGTATCTAGAATGAGGTCTATGCCGAAATCTATTTCTCTCTCCGGATGAATTTCGGGTAGGTCATCACGAAAAACTTATGGAAACTCTCTTACTATAGAAACTGACTGAAAATGAGGTATCTCAACACTAGAATCATTAACTCGGACTAAGTGATAGATACAACCCTTCGAAACTAACATTCTAGCCTTAAGGTACGAAATGAAACGATCCTTAGGCACTACTGAACTACTACTCCACTCTATGACTGGCTCATTCGAAAATTGAAACTTGACCACTCGAGTTCTACAATCTAATGATGCATAAAAGGCATGAAGCCAGTCCATTCCTAAAATGACATCAAAATCTACTATGTCTAACTCAACCAAATCAGCCATGGTGCTCTTGTGGTTGATAGAAATGGGACAATCACGATAGACTCTTTCTGCTAGAATGGACTCCCCAACAGGTGTAGAAACACAAAAGGGTTCACAAAGTCTTTCAGGAAGAACATCAAACTTATTTGCAACATAAGGAGTTACAAAAGATAAACTTACTCCTGGGTCTAGCAAAGCATACACATCAAAAGCAAAGACTTTGATCATACCAGTGACAACATTTGGAGAATTCTCTTGCTCATGGTGACTGGTGATTGCATAGAGGCGATTTGCTCATCCGCCTGTACTACAAGTAGCTCCTCTAGGTGCCATCCTATCTGGGGGAGCAACTGATGAAGATTGGGCCATGTTGCCTAGATTTCTACTACCTTACCTGCTCTTAGGGCAGTCCTTCATGAAGTGACCCTCTTGTCCATACTTAAAACAACCTATCTGACCATCATGACATTTCCCTGGGTGGGTCTACCACACCTAGCATATGCAGGAATCAAACTACCTCCTTGTGCCACACTACTTGAGGACTGTGCTGGTCTAGTCTTGAAGTCCTTCGAATTCTAGCCATTATGTTCACCTCTGTATCTTGGTGCAGGTGCCCTAGTAGATGATGGAGCAGGTCCCTTTTGCCTTTGTGGAAAGGACGAATGGTTCACATTACCATTCTGTTGCCCGGAGTCACGTCGGTCTTAGCTCTCTTATTTTTGAACTCTTCTCTGTCCCTCAGCTTATCTTCCTCAACCTGCTGCACATAAACCATCAACCTTGATATGTCCATGTCCCAGATAAGCATTGTCGCCCTACCTTCCTTACTCGACAGACGAGACAGCCCAATAACAAGCAAGCTCATTCGACTCCTCATGTCCACAACCATCTCCGGAGCATAACTGGATAGTTGGGTGAACTTCAACCCATACTCATGAACACTCAAAGAATCCTACTTAAGTGTGAGCAACTCACATACCTTGGCCTCTTTCAATTCTCAAGGAAAGAAACGCCCCAAGAAAGCTTCCTTGAAACAGGCCCAACTCACAGGTGGTGCATTCTCAGCTCTCCCCCCTTTCCACTGGTCAAACCAAGTTCTAGCAACATCCTTCAATTGATACGTAGCCAGTTCAACTTACTCAGTATCTACCATATTCATCACATAAAAAATCTTCTTCAGCCCCTCAATGAAATTCTCTTGATCCTCAGTAGTGCTCGAACCCATGAAACCCGAAGGATTCATCCCCAAGAACTTACGGATCCTTGAAGTGTCAGCTCCTTCATGTTGAGCTTCCCTTTGCTGACCAATCTGATTAGTTACAACTTGACTCAGTATCCTAATTGCCTCTCTGAACTCAACATTAGTAACTTCCCCTTTATGTTGCACTCCCGGGGCATAAGGTAACTCTTGTTCCTCAACATAACGCCTAGCAAGACGCCCTCTGCCAACTCTTCGTAAAGGCATGATTATCTAAAAACACGCGCAAGCATGAATTAGAAAGAAAGTTTTTAGAGATAAAATCTAACGCACGAGATGAGTGTGAAAAAATGAGAAATCTTTCTAAGTGTCGTAGCCTCCTAATTATAGATGTGGCGCGCTTCACACCGATAAGTAGGACTCTATAGACACGACTTCATAGACTCCCTAGGACTCTTGAACCCTGTGCTCTGATACCAAGTTTGTCACACCTCGAGCCTACACCATGGACGTGACCGGCACTCGAAGACCATTGCTGGCACCAAGCGAACCCTTGGCCTGGCTTACTTAACTCAGCGGAAAACTTAACTCAACAAAATAAATCCATGCAATGATAGGTCATAAAACCACCTAACTGATGAAAACTAGCCATAAAGGCAACTCGTGTCTCAAAATAGAATATTTATGTAACACCCCGTATCCAAAACGGACCAAAAATGCAGATTTTGGAGAAGTTGCAGGTGCTACTTACGGTCACCATCCACGAACCATAGGTCAGACCACGGCCCATGCTGGTGGTCCGTGGTTCACCACTGCAACCCCTCCCCAAACCAGCTCAGAAAATTGGCTAAGTCTCGACTCACGGACAGACCCACGGTCCGTAGATCAGACCACGGTCCGTAGATCAGACCACGGTCCGTGGTCTGTGTCCGTGGATCAAGACCTCCTTAACCCAGCCTCTGACACGAACTACGGTTGACCAGCACAGACCGTCGTTCGATCCACGGTCCGTAGGTCTGACCGTAGATGAAGGTCAACAACCAGTTAGGTGAAAATTATTGATAGGTCAACTTTAGATGGTCATAACTCTTAGCAAAAAATGAATTATGTGTCCCATGACCAATGGTTAAATATATAATTGAATTATCTTTCCAACGCCACCGAGTTTGCTAAATTCCGACCTCCGAGTAAAAAGTTATGCCCGTTTTAGTGAAGCCCTGTCGGGCAGACTCGACCTACGGACCCAATCGACGGTCCGTGGATTGATTGACGGACCGTAGGTCCATTCCGTCGATCACTCCGACAGCAGTTAATTCAGGGGTCTTTTGGTCTTTTCCTATTTCGTTTAACCCCTAAGATACGTCGTTTAAACCCTAAATCATGAGGTTTTAATCAGTTTAAACTTAGAAACCTAACTAGAACTTACCTAAGTCAAATCATTAATCAAACTTAGAAGAATTAGAAGCAAAAAAGGAGAAAAAGGTCAAGAACCCTAGTTCAAGAACGCAGCGAGGTTTCTTCAGTTCCATCCCCGAAATCGAAAGATTTCTCCGTGAAATTCGTCACCAGGTATGTGGGATTTCACTAGTGGGTTCCTTTCGCCCATTAGGTCCCTAGAATTCAGTCAGATTCTTGATTCCATGATTATGAACAGACCTAGGGTTTCTAGAATTTGAACAAATCATCATGAATTAGTTATTTAAATGTTCCAAATCAGATTATCATGTTATTGCTCAGTTTATCACATGAATTTCAGAACCCTAGCTATGTATTTCTTTAGTTCTTGAATTACACATGCTAGGTCAGATATTTCAGTATTCAGTTTTACATGCCTCAGTTTATGAATGCATCATTATCAGATTAATTGTTGCATTCTCAGTTTGCATGTTCAGTTTCGAGCTATCCAGTATTTATAGAAATTCAGTCATAACCAGTTAATCAGTTAATTCATTGGGAGTAGCATAATACCGAGTTGGACTAGGGTTTCAGCGTACCCATATAGTCCCAGAACTACGAGCCACGTAGGTGTAAGTCCCTTCTATGGGCAACATCAGTTTAGTGATCACGCCAGCATGCCTCTATACCTCTGGCAGGGTATATTGGGTCCTCTCGATGGGGCGTATACATCGGACTCCACATTTAGCTCATGTGGTTTTATGTCGGTTATTAGTAGCTCCCACAGTTCAGTCAGACTCTATTGCATTGACCATTTATCAGTATATTCAGTATCAGTCTCAGCATGTTATAAATTGGTCATTGCATCAGTTAGCTCAGTATTCAGTATTTTCAGTATCCACATCATGTTCAGATTATATCATTGCTCAGTATGCTTTGTTCAGTTATATGTTATTTCAGCTTTACTATATCCTGCATGCTCAGTACCTTTCAAGTACTGACGCATACGTGCGCTACATCTTCTCGTAATGTAGGTTCAGGTTCTCAGCATCCAGATCACGCTTAGATCGATTTCTGATCTCCAGTTCAGCAGCATCAGTGGTGAGTCCTCATTCTTCGAGGACTAGTGACATGTTTATCTTCATCGCTTTTAGTCTTTAGTTTCAGTTTTGCTAGATCTAGTTGGGGCATATCCCAACATTTATAGTCAGTTTAGAGGCTTATTTCAGACATAGTCAGATTCAGCTTAGTATTTGAGTTTGATATTTCTTTTGTATCAAACTCTCAGATTTGATATATATTTAGTTATAGTATATGGGTATTCCCCATCTTTTCAAAATTAATTATGATTTAGCTTCCACATCAGTTTATTATCTTTAGTATGCTCATGATCATGCCAGCAGGGTTAGCTTGGGATCACTTGTGGTCCTAGGTCCCGTGTCCGCGTCTCGGGGGTATCTTGGGGCGTGACAAACTTGGTATCAGAGCACTAGGTTTAAGTGTCCTAGGATGTCTGAAAAGCCGCACTAGGTAGAGTCCTTTTCATGGGTGTGTAGTGCGCACCACATCTAATGAGATGGAGGCTACAAAGTGTCTTTAGGAAAAATCTTCATTTTTCTTGTTACTCTTATCGTGCGTAAGGTATGATCTAATTCCATTCTAACTCGACGTTCTACGTTTCTGTGATCATGCCTCCTCGTAGAGCTTATGTCAGGAATGCGAATGCCAGGAATTCAAACGCAGCTCCTCTAGTTCCAGATCAGGAAGTCTCAAATGTTGAATTCAGGAATGCCATTCAGATGTTGGCTCAGAGTGTCGCTAACCAGAACAATCAGCGAGTTCAAGCTCTTGTGAATGAAAATGGTGGATCAGCAGCAAGGGTCCGTGACTTTGTTAGGATGAATCCTCCTGAGTTCTTAGGATCGCAGACTGGTGAAGATCCCCAGAATTTCTTGGATGAGATCAAGAAGATCTTTGAGGTAATGCAGGTCACTGGGAATGATCGGGTTGAGTTAGCATCTTACCAACTGAAAGATGTAGCTCATATCTGGTATACTCAGTGGAAGGAGAACAGAGGTACAGATGCCGCTCCTATTACATGGGAATGTTTCAGCGAAACTTTTCTGGAAAGGTTTTTCCCCATAGAGTTGAGAGAAGCAAGGGCCCAGGAATTTATGAACTTGAGGCAGGGCAACATGACTGTCCAAGAGTATGGGCTCAAGTTTAACCAACTCTCCAGGTATGCTCCTCACATGGTTGCTGATTCCAGGGCTCAGATGAATAAGTTTCTCTATGGAGTGTCAGACTTAGTGAAAACAGAGTGTAGGAATGCTATGTTGTTGGGAGACATGAACATCTCTAGGCTCATGACTCATGCTCAGCAGGTTGAGGGTGATAAGCTTAGGGAACAGGCTAGGGAGACTAAGAAAGCAAGAACAGGTAACTATGAGTATTCCCAACAGAAATCGGGTGGTGGAAATCGCTCGCAGTTTCAGCAGAAGTCTTCGACTCCAGCACCTTCATCAGCTAGTGTTCCATCCCCCAGGTTCTGTAATGATCAGAAAGGTAGGGGGTCAGGCTCTAAGTCTCAAGGTAGTGTTTCAGGCACCAAAACTTACCCAACTTGCCCGAAATATAGTAAGAACCATCCGAGCGAGTGCCTTGCAGGTAAGGAAGGATGCTTTGGGTGTGGTCAATCTGGTCATAGATTGAAGGACTGTCCTTCTAGACAGGGTCAAGGAGGAAATAATGGTAGAGCTCAGTCTACAACTTCAGCAGCACCAGCAGGTCGCCCGACTCAGCAGGGTAACCCTTCTGGTGCAGGTGGCGGACAGCGCCAAAACAGGCTCTATGCTCTTCAGGCTCGTCAAGATCAGGAAGGTTCTCCTGATGTAGTCACTGGTACGTTACGAGTCTTTGATCTTGATGTTTATGCTTTATTAGATCCAGGGGCTACTCTTTCTTTTGTAACTCCTTACATAGCAGTCCAATTCAGTGTTAGCCCAGAAATTCTCTCAGAACCTTTCTCAATCTCTACTCCAGTCGGTGACTCAGTTATAGCTAGACGGGTATACAGAAATTGCCCTTTGACAGTCTCTCAGAAAGTCACCTCAGCAGATCTTGTAGAGTTAGAAATGGTAGACTTCGATGTCATTCTAGGCATGGATTGGTTGCATTCATGTTATGCCTCAGTCGATTGTAGAACTAGGATTGTTCGTTTTCAGTTTCCAGATGAACCAATCCTAGAATGGAAGGGTAGTAGCTTAGCGCCTATGGGTCGATTCATTTCTTACCTTAAGGCCAGAAAGATGATCTCTAAGGGTTATCTCTATCATCTAGTTCGGGTTAAGGATTCTAGTTCTGAAACCCCAACTCTTGAGTCAGTTCCAGTGGTTAATGAGTTTCCAGAAGTGTTCCCAGAAGATCTTCCTGGAGTTCCTCCCGAAAGGGAAATAGACTTTGGAATAGATCTCCTTCCAGATACCCAGCCTATCTCTATCCCTTCTTACAGAATGGCTCCAGCTGAGCTTAAGGAATTGAAAGAGCAGTTGAAAGACCTTCTAGATAAAGGCTTCATCAGACCTAGTATTTCGCCATGGGGTGCACCAGTGTTGTTCGTGAAGAAGAAAGATGGTTCTCTCAGAATGTGTATTGACTATAGGCAGTTGAACAAAGTCACAATCAAGAATAAGTATCCTATTCCCAGGATTGATGACTTGTTTGACCAACTTCAGGGTGCTAGTCATTTCTCAAAGATAGACCTCAGATCAGGTTATCATCAGCTTAGAGTCAAAGATAGTGACATTCCGAAGACAGCCTTCAGAACTCGGTATGGTCATTATGAATTTGTAGTTATGTCATTTGGACTAACCAATGCTCCTGCAGCTTTCATGGATTTGATGAACAGAGTGTTCAAGCAGTACTTGGACTTGTTCGTTATCGTCTTTATTGATGATATCCTCATTTACTCTAGGAATGAGGAAGAACATGCTAGTCATTTGAGAGTTGTTCTGCAAACTCTCAAAGATCACCAGTTATTTGCAAAGTTTAACAAGTGTGAGTTTTGGTTGCAATCAGTTGCCTTTCTTGGGCATATTGTGTCTAGTGAAGGAATTCGAGTAGATTCCCAGAAGATAGAAGCAGTGAAACAATGGCCCAGACCTACCTCTGCTACAGATATCAGAAGTTTCTTAGGTCTAGCAGGTTATTACAGAAGGTTTTTAGAACGATTTTCATCCATAGCCTTTCCATTGACTATGTTAACTAAGAAAAAGGTTAAGTTCCAGTGGTCAGATGATTGTGAGAAAAGCTTTGTAGAACTGAAAACTAGGTTGACTACAGCTCCTGTCTTAACTTTACCAGAGGGTTCAGATGGTTATGTGATCTATTGTGATGCATCCAGAGTCGGCCTAGGTTGTGTGTTAATGCAGCGAAGTAAGGTTATAGCTTATGCTTCTAGACAACTTAAGGTGCATGAGAAGAACTACCCAACTTAGGACCTCAAGCTAGCAGCAGTGGTGTTTGCACTTAAGATTTGGAGACATTACTTGTATGGTGTTCACAGACCATAGGAGCCTTCAGTATGTATTCACCCAGAAAGAGTTGAATCTTCGCCAGAGAAGGTGGCTTGAGTTCCTCAAAGATTATGATATGAGTGTGCATTACCATCCGGGTAAGGCGAATGTAGTAGCAGATGCTCTTAGCAGATTATCTATGGGTAGTGTAACACATGTTGAGGAAGAAAGGAAAGAGCTAGCAAAGGATGTTCACAGACTTGCTCGCCTAGGAGTGCGTCTTATGATCATATCAGATGGTGGTGTAACAGTTCAGAATGGGGCAGAATCTTCTTTAGTAGTAGAAGTTAAGGAAAGGCAAGACAGTGATCCAATCTTGCTTGAACTTAAGGGTGCAGTCCACAATCAGAGAGTGGAGGTTTTCTCCCAAGGGGGAGATGGTGTACTTCGCTATCAAGGTAGATTGTGTGTGCCTGATGTGGGTGAATTGAGACAGCATATTCTCGCAGAAGCCCACAATTCCAGATATTCTATTCATCCAGGCGCCACTAAGATGTACCGCGATCTGCGGGAAGTCTACTGGTGGAATGGTATGAAAAGAGATATAGCAGATTTTGTGGCTAAGTGCCCCAATTGCCAGCAAGTCAAGGTAGAACATCAGAAACCAGGAGGTATGACTCAAGAGATTGACATTCCTACTTGGAAGTGGGAAGTGATCAACATGGACTTCATCACAGGTTTACCTCGTACTCGCAGGCAACATGACTCCATTTAGGTGATTATTTATAGGGTTACTAAGTCTTCTCGTTTTTTGGCGGTCAAGACTACAGATTCGGCGGAGGATTACGCCAAGCTTTACATTAATGAGATTGTGAGGTTGCATGGGGTTCCTTTGTCTATCATCTCAGATAGAGGTCCTCAGTTTACCTCTCATTTCTGGAAGTCATTTCAGAAGGGTCTTGGTAGTCAGGTTAACCTTAGCACAGCATTTCATCCACAGACGGATGGTCAGGCAGAGCGTACCATTCAGACCATAGAGGACATGTTGAGAGCTTGTGTGATCGATTTCAAGGGTAGTTGGGATGATCACCTTCTTCTTATAGAGTTCGCCTACAATAATAGTTACCATTCCAGCATTCAGATGGCCCCTTATGAGGCATTGTATGGGCGTAGATGTAGATCTCCAGTTGGTTGGTTTGAAGTAGGTGAAGCAGCCTTGATAGGACCAGATTCGGTCCTTGATGCTATGGAGAAAGTGCAACTCATTAGAGATAGACTCAAGACTGCTCAGAGTCGCCAGAGGTCTTATGCAGATGTGAGAAGAAGGGAACTAGAGTTCCAAGTTGATGATTGGGTTTTCCTGAAAGTGTCACCCATGAAGGGGGTAATGAGATTTGTCAAGAAAGGAAAGCTCAGTCCCAGATATGTAGGCCCTTACCGGATCTTGAAAAGAATTGGTAAAGTGGCTTATGAGTTAGAGTTGCCAGCAGACTTAGCAGCAGTATATCCAGTCTTTCACATTTCTCTTCTGAAGAAGTGTGTGGGTGATCCAGCATCTGTAGTGCCATTAGAGACTGTGGTTGTAAGAGATAGCCTTTCTTATGAGGATGTACCAGTTGAGATTCTCGATCGTCAGGTTAGAAGGTTGAGAAATAAAGAAGTCGCTTCAGTCAAGGTTTTGTGGAGGAGTCAGTCCGTAGAGGGAGCTACTTGAGAAGCAGAAGCAGCCATGAAGTCCAAGTATCCTCACCTCTTTCCTTCCGATTCCATTCCAGCTTGAGGTAATAGTTCCTCTTCAGTTTTTCAGTCATTCATGCGAAAATTCAGTCTTAGAATCATGTTCCTTCAGTTGTACTTGCATTTTCAGCGTATTTGCATGTTCTTGGAACTCAGTTCAGTCAGAAATTCAGTTCTCAGTGTTCAGTGGTAGGGATTGCAGCCCTCTCCCTCCATTTCAGCTAGTTTAGTCTTCATTCGAGGACGAATGGTCCCAAGGGGGAGATAATGTAACACCCCGTATCCAAAACGGACCAAAAATGCAGATTTTGGAGAAGTTGCAGGTGCTACTTACGGTCACCATCCACGGACCGTAGGTCAGACCACGGCCCATGCTGGTGGTCCGTGGTTCACCACTGCAACCCCTCCCCAAAGTAGCTCAGAAAATTGGCTAAGTCTCGACTCACGGACAGACCCACGGTCCGTAGATCAGACCACGGTCCGTGGTCTGTGTCCGTGGATCAAGACCTCCTTAACCCAGCCTCTGACACGAACTACGGTTGACCAGCATGGACCGTCGTTCGATACACGGTCCGTAGGTCTGACCGTAGATGAAGGTCAACAACCAGTTAGGTGAAAATTATTGATAGGTCAACTTTAGATGGTCATAACTCTTAGCAAAAAATGAATTATGTGTCCCATGACCTATGGTTAGATATATAATTGAATTATCTTTCCAACGCCACCGAGTTTGCTAAATTCCGACCTCCGAGTAAAAAGTTATGCCCGTTTTAGGGAAGCCCTGTCGGGCAGACTCGACCTACGGACCCAATCGACGGTCCGTGGATTGATTGACGGACCGTAGGTCCATTCCGTCGATCACTCCGACAGCAGTTAATTCAGGGGTCTTTTGGTCTTTTCCTATTTCGTTTAACCCCTAAGATACGTCGTTTAAACCCTAAATCATGAGGTTTTAATCAGTTTAAACTTAGAAACCTAACTAGAACTTACCTAAGTCAAATCATTAATCAAACTTAGAAGAATTAGAAGCAAAAAAGGAGAAAAAGGTCAAGAACCCTAGTTCAAGAACGCAGCGAGGTTTCTTCAGTTCCATCCCCGAAATCGAAAGATTTCTCCGTGAAATTCGTCACCAGGTATGTGGGATTTCACTAGTGGGTTCCTTTCGCCCATTAGGTCCCTAGAATTCAGTCAGATTCTTGATTCCATAATTATGAACAGACCTAGGGTTTCTAGAATTTGAACAAATCATCATGAATTAGTTATTTAAATGTTCCAAATCAGATTATCATGTTATTGCTCAGTTTATCACATGAATTTCAGAACCCTAGCTATGTATTTCTTTAGTTCTTGAATTACACATGCTAGGTCAGATATTTCAGTATTCAGTTTTACATGCCTCAGTTTATGAATGCATCATTATCAGATTAATTGTTGCATTCTCAGTTTGCATGTTCAGTTTCGAGCTATCCAGTATTTATAGAAATTCAGTCATAACCAGTTAATCAGTTAATTCATTGGGAGTAGCATAATACCGAGTTGGACTAGGGTTTCAGCGTACCCATATAGTCCCAGAACTACGAGCCACGTAGGTGTAAGTCCCTTCTATGGGCAACATCAGTTTAGTGATCACGCCAGCATGCCTCTATACCTCTGGCAGGGTATATTGGGTCCTCTCGATGGGGCGTATACATCGGACTCCACATTTAGCTCATGTGGTTTTATGTCGGTTATTAGTAGCTCCCACAGTTCAGTCAGACTCTATTGCATTGACCATTTATCAGTATATTCAGTATCAGTCTCAGCATGTTATAAATTGGTCATTGCATCAGTTAGCTCAGTATTCAGTATTTTCAGTATCCACATCATGTTCAGATTATATCATTGCTCAGTATGCTTTGTTCAGTTATATGTTATTTCAGCTTTACTCTATCCTGCATGCTCAGTACCTTTCAAGTACTGACGCATACGTGCGCTACATCTTCTCGTGATGTAGGTTCAGGTTCTCAGCATCCAGATCACGCTTAGATCGATTTCTGATCTCCAGTTCAGCAGCATCAGTGGTGAGTCCTCATTTTTCGAGGACTAGTGACATGTTTATCTTCATCGCTTTTAGTCTTTAGTTTCAGTTTTGCTAGATCTAGTTGGGGCATGTCCCAACATTTCTAGTCAGTTTAGAGGCTTATTTCACACATAGTCAGATTCAGCTTAGTATTTGAGTTTGATATTTCTTTTGTATTAAACTCTCAGATTTGATATATTCAGTTATAGTATATGGGTATTCCCCATCTTTTCAGAATTAATTATGATTTAGCTTCCGCATCAGTTTATTATCTTTAGTATGCTCATGATCATGCCAGCAGGGTTAGCTTGGGATAACTTGTGGTCCTAGGTCCCGTGTCCGCGTCTCGGGGGTAGCTTGGGGCGTGACAATTTATATATATACATAGTTGAGAGACTCAATACTAACTGACTGACTGACTGTCTATGAAGCTTCTATAACACTGAGATCGATGTTGGGACAAACCCCGCAACATCCTAATAAAGCAAAACAAGGAACACAAAATAGCACAGTCCTCCGGAAGGCAAAGAGGCTCACCACTGACTCTGGAGTGCTCAGCTGGATTAACGGGGTGCTGGATGCTGATCCTGGGTACCTGTGTCTGCATTATCATAAGATGCAGGCCAACTGACATCAGTACATTGAATGTACGAGTATGCGAGCTGGAAAGCTAAACAACAACTTAAACTTAAAAGGAGTACAAAATAACTCTTACCTTGGCTCTGTTCGACTAATGAATAACCGAACTCAATATAAAGCAATAAGATACATGCCATATATATAAAGCCTGTAAAACAGTATAAACAACTTAGTTCGTTATGGATAAAATAATAACAAACTCAACTTTACTTATATAAAAGTAATATAACTTTAGTGGGAGATTGTTTAACCGACAACCACCACTATGAGCCCTAGTGATGATACAACATTTTATCTCACGTTTCCCAAGCACCATCCTATACCTTGCCATGATATAGGACCATACTTAACTTAGTGGATCCACTAGCTTAACTTACGTGATCATCTAAAAAGTACGACCCGTTAAATCCCATGTTTGGCTACATGGTTTTTATGGAGAGTTTAGTTAATATGAACCTGTGTCCCCAATTCGGTGCTCAATACTACTCCCAAAAATATTCTTTAGCTCATAAGTGTTTTAAACACAACTTTCTTTAGTTTGAGATAATTGCTCAAAGCTTAGCCTAAAGGCTCCCTTGGAAAAACATAGTTCCTTTCTTACTCAAATGTAAAAACATTTATTAAACTTCTTTGGGAATACTTAGTTCCCTAATAACTTATGAGAAATGAACTCAACTTTATACTCTTGGCTTAACTTGAAACTTCTGCCTTAAAACAAAGTTAAAACGATCAATAAAGACTCTTGAAAACTTTAAAGACTTGCTTTGACTTGCTTCTTAACTTCTAGACTTGACTCTAACTTCACTTGACTTTGATCCTAACTTTCCTCAAATTGGATTATGGATTCAAGGGTAATCATCTCATGTTTATGGCTGAGTTCGTGATGTTCAGATATACCTTAGGGTGTTGAAAACAACTAGAAAACATAGGTACATTACCAAGGAACATGTATGAAAAAGTGGGGAAGGAATAAGGAGAACTGGCGTCCTTGGCGCTCTGAGAGGCGCAGGGCGCCAACCCTCAAATTCTACAAGGCCTGCTGGGCGCACTGCAATGTCACCCCAAGGGGGAAACTGCAGAGTCCCATTTGGGCGTGCTGGCTGGCGCGACGCCCCAGCCTTTTCCCCCGAAAAATCGGCTTTCCTCCTTAGTTTCTCCAACTCTAAACCCTCTCAACCTCTAAAGTTCTTTCCCCAAACACTTAATATCATTAAAACTCTCAACATACAATAGATTCAACTCGTAATCACAACCGAAAACATGTACCAAATCAACAAGAAACTTCAACACAACCACAAGATTTCAACAACCACAACCAATCTTTTTCTCGAAATTAAAACGAGCTTGGCGTGCGGGGGAATGAACCAACCCAACACTATGATCTCACATACCTTAATAGGGATCACCCCCGACGAACACCACGACGATCTTGACGAACCTTGCTTTTCCTTCTCTTTCTCCTCTTCTTCTCCTCTTCTCTCAAAACCCCTAACTCTCCCTTTTGAAAGGGAAAACTGATTTAAAATTAGTCTAGACCTTTAACATAACCAAAATAAATGGTTAGGGAAAAGACTAAAATACCCTTAAAAATTCGGGTGAACTTCCCTATGCCAACAACCCAACTTCCAAAGGGCATAACTCACTCATACGAACTCAGAATCGAGCAAACTTGGCGGCGTTAGAAAGATCCTTCCAAAAGATTTCCAAACACAACTGGAAATACACCTAAATCATCCTAAGCTTGGAGTTATGACCGTGTGAAGTTCACCAAAATCTCATCTTTTTTCATCCTTAACTAAATTTCCAGATTCTGAATTCTTTCAAAAAAATGACTATTTCCAACTACAAGTTTCTTCATAGCTATTTAAAATTGCATGATGTTACAAGAATGAAGTCGGAGTTAGAGATTAAGGTGAAATGCATTGGGATAAGGGAAATACCGTCATCTATTATTCAACACCAAGCTCATCTTACAAAGTTAGATTTGTCAGTCATGGAAAAACTTGTAGCTCTTCCAAGTAGCATTGGCATGTTGAAAGGTTTGGTGAAGCTTGATGTGTCGTGGTGCCCAAAACTTGTTGCTCTTCCAAGTATATTTAAGCATGCATGATTATTTGTTCCAACCTGGAGAGGCTTGATGCTAGCTGCACTCGAATTTCACAACCTCCCTCTTCCATTTTCCGATTGAACAAGATTAAATGTTTAGGAGATGGAGTGTAATTTGTGTTCCCTCAGGTGAATGATGGGTTACTCTTATTGGAAATTCTGAATCTCAGTTTTTGCAATTTAATAGATGGAGGACTTCCGGAAGACATTGGAAGCTTATCGTCTTTGAAAGAGTTGCATCTCAATGGAAATAATTTTGTGCCTTTACCTGAAAGCATAGCCCAACTTGGTGATATTGAAACCTTTTACTTATCAAATTGCAAGAGGCTACCACAGCTGCCAGAATTTTCTAAGCAATTGTATACATTATCTGCAGATTGGAGCAATGATTTGATCTGTAATTCGTTGTTTCAGAATATCTCATCTGCTTCAGATTCTTTGTCACTAAGAGCACTTATGAGTTGGGGGATCAACATCCCACGTTGGTTCCACCATCAGGAAAGTAGTACAAGTGTATTAGTCAATTTGCCTAAACATTGGTACGTACGTGACAACTTCTTGGGATTCATTGTATGTTACTCTGGAAAATTGTTTGACATGATAGCTCACTTGATTCCCTTATGTGATGATGGGATATCGGGTATCACCCAGAAACATGCCTTATCCAACCATTCAGAATGTAATCCTGAGATTACATTTTTGTTGATACCTCTTTCTGGCTTGTGGGATACATCTAAGGCAAATGGGAGAACACCAAATAACTATGGGCTTCTTATGTTATATTTCTATGGTGAAATGAAGCATTATGGATTACGTTTGTTGTATCAAGTTGATCTTGAGCTTGACACAAATTTCTCCTTTTCTAAGAAATATTCTAATATTCTTGGGAGAGTCGTCAGTTTTTTCAGCTGCAAATCAAGGAATTCAGATTAAATAAATATAGGTAATATTCTAATATTTGTGTTGTCTCTAGTTTTTCTTTGCTTGAACTTTTGCTATTCCTTTCTTCTATTAATGTTTTAGTTGAACTATTAAAAATATCAAAGCTTCTTCTAGTAGTGAACTGAAAAAAAATCAATAACGGGCGAGTGATTTGTATGTATGAAAAAGAGGAAAACTGATGTAAACCAAAAAGAAAACTGATACTTTTTTTCCAACTTGGATCCTATCTTGGTGCTTCGTGTAAATTTATTTTTGATTTTGTTGTATTGCTTTCACTGAGTTATCATTCCCAAAATCTCTTAACATATTAGATGTAATCTTTGATTTAAATACAAATATCTCTCTTTCTTATGCACAAAAAAGATGAAACAATTGAAGATGCATAAGTTTTTAGGGAAAAATGTTAAAAGTAAATGACAGAATAATAGTTGTGGTCGCTCCTTTTTGGATTATATGAATAGTTTGTCAATCTTACAGTCTACCGCCTGGTTGGTAGCATGCAAACGGAAAAGAAGAAGTTGGTATTTTGAGAATAGAATCGGTGACACTGCTTATGAAGGGAACATATCTCCTCTACCTAAGAAAGAGATTCACGAAAGAACTTGGGTAGGCAATAATTTGTTCTTTTTAAATTTCCTTTTGAAATATAATCACATTTTCCATTTGCTGACAATAACTGGCCTAAAAAACAAATTGCAGATTATAACTTTGCGAAAATGGGTGGATGAAAGAAGCCTAGGGGGACTCTTTCCAATGTAGCTTCAATGCTCCAGCTGAAATAGTTTCTCCCCTATTGAAGAAGCATAGTCTCCATTGACATCTACTGTCAAATGTTACATTCTGAATAGGAATTGGTTGAGGCTATTTCTCTCTATATTTTATACTCTCATATTTATATAGTGGATTGCTCATCTCCTTTGTGGATATAAGTCGATTGACCGAACCACATTAAGTCTTCGTGTCTTTTGGTATATTTATCATTTGTCTTCTTACTCATGGTCTTCCAAGGTTTGCTTTACTAGCTTCCGCATGACACCTGCTTATTTCGCTACTAACAACCAAAAACTTCAAATGGGAATTTCACAGACACTCTACTGACTTGCAAGCAGACACTAAAGGTTGTTTAGAAAGGAGTTGGCAACAGCAATCTATGAATCATAGATATACCACAAATGAATTCTAGGAGATTCATGTACTGATCTAGCACAAATACAAACTGAGATAAAATTTAAAATAGAACAACTCAAGTATACAAAAAGAGATCATAGTCATAGATAGGGGTATTTATGGGTTGGTTATCGGTTGGGTTGTTATCAATTAGGTTCAATTGTTTAGTTATTATTCATAGATGAAAATAAAATCAAAACACAAGATATGGAATAGAAAAGTAAATTAATTAGCAAACAAGCACCTGCCAACTTCACCTATGATAATGTACTTTTTCCTTTCAAGTTGAATTTTCACCAACAAAGGAGAAAATGAAATGAAAACCAGAAGAGCCAACAACTGAATCTTGCCCGAAATTGATTCAATTAATCCAACAATATAATTCTTATATCCCTTCAATTATTATTTGCACCAACTTTTTATTCCACCATACAACTTGTTAGTGATATCATTTGCATTGGGTCTAGACCCGCAAGGTTTTAAAACGGGTCACTAGATTAGTATCATGAGGTCATCTAACTTTAATACCTAATAACTCTCATGTGTTTTGTCGATGTGGAATTCTGATACTAAGCTGGGAAGTGACATAAACCACCTCTTATAATATATATATATATATATATATATATATATATATATATATTTCGTTTCACCCTACACCCAACCAACTTTAAAACGTGCCACTAAAGTGTAAGATCTACTTACTTGTCATGTGTTTTTGTCGATGTGGACTTCTTATCCTAAGGAGATGTGTCAGAAACACCCTCTCTTATTGTCACGACTCGAGCCTACACCCTGGACGTGGCCGGCACTTGAGAACCATTTCTGGTCCCCAAGCGAACCCTCATCCTGGCTGACTTCAAGCAGAAGACTAACTCAAGCATACAAAGCTTAAAAATTGAATAAACATTCATGAAACTTAAATAGAAATCTTTAACTCAAAAGAAAACTCTGAATAAAATAAATTATTCAACTCGCCATAAAATAGGCAACTTAAATCTTTAAAACATTAAATAAAATAAATGATATAGACTTCTCAACTATACTGACTATCTATGAAGCCTCTAACTGATAAAGATGGAAGTCGGGACAAAACCCACGACATCCTAACAACTGATATAACTGAAAGGTAAATGAAATCCTCCGGAAGCAAGGAGGCTCACCATAGCTAACTCGAACTCTCGGATGTATCAATGAAGCTCCTGTTGATGATCCTGAATACATGTGTCTGAATCATAAGAAGATGCAGGACAAATGGCTCAGTACGTGGAAAGTACGAGCATGTAAGGGGAATTCTAAAGCATAACATAAGCTTGAAAAGAATCTGAAAGAAACTGAAGAACTTACCTGGCTCAACTAAACTCAACATAACTGAACTCGTTTCAATATAAAGCAATTTAAAACCTGTGCAATATAAAGAAAAGTTGTTTTAAAACATGATGCCAACTTTGTGTGTATGCAAAGATACATAGAACTCTGAGATGTAAGTAAAAATACAAATAATCTGATGTATATAAAAATACAAAATATTGTTGTCAGAGTTTCTCTAACTGACAACCATCACATAAGAGCTATTGTGATGATGCAACGATCTCCCTCAAGCTTCCAGCGCATCCTATACCTTGCCACATGTATAAGACCTGAACTACTAAGTGTATCCACTAGTCTATGCGAAAAGGATTCATCTAAAAGAGTATTACCCTTTTCTACCCATGATGGCTACATTGTTTATGGAGACGTGAGTTATCTGAACTCAAGCTCGTCCCCATATCGGTGCTCAATACTACTCCAAAAATATACTAGCTCTTTATGTTTAAAACATACTTATTTCTGTTATTTGAGATAATTGCTCAAAACTTAGGTCAAAGGCTATCTTGGAAATCAAGGTTTCCCCTCTTGCTTAATCATGAAAGCATTTACTCTTTTCTGAAAACTAGCTCAAATTCTCTTTGGAAATCACGGTTTTCCTTTCTTGTTTAAATGTGCAAACATTTCAAACCCTTTGGGAATACATAGTCCCCATATACTTTTGAAGAAATGAACTTCAAACTTTACTCTTTACTCAACTCAAAACTTAAGTCTTAAAACAAAGTTAAAACATTTGTAAAAGACTTCTTAAAATATGGTCCATGCCGAATTATGGACGTGAATGACTCAATGCAAGGTTTTCAATAACAATAGATAGATCTCAATACTTGGAACTGAAGAACTTCACTAATATTACTCATTTCAAGAATGCTCAATTCAGAGGGTTTATGCGGAATTATGAGCATGAACTACTCAACTCAAGGACTCAAATATACTTCTCATCGCAAGACTGTTCGACTTATAGGGTTCATGCGGAATTATGTGTATGAACAATTCAACTCAAGGACTTCATGGGTAATATGTAATAGTCCCATGATTAGAAATATAATCTCAGAGGGGATTACGAACTCAATACTCAACACTTAGAACTTGAAGATACTACTCCTCTCAAAGGTACTCAACTTATGAAGTTTATACGGAATTTATGGGCATGAACGACTTGACTCAAGGGTCAAAATATCAATAAGGAACTCATGTATATGCCTCTTCATATTATCATACTTATTTAATCAAATCTTAGTTCAAATCAATAGTTGATCTCAAAGGATTCATAATTGAACTCAAAGACTTTTCTTGGACTCTACTCTTAACTCTCTCTTGAATGTGAATTATGAATTCAAGAGTCATGGTTCATGATATGAAGAATCTAAGTGATAATGTAGACTCATGAATACATTCTCCTTACTCTCATTCCCACTTACTTGGGTCTTGAAACAAGTTATTAGAAATTGTAGAAGACTCTTCAAAAGGACTAAAAAGGACTCTGTCAAAATGTTTGGAAGAACTCTCAAGACTGAACTCTTAACTTTACCTTGAATTTGAATTATTAATTCAAGGTTATGATCATGTTATGAATGATTTCTAAGTGCTTGAAATTAGTTTGAAGTGTTTAGAATAAAAAAGGGTTAATAGACACTTCAAAGGAGCTCAAACGGGACAACCGACAGAGGATGAGTGAGGGCAGGCGACCCTGGCGCGGGGAGCCATCCCCTAAACTCAGAGGCTGCATATGGGCGCACTTCAGGGGCGCCACCCCATCACCTTGGGCAAATCTGGGGCGCGCCGCCCCAGCCTCTCCCCAAGCCAAATTAGACGAATTTCTCCTCTCGTTTTCTAATCCTAAATCACTTTTAATCAATTTCTTTTCTCAAATTTTCCTTAGATTCAATTAACCAACCTAAGTACACACTAATCCACTCAAAACAAACACTTTTATCATAAGAAATCATCAAAACCCCAACAAAACAAGATTAAGAATGAACTCCAAGAACACCTATCAAGAACATAAATCTTTCAACTTTTGAGAATAAAACTTCACTGAAAATAATATGTTTGGAGAATGGGTGAACAAACCCAATACTATGGAAGCTTACATACCTCTTAGGGATCAAACCCATGGCGACAATCCGCAACAAGTCTCAAGAATTTCGACGAACGCTTCGATCCTTTCTCTTTTCTCCTTTTTTCTCTTCTTCTTTTCTCTTCTTGAACTCTCAACTAAAACCCTAGGCGTAAACTAGGATTATAAAACTAAACCTAATCAAATTAGACCCCTAAAATATTACTAAAAATGAATTAACTCTGATTAGGTAAGGAAAAGACCAAAATACCCCTCTAAAATCCCGTTTTGACTTTCCTTATCTAGACAACACAACTTCGAATGGACTTATCTCCCTCATATGATATCGAAACTAAGCAAACTCGGCGGCATTGGAAATATAATTCAAATATCTTCCCTACGGTGTCTGGTATCACACCTAACTCATCGTGAGCTAGAAGTCATGGTCGTTTGAATTTGACCTGAAACTCATACTTAGCTTAACTTGCAAAATTTCAGATTTTGCTATTTCCAATTTAATTTCTTTTGAAAATCAAGGTGCTACATCTAGTGACCTTAACACTTAATAAATTTTTAATTCCTTGTTAAAATATCACTCACTACAAAGAATGGTTCGAGTCTTAGCTCAAAATTTTATGGGGTGTTACACTTATGGACTCAAAGTCCTCGCTGAGGTTCACCCCACCATTTTGAATTTCCCCACCACTTGAGATTTGTCAAGACCTAGCAAAGATTTTTGCCTAACCTTATCGGAATTTGGCTAAACTTAGGTTAACTTTAGCTTGCATCGACACAGTTAACACAAAAGTTTCTCTAATACCATCTATAATTGTCTAACCCACTAGTGATATTGTTCTATCTCGGCATAGGCCTGCACAACTTTTAAAAGCGTCATTAAAGTACAAGGTCTACTTACTTATGTATACTTAACATCTCTCATGCGTTTTGCTTATATGTTACTTATTATCCTAAGTTAGGGTGTAACACATACAACTTCTCTCCTGATTTTCCAAAGCCAATTAAATCATTTTTTACTTTAAAAACCAAGTGTGAGATGAATTCTTTAATACTTTGATCTAATAAGTGATGTAGTAAAAAATAATTTAAACAAGCGATTCAAAATAAAAGAAATATGTCCCTGATAGTAGGTCATACAAACCTGGACTCTATATAAAATACAACAACTTGTCTGCAAAATAGAAAATTTGCGCATTTTGGTCTAGACTTACATTGGACAATAGGCCTCCACCACTAGAGCCCATCCAAATCAGACTCAATAACTAATTCAAACATAAAGACCCTGCATACTGTGTTTTCACCAACTTAACAACTACAATTGAAAACAAATAAAAGACCCTGCATACTGTTTTTTAACCGACAATAGACTGCACATAAAGTAAATAAGAATTCAAATTGCTATTTTGTCTCCAAGGAAACAAAACTTGAACTTTTTCACATTCATTGAAGTTTCTAATCATGTAATTTCCTCCCCTTCTCCTCCTCTTTCTTCTTCTTCTCCTTCTTCATCATCATCATCATCTTTTTCATCTTCCTCTTCTTACTCCTCTTCCTGTAACACCCCGTAGTCTAGTAGGCCACCTACGAATAAGTGAGGGTGCAACAAGTCTAGACTAGAGGGCAAGAGCCAAGACAAATGGGCAAGGCCCAAGCAAGGGCCAAGGCTACCCCAACCTTGGCAAGAACTGTTTCATCTACACGACCACCACCATGGCCAGTGGTGAGGACCATGGCTCGTGGAGTGGTCCATGGAGATTTGGCAGTATCTCCCTAAAGGCTGCCTAAAGTTGGCACATCACCACGAGCCACTTCACGGTCAGTGGTGAAGACCACGACCCGTGGGAAGGCTCGTGGTAATGCCTTAAACTTGTGGGGGCCAAGTTATTGTGTCCTGGCTACTGAACCATGAACCACGAGCAGGACCATGGCTAGTGGTCTGGACCACAGCTTATGGGCCTTGTCGTGGTGCCTGTCACCATGCTGCCTAAGTGAGGGCAAATTAGGAAATTCTGTTTTAGTTAGTATTTAGTGGGGTCGTTATGTATAGACTTTATACACCTATATATACTATTTAAGCCTTTAACCACCCCTATTAAGTCATTATTTCCAAAACCCCAAAAAATCCCAAAGTTCATCTTTTCAAAAATTCTCTCTAGAAAACTCAAGAAAGAAGAAGAAGAAGAATTGAATCAAGTTAGGTCAAATTCCTCAAATCTTCCAAGATTTGTGCTGGCTTTGTATCCAAGGTATGATATTTTATTCATCCATGGATTCTTCCATCTATGGAGTCCCCTAGAATTCCCCCAATTGTGAAGATGAATCCCCAATTCAAGTTAGGGTTCTTCCAATATTGTGGGTTAAGTTGAGTATGATTCCAATTGTGTGGATAGTACCTATCTATGATTGATTTAGTATTGAATCATTCTATTAAGATGACATTAGATGTTTTTCATGGCTAACCCTTGTTTAATTGATGAAATTAGAGTAATGTGGGTTTGTGCCTTAAAGATGGAAATTGAAGACTTAGATATGATCTTCTAGAATTGATGATGTCTATAGTAACTGTTCGAGAATAAAAGCATGTAGACATGAATTGAATTAGATTATAGTATATATGATGGATCATGACTAGTAAGGCTTGAAGTTGAACCTTTATGATGATTTAGGACTAGAATCACTTAATAATTAAGCATGTGATTAGAATGCCTTGAAGTCTAGATATGTATGATGATTCTAAAAAGTAAAAGCTTGAGAGTAGGACTTGTAATCATGAATAGTGACTTCTAGGGTTTTGAAGGTAAAGCTAATAAGGTGAATTATGTATGTTAAGGCTTTCAGAGTAAAGTCTATATGAGAATAGAAGATAAACGGATATAATTATGGTGGAAAGCCTTTACCTACCTAACCTACCTTATGAATGATAGATTGTATGAAGTGATAGAATCATTTGAGTTATGATAGTATCCATGTCTAATGTAGTAATATGAGCCTTGACCCTTAAAAGGGCAAGACATGATATTATGCATGTTTTACGAAAGTTATGTACATGCCTTCTGAACACTTTGAGAGTGAAGTATCTATGATTATGATATGTTGTTGTGATGTGAAATGCCATTCTCACACACACACTTATGCAGGAATATGATATGATATGAAATGTTCTCTCACATAGAATGATTCTAGGTTGAAAGGTTTGCTCACCTAAAACTTTCTGATCATGGAGTTTCCTCCCCTTCTCATCCTCTTTCTTCTTCTTCTCCTTCTTCATCATCATCATCTTCTTCTTATTCTTCTTCTTACTCCTCGTCATGTAACACCCCGTAGTATGGTAGGACACCTAGGGCTAAGTGATGGTGCAACAAGTCTATACTAGAGGGAAAGAGCAAAGGCAAAGGGGCAAGGCCCAAGCCAAGGGTCAAGGCTGCCCCAACCTTGGCAAGCATTGCCTCATCTTCACAGCCACCACCACGGCTAGTGGTGAGGACCACGACTTAAGGAGTGGTCGGTGGAGCTTGGGCAGTATCTCCTTAAAGGCTGCCTAAAGTTGGCACATCACCACGAGCCACTTCACGGTCAGTGGTGAAGACCACGACCCATGGGAAGGCTCGTGGTCATGCCTTAGACTTGTGGGTGCCATGTCCTTATGTCCTAGCTACTGGACCATGGACCACGAGAAGGACCACAGCCAGTGGTGTGGACCACAGCTCGTGAGCCCTGTCGTGGTGCCTGGCACCATGCTGCCTAAGTGAGGGCAAATTAGGAAATTCCTTTTTAAGTTAGTATTAAGTAGGGTCGTTTTGTATAGACTTTGTACACCTATATAAACTATTTTAAGCCTTTAACCACCCTAATTAAGTCATTATTTCCAAAATCCCAAAAGATCCCAAAGTTCATCTTCTCAAAAATTCTCTCTCTAGCAAACTCAAGAAAGAAGAAGAAGAAGAAGAAGAATAAGAGAATCAAGCTAGGTCAAATTCCTCCAATCTTCCAAGCTTTGTGAGGGCTTTGTATCCAAGGTATGATAGCTTATTCATCCATGGATTGTTCCATCTAGGGAGTCCCCTAGAATTCCCCCAATTGTGAAGATGAATCCTCAATTCAAGTTTGGGTTCCTTCCAATAATGTGGGTTAAGTTGAGTATGATTCCAATTGAGTGGATAGTAGTTGTTTATGATTGATTTAGTATTGAATCATGCTATTAAGATGATATTATATGTTTTCCATGCCTAACCCTAGTTTAATTGACGAAATTTCCTTCTCTAGTTCATCATGATATCCTTCATAATGATGCTGCCAGTAGAGAAAATTTAATTGCCTACTAAATTGATAATTCTCACATATCATTCCCAAATGCAAGCATTTAAGATTGACACAGAAAAGTCTCCAACACTCAAGACATGCCCTAATCGGATATTCCCTTAGATCATCAATCAGTGTACCCATACAATCTATAAAATTGCAATCAATAACTATTGGCGAAGCCAGAACTTCCGATAGTCGAATGGCATCTCTTACTCGCATAAGGAAATCAATCGGCATTATTGAATTGATATCTAAAATTCCATTGCAATCAGAAGCAGGGCACTTCTTAGAAATTATCTCATGGATATCCTTATTAATTTTTTTGCCTATATAATTTTGAATGCATTCTTCACAATAACGATGATTGCAATTGGTGTCCTGCATCATTTTGTTTGGTAGAGGAAATTCATTTTTATAAATTTCACAAAAAGTGCATGAAGATTCCCCCTTTATAGAAGTAATTTTCTTTAGGTTAAGTGAATTTGGAATAACAAAATACTCAATTTCTACCGGTGTTTTACCAACACCGTGATTAGAGCTTGATTCCAAGTTCTTACCTCAATGAAACTGAGCTGAGTAGAAAAAATTTGTTGCAGATCGACATCATTCTCTCCACTCTCATAACCATTTTTATTTTTGGTGATAGCGATGACAGTAGAATTCAACAAGGTGGGATGAACTTCGATTTTGGCGGAGTGCAAGATTTGCAAATTTTCTAATTCCATTTCAACTTGTTTCTGCCATCAATGGGACCCTATATTTCTTTCCCAATATATGCATATATGTTGTATACATATACTATTTTTTTTTCAGGTTTTTGTATTTATTTTACTTTTTAGGGTTTAGAATTAATTTGGATTATACCAAATTTGAAATAAATTAATGTAATATGTGCAATTTGGTATGACGTGTCGAAAGACGTGTCAGCCAAGTGAAACAGTCAATAAGACCATGCCACACATTGAAAGTGATACAACGTGTATGATCAAATCAAACACGTATGAAAGCACACCTCGTGTACACTGATGTGTTTGAACCATTAAAAAATATAAACTAAAATTTGATTTTTCAAAAGAAATCACCCTAATCACAATACTTCTCACTCAATAGAACTAACATGTTCAAACCAATAAAATATCATCATCCCAACTTCAGCCTAATCGATCAAAAAAGTAGTCCTAGAGCAACGGGAGTGTGGATCGGGATCACAACCCAACCACACCTTCTGCGATGAAACTAATTTCCAAATATAACAAACATTAGCAGCAATAATGAGCTAAAATGTTATTGGACAAATCATCGATGAGGAATTCTTTTAATTATGCTACGTTGAAGAGTTGTAGTAAATGGTTCAAGGAGAAATGTGTGTCCCCTGGTTGTGCATGGATTTTGCAATTGAGGAAGTATGAATGCTCGATAGATTTTGCATATATAAATATGTTGGCGATCACAGTTGCAACGCCAAACATGCCACGCACAACCATAAGGAAATGTCAACCAAAGACATTACATCGCTTTGTGTGAATAGCAATGACAAGGGTCGAGACACTAAAGACATTCAGAGGACTGTTTTCAAAAAATTTCATTATAATCCAAAGCTCCACAAAAAGAACACCTTCCTTCAACATATAAATATTCTTTTTTATATAGTGAATATAGTTGAAGACTTAAAATATTTTCTTTGCCTCAACTCTCTCTTTCACTACTACACACTACAATATTATTTCACACTTATGTCTTTTTTTTCGGGATACTTCACAAAGGAAGAAACACCTCTATTTATAGATGAAGAAGTCTTCCATATAATCAATGGGTAGAATGAGGGGTAGTTATGTGGGTAGATGAATGTGATAGATGTTACATAAGTTACAAGAAACTAATGGTCATATGAGTTACAAGAAACTAATGACCATGAGTTACAAAAACTATTGGTCATATAACTTACAAAAACCAATAGTCATCTTCTACCACAATTTACACGCACTAACATATACCTTTAATACTTTATTTTAATAATAAAATGTATATATACACCAACATTTAGTTCTCTTCTTGTATTTATATCATTGTAATCTTTTAGCAATACACAAGTTCATAATTATTCTCTTTAAAAACTCTCTATAGTATGAGCTATCTATGTGTTGATACAGATGATGGTATTTCCCTTATCCCAAAGTACTTATGCATGATAATCTTTAACTCCGGTTTCACTGTTCCGAGAATTTCTTGAAGCTAGAATAGAAAGATAATTCCAGAGATTCAAGAGATTCTCCGCTAAAACATGGAAACCTTCTTAGGTTCTTACAACCATGCAAACATAGCTCAATGATTTTTCTGGAACATCCTAGGAAATAGTGAATCAAATTAGTTCTACTCTTCATAATATAAGAAAACTCTCCCATTGTTAATTTTTTTTTAGTGAAATGAGGTGAAGATACTCTACAAATTACATGAGCCTCATCCCTTGTCTTGCTATCGATGTATGTAAATGTACCTTTTTCATAAGCGAACCACATTCCTTAGATCTAATAGCCTCCAATAAACACTAATAGCATTAGCGGCAATGATATGGGATATTGTGTTGCCAAAGATCACTTTGTTTCTCAGCATAACGCCAATGTATTATATCACACAATTCTAGTTCTGATATATGATACCGACAATACACTACGTCTTTGATATATGAATGACCATTTTAAGTACTTAATTCTTATTCACCATGTAACATTTGACAGTAGATGTCAATGGAGACTACGCTTCTTCAGTAGGGGAGAAATTATTTGAGCTCGATCGTTGGAGCTACATTAGATTCCTGGAAATAGTCCCCTTTCAGTCTGTTTGCTTTGTGATGTGAGGTAACTTACTAATAGTTCTTAGGCTTCTTTCATCCACCCGTTTTGGCAAAGTTATAATCTGCGATTTGTTTTTTGGGCCAGCTACTTGTCAGCAAGTGGAAAATGTGATTATATTTCAAAATGAAATTTAAAAAGAGCAAATTAGTGCATACCCAAGTTCTTTCGTGAATCTCTTTCCCAGGCAGATGAAATATATGTTCCCCTCAAAGGCAATGTCACTGGTTCTTTTCTCAAAGTACCATCTTCCTCTTCTCAGTTTGCACTACCTAAGTAACCCAAAAAGGAGTGACCACAACATCAGATTTAATCCTTAATTAGTGCAAAGAGTTTTGAGAGAAAGGAGCTTCTAAGTAAATTTACCGCTTAACTATGAAGCACATAAAGAGATCACGAAGGAGAACGAACCTCAACTTCACTTGCCTCATACTCCAGCTCCCTCCACTATATCTCACACTGCGCTGCATCTTTAATTTTTTCATCTTTTATCTTAACTTTGACATATTAAGAAGTTTTTGGAATGACAACTTAGTATATGAATTAAGACAGAGATGCAAGGTGCAAAAAAGAACCAATTTTCTTCTTGGTTTGCCTCACTTTTCCTCTTCTTGATACATACAAATCACTCGTTCATTAATGATTTTTGTTCAGATTCATCACTAGAATAAGACTTAATCAGATTTTTCACTAATCTGGTCTTTTGTTTTTAGCTATTATTAGAATTAACTTTGATATGGTTTTAATAATTCAACTACAACATTAATAGGAAAAAATAAGAGAATATGATTTTTTAACACCTTGGTATTTGATATGCCTTCATTAGATTTCTTTTGAATGCCTGGATATTTAGTTTGCCTTCGTTCTTGATTTTCATAGAGAACTTATAACATTTAATCCATGAGAATCCTTTGCATTTTTAAATTATGAAAATCCTTATTATAGGTGTAGGTTGGAAGAATTGTGACAAGGACAAACTCTTTTTAACCATATTGAAGTCGACATGATGATATTGATTGGCTCAAGCATGTCACTTGTGTCAAGATGGAAGAGATGACAAACTCTTCGCGACCAATCAAATTTAAACTCTCATGATGATATTTTATTAACTAGAATATGCCACCTCTGCTAGGGTTGAACATAAATGATCATGAGAACTTTTTTAAACTGTATTTTGATAGATATGATAATATTTCATTGGATGAAACATGTCACTCATGCTGAGAAGAAAAAAATGTGATGAGGACCATTTGTTTGATCGATTAGGCTGAAATTGGGATGATGATATTTGATTGGTTTGAACATGTTATTTCTATTGAGTGCGAAGTATTGTGATTAGGGTGATTTGTTTTGACCAATCAAATTTTAGTTTATATTTTTTAATGGTTCAAACACATCAGTTGTACACGAGGCGTGTTTTCATACGTGTTTGATTTGTATCACTTTCAACGAGTGGCATTGTCTTATTGACTGTTTCACTTTAGCCGACACGTCTTTCTACGTCATACCAAATTGCGCATATTGCATTAATTTATTTCAAATTTGGTATAGTCCAAATTAATTCTAAACCCTAAAAAGTAAAATAAATATAAGAACCTAAAAAAATATATATATACAACATATATGCATATATTGGGAAAGAAATATAGGGTCCCATTGACAATAGAATCAAGTTGAAATGGAATCAATAGATTTGCAAATCTTGAACTCCGGCGAAATCGAAATTGATCCCACCTTGCTAAATTCTATTGTCACAGCTATCATCGAAAATAAAAACATTTACGAAACTGGAGATAATGATATCGAGTTGCAACAAATTCTCTTCTACTCAGCTCAGTTTCATTCAGGTAAGAACTTGGAATGGTGTTGGGAAAAAACATGTAGAAATTGATTATTATGTTATTTTGAATTCACTTAACCTAAAGAAAAGCACTTTTATAAAGGGGGAATCTTCATGTACTTTTTTGTGAAATTTGTAAAAATGCGTTTACGTTGCCAAACACAATGATGCGGGGAACCAATTGCAATCATCGTTATTGTGAAGAATGCATACAAAATTATATAGGCAAAAAAATTAATAAGGATATCCATGAGATGGTTTCTATGAAGTGCCTTGCTTCTGATTGCAATGGAATTTTAGATATAGATTCAATAATGCTGGTTGATTTCCTTATGCGAGTAAGAGATGCCATTCAACTAATGGAAGTCCTAGCTTCACCAATAGTTATCGATTACCCTTTTATGGAATGTATGGGTACATTAGTTGATGATCTAAGGGAATATCCGATTAGGGCATGTCCCGAGTGTTGGAGACTTTTCTGTGTAAATTTTTAAATGCTTGCATTTGGGAATGACATGTGAGAATTATCAGTTTAGTAGGCAATTAAATTTGCTCTACTGGCAGCATCATTGTGGAGGATATGATGATGAACTAGAGGAGGATGAGGAGGAAGAAGAAGAAGATGAAGATGATGATGATGATGATGATGAAGGAGAAGAAGAAGAAAGAGGAGGAGAAAGGGAGGAAACTCCATGATCAGAAACTTCAATGAATGTGAAAAAGTTCAAGTTTTGTTTCCTTAGAAACAGAATAGCAATTTGAATTCTTATTTACATTATATGCAGTCTATTGTTAGTTAAAAAACAGTATGCAGGGTCTTTTATTTGATTTCAATTGTAGTTGTTAAGTTAGTGAAAAAACAACATGCAGGGTCTTTATGTTTGAATTAGTTATTTAGTCTGATTTGGATGGGTTCTACCAGTGGAGGCCTATTGTCCATTGTAAGTCTATACCAAAATGCGAAAATCATCTATTTTGCAGACAAGTTGTTCTATTTTATATAGAGTCTAGGTTCGTATGACCAACTATTAGGCTCATATTTCTTTTATTCTGAATCGCTTGTTCAAATTATTTTTTACTACATCATTTATTAGATCAAAGTATTAAAGAATTCATCTAACACTTGGTTTTTAAAGTAAAAAATGATTTAATTTGCTTTCGAAAATCAGGAGAGAGGTTGTATGTGTTACACCCTAAATTAGGATAAGAAGTAACATATAAGCAAAACACAAGAGAGAAGTTAAGTATATATAAGTAGACCTTGTAAATTAATGATGACTTTAAAAGTTGTGCAGGTCTATCCCCAGATAGAACAATATTACTAGTGGGTTAGGCAATTACAGATTGTATTAGAGTAATTTTTGTGTTAACTGTGTCGATGCAAGTTAAAGTTAACCTGAGTTTAGCCAAATTCCGATAAGGTGAGGCATCTTTGCTAGGTCTTGACAAATCTCAAGTGCTGGGGAAAATCACAATGGTGGGGCAAACCTCAGCGAGGACGTTGAGTCCATAAGAAAGGGTGTTTGTGACAAATCTCCTTAGGATAAAAAGATATGATTATAGTGCGAAATGAAATTTAAAAAGACCAAATTAGTGCAAACCCAAGTTCTTTCACGAGTCTCTTTCTCAGGCAGAGGAAATAAATGTTCCGTTTAAAGGAAGTGTCACTGGTTGTTTTGTCAAAGTACCATCATCCTCTTCTCAGTTTGCGCTACCAAAGTAACCCTAAAAGGAGTGACCACAACATCAGATTTAATCCTTAATTAGTGCAAACAGTTTTGAGAGAAAGGAGCTTCTAAGTAAATTTACCGCTTAACTATGAAGCACATAAAGAGATAATGAAGGAGAACGAACCTCAACTTCACCTGCCTCATACTCCAGCTTCCACCTCTATCTCACACTGCGCTGCATCTTCAATTGTTTCATCTCTTCCATGAACTTTGATAGTCATTTGGCGTTTTCCCATTTGTCATAGATGTATCCCATAAGCCAACAAAAGGTACTAAGAAAAGATAAATCTTAGGATAACTATATGAATGGTTGGATAAGGAAAGTGTTTAGGTGATACCCGACATTCCATCATCTCATAAGGGAATCAAGTGAGTTGTTATATTAATCAATTCGCCACAGTAACATACAACAAATTCCAAGAAGTTATCATGTACGTACCAATTTTCATTGCTCCAATCAGCAAATATTGTATTTAATTGATCTGGAAATTTTGGCAGTTGTGTAAGCCTCTCGCAATATGTTAAATACAAGATTTGAAGAGCACCAAGTTGGGCTATGCTTCCAGGCAAATGTTCAACATCATTTCCACTGAGATGCAACTCTTTCAAAGATGATAAGCATCCAATGTGAGTGTAACCCTTCATTCACCCGAGGGAATACAAAGTACTCACCATCTTCTAAACATAGTCCTTCAAAACTCAAAAATATAAGATTGTTCAAGCGGACGATTGAAGATCGAGGTTGTGAAATTTGAGTATAACTGGCATCAAGTTTCACCAAGTTCTCTAAATCACCTTATCTCTTGTGGCAAGCTTCCAAGTTTTGAGCAGAACGAGACAGCTAGCTTCACCAAACCTTTCAACATGCCAATGCTACTTGGAAGAGCTACAAGTTTTTCCATGTATGACAAATCTTGCTCTGTAAGATGAGCTTATAAGGCCATAACTAAACCAAAGTTTTGGAGAGAAATTGTTCCTAAGGAGGTGTTGGATCAATTGGAAAATAATGCTCTGTTTTCGGGTTCGATGATTTAGTATTGTCCTTATCAAGACTGTTTAGCTATGTTGGTTGATGATTGGAGTGAGTGACAATGTGGTTGACTCTGAGTGTCCTAATTGTCGTCAATTATTCTGTGCTAAGTGTAATGTCTCGTGGCATGAGGGATTGGAGTGTAAGGATTTTAAGTGTTTGGGAAGATCAAACAATAGAGGGAAGAGAGATGTGATGCTGATGGGAATTGCTAAGAACAAGAAATTGAGGAGACGTCCAAACTGCAAGTGTTATGTTGAAAGGAGAGATGGCTGCTTAGAACTAACTTGCGGGTATTTTTGTCATTCAATAATTGCTACTTTAGATCCTAATTACTAGGAATCCCACTAGTTTTAAATATTACTTCTTATACCACTTTTCATTTACAAGATACATGTTTAATAAGTCGTAAGATACATGACTCTATTAGAATTCAAAGGACGGGATACTTGTTTTAATTAATTGTTGTAACTTAATCCCTTAATTACAGGAGTAAGTTATGGAAACTCAACAACCAAAACGTAATTAATGGATCCATTGTATCATCTGGCATCATAAAAAATAGTAATCTAAAAGTGAGAACTTCATCTTCTTCATGAATTCATTTTTTGAATCTTAAAATTTTTGAGATCTCTTTTTGCAAATTTGTTGAGACATTTGGGTTCTTGGGCCTCTGAAATTGAATATGAAAATTATAGAATTGATGGAATACTTTTGAGAGATAATGCAAACTACAATGATCTAGTGGATGGTATTTCAAAACAAATTGTACTCGAAAAAGGATGGAGATCAGATACACGAAGGTAATCTAACTCCAATGAAAATCTAAAACGAGATGGACATGAGGTTTTTTATGGAATTGAAAAGACTCCAAACAAATTGCGGGTTGTATCCATTATGCATAACAACAAAAGATCACAATTTTGGATGTAGCATTAATGATGAAATTTTGTTTGAGCCAGATACATCAATTGTTCAAGTTGGGGATGACGACATGACGGTATCTGCTGCAGTTCTTCTAGAGAAACGTAGTGTAGATGCATTATGTGTTTAGTATATTAAATCAAATCAAGTTACTGGTGAGTGTAGTCACAAATTTGTTGAAGTCAAGTAGTGTATACGTACAAGAAGACTATTATGGTTGTTATGTAAAAATATGTCATAGACAATCAATTCCAATACAATGTTGCATGATCCGACAAGAAGAGGTAAGTCATGTTTGTTATTTTGGTGGTTGTATCTTTTTTTGTGTATCTTAGAAACACGATGAAAATGTGTCATAATATTGATGAAAGTAGATGTAATGTTAAATGTGTTTTTATCGTGTAGGGTAATTTCATAACATGGTCATTCTGAAAAGTAATGATCTAATCTTCAGGAGTCATAATTTTATAGTGTGTATCTCGAACAAATAATATGTATCTCGGACAAATAATTTATACCACATTATTAAAAGTAACAATCTAATGTTTAAAAGTGATAAAATTTAAAGTATGTATATCTTATTAAGCGTGTATCTAATATAATAATGTTGAGCAAATACATGAAAATAAATGTGCCATAACTTTATAGTATATCTCGGACAACTAAACTGTAACACCCCAGAAAAGTTTTGAGCTAAGACTCGAACCGTTCTTCGTAGTGAGTGAGATTTTTGCAAGAAATTTAAAATTTCTTGAGTATTAAGGTCACTAGATGTAGCACCTTGAGTTTCAACAAGAACTAAAGAGAGTTCATCCTAGTCATTCCTAGTTTTTCTTAAGTTTTGGGTCAACTTCAAATGACCATAACTCCTAGTACAGGATGAGTTAGGTGAGATACAAGATAGAAAATTAAAGCCCTTCGAGTCCTCTTTGCAAAGCCACCAAGTTTTCTCAATTCCGAGCTCTGAGTAAAAATTTATGACTGATTTACTAACGTCGCACAAACCTGGCAGTAGCTCTGCGACGCGGAGCCAACACGGACCTCACTGCCTGGTGGAAAATAATTCCGACTCCCAGCTCATTTTAATTATTTCTTTAGGGGTATTTTAGTCCTAAAACACTTAGAAGGTTATCTAAATTTCCCTAAACGTGTAGAAAATCAGTTTTCACAAATCAAACCCTCTCATTCACTCCAAAGATTCTACGCTCAAGAAATTCAAGAAAAGCTAATGCTAGGGTTCTTCTTTCCAGATTTTCCTTCAAGTTCTTCAAGAAGATGATTCATTCAGGTATGTAAGCTTCCATAGTGTTGGGTTTGTTCACCCATACGCCAATCATGTTAATTTCAGCGTTAGATTTGTTCTAGAAAGTTGAAGCTTTGATGTTCTTGTTATGTATTCATGAAATTGCTTTCGTTCTTGAATTGAGCTGAGATTGACGAGTTCTTGAGGTTATTGTGTCAAGTTATAGAGTTAGATTCTTTTGTTCATGTACTGGGTATCTAAATCTAAAGAGAGATTGAGAAAAAGAATCGAAGTTAGGCAAATTGGGGTTAGAAAACAATGAAGAAATTTCGTCAAACGAAATTTGAAGGTGGTCGCGCGTCGCATGCCTAGTGCCCACCTTTGAATTTCTGCTCCGCGTCCGGAGCTGACACAGAGTGTTCTGCCTCAAAAGTCATTTTCGAAAACAAATTTTAAAAACCTCTCCGCGTCGCGGACCCACTCTCAAATATTGGTTTTCAGTATTTTCTCATGTTTAGCTATCTAAAATCATTCCTAAACATCATGAAACCTTTCCCATCACAAATCACAACCTTGAATTCGTAAATCACATTCAATGTAGAGTTGAGAGTCAAGCCTTAGGAATTCTTTAAAACATTGTGGGAAAGTCCCTTGGAATCTTTTGAGGAGTCTTCTACAATTTCTAGTAACTTGTTTCAAGACTCGAGCAAGTGAGTATGAGAGTGAGAAGAATGTATTCATGAGTCTACATTGTCATCATGAAATCTTTCATATCATGAACCATAACTCTGCAATTCATAATTCACATTCAAGAGAGAGTTAAGAGTAGAGTTCAAGAAAGTCTTTGAGTTCAATTGTGAATCCTTTGAGATCAACTATCAATTTGAACTAAGTTTTGAGGAAGTAAGTCAGAGAATAAGAAAAGTCGTATACATGAGTTCCATATAGTTATGTAGACCATTGAGACGAGTTGTTTCATCCCCATAATTTCGCATGAACTTCGTAAGTTGAGCATCTTTCAGAAAAATTGTATCTTCAAGTTCTAAGCCTCATAGTGTTGAGTTCCTAATCCCTTTTGAGAAGCAACTTTGAGTACTTGAGTTGAATAATTCATGCCCATAATTCCGCATGAACACTATCAATCGAAAAATCTTGAGATGAGTAGTATCATTGAAGTTATTGAGTTCTATCTATGGTTATTGAAAACCTTGCATTGCGTCGTTCATGTCCATAATTCGAAATGAACCATATTTTATGTAACACCCCGTATTCGAAACAAACAAGAATGCAGATTTTGAGAAATTGCAGGTGCAACTTACGGTCACCATCCACGGACCGTAGGTCAGACCACGGTCCGTGCTAGTGGTCCGTGGTTCACCACTGCAACCCCTCCCCAAACCAGCTCAGAAAATTAGCTAAGTCCCGACTCACGGACAGACCCACGGTCCGTAGATCAGACCACGGTCCGTGGTCTATGTCCGTGGACCGAGACTTCCCTTACCAGCCTCTGACACAAACTACGGGCGACCAGCACGGACTGTCATTCGATCCACGGTCCATAGGTCTGACCGTAGATGAGGGTCAGCAGCCAGTTAGCTGAAAAATATTGATGGGTCAACTTCAGATGGTCATAACTCTTAGGACAAAATGAATTGTGTGTCTCATAACCAATGGTTAGATAGATAATTGAATTATATTTCCAACGCCACCAAGTTTTCTACAATCCGACCTGCGAGTTAAAAGTTATGCTCGTTTTAGTGAAAGCCAGTCGAGCAGGCTTGACTTACGGATCCAATCGACAGACCGTCGATTGAATGACGGCCCGTCATTCCAGTCCGTCGGTCACTCCGACAGCAGTTAATTCAGGGGTCTTTTGGTCTTTTTCTATTTCGTTTAACCCCTAAGATACGTCGTTTAGACCCTAAATCATGAGATTTTAATCAGTTTAAGCCTAGAAACATAACTAGAACTTACCTTAGTCAAAACATTTAATCAAAACATAGAAAATTAGAATCAAGAGAGGAGAAGAGAGGTCAAGAACCCTAGTTCAAGAACGCAACAAGGTTCCATCAGTTCCAGCCCCGAAATCGAAAGATTTCTCCGTGGAATTCGTCACCAGGTACGTGGGATTCCACTAGTGGGTTCCTTTCGCCCATTAGGTCCCTAGAATTCAGTCAGATTCTTGATTCCATGATTATGAACAGACCTAGGGTTTCTAGAATACAGCAGATCATCATGAATTAGTTATTTAAATGTTCCAAATCAGATTATCATGTTATTGCTCAGTTTATCACATGAATTTCAGAACCCTAGTTACGTATTTCTTCAGTTCTTGAATTACACCTGCTAGGTCATATATTTCAGTATTCAGTTTTACAGACCTCAGTTTATGAATGCATCATTATCAGATTAATTGTTTCATTCTCAGTTTGCATGTTCAATTTCGAGCTATCAAGTATTTACAGAAATTCAGTCATAACCAGTTAACCACTTAATTCATTGGGAGTAGCATAATACCGAGTTGGACTAGGGTTCAACATACCCATATAGTCCCAGAACTACGAGCCACGTAGGTGTAAGTCCCCTCTGTGGGCAACATCAGTTTAGTGATCACGCCAGCATGCCTCTATACCTCTGGCAGGGTATATTGGGTCCTCTTGATGGGGCGTATACATCGGACTCCACATTTAGCTCATGTGGTTTTATGTCGGTTATTAGTAGCTCCCACAGTTCAGTCAGATTCTATTGCATTGACCATTTATCAATATATTCAGTATTCAGTCTCAGCATGTTATAAATTGGTCATTGCATCAGTTAGCTCAATATTCAGTATATTCAGTATCTATATCATGTTCAGATTATTTCATTGCTTTATTACTTTGTTCAGTTATATGTTATCTCAGTTTTACTCTATCCTGCATGCTCAGTACCTCTCAAGTACTGACGCATATGTGCGCTACATCTTCTCGTGATGTAGGTTTAGGTTCTCAGCATCCAGATCACGCGTAGATCGATTCTCGATATTCAGTTTAGTAGCATCAGTGGTGAGTCCTCATTCTTCGAGGACTAGTGACATGTTATCTTTATCGCTTTTAGTCTTTAGTTTCAGTTTTGCTAGATCTAGTTGGGGCATGTCCTAACATTTCTAGTCGGTTTAGAGGCTTATTTCAGACATAGTTAGATTCAGCTTAGTACTTGAGTTTGATATTTCTTTTGTATTAAACTCTTAGACTTGATATATTCAGTTATTGTATATGGGTATTCCCATCTTTTCAGATTTATTTATGAATTAGCTTACGCATCAGTTTATTATCTTTACTATGCTCATGATCATGCCAGCAGGGTTAGCTTGGGATCACTTGTGGTCCTAGGTCCCGTGTCCGCGTCTCAGGGGTAGCTCGGGGCGTGACAAACTTTGTATCAGAGCATTAGGTTTAAGTGTCCTAGGATGTCTGAAAAGCCGCACTAGGTAGAGTCCTTTTCATGGGTGTGTAGTGCGCACCACATCTAATGAGAGGGAGGCTACAAAGTGTCTTAGGAAAAATCTTCATTTTCTTTCTTACTCTTATCGTGCGTAAGGTATGATCTATTTCCATTCTAACTCGACGTTCTACGTTTCAGTAATCATGCCTCCTCGTAGAGCTTATGCCAAGAATGTGAATGCCAGGAACGCAAACGCAGCTCTTCCAGTTCCGGATCAGGAAGTCTCAAATGCTGAATTCAGTAATGCCATTCAGATGTTGGCTCAGAGTGTCGCTAACCAGAACAATCAGCGAGTTCAAGCTCCTGTGAATGGAAATGGTAGATCATCAGCAAGGGTCCGTGACTTTGTTAGGATGAATCCTCCTGAGTTCTTAGGATCGCAGACTGGTGAAGATCCCCAGAATTTCTTGGATGAGATCAAGAAAAACTTTGAGGTGATGCAGGTCACTGGGACTGATCGGGTTGAGTTAGCATCTTATCAACTGAAAGATGTAGCTCATATCTGGTATACTTAGTGGAAGGAGAACAGGGGCGCAGATGCCGCTCCTATTACTTGGCAATGTTTCAGCGATTGGACAGGTTTTTCCCAATAGAGTTGAGAGAAGCAAGGGCCTAGGAATTTATGAACTTAAGGCAAGGTAACATGACTGTCCAAGAGCATGGGCTCAAGTTTAACCAACTCTCCAGGTATGCTCCTCACATGGTTGCTGATTCCAGTGCTCAAATGAATAAGTTTTTGTATGGAGTGTCAGACTTAGTGACAACAGAGTGTAGGAATGCTATGTTGTTGGGAGACATGAACATCTCTAGGCTCATGACTCATGCTCATCAGGTTGAGGGTGATAAGCTTAGGGAACAGGCTAAGGAGACTAAGAAAGCCAGAACAGGTAACTATGACTATTCTCAACAGAAATCGAGTGGTGGAAATCACTCGCAGTTTCAGCAGAAGTCTTCGACTCCAGCACCTTCATCAGCTAGTGTTCCATCCCCCAGGTTTCGTAATGATCAGAAAGGTAGGGCGTCAGGCTCTAAGTCTCAAGGTAGTGTTTCAGGCACCAAAACATACCTAACTTGTCCGAAATGTAGTAAGAACCATCCGGGCGAGTGCATTGCAGGTAAGGAAGGATGTTTTGGGTGTGGTCAGTCTGGTCATAGATTGAAGGATTGTCCTTCAAGACAAGGTCAAGGAAGAAATAATGATAGAGCTCAGTCTACAACTTCAGCAGCACCAGCAGGTCGCCTGACTCAGCAGGGTAACTCTTCTGGTACTGGTGGCGGACAGCGCCAAAACAGGCTTTATGCTCTTCAGGCTCGTCAAGATCAAGAAGATTCTCCTGATGTAGTCACTGGTACGTTACAAGTCTTTGATCTTGATGTTTATGCATTGTTAGATCCAGGGGCTACTTTGTGTTTTGTAACTCCTTATATAGCAGTCCAATTCAGTGTTAGCCCAAAAACTCTTTCAGAACACTTCTCAGTCTCTACTCCAGTCGGTGACCCAGTTATAGCTTGACGGGTAAACAGAAATTGCCCTGTCACAGTTTCTCAGAAAGTCACCTCAGCAGAACTTGTAGAGTTAGAAATGGTAGACTTCGATGTCATTCTAGGCATGGATTAGTTACATTCCTGTTATGCCTCAGTCGATTGTAGAACTAGGATTGTTCATTTTCAGTTTCCAAATGAACCAATCCTAGAATGGAAGGGTAGTAGCTTAACGCCTATAGGTCGATTCATTTCTTACCTTAAGGCCTGAAAGATGATCTCTAAGGGTTATCTCTATCATCTAGTTCGGGTTAAGGATTCTAGTTCTGAATCCCCAACTCTTGAGTCAGTTCCTGTAGTCAGTGAGTTTCCAGAAGTGTTCCCAGAAGATCTTCCTGGAGTTCCTCCCGAAAGGGAAATAGACTTTGGAATTGATCTCCTTCCAGATACCCAGCCTATTTCTATTCCTCCTTATAGAATGGCTCCAGCTGAGCTTAAGGAATTGAAAGAGCAGTTGAAAGACCTTCTAGATAAGCGCTTCAGCAGACCCAGTATTTCGCCATGGGGTGCACCAGTGTTGTTCGTAAAGAAGAAAGATGGTTCTCTCAGAATGTGCATTGACTATAGGCAGTTGAACAAGGTCACAATCAAGAATAAGTATCCCATCCCCAGGATTGATGACTTGTTTGACCAACTTCAGGGTGCTAGTCATTTCTCAAAGATAGACCTCAGATCACGTTATCATCAGCTTAGAGTCAGAGATAGTGACATTCCGAAGACAGCCTTCAGAACTCGGTATGGTCATTATGAATTTGTAGTTATGTCATTTGGACTAACCAATGCTCCTGCAGCTTTCATGGATTTGATGAACAGAGTGTTCAAGCAGTACTTGGCCCTGTTCGTTATCGTCTTTATTGATGATATCCTCATTTACTCTAGGAATGAGGAAGAACATGCTAGTCATTTGAGAGTTGTTCTGCAAACTCTCAAAGATCGCCAGTTCTTTGCAAAACTCAACAAGTGCGAGTTTTGGTTACAATCAGTTGCCTTCCTTGGGCATATTGTGTCTAGTGAAGGAATTCGAGTAAATTCCCAGAAGATAGATGCAGTGAAACAATGGCCCAGACCTACCTCTGCTACATATATCAGAAGTTTCTTGGGTCTAACGGGCTATTACAGACGGTTTGTGGAAGGATTTTCATCCATAGCCTCTCCATTGACTAAGTTAACTCAGAAAAAGGTTAAGTTCCAGTGGTCAGATGATTGTGAGAAAAGCTTTGCAGAATTGAAAACTAGGTTGACTACAGCTCCTATCTTGACTCTACCAGAGGGTTCAGATGGTTATGTGATCTATTGTGATGCATCCAGAGTCGGCCTAGGTTGTGTGTTGATGCAGCGAGGTAAGCTTATACCTTATGCTTCTAGACAACTTAAGGTGCATGAGAAGAACTACCCAACTCATGAGCTCGAGCTAGCAGCAGTGGTGTTTGCACTTAAGATTTGGAGACATTACTTGTATGGTGTTCATGTAGATATGTTCACAGACCATAAGAGCCTTCAGTATGTATTCACCCAGAAAGAGTTGAATCTTCGCCAGAGAAGGTGGCTTGAGTTCCTCAAAGATTATGATAGGAGTGTACATTACCATCTGGGTAAGGCAAATGTAGTAGCAGATGCTCTTAGCAGATTATTCATGGGTAGTGTAGCACATGTTGAGGAAGAAAGGAGAGAGCTAGCAAAGGATGTTCACAGACTTGCTCGCCTAGGAGTTCATCTTATAAGCATATCAAATGGTGGTGAAACGGTTCAGAATGGGGCAGAATCTTCTTTGGTAGTAGAGGTTAAGGAAAAGCAAGATAGTGATCCAATCTTGCTTGAACTTAAGGGTGCAGTCCACAATCAGAGAGTGGAGGTTTTCTCCCAAGGGGGAGATGATGTACTTCGCTATCTAGATAGGTTGTGTTTTCCTGATGTGGGTGAATTGAGACAGCATATTCTCGCAGAAGCCCACAATTCCAGATATTCTATTCATCTAGGCGCCACTAAGATCTATCGTGATCTGCGGGAAGTCTACTGGTGGAATGGTATGAAAAGAGATATAGCAGATTTTGTGGCTAAGTGCCCCAATTGCCCGCAAGTCAAGGTAGAACATCAGAAACCAGGAGGTATGACTCAAGATATTGACATTCCTACCTGGAAGTGGGAAGTGATCAACATGGACTTCATCACAGGTTTACCTCGTACTCGCAGACAACATGACTCCATTTGGGTGATTGGTGATAGGGTTACTAAGTCTTCTCGCTTTTTGGCGGTCAAGACTACAGATTCGGCAGAGGATTATGCCAAGCTTTACATTAATAAGATCGTGAGGTTGCATGGGGTTCCTTTGTCTATAATCTCAAATAGAGGTCCTCAGTTTACCTCTCATTTCTGGAAGTCATTTCAGAAAGGTCTTGGTACTCAGGTTAACCTTAACACATCATTTCATCCACAGACGGATGGTCAGGCAGAGTGTACCATTCAGACCTTAGAAGACATGTTGAGAGCTTGTGTGATCAACTTCAAGGGTAGTTGGGATGATCACCTTCCTCTTATTGAGTTCGCCTACAATAATAGTTACCATTCCAGCATTCAGATGGCCCCTTATGAGGCATTGTATGGGCGTAGGTGTACATCTCCAGTTGGTTGGTTTGAAGTAGGGGAAGCAGCCTTGATAGGACCAGATTCAGTCCTTGATGCTATGGAGAAAGTGCAACTCATTTGAGATAGACTTAAGACTGCCCAGAGTCGCCAGAACGCTTATGCAGATGTGAGAAGAAGGGAACTAGAGTTCCAAGTTGATGATTGGGTTTCCCTGAAAGTGTCACCTATGAAGGGGGTGATGAGATTTGTCAAGAAAGGGAAGCTCAATCCCAGATATGTAGGCCCTTACCGGATCTCGAAAAGGAATAGTAAAGTGGCTTATGAGTTAGAGTTGCCAACAGATTTAGCAGCAGTGCATCCAGTCTTCCATATTTCTCTTTTCAAGAAGTGTGTGGGTGATCCAGCATCCATAGTACCATTAGAGACTGTGGGTGTAAAAGATAGCCTTTCTTATAAGGATGTACCACTTGAGATTCTCGATTGTCAGGTTAGAAGGTTGAGAAATAAAGAAGTCACTTCAGTCAAGGTTTTGTGGAGCAGTCAGTCAGTAGAGGTAGCTACTTGGGAAGCAGAAGCAGCCATGAAGTCCAAGTATCCTTACCTCTTTCCTTCCGATTCCATTCCAGCTTGAGGTAATAGTTCCTCTTCAGTTTTTTAGTCATTCATGCGTAAATTCAGTCTTAGAATCATGTTCTTTCAGTTTGTACTTGCATTTTCAGTGTATTTGCATGTTCATGGAACTAAATTCAGTCAGAAATTCAGTTCTCAGTGTTTAGTGGTAGGGATTGCAGCCCTCTCCCTCTATTTCAGCTAGTTTAATCTTCATTCGAGGATGAATGGTCCCAAGGGGGATATAATGTAACACCCTGTATTCGAAACAGACAAGAATGCAGATTTTGAGAAGTTGTAGGTGCAACTTACGGTCACCATCCACGGACAGTAGGTCAGACCACGGCCCGTGCTGGGGGTCCGTGGTTCACCACTGCAACCCCTCCGCAAACCAGCTCAGAAAATTGGCTAAGTCCCGACTCACGGACAGACCCACGGTCCGTAGATCAGACCACGGTCCGTGGTCTGTGTCCGTGGATCGAGACTTTCCTTACCAGCCTCTGACACAAACTACGATCGACTAGCATGGACCGTCATTCGATCCACGGTCTGTAGGTCTGACCGTAGATGAGGGTCAGCAGCCAGTATCTGAAAAATATTGATGGGTCAACTTCAGATGGTCATAACGGTTAGCACAAAAAGATTTGTGTGTCCCATAACCTATGGTTAGATAGATAATTGAATTATCTTTCCAACGCCACCGAGTTTGTTAAAATATGACCTCCAAGTAAAAAGTTATGCTTGTTTTAGTGAAAGCCAATCGAGCAGGCTTGACTTACGGATCCAATCGACGGACCGTCGACTGAATGACGGCCCGTCAATCCAGTCCGTCGGTTACTCCGACAGCAGTTAATTCACGGGTCTTTTGGTCTTTTTCTATTTTGTTTAACCCCTAAGATACGTCGTTTAGACCCTAAATCATGAGATTTTAATCAATTTAAGCCTAGAAACATAACTAGAACTTACCTTAGTCAAAACATTTAATCAAAACTTAGAAAATTAGAATCAAGAGAGGAGAAGAGAGGTCAAGAACCCTAGTTCAAGAACGCAGCAAGGTTCCATCAGTTCTAGCCCCAAAATCGAATGATTTCTCCGTGGAATACGTCACCAGGTACGCGGGATTCCACTAGTGGGTTCCTTTCGCCCATTAGGTCCCTAAAATTCAGTCAGATTCTTGATTCCATGATTATGAACAAACCTAGGGTTTCTAGAATACAGCAGATCATCATGAATTAGTTATTTAAATGTTTCAAATCAAATTATCATGTTATTGCTCAATTTATCGCATGAATTTCAGAACCCTAACTATGTATTTCTTCAGTTCTTGAATTACACATGCTAGGTCAGATATTTCAGTATTCAGTTTTGCATGCCTCAGTTTATGAATGCATCATTATCAGATTAATTGTTGCATTCTCAGTTTGCATGTTCTGTTTCGAGCTATCCAGTATGTACAAAAATTCCGTCATAACCAGTTAACCACTTAATTCATTGGGAGTAGCATAATACCGAGTTGGACTAGGGTTCAGCGTACCCATATAGTCCCAGAACTACGAGCCACGTAGGTGTAAGTCCCCTCTGTGAGCAACATCAATTTAGTGATCACACCAGCATGCCTCTATACCTCTAGCAGGGTATATTGGGTCCTCTCGATAGGGCGTATACATCGGACTCCACATTTAGCTCATGTGGTTTTATGTCGGTTATTAGTAGCTCCCACAGTTCAATCAGATTCTATTGCATTGACCATCTATCAGTATATTCAGTATTCAGTCTCAGCATGTTATAAATTGGTCATTGCATCAGTTAGCTCAGTATTCAGTATATTCAGTATCTATATCATGTTCATATTATTTCATTGCTTTATTGCTTTGTTCAGTTATATGTTATCTCAGCTTTACTCTATCCTGCATGCTCAGTATCTCTCCAGTACTGACGCATATGTGCGATACATCTTCTCGTGATGTAGGTTCAGGTTCTCAGCATCCAAATCACGCGTAGATCGATTCTCGATCTTCAGTTCAGTAGCATCAATGGTGAGTCCTCATTCTTCGAGGACTAGTGACATGTTATCTTTATCGCTTTTAGTCTTTAGTTTCAGTTTTATTAGATCTAGTTGGGGCATGTCCCAACATTTCTAGTCAGTTTAGAGGCTTATTTCAGACATAGTTAGATTCAACTTAGTACTTGAGTTTGATATTTCTTTTGTACTAAACTCTCAGACTTGATATATTCAGTTATTGTATATGGGTATTCCCCATCTTTTCAGATATATTTTTGAATTAGCTTCTGCATCAGTTTATTATCTTTAGTATGCTCATGATCATGCCAACAGGGTTAGCTTGGGATAACTTGTGGTCTTAGGTCCCGTGTCCGCGTCTCGGGGGTAGCTCGGGGCGTGACATTTTAAGAAGTCTTTTACAAACGTTTAACTTTGTTTTAAGACTTAAGTTTTGAGTTCAATAAAGAGTAAAGTTGAAGTTTTTTTCTTCAAAAAGTATGTGGGGACTAAGTATTCCCAAAGAGATTTAAAATGTTTTCACATTTAAATAAGAACGGAAACTGAGATTTCCAAAGAGCCTTCGAGCTAGTTTCTAGAAAAGAGTAATCGCTTCCAAATGAAGCAAGAGAAGAAACTTTGATTTCCAAGATAGCCTTGAGCTAAGTTTTTGAGCACTAATCTCAAATCACAGAAGAAGTATGTTTTAATCATAAAGAGCTAGTGTTATATTTTGGGAGTATTATTGAGCACCGATGTGGGGATGTGAGTTTCATATTAACTCAAGTCTCCATGAAAACTATGTAGCCATCATGGGTAGAAAAGGGCCATACTTTTTAGATGAATCCTTTTCACAATAGACTAGTGGATCCACTTAGTAGTTCAGGTCCTATACCACGGCAAGGTATAAGATGGCCCGGGAAGCGTGGGGCTAACAACGTTGTATCATCACTATAGTTCTTAAGTGATGGTTGTCGGTTAGAGAAACTCCCACAACAGTAATTGAATGGTTTCTCAAGGGGTTCTGCTTAGCATGGATAGGGGTATGGGACTCCATTCATGCATTGCACAAGTAGACTTTGAGAGGAATTGTGATATGTCTTTTATGATTTTATGATTATAAGTTGACAGCATGTTTTAAACAGTTTTCTATTTCTTTATATTGCACTTGTTTTAAATTACTTTATAATGAAATGAGTTAAGTTGAGTTGAGCCAGGTAAGTTCTTCAGTTTCTCTCAGATTCTTTTCAAGCTTATGATATGCTTTAGAATTCCCCTTACATGCTCGAACATTCCACATACTGACCCATTTGGCCTGCATCTTTTCATGATGCAGACATAAGTATTTAGGATCATCAACAGGAGATTCGTTGATACATCCGAGAGTTCGACTTAGCTATGGTGATCCTCCTTATTTTTCGGCGGATTTCATTTACTTTTCAGTTTAGTTAGGATGTCGTGGGTCTTGTCCCGACTTCCATTTTCATCAGTTAGAGGCTTCATAGATAGTCAGTATAGTTGAGAAGTCTGTATTATTCATTTATTTTATTAAATGTTTTAAAGACTTAAGTTGCCTATTTTATGGCGAGTTGAATATCTTATTTTTATTCTAAGTTGTTCATTTGAGTTAAAGTTTTGTACAAAGTTGAGTTTATGGAATTTTATTTCAGTTTTTAAGCTTTGTATGCTTGAATCAGTTTTCCGCTTGTAGTTAGCCAGGATAAAGGTTCGCTTGGGGACCAACAATGGTCTTCGAGTATTGGCCACGTCAGGGTGTAGGCTCGGGTCGTGACATAATCGACCTCATGTTTAAGAGTAATGAATTTTGTGTATATTTTGTTAAACAGTTATCCCTGAAAAATAATGTAGTATATATACATGAGAAAAATGTCTAGAGATTTTATAGTGTGTATCTCGTATAAATAATATGTATCTCGAATAAGCGATAATTTCGGTAGCATGAATGGTTAGTTGCGCATGTATCCCAGGTTTGTTGTGAGTAGCATTATAGCGAATTCATAAAAGTGTCAAGTTTCATTAATTTGTATCTTATGTATTTAAGCATGTATCTGGTAGCCTCAGCTATTGTAACTCTTTTGTGTGCAGTTATTTTTTGAGTTGTATGTCTGATGAGTGCCAATGGATATTCAAGGGTATTTTCTGATCGTCGTTGGTTTAAGGTGTGTTGTGAAATGGGGGTCTTAGAATTCTTTAAATAGCTCATTGGTTCCATGGAAGCCGCTTTAGCGGGATTGGGGTCGCTTTGGCGGGGCCGCTGTAACGGGGTGAGGGCCACAGTGGCGGGTTCGATGCGACTTAAAGTCATAAATTAACACTTAAACGACCTTATTTGGCTCTTTTCAATTTTTAGAGCTAAGGAACGAACCCCAGGTAAGTTTTTCACCATTCTTGAGGCTAAAGGTAAGTTTTTCACTCCCCGAATCTATTTTTTGATCGGTAGAACATAATAGAATGGGTGAATGTTGATGGGGGAGGGTTTTTTTTATAGATTTAATGGTAGAAAAAGCCCAAATTTGGTATTGGGACCTTGGGTTGGCCTAGGGTTGATAATGTTGATTATATCCGGGTAATTAGGCCTCGTTTATTGATCCTTGCGTTAATTGTATGTTTTTAGACCACGAACAAGTGGAAAAAATCCAAAAAGAGAAGATTCAAGTGCCTTAGGGAATTCAAGCATGGATTCGAGGTAGGTGATGGTTGTGATTCTATGATTGTGTGATGTATGTTTGTTCTTGCTTCATTATGATACATGTATGTATATGAATGTTGCATTATTGATCACACTTGTTGTAAATGAGATAGATGAATGATGGTTACCATTAAATCATGACTTAAACATTTGATCTTGAGGATATACTTGTGACTGTGATTGTGGTGTGTTGAATGGATCAGTTGTCGTGTTCCAGCACTTCTAACTTGGATCGGTTGCCCCGTTTCGGCATTATCATTGGATCGGGTACCACGTTCCGGTAAGTTAACTGTTTGGTGTGGGTTCCATTAGAGGACTATTGAATTGGGTTCCGTGAGAGGACCATTGAATTGTGTTGTGTATCTACTTGTGATGAGTTCTTTCATATCTAATGACGATTCATATTGGAAGATGGTATATTGCTCTAAATTGATATAACTGTGATATGTGAGAATCGTGAAGTTGTTCATTGTTCGTATATGTTGATGATATTGTATATGTTCGATATGTGCATGTGATTATATTGTTGTATTGACTAATGTATGTTACACTTATTGGGATAGCCGCGTGATCCTACCAGTACACTGTGGTTGTGTACTGATACTGTACTTGCTTGTTCTTTGTTGAGTACAGGGCATCTTCAGGCGGCTATTGATAGACCTCAACTAGGTGACTATTGAGCATGATCGGATTCAAGGGTGAGTCATTTCTTTCAGGCTGCCATGGATCTTTCTTGTTTAAGTTCACTCTTTTCGAACTCAGACTATTTGTTTAAGGTGTTTGTTTAGTTTTGAGGTTGTACCCCTTGTTCTTAGACTTGTCGTTAGTAGAGTTTTGGTACATTGACTTTCCAGTTCTAGGGGTTGAATTTCTGCATTAGTTTGGTTAGTTAATTGTTTAAACTTTTGGAGTTTATGGGCACTCCATTTTTATTGTCATTTAAACTTGCTTATGTATCTTTAAATGCATAGTTTTTGGTTTAAGTTGTTTAGTCTGTGTTGTAGTAATGGTTCTCGCACCGGAATGTTAGTGTGGTGCCAATCACGACGGTCTGGGTCGTGACATAATGATAATTTAAAAGTTGAAGGGCATTTTCATTATCCAACTTTAGACTAAGAACCTTCCTACTTATAATATAACTGGTTTCGGAACACGTGTTAATTAGTACAATTTTTTAAGTGATATAGATGATGCTAAAACATGTAAGTAATAAGTGACTAAATTTAGGAAATGCTAGTTGTTTGTAGTTATAAGCAGTTAAATGAATTGGTATAACATTTTTTTATGTAGTTCTCATAGATCTTATACTCATTGCATCACTTTCCTTATTTTTTTAATATTTCAATAACATATAGTTTATAGGTAAACATAAGTAACGTTGATTATGTATGTTGTTTCCGAATAAAAAATGTATTTCATAATGTAGAAATGTTGATTAACATATGTCTTCTTTAAGATGGATAATGTATCGTTGTCAATTTCACAGGGTACACTTGAAAAAAAATCATATTTATTTGTAATAGATAATTGCATGTACAACTTTCTTTGTTTGATTCAAGATTATGAATCTTTCATGTGTAAATTTTATATGAGAACATTAACTAAATTGTTTAAATATAATAGTATTACGAAATATAACATAATCAATCCATATTCACAAACAAGCTAGAACTTAATACAAATGGTTGAAATAATTCAACTAATTTGGCAGCATCAGGGGTGCAGCTGACTAAAGTGGAGCAATTTTCTAAAGACAATTGCACAATCCCTATTTATGATTATGCATATGCTATGTATATATGTGATGACCGTCCAAAGTCCAATTTGAGTTTACTGGATCCAAACACATAAGTTCAGATCATGTTGTTTGGTCCATTAAGCTTTACTTTGTTTTCTAGTGAAAGCTTCTGCTATCATTTGGTCAAACCCTATAGCATGTAACAGTATAGTATTAGATGACAAAACTCATAATGTTTGTATATTAGTTTGTTAGCAGTTACTTATTGGCAACAACGATCCATCTACTTCGATTACTCTTTTTATTCCAAATACAACCATAGCTCAATTACATGTTTTTTAGAGTCGGCATATGCATTTTCACTACTCATTTCACTCTATTTGGACCCATTTCATTCTAGTACTAATTTATGGATCTCAACAATACAAGTTCTCTATATTTCCTAATGAGACTCATCTTAACAAACTAAAAATATCCCTAGTGAATTGGCCTAATATATGTTTACCTTCTTCATGACTAAGCATAATTCCAATGATATGACTATTATATCTATTATGTACCTGATGATGCGATGGAGAAGGGAAGAGTTCACAATTGCAAGATCAGATCTGAAGCAAAGAAAAAAAAAACAAAATAGTAATTAGCAAACACAAAGGCTAAGCAAATACAAGAGAAAACTATAAAAATGATTAGAAGTAAAAAATGATAATTAATTTACAACATATATATAGAAAATGAAAATAACCATTCTTATTCCAAAACTGAAGAGTTTATGCATTAGTTATACCATTCAATTAGTTAAATGATTAGAAAAATGAAAATAAATATTCATATTCCAAAACTGAAGAGTCTATGCATTAGTTATACCATTCAATTAATTAAATGATTAGAAAACTGAAAATATTTAATTTAACATGAAAAACTAACTAAATGATGCTTTGAAAATAAAAATATTTAATTTAATACGGAAAACTAACTAAATGCCTTGAAAACAGAAAATAATATTCGGTTTAAATAGCTGAAGTTGTATGGTTGCTGGAAAATGGGATTGAGCCATTTAAGAGACATAACACATAATTGTTAAGTAAAAAATTAAATTTTGAGTTGGATTAATAATTCAAAATTAATTAATATATACAATTTATAATATTTTTATAAAGTGTAGGGGTAAAATGGTAATCCAACTTTGCACTTTGGAGCTTCCCACTTTTAGTAATACTAGTTACTAGTTATGAAAACGTGCGTTGCACTTGTATTCCTATCAAGTATTTTAAACTTTCTAAAGTGATATGAGTATTAGTACAACATACATGTGTAAGTGTTTCCTTCAAGTAGAATATTGAATATTTTTTGTTGATTTATATTAGTAAAATCTAAAACTAATGAAGCTTAATTACTTCATTCTTATAATATTACAATCAAAATGTCCAAAAGTAAAATTGTCATCACACCAATCATTTGAGTTGAACACTACAGAAAACTACCATCAATATAGAATGCTCATATTTAAGAAAATTATTAGGCTTAATGTTGCACAAATATAAATGGAACGCTCATTTAATTTGAAAATTACTTTGTTAATATCATTCATACAAATCATAGAAAAACTAAAAATAAAACAAAAAGGGTGAAAATGAACAATATATGTATGTGTTCGCAGTAATATATTAGATAGACGATAAAGTAACACAACTAAAATCTTTCATTCAAAATAACAATTTTTTAGCAATTTTTATTTAAATTAATTTGAATTTAGAAAATTGACAATATGGATGTCTGAGCATATTGCATAAATTATTCATGTATTATCAAACACGTCATACATTAATAGAAATTTTGTCGATATAACAAAATAAAAAATAAAAATAAATTCCCACAACAATGAAAACTGATATAAGAATTACATAAAAATGTGAATTGCATACTAAATCCAATTTGGACAACCATACCTTGACTCCAAAATGGAAAAGAAAACTTGAAATCGTGAGCTAATAAATAAAAGATCTCAAGGAATAGGTCATTTCTTCTACTTCTAAGTTCAACTATTCTACTGTAAGAAAACTTCTCTTTTCATGATTTCATATGTACTTCTAAGTTCAACTCTTCTATGGTAAGAAATCTTCTATTTTTAACTTCAGAATAATGTCATTTGTTCTTATCCTCGGTTAGCTTCTTGACGACATGTTATATCATTATCTAGGAAGAAGATTAGAGAACTGTAGATGACAAAAAAAATGATGATGTAGGGACAAGCAAATTGTGGCTATAATTTACTAGTATTTATAGTGATATTTAACTGACTTTTCACCTACCAAAATTCAATAATGAGACACATTAAATGACAACATGTAAAAAATTTTAATTTCAAAATTCAAAGAGTCACAGAATAGGAAGAGTTTCATACATTGTTTTGTCTTCTACTTTAATTAAATTAATTAATCTAGTCAAGTATACTAACACAAGAATTAAAGTATAGTTGTTGGGTTTCATATATATCATTATTTAATTAAATATCACGACCCAGACCGTCATAATTTGCACCCACACTAACCCTCCGTTGGGAGAACCACTACTACAACCCACACCAAGCAACTAAACTAATAACTAAAGCATTTAAGGATACCAAAACAAGAATAATAGCTAAAACTGAAGTTTCCATAAACTTCCAAAAGACCTAACAACTAACAATGCAGAAAAATACATCTAGAACCTGAAAGTCAATATACCAAAACATCTAAAGTTCAACAAGTCTAAACAAAAGGGATACAACCCCAAACTAATGAGCTAATAACTAACTACAAAAGTCTAAGTCTGAAATGGTGGACATTGACGAAAGAGAACCAATGGCAGCCCGGAAGAATTGGCTCACCCTTGAATTCAAACGAGATCACTGATCGTCTAGATGAGGTATGTCAATAACCACCTGAATATGACCTGTACTCAACAAAAATAAGAGCAAGTGCAGTATCAGTACACAACTACAGTGTACTAGTAGGATCACGCGGCTATCCCAGTAAGTGTAACATAAGCAAGTCAATACAACATTATAAACAAGCAAAATACCGAACATATATAATATCAATTATCACATGCTTAACAATATACATTTATAACAAGTCATTGATCTTCTCATGGAACCCAAACTGTTAGCATATCGGAACGTGGTACCCGATCCAATGTTTATGCCGGAACGTGGCAACAGATCCCAAATAGTATACCAAAACGCGGTATCCGATCCAATCAACACACCACAATCACAAGTACATTCTCAATAATCTTATCTAGAAGTGATTCATGGCATATATTTATTCATATATCTCATTTACAACAAGTGTGATCAATAATGCAACATTCGCGTACATACATTATCATAATGAAGCAACAACAAACATACATCACACAATCATAAAATCACAACCATCACCTACCTCGAAACAAGCTTGAAACCCTAAGAAACATGATCATTCCCTTTCCAAATTCGTTCCGCTTGTTCTTGATCTACAAACAATCAATATAATATAGTAATCAATAAACAATCACTAATTACCCGAATTACTAACAATTAAAACAAACCTTAGCTCAACGCATGATCCCAACAATCTAATTTAGGGCTATTTCCACCATAGATTCAAAATCAAAACCCTCCCCCATCGATATTTAGATTATTTTCTACGGATCAAAAATAGATTCGGGGAGTTAAAATCTTACCTTTAGCCTCAAGAATCGCGGAAAATTGTCAGGAATCGCCTGGGGTTTGTTCCTTCGCTCTAAAAACCAAAAAGTGCAAAATAAGATCGTTTAGGGGTTTATTTATGCCTATAAGTGGCGTCTAACCCGCCACAGCGGCCCTCACCCCGCTACAGTGGCACCACCAGAGCGACCAAAACTACAGTAAAAGTGGCTTGCAAGAAATAGTGAGCTATTTTAATAAATCCAAGATCCCCATTTCACAACACACCTTTTACCAACGACGCTCAGAAAATACCATTCACGCTAAGATCGATTTCGGCAGTTCTACTCACCCGATTTCAATTTCATAAAGTCGTACGGATTCCTTAACGACTTATCTAACTACTCATGTAATCAAAATCATATTTAAATCACTCAATTACTACCAGATTTCCCTAGACCTCACAGACTTCGATTTCGTCCAAATCTTGACAAGGTTGGGAAATCTCAAGTTACTACGAAAAAGTTTTCCGACCCAAAAAATTTCCCCATTGGTTTTTCTATAACGATGGAACCCAATCATTACAATAGATACCAATTTAATCATCACTCGTCCCCGAGTGACAACTTAGGAAAAATAGGCTAAGGAAAGAATGAAGTAGTACCTGAATCGACGAACAACTGGGGATACTTGTCTCGCATGTCCCTCTCAGTTTCCCAAGTAGCTTCCTCAACTGGATGATGGTTCAATTGAACCTTCACAGAGTTAATCTCCTTGGTCCTCAACTTACGCACATCACGATCAAGAATTACAATCAGTTCCTCTTCACATTGGAGGTCTTTGTCTAACACAATTGAGTCCCACTTAATGATGTAATCACCATCACCATGATATCTCTTCAACATGGACAAATACCGGATGAACTCCCGATAGGTTAGAAGGTAAAACCAATTTATACGGTACCGGTCCTACACATTCAAGAACCTCAAAGGGACCAATGTATCGCAGACGTAACTTTGCCTTTTTGCCAAATCTCAGCACCCCTTTCATAGGTGATACCTTTAGAAGAACATTCTCACCGGTTTGAAATGCCATATCCCTTACCTTATTGTTTGCATACTTCTTCTATCTACTTTGGGCAGCTAAAATCTTAGCTTGAATACTGCTCACCTTATCTTGAGCATCCTTCACTAAATCAACCCCCAATGGTTTCACATCTCCAGCCTCAAACCATCCTATGGGTGATCTACATCCCCTCCCATAGAGTGCCTCAAATGGTGCCATATCTATGTTGGAGTGATAACTATTATTATAGGAGAACTCACACAAAGGTATGAATTTATCCCAATGCCCTCCAAAATCAATAACACGTGCCCTCAATATGTCTTCTAATTGTAATACCCCATAAATTTTTTTCGAACTAAGACTTGAATCTTTCTTCGTTGTGAGTAAGATTTTACCGAGGAATTAAAATTTCTTAAGTGTTAAGGTCACTAGATGTATCACCTTGAGTTCCAAAAAGAATTAAATTGGAAATAGCAAAATCTGAAACTTTGCAAGTTAGGCTAAGTATGAGTTTTAGGTCGACTTCAAACGATCATAAATCCTCTCTCAGGATGAGTTAGGTGCTCTACTAGATACCTTAGGAAAGATCTTTGAATTATCTTTCCAATGCCACTGAGTTTGCTAAGTTTCGAGGTCGGATGAGTGAGATATGATCTTTTGAAGTTAGACTATCCAGTTAAGGAAAGTTAGCCGAAAATAGTAAGGGGTATTTTGGTATTTTCCTTACCCAATCAGATTTAATTCATTTTTAGTAATATTTTAACGGTCTAATCCTATTAGGTTCAGTTTTATAATCCTAGTTTACGCCTAGGTTTTTAGTTGACAGTTCAAGAAGATAAAAGAAGAGAAAATAGGAGAAAAGAGGAGAGGATCAAGCGTTCATAAAGATTCTTGTGTCTTATTGCGGATTTTTGCCATGGGTTTGATCCCTAAGAGGTATGTAGGCTTCCATAGTGTTGGGTTTTTTCACCCACATGCCAAACATGTTATTTTCAGCGCAAATTTCATTCTTGAAGTTGAAAGATTATAGTTCTTGATGAGTTCTTGATAGGTGTTCTTGAAGTTCATTCTAAATCTTGTTGTGTGGGGTTTTGGATGATTTCTTGAGATCAAAGTGAGTGTTTTAAGGAATGTATTGAGTAGATTAGAGTGTACATATGTTAAGTAATTGATTCTAAGTGATTGGGGAAGAAACCGTTCGATTCTAGGCGAATTAAGGTGAGAAAACAAGCAAAAAAGTTCATCAGATTTTCTGGGTTGGGGACCTGGTGCGATGCGCCCGCCAAAGCTCCCCAAACCCACCTCTGAAGTTTAGGGGCTGGCGCCCCGCGCCACTTATAGCGCCAGGGTCGTCTGCCCCATCCAGTTTGTCGTCAGTTGCCCCATTTGAGTTCGTTTAAAGTGCACCTTCACTCCTTTTCGATTCTAACTAATCTAAGCTACTTCTAAACACCTAAAATCATTCCTAACATGATCATAACCTTGAATTCATAATTAAAATTCAAGGTAGAGTTGAGAGTTAAATTTTGAGAATTCTTTCGAACATTCTAAGAGAGTCCCTTTAAGTCCTTTTGTGGAGTCTTCTACATCTTCTAGTAACTTGTTTCAAGACTTGAGCAAGTGAGTATGAGAATGATGAGAATATATTCATGAGTCTACTTTGTCATCACGAGATCCTTCATAACATGAAACATAACTCTTGAATTCATAATTCACATTCAAGAGAGAGTTAAAAGTAGAGTTCAAGAAAGTCTTTGAGTTCAATTGTAAATCCTTTGAGATCAACTATCGATATAAACTAAGTTTTGAGGAAGTAAGTAAGAGAAAGAGAAGAGTTGTATACATGAGTTCCAAAATGTTATGTAGACCTACGAGTCAAGTCGTTCATGCCCATAAATTTCGCATGAACTTCAGAAGTTGAGTATCTATGAGAGGAGTAATATCTTCATGTCCTAAGTCTTAAGTATTGAGTTCCTAACCCTTCTGAGATTATAATCCTAATCATGGGACTATCACCTATTACCCATGAAGTCCATGAATTGTTCATGACCATAATTCCGCATGAACATTATAAGTCAAACAGTCTTGAGATGAGAAGTATCTTTGAGTCCTTGAGTTGAGTAGTTCATGCTCATAAATTCCGCATGAACCCTCTGAGTTGAGCAATCTTGAAATGAGTAGTATCATTGAAGTTCTTGAGTTCCAAGTATTGAGTTCGATCTATGGTTATTGAAAACCTTGCATTGAGTCGTTCATGTCCATAATTTGACATGAACTATATTTTAAGAAGACTTTTACAAATGTTTTAACTTTGTTTTAAGACATAAGTTTTGAGTTAAGCAAAGAGTAAAGAGTAAAGAGTTGAGTTCATTTCTTCAAAAGAGTATATCGGGACTATGTATTCCCAAAGAGTAAATGTTTTCAAATTTAAACAAGAAAGGAAACTGAGATTTCAAAGGAGCCTTTGAACTAGTTTTTCAGTAAAGAGGAAATTATGATTTCCAAGAGAGCTTTCATGCTAAGTTTTGAGTAATTATCTCAAACCAAAGAAAGAGTTTTGTTTTTACAAACATATGAGCTAAGTACGTTTTGGGAGTAGTATTGAGCACCGATATGGGGATGTGAATTCAGATAACTCAAGTCTCCATAAACCATGTAGCCATCATGGGTATTAATGGGTCATACTTTTTAGTTGATCACATAAGTTAAGCTAGTGGATCCACTAAGTTAAGCGTTCTATATGAAGGAAAAGTATAGGACAGTTCTGGCAGCATGGGCAAGACGTTGTATCACCACTTAGGCTCATAGTGGTGGTTATCGGTTAGAGCATCTCCCACAGAAACTATATTACTTTATTATATAAGTAAAGTTGAGTTTGTTATTGCATTTTCTTTAACGAACTAAGGTACTTTTACTGTTTTATAAGCTTTCAATATATTGCATCTTTTACAATTGCATTATCCTTGAGTATCATGAGTTGAGTATTTCAAGTTGAGTATCATATCTGTGAGTTGAGTATCTAATCTCTGAGTTGAGCATCTTATCCATGAGTATTCCTTGAGTTGAGTAAGTTTGAGAAAAGGTAAGTATGTTTCCTTTTTATCAAGTTTCAAGCTTATGTTTATGTTTTAAAATTCCTTTTACATGCTCGTACATTCCACGTACTAAGCCATTTGGCCTGCATCTTTTCATGATGCAGACACATGTATTCAGGATCATCAACAGGAGATTTGTTGATACATCTGGGAGTTCGAGTTAGCTATGGTGAGCCTCCTTGTTTTCGGAGGATTTCATTTACTTTTCAGTTTAGTCAGGATGTCATGGGTCTTGTCCCGACTTCCATCTTTATCAGTTAGAGGCTTCATAGATAGTCAGTATAGTTGAGAAGTCTGTATTATTCATTTATTTTATTAAATGTTTTAAAGACTTAAGTTGCATTTTTATGTCGAGTTGTATATATTTTATTATACAGAGTTTTCTTTGGACTTAAAGTTTGTATTTAAGTATTATGAACTTTTATATCAATTTTAAGCTTCTTCATGCTTTAGTTAGTCTTCCGCTTGTAGTCAGCCAGGATGAGGGTTCGCTTGGGGACCAGTAATGGTTCTTGAGTGCCGGCCACGTCCAGGGTGTAGACTCGGGTCGTGACACTAACACTTGAATAGTCCTCTTTGACTGCCCGTCTATCTGTGGATGGAAGGTTGTACTAAAAGTGAGTTGGGTGCCCAATTCATCATGCAATTTCCTCCAAAACTTGGATGTAAATTGGGTACCAAGGTCTGAGATGATAGAAAAGGGTACCCCATGCAACCTCACTATCTATTTCACATAAACTTTAGCCAATTGTTCAGCATTATAATCTATTCCTACCGGAATAAAATGGGTTGACTTAGTCAATCTATCAACCGCTACCCAAATGGAGTCAAACTTACCCAAAGTCTTGGGAAGACCAACCACAAAATCCCTGACTATTCTTTCCCACTTCCATTCCGGAATTTGTATTTTTTGAAGTAAACCTATAGGCCTTTGGTGTTCATATTTCACTTGTCGACAATTTTGACACTTAGTCACAAACTCCGCTATATCTTTCTTCATGCCCGACCACCAATAAATTCGCTTCAAATCTCGATACATCTTGGTCACACCCGGATGAATAAAATATCGCGAACCATGAGATTCTGCCAACAATTTCTGAATCAAGTCATCTACTCTAGGAACACAAATCCTTCCTTTAAAATTGAGCACACGTTCCAAATCAAGAGTGGTCTCTTGTGCCTTACCAATCGCAATATTCTTCTTAAGTTCATTAAAATTCTCATCCTTAAATTGTTTGGCCTTAATCTCTTCAATGAACGTGGCCTTAACTTCAATGCTAGCTAGCATCCCACCTCTTTCTGAGATGCCCAACTACATGAACTTAGACTCCAAGGTCTGAATTTCCTTAGCCAAAGGTCGCTTGGTTACACTCAAGCAAGCTAGATTACCCACACTCACCGCTTTCAACTCAAAGCGTCTGCCAAAACATTAGCCTTATCCGGATGGTATTGAATGGTCACACCATAAGCCTTGAGTAACTCCATCCACCTTCGTTGTCTCAAATTCAGATCCTTTTGAGTGAATACATGTTGCAAACTACGATGATCAATAAACACCTCACACTTAACATCATAGAGATAATGCCGCCAGATCTTAAGAGTAAACACTACCGCTGCTAACTCCAAATCATGTGTTGGATAATTCCTCTCATGCACCTTCAATTAACACGATGCATAATCTATAACATTCTTCTTCTGCATCAACACAACAACTAAACCAGAATGTAAAACATCATAATAAATAATAAAATCCTTACCTTCCACCGGTAATGCTAGAATAGGTGTCTTAAGCTTTTGAAAGCTATCCGCACATTTTTCTGTCCATTCAAATGGTATCTACTTTTTGGTCAAATTTGTCAAGTGAGTGGCAATAGAAGCAATGTTCTTCACAGATTGACGATAGTAGCTAGCAAGCCCCACAAAACTCCTAACTTCCGTCACAAAGCTAGGTCGAACCCAATTTTTCACCGCCTCAATCTTTTGAGGATCTACCATTACCCCTTCTTTCGAAACTACATGCCCCAAAAATGCAACAGAAGTCAACCAAAATTCACACTTCGATTATTTAGCATACAACCTTTATTTCCCAAGAACACCCAGAACAATACGAAGATGGTCAACATGTTATTCCTCACTTTTCGAATAGACCAAAATGTCATCAATAAAGACTGACGAAAGAATCAAGAAATGGCTTGAACACCCCATTCATTAAACTCATGAAACCTGCAGACGCGTTAGTCAAGCCAAAAGACATAACTAGAAACTCGTATTGCCCATAGCGGGTTCTAAACACCGTCTTAGGCACATCCTCAAGCCTAATTTTTAATTGATGGTAGCCAGACCTTAGATCAATCTTGGAGAAAACTAATGCACCTTGCAATTGGTCAAAAAGATCATCTATTCGAGGCAAAGGATACTTATTTTGAATAGTGACCCTATTCAATTATTGGTAATCTATACACATTCTCATACTACCATCATTTTTCTTAACAAATAAAACTGGGGCACCCCATAGGGAAGCACTAGGTTGAATAAAACCTTTATCAAAAAGTTCTTGGATTTGAGCCTTAAGCTCTCTTAAATCTGCCGGAGCCATACGATATGGAGGAATAGAAATGGAGCGCGTACCAGGTTCCAAATTAATGCAGAAATCTATATCTCTATCCGGGGGCATACCAGGTAAATCAGTACGAAACACTTCCCTAAATTCTGACACCACAGGAATAGACTCAATAGATGGAGTCTCTACCTCAACATCCCTAATATGAGCCAAATAAGCTAAAAATCCATGCTCTACCAGTTTCCTAGACCAAATGGAGGACATGATCTTAGCTTGCATAGGCTTGTATACCCCTTCCCACTCTAATTTTTCCCTTCCCAGAATTTGTAGAGTTACAGACTTAGTATTACAATTTAACACAGCATAATAGGGGGACAACCAAGTCATGCCTAAGATAATATCAAAGTCAGTCATATCCAATATCACCAAATAAGCCCAAGTTTGGAAACCCATAAACAAAATAGGAAAAAGCACGATAGACATGGGTGACTATGGCTAACTCTCTAACTGGGATAGAAACATGAATAGAGGCACCAAGTATATCACAAATCATATCAAAATCTGAGGCAAATCGCACATATACATTAGAATAAGTAGAACCCGGATCAAATAACACATTAGCCATCCGGTCACAGACAAGAATAGTACAAGTGATCATCGTGTCAAACGCCTCTGCCTCATTCTTGCCCGAAAAGGAATAACATTGAGCCCTATCATCTTGACAAGCCACTTCCCTACATGTTTGTATGTTACCCTTGCCTGCATTACCATTTCCTATACCACCACGGCCTCGCTGATTACCTCCTTACCCACCTTGTGGACGCCATCGACCATTATTACCATTCCCCGTGGGTACCAGTGCTCTAGACTACTGCTACGCGGACTCAAACACTCGTGGGTGAGTATAATTTCTCCTCATATGCCCAGGTTCTCCACAATTGTAGCAAGTGCGATCAAAAGAGGGTCTTCTGCTCACTGAAGGTTCAACTCCCTAGCTATCCTGAATCAAATTATGAGGTGGAGTTCCTAAGTAATTACCTGTAGAGACGGGTATAACAGACTGAATTGTCTTGGCTACAAGCGTTGGCCTTTCGGACCCCCTTGAGTAAGAACTCTAAAAGTTACCCGAGTTCTTGGCCACTTTAGCCAATGCCTTGGCCTGACTGTCTCTCCTCACCCCGTCCACATACTTTACATAGTCTGTCACCTCATTAAAGCTCCTCCCTGCAGAAGTCATATGGACAGATAATACTTGCAACTTAGAATTTAGTCCCCTAATAAATAACCGGATCCTCTCCTCCTCAGTAGTCACCAATTGAGTAGCATATCTAGATAAGGCATGAAACTTGGCCTAATAAGTAGCCACAGGCATACCACCTTGCTCCAAAGCCAGGAACTCATCCTTCTTGCGATCCCTCAAGGTCCTAGGCACATACTTCTCTAGAAACAGAGCATGAAACTGGTCCAAGCAAGTGGGGGTAAAGTAGTAGATCTTCTTTCTATATAAGTTCTCCACCACTGCTTAGCCGCACCTTGAAGCTGAAAAGTCATGAACTCAACCCCATGCTGATGGATAATTCCCAACTTATGAAGCCTCTCATAGCAGTCTAAGATAAACTCATAAGCATCCTCATTCTCAGAATCAAGAAACACAGGAGGCTTTAGCTTCAAAAACTTAGTCAACATTTCATGCTCATTACCAGTCATAACAGAACCTAACAAAGGATAGAAGAAAGCACTATTACCTCCCGTTCCACCCGTCTTGGGCGCAGTGCTAGCAATAGGGGGATTAGGTGGAGCTTGAGTTGCTTGAACAGAAGGAAGCACTCCAGGACCAACCAATCCCTTCGAGAACGACATAATCTATTGAGCTAACACTCGGTCTAAGGGAGGAATACATGTAGTCTCAGCCTGCACCTCTTTCTCTTGTCCCATATCCTCAACATTCTTAACATCAACATCCTCTTCTATCTCTTCATGATGCGTAGGAGGGTTCTCATTCATAGGAGCATTCTCAACAGGAGCTTCATCCCCAACAGGCGCTGCCCTCCCACGGCCTCTACCCCTAGCTCTTCCTCTACCCATACCTCGACTACAACCTCTCGCTGCAGATTCCTCAACTGGAGCATTGACGGGAGCTACGGGCCTGACGCCATTGAACCTAGTATTAACCATCTGCGGGTAGAAGAGTGAAGGAGGTTAGATACCAATTTGATTCAAGTTATAGCACGAAAGGAGACAAGAAAAAACAAAGAGATTTTCCAAAAGTCCTATAGCCTCTCAAAGAAAAGTAAAAGTGCCCCCATGCCATTCCGCAAGAGTCTACTAGCCTCATTTTGGTACATCGAGATCAACGAACCTAGGCTCTAATACAAAATTTGTCACGACCCAGACCGTCGTGATTGACACCACACTAACCCTCCGGTGGGAGAACCACTACTACAACCCAAACCAAGCAACTAAACTAAAAACTAAAGAATTTAAGGATACAAAACATGAATAACAGCTAAAAGTGAAGTTCCCATAAACTTCCAAAAGATCTAACAACTAGCAATGCGGAAAAATATACCTAGAACCTGAAAGTCAATGTACCAAAACATCTAAAGTTCAACAAGTCTAAACAAGAAGGGATACAACCCCAAACTAATGAGCTAATAACTAACTAGAAAAGTCTAAGTCTGAAATGGTGGATATAGACGAAAGAGAACCCATGGTAGCCCGGAAGAATTGGCTCACCTTTGAATTCAAACGAGATCACTGATCTTCTAGACAAGGTCTGTCAATAGTCGCCTGAAGATGCCCTGTACTCAACAAAAATAAGAGCAAGTGCAGTATCAGTACACAACTGCAGTGTACTGGTAGGATCACATGGCTATCCCACTAAGTATAACATAAGCAAGTCAATACAACATTGTAAACATGCAAAATACCGAACATATACAATATCGATTATCACATGCTCAACAATATACATTTATAACAAGTCATTGGTCCTCTCATGGAACCCAAACTCAAACTATTGGCATACCGGAACATGGTACTCGGTCCAATGTTTATGCCGGAATGTGGCATCCGATCCCATAATTATGCCGGAACGTGGCAACCGATCCCAATTAGTATACTGGAACGCGGTATCCGATCTAATCAACACACCATAATCACAATCACAAGTACATTCTCAATAATCATACAATCAAGAAGTGATTCATGGCATATAGTTATTCATCTATCTCATTTACAACAACTGTGATCAATAATGCAACATTCACATACATACATGTATCATAATGAAGCAAGAACAAACATACATCACACAATCATAGAAACACAACCATCACCTACCTCGAAACAAGCTTGAAACCCTAAAAAACTTGATCCTTCCCTTTCCGGATTCGTTCTGCATGTTCTTGGTCTACAAACAATCAATATAATATAGGAATCAATAAACAATCACTAATTACCCGGATTACTAACAATTCTAACAAACCCTAGATCAACCCATGATCCCAACCATCAAATTTAAGGTTGTTTCCACCCTAGATTCTAGATCAAAACCCTCCCCTATCGATATTTACCCATTAGATTATGTTCTACGGATTGAAAAACGAATTCGGGGAGTTAAAACCTTACCTTTAGCCTCAAGAATGGTGGAAAATTGTCAAGAATCTTCTTGGGTTCATTCCTTAGCTCTAAGAACCAAAAAGTGCAGAATAAGGTCGTTAGGGGGTTATTTACGACTTTAAGTCGCGTCTGGCCTGCCATAACGGCCCTCACCCCGCTACAACGGCACCGCTAGAGTGACCAAAACCACAGCCAAAGTGGCTTGCACGAAATAGTGAGTTATTTTAATAAATCCAAGACCCCCATTTCACAACACACCTTTTACTTATGACGCTCAGAAAATACCGTTCACGCTAAGATCAATTTGGGCAGTTCTACTCACCCGAATTCAATTCCGTAAAGTCGTACGGATTCCTTAACGACTTATCTAACTACTCATGTAATCAAAATCATATTTAAATCACCCAATTACTATGAAATTTCCCTAGACCTCACATACTTCGATTTTTTCCAAATCTGGACTAAGTTGGGAAATCTCAAGTTACTACGAAAAAGTTTTCCGACCCAAATTTTTTCTCCGTTGACCTTTATACAACGACGGAACTCGGTCGTTACATTAAAATATTAATATTTAGCAAATTAAGTAACCATATTTTGATTTAGTGGAGGGTCTTGCGCGTGTAACTCAATTTTATTCACAAAATTTTAAAAATTACATAAATATTAGTATTAAGAAAAAATATAACTTCATTTTTATTTGAAAATTTTCTTGTTAAATCTCATATTGTATAAATTATAGAAAAATAAAAAATGAAACAAAAGTGGTGAAAATGAACAATATATGTATGTGTTTGCAACAATATGTTAGATATACGACAAAGTAACACAATCAAAAGCTTAACAATTGAACTATATTGTAAGAAAGCTTCTCTTTTTTAATTTCATAATGAAGTTATTTGTTCTTTTCCTCGGTTAGATTCTTGATGATATATATCTATGTCATTATCTAGGAAGAAGAAAAGAGAACAGTAGATGATAGAAAAGAAAAGAAAAGAATATGATGATCTAAGAAGCAATAGTAATATTTAGTTGTCTTTTCACCTACTAAATTAATGTTGCATATTGAATCATGATACATAAATTTTATTTTGGTTTCAAAATTCAAAGAGTCCCTAAATTGGAAGAGTCATTCATTATTAAAGTGTAGTTGTTGGACTTCATATTCCCATTATGTAATTAAATTATTAGTATTTAATAAATTAATTAATTTAATTTTAATTTAGTGGAGGGGAAAAATGATAATCCAACTTTGAATGTTGGAGCTTCCCACTTATAATAATATATATATGATATGATATGATAATACTAATAATAATAGTAATAATAATAATAATAATAATAATAATACTAATAATAATAATAATAATAATAATAAAAATAATACTAATAATAATAATAATATGATATGATATATATATATATATATATGAAACAGACTATACTCTACTACCTCTAGTACGTCTTTGATATATGAATTACCATTTTAAGTACTTCATTCATATTCACAATGTAACATTTGATAGTAGATGTCATTGGAGACTACGCTTCTTAAGTAGGGGAGAAATTATTTGAGCTCGATCTTTGGAGCTACATTGGATTCCTGGAAATAGTCCTTCGATATGTTTGCATTGTGATGTGAGGCAACTTACTAATAGTTCTTAGGCTTCTTTCATCCACCCATTTTGCAAAGTTATGATCTGCAATCTGTTTTTTGGTCCAGCTACTTGTCCGCAAATGGAAAATGTGATTATATTTCGAACTAAAATTTAAAAATAAGGAATTATTGCATACCCAAGTTCTTCCGCGAATCTCTAGTCAGGCAGAGGAAATATGTGCCCTTCATAGGCAGTGTCACTGGTTTAGTTCTCAAAGTACCACCTTCCTCTTCTTAGTTTGCACTGCAAAATTAATCCAAAACTTGTTAGACCCACTTATAAGTAATCATAATCCAAAATGGAGCGACCACAACATCAGATTTAATCATTAATTAGTGCAAACAATTTTGAGAGCAAGGAGCTGCTAAGTAACTTTTTTCGCTTAACTATGAAGCGTTCAATGTGTTTTGCAAGAATTTTGACAGATGATAAGCCCTTAACACTACCACAAATAGTATTATGTCATCTACTTTGAAATTTTTCCTAAAAATCTAAGCTTAAAAGAAATAGATTACGAAGGAGAACGAACATCAACTTCACCTGCCTCGTACTCCAGCTTCCTCAACTGTCTTACACCGCGCTGCATCTTCGATTGTTTCATCTTTACCATGACCTCTGATATATTCAGAAGTTTTGGGAATGATAAGTCGATTAAAATAATACAACAAAATCAAAATATATATATTATTGGTTTGTAGTAAATGAACAAAAATATAATACAAGCTCATGACAAAAGATATTTATTGGTTTTGAAAGAAGACTTTGCATATAATAGAAGGCGAGAGTTACATATATAAATAGAGACAACACAAATATTAGAATATTACCTATATTTATTTAAGCTAAATTCCTCGATTTGTAGCTGAAGAGACTGCTGACTCTCCCAAGAGTATAGCATGTTTCAGAGAAGAGGATATCTCTTGTCAAGCTTAGGATCATCTTTATACAACAAACATAATCCATACTTCTTCATTTCTCTGGAGAAACAAAACGTAATAAGACCACAGTCATTTGGCGTTTTCCCATTTGCCTTAGATGTATCCCATAAGCCAGCAAAAGGAACCAAGAAAAAATAAATCTTAGGATAACCGTATGAATGGTTAGATAAGGACAGTGTTTGGGTGATACCCGACATTCCATCATCACATAAGAAAATCAAGTGAGCTGTGATATCAATTAATTCGCCACAGTAACATACAACAAATCCCAAGAAGTTATCATGTATGTACTAATTTTCATTGCTCCAATCTGCAAATATTGTATTTAATTGCTTTGGAAATTTTTGCAGCTGTGTAAGCCTCTCGCAATATGTTAAGTACAAGATTTGAAGAGCACCAAGTTGGGCTATCATTTCAACTGAGATGCAACTCTTTCAAAGATGATAAGCATCCAATGTCTTGCGGAAGTCCTCCATCTATTACATTGCAAAAATTGAGATTCAGAATATTCAATGAGCGTAACCCTCCATTCACCCGAGGGAATACAAAGTACTCACCATTTTCTAAACATAGTCCTTCAAAACTCAAGAATATAAGATTGTTCAAGCGGATGACTGAAGATGGAGGTTGTGAAATTTGAGTATCGATGGCATCAAGTTTCACCAAGTTCTCTAAATCACCTATCTCTTGTGGCAAGGTTCCAAGTTTTGAGCAGAACAAGACATCTAGCTTCACCAAACCTTTCAACATGCCAATGCTTCTTGGAAGAGCTACAAGTTTTTCCATGTCTGACAAATCTAGCTTTGTAAGATGAGCTTGTAAGGCCATAATTAAACCAAAGTTTTGGAGAGAAATTGTTCCTAAGGAAGTGTTGGATCAATTGGAAAATAATGCTCTGTTTTCGGGTTCGATGATTTAGTACTGTCCTTATCAGGACGGTTCAGCTATGTTGGTTGATGATGGGAGTGAGTGACAATGTGGTTGACTCTGAGTGTACTAATAGTCGTCAATTGTTCTGTGCTCAGTGTAATGTCTCGTGGCATGAGGGATTGGAGTGTAAGGATTTTCAGCGTTTGGGAAGATTAAACAACAAAGGGATGTCCGAAGTGCAAGTGTTACATTGAAAAGAGTGATGGCTATTTGCAACTAACTTGCTGGTATTTTTCTCATTCATTGATCTTTCTCTCATTGAATCGTTGTTAGAAATAATTTGTTTTAAGTTATTGCAATAATAAAATAAATAATATTATCTCGAATGAGCGATAATTTGGGTAGCATGAATGATTAGTTGGGCATGTATCCCAGGTCTGTTGTGAGTAGCGTTATAGTGAATTCATAAAAGTGTTAAGTTTCATTAATTTGTATCTTATGTATTTAAGCATGTATCTGGTAGCCTCAGCTATTGTAATGCCTTTGTGCACAGTTATTTTTTGAGATGTATATCTGAGGAGTGTCAATGGATATTCAAATCATCATTTTTGAATAAAATAACTATTTTTCGAGTGAGGTCTTTCAATAACGATCACATATGTCCGTAAAAGGATAAAGTGTTGTCACATCTTCAAGAAACAGTTGGTTTAATAGCTAGAATAGTTGCTCCAAAATATGAGAATCATAAAGAAAGCATACTCCAAAGGACATTCAGGAAGATGTTAAACGTGACTTCGGAGTAGACATTAATTACATGAATGCATTCAAGAGGAGGCTTAGAAACTTCAAGAAAGGGGAAATCTAAGAAAAGAACTTCAGATGACTAATCTATATTAATATTTTCAATGTCATCTGAAAGAACAAATGTGCTCATTAGCTTAGGCAGTCTTCATTATCGCTAATTGAACCAGATGAGGCTTTTGATTCTCATAATTCCATAAAAGTGCACCGTATCTCTTCTTCTCAACACTACAAGGCCCAACTTCTTTTCAACACTACAAGGCCTATAATTCAGACCATCAAAAAAGAGATAAACTAAAACAACAGAATGTTGAAACATAGGGAAAATAGCTTGAATCTTCAATTATCTTCTTCTCAAATTCTTATTACATAGAGACCAAACTGGTTGGATAATTGATGCGGTAAACAATGGAAAATGTATATTTTTTTCTCTTATTGTATGTTAAAAAGTGTATATATTTATCATTTTATACAGAGGACAAGAAAAAACTCAACGTAGGGAGTAGTTGATTCATAACATGTCTCGACATGATAACTTAAAAGTAAAGTAATAACTATAGTTGGAATGTCAAATTGCTCTTTTTGTATTACAATATGATGAAGATTGTAACAAAGAATTGATACTTCAATAGAGTTGTGCTAATGGTTTTGGGAAATAAGGAAAGAAACAATATACACATTGAACTAACAATATACATAGTATTATTGAATATCTAGTTAAGAAAATTTTGAATCTATGGCAGGAGTGGAAATGATTTTTGCTACCGCTGTGGAATGGACCACAACTCTCAATATATTTGTTCTTCAACTTAACTAAAACCCCATTATGGTCACTCAAGTTTTTTTTCATGCATTCACCTTGTGCTTTTGGTGATCAATTTCAAGGCTTCACATATTGCAATTAGTTCAGAATACTATTATTCCTTTTAAAGTTTATTTACATCTTAGAAGTTTGTATTTTGTTCTCTTAAATTAAAATGATTATTCGAGTGATCATTATTAACTGTCCTTTGCTTATAAATCTGTAGCATAACTCCTTTTTTGTTCACTTCATTATTTCCCTTTTTTTCTCGATATGTTTTTCATCTATTTTTCTAACAAGGCATATGGTAGTTGTGGTTTTGTTTTACCTTTACTTTTTCTATTAGGAACGTTACTTTCTCAAGTCAACGGAGTTACTTAACATAAAGTATGAAAACATAACAGTCTTCATACTTTGCGAAAAAGGAATGAGTGGTAGACAATAAAGTTCATGCCAAGTAAATAATAAGAATGAGAAATATTTATGGCATTGTATTTAAGAATAATTGGTGTTATAGTCTCTAATAGTCCTCTTATCCTTCTCTTCGAATATAAATTTAAGGAAATTTGTTTATAATTTGGAATTTATGTTGTATTTGAACCTGATTCATCAAAAATACTTTGATAGACAAAAACAAGTGAATATGATTTTTTAACACCCTGTATTTGATATGACTTCATTAGATTTGTTTTGAATGCCTAGATATTTAGTTTGCCTTCATTCTTGATCTTCATAGAGAACTTATAACATTTAATCCATGAGAATCCTTTGCCTTGTTAAATTATGAAAATCCTTATTATAATTGTAGGTTGGAGGAATTGTGACAAGGACAAACTCTTTCTAACCATATTAAAGTCGACATGATGATATTGATTGACTCAAACATCCTACTTGTGTCAAGATGTAAGAGATGACAAACTCTTCTCGACCAATCAAATTGAAACTCTCATGACGATATTTGATTAACTAGAATATGCCACTTCTGCTAGGGTTGAACATATATGATCAGGACAACTTTTTTTGCCGTATTTTGATTGATATGATAATTTTTTATTGGATGAAACATGTCACTTGTGCTGGGAAGAAACAAATGTGACGAGGACCATTTTTTTGATTCATTAGGCTGAAGTTGGGATGATGATATTTGATTGGTTTGAACATGTTAGCTCTATTGAGTGGGAAGTATTGTGATTAGGGTGATTTGTTTGACCAATCAAATTTTAGTTTATGTTTTTTAATAGTTCAAACACATCAGTTGTACACGAGACGTGTTTTCATACGTGTTTGATTTGATTAGACACGTTATATCACTTTTAACGCGTGGCATTGTCTTATTGAGTGTTCCATTTGGTCGACACGTCATACCAAGTTGCACATACTACATTAATTTATTGCAAATTTGGTATAATCCAAATTAAATCTAAACCCTAAAAAGAAATATAAATACAAGAACCTGTAAAAAAACATTATATATACCACATATGTGCATATATTGGGAAAGAAATATAGGGTCCCATTGATGGCAGAATCAAAAGATTTACAAATTTTGGACTTCGGCGAAATCGAAGTTGATCCCACCTTGATGAATTCTGCTGTCGTCGCTATCACCAAAAATAAAAATGGTTACGAGAGCGGAGATAATGATATCGAGCTGCAACAAATTCTCTTCTACTCAACTCAGTTTCATTCCGGTAAGAACTTTGAATCAAGCTCTAATCATGGTGTTGGTAAAAAACCTGTAGAAATCAAGTATTCTGTTATACCTAATTCACTTAACCTAAATAAAAAAACTTCTAAAAAGGGTGAATCTTCATGTATTGTTTGCGAAATTTGTAAAAATGCATTTCCGCTGCCCAACACAATAATGTGGGGCACGAATTGCAATCATCGTTATTGTGAAGAATGCATACAAAATAATTTAGGCAAAAAAATTAATAAGGATATCCGTGAGATGATTTCTATGAAGTGCCCTACTTCTGATTGCAATGGAATTTTAGATATTGATTCAATAATGCCGGCTGATTTCCTTATGTGAGTAAGAGATGTCATTCGACTAACAGAAGTTCTGGCTTCGCCAATAGTTATTGATTGCCATTTTATGGATTGTATGGGTACACTGGTTGATGATCTCAGGGAATATCCGATTAGGGCATGTCCTGAGTGTTGGAGAATTTTCTGTGTCAATTATAAATGCTTGCATTTGGGAATGACATGTGAAAATTATCGGTTTAGTAGGCAATTAAATTTGCTCTACTCACAGCATCGTTATGGAGGATATCATGATGAATTAGAGGAGGACGAGGAGGAAAAAGAAGAAGATGAGGATGATGATGATGAAGAAGGAGAAGAAGAAGAAAGAGGAGGAGAAGGGGAGGAAACTCCATGATCAGAAACTTCAATGAATATGAAAAAGTTCGAGTTTTGTTTCCTTGGAAACAAATAGCAATTTGAGTTCTTATTTACTTTATATGCAGTCTATTATTGGTTAAAAAATAGTGTGCAGGGTCTTTTATTTGATTTCAATTGTAGTTTTTAAGTTGGTGAAAAAACCATATGCAGGGTCTTTATATTTGAATTAGTTATTGAGTCTGATTTGGATGGGCTCTAATGGTGGAGGCCTATTGTCCAATGTAAGTCTAGACCAAAATGTGCAAATCATCTATTTTGCAGACAAGTTGTTCTATTTTATATAGAGTCCAGGTTTGTATGACTAACTATCAGGCCCATATTTCTTTTATTTTGAATCGCTTGTTCAAATTATTATTTATTACATCACTTATTAGATCAAAGTATTACAGAATTCATCTCAAACTTAGTTTTTAAAGTAAAAAATGATTTAATTTGCTATGAAAAAACAGTAGAGAGGTTGTATGTGTTACACCCCAACTTAGGATATGAAGTAACATATAAGGAAAACGCATGAGAGATGTTAAGTATATTTAAGTAAGTAGACCGTGTACTTTAATGACGCCTTTAAAAGTTGTGCAGGTCTATGCCCAGATAGAACAATATCACTAGTGGGTTAGGCAATAACATATGGTATAAGAGTAACTTTTGTGTTAACTGTGTCAATGCAAGCTAGAGTTAACCTAAGTTTAGCCAAATTCCGATAAGGTGAGGCAAACATCTTTGCTAGGTCTTAACAAATCTCAAGTGGTGGGGAAAATCACAATGATGGGGCAAACCTCAGTGAGGTCGTTAAGTCCATAAGAGAGGGTGTTGGTGACACATCTCCTTAGGATAAGAAGTCCACATCGACAAAAACACATGATAAGTAAGAAAATGTTATACTTCAGTGGCGTGTTTTAAAGTTGGGTGGGTCTAGGGCGAAACGAAAAATATCACTAGCGGGACGAACCATTGTTTAGTTGGAAAAGGCAAGATAGAATTTTATATATACTAGTTTTTTGACAAGTGCGTTGCATGTGATTACCAATTCCAAAAATATATGTTATACTAAATAGTATTGCTTATTTAAGCGAAGATTTGAATAATAAGATTAGCAAAAAATAATATTGTAGATTCTTTTGTGAATGTTCATCGTGGATCGTCATATATATCTCTTATTTATGCAAACCTATCAAGATGGTGAATGAAAATTCTTATTAGTTAAATTCATTAATAATGTATATATTTATTGCAATTTGATGAGGTTCAATCATGTAATTAGTCTTTTCTCACTAATATTACCTTATAGACAATATTTGCTTTGTATTTTTCTTGTCATCTAACCAGATGTGCTTTGCATGTGTATTCCACGTTAAATTGTTTAGATGTCATATGAACATTTGAAGAGAACAACTACATTTTATATAATCACATATTTTCACATTTGTTGTGAGTTTCTTTTGAAAATAAACTCAAAACATTTTAAAATAATATATTTTGAAGTGAGAAGATCTTCTTAACTTGATAATACATTTGTGACATATATAAATCTTTAATTTAAATACAAATACCTACCCAAATATAAATATATATTTCCATTAATGAAAATATTTATCTCATAAACTTAACTATTAAATAAATAATAAAAATTTCAACTGGTGTTATTACAAGTCATATGATCTTTTCTTCTTCTAAAATACTGAAATATTAAGAAATAGTAAATAAGTAAAACAAAAGGACAATGTTTATTTAGTAATAACTATTTTTGAAGCAAAATTCATGAGAGTCTAAATCACATAAGTAGCATTATATAAATGAAATCATTCTTTTGTGTTGAGAATGAAAAGCAAATCGTGACAATTCTCTAAATTTCGGAAAAGATATTCAGAAGCATATATCTACATCACAAGAGAAATTGTTAACAAAACAAATGAAATTAGACTACATCATGTTAACTTCAAATATTGGAACATTACATACTACTGTATATATTAAGCAAAAAAAATATTATATCATCAAAATTATATTGCTCAAGAACTCGAGGTTATGGAATATACCTTCATAGGATAGAATGACTTACTTCATCAGAATAGTGGTACCTCATATTCTACTAAACTTCGAACTCGCTAAAAGACAGGAAATCACACAAAAAAAATTAAAATGCAAGAAGAAGAAGAGTAGAAGATTAAAAAAAATTGTGGTTGAAAAATGGGAGGAAGCCCACTATTTATAGTCAACAAAGGGTAGTATGAACAAATGTTTTTGTGTATTATCTGAAAAGTCATGACCTTTTCGAGAAGTCACAACCCTTTGGAAAAGTCACAACTTATTGAAAAAGTCACAACTCTTTGGAAAAGTCAAAACTTATTTAAAAAGTCACAACTCTTTGGAAAACTCACAACTCATCTAAAAATCACAACCCTTTGAAAAAAGTCACAACTTATCGAAAAAGTCACAACTCATCGGAAAAGTCACAACTCATCGGAAAAGTCACAACCTAAGTTAGGGATATTATAGTAATTTAACATTCAAGTTAGGAGTTCATGTTTTTAAGGTAATATAGATTGATAGATATATAGATATATAAGAGGTGGTTTATGTCACTTCCCAACATAGTATAAGAACTCCACATCGACAAAACACAGGGGAGTTATTAGGTATAAAAGTTAGCAGAACTCATGACACTAATCTAGTGACGTTTTTAAAGCCTTGCGGGTCTAGACCCAAAGCAAACAATATAACTAACAAGTTGTATGCTGGAAAAAAGGCGGTTTAAATAATAATTAAAGGGATAAAAGATATTGTTGGATTTGATTGAATCAATTTCGGACATGATTCAGTTGTTGGTTGTTTTGGTTTTCATTTCATTTTCTCCTCTGTTAGTGAAAATTCAACTTGAAAGGAAAAAGTACATTATCAGGGTGAAATTGGCAGGTGCTTGTTTGCTAATTAATTTCCTTTTCTATTCCATATCTTGTGTTTAGATTTAATTTCAGCTATGATTAATAACTAAACAATTGAACCTAATTGTTAACAATCCAACCGATAACTAATCCATAAATACCCTTATCTATGACTATGAGCTCTTTTTGTACACTTGAGTTGTTCTATTCTAACTTTTATCTCAGGTTGTATTTGTGCTATATCAATACATGAATCTCCTAGAATTCATTTGTGGTATATCTGTGATTCATAGATTGTTGTTGCCTGCTCCTTTCTAAACAACCTTTAGTGTCTGCTTGCAAGTCAGTAGAGTGTCTGTGTGTTGGAATGTATGCGTCCACTAAGTACAATAGGACCAGGTCCTCAACACAATTATAATGAGACAGAAAGTAAGTGGTAAAAGTAAAGTTGACACACGTACTTTCCGTGAAAACCTCCTTGCTCAATGGAGTAAAACCACGACCTGTCTCACAAGATTTTCAAACTATTTTCACTAATCTTTTCAAGCAAAAGCGAAACACAGTTTACACCACAACAATGAGATTAACCTCCTAATCTCACACTAAGTAATACAACTATTACTTAAACGAGCCTAAGCAATGCATCCATTGCCCACTATACTAACCCAACTGATTAATATAGACTTTGACGTAAGACACTAAGTTACCCTCAACTAAGCTCTTACAATTATTCACCCAAGATTGAAATGTTTCTATCACAAGAGAAATGATTCCTACAATATAAGCACAAATACAAGCAATCACACTAACAACGGGTTCAGGAAGCAGTAATGCAATCTGTTAGGTCCCTTGCTGTTTTCGCTTGAATCTCTCTCTTTGAATGAATGAGTAATTTCTTGTTTATGACTTGAATATATCAACATCAAGAGTTAATACACATTGGAAAAACAACCTTTTCCCTTTTGATTGGTGAAGTACTCTGACGGCTTCACCAACTTCTGATGCGGGCAGCTTTCCAGTTGCACAGCATGTGACCTTGGACGAGCATACTCTGCAGAGGACCGGGTCCCTGCACTTGTGAGTAAATCATCAAAACATCTGGGACCATTAAGACTTATCATTTTCCCCCTTTTTGATGATGACAAACAACCTACACGCAGCCTCACATAAGTATTAAGTATTCATTCAACAATATATATATATATTTCTACGTTTCCTTTTCCAACAAACAATTGTTTGTCCCGCTAGTGATATTTTTCATTTCTCCCTAGACCAACCCAACTTTAAAATGCGCCACTAAAGTGTATGATCTGCTTACTTATCATGTGTTTTTGTCGATGTGGACTTCTTATCCTAAGGAGATGTGTCACAAACACCCTCTCTTATGGACTCAACGTCCTCGCTGAGGTTTGCCCCACCATTGTGATTTTCCTCACCACTTGAGATTTCTCAAGACCTAGCAAAGATGCTTGCCTCACCTTATCGGAATTTGGCTAAACTCAGGTTAACTTTAGCTTGCATCGACACAGTTAACACAAAAGTTACTCTAATACCATCTGTAATTGTCTAAACCACTAGTGATATTGTCCTATCTCGGCATAGACCTACACAACTTTTAAATGCATCATTAAAGTACAAGGTCTACTTACTTATATATACTTAACATCTCTCATGTGTTTTTCTTATATCTTACTTCTTAACCTAAGTTAGGGTGTAACACATACAACCTCTCTCCTGGTTTCCAAAGCAAATTAAATCATTTTTCACTTTAAAAACCAAGTGTGAGATGAATTCTTGATACTTTGATCTAAAAAGTGATGTAGTAAAAACTAATTTGACCAAGCGATTCAAAATAAAAGAAATATGGCCCTGATAGTTGGTCATATGAACTTGGACTCTGTATAAAATACAACAACTTGTCTGCAAAATAGAAGATTTGTGCATTTTGGTCTAGACTTACATTGGACAATAGGCCTCCACCGCTAGAGCCCATCCAAATCAGACTCAATAACTAATTCAAACATAAAGACCTTGCATACTGTTTTTACCAACTTAACAACTACAATTGAAATCAAATAAAAAACCTTGCATACTATTTTATAACCAACGATAGACTGCATATAAAGTAAATAAGAATTCAAATTGCTATTTTGTTTCCAAGGAAACAAAACTTAAACTTTATCACATTCATTGAAGTTTCGGATCATGGACTTTCCTCATCTTCTCCTCCTCTTTCTTCTTCTTCTCCTTCTTCATCATCATCATCTTCATCTTCTTCTTCTTGTTCCTCCTTGTCCTGTAACACCCCGTAGTCTAGTAAACCACCTAGGGCTAATTGAGGGTGCAACAAGTCTAGACTAGAAGGCAATAGCCTAGGCAAAGGGGTAAGGCCCAAGCCAAAGGCCAAGGTTTCCCGAACCTTGGCAATCACTGCCTCATCATCACGACCGCCACCACGGCCAGTGGTGAGGACCACGACTCATGGAGTGGTCTGTGGAGCTTGGGCAGTAGCTCCCTAATGGCTGCCTAAAGTTGGCACATCACCACGAGCAACTTCACGGTCACTGCTGAAGACCACGACTCGTGGGAACGCTCGTGGTCATGCCTTAGACTTGTGGGGGCCAAGTCCTTGAGTCCTAGCTACTAGACTATGGACCACGAGCAGGACCATTGAAAGTAGTGTGGACCACGGCTCATGAGCCCTGTCATGGTGCCTGACACCGCACTGCCAAGTGAGGACAAATTAGGAAATTCCTTTTTTAGTTAGTATTAAGTGGGGTCGTTTTGTATAGACTTTATACACCTATATAAACTATTTTAAGCCTTTAACCAGCCTAGTTAAGTCAATATTTACAAAACTCCAAAAGATCCCAAAGTTCATCTTTTAAAAAATTCTCTCTAGAAAACTCAAGAAAGAAGAAGAAGAAGAGAATCAAGCTAGGTCAAATTTCTCCAATCTTCCAAGCTTTGTAAGGGATTTGTATCTAAGTTATGATAGTTTATTCATCCATGGATTCTTTCATCTATGGAGTCCCCTAGAATTCCCCCAATTGTGAAGATAAATCCCCAATTCAAGTTAGGGATCCTTCCAATATTGTGCGTTAAGTTGAGTATGATTCCAATTGAGTGGATAGTACTTGTTTATGATTGATTTAGTATTGAATCATGCTATTAAGATGACACTATATGTTTTCCATGGAAAACCCTAGATTAATTTATGAAATTAGAGTAATGTGTGTTTGTTCCTTAAAGAGGGAAATTGAAGACTTAGAGATAATCTTCTAAAATTGATGATGTCTATAGTAATAGTTCAAGAAAAAAAGTATGTAGACATTAATTGAATTATATTATAGTATATATGATGGATCATGACTAATAAGGCTTGAAGTTGAACCTTTATGATGATTTATGACTAGAATCACTTAATAATTAAGCATGTGATTAGAATTCCTTGAAGTCTAGATATGTATGATGATTGTAAGAAGTAAAAGCTTGAGAGTAGGGCTTGTAATCATGAATGTTGACTTCTAGGGTTTTGAAGGTAAAGCTAATAAAGTGAATTATGTATGTTAAGACTTTGAGAGTAAAGTCTATATGAGAATAGAAGATTAATGGATAGACTTATGGTGGAAAGCCTTTACCTACCTTATGAATGATATATTGTATGAAGTGACAGAATCACTTGAGTTATGATAGTATCCATGTCTAATGTATTAATACTAGATGTGTTGATTTGATATGAGCCTCGACCCTTGAAAGGGCAAGACATGATTTTATGCATGTTTTATGAAAGCTATGCACAAGCCTAATGAACATTTTGAGTGTGAAGTGTCTATGATTATGATATGTTGTTGTGCTGTGAAAGGACATTCACTCACAGACACACACTTATGCATGAATATGTTATGATATGAAAGGTTATCTCAGATAGAATGATTCTAGGTTGAAAGGTTTGCTCACCTAAAATGAATCTAAGTCCGCTATGAAATGTGATGAGGCTTGTGGTGATTCTCCCAAAGACCTTTGTATGAGAGAGATCTAAGGTGACTTCCCTTCTCCCTAAGTTGATAATCATGAGAAGATTACCCATGAGATGCATTCTATTATAGGTGTTTTGATGATCCTCACAAATGAAAGGACCTGGTCTCAGGCAGAGATCTCTCGACCAAATCTATAATGGGATACAACTGTAAAGCTGACGTGTCATAAGTGTGGAAATCCAGGGCACTTTATGAGAGACTCTGAGAGCTATAAGCATGAATCTCAAGACCTCAAAGAAAGGCGAAGGGACCAGGTCCCACACCGTGCTAAGGGAAAGGCTAATGTTGATCGGGTGGTGAAGAAAGCCTTTGCATTATGGGAAAACGCCTCTAGTGATTCTGAAGATGAGATGCACAGAAAAAATGATGGTCTCATTCTTCAAGGCAAAGACAAAAGGTCAGATTCGATTAATGAGGCTGATCAGAAGAAAGATGCAAAAAAGGACAAATCACTTACTCTCAAGGTGTCACAAAGTGAGGTACCTGAAATAAATGAGAACGTGGACTATCTCACTCGAAGATTTAAAAAAATCATGAGAAAACGTGGAGCTCTCACAAAGAAAGGAAATCTTGACAAGGATACATACTCAAATGACTTGTGTTTCAAATGCGGTAAATCAGCCCACTTCATTAGAGACTGCCCTATGCACGAGAATATGCACAAGAAATGTGTCAAGTCCGGAGAAGACAAGAACAAAAGTGGGGACCAGGTCCGTGACAAGTCAAGTAGAAGAAAGATTGTTGACCATGCGGTGAAGAAAGCCCTGGCAGTCTTAGGAAATATCACAGGTGATTCAGATGATTCTGAACACTCTGATGATGTTTTTATGGCAAAGTCAGATGAAGAAGATGAAGAAGAGGTAACCCTTTCTGACATTAAACAAAATTTGTATGTTTATTCTATTGAAAAGTTGAGGAATCTAGCCGCTGTTTTGATTGACTCTTTCATTGAGTTAACAACTGAAAAGGATCTTATGAACAACAACATAGATATCCTTCAGGAAGAAAAAGTAGCCTTGGTGGACTAAATGTTTGTTGTGGAAGAACAATTGATAGTTCTAGAAGCTGAAAATCTAGAACTTAGGGAAAAATTAAAGATGCTGAGTGAGAAATGTGGCAGCGGTAACGGGGAGGCCAGCAACTTGCAAATCGAGCTAGAAACTAGTTTGAATACTGTTGAAACAAAACTTTCTATGGCCTTGGAGAGAAATAATCAGTTAGAGAGAGACCTGGTCCGTGTCAAAGAAGAAGTGAACAAATCTCTCAAATGACCCACCTCTTCAAAATTGTTTGCCAATCTTACCAGTTAGGGTCAAAATGATGGAAAGGGGTTAGAAAATTCAAGAAAAACTTCATCTTATAATCTCCATAGCAAATATGTGTTCATGCCTGACAATTTGTTGTGTTTTCATTGTGGTTGTGATGGTCATTTGAAGAAGAACTGTCCAGCTTGGAAAAGGACCCAAGAGAACCTCTCAAACTATTCCAAACAGAGGAACCAAAAGAAGAAGGGACCTGATCAACAGAGGAACATGCAACAAAAGAGACCTGGTCTTGCTACTGGTCCTCAGTTGAAAAAAATAAATCTGCCTCACTGGATAAAGAATTCTCTTATCACTCCTTTATCTGCTTACTGGGAACTCCAACTAAAGTGGGTTCCCAATGCTAACAAGTGATATGGTATTCTTGTGAGAGGAAGTAGCAGCAGTCAGTGTTGGTTCGTGAATAGCGGATGCTCAAAGCACATGACTGGGAAACTGAAAACTTCTTCTCTCTCAAGGCACTTCAAGGTGGAGGTGTCTCATTTGGCGATGGCAAGAAAAGCTATATTTTTTTGTGAAGGCATGTTTGGAATGAAATAGAGTTAAGCTATTATCAGATAAATGGGTGTCACAAACTTTCTCTCTCAGGTGATGATCTTGATAGAAAAGAGATGCAAGAACATGTATATTGTTGATTTGAATACTGTTCGTAGTGACTATCTCACTTGCCTTAGTGCTTAAGGTGAGAATGTTGAGGTATGACACAAGAAACGTGCTCATGTGAGTGCTAATTCTCTATTACACAAACTTGTGTCAAGGGACCTGGTCCTCGGTCTGTTCAAAATAAAATATGAAGATGACAAAGTTTGTGAAGCTTGTGTTAAAAGGAAGCAAATCAAACCACCCTTCAAGTGGAATATGTACGCAGTTAATCTTCCAAAGGACTTTCGGGATGAGATGGTGAATAGTACATATTTTGTGACAAAAATAATGACATTGAGAAGTGTAATATCAATGATGTTGAAAGAGTATTTGTGGGATACTCTTCCTCCAGCATGGTCTATCCGGTGTATAAAAATGTGTGCATTGAAAAAAAGGTGGTCATGTGATTTTTTTTATGAGTCTAGAAAAGTTGAGAAGTTGAGAAAGAAAGAAGATTCTGAAATGGAAGGGTTGCTTCAGATTTAGAGAGACGGTTTTAGTAATGAGCTTGCTGAAGAACATCCTCTTCATGAATGCAGCAATCTCAAGGAAGCCAATGCAGATTATGAACCTGATGAGGGACCCGTTCCTGTAGATAGTGCTGAACAGAGGATGCAGTTCAAATTGATAATGTGAATTCTGAAGGTGAGAATGAAGAAGTTGATCAAGCTCAGTTTGAAAGAAGCAAAGTATGACACTCGGTTCCCCAACAAGCTGACAGGTTGTCCAAGTTCCTCTTAACAATGGTTTCAAAAGAGGTAAAATTGACAAACCCATCTTTTCGAAATCACAAGGAAGTGAATTGTTGCTCCTTCAAGTATATATCGATGATGTCATCTTTAGAGCAATCTTTTGAATTGTTGTGTGAAGAGTTTGCCACATTCATGGGTAGTGAGTTCTAAATGAGCACGATGGGAGATTTCTTCTTAGAGCTACAGATTCAGAAAACCTCTAAAGGTACCCTTGGTTGTCCAAAGGCTTACCATACTTGAAGTAAGGACAATGTTTAAAAGGGGTGATGTCATCATGAAGTTTTGCAAAATGGAAGATCGAGTGGCTGACATCTTCACCCAAGGCCTAAGAATGATGTCTGATCAAAGACAGGGACCTGGTACCAGTTTAGAGAAGCTGCTGAAAAAGTTTCATGTTATGGGTGGCTAGATAATTCACACTCTCATGGGCACAAACTTGAAGCTGGATGCTGATGAACCTGGTTCAAAGACTCCATTCTTGTAAAAAAGAATCACATTTGAGGGCTGCTAAGAGGATCCGGAGACACTTGAAGAAAATATGGACCTGGTTCTATTCTGTCCATCACGAGACTTTTCGACTTGGAGGAACATATGATGTTTTTTATGCTAGGTATCAAGTTGATGGAAAGAGTGCCTTAGGACTGGCTTATGTTATAGGCTGATATCTCACTCATGGGGAACTAAAAGGCAAGATTCAATTATTCTTTCAACAACTGAGGTAGAGAATGTAGCAAATGCAGTTTGATGTGCTCAACTCTTGTGGATTTAGCAGCATCTTGAAGCTCCTGAAGACCTGACTGAGATAATCAAACTGATTTGGGAATGCTAAACTCTTCTTGAATGGATTCTGCCTGAAGCAATCAACTCTCGCATGACTATGCAAAGGTAGCAGGTATCCTTGCTTTTCAGTTATGTATGTTTTAGCAAATGCAGTCTCACACATTTTGTAGGTATACACACATGGAAAAGGGGATGAAGGAAAAGGGAGGTCAGCACAGATCTAGGCAATCACATTCAAACTATAGAGAGAGACCTGGTCCGTTCTCGAAGGATAGCACTTTTAACATTGCAGTTTGAATTATGCATGAGAACCGTTATAGTTGCCACATGTCTATCATTGAGGTATCTGACTGTTATCTCATCTTTTGAATACCAAAATGACACACTCTTTCATATAATACATCCTTTCACTTCCTTTATATTCCATATTTCTTTCCATCTCCCCAAAAAATTCAATTTCCCTTCCAAATATCAGAGATTTTCGTGACCTTCTTTCCTCCTTTCTCAAAAACTCTTCAAATGCTTAAACCCTTTGATCTTACTGGAGTATTTTCTGATGAAGATGTTTTTAAGCATGAAGAGGGACTAGGTCCACCAAGCAAAAGGAAGAAGTGGAAAAGATGATAGTCAAAAAGGGAAAAAGGTTGATATTCTGAGAACTCAAAGTATTCTGAATAGGAGGGTGTCTGGAAAAAAAACAAAAAAAAATTTGGTTCCTCACTTATTGATCTATTCATCTCGGATGCCTTGAGTAAGTTTGATTTTACCAATCTTTCTGTTATGAGAAACTCAGGCTAGTGTTGGAAGTTGTGATAGTAAATCTTGCTAACAAGGATACTGAAATGGTTTGCCTAAAGGCTCAACTTTTGAAACAATACTATCAGAGGAACCAGGTTAAAAAAAAATTGAAAAATGGCAGCCCTGAAAGTTCAACATGAAGCCTGGGCAACAAAGAATTTGAACATCAAATGAGTCTTCTGAAAATACCATGCTAAGGGATATTCTCTACTAATTCTATTCTTTCAATCCCTTGCCTCTATGTCATCCCTTCTCTTCCTAACTTTCTGAGTCAGTCCTCATTCCTTTTTTTCTATCGAACTTGAGTGGGCATTGTTCTGGTTTTCATTCGTAGTCATATTTGTAATGCTTTGATGGTTGATCTTTTATTTATGGATGAAAATATGTCTTATTTCTACTGACTTGTCTCATTAATTTATGCATTTTTACTCATGCTCAGTGTTGCCCAAGTGGCCATGAATTTGCTTGAACTGAATTTCCGTCAACTTGGTTTACTGCTTTAACCTTTTTTTATGATGTCAAAAGGGGGAAAGTTGTTAAGGTATGAGATCAATGGTTAGCTACTTGAAGAAGACAAGGTCATGCCGATAGGGGGAATAAATGCTAGCTACTTGAAGAAGACATGGCCATGCCGATAAAGGGAATCAATGCTAGCTACTTGAAGAGGACATGGTCATGCCGAAAGGGGGAAGAAGTTGTTTGTCATCATAAAAAAAGGGCAAAATACTATTTTGATGTTTTGATGATTTGACAAACTTCGGGGATGATGAAACTCCAGTTACCCGAAGAGTTCTTGTTGATAGGGGGAACTGGTGAATAAGTCTGTTATCATCAAAAAGGGGGGAAATGTTAGTTTGGAGGTGCTATTAAGTTTTGAAGATTTAACAAACTTAGGGATCTAACAAGGAAGCAGATCATTGTTATTGGGACTGTTGATAGGGAAATGAATGAATAAACTCAGTGTGAGGAATATTTGTGTGTAATAATCAAAAAGGGGGAAAATATTATATTATAGGTGTTTTGATGATCCTCACAAATGCAGGGACCTGGTCCCAGGAAGAGTTCTCTCGGTCAGATCTATAATGGGGTACAGCAGTAAAGTTGTCGTGTCAGAGGTTAGTGAGGCATCAATGTACTACACCAATCAGAATGGACGAGGGTGTTTGTCCAACGGGTAATAACTCTTTATGGTTGAAATTTTCTACGTGACAAAACCTATATTAAATTCATTCATCCAAAGAAGGAAGTCAGCCAGCAAGCCTTTTCAAGAACTCACAAAGAAGTTTGCAAGGGACCATGTCCCTGCAAGACTGCGATATGAAAAGGTGACAAGACAGTCCGTCAGAAAAAGTTGTTGGTAGGTGCACAACTTTTCACACCAGTAGGCTTTTAGCCAATAGGATTGTCTCAACGAGTTTGTGTTGATTTATATCATCTCTTTCCAAAATACACAAACTCAAGATTTTGGCAACCAAAAAAAACTAACAAGTTTAAAAGGAAAAAGCCATCTTCAAGGTAGAACAATACTTACACTCAACAAAAGGATCTGATAATGTTTTGAAGAATCGTTGTTGAGTTTGAGTTTTGTGTCTATCCTTTTATAGGTTTTTGCATTTTGAAAATTCTCAAGTATACAACCAAAGACTATCTTGGTGAAGTATTCTCAGGCAAGCATAATAAGGACCTGATCGAGCTGCAAGCGTCAGAGTGTGTCTTAGGAGTTTTACTTTTGTGCTTATATTGGAAATCTATTACTAATCTATATAGGATTCAGATTCTTGTGTTCGTTGTAAAAGTCTAAGTTAGTTGAGGCAAACTAATTTAGTGGGCAGCATTGTTTGCTGCTTAGTCAAATTATAAGTCATCTAGGAGCTAGTTGATTTAGTGGGCAGTGTTGTATCTGCTTAGTGAATTATAAGTTATCTAGGGGTGATAGCTTAGTGGGCAATGTTGTATCAGCTTAGGCTCATTAAGTAATAGGTTGTATTACTTAATTTAGAGATTAGGAGGTTAATCTCTATGTGTGGTTGTAAACTGGTTTTTACTTTCGCTTTGAGAAGATTAGTGAAAGCAGTTTGAAAAGTCCTGTGAGATAGGTCATTGTTTTACTCCATTGAGCATGGTGGTTTCCACGTAAAACACTTGTGCTGATCTTATTCCCAGCTGTTTATTTCCTGCACATTTTTGTTATTGTTCTTGCTGGGTCAAGGGACCTGGTCCTTGACTGATAAGTGGACGCATACATTCCAACAACATGATATGATAAGTGTGTGGTGACTACCCTTAAAGTATAACTTCTATAGTAAGGAAAGAGGTGAATACCCATTAGCCTTTATGTTGATCACGGAGGCAAATACCTATGATCTTCATGTAATGATGTGGAGGCGAATACCTATATCATATAATGGTGGGGCATGGAGGATAATACCTATGTTTCCCTAAAATCGTTATGGAGGCGAATACCTATGACTATACATGTAAAGTAAGAGGTGAATACCCATTTGGCCTATATGATAGACATAGAGAGGTGAATACCCATTGGCCCTTATGATAAGACATAGAGAGGTGACTTCCCATGTCTTAAGAATAAGTAAAGGGTAATATGCACAATGACTTGTATGGATTGTAGCTCTATAGGCCTTCCATGATATGTATGGCTTGAGGTGATTCCCCTTGTCCTTTATGATTCCATGATATGTATGACTTGAGGTGATTCCCCTTGTCCTTTATGATGTGCTAAATATGAGATCAAAGAGATGATCAATATGCAAGAATGTCTAAAGTGGTACTTAGTATGGGTAGGATTATGGGGTCTAATCATGCTTTGCACAAGTATGACTTGAAGTTAATTATGAAGTGTTCTCTTATATGATGTAAGCTTAGTTTGGATTGTTGCTATAGTTGCCTTCCTTGATATGTTGACTAAATGTGAAGATTACCTTGTCTATGAAGAACTATGCTAAGGATGAGACCATATGATGGTAAGTATGATTATGATCACCAAAGGGGATTCTTAGCATGTATGGGATTATGGGATCCTATCCATGCATTGCACAAGTATACTTGGAGGTTACTTATGAAGTGGTTTTCTTATGATATGAAGGTCTAAGTATTGACTATGTATATTGACTATGCTTTGTGATGACTAATGCTTACATTATGTCTATTTTGGAAATTATGCTTATGAGTATGTTATTATCGCTTATACTTGTGGCTTATGCCTTATGTTGACTAACCCATATTGTAACATCTCGCAATTTGAAATAACTAGGGAGAAGCTAATAATTGGAAATAGTCATTTTTGGAAAGAATGAAAATCTGGAAATTTGTTTGAGTTAGGAAAAGTTGAGTTTTGGTCAACTTCAAATGCCCGTAAGTCCTAGCTCAAGATGAGTTAGGTGTACTTCCAGATATGGTTGGAAATATCTTGGACTTCTTTCCAACGCCGCCAAGTTTGTATGATTCCGAGTTCGTATGAGTATGTTATGCCCTTTGGAAGTTGGGCTGTTGGATTAAGGAAAGTCTAATCCGGATTTTGGAAGGGTAAATTAGTCTTTTCCTTACCCAATTATTCTAATTCGTTTTAAGGAGTTTAATTGGGGTAAAGTCATATTTTATTCAGTTTTTAAAAAGTGAATTTCACACTAGGGCTTGAAGAAGAGGAGAAAAGAGGAGAAAGGAGAAGAATGTTCAAGATTCATCAACTTCGTCAAGGATAGCTTGTGGATTTCATCGGGGGTGATCCCTAAAAGGTATGTGAGATCACATAGCATTGGGTTAGTTAACCCACGCGCCAACCATGATTTAATTCAGTGAATTTAAGTCTTTGAAAGTTTAGAAATTGAGTTCTTGATGAACATTGTTGAAGGTTTCGTTTGAATTTTTGTGGGTTGTGTTGTTGAAGTTTTCTTGCGATTTGATTCATGTTTCCGGGTGTAATTTCTGTTTGAATATATCATATATTGAGGGTATAAATGATTCTAAGTGTTTGGGGAAAGAACCATTGAATTTTAGTGGGTTTAGAGTTGAAAATCGAAGAAGAAAAGTCGTCAAACACCTGGGGAAGGGGGGTGGAACGTCGCGCCAGCGAGCGAGCCCCAAAGCAGCCTCTGAGTGTGGGGCTCTGGGGTGACGTGCCAGCCAGAGCACCCCAACTTGCCCTCTGAATTTGAGGGCTGGCACCCCACGCCTCTCAGAGCGCCAAGGACACCAGATCTCCCCATTCCTCCCCTCTCTTTTCGTACTAGTTCCATAGTGATGTACCTATGTTTTCTAGTTGATTCCAACACTCTAAGGTACATCTAAACATCATGAAATCATCCATAAACATGAGATCATAAACCTTGAATCTATAATTCAATTCAAGGAAATTTAGGATCAAGTCAAGAGAAGTTAAGAGCCAAGTCAAGAGAAGTCAAGAGTCAAGTTAAGAGAAGTTCATAAAGTTTTCCAAATGTATTTTATAAATGTTTTAGCTTTTTTTTAAGACTTGAGTTTTGAGTTGAGTAAAGAGTAAAGTTTGAAGTGCATTTCTTCAAAAATGTATATCGGGACTATGTATTCCTAAAGAGTAAATGTTTTAACATTTAAACAAAACTGAGATTTCCAAAAGAGCCTTTGAGCTAGTTTTCCGTAAAAGAGTAAGAGTAAAGTTCATTCTTCAAAGATTATACGGGAACTAAGTATTCCCAAGAGTTAAAATGTTTACACATTTGAGCAAGAAAGGAAACTGAGATTTCCAAGACAACTTTTAAGCTAAGTTTTTGAGTAATTATCTCAAACTAAAGAATGAGTTTTTATTTTACAAACATATGAGCTAAAGTATATTTTGGGAGTAGTATTGAGCACCGATATTGGGACGAGCTTGAGTTCAGATAACTCACGTCTCCATAAACCATGTAGCCATCATGGGTAGTAAAGGATCATACTTTTTAGATGACTCCTTAAGATGATTTTAGCATAAGCTAGTGGATCCACTAAGTTAAGCGTTCTATATGAAGGCAAAGTATAGGACAGTTCTGGCAGCGTGGGCAAGACGTTGTATCACCACTTAGCCTCATAGTAGTGGTTGTCGGTTAGAGAAACTCCCACAAAAACTATATTACTTTATTATATGAGTAAAGTTGAGTTTGTTATTGTATTTTCTCTAATGAACTAATTTTCTTTTACTGTTTTACAAAGCTTTTCATATATTACATGTGTTTCATTGCTTTATTTTGAGTTAAGTATTCATGAGTTGAGAAGAGCCAAGGTAAGGTTTTCTTCCAGATTCCTTTCAAGCTTAAGTTGTGTTTAGCATTCCAACTCGCATACTCGTACATTCAATGTACTGATGACAATTGGCCTGCATCATCTTATGATGCAGACAAAGGTAACCAAGATCAGCATCCAGCGCCTTCTTGATCAGGTTCAGCACTCAAAGTCAGTTGGTAAGCCTCCTTGCTTCCAGAGGGCTCCTTTTTACATTGCTTTTCTAGTTATCAGTTGCTAGGATGATCGGGGATCCTGTCCCGACGTCACTCCTTGTTTTAGAGGCTTCATAGACAGTTAGTAGTTCAGTTGTCTTTACTTTATCATTCAGAAGTTGTTTAGAGACTTCAGTTTCCATTTTGGCTAAGTGTTATATCTCTTTAAAGTTATGTTTTGATATTATCTTGTTAAGTTAAGTCTTCCGCTGAGTTAAATAAGCCAGGTCAAGGGTTCGCTTAGGGCCAGCAATGGTTCTCGAGTGCCAGCCACATCCAAGGTGTAAGTTCATGGCGTGACACTTATGTTATGGTCTTATGATGTTATGCTAGCTATCATATTTAGTACATTTTGTACTAACGCATACTCTTACCTACATTCTTATCAAATGTAGGGTTCGGCGATATTGAGTTCCATCTTTGAGGCAAGGTTCTTAGTAGGAGAAAGGAATTAAAGATGGGTGAGTCCTCGTAGCATCGAGGATAAAGACAAGGGGGAGATATTGTAACAACCCGTAGTCTAGTAGGCCACCTAAGGCTAAGTGAGGGTGCAATAAGTCTAGACTAGAGGGCAAGAGCCAAGGAATAGGGGCAAGGGCCAAGACTTCCCCAACCTTGGCAAGCACTGCCTCATCTTTACGACCACCACCAAGGCCAGTGGTGAGGACCACGGCTCATAGAGTGGTCCGTGGAGCTTGGGCAGTAGCTCTCTAAAAGCTGCCTAAAGTTGGCACATCACGACGAGCCATGAGAAGGCTCGTGGTCATGCGTTACAGTTGTGGAGGCCAAGTCCTTGTGTCCTAGCTACTAGACTATGAACCACAAGCAGGATCACGGTTGGTGGTGTGGACCAAGAGATGTCATTCGACTAACGGCAGTTCTGACTTTGCCAATAGTTATTGAATGCCTTTTTATGGATTGTATGGGTACACTGGTTCATGATCTAAGGGAATATTTGATTAGGGCATGTCCCGAGTGTTGGAGACTTTTCTGTATCAATTGTAAATGCTTACATTTGGGAATGACATGTGAGAATTATCAGTTTAGTAGGCAATTAAATTTGCTCTATTGGCAGCATCATTATGGATGATATCATGATGAACTAGAAGAGGATGAGGAAGAAGAAGAATAACATGAAGATGATGATGATGATGATGAAGGAGAAGAAGAAGACAAAAGAGGAAGAAAAGGGGAGGAAACTCAATGATCAGAAACTTCAATGAATTTGAAAAAGTTCAAGTTTTGTTTTCTTGTTAACAAAATAGCAATTTGAATTCTTATTTACTTTATATGCAGTCTATTGTTGGGTAAAAACCAGTATGCAGGGTTTTTTATTTGATTTCAATTGTAGTTTTAAAGTTGGTGAAAAAACAATATTTAGGGTCTTTATGTTTGAATTAGTTATTGAGTCTGATTTGGATGGGCTTTAGTGGTGGAGGCCTATTGTCCAATGTAGGTCTAGACCAAAATGCGCAATCTTCTATTTTGCAGACAAGTTGTTCTATTTTATATAGAGTCCAGGTTCGTATAACCAACTATCAGGCCCATATTTCTTTTATTTTGAATCACTTGTTCAATTATTTTTAACTACATCACTTATTAGATCAAATTATTAACATAGGATAAGAAGTAACATATAAGAAAAATGCATGAGAGATGTTAAGTACATATAAGTAAGTAGATTAGTAGACCTTGTACTTTAATGATGTCTTTAAAAGTTGTTCAGGTGTATGCCCAGATAGAACAATATCACTAGTGGGTTAGGCAATTACATATGGTATTAGAGTAACTTTTGAGTTAACTGTGTCAATGCAAGCTATAGTTAACCTGAGTTTAGCCAAATTCCGATAAGGTGAGGCAACCACCTTTGCTAGGTCTCGACAAATCTCAAGTGGTGGGGAAAATCACAATGGTGGGGCAAACCTCAACGAGGACGTTGAGTCCATTAGAGAAGGTCTTTGTGACACATCTCCTTAGGATAAGAAGTCCACATCAACAAAAACACATGATTAGTAAGCAGATCTTACACTTTAGTGGTGCATTTTAAAGTTGGGTGGGTCTAGGGCGAAACAAAAAAATCACAAGCGGTTCAAACCATTGTTTGGTTGGAAAAGGTAGCGTGTATATATATATATATATATATATATATATATATATATATATATATATATAATAAGATGTGGTTTATGTCACTTCCCAACTTAGTATAAGAACGCCACATCAACAAAACACATGAGAGTTATTAGGGCTAACGGTGGACCAATATTGGTTTCCAAACACACTGTGCCAACACCAAACACCTTAACCTCACCAGCATTACCCATTTTAAAAGCTACTTACATTCAGCTAATCCAAATAACTTAGATTATGAAACACTTATAATACTTAGCTATACTATGCTTATCCACAATATGTGATGACGCTTATTTAATAAATCTTCTAATTTATGTAGGGTTGAATCAGAAAATATTCAACATATTGTTAATCAAATTTCGCTCAAATTATGCAAGACATCAGTATCCTATTTGCAAGATGTTGTGGGAATAGATACTCATTTAGAGGAAGTAAAATCCCAACTAAAGCTTGAAATCAATGAAGTTCGGAGTGTGGGGATTTGGGCATGGGGAGGGGGCGGGGATTTGTAAAATGACAATAGCAAGTTCAATTTTTGACACACTCTCGTATCAATTTGAAGCTGCAAGTTTCATTGCGGATATTAAAGAAAACAAATGTGGAATGCATTCTTTACAAAATATCATTCTCTCTAAATTGTTAAGGAAGAAAGATAATTATGTGAATAATAAGGAAGACGGAAAGCATATGATAGCTCATATACTTCGTTTTAAGTAGGTTTTAGTTGTGCTTGATGACATAGATCATAGAGACCATTTGGATTACCTAGTAGGAAATCCTAATTGGTATGTTAATGGGAGTAGAATTATTGCAACAACTAGAGAAAAGCATTTGATTGAAACGAGTGATGTGATATATGAAGTGACTACACTAGTTGACCATGAAGCTATTAAATTGTTCAATCAATATGCTTTCGTCAAAAAAGAAGTTCCCGATGAATATTTTGAGAAGATCTGAATGGAGGTTGTACATCATGCTAAATTCCTTCCTTTAGCCCTAAAAGTGTGGGGTTCTTTATTACATAAGAGGGACATAACATAGTGGAGAAGTGGTATGGAGGAAATGAAGAATAACTCTAAAATTGTTGAAAAGCTCAGAATTAGCTATGATCAATTGGAGGCCATACAAAGAGATATATTTCTAGATATAGCATGTTTCTTTCGAGGGAAAGATTAAGATTACATCATGAATATTCTTGAGAGCTATTATTTTGGAGCAAATATTGGATTGTGTGTCCTAATTGACAAATCTCTTGTATTCATCTCTATCAACAATACTATTGAAATGCATGAATTAATACAAGAGATGGGTAAACACGTGGTGAAAATGCATAAAGTTCGGGAGAACCTAGCAGAATATGGAACATTGAAGATTTCAAAGAAGTGATTGACAACAACACAGTAAGTAGGTTAAACAATGCAATATTATTCAATTTCCTTTTTTCATATATTGATATTTATTTAACTTATGTTATTAAGCCATTAATTGGTCTACTAGCCTTTTATTTATCTTTTTGTCAGGGGACCATGACAGTGGAAGCAATCTGGTGTACTTATTTTGGACAAATATGCTTTAATAAAAAGGCAATAAAAAATAAGAAAAAGCTTAGTATATTATACATAAATTATGGTAGTTTAAACAATTTCTTATTACCCCCCTCTTTGATAGATTCGAAATGCATTCCCAACAGCTCCATTGAGTGTCTGTCCAACAACTTGCGGTGGATTTTCTGGAAGAAATATCCTTGGGAGTCATTGCCAGAAAATTTTAAACCTCAAAGGCTTGTTCATCTCTATACTTTCTATTTTGGTTTTCCTAGAATTTGATGTTTGTATTTAAATTGAATAAGATATTAGTTCCATAAACTAAAATTAATGTATGTTTGTTGTAAATAAGAGCTTTTGTCGTATCTACAATGCCTAGATCTGAGCTTCTCTAAAAGACTGATGCAAACACCAATTTTCACGGGGATGCCAAATTTGGAGTGTTTGAATCTAGAGAAATGTAGTAGTCTTAAAAAGTTCACTCTTCCTTGGGTGATTGCAAAAAACTCATTAAGTTAAATTTGTATCATTGTGAAAGCCTTGAGAGTTTTCCATGTGTTAATGTGAGGTCTCTTGAACATCTGAATCTACAGGGTTGCCAAAGTTTGGAGATATTTCCAGAAATCATTGGAAGAATGAAGTCGGAGTTAGAGATAAAGGTGAAAGGCATTGGGATAAGTGGAATACCATCATCTATTATTCAGCACCAAGCTCATCTTACAAAGCAAGGTTTGGTGAAGCTATATGTGTCATCGTGCCCAAATCTTGTAGTTCTTCCAAGTATATTTAAGCATGCATGTTTATTTGTTCCAACCTGGACGAACTTGACGCTAGCTGCACTCGAATTTCGCAACCTCCCTCTTCCATCGTCCGATTGAACAAGCTTAAATCCTTGAGTTTTTCAAGACAATGTTTAGAAGATGGAGTGTTTTTTGTGTTCCCTCAGGTGAATGAAGGGTTACGCTCATTGGAAGTTCTTAATCTCAGTTTCTGCATTTTAATAGATGCAGGACTTCTGGAAGACATTGGATGCTTATCGTCTTTGAAAGAGTTGTATCTCAATGGAAATATTTTTGTGCATTTGCCTGAAAGCATAGCCCAACTTGGTGATCTTGAAACCTTGTACTTATCAAATTAGAAGAGGCTACCACAGCTACCGGAATTTTCAAAGAAATTGCATACAATATCTGCAGATTGGAGCAATGATTTGATCTATAATTCATTGTTTCAGAATATCTCATCTTCTTCAGATTCCTTGTCACTAAGAGCGCTTATGAGTTGGGGGATCAACATCCCAGGTTGATTCCACCATCAGGGAACTAGTACAAGTGTATCAGTCAATTTGCCTAAAAGTAGGTACGTACATGAGAACTTCTTGGGATTCGCTCTATGTTACTCTGGAAAAATTGATTGACAAGACAGCTCACTTGATTCCCTTATGTGATGATGGGATGTCGAGTATCACCTAGAAACTTGCCTTATCCAACCATTAAGAATGTAATCCTGAGATTTCATTTTTGTTGATACCTCTTTCTAACTTATGGGATACATCTAAGGCAAATGGGAGAACACCACATGACTATGGGCTTTTTATGTTATGTTTCTATGGTGAAATGAAGCGTTATGGATTACGTTTGTTGTATAAATTTTATCCCAAGCTTGAAGCAAATTGCTCCTCTTCTAAGAAATATTCTAATATTCTTGGGAGAGTCGTCAGTTTTTTCAGCTGCAAACCAAGGAATTTAGATTAAATAAATATAGGTAATATTCTAATATTTGTGTTGTCTCTAGTTTTTCTTTGCATGAACTTTTGCTATTCCTTCCTTCTATTAATGTTTTAGTTGAATAATTAAAACTATCAAAGCCTTTTCTAATAGTGAACTGAACAAAAATCAATAACGGGTGAGTGATTTGTATGTATGAAAAAGAGGAAAAGTGAGGTAAACCAAAAGGGAAACTGGTCCTTTTTTTCCAACTTGAATCCTATCTTGGTGCTTCGTCTAAATTTTTTTATTATTTTGTTGTATTGTTTTCACTAAGTTATCATTCCCAAAACTTCTTAACATACCAGACGTAATCTCTAATTTAAATACAAATATCTCTCTTTCTTATGCACGGAAAAGATGAAACATTGAAGATGCATAACTTTTTAGGGAAGAATGTTAAAAGTAAATGACAGAATACTAGTTGTGGTCGCTCATTTTTGGATTATGAATAGTTTTTCAATCTTACAGTCTACCGCCTTGTTGGTAGCATGCAAACTGAGAAGAAGAATTTGGTATTTTGAGAACAGAATCGGTGACACTACATATGAAGGGAACATATCTCCTCTACTTAAGAAAGAGATTCACGAAAGAACTTGGGTAAGCAATAATTCGTTGTTTTTAAATTTCCTTTCGAAATATAATCACACTTTCCATTTGCTGACAATAACTGGCCTAAAAAACAAATTGCAAATTATAACTTTGCGAAAATGGGTGGATGAAAGAAGCCTAGGGGGACTATTTCCAATGTAGCTCCAATCCTCGAGCTCAAATAGTTTCTCCCCTACTGAAGAAGTGTAGTCTCCATTGACATCTACTGTCAAATGTTACATTGTGAATAGGAATTGGTTGAGCTTATTTCTCTCTATATTTTGTACTCTCATATTTATATAATGGATTGCTCATCTCCTTTGTGGATATAGGTCGATTGACCGAACCATGTTAAATCTTTGTGTCTTTTGGTATATTTATCATTTGTCTTCTTACTCATTGTCTTTCGAGGTTTGCTTTACTAGCTTTCGCATGACACCTGCTTATTTGGGTACTAACAACAAGAAGCTTCAAATGGGAATTTCATAGACACTGTACTGACTTGAAAGAAGACACTAAAGGTTGTTTAGAAAGGAGCTGGCAACAAGAATCTATGAATCACAGATATACCACAAATGAATTAAAGGTGATTCATGTACTGATATAGCACAAATACAAATTGAGATAAAAGTTAAAATAGAACAACTCAAGTGTACAAAAAGAGCTCATAGTCATAGATAGGGGTATTTATGGGTTGGTTATCGGTTGGGTTCTTATCAATTAAGTTTAATTGTTTAGTTATTATTCATAGATTTCAAAACACAAGATATGGAATAGAAAAGAAAATTAATTAGCAAATAAGAACCTGACAACTTCACCTGTGATAATGTACTTTTTCCTTTTGAGTTGAATTTTCATCAACAGAGGAGAAAATGAAATGAAAACCAGAAGAGCCAAAAACTGAATAATGCCCGAAATTGATTCAATTAAACGAACAATATAATTCTTCTATCCCTTCAATTACTATTTGCACCGCCTTTTTTCCACCATACAACTTGTTAGTGATATCGTTTGCATTAAGTCTAGACCCGCAAGGCTTTAAAACGCATCTCCAGATTAGTATCATGAGGTCATCTAACTTTTATACCTAATAGCTCTCAGGTGTTTTGTCGATGTGGAGTTCTGATATTAAGCTGGGAAGTGACATAAACCACCTCTTGTAATATATATATATACACGTTGCCTTTTCCAACGTAACAAACAATGGTTCGTCCCGCTAGTGATATTTTTCGTCTCGCCCTAGACCCACCCAACTTTAAAGCGTGCCACTAAAGTGTAAGATCTGCTTACTTATCATGTGTTTTTGTCGATGTTGACTTTTTATCCTAAAGAGATCTGTCACAAACATCCTCTCTTATGGATTCAAACTCCTCGTTGAGGTTTACCCCACCATTGTGATTTTCCCATCACTTGACATTTGTCAAGACCTAGCTAAGATGTTTGCCTCACCTTATCGGAATTTGGCTAAACTCAGGTTAACTTTAGCTTGCATCGATACAGTTAACACAAAAGTTACTCTAATACTATCTGTAATTGTCTAACCCACTAGTGAAATTGTTCTATCTCAGCATAGACCTGCACAACTTTTAAAGGCATCATTAAAGTCAATGTCTACTTACTTATATATACTTAACATCTCTCATGTGTTTTGCTTATATGTTACTTCTTATCCTAAGTTAGGGTGCAACACATACGACTTCTCTCCTGATTTTCCAAAGTAAATTAAATCATTTTTTACTTTAAAAAACAAGTGTGAGATGAATTCTTTAATACTTTGATCTAATAAGTGATGTAGTAAAAAATAATTTGAACAAGCGATTCAAAATTAAAGAAATATGGCCCTGATAGTAGGTCATACGAACCTGGACTCTATATAAAATACAACAACTTGTCTGCAAATTAGAAGATTTGCACATTTTGGTCAAGACTTACATTGGACAATAGGCATCCACCGCTTGAGCCCATCCAAATCACACTTAATAACTAATTCAAACATACAGACCCTGCATATTGTTTTTTCACCAACTTAACAACTACAATTGAAATCAAATAAAAGACCCTCCATACTATTTTTAACCAAGAATAGATTGTATATAAAGTAAATAAGAATTCAAATTGCTATTTTGTTTCCAAGGAAACAAAACTTAAACTTTTTCACATTCATTGAAGTTTCTGATCATGGAGTTTCCTCCCCTTCTCCTCTTCTTTCTTCTTCTTCTCCTTCTTCATCATCATCATCATCTTCATCTTCTTCTTCTTACTCGTCATCCTGTAACACCCCGTAGTCTAGTAGGCCACCTAGGGCTAAGTGAGGGTTCAAGAAGTCTAGGGCAAGAGCCAAGGCAAAGAGGCAAGGCCCAAGCAAGGGCCAAGGCTTCCCCAACCTTGGCAAGAACTACCTCATCTTCATAACCACCACCATGGCCAGTGGTGAGGACCACAACTCAAGGAGTGGTCCGTGGAGCTTTGGCAGTAATTCCCTAAAGGTTGTCTAAAGTTGGCACATCACCACGAGCCACTTCACGGTCAGTGGTGGAGGACCAAATCCTTGTGTCGTAACTACTGGATTACGGACCATGAGCAGGACCACATCCAGTGGTGTGGACCACGGCTCGCTGTCATGGTGCCTCTCACCATGCTGCCTAAGTAAGGGCAAATTAGGAAATTCCTCTGTAGTTAGTATTTAGTGGGGTGGTTTTGTATAGACTTTATACACCTATATAAACAATTTTAAGCCTTTAATCACCCCTATTAAGTCATTATTTGTAAAACCCTGAAAAATCCCAAAGTTCATCTTCTAAAAAATTCTCTCTGTAGAAAACTCAACAAAAAGAAAAGAAAATCAAGCTAGGTCAAATTCCTCAAATCTTCCAAGATTTGTGAGGGATTTGTATCGAAGGTATGATATTTTATTCATCCATGGATTCTTCCATTTATGGAGCCCCCTAGAATTCCCTCAATTGTGAAGATGAATCCCCAATTCAAGTTAGGGTTCTTCCAATATTGTGGGTTAAGTTGAGTATGATTCCAATTGTGTGGATAGTACTTGTCTATGATTCATTTAGTATTGAATCATGCTATTAAGATGACACTATATGTTTTCCATGGAAAACTCTAGATTAATTTATGAAATTAGAGTAATGTGTGTTTGTTCCTTAAAGAGGGAAATTGAAGACTTAGAGATAATCTTCTAGAATTGATGATGTCTATAGTAATAGTTCAAGAATAAAATCATGTAGACATGAATTGAATTATATTATAGTTTATATGATGGATCATGACTAATAAGGCTTGAAGTTGAACCTTTATGATGATCTATAGCTAGAATCACTTAATAATTAAGCATGTCATTAGAATGCCTTGAAGTCTAGATATGTATGATGATTCTAAGAAGTAAAAGGTTGAGAGTAGGGCTTGTAATCATGAATGATGACTTCTAGGGTTTTGAAGGTAAAGCTAATAAGGTGAATTATGTATGTTAAGGCTTTAAGAGTAAAGTCTATATGAGAATAGAAGCTTAATGGATAGAATTATGGTGGAAAGCCTTTACCTACCTAACCTACCTTATGAATGATAGATTGTATGAAGTGATAGAATCACTTGAGTTATGATAGTATCCATGGCTTATGTAGTAATACTAGATGTGTTGATTTGCTATGAGCCTTGACCCTTGAAAGGGCAAGACATGATATTATGCATGTTTTATGAAAGTTATGTACATGCCTTATGAATGTTTTGAGAGTAAGGTGTCTATGATTATGATATGTTGTTGTGATGTGAAAGGCCATTCTCACACACACACTTATGCAGGAATATGATATGATATGAAACGTTCTCTCACATAGAATGATTCTAGGTTGAAAGGTTTGCTCACCTAAAAGTTTCTGATCATGGAGTTTCCTCCCCTTCTCATTCTCTTTCTTCTTCTTCTCCTTCATCATCATCATCTTCATCTTCTTATTCTTACTCCACGTCATGTAACACCCCGTAGTCTAGTAAGCCACCTAGGGCTAAGTGAGGGGGCAACAAGTCTAGACTAGAGGGAAAGAGCAAAGGAAAGGGGCAAGGCCCAAGCTAAGGGCCAAGGCTGCCCCAACCTTGGCAAGCATTGCCTCATCTTCACGATCACCACCATGGCTAGTGGCGAGAAACACTACTCGTGGAGTGGTCCATGGAGCTTGAGCAGTATCTCTCTAAAGGCTGCCTAAAGTTGGCACATCACCACGAGCCACTGCACGGTCAGTGGTGAAGACCACGACCCCTGGGAAGGCTTGGTCATGCCTTAGACTTGTGGGGGCCAAGTTCTTGTGTCCTAGCTACTGGACCATGGACCACGAGAAGGACCACGGCCAGTGGTGTGGACCACGGCTCGTGACCCCTATCGTGGTGCCTGGCACCATGCTGCCTAAGTGAGGGCAAATTAGGACATTCCTTTTTTAGTTAGTATTAAGTGGGGTCATTTTGTATAGAATTTATACACCTATATAAACTATTTTAAGACTTTAACCACCCCAATTAAGTCATTATTTCCAAAACCCCAAAAGATCCCAAAGTTCATCTTCTCAAAAATTCTCTCTCTAGAAAACTCAAGAAAGAAGAAGAGGAAGAAGAAGAAGAAGAAGAAGAAGAAGAAGAAGAAGAAGAAGAAGAAGAAGAAGAAGAAGAAGAAGAAGAAGAAGAAGAAGAAGAAGAAGAAGAAGAAGAAGAAAAAGAAGAAGGAGGAGGAGGAGGAGGAGGAGGAGAAGAAGAAAAAGAAGAAGAAGAAGAAGAAGAAGAAGAAGAAGAAGAAGAAGAAGAAGAAGAAGAAGAAGAAGAAGAAGAAGAAGAAGAAGAAGAAGAGAAGAAGAAGAAGAAGAAGAGGAAGAAGAAGAAGAAGAAGAGGAAGAAGAAGAAGAAGAGGAAGAAGAGGAAGAAGAAGAAGAAGAGGAAGAGGAAGAGGAAGAGGAAGAGGAAGAGGAAGAGGAAGAGGAAGAAGAAGAAGAAGAAGAAGAGAATCAAGCTAGGTCAAATTCCTCCAATCTTCCAACCTTTGTGAGGGCTTTGTATCCAAGGTATGATATCTTATTCATCCATGGATTCTTCCATCTAGGGAGTCCCCTAGAATTCCCCCAATTGTGAAGATGAATCCTCAATTCAATTTAGGGTTCCTTCCAATATTGTGGGTTAAGTTGAGTATGATTCCAATTGAGTGGATAGTACTTGTTTATGATTGATTTAGTATTGAATCATGCTATTAAGATGATATTATATGTTTTCCATGGCTAACCCTAGTTTAATTTATGAATTTTCCTCCTCTAGTTCCTCATGATATCCTTCATAATGATGCTGCCAGTAGAGCAAATTTAATTGCCTATTAAATTGATAATTCTCACATATCATTCCCAAATGCAAGCATTTAAGATTGACACAAAAATGTCTCCAACACTCAAGACAAGCCCTAATCAGAAATTCCCTTAGATCATCAACTAGTGTACCCATACAATCCATAAAAGGGCAATCAATAACTATTGGTGAAGCCAGAACTTCTGTTAGTCGAATGGCATCTCTTACTCGTATAAGGAAATCAACCGGCATTATTGAATCGATATCTAAAATTCAATTGCAATCAGAAGCAGGGTACTTCTTAGAAACTATCTCATGGATATCCTTATTAATTTTTTTGCCTATATAATTTTGAATGCATTCTTCACAATAACGATGATTGCAATTGGTGCCCTGCATCATTTTGTTCGGCAGAGGAAACACATTTTTACAAATTTCACAAAAAGTACATGAAGATTCCCCCTTTTTAGAAGTACTTTTCCTTAGGTTAAGGGAATTTGGAATAACAAAATACTCAATTTCTACAAGTGTTTTACCAACACCATGATTAGAGCTTGATTCCAAGTTCTTACCTAAATGAAACTGAGATGAGTAGAAGAGAATTTGTTGCAGATCGATATCAATATCTCCACTCTCATAACCATTTTTATTTTCGGTGATAGCGATGACAGTAGAATTCAACAAGGTGGGATCAACTTCGATATCACCGGAGTGCAAGATTTGCAAATCTATTTATTACATTTCAACTTGATTCTGCCGTCAATGGGACCCTATATTTCTTTCCCAATATATGCATATATGTTGTATATATATACTGTTTTTTTTAGGTTCTTGTATTTATTTTACTTTTTAGGGTTTAGAATTAATTTGGATTATACCAAAGTTGAAATAAATTAATGCAATATGCGCAATTTAGTAAGACAATGCCATGCGTTGAAAGTGCATTAATTTATTTCAAATTTGGTATAGTCCAAATTAATTCTAAACCCTAAAAACAGTATATAAATATATATATATATATATATATATATATATATATATATATATATATATATACAACATATATGCATATATTGGGAAAGAAATATAGGGTCCCATTGAAGGTAGAATCAAGTTGAAATAAAATCAACAGATTTGCAAATCTTGAACTCCGGCCAAATGGAAGTTGATCCCACCTTGTTAAATTATGTTGTCACCGCTATCATTGAAAATAAAAACATTTACGAGAGCGGAGATAATGATATCGAGTGGCAACAAATTCTCTTCTACTCAACTCAGTTTCATTCAGGTAAGAACTTGGAATCAAGCTCTAATCATGGTGTTGGGAAAAAACTTGTAGAAATTGAGTATTATGTTATTCCAAATTCACTTAACCTAAAGAAAATTACTTCTAAAAAGGGGGAATATTCATGTACTTTTTTGTGAAATTTGTAAAAATGTGTTTCCTTTGCCAAACACAATGATGCGGGGCACCAATTGCATTCATCGTTATTGTGAAGAATCCATACAAAATTATATAGGAAAAAATAATAATAAGGATATCTGTGAGATGGTTTCTATGAAGTGCCCTACTTCTGATTGCAATGGAATTTTAGATATAGATTCAATAATGCCGGTTGATTTCCTTATACGAGTAAGAAATGCCATTCAACTAATGAAAGTTCTGGCTTCACCAATAGTTATCGATTACCCTTTTATGGATTGTATGGGTACACTGGTTAATGATCTAAGGGAATATCCAATTAGGGCATGTCCTAAGTGTTGGAGACTTTTCTGTGTCAATTGTAAATATTTGCATTTGGGAATGACATGTGAGAATTATCAGTTTAGTAGGCAATTAAAGCAGCATCATTATGGAGGATGTCATGATGAACTACAGGAGGACGAGGAGGATGAAGAAGAAGATGAAGATGATGATGAAGAAGGAGAAGAAGAAGAAAGAGGAGGAGAAGGGGAGGAAACTCCATGATCAGAAACTTCAATGAATGTGAAAAAGTTCAAGTTTTGTTTCCTTGGAAACAGAATAGAAATTTGAATTCTTATTTACATTATATGCAGTCTATTGTTGGTTAAAAAATAGTATGCAGGGTCTTTTATTTGATTCCAATTGTAATTGTTAAGTTGGTGAAAAGACAACATGCAGGGTCTTTATGTTTGAATTAGTTATTTAGTCTGATTTGGATGGGCTCTAGCGGTGGAGGCCTATTGTCCAATGTAAGTCTAGACCAAAATGCGCAGATCTTCTATTTTGCAGACAAGTTGTTCTATTTTATGTAGAGTCCAGGTTCGTATGACCAACTATCAGGCTCATATTTCTTTTATTTTGAATCGCTTGTTCAAATTATTTTTTACTACATCACTTATTAGATCAAAGTATTAAAGAATTCATCTAACACTTGCTTTTTAAAGTAAAAATTGATTTAATTTGCTTTGGAAAATCAGGAGAGAGGTTGTATGTGTTACACCCTAACTTAGGATAAGAAGAAACATATAAGCAAAACGCAAGAGAGATGTTAAGTATATATAAGTAGACCTTGTACTTTAATGATGCCTTTAAAATCTCTGCAGGTCTATGCCCAGATAGAACAATATTACTAGTGGGTTAGGCAATTACAGATTGTATTAGAGTAATTTTTGTGTTAACTGTGTCAATCCAAGCTAAAGTTAACCTGAGTTTAGCCAAATTATAATAAGGTGAGGCATCTTTGCTAGGTCTTGCCAAATCTCGAGTGGTGGGGAAAATCACAATGGTGGGGCAAACCTCAGCGAGGACATTGAGTTCATAAGAGAGGGTGTTTGTGACACATCTCCTTAGGATAAGAAGATGTGATTATAGTGCGAAATGAAATTTAAAAAGAGCAAATTAGTGCATACCCAAGTTCTTTCGCGAATCTCTTTCTCAGGCAGAGGAAATATATGTTCCCTTCAAAGGAAGTGTCACTGGTTCTTTTCTCAAAGTACCATCTTCCTCTTCTCAGTTTGCACTACCAAAGTAACCCTAAAAGGAGTGACCACAACATCAGATTTAATCCTTAATTAGTGCAAACACTTTTGAGAGAAAGGAGCTTCTAAGTAAATTTACTGCTTAACTATGAAGCACATAAAGAGATAAAGAAGGAGAACGAACCTCAACTTCACCTGCTTCATACTCCAGCTTCTTCCACTATCTCATACTACATTGCATCTTCAATTGTTTCATCTTTTCCCTGAACTTTGATAGGATGCAAGTTACAAAAAAAACAAGTTTTCTTCTTGGTTTGCCTCACTTTTCCTCTTTTTAATACATACAAATTACTAGCCCATTAATGATTTTTGTTCAGATTCATCACTAGAAGAAGACCTAATCAGATTTTTCACTACTCTGGTCTTTTTCTTTTAGCTATTATTAGAATCGGCTTTGATATGGTTTTAATAATTCAACTACAACATTAATAAGTAAATATAGCAAAAATACAAGCAAAGAAAAAATATAATACAAGCTCGTGACAAAAGAAATTTATTGGTTTTGGAAGAAGACTTTGCAGCTAATAGATGGAGAGAGTTATATAAATAAATAGAGACAACACAACTAATAGAAATACCTATATTTTTTGGCTGAAGAGGCTCGCGACTCTCCAAGAATATTAGAATGGAATGTTTCTGAGAAGAGGATCAACTCCCGTCAAGCTCAGTATCATCTTTATACAACAAATGTAATCCATACTTCTTCATTTCTCCGGAGAAACATAATGTAATAAGCCCATAGTCATTTGGCATTTTCCCATTTGCCGTAGATGTATCCCATAAGCCAACAAAAGGTACCAAGAAAAAATAAATCTTAGGATAACCATAAGAATGGTTAAATAAGGAAAGTGTTTGGGTGATACCCAACATTCCATCATCACATAAGGGAATCAAGTGAGCTGTGATATTAATCAATTCGCCACAGTAACATACAACAAATCCCAAGAAGTTATCATGTACGTACCAATTTTCATTGCTCCAATCTGCAAATATTATATTTAATTGCTCTGGAAATTTTGGCAGTTGTGTATGCCTCTGGCAATATTTTAAGTACAAGATTTGAAGAGCACCAAGTTGGGCTATCATTTCAACTAAGATGCAACTCTTTCAAAGATGATAAGCATCCAATATCTTGCGGAAGTCCTCCATCTATTATATTGCAAAAATTGAGATTCAGAATTTTCAATGAGGGTAACCCTTCATTCACCCGAGGGAATACAAAATACTCACCATCTTCTAAACATAGTCCTTCAAAACTCAAGAATATAAGATTGTTCAAGCAGATGATTGAAGATGGAAGTTGTGAAATTTGAGTATCGCTGGCATCAAGTTTCACCAAGTTCTCTAAATCACCTATCTCTTGTGGCAAGCTTCCAAGTTTTGAGCAGAATGAGACATCTAGCTTCACCAAACTATTCAACATGCCAATGCTGCTTGGAAGAGCTACAAGTTTTTCCATGTCTGACAAATCTAGCTCTGTAAGATGATCTTGTAAGGCCATAATTAAACCAAAGTTTTGGAGAGAAATTGTTCCTAAGGAAGTGTTGGATCAATTGAAAAATAATGCTCTATTTTCGGGTTCGATGATTTAGCATTGTCCTTATCAGGACTGTTCAGCTAAGTTGGTTGATAATGGGAGTGAGTGACAATGTGGTTGACTCTCAGTATCCTAAATGTCGTCAATTGTTCTATGCTCAGTGTAATGTCTCGTGGCATGAGGGATTGGAGTGTAAGGATTTTCAGCATTTGGGAAGATCAAACAATAGAGGGAAGGGAGATGTGATGCTGATGGGAATTGCTAAGAATAAGAAATGGTGGAGATGTCCAAAGTACAAGTGTTATGTTGAAAAGAGAGATGGTTGCTTGCAACTAACTTGCTGGTATTTTTCTAATTCATTAATCTTTCTCTCATTGAATCGTTGTTAGTAATAATTTGTTTTAAGTTGTTGCAATAATAAAAGTGGGTAAGATACATAAATCCCACTACTTTAGATCCTAGTTACTAGGAATCCCACTAGTTTTCAATATTACTTCTTATACCATTTTTCTTTTATAAGATACATGTTTAATAAGTCGTAAGATACATGACTCTATTAGAATTAAAAGTACGTGATACATGTTTTAATTAATTTGAATTAATTGTTGTAACTTAATCCCTTAATTACAAGAGTAAGTTATGGAAACTCAACAACCAAAACGTAATTAATGGATCCATTGTATCAACTGACATCATAAAAAATAGTAATCTAAAACTGAGAACTTCATCTTCTTCATCAATTCATTTTTTGAATCTTAAAATTTTTGAGATATCTTTTTGCAAATTGGTTGAGACATTCGGGTTCTTGGGCCTCTAAAATTGAATATGAAAATTATAAAATTGATGGAATACTTTTGAGAGCTAATGCAAACTACAACGATCTAGTGGATGGTATTTCAAAACAAATTGTACTCGAAAAAGGATGGAGATCAGATACACGAAGGTAATCTAACTCCAATGAAAATCTAAAACGAGATGGACATGAGGTTTTTTATGGAATTAAAAAGACGTCAAACAAATTGCGGGTTGTATCCATTGTGCATAACAACAAAAGATCACAATTTTGGATGTAGAATTAATGATGAAATTGCATTTGAGCCAAATACATCAATTGTTCAAGTTGGGGATGACGACATGACTGTATCTGCCGCAGTTCTTCCAGAGAATCGTAGTGTAGATGCGTTATGTGTTTTAAATACTAAATCAAATCATGTTATTGGTGACTGTAGTCACAAATTTGTTAAAGTCAAGTAATGTATAAGTACAAGAAGACTATTATGGTTGTTATGCAAAAATATGTCATAGACAATCAATTCCAATACAATGTTGCATGATCCGACAAGAAGAGGCTAGTCATGTTTGTTATTTTGGTGGTTGTATCTTCTTTTGTGTATCTTAGAAACACGATGAAAATGTGTCATAATATTGATGAAAGTAGATGTAATGTTAAATGTGTTTTTATCGTGTATGTTAATTTCATAACATGGTCATTCTTAAAAGTAATGATCTAATCTTCAAGAGTCATAATTTTATAGTGTGTATCTCGAACAAATAATATGTATCTTGGACAAATAATTTATACCACATTATTAAAAGTAACAATCTAATGTTTAAAAGTGATAAAGTTTAAATCAAGTATATCTTATTAAGCATGTATCTAGTATAATAATGTTGAGCAAATACATGAAAATAAATGTGCCATAACTTTATAGTGTATCTCGGACAACTAAACGACATCATGTTTAAGAGTAATGAATTTTGTGTATATTTTGTTCAACAGTTATCCCTGAAAAATAATGTAGTACATATACATGTGAAAAATGTCTAGAGATTTTATAGTGTGTATCTCATATAAATGATAAGTATCTCGAATGAGCGATAATTTGGGTAGCATAAATGATTCGTTGGGCATGTATCCCAGGTTTGTTGTGAGTAGCGTTATAGTGAATTCATGAAAGTGTTAAGTTTGATTAATTTGTATCTTATGTATTTAAGCATGTATCTGGTAGCCTCAGCTATTGTAACACCTTTGTGTGCAGTTATTTTTTGAGTTGTATGTCTGAAGAGTGTCAATGGATATTCAAATCATCATGTTTGAATAAAATAATTATTTTTCAAGTGAGGTCTTTCAATAACGATCACATATGTCCGTAAAAGGATAAAGTGTTGTCACATCGTCAAGAAACAGTTGGTTTAATAGCTGGAATAGTTTCTCCAAAATATGAGAATCATAAAGAAAGCATACTCCAAAGGAAATTCAGGAAGATGTTAAACGTGACTTTGGAGTAGACATTAATTACATGAATGCGTTCAAGAGAAGGCTTAGCAAGTTCAAGAAAGGGGAAATCTAAAAAAAGAACTTCAGATGAACTAATCTATATTAATCTTTTCAATGTCATCTGAAAGAAAAAACGTGCTCATTGGCTTGGGCGGTCTTCGTTATTGCTAATTGAACCAGATGAGGCTTTTGATTCTCATAATTCTATAAAAGTGCATCATATCTCGAACGATGTAGATCGACATCAAAATTTGCTGATGGTATCTGCTGTCCATCAGTTAGATACTCAACATATGCAGCTGTATATAATCTATAGTCCCTGACAAATGAACATTAAATTAGTAATATGAAAAATCATAACTAATATGTAAAGATATTTTAAAGGTGAAGAAATGCATACATTGTATCCAACTCTAATTCAGATACATGATACGGTTGAAACAAATATACAATAGGAAAAATCTTACTTTTCTACTTTAACTAATGTTGATTATGTAGAGTTGGATATGAATTTAGTACATTCAAAATGTGTATTGAGATGGTTAATACAGAAGGAGTAATGGAGGATGTGTGAGAATTACGTGGGGAGTGGGAATGAGATACAAACATTGTAACACCCAGAAACTAGAAAGAGCTAGAATTAGAAAGAGTCATTTTTGGAAAGAATGAAAAATCTGGAAATTTGACAAAGTTATGTTAAGAATGAGTTTTGGGTCAACTTCAAACGACCATAAATCCTATCTCATGATGAGTTAAGTGTGTTACAGATACCGTTGGAAAGATCTTTGAATTATCTTTCCAACGCCACCGAGTTTGCTCAATTTTGAGTTCGTATGAGTGAGATATGCCCATTTGAAATTGGGCTGCCTAGATAAGAAAAGTCAAAACCGGATTTTAAAAGGGTGTTGTGGTCTTTTCACTACCAAATTAATTTAATTCATTTTTGGTAATTTTGTTGGGGTCTCAACTGATGGGATTCAGGTCAAGCAATTGAAAAATAAGTTAGGGTTTTGAGAAAAGAGAAAAGAAGAGGAGAAAAGAGAAGGAGAAGCAAGGAAATCGTCAAGTTCTTGAAGAATTGCTTGTGGATTTCGTCAAGGGGTAATCCCTACGAGGTATGTGAGTTCACATAGCATTGGGTTCGTTCACCCACGCGCCAAACATGTTTATTTCAGTATGATTTTCATCCTAAAAGATTGAGAGTTTGATGTTCTTGAGTTGTATTCGTGAATTGCTTTCATTCTTGAATTTGGGATGAGATTGAGGAGTTCTTGAGAGTTTAAGGTCGATTCTAGAGTTGTGTTTGATTAGATTCTTGTGTTCATATGCTGGGTATCTGAATCTAAAAAGGAATTGAGAAAAAGAATTAAATTTAGGTGAATTAGGGTTAGAAAACAAAGAAGGAACAAGTCGGGAAAATCTAGGTACCAGATCTGTGATGCGGACCTGTTCCTCAGGATTTCTTGTATTCATCTCTATAAACAATACTATTGAAATGAATGAATTAATACAAGAGATGGGTAAATACGTGGTGAAAATGCATAAAGATTCGGGAGAACCTAGCAGAATATGGAACATTGAAGATTTCAAAGAACTGATTGACAACAACACAGTAAGTAGGTTAAACAATGCAATATTATTCATTTTCCTATTTTCATATATTGATATTTATCTTATCTTATCTTATTAAGCATTAATTAGTCTACTAGTCGTTTATTTATCTTTTTGCTAGGGGACCATGACAGTGGAAGCAATCTGGTATACTTATTTTGGCAAATATGCTTTAATAAAGAGGCGATGAAAAATATGAAAAAACTTATGATATTGTACTTAAATGATGGTAGCTTAGATAATTTATTTTTACCCCCCTCTTCGATTGATTCGAAATACATTTCCAATGGCTCCATTGAGTGTCTGTCCAACAACTTGCGGTGGATTTTCTGGAAGCAATATCCTTGGGAGTCATTGCCAGAAAATTTTAAACCTTAAAGGCTTGTTCATCTCTATCTCGGGTTGAGTTTATTGCATGATTTATGGACAAAAAGAAAGGTATCATTTTATTTGAGATACTTACTATTTTGGCTTTTCCTAGAATTTGATGTTTGTGTTTAAATTGAATATGATATTAGTTCCACAAACTCAAATTAATGTCTGTTTGTTGTGAATAGGAGCTTTTGTTGTGTCTACGATGGCTAGATCTGAGCTTCTCTAGTAGACTCATTAAGTTAAATTTGAATCGTTGTGAAAGCCTTGAGAGTTTTCCATGTGTTAATGTGAAGTCTCTTAAACATCTGAATCTAGAGGGTTGCCAAAGTTTGGAGATATTTCCAGAAATCATTGGAAGAATGAAGTCGGAGTTAGAGATAAAGGTGAAAGGCATTAGGATAAGGGAAATACTGTCATCTATTATTCAGCACCAAGATCATCTTACAAAGCTAGATTTGTCAGTCATGGAAAAACTTGTAGCTCTTTCAAGTAGCATTGGCATGTTGAAAGGATTGGTGAAGCTAGATTTGTCGTGGTGCCCAAAATTTAAAAACTTGCCCGAAGAGATAGGTGATTTAGAAAACTTGGAGGAGCTTGATGCTAGCGGCACTCGAATTTCACAGCCTCCCTCTTCCATCGTCCGGTTGAACAAGCTTAAATACTTGAGTTTTTCAGGACAATGTTTAGAAGATGGAGTGTACTTTGTGTTCCCTCAAGTGAATGAAGGGTTACACTCATTGGAAATTCTGAATCTTAGTTTGTGTAATTTAATAGATGGAGGACTTTCGGAAGACATTGGATGCTTATCGCCTTTGAAAGATTGCATCTCATTGGAAACAATTTTGTGCATTTGCCTGTAAGCATAGCCCAACTTGGTGATCTTGAAACCTTGTACTTATCAAATTGCAAGAGGCTTCTACAACTGCCAGAATTTTCAAAGCAAATGCTTACAATATCTACAGATTGGAGCAATGATTTGATCTGTAATTCGATGTTTCAGAATATCTCATCTGCTTCAGATTCCTCGTCACTAAGAGTGCTTATCAGTTGGGGGATCAACATACCAGGTTGGTTCCACCATCAGGGAACTAGTACAAGTGTATCAGTCAATTTGCCTAAAAATTGGTACGTACGTGAGAACTTCTTGGGATTTGCTGTATGTTACTCTGGAAAATTGATTGACATGACAGCTCACTTGATTCCCTTATGTGATGATGGGATGTCGGTTATCACCCAGAAACTTGCCTTATCCAACCATTTAGAATGTAATCCTGAGATTTCATTTTTGTTGATACCTCTTTCTGACTTATGGGATACATCTAAGGCAAATAGGAGAACACCAAATGACTATGGGCTTTCTAAGCTATGTTTCTATGGTGAAATGAAGCTTTATGGATTACGTTTGTTTTATAAAGTTGATCCTGAGCTTGACACGAATTGCTCCTCTTCTAAGAAACATTCGAATATTCTTGGGAGAGTGGTCAGTTTCTTTAGCTGCAAACCAAGGAATTTATATTAAATAAATATAGGTAATATTCTAATATTTATGTTGTCTCTAGTTTTTCTTTGCTTGTATTTTTGCTATTCTTTTCTTCTATTAATGTTGTAGTTGAATTATTAAAAATATCAAAGCTTCTTCTAGTGTTGAACTGAACAAAAATCCATAACGGGCGAGTGATTTGTATGAATGAAAAAGAGGAAAAGTGAAGTAAACAAAAAAGAAAACTGGTCCTTTTTTGCAACTTGCGTCCTATCTTGGTGCTCCGTCTAAATTTATATTTAATTTTGTTGTATTGTTTTCACTGAGTTATCATTCCCAAAACTCCTTAAGATATCAGACGTGATCTCTGATTTAAATACAAATATCTCTCTTTCTTATGCACGGAAAAGATGAAACAATTGAAGATGCATAACTTTTTAGGGAAAAATGTTAAAAGTAAATGACAGAATACTAGTTGTGGTCGCTCCTTTTTGGATTATCAATAGTTTTTCAATCTTTCAGTCTACCGCCTTGTTGGTAGCATGCAAACTGAGAAGAAGAAGATGGTATTTTGATAACAGAATCGGTGACACTGCCTATGAAGGGAACATATCTCCTCTACTCAAGAAAGAGATTCACGAAAAAACCTGGGTAAGCAATAATTCGTTCTTTTTAAATTTCATTTTGAAATATAATCATATTTTCCTTTTGCTGACAATAACTGGCCTAAAAAACAAATTGCAGATTATAACTTTGCGAAAATGGGTGGATGAAAGAAGCCTAGGGGGACTATTTCCAATGTATCTCCAATGCTCGAGCATTTCTCCCCTACTGAAGAAGCTTACTCTCCATTGACATCTACTGTGAAATGTTACATTGTGAATAGGAATTGGTGGAGGTTATTTCTCTCTATATTTTGTACTCTCATATTTATATAGTGGATTGCTCATCTCCTTTGTGGATATAGGTCGATTAACCGAACCACGTTAAATCTTCGTGTCTTTTGGTATATTTATCATTTGTCTTCTTATTCATGGTCTTTCGAGGTTTGCTTTACTAGCTTCCAAATGACACCTGCTTATTTCGGTACTAACAACCAGAAGCTTCAAATGGGAATTTCACAGACACTCTACTGACTTGCAAGCAGACACTAAAGGTTGTTTAGAAAGGAGTTGGCAACAACAATCTATGAATCATAGATATACCACAAATGAATTCTAGGAGATTCATGTACTGATATAGCACAAATACAAACTGAGATAAAAGTTAAAATAGAACAACTCAAGTGTACAAAAAGAGCTCATAGTCATAGATAGGGGTATTTATGGGTTGGTTATCGGTTGGGTTGTTATCAATTAGGTTCAATTGTTTAGTTATTAATCATAGATGAAAATAAAATCAAAACACAAGATATGGAATAGAAAAGTAAATTAATTAGCAAACAAGAGCTTGCCAACTTCACCTGTGATAATGTACTTTTTCCTTTCAAGTTGAATTTTCACCAATAGAGGAAAAAATGAAATGAAGACCAGAAGATCCAACAACTGAATCATGCCCGAAATTGATTCAATTAATCCAACAATATAATTCTTCTATCCCTTCAATTATTATTTGCACCGCCATTTTTCCACCATACAACTTGTTAGTGATATTGTTTGCTTTGGGTCTAGACCCACAAGGCTTTAAAACGCGTCACTAGATTAGTATCATGAGGTCTGCTAACTTTTATACCTAATAACTCTTAGGTGTTTTGTCGATGTGGGGTTCTGTTACTAAGCTAGGAAGTGACATAAACCACCTCTGATAATATATATATATATATATATATATATATATATATATATAAGTGGAAAGCTCTTAACTTCAAAGTTAGATTACCATTTTGTCCTTTTTAAATTTTTATTTTTTATTTTTTTTGGAATTTAAGTAAAAAGAAGTCCAAAGGTCATAACTTTTTAATAAAGAACCATGTCTTCTCTAAGAATTCAATGACTATATTGATATATAACTATACTTCTTCCATAAAAGATAACCCACGTAAGTTTTTTTTTTTTAATTTTCAGAAAAGAAAGATTTGTTCTTTAATATTGATCAACTTTTGCATTTGTTTATTATCAATATCTTAAAATTGAAAGAATATTTTATATTATGTATATTGCTCGCTGTTTTCTCTTGTTTTTTTCGGTCTTCTTCCTGAACATTTATATATGTGGTTATATTCTTTTCTTGTATTCAAATTATTTGGAATAATATTATGCCCACTTAACTTTGAAGCACCATGTGATTATATTTTTTTTATTTGTGCAGGTTCTATAGGATTAAAGTACTAACAATAAATAATTTCTTTCCTTTCTTCTGGTAATAATTTCTTTCCTTTCTCCTGGTAATCATTATTTCATTATAGAATTATAGTTTTCATTTTATTTTTTTTGGGTGAAAATGTTTACACAACACCTTATGAACTAGCAAAACTTATTTTTTTCTGGTTGCCTTTATATTTTCTTTTTTTTTACTTATCAATTGTTTTACATTTTAAAAGTCTCTAAAAAGAGTATTATTATATTAATATTATTTTTAATAATAAGTATTATCTATAGAATAATAATATAATAGTAAATTCATATTCATTGTACTTAAATCTACGAAAAATAATTTTCATTTTCTGTTATATCAATTTATGAATTTTCAATTGATGCATATATTATATTTCTATTCTAAAAGTGGAAAAATTATAAATTGAATGTTCAATTATCAAAATGTTCATTAAAAATTGTAGGGCGTTTTTATCCTTTAATCATGAACAATTTTCTTCATATTCATGTACAAAATTATAAAAACATTCAAAAAAATATATACTATTTAATTATAATAATTATTTTATCAAATTATAATGAATCACCAAAAGGCAAAATGAGTTTAGTAGTCTAACCATCACTATATGTAATAGCTATTAATTCTTATTTTCTTATTTTTTATTTCTCATTTTTTGTAATTCAAAGGGGTAGACAAAAAGCTTTACCTTTTATGTATTCTTCTTAATTAAAATAATTAAGAATTATTAATTATGTAATTTTTGTAGAAATTAAAAATAAAAGTTCATCACAACTTTATCAAAAAAATATTACTGACAATTTAAACATTCTACACTTATTTATTACAGTATTTTATTATTTCTATGCAAGTTACAAATTGTACTACTTATTATAAATATAATTATAAATACTAAAGCATGACGCTTCATTGCATATTCAAGTTAATTTTTGTCTCCTCATTCCAAAATTAGGTAGTATTTTTGTTTTTCTTTTTGTTACCTTTAACAATTTTTGGTATTTTTGCTCTATTACACAATTCAAGTTAATTTTTGTCTCCTCTTCTCTAACTAATCCAATGGTGATATTTTTGACGTGCTAATTAAATGTTTGTTTTCTTGAATACAAATTTTATGTATTTTAAGATGTGGATAAAAATACTTGTAGGTTGAGTCGGAGGCTAGACCACTTAACACTATGAAAAATTACAAAACAGAGGTAAGAATCTTTTGAGGTATTTTTTAGAAATAATGTAGTTGAATCTCTTTTATTCTGCTTGAACTTTAATGATTTTGACTTTATGATAGATGACGATAACGTCATACAGAGAGGAGTTTACCCTCAAAGATCTGGAAAAGAAAATGACATATGTATATATTGTTACTAATCTTTTAGTATATTGGAGGCTTATAATTTTAGTTTGGATCCAAATATAATACTATTTTTTATAGATGTAAAATGACTATTTTAGATGGTAGGAGATAATGTACTATATTACAATGGATTTCAAATACTTATGATAAAGAAAGAGAAACTCTAATCATATAATAATCATAATAATAATAATATATATATATATATATATATATATATATATATATATATATATAAAGATCCTAACCTCAAAATTCAATTATCATTTTGCCCCTACTTTTCAAGTTGATGATGCATTATTTACTTTAAATGCAATAATGGTTAAATAATGGATTACGAGAATAAGGAATGTCGGAGTGTATTTGATTTATTAATGTATTCTTAATAAATACTAAGTAATGGTTATGATAACCAACCTTATAGTAGACTTTTCTGCTCCTATGTTTAAAAAATGAAAATTTGACCATTCACATTCTTATGAATGATAAGGACTCACATTTAATATGGATTTTTATATAAAATTTTAGTTACAAAAGAGTGATAAATAGGAAAATTATGTTCCATTTCATCACACTCCCAACTTCACAAGAATAAAATTTTAGAAATATGACATATTTACATAAGAATACAATGTCATCCTTTTCTCCTAGAATAGTAAGAATAGGGTACCGAGGTTGATATTTATTTTCTTCCATATAAAGAATTGTTTTTTAATTGTATGTTATGATGGTTTAAAATGCTGATTTAGGATACTAGCTATATAAAATTATTCCTACAATTGTATTGCTAAAAAAAGGGTTATTTATATGCTTACACTTTAAAATGTGTATACGTATTGTATTTGTGCTTAATTTGGGGTAAGATTCTTTAGAGCTATTTGTAGTAACATTAATTTTGGAAATTTTGGTACAACTTATATTATATCATGTCATGTTGTAGTTGTACAAACAGCCACATATTTGTTATTTGATTACACAATGCACCTATATAACTAAATTTAATTGTTTTTTCTAAGTTTAGGCAATCCTTAATATTTTGTATTGAACAATTATGTCATTTAAGTAGCTTAATTATTTGTCGAATTCAATTTGTACTTTCTTTCTTCAAATTTATATTACTCTTTCCACACATATTTAATATTATCTTATTATTATTTTTAAAAACATATGCTAGCAGAATTGGGACACACGTGCAACGCACGTGCCCTGAAACTAGTATTATTATAAGTGGGAACATCACAAATGAAAAGTTGAAATACCGAAATGCCCTTGTAAAATTAAATGACTCTATTACCATTTTGAAGGTAAAAAAAATCAGATTTTTCCACTTTTAGTTATCTTTTTTCACTATTTCTTTTCATTTTATTTAATAAGAAGTCCAAAAGTCTATGTAATGTGGGTAATATCTTATAAACAGAAGTTCAAAAATCACCATTGATCTTACAATCGTTTCTAATGGCGAGTCTTATTTTTAGTTTGAACTTCTTTTTCATTTCCTCTATTAATGTTTTGTTCAATTCTTTGAGCTTTGTTCTTAAAATTTCTCTATTAAGAACTTGTCTTCTTTTTAAAAAAACTTTTTATAAGAGTTTTAGTTATTTACAAATGTATATTCAGTTTTGATATGAAATTGTTGGAAAATATGGGTACAACAAACAGAGTTTAGAGGCTATTTGAAGGAATTGCTTTTTCGATCGTATGAAGGGATTGTTGTACACAAGTGCAAATAAGATTAGATTTGTTGTGCACATGAAATACTTTTTTTTATATCAAATTGAAGATTACATGAGGTAAAAAAAAATCATAGTCTATATTGAAATATTTAAGAATATTTTATTTCTCCAAATAAATTATTTTTTTGTGTAACAAAATGTGATGAACATTTTGATATCTATATCTCTTGTTTAACAGTGATGATTTAATTTTGACGTCGAGCAGGATTGTTGTATAAGGATACTGTGAAGTTCATGATTATTATGATCACGGTAATTGTTATTTTAATTTTAAGATTGTCTTTCTCTCTTCTTTTTTTTTATTTCTATTTCATTTTTTATTTTTTTTTGTTGGAAACTTTTGAGTTCTTATACCACGAAACTTATTTTTTTTCATATTTACCTTTTTCCATTTATCAGGTACGTTTCTTTTAAATTTCTCAACTCTTTAAATATAGGTAGTGTGAATACTCTTTGCAATAATAAATAAATATTATTTACAAAACAATAACACGCACTCTTTATTTATCGATATATAATTCATTCCCTTTTGGATCAAGTTACCATGAATTTTTAATTTTAATTTTAGGATTAGATTTTTCCCAATTCAAGAATCTCTTAATATACTTTCTAATTAGTAATTATATTTGGATATTTAATACTACAAAATAGTAATTATATAGGAATAAAAGGCTAGAGAATTTATATGATCTCAAAAGTATCCAATTATGAAATATGTTGTAATCATAATATGATGCAGTTAGAGAACATTTTTACAATGATAAATACTACTACTAGATATCTTACATAAAAATGGCCTTGCATATTCTCACGCTGTATAAGTAAGGTAAATTACCATTATTGTCATTAGATTCTTTATGGTAGCAGTTTTTTTACCAAATTGACAATATTCATGAGTTATGCTTTTTTTTTCACATGGGTGATTTTAAAAGTGGGAAATTCTTACTTATAAAGTTGAACTGCATACTAAAAACTCACCAAAAATTGAAAGATTTTTAAATTTTAGTTAAACACTGATCTTACTACAATTGTTTATGCTAAAATATCAATATTCGTTCTAACAAAGATTTAAAAAGTTGAACTTAAAAGAAATACAAATATGAGAACCATTCATATTAACTTAATTAATTAAAGAAAGATAGTATATCTTTGGGATTAAATCTTACTATTATTTAAGAATTCACAATGAATTTGCATTTAGAAACCTTTCCATTTGTAAAGTTAGCTCTCGAATGCTATATATACATATACATTATAAGTAACATTTGTAATATGCGAAAATAAATATAATTTATTTTATTTAAAATACTACTTTAAATGTATTTATTAAATCACTTTGTTGGATTACACTAAATATTTATTCAAACACTTTAACATAATAAAATCATCCCACTTTATGGTACTATATAGATATATCGTTGTTGTTGTTGTATAAATTAAAACAATTTGAAATATCTTTTCAAGGTCCTTCAATTTAATAAGCTTTATAATTTAACATTGTCGTTCTATGTTGTTTTACAACTTTGCAACCAAACATCATGTTTGTGGATATAAAAAGTATAACAAACTTTTATTTTGTTTTATAACAGTAATAAGTTATCAATCGATGTACCTTTTTTTAAAATCGTATACTTATTGAAGAACTCAAGTCAAAAGTTGAATTACAGTTTTACCCTTTATATATATAAAAAGAAATTATTTGTTCGACGTTAATAATACTGCAGTAAAAATACACATAATTATGAAGAGAATCAAATTTTTAAAATTTTTTTGCCAAAAATTAAAAAGAACCATCAATTTCCAAATTAATTGTTTGACCTTTGATCTTCATCTACATTAATAATATTGCATAAAAATACTCATAATTATGATTTAAGTAAATAGACTCTTCCTTTTCTCGAGGCACAATACTTCTTCATCTCTTGTTTGTGAGCAAACTGATGAAGATCAAAGGTCAAACAATTAAGTTGGAAATTGATGGGTCTTTTTTATTTTTGGCTAAAATATCGTTAATAATTTGATTCTTTTCATCTTCACTCACATAAGGTCCCTTATTTAAGTCACCCAAAGAGCAATTGAATTTGCAAATCCCATTGAATCTTTTTACTCGAATATGGTGGCGAAACCGTACAAGGCTTCACTGGTTGGTCCACAAGATCTTACTATAGATTACTACAGCTTCATAGCCGTCATCTTCAGCGTCTTTGGTGCCATGTTATCAGATACAAGATTTGCTCGTGGCTTGTTATTATATTTAGTGTGCAATCCCTTGCTAACATAAGGAATATGGAAAATGATCTTAAGCAGATCTCAATGGCTATGATGTTTTGTATCACGGGTCTCATGACAAACTACTTGGGTGTTAGTCCCCGGGCAAGCAAGACAACTTGATGGAATTGTTTCATGCACAAAACTCATTTACAAGAACATATGGATGTCGTTCCGAAATATTTGCATTCTTTTGATGATTCTTAGCTAAATGAAATTGTAGAATAAGTTTTTCTTTTTATAGTTTGAGCTCTTTTTACAGGGTTATTCTGTCCCAAGTTCTAATGGCTCTAATCTTAGCAAACACTGTCAAAATTATTACTGTGGTGATATAACATTTTCTTAGTGAATTCAGGTTTCTATATCTTAACTAATGTCTTGTAATGTTGGAAGCAGCTAATGATTGGCTCCTCTTCAATATTCTACCTTCATTTCTACATTTCTCTGTTAGATTTCATGTAGAGGCTAAAGAATGAAGAAGATCAAAAAGTCGTTGAAATGGTCGATCATTAAAATTGTTTGATAATAATTATATGAGACAAACGTGCAACACACGTTCTCAACAACTAGTATATATATATATATATATATAATTCTATGTTACCTTTTCCAACAAACAATGGTTCATCCCGCTAGTGATATTTTTCGTTTCTCCCTAGACCCACTCAACTTTAAAACGCGCCACTAAGGTGTATGATCTGCTTACTTATCATGTGTTTTTGTCGATGTGGACTTCTTATCCTAAGGAGATGTGTCACAAACACCCTCTCTTATGGACTCAACGTCCTCGCTGAGGTTTGACCCACCATTGTGATTTTCCCCACCACTTGAGATTTGTCAAGACCTAGCAAAGATGTTTGCCTCACCTTATCGGAATTTGTCTAAACTCAGATTAACTTTAGCTTGCATCGACACAGTTAACACAAAATTTACTCTAACACCATTTGTAATTGTCTAACCCACTAGTGATATTGTCCTATCTCGGCATAGACCTGCACAACTTTTAAAGGCATCATTAAAGTACAAGGTCTACTTACTTATATATACTTAACATCTCTCATGTGTTGTGCTTATATGTTACTTCTTATCCTAAGTTAGGGTGTAACACATACAACCTCTCTCCTGGTTTCCAAAGCAAATTAAATCATTTTTTACTTTAAAAACCAAGTGTGAGATGAATTCTTTGATACTTTGATCTAAAAACTGATGTAGTAAAAAACAATTTGAACAAGCGATTCAAAATAAAAGAAATATGGCCCTGATAGTTGGTCATATGAACCTGGACTCTATATAAAATACAACAACTTGTCTGCAAAATAGAAGATTTGCCCATTTTGGTCTAGACTTACATTGGACAATAGGCCTCCACCGCTAGACCCCATCCAAATCAAACTCAATAACTAATTCAAACATAAAGACCCTGCATACTAATTCTTAACCAACAATAGATTGCATATAAAGTAAATAAGAATTCAAATTGCTATTTTGTTTCCAAGGAAACAAAACTTGAACTTTTTCACATTCATTGAAGTTTCTGATCATGGACTTTCCTCCCCTTCTCCTCCTCTTTCTTCTTCTTCTCTTTCTTCATCATCATCTCAATCTTGTTCTTCTTCCTCCTCATCCTGTAACACCCCGTAGTCTAGTAGGCATCCTAGGGCTAATTGAGGGTGCAACAAGTCTGGACTAGAGGGTAAGAGCCAAGGCAAAGGGGTAAGGCCCAAGCTAAGGGCCAAGGCTGCCCCAACATTGGCAATCACTGCCTCATCTTCACGACCACCACCACGGCTAGTGGTGAGGACCACAACTCATGGAGTGGTCTGTGGAGCTTGGGAAGTAGCTCCCTAAAGGCTGCCTAAAGTTGGCACATCACCATGAGCAACTTCACGGTCAGTGGTGAAGACCACAACCTGTGGGAAGGATTGTGGTCATGCCTTAGACTTGTAGGGGTCAAGTCCTTGTGTCCTAGCTACTGGACCATGGACCACGGCCAGTGGTTTGGACCACGACTAGTGGTTTGGACTACGGCTCATGAGCCCTGTCGTGGTGCCTGACACCACGCTGCCTAAGTGAGGACAAATTAGGAAATTCCTGTTTTAGTTAGTATTAAGTGGGGTCGTTTTGTATAGAATTTATACACCTGTATATTTATTTTAAGCATTTAACCATCCCAATTAAGTCATTATTTCCAAAACTCCAAAAGATCCCAAAGTTCATCTTTTCAAAAATTCTCTCTCGAGAAATCTCAAGAAAGAAGAAGAAGAAGATAATCAAGCTAGGTCAAATTCCTCCAATCTTCCAAGCTTTGTGAGGGATTTGTATCTAAGGTATGATAGTTTATTCATCCATGGATTCTTCGATGTATGGAGTCCCATAGAATTCGCCCAATTGTGAAGATAAATCCCCAATTTAACTTAGGGTTCCTTCCAATATTGTACGTTAAGTTGAGTATGCTTCCAATTGAGTGGATAGTACTTGTTTATGATTGATTTAGTATTGAATCATGCTATTAAGATGATATTATATGTTTTCCATGGTTAGCCCTAGTTTAATTGATGAAATTAGAGTAATGTAGATTTGTGCCTTAAAGAGGGAAATTGAAGACTTAGAGATGATCTTCTAGAATTGATGATGTCTATAGTAATTATTCAAGAATAAAAGCATGTAGACATGAATTGAATTATAATATAGTATATATGATGGATCATGACTCGTAAGGCATGAAGTTGAACCTTTATGATGATTTGTGACTAGAATCACTTAATAATTAAGCATGTGATTAGAATGCCTTGAACTCTAGATATGTATGATGATTATAAGAAGTAAAAGCTTGAGAGTAGGTCTTGTAATCATGAATGTTGACTTCTAGGGTTTTGAAGGTACAACTAATAAGGTGAATTATATATGTTAAGACTTTGAGAGTAAAGTCTATATGAGAATAGAAGATTAATGGATGGAATTATGGTGGAAAGCCTTTACCTACCTAACCTACCTTATGAATGATAGATTGTATGAAGTGATAGAATCATTTGAGTTATGATAGTATCCATGTTTAATGTATTAATACTAGATGTGTTGATTTGATATGATCCTTGACCCTTGAAAGGGCAAGACATGATTTTATGCTTGTTTTATGAAAGCTATGTACATGCCTTATGAACACTTTGAGAGTGAAGTGTCTATGATTATGATATGTTGTTGTGATTTGAAAGGCCATTCACACACACACTTATGCATGAATATGATATGATATGAAAGTTTATCTCATATAGAATGATTCTAGGTTGAAAGGTTTGCTCACCTAAATTGAATCTAAGTCCACTATGAAATGTGATGAGGCTTGTGGTGATTCTCCCAAAGACCGTTGTATGGGAGAGATGTGAGGTGACTTCCCTTATCCCTAAGTAGATAATCATGAGAAGATTACCCATGATATGATATGTGTGTGGTGACTACCCTTAAAATATAACTTCTATTGTAAGGCAAGAGATGAATACCCATTAGCCTTTATGTTGATCACGGAGGCGAATACCTATGATCCTCATGTAATGATGTGGAGGCGAATACCTATATCATATAATGGTGGGGCATGGAGGATAATACCTATGTTTCCCTCAAATCTTTATGGAGGCGAATACCTATGACTATACATGTAAAGTAAGAGGTGAATACCCATTTGGCCTATATGATAGACATAGAGAGGTGAATACCCATTGGCCCTTATGATAAGACATAGAGACGTAAGTTCCCATGTCTTAAGAATAAATAAAGTGTAATATGCACAATGACTTGTATGTATTGTATCTCTATAGGCCTTCCATGATATGTATGACTTGAGGTGATTCCCCTTGTCCTTTATGATTCCATGATATGTATGACTTGAGGTGATTCCTCTTGTCCTTTATGATGTGCTAAATATGAGATCAAAGAGATGATCAATATGCATGAAAGTCTAAAGTGGTACTTAGTATGGGTAGGATTATGGAGTCTTATCCATGCATTGCACAAGTATGACTTGAAGTTAATTATGAAGTTTTTTCTTATATGATGTATGCTTAGTTTAGATTGTTGCTATAGTTGCCTTCCTTGATATGTTGACTAAAGGTGAAGATTACCTTGTCTATGAAGAACTAAGCTAAGGATGAGACCATAGGATGGTAAGTATGATTATGATCACCAAAGGGGATACTTAGCATGTATGGGATTATGGGATCCTATCCATGCATTGCACAAGTATACTTGGAGGTTACTTATGAAGTGGTTTTCTTATGATATGAAGGTCTAAGTATTGACTATTTATATTGACTATGCTTTGTGATGACTAACACTTACATTATGTCTATGTTGGAAATTATGCTTATGAGTATGTTATTATCTCTTATACTTGTGGCTTGTGCCTTATGTTGACTAACCCATATTGTAACATCTCGCAATTTGAAATAACTAGGAAGAAGCTAATAATTGAAAATAGTCATTTTTGGAAAGAATGTAAATCTGGAAATTTGTTTGAGTTAGGAAAAGTTGAGATTTGGTCAACTTCAAATGGTCATAACTCCTCGCTCAGGATAAGTTAGGTGTACTTCCAAATATGTTGGAAATCTGTTGGAATTATCTTTCTAGCATTGCCAAGTTTGCGCGATTCCGAATTCGTATGAGTACGTTATACCCTTTGGAAGTTGGGCTGTTGGATTAAGGAAAGTCTAATCTGGATTTTGGAAGGGTAAATTAGTCTTTTCCTTACCTAATTATTCTAATTTGTTTTAAGGAGTTTAATTGGGTTAAATTCAGATTTGATTCAACTTTAGAAAAGTGAATTTCACTCTAGGGCTTGGAAAAGAGGAGAAAAGAGGAGAAAGGAGAAGAACGTTCAAGATTCGTCAACTTCGTCAAGGATAACTTGTGGATTTCGTCGGGGGTGATCCCTAAAAGGTATGTGAGATCACATAGCGTTGGGTTAGTTCACCCACATGCCAACCATGATTTAATTCAGTGAATTTAAGTCTTTGAAAGTTTAGAAATTGAGTTCTTGATGAACATTGTTGAAGGTTTCGTTTGAATTCTTGTGGGTTGTGTTGTTGAAGTTTTCTTTCCATTTCATTCATGTTTCCGGGTGTAATTTCAGTTTGAATCTATCATATATTGAGGGTATAAATAATTCTAAGCATTTGAGGAAAGAACCATTGAAGTTTAGAGGGTTTAGAGTTGAAAATCGAAGAAGAAAAGTTGTCAAACAACTGAGGAAGGGGGTGGGGCGTCGCGCCAGAGAGCGCCCCCCAAAGCAGCCTCTGAATGTGGGGCTCTAGGGTGACATGCCAGCCAGAGTGCCCCAACTTGCCCTTTGAATTTTGAGGGCTGGCACCCCGCGCCTCTCAGAGCGCCAAGGATGCCAGATCTCCCCATTCCTCCCCTATCTTTTCGTACTAGTTCCTTAGTGATTACCTATGTTTTCTAGTTGATTCCAACACTCTAAGGTACATCTAAACATCATGAAATCATCGATAAACATGAGATCATGAACCTTGAATCCATAATTCAATTCAAGGAAATTTAGGATCAAAGTCAAGAGAAGTTAAGAGTCAAATCAAGAGTCAAGTTAAGAGAAGTTCATAAAGTTTTACAAAAGTCTTTTACAAATGTTTTAACTTTGTTTTAAGACTTGAGTTTTGAGTTGAGTAAAGAGTAAAGTCTGAAGTGCATTTCTTCAAAAGAGTATATCTGGACTATGTATTCCCAAAGAGTAAATGTTTTCACATTTATACAAGAAAGCAAACTGAGATATCCAAATGAGCCTTTGATCTAGTATTCAATAAAAGAGTAAGAGTAAAGTTCATTCTTCAAAGATTATACAGGAACTAAGTATTCCCAAGAGTTAAAATGTTTTTCACATTTGAGTAGGAAAGGAAACTGAGATTTCCAAGAGAGCTTTTAAGCTAAGTTTTTGAGTAATTATCTAAAACTAAAGAAAGAGTTTTGTTTTTACGAACTTACGAGCTAAAGTATATTTTGGGAGTAGTATTGAGCACCGATATGGGGACGAGCTTGAGTTCAGATAACTCACATCTCCATAAACCATGTAGCCATCATAGGTAGTAAAGGATCATACTTTTTATATGACTCTTTAAGATTCTTTTAGCATAAGCCAGTGGATCCACAAAGTTAAGCATTCTATATGACGACAAAGTATAGGACAGTTCTGGCAGTGTGGGCAAGATGTTGTATCACCACTTAGGCTCATAGTGGTGGTTTTTAGTTAGAGAAACCCCCACAAAAACTGTATTACTTTATTATATGAGTAAAGTTGAGTTTGTTATTGCATTTTCTTTAACGAACTAAGTTGGTTTTACTGTTTTACAAAGCTTTTCATATAATGCATTGTTTCATTGCTTTATTTTGAGTTACGTATTCATGAGTTGATAAAAGCCAAGGTAAGTGTTTCTTTCAGATTCCTTTCAAGCTTAAGTTGTGTTTAGCATTCCAACTTGCATACTCGTACATTCAATGTCATGATGCCTGTTGGCCTGCATCATCTTATGATGCAAACACAGGTAACCAGGATCAGCATCTAGTGCCTCATTGATCAGGTTCAGCACTCAGAGTCAGTTGGTGAGCTTTCTTGCTTCAGGGGGGGATCCTTTTTACATTGTTTTTCTAGTTATCAGTTGTTAGGATGATCGGGGGTCCTATCCCGACATCACTCCTTGTTTTAGAGGCTTCATAGACATTTAGTAGTTCAGTTGTCTTTACTTTATCATTCAGATGTTGTTTAAAGACTTCAGTTGCCATTTTGGCTAAGTGTTATATCTCTTTAAAGTTATGTTTTGAGATTATCTTGTTAAGTTAAGTCTTCCACTGAGTTAAGTGAACCAGGACAAGGGTTTTCTTGGGGCCAGCAATGGTTCTTGAGTGCCAGCCACATCCAGGGTGTAGGCTCGGCATGTGACACATATGTTATGGTCTTATGATGTTACGCTAGCTATCATATTTAGTACATTTTGTAATAACGCATACTCTTACCTACATTCATATCAAATGTAGGGTTCGGTGATATTGAGTTCCATCTTTGAGGCTAGGTTCTTAGTAGGAGAAAGGAGTTGAAGATTGATGAGTCCTCATAACATTGAGGATAAATCCAAGGGGGAGATATTGTAATACCCCGTAGTCTGGTAGGCCACCTAGGGCTAAGTGAGGGTGCAATAAGTCTAGACTAGAGGGCAAGAGACAAGGAATAGGGGCAAGGCCCAAGCCAAGGGCCAAGACTGCCCCAACCTTGGCAAGAACGTCCTTATCTTCACGACCACCACCATAACCAGTGGTGAGGACCACGGCTCGTGGAGTGGTCCGTGGAGCTTGGGCAGTACCTGTCTAAAGGCTGTCTAAAGTTGGCACATCATGACGAGCCATGGGAAGGCTCGTGGTCATGCCTTAAACTTGTGGAGGCCAAGTCCTTGTGTCCTAGCTACTGGACCATGAACCACGAGCAGGACCACGGCCAGTGGTGTAGACCACGGCTCGTGATCCCTGTTGTGGTGCCTGGCACCATGCTGCCTAAATGAGGCCAAATTAGGAAATTCCTTTTTTAGTTAGTGTTAAGTGGGGTCGTTTTGTATAGACTTTATACACCTATATAAACTATTTTAAGCCTTTAACCACCCCAATTAAGTCATTATTTCCAAAACCCCAAAAGATCCCAAAGTTCATCTTCTAGAAAATTCTCTTTCTAGAAAACTCAAGAAAGAAAAAGAGAATCAAGCTAGGTCAAATTCCTCCAATCTTCCAAGCTTTGTGAGGGATTTGTATCCAAGGTATGATAGCTTATTCATCCACGGATTCTTCCATAGATGGAGTCCCCTAGAATTCCCCCAATTGTCAAGATGAATCCCTAATTCATGTTAGGGTTCCTTCCAATATTGTGGGTTAAGTTGAGTATGATTCCAATTGAGTGGATAGTACTTTTTTATGATTGATTTAGTATTGAACCATGCTATTAAGACGATATTATATGTTTTCCATGGCTGACCTTAGTTTAATTGATAAAATTGCCTCCTCTAGTTCATCATGATATCCTCCATAATGATGTTTCCAGTAGAGCAAATTTAATTGCCTACTAAACTGATAATTCTCACATGTCATTCCCAAATGCAAGCATTTAAAACTGACACAGAAAAGTCTCCAACATTCAAGACATGCCCTAATCGAATATTCCCTTAGATCATTAACCAATGTACCCATACAATCTATAAAAGGGCAATCAATAACTATTGGCGAAGCTAGAACTTTCGTTAGTCGAATAGCATATCTTACTCGCATAAGGAAATCAACCGACAGTATTGAATCGTCATCTAAAATTCCTTTGCAATCAGAAGCAGGGCACTTCATAGAAATCACCTCATGGGTATCCTTTTAAATTTTTTTTCCTATATAATTTTGTATGCATTCTTCACAATAAAGATGATTGCAATTGGTGCCCCGCATCATTTTGTTTGGCAGAGAAGACACACTTTTACAAATCTCAACTCGCCCACATTAGGAACACATAATCGCCCCTGGTAGCGAAGCACACCAGTTCCCCCTTGGGAGAAAACCTCCACTCTCTGATTGTGGACTGCACCCTTAAGCTCAAGCAAGATTGGATCACTATTTTGCTTTTCCTTAACCTCAACTACCAAAGAAGATTCTGCCCCATTCTGAACCGTTACACCACCATCTAATATGCTCATAAGATGAACTCCTAGGCGAGCAAGGCTGTGAACATCCTTTGCTAGCTCTTTTCTCTCTTCCTCAACATGTGCTACACTACCTATAGATAGTCTGCTAAGGGTATCTACTACTACATTTGCCTTACCCTAATGGTAATGCACGCTCATATCATAATCTTTGAGGAACTCAAGCCACCTTCTCTGGTAAAGATTCAACTCTTTCTTGGTGAACACTTACTGAAGGCTCTTATGGTCTGTGAACACATCTACGTGAACACCATACAAGTAATGTCTCCAAATCTTAAGTGCAAACACCACTACTTCTAGCTTGAGGTCATGAGTTGGGTAGTTCTTCTCATGTACCTTAAGTTGTCTAGAAGCATAAGCTATAACCTTACCTTGCTGCATCAACACACAACCTAGGCCTACTCTGGATGCATCACAATAGATCACATAACCATCTGAACCCTCTGGTAGAGTCAAGATAGGAGCTGTAGTTAACCTAGTTTTCAATTCTGCGAAGATTTTCTCACAATCATCTGACCACTGGAACTTAACCTTTTTCTGAGTCAACCTAGTCAATGGTGAGGCTATGGATGAAAATCCTTCCTCAAACCTTCTGTAATAACCTGCTAAACCCAAGAAACTTTTGATATCTGTAGCAGAGGTAGGTCTGGGCCATTGTTTCACTGCTTCTATCTTCTGGGAATCTACTCGAATTCCTTCACTAGATAAAATATGCCCAAGGAAGGCAACTAATTGTAACCAAAACTCGCACTTATTAAATTTTGCAAATAACTGGCAATCTTTGAGAGTTTGCAGAACAACTCTCAAATGACTAGCATGTTCTTCCTCATTCCTAGAGTAAATGAGGATATCATCAATAAAGATGATAACGAACAAGTCCAAGTACTGCTTGAACACTTTGTTCATCAAATCCATGAAAGCTACAGGAGCATTGGTTAGTCCAAATGACATGACTACAAATTCATAATGACCATACCGAGTTCTGAATGTTGTCTTCGGAATGTAACTATCTCTGACTTTAAGCTGATGATAACCCGATCTGAGGTCTATCTTTGAGAAATGACTAGCACCCTGAAGTTGTTCAAACAAGTCATCAATCCTGGGGATGGGATACTTATTCTTGATTGTGACCTTGTTCAAATGCCTATAGTCAATGCACATTTTGAGAGAACCATCTTTCTTCTTTACGAACAACACTGGTGCACCCCATGGCGAAATACTAGGTCTGATGAAGCCCTTATCTAGAAGGTTTTTCAACTGTTCTTTCAATTCCTTAAGCTCAGCTGGAGCCATTCTGTAAGGAGGAATAGAAATAGGCTGGGTATCTAGAAGGAGATCAATTCCAAAGTCTATTTCCCTTTCGGGAGGAACTCCAAGTAGATCTTCTGGAAACACTTCTAGAAACTCATTAACCATTGGAACTGACTCAAGAGTTACGATTTCAGAACTAAAATCCTTAACCCAAACTAGATGATAGAGATAACCCTTAGAGATCATCTTTCTGGCCTTAAGGTAAGAAATGAATCGACCTATAGGCACTAAGCTACTACCCTTCCATTCTAGGATTGGTTCATTTGGAAACTGAAAATGAACAATCCTAGTTCTACAATCGACTGAGGCATAACAAGAATGTAACCAATCCATGCCTAGAATGACATTGAAGTCTACCATTTCTAACTTTACAAGATCTGCTGAGGTGACTTTCTGAGAGACTGTGACAGGGCAATTTCTGTATACCCGTCTAGCTATAACTGGGTCACCGACTGGAGTAGAGACTGAGAAAGATTCTGAAAGAGTTTCTGGACTAACACTGAATTGGACTGCTATATAAGGAGTTACAAAAGAAAGAGTAGCCCCTGGATCTAATAAAGCATAAACATCAATATCAAAGACTCGTAACGTACCCGTGACTACATCAGGAGAATCTTCCTGATCTTGATGAGCCTGAAGAGTATATAGCCTGTTTTGGCGTTGTCCGCCATCTATACCAGATGAGTTACCCTGCTGAGTTAGGCGACTTATTGGTGCTGCTGAAGTTGTAGACTGAGCTCTACCATTATTTCCTCCTTGACCATGTCTAGAAGGACAATCCTTCAATCTATGACCAGACTGACCACACCCAAAACATCCTTCCTTACCTACAAGGTACTCGTCGGGATGGTTCTTACTACATTTCGGGCAAGTTGGGTATGTTTTGGTGCTTGAAACACTACCTTAAGACTTAGAGCCTGACGCCCTACCTTTCTGATCATTACGGAACCTGGGGAATGGAACACTAGCTGATGAAAGGGCTGGAGTCGAAGACTTCTGCTGAAACTGCGAGCGATTTCCACCACCCGATTTCTGTTGAGAATAGTCATAGTTACCTATTCTGGCTTTCTTAGTCTCCTTAGCTCATTCCCTAAGCTTATCACCCTCAACCTGCTGAGCATGATTCATGAGCCTAGAGATGTTCATGTCTCCCAACAACATAACATTCCTATACTCTGTTTTCACTAAGTCTGACACTCCATACAGAAACTTATTCATTTGAGCCCTGGAATCAGCAACCATGTGAGGGGCATACCTGGAGAGTTGGTTAAACTTGAGTCCATACTCTTGGACAGTCATGTTACCCTGCCTTAAGTTCATAAATTCCTGGGCCCTTGCTTCTCTCAACTCTATGGGGAAAAATCTGTCCATAAAGGTTTCGCTGAAACAATCCCAAGTAATAGGAGTTGCATCTGTATCCCTGTTCTCCTTCCACTGAGTATACCATATATGAGCCACATCTTTTAGTTGGTAAGATGCTAACTCAATCTGATCGTTCCCAGTGACCTTCATCACCTCAAAGATCTTCTTGATCTTATCCAAGAAATTCTGGGGATCCTCACCAATCTGTGATCCTAAGAACTCAGGCGGATTCATCCTAACAAAGTCATGGACCCTTCTGCTGCTGATCCACCATTTGCATTCACAGGAGCTTGAACCCGTTGATTGTTCTGGTTAGCGACACTCTGAGCCAACATCTGAATAGCATTCCTGAATTCAACATTCGATACTTCTTGATTACGGACTGGAGGAGCTGCGTTTGCATTCCTGGCATTCGCATTCCTGACATTGGCTCTATGATGAGGCATGATCTGAAACGTAGAACGTCGAGTTAGAATGGAATTAGATCATACTTTACACACGATAAGAGTAACAAGAAAATGAAGATTTTTCCTAAAGACACTTTGTAGCCTCCCTCTCATTAGATGTGGTACGCACTACACATCCATGAAAAAGACTCTACCTAGTGCGGCTTTTCAGACATCCTAGGACACTTAAACCTAGTGCTCTGATACCAAGTTTGTCACGCCCCGAGCTACCCCCGAGACGCGGACACGGGACCTAGGACTACAAATGATCCCAAGCTAACCCTGCTGGCATGATCATGAGCATACTAAAGATAATAAACTGATGCGGAAACTAAATCATAAATAAACTGAAGAGATGGGGAATACCCATATACTATAACTGAGATATATGAAAACTGATGAGTTTAATACAAAGAAGTTATTAACTCAATACTAAGTTGAATCTAACTATGTCTGAAATAAGCCTCTAAACTAACTAGAAATGTTGGGACATGCCCCAACTAGATCTAGCAAAACTGAAACTAAAGACTAAAAGCGATAAAGGTAAACATGTCACTAGTCCTCGAAGAATGAGGACTCACCACTGATGTTGTTGAACTAAAGATCAGGAACCGATCTAAGCGTGATCTGGATGCTGAGAACCTGAACCTACATCACGAGAAGATGTAGCGCACGTATGAGTCAGTACTTGAAAGGTACTGAGCATGCAAGAGAGAGTAAAGCTGAAATAAAATTACTGAACAAAGCATAGAGCAATGATATAATTTGAACATGATATAAATACTGAAAATACTGAATGCTGAGCGAACTGATGCAATGACCAAATTTATAACATGTTGAGACTGAATACTGACTATACTGAAATATGCTCAATGCAATAGAGTCTGACTGAACTGTGGGAGCTACTAATAACCGACATAAAACCACATGATCTAAATGTGGAGTCCGATGTATACGCCCCATCGAGAGGACCCAATATACCCTGCCAGAGGTATAGAGACATACTGGCGTGATCACTAAACTGATGTTGCCCACAGAGGGGACTTACACCTACGTGGTTCATACTTCTGGGACTATATGGGTACGCTAAACCCTAGTCCAACTCGGTACTATGCTACTCGTAATGAATTAAGTGGTTAACTGGTTATGACTGAATTTCTGTAAATACTGGATAGCTCGAAACTGAACATGCAAACAAAGAATGCAACAATTAATCTGATAATGATGCATTCATAAACTGAGGCATGTAAAACTGAATACTGAAATATCTGACCTAGCATGTGTAATTCAAGAACTAAAGAAATACATAGCTAGGGTTTTGAAATTCATGGGATAAACTAAGCAATAACATGATAATCTGATTTGGAACATTTAAATAACTAATTCATGATGATCTGCTATAATTCTAGAAATCCTAGGTCTGTTCATAATCATGGAATCAAGAATCTGACAGAATTCTAGGGACCTAATAGGCGAAAGGAACCCACTAGTGAAATCCCACATACCTGGTAACGAATTCCATGGAGAAATCTTTTGATTTTGGGGCTGGAATTGATGGAACCTTGTTGCGTTCTTGAACTAGGGTTCTTGACCTTTTTCTCCTCTCTTCCTTCTAATTTTCTAAGTTTTGATTAATGATTTTGACTAAGGTAAGTTATAGTTATGTTTCTAGACTTAAACTAACTAAAATCTCATGATTTAGGGTCTAAACGATGTATCTTAGGGGTTAAATGAAATAGGAAAAAACCAAAAGAGCCCTGACTTAACTGCTGTCGGTGTGACTGACGGGCCGTCATTCAATCGACGGTCCGTCGATAGGAATCGTCGGTCGAGTCTACCTGACAAGGCTTCACTAAAACGAGCATAACTTTTTACTCGGAGGTAGGATTTTAGCAAACTCAGTGGCGTTGGAAAGAGGGTTCAATTATCTATCTTACCATATGTTATGCGACACATAATTACTTTTGTTCTAAGAGCTATGACCATCTCAAGTTGACCCAATCACAATTTTCATCTAACTGGCTGCTACCCTCACCTATGGTCAGACCTACGGGCCGTGCATCGAATGACGGTCCATGCTGGTCAACCGTCAATTGAAACAGAAGCTGGGATTTAGGGGCATCGATCCACGGACATGAACCACGATCCGTGACCTGACCTACGGACCGTAGGTCCGGCCGTGGGTCAACACTTGGCCGAATTTCTTGCGGAGTTCTGAGGGAGGTTGCTGACACGAACCACGGACCTACAGGACGGACCGTGGGTCCTCCTACGGTCCATGGATGGAGCCCGTGAGTGCCACCTGCAACACCATAAATCTACAATTTGGTCTATTTTTGGATACTGGTGTTACATTTTCGGCTGTGCAATTAGCTTGTTGTATCCTTGTAATTTCTGGGTTGTATAGTCTTTGTTTGGATCGTTTGTAGTGGTAGATCTGGGATTGAGGTTTAGGTAACTCTGTATTTTGTATATATTTTCGATGTATGTCCTTGTGATGTAGTTATATACCTTTTTCTCATGTTGTAGGCTATTTGCGTACCTATTCTATAGACCATCTTTGTAAAAATTTCATTCTAGCTCATAAGGTATCTGTTAATCCTGCTTCAGTCCAACTTTTTATTACTTTTGAATTAAAAGGTTCTGGTAATTTTGTAAAATATAATTTTCTTATTTCTTTACTTTCTTCTGTGCTATATGTTCCTTTATAATAGTATTATCTAAATGCACATGTATATTCATCTATATAACACATATTACATATTGCTAATTTTGTCATTAGATTCCGGTTTATGATTTTTTTCTTTATTTTGTTCTTCTACCTCTGTTGTCGTACTACTAAATTCATTTCTTATAGCTACTTCGTATTTATATAATATTTCCATAGTTGTAGTAGCTAATTCACCATCAAATTTTTTATTACTTCTTAAAGTTTTTAAACTTTCCTCTGATAAATTTTGTAGCCATAATTTTACTGTTCATATAATTGTTTTTTCTATATATCCTGGTGTTTCTGTCATTCCTATTTTGTTATCTATTAATTGTTTTAATATATATCCCATCCATAATTGGATTGTTTTATTTATATCTGCTACACAGTCCAAATCTAAAAAATTATGTTGTTCAGTTATTGGTTTAGGTGTCCATTTTTTATTCAATCTTTTATCCCATATAGTTTTTTCTTTATTATATTGTTCATAGTTTGCAGTATAATATTAGAAATTTTTTGGGTTTTTTATTCCTGATGTACTAGGTTTTTCATCCATGTCTACATTTCCTGTATTTACTTCTAAATTTTTTGTATTATCTATGTTTGCTAAAAGTTCCGTATATGTTTCGCTTGTTTCTGAATGTTGTTCATCTAGATCATCGTCGTTTATTTCATCAATTCTTATTTCAGGTAGATTATCTTGGTTATTTTGTTCTTTTTCTTCTAGTTCTTCTTCTAATTGCCATTTTTCTTTAAATTTATTTATCTCATTTGCTAATTTTTTTTTTGTTCTTTTTCTTTTTGTTTAATTTCATACATTTCTTTCAATATTGCCAGCTCTTTTTCTAGTTCTATTATTTTAGTACTTTTTACTTCTTCTAATTGTTGTACTTCCCTTTTTGCTTGTTGTTTTAATTTTTCAATTTCCATTTTTCTATCTATTTCTCCATTTTCTTTTGTTATTCTTATCATAACAGTTAAACTATCTTCTAGTTTTACCGTTTCTTTTTCTAACATTAAACTTAGATTGTCACCTATTTTCTTATATCTTCTTCCTAGATTAGAAAATATTATCTTTATTTTTAGGCGGAATGACCTGAAAGACCCTTGTACTTGGCTCCGTTTGACAGTTGAACCCTCATACTCATCACTTTGCCAACTAAACCCCTAAACCCATCATAATACAACATTTTAAACCCTTTTCTCCTCCGGTCAGTGTGCGTGTAATGGACGCGATTACACGTGGAATTCCACATCATTTTTAGTGCCACATGCGAAATTAAGTGCTAAAAAAATAAAATAAAATCAAATAGATCAATTTTTTAATTTCTTAAACTTTTCAAATAGTCATCTTCTTCATATTTGGTCACAAATTGAGCACTAGATTCATACCCATTAGATCAAATTCTTCTTGATTTAACTTGTAAATTCAACTACAAGTTTATCAACACAAACTCAATGAACCCCAATCAAAATTTTTAATTAATTTTACAAATTCACAAGACCCATTTATTATTTTTTAAGCTTTTTCAAGCTTATCAATGGAGTTTTAAAATTTTCAATAGTCACAATCATCCTTCACATTATCCGCATCTTCTTATTGAAACCATCTAATAAAAGAATGATACTAATATTTTTCAAACCTAAAAAACGAAAATTTTAGAAGAAGTTGAGGCTACTGATTTGTATAAAAAAAAAAAAAGAGGCGGAGAAGAGTGAATGTGAGGCTGGAGAAAGAAGAATGGGTTGGAGAAAGAAGAAAGTTGAGGGCTGTGGTGAGGGGTAGAGGAGAGAGGGCTGGTGGAGAAGAAGAAAGGGTGGGTGTGGGTGAAGGAGGGTTGAAGAAGATAATTTTATTTTTTAATTTTGTTAAATTGATTTTTTTAAAACTAAAATATTGATTTTACTCGCTTTCAAGCGTGTGTAATCACGCATATTTCCAACTCACCAATATTAATGCCACATAAGCTCGGTCAATGGTCAGAGGGGTTTAAAATATTGTGTTTTGATGAGTTTAAGGGTTTGGTTGACAAAGTGATGAGTAGGAGGGTCCAACTGACAAACGGAGCCAAGTACAAGGGTCTCCCAGGTCATTCTGCCTTATTTTTAATCCGTCATAGTTTTCATATGTTTTTTCATCTATTGCGTATTCTTCTTTATTCATTTATAAATTGTGTTGTAGTTTATATTCTAAGTTTTCTATTTGTATCTGTAGATATAAAATAGTTTTCCTCTGTGCTACTATAGATTTTTTACAAATTCCTGCAAATATATTACTGTTAAGTCTATTTTGCCTATGTCTCAATTCTTGTCTTTTTGCTATAATTATTTCAGTAATTTTTGGCTATATTCGTTATCCTCGTTATTCATTGTATCTTTAAATATTGAATATATTTATATTTTATTTTAGATATATTATCTATTAATTGATCTAATTTGTTGTTATCAGTTTTGGTGATATTGAGTTGTTTATATTCTGGATATAATTTGTTTAATTTTCTTCTTATTTTTCTTAACTTTCTACTAGTATGTTTAATTTTCTTATATTTCTTTTCATCCATAGCTCTGATACCATTTTTTGGGGGTGCGGACTTCAGCGTGATACCATTTTTCGGGGGTGCGGACTTCATCGTTCTTATATTAATATTCAGTAAAGATTTTATTATAATATTCTTTTGCTAGAGGTTTTAATCTTGTTATTTCGTTAATATTATTTACGATGTACTCTAGCTATAACATATCTTGGGTTCTTAGGTACATATATAAATTATTTTCTATTAATTGTTCTAGCAGTTTTATATTTTCCATAGCTTATGTCCAATATTGTGAATATTTGTAGTTCATTTTAATCTGAATCTATTTCTAAGTCATATAATTCTATTCTCTCGAGGTCTAGATTATGTAGGTCTATTTCATACCATTGTTGGTTTAATATATCTTCTGATTTGTCATCATTAAATATTTCTTCCCATATGATTCTTCTTAATTCAATTATCTCTATACCTTTAAGTATATATAAGATTAAAGTTTCATAGTTTTTTTATCATTTCATCATGCATGTATGTAGTCATGTTCGTTGTTATACAGGTTCTTTATTTTCAATTATTCTTTCCTATCATATTCATAATTGATTAAATTCATATTAGATCATTATGAACTAGATTATCTGTTTATCATGTTCTCCTGTCACTACTAGCATCGTACTTTAGCGGATACTTCCTTTTTATCAGTGCCTCAACTTTGTTTACTCCCCTAAACGACTTTCCTTACTTACCGGTTTCAACATTAGGATGGCATAGTATAGAAGTTTTCTCCCTGTTTCCAGTGTGCTAATAAACTAGAAATCATGATTCAAATAATTCTAATACATAATAACTAACATAAATTTATTCAATCATATATATGATATTCAGGAATATATGAAATTAGTTCTGCATATTTGTTGAACAATATACCTTTGCCTCTTGCTTATCCATGATATCTGAAGGTTGTTCCATTATCTATTAAGTATGAATATCTTAAGTAATTGAGAGTGTTTTTTATGAAAGCTTGCTTCGTTTATTGAAGGCTTGCCTATTATGTTACATGTACATTTCTTTATAGACAATTCTAATCCTATATTATTCTCTATAATAATGCGTCTACTGTACTCTTTACAACTTTTTTACATGTCTACTGTACACTTTATGACTTTTTTACATACTATTCTTTACAATAATGTGACTACTTGCACACTTTACGACTTTCTTTACATAATAATGCACATGTGTCTATCTTTCATTTTGTCTTCTTCTTCTTATCTTCTTTGTCCTCTTCTTTTTATCTTATCTCTTTGTCTTCTCCTTTATCTACGACTTTCTTTACATAATAATGCACATTTTACTTCATGTATCTATCTTCTTTTTATCTTTTTGTCTTCTTCTTCTTATCTTCTTCCGTCTCTATCTTATTTGATCATTCCAACTGGACCTCGGGAATCACACTATCTTCTCCATTAAATTTTGAACATATATGGTCAGGATATTTATGGCCAATTAGCTTACAATATCTGGTTAATAGTTCTGACGAAATAAATCCTGCCTTTAATTCTCTTGTTGTAGGTTTTTCTTCTGGTTTTAATAATGATAAAATCCATTTCTGGACTTCATCCATATCTAATTTCCTTAGTTTCCTTGAGTTGGCATAAATCATTAATTGATCTCTGGAATAGTAGCTCCATATAGCATTGCCATTCAAATAATTGTTGGCTAATTCTTGTATTATAGTTGATATACCAATTATTCTTTTATTGGCATAAAAACTGGGTATCTTAATTTTTGGTATTTCTGGTTGTTCTCCGCTATCTTCTGGTATTATCATATCTTTGGTCAGGCCTATCTTTACAACTTGAATCGGATGTTTTATCTCCTCATGTAGTATTTCTGTTGTTGCCGTATAGAATTTTATATAAAATAAATTCTCTTTGGTTACTCTTTTGTATATAATAAATGCTTTGCATAATTCTAGTATACCGCTTAATTCTTCTCCATCGTAGGTATATGCAGTACTTATTAATCCATAATTATAATATGTTTTAACTAGGTTAGCATTGGTTTTCGGCTGTGCAATTAGCTTGTTGTATCCTTGTAATTTCTGGGTTGTATAGTCTTGGTTTGGATCTTTTGTAGTGGTAGATCTGGGATTGAGGTTTAGGTAACTCTGTATTTTGTATATATTTTCAATGTATGTCCTTGTGATGTGGTTATATACCTTTTTCTCATGTTGTAGGCTATCTGCATACGTTGAAGTTTGTGGTTCTATGGTTAATGGGTTTTTTGTTTTTTGTGTAAATTGGTTTTCAAATAACTGATTTAAATTTGCATTCTGTTGTTTTTCAATAACTAGTTTCTTTGTACCTGCAGCTGTATTTAAACAATCATTATGGGTTTTAAGGTGTTTCCCAACGTCACCTCTTAGCTCTGGATTTTTAAAGTCTTCCGATCGACTTAGCTTCGCATTTTTATAGTCATGTTGCTGACTTGTACTAGCTTTAGACTTCAGATTATCTTCATTAGTCTTTAGCTTTTGTATCTCATTGTCCATACTGTCCACTTTGATACAAAGTGTAGTAATGGCTTTGAGTATCTGTTCGATTGTATTTTCTTTCTCAGTTTGAGTAGTTTTGTCTTGCTAAGTAATCTGCAATAACATTCTTGTCAGTTTTTATTACTTCAATAGTGAATGTAAAATTTAATATATTTAATACCAATCTTCTCATTTCTTTTATAGTTACTGAATCCTGTATTTTTTCTTATTAGCCACCATTTTACTTGTCTGTTATCTGTCGTTATAATAAATTTGTTATATACAATTTATGGTTCAAATGATAGTAAATATTTATACACTGAATATAATTCTTTCCTATTTATTTCCCATCTTATTTCTTTATTAGTAAATGTTCCTGAATAATATCTACAATGGTGTTCTATTTTTTCTTTATCATACCTGTATTTTAAGACTCCTCCATAACTTTTTTCACTAGCGTCTGATTCTACTATATAAGTAAATTTTTTGTTTTCATCCGGAAAATATAGTTTAGGTAGGTCCTTACATAATAGTTTAATTTTTTGTATTTGTGTTTGGTTTTTTTTATCAAACTGGTATTCTATATCTTTCTTTAATTTTTATTGTAATGGTTTTAGACTCTCTGCTAATTTTGGTATGTATTCTCTTACTTGATTAACTAATCCTAGAAATAATTGTAATTTCTTTTTTGTATCTAGTTGTTCAATTGAGTTAATTATTTTTTGTACTATATGTGCTTGCATTTTTATTCCATTTTTATCTATTTGTTTTCCTAAGAATTCTATTTTCTTTTTCATTATGTCTGCTTTCTTTTTACTTAGGCTTATGCCTGAATATTCTATCATATGTATAAATTTTTCTAATAACCTTATATGTTCATCCTGTGTTTTGGAATATAGTAATATATCATCAATATATACTATACAATTTTCTAGTTGTTTAAAATAGTTATCCATAAAGTGTTGATATCTACCTGGTGCATTTTTATATCCAAATGATAATACATTCCATTCATAAAATCCTTGTGTTACTGTAAATGCTGTAAGTTTTTTAGATTCTTCTTCTAACTTTAAGTGGTAAATTCCTGATTTGCAGTCAAATTTACTAAAGTAATTATATCCTTGTATTTGTCTTATCTTTAATATTTTTTTTGTATTGGGTAATTATATGTTTTAGTTTTTGCATTTAAATTTCTATAATAAATAACCATTCTACTTTTTCCTCTTTTTTGTTCACTATGTTTATTTACTATAAATGCTGGGCTTTTATGCTTACTATTGCTTTCTTGTATATATCTTTTTTCTAGTAATTCACTTATATGTATCTTAAATTCTGTTAAATCATTAAAATTATATTTTAATGGTTTTTGGGTTATTATACTATTATTATCAATTAGCTCAATTTTTACTTTTGTTTTATGTTTTTCCCATCCTTGTAAAAGATCTTCACTATATAATAATTCTAACTTATCTTGGATTATTTTTACTTTATCTATAGAGAATATAATTAATTCTATTTTAGGGTCTTCTTCTTTTATATTTTCTAATTTTTGTGTAATTTTCTCACTACCTTTTATCCATTCTGTTGTTTTCCGTTTTTTATTATTCACTCTTTTTGCTCCTATTTTTTGTTTACATGGTGTTGTGAACCACCAGTGTATTTTTGTTATTATATGTGGGTATAATTTTTCTAAAAATGGCATTCCTAATAGCATATCTTTTGTTGTAAGTTCGAAGTTATATATTTCTTCTATAGTTAATATCTTATCCCATATTTGTATTTTTATATTTTTTGCCTTATATGTGATCATGCTTCCTTCATTATTAAATCCTGTTACTACTATCGGTGTTTTTAATTTTTCCCATTTATCTTCTGGTAAACAATTGTATTTACATATATTAGCTTCTGCTCCTGTAATCATCATTGGTGTATAATATTTGTTGTAATATCCTTCTATTATTATCTTTGCAAGTATATATATTTTCATATTTTTATCATACTAAAGTTCTTTTTATTATTACTCTTTTATTTTCGTAATTTATTTTTAACTGTTTGTGTTCTAGATTATATGGTTTTACTTGTTCTAACCATTTTATTCCTAAAATGATATTTTTATCTCCTTGATTTATTTTAAACTTTATTACTGTTGGTACTCCTCCAATGATTATTTCGTTTTCTGTAGTTTCTTCGGTATTTATTAATGCCTTTGGTAGTTCAGGGCATAATTGTTCAGTAGTTATTATTTCATCTTCTGTTACTAATTCTCTTGTAATATAGTTTTCTTCTTGTCCTGTATTTATTAATATTAGATATTTTCGTTGTTCCATTACTCCCGTTATGTAGTAATGATATGGTTTTATTTCTTCTTCTATTGATTTTTGTGGAGTTTTATCTATTCTTCTTGAGGTACTGATTTTTTATGATATTTGGGGTATTTCATAATTTATTCTTTTTGATGTGCTTAATCTTTCTTTAACTATTTCTAAATCTTCTTCTATATCAATCTCATTATAACTATAATCATTATTATCTATGACTGTAACTATCCTTTCAAAAGGATTTTCTTTTTTTATTTTATTTATTTTATATTTTGTTGTTATTTTATGTTTTGTTATTAAAACATATAAGTTTTTACATCTAGCTGTAAATATTTTACTTCCTGGGCTAGTTCTATCCCTGACATTTTCCAATATAATACTAGTGATTTATCTATGTTTCTGTCATTTATTGCTACTGAGTAGTTATCACTTATTATAAATTTAAATTTTTGGTATATGAGGTTAACTTTTACTGCACTTCTTATGCTTTTTTCTATGGGTTGTATAATTCTATCATCTGCTAAGTATATTTCTATGGGTGTATCTATTCCTTCTCTAAAACATGCTTTTATTAGTATTTCTGTTCCTCCTAAATGTACATATTTAATTGGATTTTTATCCTTAATATCTTGTATTTCTTTATTTATTATTCGTTTGTTTATTATTGGTATTTTAGCCTTTCCTTTAGTGTATTTGCATTCTATGATATGTTCTCTTTGACTTAATAAATGATATTCCTCTTTTTGTCGTTTAAACTAGTTTCTTATTGTTGGTATTTATAATATTTTTTCTACGCTTAGGTCTAATTCTTTTCCTTTTATTTGTTCAAATATACTATTATCAAATATTATTTTTTGTTCTAAAGATTCTTCATCTTGATGTTTTTCTTTAGTTATTATTTGTATATATCTGTTTCAGTCATTTATATAGTATTCATTATCTGATTCTGTTATTGAATTATTTTCTATTTCGTTTGTTTCGTTTTCTGATAATTCATATATACTATCATCGCTTTCTAATTCATATTCTATATATTCTATTGTTATATATTTTTCGTTGTCTACTAGTATTTCTGATATTTGTTTTTTCTTTGGATTTTTAGGTAATTTGCAATCTTTAGCCATGTGTCCTAATTTTCCACAATTATAACAAGTACATTCCGTTAGTTTTCTCTTTGGTCTATATGGTCTTTTGGTTTTGTAGTTTTTTACGTAGTAGTTTCTCCTTGGTCTTTTATACTTATATTTTGATCTGTATTTTTTATAGTTTCTTTTTTTATTTTTATAATACCTGTCCGTACAACCAAATTGGGTGCTATTTTATTTTTGCAACATGGTAGGGTTTTTACTAATATCTTTTCCATTTTTATTTCTTCTTTATGTTTTTCACACAATTCTATAAACCATCTTTGTAAGAATTTCATTCTAGCTCCTAAGGTATCTGTTAATCCTGCTTCATTCCAACTTTTTATTACTTTTGAATTAAAAGGTTCTGGTAATTTTGTAAAATATAATTTTCTTATTTCTTTACTTTCTTCTGTGCTATATGTTCCTTTATAATAGTATTCTTTAAATGCACATGTATATTCATCTATATAACACATATTACATATTGCTAATTTTGTCATTAGATTCCGGTTTATGATTTTTTTCTTTATTTTGTTCTTCTACCTCTGTTGTCGTACTACTAAATTCATTTCTTATAGCTACTTCGTATTTATATAATATTTCCATAGTTGTAGTAGCTAATTCACCATCAAATTTTTTATTACTTCTTAAAGTTTTTAAACTTTCCTCTGATAAATTTTGTAGCCATAATTTTACTGTTCATATAATTGTTCTTTCTATATATCTTGGTGTTTCTGTCATTCCTATTTTGTTATCTATTAATTGTTTTAATATATATCCCATCCATAATTGGATTGTTTTATTTATATCTGCTACACAGTCCAAATCTAAAAAATTATGTTGTTCAGTTATTGGTTTAGGTGTCCATTTTTTATTCAATCTTTTATCCCATATAGTGTTTTCTTTATTATATTGTTCATAGTTTGCAGTGTAATATTAGAAATTTTTTGGGTTTTTTATTCCTGATGTACTAGGTTTTTCATCCATGTCTACATTTCCTGTATTTACTTCTAAATTCTTTGTATTATCTATGTTTGCTAAAAGTTCCGTATATGTTTCGCTTGTTTCTAAATGTTGTTCATCTAGATCATCGTCGTTTATTTCATCAATTCTTATTTCAGGTAGATTATCTTGGTTATTTTGTTCTTTTTCTTCTAGTTCTTCTTCTAATTGCAATTTTTCTTTAAATTTATTTATCTCATTTGCTAATTTTTTTTTTGTTCTTTTTCTTTTTGTTTAATTTCATACATTTCTTTCAATATTGCCAGCTCTTTTTCTAGTTCTATTATTTTAGTATTTTTTGCTTCTTCTAATTGTTGTACTTCCCTTTTTGCTTGTTGTTTTAATTTTTCAATTTCCGTTTTTCTATCTATATCTTCATTTTCTTTTGTTATTCTTATCATAGCAGTTAAACTATCTTCTAGTTTTACCGTTTCTTTTTCTAACATTAAACTTAGATTGTCACCTATTTTCTTATATCTTCTTCCTAGATTAGAAAATATTATCTTTATTTTTAATCCGTCATAGTTTTCATATGTTGTTTCATCTATTGCGTATTCTTCTTTATTCATTTATAAATTGTGTTGTAGTTTATATTCTAAGTTTTCTATTTGTATCTGTAGATATAAAATAGTTTTCCTCTGTGCTACTATAGATTTTTTACAAAATCCTGCAAATATATTACTGTTAAGTTTATTTTGCCTATGTCTCAATTCTTGTCTTTTTGCTATAATTATATCAGTAAGTTTTTGTCTATATTCGTTATCCTCATTATTCATTGTATCTTTAAATATTGAATATATTTATATTCTATTTTAGATATATTATCTATTAATTGATATAAATTTGTCGTTATCAGTTTTTGTGATATTGAGTTATTTATATTCTGGATATAATTTGTTTAATTTTCTTCTTATTTTTCTTAACTTTCTACTAGTATGTTTAATTTTCTTATAATTCTTTTCATCCATAGCTCTGATACCATTTTTCGGGGGTGTGTTTCTTAATTTTATCTAGTAGTTGTAAGTTAGTATAGTAAGTGAGCAATTATACTGATATTTGTATTTAGTAATAGACACTAAGCTTGAATTTGAGATGAGTGTCGTGATCAAAAGGATGGCAACATGAGGGTGATGATGTTAGTTCGAGATTTGATCTAGTAGGTTTGACATAAATTAGGTGAGAAATTAAGGTGTTACTTTTTGCTAAGTGTGAGTGGTACAAGTGTGGTATTATTACTCTTAGATAAGATCAAGAGAGTATGGCTATGTTATTATATTAGCAAGAGCATTAAGAGGTGTAACTGAGATCGTATGTAGTCAGACGAGGTTCCAATTAAGTTAATGATTTTCCATGTGTGCCTAGCTAGTATATTTGAGTTGTCAATGTGAAATAGGCTGATGTAAGCATTATTTTTTCCTTAAGAGTTAGATGAAGCGGCCTTATAAGCCAATGAGAAGAGGTTAAGAGAAGCATTTTGGAAAGAAGTCTTAGAAGGATCCCTAGTAACCACACATGGCGAGTTCAGTAGCCATGAGATAAGCCTTTTCTGAGTATTAGAGTAAAGAGAATGTAGACCATTTTAGAGATGATGAAATATATCCATAGGTTTAAAGTTTCAGCTTCCGACCTAAGGGTGAGATGATAAGATGAGAAATCAAGTCAAGTATAGAAAATCAAATAGCGATGAGTTCAGAAAGAGTTTTAATGATATATTAATCAATTCATAATCTTGCGTATTCATCAAAGTTCAGTCATTCCAATATCTTATTAATGTCTCTAATATCAGCATTGTGTCCATAACATGTGCTCATACACTTCAGAGAGATTCACATCTATGGTCAGTTTCGAGAATGAGGGGCAAAGTCTTTAGCCTATTGATCTCAATCTTACTCCATAAAGTTAGGGATATTAGCCTCATTGTATGAACATATACATATAAGCTCATATGTATCATAGTATGCTTAGTATCACAAATTTATGGTTTGATCTCCATGGCTAGCAACATAATGTTATGTCATGCATATTCTTATATCAAAATTCTTGAAAGAATCGTGCTTATGATCTTTCGCCCTAAAGCTCTTTCAGTGATCCTTTTTAGTTAGAGAGTGATGTTGATGATAGTAGTTGAGTGATGATAAAATGAGAAGGTTGATGTTTCTTATGTTGGTAGAAGTAGTGTGCTTATTTCATCTAAGGTTATAAAGGTGGATGAAAGATGAATGAAGTTTTACTATGAGTAATAGTTAGGTGAGAGTAGTTAGTTAGTTCCTGATAGTAATACGTGAAATTTAAATTGATAGAGATAATGAGAACAAGAGGAATTCTCATAAGGATTGGCTAGTAGGAGTCCATAAATTGACTATAGTACTAGGCTTAAATGTGGTGTTGTTACATGTGGATGAATACATGATATATCTTCCTCCCCCACTGTGCTTTCCACCTTTGCATCTCCTTCTCCTACTACTACTACTACTGTTGTTTCAGATGTGCCTACCCCTGCTCCTACTACCCATTCCCCTTTGACCTAGACTTTGATTTATCAAATAGGCAGTCTTTCCCAATTTGTGGATGTCGAGCTGCCAGGGTTGAGAAGGACATACCCAAGCTGATTGATAGGGAAATTGAGAAGGCTTTGTCACCTTTGAGGGATATGGTGAACAAATGCGAGGGGTTGGTTGAATAACACAACGTGAGGTTGGACAACCTCACTACTAGGTTAGAGGCTCAAAAGTCTTGTTTGGGTTAGGGGTACAGATTCTGAAACCCCTATTCTTGAGTCGGTTCCTGTTGTATATGAGTTTTTGAAAGCATTTCTTGTTGATCTACCCGGTGTTCCTCCTGTAAGGGAAATAGATTCATGTATTGACCTTATCATAGATAAGCAACCTATCTCTATTCCTCCATATCGTATTGCTCTAGCAGAACTTAAGTAATTAAAGGAGAAATTGAAAGATTTGGTGGATAAGGGTTTCATCCGACCGAGTATCTATAGTTTTGTTTGTTCGTACGAAAGATGGTTTACATCACCTGTCTATTGACTTCAAGCAACTAAACAAGTTTACCCTTAAGAATAAGTATCATCTTCCAAGAAAATATGATTTATTTGATTAACTCCAAGGAGTGGGTTACTTTATTGACCTCTAGTTGGGTTATCACCAATTGAGGGTGAAGGAAGGTGACATTCCGAAAATGACTTTCGAACTTGGTATGGTCATTATATGTTTTTGGTAATGTCGTTTTGTTTGGCTAATGCTCCGGCCGCATTCATGGATTTGATGAATAGAGTGTTTAGACAATATCTTGATATGTTATTTTCTTTATCGATGACATATTTATTTACTCGCGGAGTGAGAATGATCAAACAAACCATTTGAGGATTGTATTGCAAGTCCTCAAGAACCGACAACTATTTGCAAAGTTTTGTAAATGCAAGTTTTGGTTGAGATCTATGAATTTTCTTGGTCACATTGTTTCCCGTAAGGGTATTGAGGTAGATCCTAAGAATACGGATGCGGTTAAGAGTTGGCCTAGACCTCTATCCCCTTTAGATATTGAAAGCTTCTTGGGCTTAGCTAGTTATTATAGAAGGTTTGTGGAAGGGTTTTCTTTTATTACCTGTCCATTGACTTCATTCACCCAAAAAAGTTCTTATTGTAGAAAAAATGTGAAAAGAATTTTCAAGAGTTGAAAGATATACTTACCTCCACTCTAGTGTTGAATTTACTGAAAGGGTACGATAGGCTTGTTGTTTATTATGATGCTGCAAGGATTGAATTAGGTTATGCTCTTATGCATAATGGGAAAATTATTCAAGGTAACTTAAGATTCTCGAAAAGAACTATCCTACCCATGATTTGGAACTAGCGGCTGTTGTTTTTTCCTTAAAGATTTGGAGGCATTACTTGTATGGTGTCCATGTTGATGTCTTTATCGGTCACAAAAGTTTGCAATATTTGTTCAACAAAAAATATCTACATTTTCACCAACATAGATGGATAGAACTCTTGAAGGACTATGACATGAGTGTCCTCTATCACCCGAGCAAGGCCAATGTGGTGACTGATGCCTTAAGTCAAATGTTTATGAATAGTGTTGCACATGTTGAGGATGGTAAGAACGAATTGGTTCATGATATTCATATACTAGTTCGTCTAGGTATTTATTTGGTTGATTCAAGTGAGGGTGGTGTTGTTGTTCATAATGGTTCATAATCGTCTTTTGTGTCGGATGTGAAAACCAAGCAATGTCTTGATCTGATTTCTATTTAGTTGAAGGAAGTGGTGCTTAAAAAGTCTGTTGAGGCGTTATCCCAAGAGGGATATGGTGTGCTATGATATCAAGGTCGTTTGTGTGTTTCCAATGTTGATGATCTGAGAGAGCAAATTTTTTCGAAAGCCCATAGTTCTTGATATTCCATTCACTCGGGAGCCACCAAGATGTACCTTCACTTGTGGGAGTTCTATTGGTGGAATGAGATGAAGAATAATATTGCTGAATTTGTGGCTAAATGACCTAATTGTCAACAAGTAAAAGTTGAGCATCAAAAGTCAGGAGGTTTGTCCCAAGATATTAGTATTCGTACTTTGAAGTGGGAAGATTAAAATATGGAATTTATTGTTTGTTTACTCCACACCTGATGACAACATGACTCTATTTGGGTTATTGTATATTGTATGAAAAAGTCAGCTTATTTCATTCCCGTCAAGGTTTCTTACTCGGCGGAGGATTATACTAAGTTGTATCTATAAGAAATGGTTAGGTTGCATGGAGTTCCTCTATCCCTTATCTCCAATCATGGTACCCAATTTACTTCTCAATTTTGGATGTCTTTCCAGAAGGGTCTTAGTACTCGTGTCAAGCTTAGTATGACATTTCATCCTCAAACTGATGGGCAAGCGAAACGTAAAATCCAAAATTTGGAAGAAATGTTGAGAGCTTATGTGATTGAGTCCAAGGATAAATGGGATGATCATTTGCCTTTGATTGAGTTTTCACTTAATAATAGTTGTCATTTAAGTGTTGTTATGCCTCCATTTGAGGCTCTTTATGGTGGGAGGTGTATGTATCCTATAGGTTGATTTGAAGTTGGTGAGGTTGATTTGATAGGTCTCGAGTTGATTTATGAGGCTATGGAAAAGGTTTGACTCATTAGAGAAAGGTTGAAAATGGCTCAAAGTCGACAAAAGTCCTATGCTGATGTTAGAGGAAGAGATCTTGAGTTTGATGCTGATGATTGGATTTACTTGAAAATTTCACCTATGAATGGTGTAATGAGCTAAGGGAATCTCAGTCTCTGATACGTAGGCCCATATGAAATTTTGAGGTGTATTGGTTAAGTTGCTTATGAACTTGATTTACTTAATGATTTAGCATAGGTACATCCATTTTCCATGTGTCACTGTTGAAGAAGTATATTGGAGATTCAATATCTATTGTACCATTAGAGAATCTTGGTATAAACGAAATCCTTTTTTAGGAGGTTCCGGTTGAGATTTTAGATCGGCAAGCTTGAAAGTTGAGAAACACGGAGGTGGTATCTATAGAAGTGTTGTGGAGGAATCAAATGGTCAAGGTGCTATTGGGAGGCCGAGGCCGTTATAATATCCCAATATCCTTATATCGTTCCCTCCATTCCTATTTTAGCTTGAGGTATATACTCCTCATGGTTTTTTATTTCGGATTCATATGTATTAGTCATTCTCATATTTCCATATGTATGCATGTATGTTTTATGAAATGATATTTTGAGTATGTTTTAACTTGGAGTCAATTTTCCTCCTTGGATATGTGCATTTTGATGAATTTAAATTCATGTTGGGTTGTTAGTTTCTCTCCTACTCTCTTCATGCTAGCTTGAGTCCCATTTAAGGAAGAATGTTCCCAAGGGGGAGATGTTTTAACACCTTGGACTTTTATAAAGGTTTAAGTGGGTTAACGGGCAAGTCTACCGACCCTAGCCCAACCGTGAACCTTTCACGGATGCCTAAATGGCTTGTCAAAGGGTCCATAGCCTTTGGTGAGGGAAAGGGTGGCCGTTTAAGGAAACCCAATTTTTTCCCCTCACCTTCACGACCCCATTCATGGACTGTGAAGGGCTAAACGGTCCGTGTAGGGCACTCATATAGGTCTCCCGTCAACTTTTTAAAACAAAGCTATTTTGGACGTTTCCTATGTGTTTAATAACTAAGATATGTCGTTTTAACCCCTATTATAAACCCTATATAAGTGATTTATGTCCTAAAACTACCCATTCTAAATCATTCTCCTAAATCATTAATTTCCCTCCAAGTTCATCCCCAAAAGTTCTCTCTAAATCTAAGGAAGAAAAAGCTAGGGTTTCACTTCAAGATCTTCAATTCACCATACCTATTGGTCCTTGATCACTAAGGTATGTTAGTAACTGAATGAAAATGCAAAGACTAATCATAAACTATAACTAGTTGTCTATGAAGCCTCTAATACTATGAGGATGTCGGGACAAGACCCCCGATCATCCTAACAACTGAAATAACAAAGCAAATATAAGAGGGATCCTCCGGAAAGCAAGGAGCCTCACCAAATGACTCTGAAATGCTTAACTGGATCAACGAAGCGCTGGATGCTGATCCTGATTACCTATATGTGCATCATAAAATGATGCATGCCAAATGGCGTCAGTATATTGAATGCACAAGCATGTGAGGGGAAATCTAAACATGACATAAGCTTGAACTAGAACTGGAAGAAACACTTACCTCGTCTCAACTCAACTCATTTCAATATAAGCAACAATAAAGGTGAAATATAAAGAAAAGCTTTAAAACATGAAGATAAAAACTCAGTGTATTAAAAGACACAATAATAACTTAGTTTCGTATATGAAATTACAAGTAACTCTGTGGGAGATTCTCTAACCGACAACCATCACTATGAGGTATGTGATGATACAACGCCTTGCCTCACGCTGCTAGGGTTGTCCTATACTTTGCCGGGGTATATAACCTACTACTAAGCAGATCCACTAGTCTATGCTAAAAGCATTAAGGAATCATCTAAAAAGTATGATCATTTTCTACCCACGTTGGCTACATGATTGATGGAGAATTGAGTTATCTGAACTCATCCCCATATCAATTTTGAATACTACTCCATAAAATGTAACTAGCTCATATGTTTAAAAACATTACTCTTTCTCTATGGTTTGAGATTATTACTTAAAACTATATCTCTTAAAAGAGATGGAACTCAAAACTACTCATGAAAACTCATTTGGAAATCGAAGTTTCCTCTCAGCTTAAATGTGAAAACATTTACTCTTTGGGAATTCTTAGTTCCTATATATCATTTTGAAGTACTCAACTCAATGCTCAAGTCTTAAAACAAGTTTTAAAACAATTGTGAAAGACTTGTTGGAAAGACTCAAAAAACTCTCAAAACCTGACTCTTACCTCTACCTTGAATTTGGATTTATGGATTCAAGGTTATGATTCGTGATAGGAAAGATATTGTGATGATTAAGAGTGTTTTCAAATAGTTAATCACTAGAAATGGTATAAAAAAAAACATTGTCTGGAAGCAAGTTTGCGACGCGGAGATGCATTTTAATATTTGGTCGTGAAGTAGTTTTTGAAACAGTGGAGTCTGCGTTCCCTCTTCAACACGAAGGGGAATTTTGTTCACTGGGGGAGCAAGCCGCGACACGGACTTGCGTGCCAATTTCTGTCTGACTTTTTCCTTCTTCGTTTTCTAACCCCAATTAGCCTAGAAACGAATGGTTTCTTCCCCAATAACTTAGATTTGAATACCCAGCAATAGTATATGATAATCCACTCAAAACTACCCTTGAAACACTAACACTTATCTCAAGTATTCATCAAGACCTCAACAATCAAGATTATGAATGGTATTTCAAGAACACTCAACAGAACTCAAATCCATCAACTTTTAGAAACAAATTTCGCTGGAAATAACATGATTGACGCATGGGTGAATGAACCCAATGCTATGTGAACTCACATACCTTTTTAGGGATCAACCCTTGGCGAAACGATCTTCGATTCCGCAAGAAAACTCAAAGAACACCTTGAGCTTTCTCCTTTTCTCCTCTTCTTGAACTATTCTCAAACCCTAAGCGTTAATTTTGATTGCGTAAACTGAAAAAAATCAGTTTATACCCCTAATTAATTACTAAAAACGAAATAACTTGGTTAAGAAAAATACCAAAATACCCCTCTTAAATTCAGGTGACTTTCCTTATCCGAACAACCCGACTTCAAATGGGCATATCCTTCATACGAGCTTGAAATTTAGAAAACTCAGTGGCATTGGAAAGAGGTCTCCAAGACCTTTCATCTGATATCTTATAGCCCATCTATCTCATGATGTACTAAAAGTTATGGTCATTTGAAGTTGAGCCAAAACTTATACTTAGCATAACTTGCCAAAATTTCCAAATTCACTCTTTCCAAAAAATGGTTCTTTCTAATTCTAGTTCTTTCTAACGTGGGATGTTACATTTTTAGTGTAGAAACAAATTTGGATATGAATTAAAGTTACAGGAACCTTCTAGAACAAAGTTGAATTGAAATCTTCCTTACCGATTAAGTATTAATATAAGATTCTACTTGGGTCAACTTCAAACGACCATATCTCTTAGAACATGGAGAGCTAGATGACTCATAAAATATTAAATTAAAAGTATTTGAGTCTTCATTCCAAATGTACTAAGTTTGCATCATTCAGAGTTTGGAGTAGAGAATTATGATAAATTTAACTAATCTGATGCATGTAGTACATTTTGGCCGACGGGAAAATACTAAAAAGGCTCATTTTTTTTGTTGTATTTTTACCCCTAGGAAAACCATAAACAAATGTATTAACTCTTAAAAGGCCTTAAATAATTAGATTTTCATCTCTTAATTCCCCATTTTATTCTCTCTCAAACCAATAGGCAAAACCCTAAGGAAAATCAAAACATAAGACTTCCAAACAAGATTCTTTGGTTTTAATGTGTTTTTATTTTTATTATTCTAATATTTTCTAAAAATATTTTTATATCATTTGTATTAAATTTCCTTCTTATTCTCAACCTTTACTCATAAAATTTCATGCATTTTTTTGTATTATCTAAATAGAACATTGGTATAATTTTGTTAGTATTCTAAATTTTAAATTAAAGTAGAATTTATTGCTGAATAAAGTTATGACTTACATTTTCCTTTTCTTTGAAATCATATTTATGTATGTTATGTTGAAATTTGACATAAAAGTATTATGTTAAATTTTTTGTTTTTAATTTAGAAATTGTGTTATATTTTGAATTTCATTTGTTTTAGGAGTATTGACTTGATATTTTACATTGCAAACTATTTTTTTAGTTAGACTTGATAGATTATCTTGTTGTCAAATGTTTTATAATTTTATGACATTATATTTATAATATTAATCATTTTGTCAAACATGCATTTCATGACTTCATAGGAATTTTGTACTTTTCATTTTTATGATTAATTTAATTAAAATATACTGAATTGAAAAATATAAATTAATTATTTTTTATAATATTAGTTAAGAACATATGTTTATTAATTATATTTTTTCAAAAGATAATATATATCTTAAATATTTAATTTAATATCCTTTATAAAGACCCTTATTTGTCTAATATAAATTTTAAGTTAAATTTTTTTATTTTAAAAATTCAATATAACCTTATGATTACACTTTGTGCAACCAAACAATATACTTGTAATTACATTGTGGCAAACAAATAGGACAACATAATTACTAGGTTGTGTAATTACTAAGCTGGTAATTACTAGCCTATTAATTACACCAATTCCAATTACCTAGTGGCTTTCCAAACATACATTAATAGAAATCCTAATTCTTGGCCAAATGGTTTTCAGGAAACTAATTCAAGAATCTCAACAAAGGGTTTCTTGATCATTCTTCTTCAAATTAGAATTTTTCTTCAAGATTTATGGAGCTTTTAAAGTATATAAGGCTACTCATAGTGATAGACTAAGTTCTTCCTCATGCTCTACATCTAAATTCAGTCATAAAATGGTTATGTTTAGGGTTCTACCCACAGTTTCTTGAAATCTAAATTTGATATATGTGTTTCTATTCCAAGTTCTAATTCCTTAATCAGTGAAATTTCAATTTCTATTATACATTTGAATTCTAAAATGATGTTCATGATTCGTATCACATGAACCCTGTTTGTTTATAAAAGTCAGGTTTATAAAGGTTCTTACATGAGTTTTTTTTGTATACATTGAGTTCAAATATGAAAGGTGAGCCCATGAGTACACTTTTAAAATGCATGTTTTGGAAAGGGCTCTTTTAAGGACATGCATGGCTTCATATGTACTATTTGGCAATCGAGAAGAAAAGAGTATAATTATCATTCGACCTCCATCATTTCACATGTACTTAGGATCATGAATAGGTGTTCTGTTGAGATCACATCATACGCTCGTCAACTTTTGGTGAGATCATTGTGGTTTTAGAGGACTCGACTTTATCATTTTTTAGATATATTTTGAGGTATCTGGGTATCGTCGCATCACCTATCTTTGGACAGTAAAGGCTTCATGGACATGCAGAGTTAGATAGTTTTTTTACTTCCTCATATGTTTTTCTAAGCATTTAGCTATTTATATTAAGTATTTTCAAACATTATTTTAAGTTCTTTAGATGTTTTAAATGCTCATCTATTAAAGCTTCCACGTATTCATTGATTCATATGTATCATATTTATCTAGGACAAGGGTTCTCTTGTGACCAGTAATGATCTTCGAGTGTCGACCACATCTAGAGTGTAGGCTCGGGGAGTGACAAACTTGGTTTCAGAGCACAGAGTTTAAGCAATGATCTTCGAGTGTCGGCCACGTCTAGAGTGTAGGCTCGGGGCATGACAAACTTGGTATCAGAGCACATAGTTCAAGTATCCTAGGGTGTTTATGAAGCCATGTCACTAGGATCTTATTTATGGATGGATCGGGTGTCACATTTTGATAGACTAACTAGGATCGTATAGCACGTACCGATATATATAATGGATCGAGTGTCACGTTCCGACACACTAACTTGGATCGGGTTCCATGTTTCGGTGCACATATGGGATTGGGTCTCACGTCCAGTACACTAAATAGGATCGAGTACCACATACCGGTACACTAACAGTTTGGGTATAGGTTCCAAGAGAGGACCATTGAATTGGGTTCCATGAGAGGACCATTGACTTGTCATATATACTTGTTATTGAGAATGTGGAATTGTACATTGCTCCAGAAATGATAACTGATATATATATATATTTATATTCTGTATATACATGTTTTGCCTTATTGTGACTGCTTATATATATTTTGTTTAATGGAATAGTCGTGTGAGCCTACCAGTACATTGTGGTTGTGTACTGATACTGCACTTCCTTATTCTTTGTTGAGTATAGGGCATCTTCAGGTCGCCATTAATAAACCCTAGCTAGGTGACTATGGAGCGTGATTGGATTCAAGGGTGAGCCAGTTCTTTCAGGCTGCCATGGATCTTTCTTGTTTAAGTACACTCTTTTTGGACTCAGGTTATTTGTTTATGGTGTTTGTTTAGTTTCGGGGTTGTACCCCTTTTCTTAGACTTGTTAGTTAATCAGAATTTTGGTACAATGACTTTCAGGTTCTAGGGGTGGTTTTTCCGTAATAGTTGTTAGTCATTTATTAAACTTCCAGAGTTTATGGGAACTTGCTTCTGTATCTTTAAATGTGTAGTATCTTGGTTAAGGTTTCTTAGTTGGGTTGTATAATGGTTCTCACACCGGAGGGTTAGTGTGGGTGCTAATCACGACAGTCTGGGTCGTGATAAAGTTGGTATGAGAGCCGTAGGTTCATTGATCTCATTGTACCAAAATGAGTCTAGTAGAGTCTTAAGGAACGGTACAGAAACATCTATACTTTTCTTCGAGAGGCTATAGGACTTTAGGAAAAACTCACTTCTTTCTACTCCTTTTGTGCTATGATTTGAATCCAATTGGTATCTAGGTGATACAAATTTGTATCTTTCCTCCTTCACTCTATGGCCCAAACTAGAGCAACAGAAGTGTTAACACCATCACTCGCAAGAGAGGAAGTGCATAGACGATCGTCAATTGAATAGGGTCACCATTTGAAATAAGTATCCATTGACTCAGATAGATGATCTTTTTGACCAAATTGCAGGGTAAATCAATTTTCTCTAAGATTTATTTAAGGTTTTGTTACCATCAGTTAAAGATTACGGCTGAGGATATACCAAAAACGACATTTAGGATTTGCTATGGGCACTATAAGTTTTTAGTATGTCGTTGGGGTTGACAACTGCGCTTGCAACTTTCATGAGTTTGGTGAATGGTGTGTTTAAACCCTTTCTTGCTTTGTTTGTGATAGTGTTTATTGATGACATTTTGGTTTATTCGGAAAGTGAGGAGGAGCATGCCGACCATCTTCGTATTGTTCTGGGTGTTCTTGGGAAACAAAAGTTATATGCGAAATTTTCTAAGTGTGAATCTTGGTTGACTTCGGTTGCCTTTTGAGGCATGTAGTTTCAAAGGAAGGGGTGATGGTAGATCCCCAAAATATTGAAGTAGGCAAGAATTGGGTCCGACCTAGTTCTGTGACTGAAATTAGGAGTTTTGTAGGGCTCTCTAGCTACTATCATCGCTTGTGAAGGGATTAAGGTCAGATTTGCATATTCAAGTTTATAGGTGACAACATTCAAGAAGTTTTGGTAAGGGACGACTAGATAATGAACACCATTAATTTGGAAAATGCATTTAGTTATTGGCATAATATGTATGGGTTGTTTAACGATTGATGAAATTAAGTTATGTCAATTGAGGTTAGAAGCTATACTACGATTTCATGGATTGATTGTGTATCAAGGAAGGATAGGACTGCTCCAATAGCAGTGATGTTTACTTGGTTAAGTTATTAAAAGTGTTAAAATTGTGGAGAACTTGGGCATATGATGAGGAAATCAGCGAGGCCGTGGAGGCTGGGGAAATGGTAATGCAGGTAGAGGAGTTGTGTAGCCAGGCAACGAGGTTGCCTGTCAAGATGACAGGGCTCAATTTTATGACTATTTGGACAAGAACGAGGCTTAGGTATCTGATGCAGTGATCACAAGTACTATTATTATTTTTGACCGAATGGCTAAGGTGTTGTTTGATCCGGGTTCTACTTATTCTTATGTGTCATTGCGATTTGCCTCAGAATTTGATATGATTTGGGATACACTTGATGCCCCCATCCATGTTTCTACCCCAGTTGAAGAGTCAGTCATAGTCACCCATATATATTGTGTTGTCCTATTATGTTTATGAAATTTCAGACTTGGCTTGATTTGGTTATGTTGGATATGATTGACTTGATATAATCTTAGGCATGACCTTATTGTCTCCCTATTATGTTGTGCTTAATGGTAATGCTAAGTCGGTAACTCTAAGGATCCCGGGTAGGGAAAGGTTAGAGTGGGAATGGGGTACAAGCCTAAGTCAACTAAGGTCGTATCTTTCGTGCAGGCTAGGAAACTGGTGGGACAGGGTTGTTTGGCTTATTTGGCTCATATTCGGGATGTTGAGGTTGAGTCTCCCTCTATTGAGTCTATTCCTGTAGTGTCTGAATCTCAAGAAGTGTTTCCTACTGATTTGCATGGTATGTCTCCAGATAGAGATATTGATTTATGCATTGATTTGGAACTTGGTACTCGCCCCATCTCCATTCCTCTTTATCGCATGGCCCCAGAAGAATTAAGAGAGCTTAAGGCTCAAATCCAAGAGCTTCTTGATAAAGGTTTCATCCGTCGTAGTGTTTCCACGTGGGGTGATCCTGTCTTGTTTGTTAAGAAGAAGGATGGTGGTATGGGGACTGATGATTTTATCTTAAACCATAAAAAAGTGGATTGATACCAAAATGATCAGCTTATGGATAAAGAAAGTCCCAATAAGTATACTTGGGTAAAGGTAATTGAAGTATTTTTAGTAAGAAAGTGCATATAAAATTTGGTTAGTCCTTTTGAATTTGATGGGTATACCTGAGTTTGAGGTGTCATGTCGATGAAAAGGTTGAATTTGTAGTGATAGCCAGGGCTAACCGAGCATAATGGTAGTAAGAGTACGTGATGGATTGTAGTGGAATGCAATTATATAATAAGATTGTTGGTTAAGAGAATTTTGTATAGTAATTACGACTTGTGATTATCTAAGGTTGTGGTTTTCTAATATTTAGTGAGTAACTTGGTTGTATAGAAAGTTTTAAGAGATGGTAGGACACCACTCGAATAGAATTTTAAAGAGTTAGAGTTATAAAGAAGGAAAATATAGTGGGATGTAGTACAACCTTTAGAGAGAGGCGAGAGCAAGAACATTTTATTTTATTGCAAAGGCTAAAGAGATATCTTCAGAGGGGTAGATAATTAGGCTCAGAGACGCATGATTTCATTCGTTTTGTTGTTGCTATGGTAATAGTGTCACAAGTCCGTCAGATTGGTTAAAAAATTATTGGAAAAGACTTGAGAAAGGAGTGTACAGACATTAGCTCGAGCGTGATGATAAGTGCATTGTTTTTGTTTTAAGCTTAGTAATGAGTACGATTGAATTGTTAGCGAAAGATATTGTAAGATCGATGGAGATATGATCCATGATAAGCAAAGATCCATGAATTCATAAAAATCTTCAAGATATAAGCTAATGTTGATAGATAAGAGGATTGTGTTATACAGTTGAATTTACAATTCAGAATCTTCATTGTAAATCTACATTCGTGGTGATATATATTGTCAAGGTATGAATTTGCAAGGTGAGAAATGATCAATTGTATTATTGAGAATTTGAAAGGACTTACACCTGGGTTTAGTCATAAAGTTGATTACTGTTGATTGTTAAAGTACCTAAGAAAGGTTTTCATTTAAAGGTGTTGGTTTAGAATAAGGTAAATGGTCGAATTGGTTATGATGGTTGTTAGTATTGAGAGTGTGGGCTTCAATGGAAGGACGTGAAGAGTATGTGGAGTCAACTGAATGGAAATGACTAGTATCGACTCTTCAGAGGAAAACCTTTAGCGTTATTAAATATTTATTCCGTAAAATTGTTATGTGACCATCTATTTTATTTTGTACATGGTTGTGAGTATGATTCACTAGCTAAGCTCACGTGTGTTTTCACTTTTGTGAGTGGATCCCTACTGGTGAATCAGGTGTACTGATCCTGCGATTTTCTCTTGATTGAGTGGGATGATTTCGGAAGACATGGTTATTTTAGATGACTTATGTGGTGTTGTCTTGGAGTTTTTAAAGTATTTCAGTGGTTTTACATGTACCACCTTGCTCATGAGAGTTTATAGAAGAGTTATCATATGTATCTATGGTTGTCTGACAATCTTAATATTCATCTAGTCGTTGAGGTCATGTATCGATTATGTGTGGTTGAATGTGGGGATCATTGGGTCCAATTCTACTGTTCTTAAGAGGTAATCTACAATTACTAAATCTAGCATTTCGATAGTGTTGTTGGAGGGTTTGTATGCTTGGACATATCCCTCGATGAGTATCTGATGTCTAAAGATCAAATTTTTATAACTTAAGCTCATGGAAATTTGGGTTGTGAGATGGAGATATTGATAAGAACTATGATTGTTTGGGTATTATGAGTGTGTGTTGGTTGGTTCAGGTTCACTCTAATTGTAGCGAGTATTGATTTAGGATTTTATCATGGTTATGTGAGAAAAGATTCTTCCTGATGTTTGTGTCAAAGTCCTTGGTAACATGTTGTAGACATGTGTGTGATCAACATTGGTGGTTATTGGGAATAGCTTTGTTGTTAGTTAAGTGTAATACAACAATAAGTATCACTCGAGTATGGTGATGACTTCATTGTGGCATTGTATGGGAGGATGTGTAGGTTTTCAATTGGTTGGTTTGGGGACAGAGATTATATCATAAAGTGAGACTCAGTTTTGTTAAACAAGACCTTCTGTATGAGGAAGAACCAGTTCAAATTATTGATCACGATATCTGGAAGCTAAGGACATGCGAGACAAGTATCCCTAGTTGTTCAGCGATTCAGGTACTACTCTACCCTTACTTTAACCAAACTTTCCTAGTTGATCACTCGGGGACGAGTGATGGGTAAATTGTTATCTATTGTAATCACCTGATTTCGTTGTTAGGGAAAAGCCAATGGGGAAAGAATTGGGTCAGAAAACTTTTTGGTAGTAACTTGGAAATTCCTAGCCTAGTGAAGATTTGGATGAAATTTGAGTCAGTGAGGTCTAAGGGAATCTGGTAACGAATGAGAGATCTAATTATGAATTTGATCACATGAGTAGATAGCTAAGACGTTAAGGAACCCGTACGACTTTACAGAATCGAAATCAAGTGAGTAGAACTCCCAAAATTGATCCTAGCGTGAACGGGTATTTTCTGAGTGTCATGGGTGGAAGGTGTGTTGTGAAATGGGGGTTTTAAACTCTGAATTTAACTTTCTGTTTCTGTGCAAGCCGCCAGAGCAAGGTGGCTGTAGCGGGATGAGGTCTGCCGCAGCGGGACAGATGCGACTTAAGTCGAAATAAACCCCAAAACATCATTATTCTACCAAATTTGTTCTTGAGAGCTAGGAGACAACCCCAGGCGATTTCTTGACAGTTTTCCATGACTTTTGGTGCTAAAGGTAAGAATTTTACTCCCCTAATCTGTATTTCGATCTGTAGAACGTAGTTTCTTGGGTAATTATTGTTGGGGGAAAGTTTTGATCTGGGAATTATGATGGAAAAAGCCCTAATTTGGATATTGTAATCATGGGTTGGTCTTGGGTTATTGGGTTTGTTATAATCCGAGTAAATTAGACCATAATTGTTGATCCTCACGTTATATTGATTTTTTGTAGACCAAGAACAAGCAGAAAGAATCCGGAAAGGTAAGAATCAATGTTTCTTAGGATGATTCAAGCTTTGTTCGAGGTAGGTGTTGGTTGTGATTTCATGTTTTGCGTGATGTACTTTAATAATTGCTTCATTATTATGCATATGTGCATGTGAATGAAGCCTATTGATCGCACCTAATGTAAATGAGTATGAACGAATGATTGTATGCCATGAATCAACACTTGATTATATGATTATCAGAATGTACATTGTGATTGTGATTGTGGCTTGTTGAATGGATCAGGTGTCACGCTCCGACACGCTAACTGGGATCGGATGTCACGTACCGACATATATATTGGATTGGATGTCACATTCTAACACACTAACTTGGATGGGGTGCCACATTCCGGCACACATATGGGATCAGGTGTCATGTCCGGCACACTAATTGGGATTGGGTACCACGTTCCACTATACTAATAGTTTGGGTATGGGTTCCATGAGAGGACTATTGAATTGGGTTCCACAAGAGGACCATTGACTTGTCATATATACTTGTTATTGATAATGTGGAAATACATTGCTCCGGAAATGATAAATGATATATATATTATGTATATGCGTGTTTTACCTTGTTGTGATTGCTTATATATATTTCGCTTACTGAAATAGCCGCGTGATCCTACCAGTACACTGTGGTTGTGTATTGATACTGCACTTGCTTGTTTTTTGTTGAGTGTAGGGCATCTTCAGGCGGCTATTGATAGACCCCAACTAGGTGACTATTGAGTGTGACCGGATTCAAGGGTGAGCAGTTCTTTCAGGTTACCATGGATCTTTCTTGTTTAAGTCTACTCATTTCGGACTCAGACTATTTGTTTAAGGTGTTTGTTTAATTTCGGGGTTGTACCATTTTTCTTAGACTTTTTAGTTAATCAAAGTTTTGGTACAATGACTTTCAGGTTCTAAGGGTGGTTTTTCCGCAATAGTTGTTAGTCGTTTATTAAACTTCCGGAATTTATGGGAACTCTGTATTTCTTAGGTCATTTAAACCTGCTTCCGTATCTTTAAATGTGTAGTATCTTGGTTAAGGCTGCTTAGTTGGATTGTAGTAATGATTCTCCCACCGTAGGGTTAGTGTGGGTGCCAATCACGATGGTTTGGGTCGTGACATATTTAATTGGCCTTCATCCTTGATCTTCATAGTGAACTTATAGCATTTATTCCTCGAGATCCTCTCGCTGGTTAAATTATGAAAATCCTTATTATAGTTGTAGGTTGGAAGAATTGTGAAAAAGGCAAACCCTTTTCAATCATATTGAAGTTGACATGATGATATAGATTTGCTCAAGTATGTCCTCGTGTAAAGATGGAAGAGATGCCAAATTCTTCTTGACCAATCAAATTGAAACTCTCATGACAATATTTGATTAGCTAGAACGTGTCATTTCTGCTAGCATGAAACCTATATGATTGGGACAACTTTTTTTTTACCATATTTTGGTTTCTATAATGATATTTTATTAAATGAAACATGGCACTTGTGCTGGGATGGAACAATTGTGATGAGAACAATTTTTTTCAATCGATTAGACTGAAATTGACATGATGATATTTGATTGGTTTGAACAAGCCAATTCTTTTGAGTGGGAAGAATTGTGATTAGGGTGGTCTTTTTCAACCAATCAAATTTTAGTTTACGTTTTTTAATGTTTGAAACAAGTCAACTGTACATGAGGCATGTTTTTATATGTGTTTGATTTGACTACACATGTTGTATCACTTTCAACACGTGGCATGATCTTATTGACCATTTCACTTGGCTAACACATTTTTCGACACATTATACCAAATCGCGCATATTGTATTAATATATTTTAAATTTGATATAATCTAAATTAATTCTAAACCCTAAAAAGTAAAATAAATACAAGAACCTGAAAAAGCAGTATATATACAACATATATGCATATACTGGAAATAAATATAGGGTTTCACTGACGGCAGAGTGAAGTGCCCTATCATATCCAAAGAAATATAGTGAATTCCAATCAAGTTGAAATGGAATCAACTGATTTGCAGATTGTGAATTCCGATCAAATTGAAATGGCTATCACTGAAAATAACAACGATTACGAGAGTGGAGATGATGATATTGACTTGCAAAAGTTTCTCTTTTACTCAGCTCGATTTCATTCCGGTAAGAACTTGGAATCAAGCTCTAATAACGGTGTTGGTAAGAAACCTATAGAAATTGAGTATTATGTTATTCTAGATTCACTTAACCTAAAGAATAGTATTACTGAAAAGGGGGAATCTTCATGTACTTTTTGTGAAATTTGTACAAATGCATTTCCGCTGCCAAACACAATGATTTGGGGCACCAGTTGCAATCATCGTTACTGTGAAAAATGCATACAGAATTATATAGGTAAAAAACTCAATAAGGATATCCATGAGGTTTCTATAAAGTGTCCTGCTTCTGATTGCGGGGAAATTTTGGATATCAATTCAATAATGCTGATTGATTTTCTTATCCGAGTAAGAGATGTCAATCGACTAACGGAAGTTCTACCTTCGCCACTAAATATTGATTGCCCTTTTATGGATTGTATCGGTAAACTGATTGATGATCAACGGGGATATCCAATTAGGGCATGTCCTGAATGTTGGAAACTTTTCTGTGTCAATTGTAAATCTTTACATTTTGGAATGACATGTGAGAATTATCAGTTTAGTAGGCAATGGAATTTGCTCCACTGGAAGCAGCAATATGGAGGATATCGTGATGAACTAGAGGAGGAGGAGGAGGAGAAGGAGAAGGAGAAGGAGAAGCAGAAGAAGAAGAAGAAGAAGAAGAAGAAGAAGAAGAAACTTCATGATCAAAAACTTTGATGAATATGAAAAAAGGTCAAGTTTTGTTTCCTTGGAGATAAAATAGCCATTTGAATCCTTATTTACTCAATATGCAGAGTCTATTATTGGTTGAAAAATAGTATGCAAGATCTTTTATTTTATTTCAATTAGTTGTTGAGTTGATGAAAAAATAATATGTTGGGTCTTTATGTTTGAATTAGTTGTCGAGTCTGTGTTGGATGGGCTTCTAGCTGTTGAGGCCTATTGTCCAATGTAAGTGTAGCTCAAAATGCGCAAAATCTTCTATTTTGTGGACAAATTGTTCTATTTTATATAGAGTCCAGGTTTGTATGACCAACTATCAGGCCCATATTTCTTTTATTTTGAATCACTTGTTCAAATTATTTTTTACTACATCATTTATAAGAATATAGTATTCAAGAATAAAAAATGATTGAATTTGCTAGCGTAAATTAGGAAGGAGGTTGTACGTGTTACCCCTAACATAGGATAAGAAGTTTCACATCGGCAGAAAACAAGATGAATGTTAAGTATATAAGTAAGTAGATCTTATACTTTAATAATGTGTTTTAAAGTTGTGTGAGTCTAGTCCCAAATAGAACAATATCACTAGTGGATTAGACTATTACAGATGGTATTAGAGTCACTTCTGTGTCAGCTGTGTCGATGCGAGCTAAAGTTCAACTGAGTTTCCAAAAATTCCGATAAGGTGGAGCAAACATCTTTGCTATGTCTAGGCAAATCTCATCTGATGGGGAAATTCTTAGGCAAATTTTATATGGTTGGACAAACCTCAGCGAGTACGCTGAATTCATAAGAGAGGGTCTTTGTGTGGAAAAGAAGTCCACACTGGAAAAAAAACATGATAAGTAAGTAGAGTTTACACTTTAGTGACGCGTTTTAAAGTCGTGTGGGTTTAGGCTCAAAGCAGACAATACCATTAGCGGTTTAGGTCATTGTTTGGTGGGAAAAAGGCAACGTAGAATTACATACATATCTTTTATATGATGGGGTTTATAAGTAAGCAGGCATGACACTCTAGTGACGTATCCTAAAGCCTTGCAAGTCTAGGCCTAGATCAGACAATATCACTAGCCAGTTTTATGGTGGAAAAAAGGCGGTCCAGATAATAATTTAAGGGATAGAAAAATTATATTGGGGGATTTAATGGAATCAATTTGGGGGCATGATTCAGTTGTTTGATCTTCTAGTTTTCATTTCAATTTCTCCTCTGTTAGTGAAAATTAAAATTGAAAGGAAAAAGTACATTATGACAGGTGAAGTTGGCAGATGCTTATTTGCTAATTAATTTGCTTTTCTATTCCACACTTTGTCTTTTGATTTTATTTTCGTGATTAATAACTGAACAATCGAACCAAAACCGATAACCGACCCATGAACACTCTTATCTACAACTATGCATGAGCTCTTTTTGTACAGTTTAGTTGTTCTATTCTATTTCTTACCTCAGTTTGTATTTGTCTTATCAGTACTTTTATCTGTTCATCAATCTCCTTGAATATATTCCAATTCATGTGTGGTATATATGTGGTTCTTGTATTGTTTTTTGACAACTCCTTTCTAAACACTTTTAGCGTGTCTGCTTGCAAGTCAGTGTAGTGTCTGTGAAATTTCCATTTGAATTTTCTGGTGACTAATTATGTTCCATTTAAAGTCACAGTAACTTAACTCTTCAATTGGTATACCATTTCATCATCTTTATCTTTGTAGAATTTAATTTTCTTCAATACCAACTACAATTATTTTGGAGTCTAATGGTCCCAAATATATGTGTTTTCCTTCATATAAACTCAATTTATCAATTTCATCGAAAACACACATTTTTTCCAACCAATTGCCACACACTATACTAAGTTACCCACAATTGCGACATTTCACTTTCTACCATATTTAACTTTTAAATCACCAAATTCTTTAGCAATTAGATTTTCTCCCAAGATACCAAACCGACTTTCCTATGTTGGTCAGTGTTTCCCCATAAGCTAGAAGGTAAAGGGATTATTTATGGGGTAATTCTGTTGCATCACCAAATGTGTTGAGTTTCTCTTTGGTGAGGATTATGCAAGAGTATATAGTTGTCTATTTTTTTTTGTCATGATCAGAGTAAACTTAATCCAATTCTTGTCTCACTCGATGTTAGACTCCTTTATTAGTTTATACACATTTTAATTGTCAAATCTACACATACTTAGAGGTTAAATCTACACCAGTAGGTGACATGACAACTTATCTCATTGTGTATATGATTTCGAAATCTTTGACTTGTAAGCTAGTTTTTGAGGTTAAATTATACGTATGATATCTTTTTCTTATCAATGTCATTTACCATATATCCACTTTGTTAGAGCAAAAGATGCATAAAGATGAAAGACGCTTCTCCACAAAACCCAAAAGTTGAACCTCTACTTTATTGAGCGCTTTAATTTTGAATGAAGAGTTTATCAATACTTATTACGAAAGGCTAGAAGATAAGAACATTCAAAATGGTAAAGTTAGATCCTATTAAAACAAAATAAAGTTGTTCCCTTCTTTGTTTGTTTGAAACCATTATATATATCAACAATCCGCATAGTGATGTTTATGATAATGTTTTTCCTTAAATAATTGCATTCAAAACACTATGAGGGCCCTCACTTGACTCTTTATTTCTTTTCATTTTAAAGAACCAATTTCATTGATGTCATGTTCCACAATTTAAGATATCATGTTTCGAACTACTCTTCTTTTGATCACCTTTTATATTTGAAGCCTACTCCAATTGGATCTTACTATATTTAAAGGAGACGAGAGTCTTAACTTAATTGATAAAGTTATCTCTATGTTATCAAAAAGCCTCTTGTGATTCAACCTTTTCACACACCCTATATACAGTATAAGCTTAATGCACCAGATTGTCCTTTTTACTCTCCGGTGAAATCAAAAAATTCAAAATTACAATCCTAACAATATTCTTCTCTTGAAGCCCTTTAATTATTACTACTTCATTTTTAATTTAAAAAAATCCCTCTATTAATTAGAAGATTTTTTTTTGCCAATATCATGTTTACTACTCCAAGAAGGTACATAATTACTAATTACACTTTTAAAGAAAAGATAAAAGGTAATTTGGTTAAGTAGTCCCTATGATTAATGGTATTACACTGTTTTTCAATTTATGTGTCAAACTATATAGGGAAAAAGACAGCGGAACAAGATTTCTGTTGGTATCTATCTAATTTTTTTTTATTAATAAATGGGAATGAGACCATGTCTCATTGTCATAGTTTACACCTCACGTGCTTTCTCTCACTTTGTTTTAAAATATAAAATAAAATATCATCCCCTAGTCCATAGAATTGATATAATATTACATGCTAGTATACATATAAATTAAATTATTTACTTATTGAGTGAAAATTAAATTATTTACCTAATGAAATAAGAATTAATTTCCACTTAAAATATTTTTATTATTCTTTGTCCAAGTAAGTTATACTCTTTCCGTTTCAATTTATTTGATCTATTTTCCTTTTTAGTCTATAAAAAATTATCATTTTATTTTTTTAATAATTGTTTTAGTTTCAACTTTGCACCTAAAGAAATACTAAGAAGAAAGTGAGGAAGTAGCTAGCAACAGTCGGCAAGGCATTCCTCGATACAAATACAGTACATATATTTGTTAGTTCTTATAATAAGAATTTTGGTTACTGTAACACAAAATAATCAAAGTCTTATTTATAATTGTATAGTTTTCTAATACATAATATATTATTTTCATTTGGAGTAATCATAAATCGAGCTTAATATAAAAGATCTAATTACTTTTAAACTCAACAACTTATACCATAAAAAATGTATGCTACCAAGTGCTAAGAAATAAATCTTAATTTATACATAGGAAAGTTATTTAATCATATAACAAAAAAAGCTCTTGCCAAAAGAATAAGTCTCAATTACAATAGAAAATCTCCCAAAATTCTAAATTAATCTCAAGTGCCTCTTTTGGTAAATTAGATGAGTGTAGAAGTAAAAAGATATTCAAATGGGTGGAGTGATTGAGGTTTAAATTTGTGTATTTGTAGGGATGAAAGGATAGTGTTTTTTTACTACACAAAATATAACGGCTCGAGAATATGATAGGTGAAAAGTTCATACTTATAATTATTTATCATATATGGAGTATAATAATATAATAATATAATTATAAGATAAATATTACTCTGATGATGAAGAGAAGACATGAATTATAAATTGAAAGTTGATGATGCATTTTCAGTTCTCTACTATTTGTACATAATACTAATAGAGTAACTACATGAAAAACCCTTATTAAATAGGAAAAAGGTGTAAAAAGGATGACTTCTATTATTTACTATTTAATTAATTTAGTCTGAAAATTCCCTCCGTTAATAGTTTGATTCATAAATACCCTTGTTATCAATAATTTGGTTAAAAAATGCCCGTATTGTAATTTAATGAGTCAAAAATATTTTTCTCCAAATAAATATTTTTTTCTTTTAAACACATTCTTTTTCTAATGATGATTTTTTATAATTAGAAAATATTTATCTAACTTCAATTTGGAAAATATTAAGAAATAAAAATATTTTTAATTTAGAAAAATTTGATCGTTGTCTAAATGAAAATTAATGGCGACCTTACTGAATAATTACTATGGGGACATTCTGATATTAAATATTATTTTTAAATTAAAGAACCATATTCTTGTTTTTCTTTTATTTTTAAATCACTTTAAGTAATAAAATATGTAACACCCCGTATTCGAAAACAGACCTTAGTGCAGATTTCCAGAAGTTTCGGGTGCAACCCACGGTTGCCACCCACGGACCGTAGGGTGATCCACCGCCTGTGCTGGTGGTCCGTGGTTCGCGACTACGACCCTTCCCCGGAACCTTCAGAAAAAATTTGGCTAAGTCCTGACCCACGCCGGGACATACGGACAGTAGGTCAAACCACGGTCCATGGTCTAGGGCCGTAGGCCGGATCCCTAAAATCCAGCTCCAGTGGCGACTGACGGTTGACCAACACGGACCGTCAGTCGATTGACGGTCCGTCAGTCTTGTCCGTCGGTGACCTCAGCAGTAGTTAAGTCAAGGGTCTTTTGGTCGTTTCCTTGTGCGTTGGACCCCTAAACTACGTTGTTTAAACCCTAAACTACGTGATTTTGGTCAGTTTTAGCCTAGAAACATCACTAGAACTTACCTAAATCAAATCATTCATCAAAATTAGGAAAATTAGAGCGTAAGAGGAGAAAGAGGTCAAGGACCCTAGTTCATGAACGCAATAAAGTTCCATCATTTCCAGCCCCGAAATTGAAAGATTTCTCTGTGGGATTCATCACCAGGTATGTGGGATTCATCACCAGGTATGTGGGATTTCACTAGTGGGTTCCTTTCACCCATTAGGTCCCTAGTTTTTAGTCACTTTCTTGATTCCCTTGAATTGATGTAGACTTAGGGTTTCTTGAATGTTAGAAATTGTTGGGTTTTAGCTATTAGTATGATCAAAATTAGGTTATATATTATGTTGTTACTTAGTTCATTGCATGAAATTCAGAACCCTGGCTATGTAGTTCTTTTAGTTCATGAATTGCATATTCTAGGTCAGTTAATTCAGATATATATATATATATACATGCTTCAGTTTACGAATGTTACATTATTAGCTATAATTATTGCATTCCCAGATTTGCATGTCAGTTTTGAGCTATCCAGTATTACAGAAATTTAGTTATAATGTGTTAATTACATAATCAATTAGGAGTAGCTTCATACCGAGTTGGACTAGGGACAGTCACCCTTATAGTCCCAGAACTACGTGCCCCCGTAGGTTGTAAGTCCCCTTTGTGGCCATCATTTTAGTGATCACGCCAGTAATGCCTTTAAACCTTTGGGAAGGTATATTGGGTCCTCTCGATGGGGCGTATACATCAGACTCCACATTTAGCTCACGTGGTTTTATGTCGGTTATTGGTAGCTCCCACAGTTCAGTCAGACTCTAATACATTGACCATTTTATCAGTACAGTTTAGTATTCACTCTCAGCATGTTATAAATTTGGTCATTGCAATCAGATATTTCATGGTCAGTATTCTCAGTTTAGTATCATGTTTATATTATATCATTGCTCAGTATATTCTTTGGTTCAGCTATGATTATTATTCAGCTTTAATCTATCCTACATGCTCAGTACCTTTCAAGTGTTGACGCATACTCTGCGCTACATCTTCTCGTGATGTAGGTTCAGGCCCTCAGCAGACAGATCACGTATAGATCGGTTCCCGATCTTCAGTTCAGCAGCATCAGTAGTGAGTCCTCATTCTTCGAGGACTAGTGACATGATTGTCTTTCATGCTTTTAGTCTTTAGTTTCAGTTTTGCTAGATTTAGTTGGGGCATGTCCCAACACTTGTAGTTAGTTAGAGGCTACTTTCAGACATAGTTTAGATTCAGCTTTGCATTCGAGTTTGATATTTCATTTGTTATTAAACTCTCAGATTTCTTTATTCAGATTTGGTATATGGGTATTCCTCATCATTTCATATTTATCTCATGATTAGCTTCCAAACAGTATTTATTGCTTCATTTTACTTTTAGTATGCTCATGTTATGCCAGCAGGGTTAGCTTGGGGTCACTTTTGATCCTAGGTCCAGTGTTCGCGTCCAGGGAGTAGCCTCGAGGTGTGACAAACTTGGTATCAGAGCACTAGGTTTAAGTGTCCTTGGATATCTGAAAGTTCGCTCTAGGTAGAGTCATTTTCATGGGTGTGTAGAGCGCACCACATCCAACGAGAGGGAGACTACAGAGTGTTTTAGGAAAAATCTTCATTTTCTTGTTACTTTTATCGTGTGTAAGGTATGATCTAATTCCTCATTCTAACTCAACGTTCTACATTTCAGATTATTCCTCTTCGTAGAGCTAACGCCAGGAATGTGAATGCCAGGAACATAAACGCAGCTCCTCCAGTCCTAGATCAGGAAGTATCGCATGCAGAATTCAGGAACGCTATCTAGTTGTTGGCTCAGACTGTGACCAACTAGAATAACCAGTAGGTTCCAGTTAGGGAAAATGCTAATGTTGGGTTAGCTGCAGCTAGAGTGCGGGATTTTGTTAGGATGAATCCACCCGAGTTCTTAGGATCGTAGATTGGTGAGGATCCCCAAACTTCATAGATGAGGTCAAGAAGATCTTTGAAGTGATGCAGGTAACTGAGAATGATTGGGTTGAGTTGGCATCTTACCAACTTAAGGATGTGGCTCATATCTTTTATACTCATTGGAAAGAGAATACGGGTACAAATGCAGCTCTTATCACTGGGGATTGCTTTAGTAAGACCTTTCTGGATAAGTTTTTCCCAAGAGAGCAAAGGGAAGCAAAAGCTCAGGAGTTTATGAACTTGAGTCAAGGTAACATGACAGTCCAAGAGTATGGACTCAATTTCACCTAACTCTCCAGGTATGCTCCTCACATGGTTGCTAATTCCAGGGCCCAAATGAACAAGTTTCTGTATGGAGTGTCAGACTTGGTGAAATTATAGTGTATGAATGCCATATTACTTGAAGTTATGAACATCTCTAGGCTCATGACTCATGCTCAACAGGTTGGGGGTGATAAGCTTAGGGAACAGGCTAAGGAAAACAAGAAGGCTAGGACATGAAACTATGATTATTCTCAACAGAAATCGGGTGGTGGAAATCATGCACAGGGTCAGCAAAAGTTTTCAACTCCAGCACCTTTATTAGCTAGTGTTCCATCCTCCAAGTTTCAAAATGATTAGAAAGGTAGGGCATCAGGCTCTAAGTCACAGGGAAGTGTTTCAGGCACTAAAACCTACCCAACTTGTCCTAAGTGTAGTAAGAACCATCCAGGAGAGTGTTTTTCATGAAAGGAAGTATGCTTTGGGTGTGGTCAGTCTGGTCACAGGTTGAGGGATTGTCCTTCTAAACAGCGTCAATGAGGCAATGCTAGTAAAGCTCAGTTTACAACTTCAGCAGCCCCAGCAGGTCACCCGACTTAGCAGGGTAACTCATCTGGTACAGGTAGCAGACAGTACCAGAACAGGTTGTATGTTTTTCACACTCGATATGATCAGGAAGATTCTTCTGATGTGGTCACTGGCACGTTACGAGTCTTTAATCTCGATGTTTATGCTTTGTTAGATCCAGGGGCTACTCTTTCCTTTGTAACTCCTTATATAGCAATTAAGTTTGATGTTAGTGTAGAAACTCTCTCATAACCCTTCTCAATCTCTACTCCAGTGGGTGACCCAGTTATAGCTAGACGGGTGTACAAAAATTGTCTTGTCATAGTCTCTCAGAAAGTCACCTCAGCAGATCGTGTAGAATTAGAAATGGTAGACTTCGATATCATTCTAGGCATGGATTGGTTACATTCCTGTTATGCCTCAGTCGATTGTAGAACTAGGATTGTTTATTTTCAGTTTCCAGATGAACCAATCTTAGAATGGAAGGGTAGTAGCTTAGCGCCTATGGGTCGATTCATTTCTTACCTTAAAGCCAGAAAAATGATCTTTAAGGGTTGTCTCCTTCATCTAGTTCGGGCTAAGGATTCTAGCTCCGAAACCCCAACTCTTGAATTAGTTCCAGTAGTTAATGAGTTCACATAAGTATTTCCAAAAGATCTTCCTAGAGTTCCTCCCGAAAGGGAAATCAACTTTGGAATTGATCTCCTTCCAGATACCCAACCTATTTCTATTCCTCCTTACAGAATGACTCCAGCTGAGCTTAAGGAATTGAAAGAACAGTTGAAAGACCTTCTAGATAAGGGCTTATCAGACCTAGTATTTCTCCATGGGGTGCACCAGTATTGTCCGTGAAAAAGAAAGATGGTTCCCTCTGAATGTGCATTGAATATAGATAGTTGAATAAGGTCACAATCAAGAATAAGAATCCCATCCCCGGGATTGATGACTTTTTTGACCAATTTCAGGGTACTAGTCATTTCTCAAAGATAGACCTAAGACCTGGTTATCATCAACTCAGAGTCAGAGATATTGACATTTTGAAGACAGCCTTCAGAACTCGGTATGGTCATTGTGAATTTGAAGTTATGTCACTTGGAATAACCAATACTCCTGCAGCTTTCATGGATTTGATTAACAGAGTGTTCAAGCAGTACTTGGACTTGTTTGTTATCGTCTTTATTGATGATATCCTCATTTACTCTAGGAATGAGGAAGAACATGCGAGTCATTTGAGGGTTGTCCTGCAAACTCTCAAAGATCGCCAGTTATTCGCTAAGTTTAGCAAATGTGAGTTTTGGTTGCAGTCAGTTGCTTTCCTTGGGCATATTCTGTCTAGGTAAGGGATTCGAGTGGATTCTCAGAAAATAAAAGCAGTAAAACAATGGCCCAGACCTACCTCTCCCACATATATTAGAAGTTTCTTGGGTCTAGCAGGTACAAAAGATTTGTGGAAGGATTTTCATCCATAGCCTCTCCATTGACTAAGTTGACTCAGAAAAATTTTAAGTTTCAGTGGCCAGATGATTGTGAGAAAAGCTTCGCAGAACTAAAAACTAGGTTGACTACAGCTCCCTTTTTGACTCTACCAGAGGGTTGAGACGGCTATGTGATCGATGGTGATGCATCCAGAGTCGGCCATGGTTGCGTGTTGATGCAGCGAGGTAAGGTTATAGCTTATGCTTCTAGACAGCTTAAGGTGCATGAGAAGAACTTTCCAACTCATGACCTCGAGCTTGCAGCAGTTGTGTTTGCACTTAAGATTTGGAGACACTACTTGTATGGTGTTCATGTAGATGTGTTCACAGACCATAAGAGCCTTCAGTATGTATTCACCCATAAAGAGCTGAATCTTCACAAGAGAATATGGCTTGAGTTCCTCAAGGATTACGATATGAGTGTGCATTACCATCCTGGTAAGGAAAATGTAGTAGAATATGCCCTCAATAGACTATCTGTGGAGGAAGAAAAAAAGGAATTACCGAAAGATGTTCACAAGCTTACTCGCTTAGGAGTTCGCCGCATGAGCATATCAGATGGTGGTGTAATGGTTTGGAATGGATTAAAATCTTCATTAGTAGTAGAGGTTAAGGAAAAACAAGACAGTGATCTGATATTGCTTGAACTTAAGGGTGCAGTCCATTAACAGAGAGTTGAGGTTTTCTCCCAAGGGGGAGATGGTGTGCTTTGCTACCATGGTCGATTATGTGTTCCTAAGGTGTGCGAGTTGAGATAGCAGATTCTTGTAGAAGCCCATCACTCCAGGTATTCTATTCATCCAGGCGCCACTAAGATGTATTGTGATCTGCGGGAAGTCTTTTGGTGGAATGGCATGAAAAGGGATATAGCAGGTTTTGTGGCTTAGTGCTCCAATTGCCAGCAGGTGAAGGTAGAATATCAGAACCAAGGAGCTATGAATCAAGAGATTGACGTTCCTACTTGGAAGTGGGAAGTGATCAACATGGACTTCATCAGAGGTTTACCTCATACTCGCAGACAACATGACTCCATTTGGGTGATAGTTGACAGAGTTACTAAGTCTGCGTGCTTTTTGGCGGTGAAGACTACAGATTCGGCGGAGGACTACGCCAAGCTTTACATTAATGAGATAATCAGGTTGCATGGGGTTCCTTTATCTATCATCTCAGATAGAGGTCCTCAGTTTACCTTTCATTTCTTAAAGTCATTTCAGAAAGGTCTTGGTACTCAAGTTAATCTTAGCACAACATTTCATCCACAGATGAACGGTCAGGCAGAGCGTACCATTTAGACCTTAGAGGACATGTTGAGAGCTTGTGTGATCGATTTCAAGGGTAGTTGGGATAATCACCTTTCTCTTATAGAGTCCGCCTGCAACAATAGTTACCATTCCAACATTCAGATGGCCCCTTATGAGGCATTGTATGGGTGTAGATGTAGATCTCCAGTTAGCTGGTTTGAAGTAGGTGAAGCAGTCTTGATAGGACCAAATTCAGTTCATGATGCTATGGATAAAGTGCAACTCATTAGACACAGACTTAAGACAGCCCAGACTCGCCAGAAAGCTTATGCAGTTGTAAGAAGAAGGGAACTAGAGTTCCAAATTGATGATTGGGTTTTCTTGAAAGTGTCACCTATGAAAGGGTTGATGAGATTTGGCAAGAAAGGGAAGCTCAATCTTAGATATGTAGGCCCTTACAAGATTTTGAAAATGATTGGTAAAGTGGTTTATGAGTTAAGCGTTGCCAGAGGAATTAGTAACAGTGCATCTGGTCTTTCACGTATCGCTATTGAAGAAGTGTACTCAGTCAAGTGTACATACTCATTGGGAGAATAACGAGATGAAGGTAATTTATCTCTAGTAGATCTTCTGAGAGAACTCTCGGGAGCATCAATAATAGTTGGTTCCTCACCAACTACATCGTCTTGCACTAGAGCATCAACGGCATACTGGTCATTCTGAATGTGACCACCATCTTCAATATCAACTTGATTTTCATCATATTGAAGATTTTTACCTGGTGGAATAGTCAAAGGAACTGGATCAACATCAACTAGGCTCTCACGGCTTTGAGAATCAACTTATTCAAGATCTTCAATTGTTTGGTCTTCAAAAAACACAACATCACAGCTTCTAACAAGTTTCTTCTCAACTGGATCAAAGAAATGATAGTTGAATTCATCTTGACCATAACCAACAAAGATACATTTGTCATGACCCGATTCCTCGAATCATGATGGCACCTACTATAACCCACCAGTAGGTAAGCCAACCCATAACCCGGAACAACAAGTAATAGGTCTGAGGGCAGAAACTAAACAAGAGTAGGCAAAATTTAAGATAACAACATAAACATGCGGAAGCAAACCAAAACATATATACAAATAAAGATCCCTCCCAGAACCTAGAAGTCACTAGTACAGAGCTACTAACAAAACGAGTACAAGTCCCAAAAGTGGACCACAGAGATTGGACTGTCTCGAAAGGTAAAAGACAAGTCTGTATACACAGATAGAGACTGAAACAGTACAAAACGTCGTGTGCTCACCCCCGTCTCCGAATCAGACTACTCTAAACTGGATCAACGCTGGCCACTGGTGCTCGGACCTGCATCACGAAATAGATGCAGAGCGTAGCATGAGTACCAAAACAACAGGTACCCAGTAGGCATCATAGGTCGACTGAACTTGAAAAGTAAAGGCAATATGAAAAGAAGGAATAACACAAACCGAAGTCAAGAACGAAAATCTAACTAACAATAAAATGCACGCGAGTGTAGAAAGAACTAACAAAAGTAATTTATAAGCTAACTACACCTAACTGGACCCCCATAAGCCCAGAAAGTACACTCATGTGCAAGTTAAATAAAAACCCGAACGGACCCCCCTGCTCCGGAGATCGTTTGACCTTGAAAATGGGTCGTTTTGACCGTGAGGGCCAACTGGCTCCATAGGTAAGGTATTAACGGACATCCAAGTAAAATTTTGGCTAAAATGAGGTCGGAATTCTAGATCACCAAAAATTCCATTGACTATAGCAAACGAAAATCGTTAAAATAGGGGATTTATCTGCTCCGGGGATCGTTTGACCTTGAAAATAGTCCGTTTTGGCCGTGAGGGTGAACTAGCTCCATAGGTAAGGTCTTAACAGACGTCCAGGTAAAATTTTGGCTAAAATGAGGTCGGAATTCTAGATCACCAAAAATTCCATGGACTATAGCACACGAAAATCAGCAAAATTGGGGGTTTACCTCTTCCGAGGATCGTTTGACCTTGAAAATGGGTCGTTTTGGCCGTGAGAGACAACTGGCTCCATAGGTAAGGTTTTAACAGACGTCCAGCTAAAATTTTGGCAAAAATGAGGTCGAAATTCTGGATCACCAACAATTCCATTGACAATAGAACACGAAAATTGGCAAAATGGGGGGTTTATCTGCTACGGGGATCGTTTGACCTTGAAAATGGGCCATTTTGGCCGTGAGGGCAAAGTGGCTCCATAGGTAAGGTCTTAACGGACGTCTCGGTTAAAATTTTGGATAAAATGAGGTCGAAATTATCGATCACTAAAAAAATCATTGACAATAGCTCGCAAAAATTGGCAAAATGGGGGTCTACCTGCTCTGAGTATCGTTTGACCTTAAAAATGGGACGTTTTTTATGTGACGGCCAACTGGTTCCATAGTTAATATCTTAATAGACGTCCAAGTAAAATTTTGGCAAAAATGAGGTCGAAATTTTGGATCACCAAAAATTCCATGGACAATAGCATATGAAAATCGGCAAAATGGAGGGTTTACCTTCTCCGGGGATCATTTGACCTTGAAAAAGGGCCGTCTTGTATGTTAGGGCCAGGTTGCTCTATAGGTAAGGTCTTAACGGACGTCCAGGTAATATTTTGAAAAAAATGACGTCGGAATTCTGGATTACCAAAAATTCCATAGACTATAACACACGAAAATCGGCAAAATGGGTGGTTTACCTGCTCTGGGGATCCTTTGACCTTGAAATGGGCCATTTTAGTCTTAAGGGCCAACTGGCTCCATAGGTAAGGTATTAACCGACATCCAGGTAAAATTTTGGCATAAATGAGGTCAAAAATTTGGATCACCAAAAAATCCATGAACTAGAGCATACGAAAATCGTCAAAATGGGGTGTACACCTGCTCCGTGGACCGTTTGATCTTGAAAATGGGCGGTTTTGGCCGTGAGAGACAACTGGTTCCATAGGTAAGGTCTTAATGGATGTCTAGGTAAAATTTTGACAAAAATGAGGTCGGAATTCTGGATCACCAAAAAATCCATGGACTATAGTACACTAAAATTGGCAAAATGGCGTGTTTACCTGCTCCGGAGATCGTTTGACCTTGAAAATGGGCCATTGTGGCAGTGAGGGACAACTGTGTCTATAAGAAAGATCTTAACAGACGTCCTGGTAAAATTTTGGCAAAAATGCGGACGTAATTCCGGAACAACAAAAAATCTATGGACTATTGCACATGAAAATCAGCAAAATGGGGGTTTTACCTGCTCCGGGGATCGTTTGACCTTGAAAATGGGCCGTTTTGGCCGTGAGGGCTAACTGGATCCATAGGTAAGGTCTTAACGAACGTCCAGGTAAAATTTTGGCAAAAAAGAGTTCGGAATTCTTGTTCGGAATCCGTAGGTTGTAAGTCCCCTTTGTGGCCATCATTTTAGTGATCACGCCAGTAATGCCTTTAAACCTTTGGGAAGGTATATTGGGTCCTCTCGATGGGGCGTATACATCAGACTCCACATTTAGCTCACGTGGTTTTATGTCGGTTATTGGTAGCTCCCACAGTTCAGTCAGACTCTAATACATTGACCATTTTATCAGTACAGTTTAGTATTCACTCTCAGCATGTTATAAATTTGGTCATTGCATTCAGATATTTCATGGTCAGTATTCTCAGTTTAGTATCATGTTTATATCATATCATTGCTCAGTATATTCTTTGGTTCAGCTATGATTATTATTCAGCTTTAATCTATCCTACATGCTCAGTACCTTTCAAGTGTTGACGCATACTCTGCGCTACATCTTCTCGTGATGTAGGTTCAGGCCCTCAGCAGACAGATCACGTATAGATCGGTTCCCGATCTTCAGTTCAGCAGCATCAGTAGTGAGTCCTCATTCTTCGAGGACTAGTGACATGATTGTCTTTCATGCTTTTAGTCTTTAGTTTCAGTTTTGCTAGATTTAGTTGGGGCATGTCCCAACACTTGTAGTTAGTTAGAGGCTACTTTCAGACATAGTTTAGATTCAGCTTTGCATTCGAGTTTGATATTTCATTTGTTATTAAACTCTCAGATTTCTTTATTCAGATTTGGTATATGGGTATTCCTCATCATTTCATATTTATCTCATGATTAGCTTCCACACAGTATTTATTGCTTCATTTTACTTTTAGTATGCTCATGTTATGCCAGCAGGGTTAGCTTGGGGTCACTTTTGATCCTAGGTCCAGTGTTCGCGTCCAGGGAGTAGCCTCGAGGTGTGACAAACTTGGTATCAGAGCACTAGGTTTAAGTGTCCTTGGATATCTGAAAGTTCGCTCTAGGTAGAGTCATTTTCGTGGGTGTGTAGAGCGCACCACATCCAACGAGAGGGAGGCTACAGAGTGTTCTAGGAAAAATCTTCATTTTCTTGTTACTTTTATCGTGTGTAAGGTATGATCTAATTCCTCATTCTAACTCAACGTTCTACATTTCAGATTATTCCTCTTCGTAGAGCTAACGCCAGGAATGTGAATGCCAGGAACATAAACGCAGCTCCTCCAGTTCTAGATCAGGAAGTATCGCATGCAGAATTCAGGAACGCTATCTAGTTGTTGGCTCAGAGTGTGACCAACTAGAATAACCAGTAGGTTCCAGTTAGGGAAAATGCTAATGTTGGGTTAGCTGCAGCTAGAGTGCGGGATTTTGTTAGGATGAATCCACCCGAGTTCTTAGGATCGTAGATTAGTGAGGATCCCCAAACTTCATAGATGAGGTCAAGAAGATCTTTGAAGTGATGCAGGTAACTGAGAATGATTGGGTTGAGTTGGCATCTTACCAACTTAAGGATGTGGCTCATATCTTTTATAATCATTGGAAAGAGAATACGGGTACAAATGCAGCTCCTATCACTGGGGATTGCTTTAGTAAGACCTTTCTGGACAAGTTTTTCCCAAGAGAGCAAAGGGAAGCAAAAGCTCAGGAGTTTATGAACTTGAGTCAAGGTAACATGACAGTCCAAGAGTATGGACTCAATTTCACCTAACTCTCCAGGTATGCTCCTCACATGGTTGCTAATTCCAGGGCCCAAATGAACAAGTTTCTGTATGGAGTGTCAGACTTGGTGAAATTAGAGTGTATGAATGCCATATTACTTGAAGTTATGAACATCTCTAGGCTCATGACTCATGCTCAACAGGTTGGGGGTGATAAGCTTAGGGAACAGGCTAACGAGAACAAGAAGGCTAGGACATGAAACTATGATTATTCTCAACAGAAATCGGGTGGTGGAAATCACGCACAGGGTCAGCAAAAGTTTTCAACTCCAGCACCTTTATTAGCTAGTGTTCCATCCTCCAAGTTTCAAAATGATTAGAAAGGTAGGGCATCAGGCTCTAAGTCACAGGGAAGTGTTTCAGGCACTAAACCCTACCCAACTTGTCCTAAGTGTAGTAAGAACCATCCAGGAGAGTGTTTTTCATGAAAGGAAGTATGCTTTGGGTGTGGTCAGTCTGGTCACAGGTTGAGGGATTGTCCTTCTAAACAGCGTCAATGAGGCAATGCTAGTAAAGCTCAGTTTACAACTTCAGCAGCCCCAGCAGGTCACCCGACTTAGCAGGGTAACTCATCTGGTACAGGTGGCACACAGTACCAGAACAAGTTGTATGTTGTTCACACTCGATATGATCAGGAAGATTCTTCTGATGTGGTCACTGGTACGTTACGAGTCTTTAATCTCGATGTTTATGCTTTGTTAGATCCAGGGGCTACTCTTTCCTTTGTAACTCCTTATATAGCAATTAAGTTTGATGTTAGTGTAGAAACTCTCTCATAACCCTTCTCAGTCTCTACTCCAGTCTGTGACCCAGTTATAGCTAGACGGGTGTACAAAAATTGTCTTGTCATAGTCTCTCAGAAAGTCACTGTAACAACTCGAAAAATGATAGAGTGAAACTAGAGCCTCACATGTGAGTTTGGAGTCGAGAACTTAATGAAATGATTATATTTGAATTTGACCCAAAAGTTCTTAAAAATGTGCTTCGGAAGTTACCGGAAACTTGTTTAGCTGTATATAAAAAGATCCGTTTCGTTTTTCGAAAATCCGACTTCATATTCTTGTTTAGGGGGTCAAATTGAGTGGGAAATGGGTCTAACCCAAATTTTAGAGCAACCGTATCAAAATCCGAAATTTCCAAGTGAAGCCTTTTTCGAGGGTGTACTTTGGAGGGTCATATCTCCTAGCACACAAATTATTTGGGTGGCCAATAATATATCCATGGAAATCCCTTTGAGTTAGCTACCTAACTCACTTCGTTTCACCTCATTCGGAGTTCGGACGAAGAAGTTATGCCCATTTTCGTAAAGTCTGTCCGGCAGAAAATGCAAATTCCAGTAGCTAATTTTACTGTTCATTACTGTTCACCCGCCTGAAATTTTTCTAAGTGTTGGACCATTTTTTTTCAAAGGGCATATGTTATTCCTATATACCATTAGTTCATTCCCATCCCTAAAAAAAACATTTCCCTCTCTACAATCCTCCATTTAAGAAGAAGAAGAAGTGGGAGCTAGGGCTTTGGATTCAAGGCTTTCTTCATCAAATTTCGTGGGAGATCATAGCAAAGGTATGGTAGTCTTGATCCTTGTCTAATTTTCCATTCAAGGAGCCAAATCCAAAGCTATTTCAAAGTATGAAAAATCTAGGTTTTCACTCAATCTCATGGGTTCTTCCACCAAATGGTTTTAAAAGGTTTCTAATGGCACTTTATGGTTATATTGTTGTTGTATTGACGATTTAAGATGAAAATACTCCATGAACCCATGATTTCTCTCTATTCCTAGTTTATGCCTTTATGAAGTGGGTTGCTAGATAACGAATGTATATGAATCAAACTTGTTTAAAGGTCTTTAGATTGTTGAAGTATGTCATTACCCATGCTTATTTTATGGTGTATTGTTGGTGTATTGGTATGTGAGGCTTATGGCCTTAAAGGCATAGTATGAGAAATTGGAGCGTTATCATGACATTATATGAATGAGAATTCAATGAAGATAATGTGATCATGTTATGAATGTAAAGGTGTTGTTGTAGGTTGTTCACTGGTTTGGTTGCATAATTACTACCCTATTTTCCATGCTCTTTGATTCCATTACATGCCTTCAAGGTGTTTGACAAAATGTCCAACTATGGAGAATTGATGAATCGATGCTTTAAAGTTTGAGTTATGAGATGTATGGAAATCCAGAGATGTGCTGATGACACTCATGAATGTTGATGATATAATATGAAGGATTCTTCAATATAAAGTATACCTTGAATTGGTAGGGCTTATGCATCATTTTCTTGTATAAATGATTATATTGTTGATTGTTGAATCCTTGGATCGGTAGGCTTATGGCACCCTTCCACACATGCTTATAATGAACCTTGGATCGGTAGGCTTATGACACCCTTCCATTAATGATAAGTAATGAACCTTGGATTCGGTAGGCCTATGGCACCTTTCCATAAAGGTTAATGATGAGACTTGAATCGGTAGGCCCATGGCACCCTTTCAAGAGGAGTTAATGAGCTTTCCTAAATGTACCTTGAATCGGTAGGCTTATGGCACCCTTCCACACATGCTTATAATGAACCTTGGATTCGGTAGGCCTATGGCACCTTTCCATAAAGGTTAATGATGAGACTTGAATCGGTAGGCCCATGGCACCCTTTCAAGAGGAGTTAATGAACTTTCCTAAATGTACCTTGAATCGGTAGGCTTATGGCACCCTTTCATGTGTTAAATAATGTACCTTGAATCGGTAGGCTTATGGCACCCTTCCACACATGCTTATAATGAACCTTGGATTCGGTAGGCCTATGGCACCTTTCCATAAAGGTTAATGATGAGACTTGAATCGGTAGGCCCATGGCACCCTTTCAAGAGGAGTTAATGAACTTTCCTAAATGTACCTTGAATCGGTAGGCTTATGGCACCCTTTCATGTGTTAAATAATGTACCTTGAATCGGTAGGCTTATGGCACCCTTTCATGTGTGATGATGTCAAAGTAATGAACTATTCTATGGGAATGTAGGCTAAGCACCGAGCGGATTTGGTTAGATGGAAACTCCCCCGACAGTTAGGCATGAGTTTCAATGATCGTCTACCTTATCCCATAAACTATGTGCCCGCATAGGAAGCTAGTGGATCCATTAAGCTATATACCGGTCTTCCTTAGGCAAGTAGACCACCTCTTTACGGTGTGGGGACTTATGACACCGGATTCCATGACAAGCTCTCATGGTCTATGTCGGTTAAACGCTTACTTCCCATCATGTGAGATTTCATTATGGTTTCTTGACAGGTTCTACAAAGTGTAGGTAGTAGTATGGGATGCTACCTATACATTGCACGAGTAGGCTTGGAGAGGGTCATAGTGAGCTTCTCTAAATCCTAATGACTGTGACATGAATGTACCCTAAATGAGGTTATTAAAGAATGTTGGCTCTTAAATGCTTAATATGTTATGCATGTTATACTTGGGTTATATTACGAGTTATTTTTCCTTGTCATGTCTTAATTAATGATATACCTCTTATGTATGAATATTGTGCAAAGGTGAAAGAAAGGAATGATAAGTTACTTTAAGTGACCTAAATGTGGTGCCTTAGTATGGATGGTGGTATGGGACGCCATCCATACATTGCACGAGGTATAGCATAAGGGTTTCTTGAGGTGAAGGTCCAAGGTAAAGGTTTTCATGTTGATATTGTTTAAAGGTGATATTATGACTTACTTGATATTATGCTTGTCTTGTATGTCTTTTATGCTATTGTTCATGATATTTCAAAAAGGTGGCATAATGCATGGTTTCTAACTAAAATGTCCCTTTTTAAGTATGTTTTGCATGGTCATCATACTTAGTACATTTTGTGTACTAACCCATATTCTTCATATTTTTACTATAAGTGTAGGTTCCGGCAAGTGATCCCTCCTAGCTAGTTTGAAGTGTTGGATTGCTTTCCTCCAAGACTTGGTATGTCCTCATGGATTCGAGGATAAGACTTTTAAGTTCTTTTGTTCATGTAATAGACTTCTTTTGATTGTAAAGGGCCGTGTCCCTACTTATGTTTTGCGACTGTGTCTAAGATGGCCATGTGAGACTTAGACTTCCGCTGTGTGTTTTTAAAGTTGTTTTAATGAAGTTTAAATGTGTGGATGTAAATAAGTTTTTTTATTATTCCGCACTATTTTCAGTATTGAATGCAATGAATGGCTATGTGGCTCGTATAAGACCCCTTTGGGGTCGAATACGCCATGTTACGACTAGGGGGTGCTCCCGGGTCGTGACAGTCACCTCAGCAGATCATGTAGAATTAGAAATGGTAGACTTCGATATCATTCTAGGCATGGATTGGTTACATTCCTGTTATGCCTCAGTCGATTGTAGAACTAGGATTGTTTATTTTCAGTTTCCAGATGAACCAATCTTAGAATGGAAGGGTAGTAGCTTAGCGCCTATGGGTCGATTCATTTCTTACCTTAAAGCCAGAAAAATGATCTTTAAGGGTTGTCTCCTTCATCTAGTTCGGGCTAAGGATTCTAGCTCCGAAACCCCAACTCTTGAATTAGTTCCAGTAGTTAATGAGTTCACAGAAGTATTTCCAAAAGATCTTCCTAGAGTTCCTCCCGAAAGGGAAATCAACTTTGGAATTGATCTCCTTCCAGATACCCAACCTATTTCTATTCCTCCTTACAGAATGACTCCAGCTGAGCTTAAGGAATTGAAAGAACAGTTGAAAGACCTTCTAGATAAGGACTTATCAGACCTAGTATTTCTCCATGGGGTGCACCAGTATTGTCCGTGAAAAAGAAAGATGGTTCCCTCAGAATGTGCATTGAATATAGATAGTTGAATAAGGTCACAATCAAGAATAAGTATCCCATCCCCGGGATTGATGACTTTTTTGACCAAATTTCAGGGGACTAGTCATTTCTCAAAGATAGACCTAAGACCTGGTTATCATCAGCTCAGAGTCAGAGATATTGACATTTTGAAGACAGCCTTCAGAACTCGGTATGGTCATTGTGAATTTGAAGTTATGTCACGTGGACTAACCAATACTCTTGCAGCTTTCATGGATTTGATTAACAGAGTGTTCAAGCAGTACTTGGACTTGTTTGTTATCGTCTTTATTGATGATATCCTCATTTACTCTAGGAATGAGGAAGAACATGCGAGTCATTTGAGGGTTGTCCTGCAAACTCTCAAAGATCGCCAGTTTTTCGCTAAGTTTAGCAAATGTGAGATTTGGTTGCAGTCAGTTGCTTTCCTTGGGCATATTGTGTCTAGGTAAGGGATTCGAGTGGATTCTCAGAAAATAAAAGCAGTAAAACAATGGCCCAGACCTACCTCTCCCACATATATTAGAAGTTTCTTGGGTCTAGCAGGTACAAAAGATTTGTGGAAGGATTTTCATCCATAGCCTCTCCATTGACTAAGTTGACTCAGAAAAATTTTAAGTTTCAGTGGCCAGATGATTGTGAGAAAAGCTTCGCAGAACTAAAAACTAGGTTGACTACAGCTCCCTTTTTGACTCTACCAGAGGGTTGAGACGGCTATGGGATCGATGGTGATGCATCCAGAGTCGGCCATGGTTGTGTGTTGATGCAGCGAGGTAAGGTTATAGCTTATGCTTCTAGACAACTTAAGGTGCATGAGAAGAACTTTCCAACTCATGACCTCGAGCTTGCAGCAGTGGTGTTTGCACTTAAGATTTGGAGACACTACTTGTATGGTGTTCATGTAGATGTGTTCACAGACCATAAGAGCCTTCAGTATGTATTCACCCATAAAGAGCTGAATCTTCACAAGAGAATATGGCTTGAGTTCCTCAAGGATTACGATATGAGTGTGCATTACCATCCTGGTAAGGTAAATGTAGTAGAATATGCCCTCAATAGACTATCTGTGGAGGAAGAAAAAAAGGAATTACCGAAAGATGTTCACAAGCTTGCTCGCTTAGGAGTTCGCCGCATGAGCATATCAGATGGTGGTGTAACGGTTTGGAATGGATTAAAATCTTCATTAGTAGTAGAGGTTAAGGAAAAACAAGACAGTGATCTGATATTGCTTGAACTTAAGGGTGCAGTCCATTAACAGAGAGTTGAGGTTTTCTCCCAAGGGGGAGATGGTGTGCTTTGCTACCATGGTCGATTATGTGTTCCTAAGGTGTGCGAGTTGAGATAGCAGATTCTTGTAGAAGCCCATCACTCCAGGTATTCTATTCATCCAGGCGCCACTAAGATGTATTGTGATCTGCGGGAAGTCTTTTGGTGGAATGGCATGAAGAGGGATATAGCAGGTTTTGTGGCTTAGTGCTCCAATTGCCAGCAGGTGAAGGTAGAATATCAGAACCCAGGAGCTATGAATCAAGAGATTGACGTTCCTACTTGGAAGTGGGAAGTGATCAACATGGACTTCATCAGAGGTTTACCTCATACTCGCAGACAACATGACTCCATTTGGGTGATAGTTGACAGAGTTACTAAGTCTGCGTGCTTTTTGGCGGTGAAGACTACAGATTCGGCGGAGAACTACGCCAAGCTTTACATTAATGAGATAATCAGGTTGTATGGGGTTCCTTTATCTATCATCTCAGATAGAGGTCCTTAGTTTACCTCTCATTTCTTAAAGTCATTTCAGAAAGGTCTTGGTACTCAAGTTAATCTTAGCACAACATTTCATCCACAGATGAACGGTCAGGCAGAGCGTACCATTCAGACCTTAGAGGACATGTTGAGAGCTTGTGTGATCGATTTCAAGGGTAGTTGGGATAATCACCTTCCTCTTATAGAATCCACCTGCAACAATAGTTACCATTCCAACATTCAGATGGCCCCTTATGAGGCATTGTATGGGTGTAGATGTAGATCTCCAGTTAGCTGGTTTGAAGTAGGTGAAGCAGTCTTGATAGGACCAAATTCAATTCATGATGCTATGGATAAAGTGCAACTCATTAGACACAGACTTAAGACAGCCCAGACTCGCCAGAAATCTTATGCAGTTGTAAGGAGAAGGGAACTAGAGTTCCAAATTGATGATTGGGTTTTCTTGAAAGTGTCACCTATGAAAGGGTTGATGAGATTTGGCAAGAAAGGGAAGCTCAATCCTAGGTATGTAGGCCCTTACAAGATTTTGAAAATGATTGGTAAAGTGGTTTATGAGTTAGAGCTGCCAGAGGAATCAGTAACAGTGCATCTGGTCTTTCACGCTTCGCTATTGAAGAAGTGTGTGGGTGATCCAGAATCCATAGTACCATTAGAGAGTGTGGATGTGAGAAATAGTCTCACTTATGAGGATGTACCAGTTGAGATTCTTGATCATCAGGTTAAAAGGTTGAGAAACAAAGAGGTCGCTTCAGTCAAGGTTTTGTGGAAGAGTTAGTCCGTAGAGGGAGCTACTGGGGAAGCAGAAGTAGCCATGAAGGCCAAGTGTCCTCACATCTTACCTTCCGATTCCACTCCAGCTTGAGGTAATAGTTCCTCTTCATTTTTTCAATTATTCATGGCTAGATTCAGTCTTAGTATCATGTTCCTTCAGTTGTACTTGCATTTTCAGCGTATTTGCATGTTCTTGGAACTTAGTTCAGTCAGAAATCCGTCCTAGCAATTTTGTGGTAGGGTTGCAGCTCTTTCCCTCCATTTCAGCTAGTTAGTCTTCATTCGAAGACGAATGTTCCCATAGGGGAGATAATGTAACACCCCGTATCTGAAAACAAACATTAGTGCAGATTTTCAGAAATTTCAGGTGCAACCCATGGTTGCCACCCACGGACTATAGGGTGACCCATGGCCCATACTAGTGGTCTGTGGTTCGCGACTGCAACCCTTCCTTAGAACCCTCAGAAAAAAATTAGCTAAATCCAGACCCACGCCGGGACCTACAGACCTTAGTCCGTGGTCCTGGGCCGAAGGTCGGACCCACAAAATCCAGCTCCAATCGCGACTGACGGTTGACCAGTACGAACCATCATTCAATCGACAATCCTTTAGTCCAATCTGTCGGTGACCCCGACAGTAGTTATGTCATGGGTGTTTTGATCTTTTCCTTATGCGTTCGACCCCTAAACCACATCATTTAAACCCTAAACTACGTGGTTTTGGTCATTTTCAGCCTAGAAACATAACTAGAACTTAGCTAAGTCAAATCGTTCATCCAAACATAAAAAAAATTATAGGGTAAGAGGAGAAAGAGGTCAAGAATGCAACAAGGTTCCATCAGTTCCAGCCTCAAAATCAAATGATTTCTCCAGGGAATTCATCACCAGGTATGTGGGATTTCACTAGTGGGTTCCTTTCACCCATTAGGTCCCTAGTTTTCAGTCAGTTTCTTGATTCCCTTGAATTTATGTAGACATAGGGTTTCTTGAATGTTAGAAATTGTTGGGTTTTAGCTGTTAGTATGATCCAAATTAGGTTATTATGTTGTTACTTAGTTCCTTGCATGAAATTTAGAACCCTATTTATGTAGTTCTTTTAGTTTATGAATTACATATGCTAGGCCGGTTAATGCAGATATTTATACACACGCTTCAGTTTACGAATGTTACATTATCAGCTATAATTGTTGCATTCCCAGATTTGCATGTCAGTTTTGAGCTATCCAGTATTACAGAAATTTAGTTATAATGTTTTAATTACATAATCAATTGGGAGTAGCTTAATACCGAGTTGGACTAGGGTCAGTCATCATTATAGTCCCAGAACTACGTGCCACCATATCTTGTAAGTCCCTTATGTGGGCATCATTTTACTGATCACGTTAGTCATGCCTTTATACCCTTGGCAAGGTATAATGGGTCCTCTTGATGAGGCGTATACATCGGACTCCACGTTTAGCTCACGTTGTTTTATGTCAGTTATTGGTAGCTCCCACAGTTCAGTCAGACTCTAATACATTGACCATTTTATCAATACAGTTTAGTATTCAGTCTCAGCATGTTATAAATTTAGTCATTATATTCAACTATTTCTTGTTCAGTATTCGCAGTTTAGTAGCATGTTTATATCATATCATTGCTCAGTATATGCTTTGGTTCAGTTATGATTATTATTCAGCTTTATTCTATCTGCATGCTCAGTACCTTTCAAGTACTGACGCATACTCTGCGCTACATCTTCTCATGATGTAGGTTCAGGCCCTCAGTAGTCAGATCACGCATAGATCGGTTCTCGATCTTCCGTTCAACAGCTACAGTGGTGAGTCCTCATTCTTCGAGGACTAGTGACATGATTGTCTTTTATGCTATTAGTCGTTAGTTTCAGTTTTGCTAGATTTAGCTGGGGCATGTCCTAGAAATTTTAGTCAGTTAAAGGCTACTTTCAGACATAGTTTAGATTCAGCTTAGCATTTCAGTTTGATATATCATTTGTTATTAAACTTTCAGATTTCTTTATTCAGATTTAGTATATGGGTAATCACCATCATTTCATATATATCTCATGATTAGCTTCTGCACAATATTTATTGCTTCAGTTTACTTTTTGTATGCTAATGTTATGCCATCAGAGTTAGCTTGGGGTCACTCGTGATCCTAGTTCCCGTGTCCGCGTCCAGGGGTAGCCTCGGGGGTTGACAAAATAAGTAACACAAAATCTCTTTTTCATCTTAATCTCATTTTAACAATTAAATTAGAATAACTTCATTTAGTTTTTTAACTGATAATATATGTAATATATAAGATCATAGTCACGCTTTCATTAATTTTCATTTAGATAACGACAAAATAATTTTAATAAAATCAAAAATATTTTTGGGATAATGCATACGGAGCTCCCTTAACTTAACTAGAATCATATTATGCCATGAACTAATTTAAAATGGAATAAATACACCCTAAAAGATAATGTGGCATAGAGAGTGTGCACACTCTCTTGAATGCAATTGATAAGTGAAAAAATTGGACACATATTTTTTTTAATTAGTAACATTACAATTAGTTAGTACACATAATTATTGATATTAAGACTATATATATATATATATTTAATATCATTTTTTCTATGTAAAATATTTATTTTAATTTCTTCCTCACTTTAAAACTTCTTAATTGTTTTTATTTTATTAATTTCTACCTTCTCACTTTTAATTATTTAAAAGACTGTGTGTATTTTTTTCAAATAATTAAAAAGTGTTCTTTAATTTTAACGGTTAATTATTTTTATGTTTTATTTTATTTTCTTCACTATTTTGATATACATTCAAAATTAACTTATTTCAAATACAAGGCATTTGAAATAAAATTTAAAATCAAATCAAAAGGAAAGACAAAGAAAGTAAAAAGAGCAAATAAAATCAATAGAAAAATGAAAGAAAAAGAACAATGAATGAAGGTAAAAAAAAATTAAAAAGTTTAAATACAAGGAAATATTTTTTTTTAAAATACGTATATTAACTTAATTTAAATACAAGATAAAGAAAATAAGAAGAACCCGTCGGAGATTTGGGAACTTGCCAAACCAACTGATGTGCAAAGCTAGTGCAAACCATAATGGCCTTCGTGGTCCTTGGGCCACGTTCTGGGAGGCCAAGTAGCCTGGTGGCCGCGTTTGCGGGGCCCGCACCACGTTCAAGAGGCTCATGTTTGCTGGATTTCCCTACCGCGATTACGGGTCTGACTCCCTCTTGGTTGCGATCACGTGGCCCTTGCCGTGCTCATGAGGCCCTCTAGTAGCCTCCACATTCGCAAAGAGGAGACCAAACTGGTGTTTATATAAGACTAGTCACGATTTAGCTTTAGCATCAAGACTCAATTGGTGATTTCTTGGTCGATATAGCTCGAAATTGGGTGATTCGATGACCCACGTATCCGAAATTATCGAGGCTACCCTATAGTGGTGATTGGAAAATGTTTGGATTCCTTCGTTCGAGATGATCTGTCATTTAAAGTTGTTGTCCTAGCTCTTTTTGAGCTTTAATTTATGGTATTAGCATGTTGTTTGTTGTGGCTGTTTGGAGCGTTAGATTGTATTCCTTTTTGTAACACAAGTTTAGAGCATTGATTAGGACCTTTTGACGAAGTCAATTCTGGAAATTCTATCGCGGGGGGGTCTCAAAATTCCCACTTGCCTTCGAAATTGGTCCATTTCTATTTTATGTGTTTTGGATGTCTAAACGATCATATTGACATTATGATCCTATTTTTGATAGTGTCACAGTGTTCAAAGGCCATTCATAAAGGAAAAACTCTGGTCTTGTGATTTGGAGCGCGCACGGTCGGCCTTTAGGCAATGAGTTCCTTCCTTTTCAGATTGAGCTTGAATGCATAAATTCATGTTGATTAGAGAGAATTGAGGGAAGGTACCTATTTATTCTTATTTCTCTTCCTAGATACAATGTTTTAGGATTGATTGTTATTGTTTCAGGTTTAATTAGTACAATGCTAGTTGGGGTTTATGTGTGTTGTTGCATGTTGTTGTGTTTTAATTGCGTTGTTTTATTGGTAATGAGCATGTTTGTCCTTGGTCAAGGATTAGACTAGTGTTGTCTTAGACTTGTGATCCTTGTAGCCTTGTTTCATCTCCAACATAATTTCGGATGGGCTAAATCCTTGTAGACTTGAGTTTGATAGTATAAGCATTGCTTCATGCGATTTCAAAGCTTTATAGATCTTCTATCCTCTCCCCCTATTTCTACGGCCTAAATGTGTTATCGGTACTGATATTTGAGATTCTCTTGGGAGTCAACATGCCCCCGGGTTACTCTTATTAGCTGGGCAGTTTCTAGAAGTGTACTGGTTTGCAGGGCGGCGTTGATATATGAGATCCTCTTCGAAGTCAACATGCCCCCAGTTCTGTAACGCCTCAGATTTTGAAAGAACTACAGAGAAGTTCGTATGAGTCACCATCAGTTTCTAGTTTTGGGTCAACTTCAATTGACAATATATTTTAGCACATAAAGAATTAGGTGGCCTATTAGCTATCAAATTGAAGGTATTTGAGTCCTCTTTTCAACGCCGCCAACTTTGCTAAATTTTCAGCTTGGAGTAAGAAGTTATACTCGTTTGAGAGAAACCTCTTTATTTATGACAGTTCATCCATTTTAGAAAAAGGTATTTTGGTCATTTCCTTTTCCTACTAGGCTTAGCACATTTTTCCTCACCCAATTAAGGGTCTAATCAAATGCTAAACCATTCTTTGTCGTTCCTAAACACTTAGAAAATTAAGAGAAGAGTTAAAGAGGAGAAAGACCTAAGTTTTGAGTGTTCGTCAATAACCCGTCAATTTTCGCCAAGAACATTGTTCTTTCCAGGTATGTAAGGCTTCCCATAGTGATGGACTTGTTAGTCCTCACGCCATGCATCTAATTTATCCACAAAATCATTGTATCTAAAGGCTTGTTGCATAATTGTTTATTTTGGTTCAATTCTTTAACAATGGATGTTGTGAATTCTTCTGTGTTGTGGATCTTTGGTAAGAGTCATGTTTCGAGGAGGTTAGTATGAGAAGTTCTATGAATTTGTGTTGGGTTTGAGAATCAAAAAGATTTTAGGAGGAATCATTCAATTCTAAACGAGTTAGGACCCTGAATTCAGAAGAAAAATTAATCAATTTTCTGGGTAGGGGACTGGGGAGGCGTGCCACCCACAGCGCCAAGACTTTTTTCTGTAGTTTAGGGACTAGCGCCACGCGCAAGCCAATGCGCCAGGGTCACCTGGTCCATTTTCTTTCCGTGCTTCTTTCTGAACGTGTTTCTTTAAATCGTGACTATGTTCATCTCTACATATTAAATCTTAAAGGCTCAAGATCCTACATGTCCTAATCACATGTCTTAATTTACATTCCAAACTAAAGTGAGTTTAAGAGAAAAGTTTAAGATCTTTCATTGAGTTGATTCGTTCATATCTATATTTCAGCATGAACCCTATCATTTGAGTATTCATTGAGTTCTTGTTGAGAATCTTTAATCAAACAATTATCTTAAATTGATCTTCTGAGAAAGTAAAGAGGAGTTTTGAGGAAAGTTTAAAGAGACAATTTAAGCAAGGGTGTTAAGGGAACTTTAATGGTCTCGAATGTATCATATATGTTTTAAATCCATATTTTGAAAAATATCTTTTTAAAGATAGAATCAATGGTTTGATATGTACTATTTGACAATTGATAAATATACAGAGTATGATTAATGTTTCTGAAAAGCAATAGTCCCTTTCTTTGTAAAGGGTGATTGAGTAAAATGAAAATTAAAGTAAAGTAATTGTCTTTTTCTCTGTAAAGGGTGAATTAAGCATAATTGATATAAATTTTGTTTTTGGGAGTAGTATCGATTACCGAATTGTGTAAGAGTCTTTTATAGCTCAAAGTTCCTATAAAACTACGTAGCCAGTGTATGATAGGATAGCATTGATTCTTCATGCAACTCCTCATTCCCTTTGAGAAAGCCTATTAGATAGATCCATACTTACAATATCATCATGTACCCCGGCAAAGTATAGGATAGCCCTTGCAATGTGGGCGAAATGTTGTATCAATGCTAGGCTCATAGTGATGGTTGTCTGTTAGAGAAAGTCCCCGCAAAGTAAAGTATATTATTTTCATATTACTTTTATTGCATATCTTATTGTAAAGCTTAAATCGTTTTTCACTTCATGTTCATGTATTGATTCACTGAGTTGCGTTCAGTCATTCAATTCAGTTATTTGTTTATTTAGCCATATTATATATTTGTACATTCAACGTATTGACATCATTCGACCTGCATCTTTTAATGATGCAGATAAAAGTTCATATGATCCTCAACAAGAGTCTGTGGAGATCACTTCGTCTGCTCCTCATATTTTGAGTAAGACCTTCTTGCTTTTAGAGGACTCCAGTTTTATGAATTGTTAGTATTAGTAATAGTTTGACTAGTCGTGGGTCTTGTCTCGACACTCGTCTATATATAGTAGAGGCTTCATAAATAGACATTTTGGAGAGTCTTTTAGTTTCAGATGTTTTATTTAAAACTTATGTTTCATACTGAGTATATTCAGTGAAGTTTTGAGATTCAGTAAAATATTTTTAAACGTTTCTTTTAATTTGATGTCTATGTATGCTCTAGTTAGTCTTTCACTTGTAGTCAGCCAGGATAAGGATTCGCTTGGGACCAACAATGATTCTCGAGTACCAGCCACATCCAGGGTGTAGGCTCGGGTCGTGACAAACATGGTATCAGAGCCCAGAGTTCAAGAGTCCTAGGGTATCTATGAAGCCATGTCAGTAGGATCTTACTTATGGTTGTGAGGGACCCACTTCTATAAATGAGGGACTACCGACATTTAAGAAAAGATTTCCTTCTTTCACACTCTAAATCGTGCAATAGCACTGTGTCATAAAGAATTTATTCAAACTCTTGTGTTTCTCAGATTCATTCGACTACCTCTAATACTCAAGGTAGTTTAAAGGCAAAGCCCAAATCCTTATCGATGAGTTACTCTCAGCAAAAGTCTTGAGAAAGTCATGAGACTATAGATGGGCTTGAGAGAAGCCTGTGGGTGAGCTTAATTGTTCAGATTTGAAAGAATCCACTCCTATTCATATAAATCGTGCATTCAAGCTAAAAGCGAGATGCACTCCTAGACTCTCTTCTCTAAACCTTGTTTTAGTTAAGACTCTTAAGAGGAAGTGTGTTTTAGAGTTTGGGTCGTATTTTCACCAAAAAAGATAGTATGAGTTACAATGTTATAAGAAGTAGTAATAAAAGTTCCTAGAGTTAGAAGAAAGCGTGCAAAGGTATAGTAATCTAAGAAAAAAAGACAGTGATGAGGCAAATTATATTGTTGCAGTCATGCACTTAGTGAGTTATTAATGATGAGCTTTCTTTTATGGGTAGACTAAGAAGTAATGAGTTTGTGCAGATTTCAAGATAGAAGGTATAGTAATAGTTACTAGTTAAGACGAGTTAGGAGTATACTTTAACTCGAAGGGATTTTATGTCAAGGCTATTGTGTTTGTGAAGGCCAAGTATATGTGTGGAATAAAAGAGTAGAATATTCATGACATGATAGGTCTAAGCTAGGCTTATGATTTTAGGGAGAGTCATGATGTTCATAGGGTTATATAACTAATTTGGCAATGATGTATAGTGAATGGGTAAATAGTAGCTAAGTTGTGAAAGGAAGTGTAATAGTAATATTGTAAGTATGTAGAACTGAGAGATAAAGATTGACGACTTGTCATGAGGTCTTATTGGGAGAGCGTTTCTTAAATTTTTCTATTAGTTGTAAGTTATTATAATATGTGAGAAATTATATTTATATATGTGTTTAGTACTAGACATTAAGTTTGAAGTTTACACAAGTATCGTGATAAAAAGGATGGTAACATGATGGTGATGATGTTAGTTTTAAGATCTGAATTTGACATAGATTCGGAGAGGAATTAAGTTGTTAGTTGTGATGCATGTTAATTGACAAGTGTGATGTTATTACCCTTAGATGATATAAATGAAGTATGACTAAGTCATTAGATTAGCAAGAGCATTAAGAGGTATACCTGAGATCGTATGTAGCCAGACGAGGTCCCAATTAAGGTTATATTTTTCATGCGTGCCTGAAAGTATATTTGAGCTGTCAACATGGAATAAGCTAATGTAAGCATTATATTTCCTTAGGAGTTAGATGAAGTGACCGTATGAACCAATGAGAAGAGGTTAAGAGAAGTATCTTAGAAATAGGTCTCAAAAGGAATCTTTGGTACCTGTATATGGAGAGTTCAATAGCCATGAGATAAGCCTTTCCCAAGTATTAGAGTAAAGAAAATGTAGAACAGTTTGGAGATGATGAAATAGATCTGTAACTTTAAAGTGTTAGCTCCAAACCTAATGGGGAGACGGTAAGATGATAAACCAAGTAAAGTGTTGAGAATCAGATAGTAATATGTTTAAGAAGAGTTAAAGTGGTATATCAATCCATTCATACTCTAGCGTATTCCTTAAAGTTCAGTCATTGCAACATCTTGTTGATGTTGCTAATATCATAATTGTGTCTATTACCTATGATTATACACTTCAGATAGATTCACATCTATGCTCAGTTTCGAGAATGAGGGGCAAAGACTTTAGACCATTGATCTCAATCTTACTCCATAAAGTTATGGATATCAGCTGCATGATATGAACCTATTCATATAAGCACTCATGTCTCATAGTATGTCTAGTCTCGCAAATTCATGATTTGATCTTAATGTCTAGCAAAATAATGTTATTTCATTCATATTTTTATATCAGAACTCTCGAATGAATCGTGCTTATGATCTTTTGCCCTAAATCTCTTTTAGTGATCCCTTTTAGTTTTGAGAGTGGTGTTGTTGATAGCTACTATTTGATGATAGAGAAGAGGATATTATTGTGATAGTGATGGTGTGTTTATTTCATCTAAGATTATAAATGTGGAGGAAAAAAGAGATAAAGTTTGAGGATGAGTAATAAGTCAGTTTCCTGGTAGTAATGCATGAAATTTCAGTTGGTAGAAGTGACGAGAGAATGAGGAATTCTTAAGGCCATGTTAATAGGAGTCCATGGAGTGGCTATAATACTAGGCTTGAATGTGGTGCTAGTATCATGTGGATTAATACATGATGGATTAGGTGGTTCTTGATTAAGACAACATATTAGTTGAATGTGGTGGTAAGGAGTAATATTTTTTAGATAAGATTTCCTATAGAGGTATAGAACCTGAATCTTATGATTTAGATTAGAATAATCACCTTATATTAAGTACTTTGTGATTTTGAGTTACTATTAGCTATAGTAAGAGCATACGGTTAGACTCAGACCTTGGTAAGAGTAGTCATATACCCTTGTAGGAGCTACGAGTGGCAGCTAATGAGGTGTGGTAATAAGGAAGAAGAGCATAGTTGAGAAGTGTTTCTAAGCTTCAAAGCTATCAGTCATATCACTCAAGGCATAATATTTCTAGTCTTACTTCGTTCCCATATATCCTTGCCTTATGTCAAATCGTTTCAAATAGAGCGTCAGTATGTTCAAACTCATTTCTTTCTTGACTTATGTGCTATAGACAGTTCCAAGCTCATTAAATAACTTAGTTCCGTCTATGTTAATGTCACGCCCCGAGCCTACACCCTGGACGTGGCCAGCACTCGAAGACCATTGTTGGCCCCAAGCGAACCCTTGGCCTGACTTTCTTAACTCAGCGGAAACCTAACTCAACAGAATAACTCCATGCCATGCAAGGACATAAAACAACTTAACTGATAAAAATCTGGCCCAAAAAGGCAACTCAAGTCTCAAAATAGAATATTTACATATATACATAGATGAGAGACTCAATACTAACTGGCTGACTGTCTATGAAGCCTCTATAACACTGAGATGGATGTTGGGACAGACCCCGCACCATCTTAATAAAGCAAAACTGAAGAAAAACAAAATAACCGAGTCCTCCGGAATGTAAAGAGGCTCACCACTGACTCTGAAGTGCTCAGCTGGATCAACGGCGTGCTGAATGCTGATCCTGGGTACCTGCGTCTGCATCATAATAAGATGCAGGCCAACTGGCATCAGTACATTGAATGTACGAGTATGAGAGCTGGAAAGCTAAACAACAACTTAAGCTTGAAAGGAGTACAAAGGAACTCTTACCTTGGCTCTGTTCAACTCATGAATAACCGAACTCAATATAAAGCAATAAGACACATGCAATATATAAAGCTTGTAAAACAGTGTAAACAACTTAGTTCGTTAAGGATAAAACGATAACAAACCCAACTTTACTTATATAAAAGTAATATAACTTTTGTGGGAGATTCTTTAACCGACAACCACCACTATGAGCCCTAGTGATGATACAACGTTTTACCTCACGTTGCCCAAGGACCATCCTATACCTTGTCGTGATATAGGACCTTACTTTACTTAGTGGATCCACTAGCTTGATCTTACTTGATCATCTAAAAAGAATGACCCGTCAAATCCCATGTTTGGCTACTTGGTTCTTATGGAGAGTTGAGTTAATATGAACTCGTGTCCCCAATTCGGTGCTCAAAACTACTACCAAAAATATACTTTGGCTCATATGTTTTAAAAACAAACTTCTTTCTTTTAGTTTGAGATAATTGCTCAAAACTTAGCCCAAAGGCTCTTTTGGAAATCATAGTTCCTTTCTTACTTCAGATGTAAAAACATTTATAAACTTCTTTGGGAATACTTAGTTCCCTAATAACTTTTGAGAAATGAACTCAACTCTATACTCTTTACTCAACTTGAAACTTGATCCTTAAAATGAAAGTAAAATGTTCAATAAAGACTCTTAAAAAAAACTTTAAAGACTTTCTTCTTAACTTTTAAACTTGACTCTAACTTCACTTGACTTGGATCCTAACTTTCCTCGAATTGGATTATGAATTCAAGGTGTATGATCACACGTTTATGGATGAGTTTGGGATGTTAAGATGTACCTTAAAGTATTGGAAACAACTATAAAACATAGGTACTTTACCAAGGAACATGTATGAAAAAGTGGGGAATGAAAGGTAAAGGGAAGGATTGGCGTCCTTGGCCCTCTAAGAGGCGCGGGGCGCCAGCCCTCAAACTTCAGAGGGGCCTGCTGGGCGTTCTGCCAGGTGCGCCACCCCAAGGGGAAAGTTCAGCGTCCCTTTTTGGGGTGCACTGGCTGGCGCGACACCCCAGCCCTTTTCCCCCAAAAATCCGACTTTTTCCCCTTGTTTCTTTCCAACTCTAAACCCTCTCAACCTCAAAGGTTCCAGAAGAAAACACTTAGAATCATAAAGACCCTTAATATACAATAGATTCAACTCAAAATCACAACCGGAAACATGTACTAAACCAACAAGAAACTTGAACAACACAGCCACAAGAATTCAACAACCACAACAAATCTTTCTCGGAATTAAAAACGAGTTTAGCGTGTGGGAGAAAGAACCAGCCCAATACTATGATCTCACATACCTAGTAGGGATCACCCCCGACGATATCCACGACGATCTTGACGAAATCCTTGCTTTATTTTATGTTTCTCCTCTTCTTTCTCTCTTCTCTCCAAAACCCTAACTCTCACTTTTAAAAAGGGAAAAATGATTTAAAATCAGTCTAAAACCTTAATATAACCAAAAGAAATGGTTAGGGAAAAGACCAATTTACCCTTACAAATTCGGACTAAACTGCCCTGTGCGGCTGTGCCAACAGCCCAACTTCCAAAGGGCATAACTCACTCATACGAACTCGGAATCGAGAAAACTCGGCGACGTTGGAAAGATCATTCCAAGGGATTTCCAAAAATAACTGGAACTACACCTAAATCATCCTGATATAGGAGTTATTACCGTCCAAAGTTGACCAAAAACTCATTTTTTTCCATACTCAGCAAATTTCCAGATTTTGAATTTTTCCAAAAATGACTAATTCCAATTCCAAGTTTCTTCATAGTTATTTCAAATTGCAAGACATCACAGTTAATAGGCAAGTTCATAAGTCTAAAAGATAGTAAGAGTAACTCATTTCCTTGCCATTCTCAGTCTAGCCATCATTCGAGAACGAAGGTTCCCGAGGAGGAGATATTGTAACGCCTCGGATTTCGAAAGAGCTAAAGAGAAGTTTATATGAGTCACCATCAGTTTCTAGTTTTGGGTCAAATTAAATCGACAATATATTCTAGCACATAAATAAATAGGTGGCCCATGAGCTATCAAATTGAAGGTCTTTGAGTCCTCTTTCCAATGCAGCCAAGTATTCTAAATTTCAAGCTTGGAGTAAAATGTTATGCCCGTTTGAGTGAAGCCTCTCTATTTAAGGAATTCATCCATTTTAGAAAAGGGTATTTTTGTCTTTTCCTTTTACCACTTGGCTTAGCACTTTTTTCCTCACCCAATTAACGGTCTAATTTGATACTAAACCATTCCTTGTCGTTCCTAAATACTTAGAAAAATAAGAGAAGAGTTCAAGATGATAAAGAGCTAGGTTTTAAGCATTTGTCAAGATCCCGTCGATTTTTGCCAAGAATATTGTTCTTTCTAGGTATGTAAGGTTTTCCACAGTAATGGACTTGTTCATCCCCACGTCATATATCTAATTTACCCGCAAAATCATTGTCTCTAGAGGATTTTTGCATTGTTCTTGATTTCAGTTCAATTCTCTAACAATGGAGATTGTGAATTCTTTTGTGTTATGGATCTTTGGTAAGCGTTATGTTTTGAGGAGGTTTGTATGAGAAATTCTATGAATTTGTGTTGGGTTTGATAATCTAGAAGTGTTTAAGAGTAATTGTTCAATTCTAAACGACTTATGACCCTAAATTGAGAAGAAAAAATCATCAGTTTTCTGTGTAGGGGCTGGGGCGGCGCACCAGGACTTTTGCTCTGCGGTATGGGGCCTGGCTCCCCGCGCCACCAGTACGTCAGGGTCACCTGGTCCTTTTTCTTTCGTAATGTATTCCTTTGAATTGTGACTACGTTCTCCTTTTTGTATTAGATCCTAAAGGCTCCATTAATCCTTGATAGATCCTACATGTCCTAATCACATGTCTTTATTTACATTCCAAACTAAAGTGAGTTTAAGATAAAAATTCAAGAGCTTTCATTGAGTTGATTCGCTCATGTCTATATTTCAGCATGAACCCTATCATTTGAGTATTCATTGAGTTGTTGTTGAGAATATTTTAATCGAACAATTATCTTAAATTAGTTTTTTCAGAAAGTAAAGAGGAGTTTTGTGGAAAGTTTAAAGAGACGATTTGAGCAAAAGTGTCAAGGGAACTTTAATGGTCCTGAATGTATCATATACATTTTAAATGCATATTTTGAAAAGAGTCTTTTTAAAGATTGAATCAAATGGTTTCATATGTACTTTTTGACAATTGAGAAATATAAAGAGTGTGATTAATGTTTCTGAAAAGTATCCCTTTCTTTGTAAAGGATGATTGAGCAAAGTGAAAAGTAAAGTAAAGTAATAGTCTCTTACTTGGTAAATGGTGAATTGAGCATAATTCATATTGATTATTTTTGGCCATAGTATCGAGCATCGAATTGGGTTAGAGTCTTTTATAGCTCAAAAGTCCCATAAAACTATGTAACCAGCAAAGGATAGGATATCATTGATTCTTCATGCGACTCCTCACTGCCTCTGAGAAGGCCTATTAGATGGATCCATAGTTATAATATCATCATGTAGCCCAGCAAAGTATTGGATGGCCCTTGCAACGTGGGTTAAATGTTGTATAATTGCTAGGCTCATAGTGATGGTTGTCGGTTAGAGAAACTCCCTACAAAGTAAAGTATATTATTTTCATATTTCTTTTTATTGAATGTCTTATTGTAAAACTTAAATGGTTTTTCACTTCATGTTCATTTATTGATTCAGTGAGTTGCGTTCAATCATTTAGTTCAATTATTTATTTATTCCACCATATTATATACTCGTACATTCAATGTATTGACGTCATTCGACCTACATTTTTTAATGATGCAGATATAGGTTCTTCGGATCCTCAACAAGAGTTCTTTGAGATCACTTTGTCTACTTGCCAACTTTTGAGTAAGACCTCCTTGCTTTCGGAGGACTCTACTTTTATGAGTTGTTAGTAATAGTAACATTTTGAGTAGTCGTGGGTGTTGTCCTGACACTCGTCTATATACAATAAAGGCTTCATAGATAGACAATTTTGGAGAGACTTTCAATTTCATATGTTTTATTTAAAACATATATTTCATACTCAGTATATTCAATGAAGTTTTGAGATGCAATAAACTATTTTTAAAAGTTTCTTTCAATTTGATGCTTATGTATGCTCAAGTTAGTCTTCAGCTTGTAGTCAGCCAGGATGAGGGTTCGCTTGGGGACCAACAATGGTTCTCGAGTGCTGGCCACATGGTCGTGACAGGGTCACTCTTGATAGCCGGGCTAGGAGTGGACTGGCTGGCTAGGCGGCATAGATTGATTTTCACTCTTGCAAGTAGGTCTAGGAGTTGAGTCGATTGCTAGATATTGTGGTTACTTCGGCTGGGATCCCAACTTTATCTTCGTGGTACCCTTGTTTCAGTAGACCTAGCTATTATGTGTACTTGTCGAGCTTATGGGGGTCCATTCGGGTTTATTTAAACGTGTGCATGAATGTACCTTCTTGGCTTATGGGGTCCATTTAGGTTTAGTATAGTTGTACTTAGATTTACTTTTGGTATGCTCGTTTGCTTTCTTTCATATCTGATTTGTCCTTTGTTTGTGCCTAGATTATACCTTTTTTTACTATATTTATTTTTCTTGCCCAGTTGGCCTATGATGCCTAGTGAGTATCTTTGTTTTGATACTCATGCTACACTCTGCATCGGTTTAGTGATGCATGTCCTAGTACCAACTACCGACAATGACTGTTTTTTCCATCTTCAACAACTTGTGAGATCAGAGACGTGGGTGAGCACTTGGCGTCCTGGATCAGCCTATCTCATTTTGTATATAGGTTTAGCTAGTCCTTTGCCTTTGAGACGGCTTTTTTCTTGTGGTCCACTTTTTGAGACTTGTACTTTCATTTTAGACAGCTCTGTACTTGTGACTTTTATGTTCTAAGAGGGATTCTCTTGTATATAAATTTTTGCTTGCTTCCGCTTCTGTCTTATTTCATGGTTTAGTGTTAACTTTGTTTAGTTCCCTTACACTCATTACTTGTCGTTTCGAAAACGAGTTGGCTTACCTACTGGTGGGTTATTGTAGGTATCATCATGACTCAAGGGATCGGGTCACTACAGAAACCAAATGGCTGAAGCATCTTCCTCAAATGAATTAGCTTCAACTGATTTAAATGCTGGCAAGGTTATGGAAAATGTGACATATGAAGTTCATAGTAGTTCTATTAATTTGATCGATGAGTCAATTGTCGAATTGGGGCAACAACTATCTCAAAACAGAGGTGTTGCTAGTGAGAAATCCAATTTAGCTACTGTTGTAGCGTTAAAATCAGTGGCTGGTAAATTGCCAGAGGTGAAAGAGGCATCAATAGTTGATTCGGGGCAGAAACTAATTGCTTCAGGTGATGGTGAAGCTACTAAAAATTGTATAAGGCCAATTTTGTTAGACGGGTCAATGATGAACAAGGGCGGCTAGCAACTGATAAATATACTGATTTGCAAGCTGAAAAGCGCAGCCATGAAGAAGATAATGAAGCTGAAAATTAGATTTTGGTTTTACATAAAAATTCAGCTGGTAGTCATATACGTTCCCCGACTAGTCGAAGTAACTCTCCAAGACGTGATAAGGGTGATATTGGAAACTTTCAGTTGAGTGTCAATCCTAATTTAAATTTACCAACTCAGAATGCTTTTGAACCATTGTTGGTAACTGGTAAAAGGCAACTGGACCAGTGTAAGGAGATGATTATTAATATTGCTGCCCATAGTAATCAAATACAACAAATTGAGCAGTCACATGGTGAGGTTAATTGTGGAACTTTAGATCCTATTAGTAAACAACCTCTTGTGTTGTTGAATACTTCACAACATAAAGTAAATTTACCAACACCTGGGTTTAGTAATTTCTCACCTACAAAATAAGTTGATGTAAGTAGGCTTCATGATGAAAACGATCAATATGTTCAGCGGTCTTCTGAACCAACCTTGCCTGTGTTATTTACAGCTGCAAACAGTTCAGCCTCGACAAAGATGAGAAAGGAGCAACCTGTACAACTGAATTGTCAGGTAATTGATGAGATTTCGTCCAAGTCCAAGACATGAGCAGAACAGGCTGAAGATGAAAATTATCAAAATGATGGTAGCAAAAGAGAAAGCTTACAGGAGATTAGCGCACCAACTTCGGACGATAATCTCAACCATAATGCATCTCTTTTTGTGCCTTAGAGTAGTGGAAAAATTACAACTCTGATGGACACTACAATTGGTAGCAATCAACACCATAAAGGGTATATATAATGAAAATCAATAGGTGGAAAACCTTTGATGAATTCACTGAGGCAGCAGCTAGATCAAGGGAATTTGGGACAAAAAGAAACTGCGATTACAAAGAAGAATGACTAGGGGCCTTAGCGTCAGGACTTATTCCAACTAATGCTTATGCTATTGATTTGGGCGAGGAGTTTTTGATGAAGATGAGGAAGAAAATATGTTAAACATATGCTTTGATAAAGTTGCTAGGGATGGAGATATCTCAACAAAGAAGTGGAAGCAACAAAAACAAAAAGAAAACACATGGAAGGCAATATCGTTGGGATGGTAAAGTGACTGGAGAGTTTGTTCCAAGTCACCAACCAATGCTAAGTAGAATCATTCGACAATGTCAATAGCTTCATCAAGATTCAATAAATCCAGGAATAAATGATAAACTATCAATTATTGTTGGATAGATTTGAAGAAGAAGACAAGAGCAAAATTCTTCAGGCTACTTCAGACGGGTAATCTATCTTTTTAAATTTATACATTTATAAAAGGAAGTTTGTGTTTGAAAACTCAACTTTCCACTTGGCTTTTATATTTTTGCATTATTCAAGCATCCTCATTTGTAATATCATCAGAGTATATTACAAACTCTGTGGTGATCGTAAGATATCTAGTTTTCTCTAGTTCTTATTTTCTTCATGCTTGTTAATTAGAAGAGATTCGATACTTCATTAGGATTTGGTAAGGTATGGCCTACCCCACCTTGCTTGTACTTATCCGTGAGTTTTTTTTTTTTTAATAAAATGCCTCAAGACATTGTCTAGTGGTATAAAGTTGCGGGAATAAAAAAGAAGGTAAAAAAGAAATTGGTTGAAACTCCATTACTTTTAGTAAAAATTGCAAAAGTTTTGCCCAAGTAATGGAGTTCCAACATGTATTTTAAAATTTTGGTGCCCAAACCAGTAAAAATATGGTGAAACTCCATTCTTTTTTGAAAGCATGTTGATTAAACAATTGCATAGCTTCATGATCAGGTAGCGTAGACACATCATATATTGCATTATCATTCTGTATGAGATCCCTATTTCTAGTTGTTACAATAACTCTGCTGCCATTACCAAACCAACAAATATCACCTGCTAAATACTCCAAATGATCACTATGATCTATGTCATCAAGCACAATTAGGACCTTCTTAGAACATAGTCTGCTCGGAATCATGACTTTCCCCACATGCTTACTCTTGACGTAATTATCTTCTTCTCCTAATAAATAGTTCAGAAAGAAGGATATTTTGTAAAAAAACATAATCCATTCTTTTTTGCATTTTCTTTAACATCATCAACAATACAAGCAGCTTTAAATTGACCAGATAAATTATATATCTGAAAGATGGTTGTTGCTATTGTCATTTTACCGATTCCACCCATTCCCCATATCCCAACAATCCGAACATCATCCATTTCTTTCTCAAGTAAGGACTCTACTTTCTCTAAATGTGTATCTATTCCCACAGCTTGCGAAGAAAATAAAAAATAAGCACTCTTGTATAATTTGGAGATGTGGTCGACGATCTACTGAATATTCTCAGATTCAATCCTACATAAATATAAAAAGATTAATTGTGGGAAATTTGAGTAAGTATTTCACATTGTTAATATTCAGGATAGTATTAAATAGGAAATATTAATTTAAGTATGATAGGACTATGCCTTCTTCCAGATAGAAACATATATAATCTACAATCACTCTCTTTTCCGGAAAAAATATATAAAAACATTTCCTACGTCTATATGATAATCAATGAAATTAGATTGTTTATGCAGTTTCATTCTTTTTTCATTAAAAGTAATTATGTGTTTTTAACTCACCCGTCACAGATATCATGTCCTTTTAGATTTGAGGCTACAGTTAAGGCAGTCCTCCATCCTTGCACCTTCTGCATCCCCTCACAATCATCATTATAATTCAATTCGTGTTGGGCAAATGTTTCTGCAAAGCTCTCCCTTTGGTTTCAAACATGTGATGGATCCACATCATAGAAGATCGGTATGACTGTTTGTCCGTTTTTGTCCTTGCATTCCATGATCTTCACTAGTTCATCTAAGCACCACTTCGATGTAGCATAATTCTTTGAGAATACAACAAGGGCAACTTTAGAATCTTTGATAGCTTTCATGAGTTCTTTTGGGATCGAATCGCCATACTCTAGCCTTTTATCACATTGAAAAGTGAATATTCCCTGTTATTCAAACCTTTAAACAAGTGACTCATAAATTTTTTACGAGTATCTTCACCTCTAAAACTTACAAACACAACATATATACTTCCATTGAGGAGAGTAGTGTGAAGAACTCACAGAAGAAGATGCCATGAATTCAGTTAATTTGTTGAAAATTGAGAAGTAATTAGATAAAAAGTGTGTGAATAGATAGTGGTTGTAACTTTAAATAAGAGGTATTCCTACAAATGAATTATTGAACTGGTATATATTGTAACATTAAATGTGGTAGCTAGGTTTTCATTCATTGGATACAAGTAGTTGAAAATTTATGAAAAGAGATACCCAAGTAAAAATATCAATAAAATAATCAGAAAAATATAGAGATATTTTGTTGGAAGAAGACTTTTTCCTTTGGCAGAAAAGAGATGAACATGGGTGTTTGGAATAATTCTATATAGAGCCCATCTTCATAGAAACCTTCACAACCGTCACAACCATATTACAAATTAAGCCTCCACCAAATCTTCCATATGTATAAATATCAGCCCCCTTTGAACTTACTTAAGCAATTGATCGCCAGATAGAAATACTAGGTCAAACTTAAAGTTTAACCAAGTGGTACCAGAATGAAATATTTGGGTCAAACTATGTGAGTTAGTTGGATCAGATGTATATATAACAGTTATACCTTGAAAATTTTCTTTTTAATTTTGGAATTGTGAATTCTTGTCCTTTAATCCTATGTATATTTGCATTGTTGCATGCATTAGTCTACCGTTTCTCCATAATCTTACTTTACCTTTGGTGATTTGAGTTAATCATTTTTTTTTATCTAGGGGTGGTACAATATAGATTGAAGGTCAATGCCATTTATTAGAGCTTTGAATTGATTTATTAAGTACACATTGTTGGATTTTAAAAGGTGTGAATGAAATATGAAGAGTAGCGACTTTCATGAAAAATTGTGACTTTTATGAAAAGTTGCAACCTTCATGAAAAGTTGTGACTTTTATGAAAAGTTGCGACTTTTATGAAGAGTTGTGACTTTTATCAAAAGTTGTGACTTTTCTGGAAGGTTATGATCTTTCCCAAGGGTTGTAACTTTTCCAAAGAGTTGTGACCTTCCCGATAAGGCACAATAAGCATTTGTTCACATTACCGTTCGTTGTCTATAAATAGAGGGATTTCCTCTTATATTAAAACAACGAAAATTCTGAACTTCTTCTTTTTCTTCTGCACAATTAAATATTTGTGTACTTTGTTCCTGTTGAGTGGCTCACTAACACCATTGTTTTTGTATCAATACACTCGTGAATAAAATCATTCTGTCTTGAGAGGATCAATTCCTTTAAACCTCAGTATTATAGGAAAATAATTTCCTAAGGGGACATTGTGCTTTCAGTGGACTTGATTTTTTTCTTTTTGTTTCATTCTATTGTTACAGATCTTGGTATGTTTTTACAGTCATTAATTTATGCTTATGTTATTAATTACTATTTTTGAGTACATGCTTTAAAATTTGTTGTTCATGTTTCTGCGAAGTTATTTTTATATAAGTGTTTGTTAGAAAAGATTTAATAACACACGCTAATTGAGTATTCACGTGCAAGTTTTCTCTACTGAAATTGTTGAAGGTGCAATAAAAAAATTCCTTAAAGATCTATACTACCATTTCTTGAAGTAAAAAATTAAATTTGGTATGCCATTGTAAGTCCTTAAAAACCTTATCGCACCTTGATGTGCGAAGTGAACCAGGAAAAAAAGAGAAGAATTAACAAACTTTTGACATGGCTTCAAGGATATTGTGCCAGATGACCTATAGAGGAATATTACTAGACTAGTCTCTTTTGATCCCAAAGACATAGATAACTACACAATAAATTAGTTGTTCATATTCAATATGAAGTATAGATAGATTCTCAAATTTACTGCGAGATGTAATACTTTTCTTGAAGTAATTGTTGGAAAATTATATGCACAACCGAAGCATACTAGAATCTTACTACTTACATGAATAATAGATAACCAATACCGTTTATGCTAGAACACATAATCATGCTAAAACACATAAACTTACTAAAATTTAATTTGATAAATAACTCTTAAAGCGTGAGAAGATACCTTTAAGCGACTCCACAAGTTAGACGACCTTCAAGCGAATCTACAAGATAGACAACATCTACGATCTTCTACAGTGATCCCAAGTTCACATCCGAACTCTTTCAATACTTGGGTGGACAAGTATCAATAGAAAACTAATTCCTCTTTTTCTAGGTTAGGAGAATCTCTATTTATAGAGATTTCTTCCCCAATCCAAAATGGAGAAGAAAACCCAATATTCTTGAAAAACAAGAAAACACACGCCTACTCCTTTTTCGCCTAAGAAATAGGATTCTGAGTTCTAGTTAAATATGGGCACTGGAGGGACCACACAATTAATTACTGAGGCTAATTTGAGTTAAGCTTACAATAATAAATTACAAATCATTCCACTAGAAATTCGTAATTGCACTCCTCTATTTATATTTCGTAATTCCCCATTAAACACTTATGTAGTTCCCCATGTTAAGATTTCAGATACTAATCAATAAATTAAATTACTGACGAATTTAACTTAATGATTAATTTCCTTTAGAGCACTAATTAACTTATTTCATGTGTCAGATTCATAAATCCACTTGCAAGGTTTGACACGATGAAAACTTATAAGTTTCTCAAAAAGGCATATCAATCAATCTCTATAACGACACATGGATTCCATCAACTAACTTATTATTTCACCAATATATATTATTATCATCCAACTTACCAGGCATATTGACCCATCTCAGAATCTCACCTTTTAATAAATCAAAACGATAATTAATATATACAGATCATAATAGTTATATCAGGATTAAGAATATAAGTACATTTAATATTTTAGAGAATATGTTTTGTCAGTCATTCTAAAACAACTTTCTCTACTCGGTCCCTTTCAATACCTACAAAATGCACTAGCACAAGAAGTTGGAACTATACCGTTCCCATATTCAAGAGAAATTACATGTAATCTTGTGCTACAATTGTACCGGTGACATGTACAATTTACATCTTAGATTGTGAACAAAAAACTGTATACTTATAAGAACTGATGATTTAATCCACTGTGTATAAGCTAAAACTACGCACTAAATCATCTACTATATAAGTAAACACACACCATAAACGAATATTTGATATATTAAAATTGAGAAAATATTTATTCTATAATAAATATTATTTCTTAACACATGGTTAATGGTATATATCCCAACAATCTCCCACTTAGACTTTTAACCATCATAATTGTTATAATGTACTATATCTAAATGCATGGTTAATAGTATATACCCTAACAATCTCCCACTTAGATATTTAATCTTGAAAATTGTTAGAATACTATGTCTAAACACATGATTAATAGTATATACCCTAACAATCTCCCACTTAGTCTCTTAACTATGCATTCACAACTTTCACAAGCATTCCTTTATTTCTATTTTCTCATGCAATTTTGTCTAATAGTGCTTCGTCGTAACAAATCGATTTTGTACTAGATCTTGAGAGTGCTTCTCATGAAACCTTCCAAGAGTGTACTTCTTTTCAGATCATAAAAGTTCTCTCAAGCATACAAAACAAATCAATTTTCGCTGTGATTCTCCCACTACGACTAAGCACTACATAATCACACTTTCATGATCTTGAGTCTTAATATTTTCTTCAAAATTTTTCCATATTGAAATATTAACAACTTTTCATGTAGTGTTCTTCAATTTGCTCAACATCACTTCCACTACTTGAGGTAGTAGTTTTCTTATGTCTAGCAATGTTTCTCCCACTACTTAAATGCAATGGAACGTCATTTCTGACATACCGATTAGATGTTTTTGAGCGTCTGAATTTATAATTGACTTATTTGTATTCCTTTGTTCAATTCCTGTAAAACTAGTTTACTTCTAGGAATATGGTTTACTAAATGATCCTTTTCTAGAAATCAGACAGTTGTGTTAACAATTGTCTTATTTTCTTTAGGACACTATAATAACCTTCTTTCATTCTTTAGGATATCTAATTAACACACACATTCCGTTCTTAATTCCAATTTTCTTATTCTCCCACCCAGCACATGTGCAGAACAATCTTATATCTGAACATGTCATAGATTAGACTTACGTCAAATCCAACTAGTTCTATAGTTGTTCAAGGTACTGATTTGAAAGAGAATGAATTCAGAATGTGATATGTAGTTATTAGAACCTATCGCAAAAGAAACAAAATAACTAATAATAAGTCAATAATTAATCTTATCATCTTCGTAAGAGTCTACTTCTTTTCTCTTCTACACCAATCTATTATAGAGTGTCTGGTGTAGACAGTTGAATTGCAATTATTCTATAAGATAAGTGACTTATGAGCTCTGCTGAGATGTTTACGTCACTACAATCAGATTGCAGTGACTTTATATATTTTTCATGATGCTATTTTCATGTGTCTTAAATATTTTGAGTTTATCAAGACATTTAGACTTACAAAACATCAAAAATATATCCATATCATGCGTAACCTACTTGAAAACTTAGAATACTCAAATTCACCTCTTGCCCAAATGCTCATTAATTCATTACACAAATTAGAATAGATTAATTATAACTTATCACTACCTCTTTTTCATTTTCTAAGAGGAAAGGTCTCTTGGTAATTTTTCCTTCTAAACAAGACTCACATGTTGGTAGTGACTTCACTTTTAATTAACCGTTATGTTCATCCATTAACCAACCTCAAAATTCTATTCAGAATAAATGACTTAGACACTAATGTACAGATAAGTTTCATTCAATTTAAAAGATATTTTTCCTTATGAGACAGATTAATATAATTCAATTCATGCGAAATAATACCAATAAAAGAATCACGCATCAATAAACCACAAGAAATAAAATATTCATCAAACTCAATGGTAGGAGAGTTACAACCAAAAATACTAAATACTCATCTCTTATCTAGTTAGAAACTGAAAATAATTCCATCTAACATAAGGTACATGTACAATGCATTCTTTGAATTAATATCTTTATCTCTACCAAAAGAAAAGCTTAAGTAGTACTAAGTGGGTGTGTAAAGTCTATTGATAATATGAGATATAATACTTTAAATGGATCATAATATTTTGAATAATCCTAAATAACAAAATTCATGGCTCATTTATACCATCTCGAATAGCCAATCGATGGGATTGGAGAACTACTCATGCAAAACACATGTACAACAACCAATTATTCACTCCATAAACTTATACAGACCTAACTCAGATGGAGAGTCTACTGTTAGTTTAAGTCAAGTGAAAATCCTCTAGTTACATTGATCCAATCGTATATTACTCAGTTTAGGAGAGTTAATACAGATTATCAAAACTAGACGATTAAATACGTAATGACTTGTATCAATTTCATCCGATAGGGAGGAAGGTCTAAGCCAGCACACAAAATTAATACTTTACTACTATTTAATCAAATATGACCAAAAACTCATATAACGATCCAAAAAAAATTAATTTCTTACTAAGTCGTTCTTATGAATCTACCAAATTTCATATCAATCAGAGTTCTTTTTTTTTTGTAATAGAATTTAATATTTTCCCGCTTCTTATCATATATCATCATTTTGTGAAATAGATACACGAATTAAGAATACAGAACGAAATTCTAAAATTCCAAAAGAAAAGCATGTTTATGTATACATTGAATATTAAAATTCAAAAACACACCTCATAGATATCAATGCATCTTGAACAATAAATTTTGATGAAAAAATGACTACTCATGCAACATACATATGTGGTGTCAGATATTCACTTCAATAAATTTAGAACAAAAGCTAACTCAGATGGAGAGTATATGTTATTTTAAGTCAAGTGAATATCATTATCCCTAGATCCATTGATCCAATCAAATATTACTCAGTTTAGGAGAGTCAATACATATAATTTAAACTAGAGATTAAACTTTAATGACTTGTATTAATTTCATCCGTTATGGAGGAAGGTCTAAGCCAACACATGAACTTAATACTTCACTAAATTTTAGTCATGAAGACCATAGAGAACAAACTCTATCACCACTATATATCATAGTTGAGTAATTTTTCAGTAAAATTAATTTTTCAAGATACAAAAATTATCTAAAAAAAAATTCATCTGAACGACCTCAAATTACCAAATCACTGCATAACAATGAGTATTTTAAATTTGATCGTTTCTGATGAACCTACCGAATTTCAGATCAATTGGAGTTCAAAAATAATATTTATCTCCAAAGCTATGATCAAATTCAGATTCAAACAATTTGAAGAAAAATGAACAGATCTACATCCTTATCATATTCAATTTATGTTAACTCACCACATGCAATCATGTACCACATATAAGATAAATAAAACCAATATAAAGGATGTCATTCATACTAAATCACATTTAATTCCAAAGAACAACTTTAAAATCATTTTAATGATCTCAAAAAATATAAGCATATAGCAATGAGTACTTTTCTTACTAGGTCGTTACCAATGAACTTATTAAATTTCAGGTCAATTGGAAAAAAAACTATTTTCAAAGCCATGACCAAATTCAAATATAAGTAATTTAAGCATCTTTAGGAATTAAAACAATATGACATACATTCTTATCACATATCAATTCATGTTAAATAACCATGTGCAATCATGTTCCAAATTTAACATAAACATAACTAACATAAAGAATGATCTCATCATATTCAAATAAAAATTTAATCCAACAAACTACCTAAAACCCATCTATATAAATTTCAATGGAACCATCAAATTTCAAGTCAATCAGAGATCACAAAAATCATGACCACCTAAACTATGACCAAATATGAAAAATAATCGTTTTAGGCATAGTTAAAGATTAAAAAAAAAACTTGATTTATATTTTCATTCTCTTTTAATGATTATCTCATGGGCACAAGGTCGAGTCCTTCCTTTGTTTAAGACACACAATACCTTCTTATACATGATACATTGAGAGTATTTTAATGACTCAAATAAATAGATAACTTCAGTTAATCCTATTTCTTAATCATAATTCTCAATTTATGTATTGCAATATATAAAGCCTTAAGAATTTTTCAGTGATCTCAAATAAATAGACCATTTAATGGTAGCACTATTTATTAATTACAAACTCTCAGTTCATATGTAACATTATACGTGTATGAGAAAAATTGGTATCGTGTAACAAAGACAATGCCCAAATAATTTTAAAAAATAATTCTTGGCCAATCCAAAGGAACGAACACATGCTTGTAGTATCAATTATTTGGCAAATAATTAAATATTCACTTTGCTAAAACATAGTACACCGCTGCCATCGGCACTTGCATTATCAAAATAGTCACCGACTAATCTACAACTACAGCTCCTTTAATTGCTTTTATCTTTGTATACATAAACAAGCACTTTAAAGAACAATGGGTTGAAAAAAACCCGCTCCAGCAGATTGCAACATTCATACATTTTTTAAAAAATAAATTAAATCAACAACACGTTGATACTAATCTTTGTGATTAACAAAAGCTTTCTGACGTACTTGGATCGACTGTAACATCTTGCAACTTGAAATAGCTAGAAAGAAGCTAAGAACTTGAAATAATCATTTTTGGAATGTATCAGGAAATCTGGAAATTTTTAAGTAATGTAAAGTTGAGATTTTGGTCAACTTCAATCGACCATAACTCCTAGCTCAGGATGAGTTAGGTGTAGTTTTAGATATGGTTGGAAAGATCTTGGATTTATCTTACCAATGCCGTCGAGTTTACATGATTCCAAGTTCGTATGAGTAAATTATGTTCGTTGGAAGTTGGGTTGTACGAATAAAGAAATGCCCAATCCGGAATTTAAAAAGGGGTAGTTTGGTCTTTTCCTTACCCAATTAATTAAATCCGTTTTTAGTAAATTAAGTGGGGTCAAGACTGAGTTGGTTCAGTTTATGCTTTTGAGAAATAGAGTTAGGGCTTTTGCAGAAAGAACGCAAGAGAAAGGAGAAGAGGAAAAGCAAGATTCGCCAAGAACGATCGATTTTGGTTGTGGATTCGCCAAGGAATTTATCCTACAAGGTATGTGAGTCTCTCATAGCGTTGGGTTCATTCCCCCACGTGCCAAACATGTTTAGTTTCAGCGCAATTCGTCCTAAAAGAATTTGGAAGTTGATATTCTTGACATGAATTCTTGAATTTGAATGTTGTTCTTGAATTGGGTTGAATTGTGAAGTTTCCGAGATCTTTACGTGGTGTTTTAGAGTTACTTTGAGTTAGATTCTTGAGTACATACTCTGGGTATCGGGATCTAACATGAATTTGAGGAAGATAATCGAGTTTAGGTGGGTTGAGGCTGAAAAACAAAGAAGCAAAAAGTCAAGTAAGGTTCATGAAACAAGTCCGTGTCGCGGACTTGTTCCCACTGTGAACAAATATCTGCTCCGCGTCGTGAAAAGGACACGGACTCCTCTGTCCTAAAGTTTAATTTCGCGAATAATTATTTAAAATACCTCCGCGTCGCGGACATGTTCCAAGACGGTGCATTTGTAACTTTTCTCAAGTTTAGCTATTCGAAATCATTCCTAAACATCAAGAGATCTTTCCAAACACAAATCATAATCCTTGAATCCATAATTCAATTCAAGGATTGTTAATAGTCAATTCAAGTAAGAGTTAAGATCAAAGTCAAGAATCAAGTAAGAGACGTTCATTTCAAGTTTTCATAAGTCTTTTACAAACGTTTTAACTTGTTTTAAGACTTAAGCTTGAAGTTAAGCAAAGAGTAAAAGGTAAAGTGTGAAGTTCATTTCTTCAAAAGTATATGGGGACTAAGTATTCCCAAAGAGATTTAAAATGTTTTCACATTTAAACAAGAACGGAAACTGAGATTTCCAAAGAGCCTTCGGGCTAGTTTTCAGAAAAGAGTATTAGCTTTCTAAATGAAGCAAGCAGGGAAACTGAGATTTCCAAGATAGCCTTTGAGCTAAGTTTTTGAGCACTAATCTCAAATCATAGAAGAAGTATGTTTTTTTAAAACATAAGAGCTAGTATATTTTGGAACTAGTATTGAGCACCGAATTGGGGATGGGGATAAGTTCAGATAACTCACGTCTCCATAAAACCATGTAGCCATCATGGGTAGAAATGAGTCATACTTTTTAGATGGACCCCTTTCGAAATAGACTAGCGGATCCATTAGGCAGTTCAGGTCCTATGCCTTTGGCCAGGTATAGGATGCGCTGGCAGTGTAAGGTAGATCACTATATCATCACTATAGCTCTTAAGTGATGGTTGTCGGTTAGACAAACTCCCACAGAAGTTATTGTATTTTTATATACAACAGTTTTTTTGTATTTTTATATACATCTAAGAGTTATATTGTATCTTTGCATACATACATAGTTGATATCATGTTTTCAAATAGCATTTATTTATATTGCATTTGCTTTTAAATTGCTTTATATTGAAATGAGTTCAGTCAGGTTGAGTTGAGTTGAGCCAGGTAAGTTCTTCAGTTTCTCTCAGATTCTTTCTATCCTATGTCATTTTAGCTTTCCAACTCGCATACTCGTACATTCAATGTACTGATGCCAGTTAGCCTGCATCGTCATATGATGCAGACACATGTAACTAGGATCGGCATCCGGCGCATTCGTTGATCCAATGAGCAGTTCAGAGTCTGTTGGTGAGCCTCTTTGAATTCCAGAGGACTCCTTGGCATTGCTTCCAGTTTTAGTATTAGTTCATTAGGATATCGTGGGCCTGTCCCGACATCCATCTCAGTTGTTTAGAGCCCACCAATGGTCTTCGAGTGCCGGCCACATCTAGGGTGTAGGCCCGGGGCGTGAAAAACTTGGTATCAGAGCACACAATATAATCAAATATTAGCTAGTGGAGTTAAACCCACTTCTGCCGCCACTCACAATATAATCAAATATTTCCAAGTTTATTCCTGTTCTGCCACCAAATGTGTATGCATTCAAAACACATATATAATTCAAGTTATCTATTTAGATGTAAGCGAGGCTCTGATACCAAATGTTAGAAAATTATATGCACAGCGGAAGCATACTAGAATCTTACTACTTACATGAATAATAGATAACCAATACCGTTTATGCTATAACACGTAATCATGCTAAAACACATAAACTTGCTAAAATTTAATTCGATAAATACCTCTTGAACTGTGAGCAGAGACTTTTAAGCGACTCCTCAAGTTAGATGGCCTTCAAGTAAATCTACAAGATAGACAACATCTATGATCTTCTACAGTGATCCCAAGTTCACATCCAAACTCTCTCAATACTTGGGTGGACAAGTATCGATAGAAAACTAATTCCTCTTTTTCTAGGTTAGGAGAATCTCTATTTATAGAGATTTCTTCCCCAATCCAAAGAGAAGAAGAAAACCCAGTTTTCTTGAAAAACATGAAAACACACGCCTACTCCTTTTTCGCCTAAGAAATAGGATTCTAAGTTCTAGTTAAATATGGGCACTGGAGAGACCATATAATTAATTATTGAGGCTTCCTATTATGGAAGTAATTCCAAATAATTAATTTGAATTATTCTTACAATAATAAATTACAAATCATTCCACTAGAAATTCGTAACTGCACTCCTCTATTTATATTTCGTAATTCCCCATTAAACACTTATGTAATTCCCATGTTAAGATTTCAGATACTAACCAATAAATTAAATTACTGACAAATTTAACTTAATGATTAATTTCCTTTAGAGCACTACTTAACTTATTTCATGTGTCAGATTCATAAATCCACTTGCAAGGTTTGACACGATGAAAACTTATAAGTTTCTCAAAAAGGCATATCAATCAATCTCTATAAGGACACATGGATTCCATCAACTAACTTATTATTTCACCAATATATATTATTATCATCCAACTTACCAGGCATATTGACCCATCTCAGAATATCACCTTTCAATGAATAAAAACGATAATTAATATATAGAGATCATAATAGTTATATCAGGATTAAGAATATAGGTACATTTAATAGTTTAGAGAATACGTTTTGTCAGTCATTCTAAAAAAACTATCTCTACTCGGTCCCGTTCAATACATACAAAATGCAATAGCTCAAGAAGTTGGAACTATACCGTTCCCATAATCAAGATAAATTACATATAATCTTATGCTACAATCGTACCGATGAAATGTCCAATTTCCATCTTAGGTTGTGAACAAAAAACTTTATACTTATAAGAATCGATGATTTAATCCTCTGTGTATAAGCTAAAACTACACACTAAATCATCTATTATATAAGTAAACAGACACCATAAACGAATATATGATCTATTAAAATTGAGCAAATATTTATTCTATAATAAATATTGTTTCTTAACACATGGTTGATAGTATATATCCCAACAGTAATTGATGTGTTTCTCGATACTCCGATTGGAATAGAAGTGTAGTTTCAAATTGAACTTCACCACTCTGGTATGCTGATTTTTAAAAAGCACCCAAACAAACTAAATAGTTTTGTGTAATATTTTCTCCTTTCAAGTATATATAATAAGTTGAATTGTTATCTCATATGATACATTTTCCATTTTAATAATTACTTATGATACATTTAAATGAGGAATTTTAAAATGCTATATGTAAAGCAAAAGGTAGGGATGAACTTTCTACACATTAAATTTAGAATATTTATTCACTTTTTAAGCCTTTTAAAATTTATTTATCCCTTCACCAACGATTATTTATTTATTAGAAAATTTAATATCTCAGGTTGATGTGAATTTGATTCCCCAAAAATATCAAATAGTAACACTTCCTAGAAGCAAAAGGATAAATTATAAAATCAAATTAAAGATGATTGATTGAAGGATAAATGATAAGATGCTATAATTATTATTTTTCTTTACATTATTAATATTCGTTACTACGTAATCTTGTATGTAAGATAATATAGTGTTTTAGTTTTAATGACTGATAGGTTTTAAGTATCATATTACAAATTCCGTGAGAATAAATTCCCGCGCGAGGTGCGGTTAATTTTACTAGCTACTTAAGATTTTTGCATCCAATATAATTTGGATTGAATGTTGACCTAAATCCACGAACCTTAACTTAAACTACTATTTTAAAATAGAAAAATATATAACTAAGCTAATATTTAGTAGTTAATTATGCTCCATAACTATAGTTTAAGTTAATTATGGAAAATGGTTATTGTTATGAAAATGGTTATGAGTCAGGTCCCTCGTTTTGATACAAAACTTGTAGAAACTTTTTCTCCTTTTATACTAATCAATGTTCTCTCTTATCAAACCCACTTATTTTGCTCCTAAAATCTCTCAGATCCCCCTAAATCTGTCAGGCCCCAAGCCTACACCCTGGACGTGGCCGGCACTCAAGAACCATTGATGGCCCCAATTGAACCCTTGGCCTGGCTTAACTCTTAGAGGAATACTTACTCATAAATAAGATGAACTTAAGAAAGAAAACTATAACTCAAGTGATTAAACTCAGAAATGTTTAAAGAAACATTCAACTGGCCAAAAGAGGCAACTCAAGTCTTAACATGAACGACTGAAAATGAAAAGACTCATGAACTAGTGTCTACCTATCTATGAAGCCTCTAATACTATGAGGGATGTCGGGACAAGACCCCCAATCATCCTAACAAACTGAAATAGATGAAAATAAACAAGGGATCCTCCGAAAGCAAGGAGGCTCACCGACAACTCTGGAACTCAACTGGATCAATGAAGCGCTGAATGTTGATCCTGGTTACCTGTATCTGTATCATAAAATATGCAGGCCAAATGGCATCATTACGTGGAATATACAAGCATGTGAGGGGAAATCTAAATAGGACATAAGCTTGAACTGGAACTGAAAGAAACACTTACCTCATCTCAACTCAACTCAGGGATACTCAACTCATTTCAATATAAAGTAGTAGTAAAGAATGCAGTATAAAGAAAAGCATTTAAAACAGTAGATAACAACTCAACGTATTTAAAAATACAATATACTCAGTTTGTATGCAAGGCTACAAAATAAACTCTGTTTGTATATGAAAATATAAAATAAACTCTGTGGGATATTCTCTAATCGACAACCATCATTATGAGCTAACTGATGATACATTGTTTAGCCCACGCTGCCAGAACTGTTATACACTTTGTCGGGGTATAGAACCTACTACTAAGTGGATCCACTGGTGTATGCTGAAAAGCATTAAGGAATCATCTAAAAAGTATGAACCTTTATACACACATTATTGACATGGTTTATGAGGACTTAGAGTTATCTGAATTCTCTTAAATGAGATTGTTCTCAAAACTGCTCAAAAACTCATTTGGAAATCGGTGTTTCCTCTCATCTTAAATATGAAAACATTTACTCTTGGAAATACATAGTTAATTCCCATATATCATTTTTTTTAAAATGAACTCAACTGTACTCTTTCTCAAACTCAAATGCTCAAGTCTTAAAACAAGTTTGAAACGATTGTAAAAGACTTATTAAAATGAATCGGAAGAACTCTCAAGACTTGACTCTTAGCTCTACCTTGAATTTGAATTATGGATTCAAGGTCATGATTCATGTTATGACCGATCTTTTGATGTTTAATTAGATGTAGTTTAGAGTGATTAGAATCATTGGGGAGTAAAGGTATACTTTATAAGAACTTAAACGGAGCAAATGACGTAAAGAGAGTGGGGGCAGGTGACCCTGCCGCATTGTTGGGGCTGGGCACCAGCCTCTAAAGTTTAGAGAATCATTTATGGCGCACTGCTAGCGTGCTGCCCATGACCCTCTGGTGCATCTGAGGTGTGCCACGCCACCCCTCCCTCAAACAATCCTGACGAATTTTTCTTCTGATCCTAAAACACTTCTAATCGATTGATTTCCTCAAATTTTCCTTATATTCAATTACCCAATACAAGTACACAAGAATCTAATGAAATACAACTCTTAAACTCAATACGATTATCTTAAGAACTCATCAAACCCATCCTAATTCAAAAACGGAAACAACACTTCAAGAACACTTATAAAGAACTCAAATCCTTCAACTTTTGAGAACGAAATTGCGCTGAAAAAAATATGATTGGCGTGTGGGTGAACGAACCCAACACTATGAGAACTCACATACCTCTTAGGTTTGAATCCTTGGCAAAACAACCTTCGATTCGCAAGAAAACTTGAAGAACGCCTTGACTTTTTTCCTTTTCTCCTCTTGTTGAACTCCTCTCAAATCCCTAAGCGTATATGAGATTTGTAAAACTGATCCAAATCAGATTTGAAACCAAAATAATACCAAAAATCGTTTTAAGCTTAAGGGGTAAGGAAAAGACCAAAATACCCGTCATTAATTCGGGTAACTTTTCTTAACTAGATAGGTAGATTTCAAATGGTCATATCTCCTTCATCCGAACTCAAAACTTAGCAAACTCGGTGGCGTTAGAAAAAGGATTCCAAGAACTTTCATTTGATATCTTATGGGCCACCTAATTCATCATGTACTGAATGTTATGCTCGTTTGACATTGACCCAAAACTCATAACTTAGCCAAATTTTCAATTTAGCTATTTCCTAATTAGCGCTTTTTAAATTTAGCTCTTTTCTAAGGTGGGATGTTACTATATCTACCCTTGGGAACATTCTACCTCGAATGAGATCACTTTAAGTAGAACTAAGGGTGGCAACATCTAACACCCAACTCAAACACCCAACATACAATTCAACACAACATAGTGTATCAATTAAAAGTGTGTTTTTCATAAACATTACCTTGGTCTGAATTTTCTCCGGACTCAAAGAGATGTGGGTATCTCTTCTTCATGTTCTCCTTAGCCTCCCAAGTAGCCTCCTCAACGAACTAATTTCTCCATAAAACCTTGACTGATGCTACTTCTTTGGTTCTCAACTTGCGAACTTGATGATCCAAAATCTGAACGGGAATCTCCTCATAAGATAGGATGCCCTTAATACCAACATTTTCAATCGGTATAATAAGTGAAGGATCACCCATACACTTCTTCAACATTGAAATGTGGAACACCGGATGGACTACCGCTAACTCTTATGGTAGCTCCAACTCATAAGTTACATTACCAATCCTCTTGGATATCCTGTAAGGACCAATATATCGGGGACTAAGCTTCCTCTTCTTACCAAATCTCATAACACCCTTTATAGGTGAAAACTTCAAGTACACCCAATCATCTACTTCAAATTCTAAGTCTCTTCTCCTAACATCAGTATAGAATTTCAGACAACTCTGCGCTATTTTTAACCTTTCTTGAATAATCTTCACTTTCTCCATAGCTTGATTAACCAAGTATATTCCTATCAACCTAGCTTCACCAACCTGAAACCATCCAATAGGAGATCTGCATCTTCTCCCATAAAGAGCTTCATAATGAGCCATCTGGATGCTAGAGTAATAACTATTGTTGTAAGCAAAGTCTATGAGAGGTAAGTGATCATCCCAATTACCTTTGAAATCGATCACACAAGCCATCAACATATCTTTTAAAGTATGAATGGTGCGCTCTGCTTGACCATCATTCTGAGGAAGAAAAACACTACTCAAGTTCACCTTCGAACCCAAACATTGTGCAGTAAATTGTGCACCTCTATCTAAAATGATGAACAATGGAACTACATGAAGTCTAACTACTAGAAGATATAACTTGGCATAATCCTCTGTTGAATGGGTAGTCTTTACTTGCAAAAAGTGGGTTGATTTAGTCATTCGATCTACATTCACCCAAATTGAATCATGTTGTCTGCGAGACCACGACAAACGAGTAATAAAATCCATATTGATCATCTCCCACTTCTATTTTGGAATCTCTATATTCTGATCCATACCACCAGGCCTTTGGTGTTCTACCTTGACTTGTTGACAAGTCGGGCATTTAGCAACAAACTTAGCAATACACTTCTTCATACTACTCCACCAATAGACTGTTCTCAAATCACGATACATCTTTGTGGAACCCAAATGGATAGAATATATGGAGCTATGAGCTTCCTCCATGATCTTCTCTCGGAGTTCATCCACCCTTGGTACACACAATCTACCTTGATACCTCAATACACCATCTCCCCTTTGTTCACAAGCCATTACTTTCTGCTTCTGAACATTTGCCTTCAATTCAAACAAAATAGGGTCTTGGTCTTGTTTCTCTTTCACTTTAGAGACTACTGATGATTCAGCCCCATTCATCACCACTACTCCATCTTCATTAGAATTCAACAACTGGACTCCTAAGTGTGTGAGTCTATGGACATCCTTAGATAATTCCTTCTTCTCTTCCTCAACATGGGTAGTACTACCCATACAAAACCTACTCAAGGCGTCAGCAACAACATTAGCCTTACCTGGGTGATATAGAATACTCATGTCATAATCTTTGAGTAATTCCAACCACCTCCTTTGTCTGAGATTAAAACACATACTGAAGACTCTTATGATCAGTAAACACATCCACATGCACACCATAAAGATAGTGACACCATATCTTCAAAGTGAACACTACAGCAGCCAACTCTAGATCATGGGTAGGATAATTCTTCTCGTAAACATTAAGTTTTCTGGAGGCATAAGCTATAACCTTGCCATTCTGCATTAATACACAATCCAATCCCACTCTGGGTGCATCACAATACACAACAAAGCCTTGTGTACCCTCTGGTAAGGTCAATATTAGGGCAGTAGTCAACCTACTTTTCAATTCCTGAAAGCCTTTCTCACAAGCTTCAGACCATTGAAATTTCGTTGTCTTTTGAGTCAACTTTGTCAAAAAGGATAATAGATGAGAACCCTTCGACGAACCTTCTATAATAACCAACTAATCCTAAGAAATTCCTAATATCAGTTGGAGATTTGGGTCTAGGACAATTTCGTACTACCTCAAATCTTTTGTGTGCCAACTTGAATCCCATCACCAGAAACAATATGGCCTAAGAATTCCACCGACTCAAGCAAAAACTCACACTTAGAGAATTTAGCATACAACTCTCTATCCTTCAGAATTTCGAGAACTACTCTGAGATGACTAGCATGGTCTTCCTCATTCCTCGAATAGAATGAATATGATAACAAATATATCAAGATAAGTCTTAAACACTATGTTCATAAGATCCATGAACGCTACAAGACCATTATTCAAACCAAATGGCATGACTAGAAACTCATAATGACCATAACAGGTCCTGAATGTTGTCTTAGGAATGTAACTTTCTCTTACTCTCAACTGATGATAGCCAGATCTAAGGCCTATCTTAGAAAACAAGTGGCACCCCGAAGCTGATCGAAAGGATCATCAATCCTCAGAAGAGGATACTTATTCTTGATAGTAACCTTATTCAGCTGATGGTAATCCATACACATTATAAGAGAACCATCTTTTTTTCTCGCAAATAAGACCGAAGCACCCCAAGGTGAGACACTTGGTAGAATAAAATATTTCTCAAGAGATCTTTCAACTTCTCTTTTAACTCTTCCAACTCTGCTGGAGCCATTCTATATGGTGAAATAGAGATATGAAGGGTATTAGGAAGAATATCTATACTGAAGTCTATTTCTCTCTCAGGAAGGACTCCGGGAAAATCATCTGGGAAGACCTCTGGAAACTCACTCACAACTAGAACTAGCTGAATATGAGGTGTCTCAACACTTGAGTCATTAACTCAAATTAAGTGATAGACACAACCATTGGAAACTAAATTTCTCGCCTTAAGGTACGAAATAAAATGACCCTTAGGCACTGTTGAACTACTCCTCCACTCAATAACTGGACCATTAGGAAACTGGAACTTAACTACTCGAGTTCTAAAATCAACTAAGGCATAACAAGCATAAAGCCAGTCCATACCTAGAATAACATCAAAATCTACCATGTCTAACTCGACTAAGTTAACCACGATGTCCTTGTTATTGATGGAAATGGTACAATCACGATAAACTCTCTTAGCTAGAATAGACTCACCAATAAGTGTGGAAACACTGAAGGGCTCAAGAAGTTTCTCAAGAAGAATATCAAAATACATAGCAATATAAGGAGTCACAAAAGATAGACTCGCTCCTGGATGTAACAAAGCATACACATCAAAAGTAAAGACTTTGATCATACCAGTGTCAACATCTGGCGAATTCTATTGCTTTTGGCGACTGTTGATAGCATACAGACGGTTTGCTCCTTTGCCTGTCCCTGAAGTAGCTCCTATAGGCGCATCTCTGTCTGGTGGAGCCGTTGAAGAAGATCGGGCTCTATTGCCCCCATTACCATTACCTTGTCGATTCTTAGGGCACTCCTTCATGAAGTGATCATTCTGACCACACTTGAAGCAACTAGTGGAGACAACACGACACACTCTTGAGTGGGTCCTACCACACTTAGCACATACATAAGTCCCATTACCTCCTTATGCCACACTACCTTGAGACTGTGCAACTCTAGCTCTGAAATTCTATGAATTCTCATGCTTGAACTCACCTCTATTACTTGGTGCAGGTGCACTAGCAGATGATGGAGCAGGTCCTTTTTGCTTTTGTTGTAAAGAAGACTGATTGATATTACTCTTCTGTTGCCCAGACTCATTCTTTGATGTCTTAGCCTTCTTATTTCTAAACTCTTCTCTATCTCTTAGCTTATCCCCCTCAACCTGTTGCACATGGATCATCATCCTTGCTATGTCTATATCTTCTATCAGCATAGCTGCCTTGACCTTCTTTCTTGACAGACAAGACAACCCATCAACAAACAAAGTCATCCTACTCCTCATATCAGAAACCATTTTCAGAGCATAACGAGACAGTTGGGTGAACTTAAGAATGTACTCATGTACACTCATGCATTCCTTCTTAAGAGTGAGGAATTCCCTTACCTTGGCCTCTCTTAGTTCACAGAGAAAGAAACTCCCCAAGAAGGCCTCCTCGAATACCGCCCAGCTCACAATTGGTGCACCTTCAGCTCTATTTTTCTTCCATTGGTCAAACTAGATTCTAGCGACACCCTTCAACTCATATGCAATTAGTTCCACTCGCTCAGCATCAGCAACATGCATAATCTCAAAAACCTTTTGTAGTTCTTCCACAAAGTTCTCCGGATCCTCAGTGACACTTGAACTGGTGAAGTCTAGAGGATTCATCCTTAAGAACTCCCAGATCCTGGACATATCAACCACATCCTGTCAAACCCCTCTTTGTTGCCCAACTTAGTTGGTCACAACTTGGCTCAATATCCGGATAGCTTCCCAAAACTCAGCATTAGTGACCTCTCCTTGGGGTTGCACTTCTGGTGCATCGGGTACCCCTTGATCCTGAGGTTCAACATTCCTCCTAGCGGGACAACCTCGAACAACTCTTCATGGAGGCATGATCTGAGAGACATGCGCAAGCACAAATTAGAAGGAAACTTTATAGAGATGAACGAACCAAATAAGTATGAAAGAAGTGAGATATTTCCTACATGTCGCAGCCTCCTAATTATAGATGTAGTGCGCTTCACACGGATAACTAGGACTCTACGGACACGACTTCATAAACACCCTAGGACTCTTGAACTTTGTTCTTTATTACCAAGTTTGTCACTCTCCGAGCCTATTCCCTGGACGTGGCCGACACTCGAGAACCATTGCTGGCCCCAAGTGAACCCTTGTCCTAGCTTCTTAGCGGAAGACTTAATCATAAATAAGATGAACTTTAGAAAGAAAACTATAACTCAAGTGATAAACTCATAAATGTTTAAAGAAACATTCAACTGGCCAAAAGAGGCAACTTAAGTCTCAACATGAACAACTAAAAATGAAAAGACTCATGAACTAGTGTCTATCTATCTATGAAGCCTCTAATACTATGAGGGATGTCGGGACAAGACCCCCGATCATCCTAACAAACTGAAATAGATAAAAATAAACAAGGGATCCTCCGAAGGCAAGGAGGCTCACCATTAACTCTGGAACTCAACTGGATCAAAGAAGTGTTGGATGCTTATCCTGGTTACTTGTATCGGCATCATATAAAGCAGTAGTAAAGAATGCAGTATAACGAAAAACTTTTAAAACAGTAGATAACTAGTAAATGTATTTAAAAATACAATATACTCATTTTGTATGCAAGGATACAAAATAAACTCTGTTTGTATATGAAAATACAAAATAAACTCTATGGGATATTTTCTAACCGACAACCATCACTATGAGCTAAGTGATGATACAACGTCTAGCCCATGCTACCAGAACTGTCCTATACTTTGCCGGGGTATAGAATCTACTACTAAGTGGATTCACTAGTTTATGCTAAAAAACATTAAAGAATCATCTAAAAAGCAAGACCCTTCTACCCACGTTGGCTACATGGTTTATAAGGACTTTGAGTTATCTGAACTCGTCCCCATATCGGTGCTCAATACAACTCCCAAAATATAACTAGTTCATATGCTTAAAAACATAACTCTATCTATGGTTTCAGATTAATACTCAAAATCTTTCTCTTAAAAGAGATGGTACTCAAAACAGCTCAAAAACTCTTTTAGAAATTGGTGTTTCCTCTCATCTTAAATGTTAAAACATTTACTCTTGAGAATACTTAGTTCCCAGATATCATTTTAAAGAAAATGAACTCAACGCTACTCTTTCTGAAACTCAAATGCTCAAGTCTTAAAACAAGTTTAAAACGATAGTAAAAGACTTATTAAAATGACTCGGAAGAACTCTCAAGACTTGACCCTTAGCTCTACCTTGAATTTGAATTATGGATTCAAGGTTATGATTCATGTTATAAATGATCTTTCGATGTTTAGATGTAGTTTAAAGTGATTAGAATCAATACGGAGTAAAGGTATACTTCAGAAGAACTTAAACAGAGCAAACGACAAAAAAAAATGTGGCGGAAGGCAACCCTGGCGCACTGTTGACGCTGGGCACCTGCCCCTAAAGTTCAGAGAGTCATTTCAGGCGCACTACTAGCACACCGCCCTAGACCCTCTATTGCATCTAGGGCGCGCCGCGCCACCCCTCCCCCAGACAATCCTGACGAATTTTTCTTCTCGTTTTTTGATCCTAAAACACTTCTAATCGATTGATTTCCTAAAATTTTGCATAGATTCAATTACCCAATACAAGAATCTAATCAAATACAACTCTTAAACTCAATACGACTATCTCAAGAACTCATCAAACCCATCCTAATTCAAGAATTGAAACAATACTTAAAGAAAACTTATCAAGAGCTCAAATCCTTCAACTTTTGAGAATGAAATTGTGCTGAAAATATCATGATTGGCGTGTGGGTGAATGAACCCAACACTGTGAGAACTCACATACCTCTTAGGATCGAATCCTTCGCGAAAACAACCTTCGATTCGAAAGAAAACGTGAAGAACGTCTTGACTTTTCTCCTTTACTCCTCTTCTTGCACTCCTCTCAAAACCCTAAGCGTATATGAGATTTGTAAAATTGAACCAAATCAGATTTGACCCCAAAATAATACCAAAAATCATTTTAACCTGAAGGGGTAAGGAAAAGACTAAAATACCCCTCATTAATTTGGGTAAAATTCCTTAATTGGACAGGAATATTTCAAATGGTCATATCTCCCTCATCCAAACTTGAAACATAGAAAACTCGGTGACGTTAGAAAGAGGATTCCAAGACCTTCCATTTGATATCTTATGGGTCACCTAACTCATCCTGCAATGAAAGTTATGGTCGTTTGAAGTTGACCCAAAATTCATAACTTAGCATAACTTTGCAAAATTTTCAATTTAGCTATTTCCAAATTAGCGCTTTCTAAATTTAGCTTTTTTCTAAGGCGGGATGTTACAAAATCACTCAAGTTCTCACTCCCCGAGCCTACACCTTGGACGCAACTAACACTTGAGAACCATTGTTGGCCCCAAGCTAACCCTTAGCTTGGCTCAACTCTCAGCGGAAGAATTACTCATCAATAAATGACCAAACTAATGAGCTAATAACTAACTAGAAAAGTCTAAGTCCGATATGGTGGACATTGACGAAAGAGAACCCATGGTTGCCCGGAAGAATTGGCTCACCCTTGAATTCGAACAAGATCACTGATCTTCTAGACAAGGTATGTCAATATCCGCCTGAAGATGCCCTGTACTCAACAAAAATAAGAGCAAGTGCAGTGTCAGTACACAACTACAGTGTACTGGTAATATCACGCGGCTATCCCACTAAGTGTAACATAAGCAAGTCAATACAACATTATAAACACGCAAAATACCGAACATATACAATATCGATAATCACATACTCAACAATATACATTTATAACAAGTCATTGGTCCTCTCATGGAACCCAAACCCAAACTGTTAGCATGCCAGAACGTAGTACCCGATTCACTGTTTATGCCTGAACGTGGCAACCGATCCTAATTAGTATACTGGAAGGCGGTATCCGATCCAATCAACACACCACAATCACAATCACAAGTACATTCTCAATAATCATATCAAGAAGTGATTCATGGCATATAGTTATTCATCTATCCCATTTACAACAAATGTGATCAATAATGCAACATTCGCATACATACATGTATCATAGTGAAGCAAGAACAAACATACATGACACAATCATAGAATTACAACCATTACCTACCTTGAAACAATCTTGAAACCCTAAGAAACTTGATCCTTCCATTTCCGGATTCGTTTCGCTTGTTCTTGGTCTACAAACAATCAATATAATACAGTAATCAATAAACAATCACTAATTACCCAAATTACTAACAATTCTAACAAACCCTAGATCAACCCTTGATCCCAACCATCCAATTTAGGGATGTTTCCACCATAGATTCTAAATCAAAACCCTCCCCCATCGATATTTACCCAATAGATTATGTTCTACGGATTGAAAAACAGACTCGGGGAGTTAAAATCTTCCCTTTAGCCTCAAGAATAGTGGAAAACTGTCAAGAATCGCCTGGGGTTTGTTCCTTAGCTCTAAAAACCGAAAAGTGCAGAATAAGGTCGTTTAGGTGTCTATTTACAACTTTAAGTCACGTCTGGGCCGCCACAGCGACCCTCACTCCGCTACAGCGGCACCGCCAGAGCAACCGAAACCACCGCCAAAGTGGCTTGCACGAAACAGTGAGATATTTTAATAAATCCAAGACCCCCATTTCACAACACACCTTTTACCAACGACGCTCAGAAAATAACGTTCACGCTAAGATCGATTCCAGGAGTTCTACTCACCCAAATTCAATTCTATAAAGTCATACGAATTCCTTAACGACTTATCTAACTACTCATGTAATCAAAATCATATTTAAATCACCCAATTGCTACCAGATTTCCCTAGACCTCATATACTCCGATTTCGTCCAAATCTGGACTAGGTTGGGAAATCTCAAGTTACTACGAAAAAGTTTTCCGACCCAAAAAATTTTCCCGTTGGCTTTTCTGTAACGACGGAACCCGGTCGTTACAATAGACACCAATTTACCCATCACTCGTCCCCGAGTGACAACTTAGGAAAAATAGGCTAAGGAAAGAATGAAATAGTACCTGAATCGATGAACAACTGGGATATATATCTCGCATGTCCCTCTCGGTTTCCCAAGTAGCTTCCTCAACTGGATGATGCTTCCGTTGAACTTTCACGGAGTTAATATCCTTGGTCCTCAACTTACGCACATCACGATCAAGAATTGCAATCGGTTCCTCTTCATATTGGAGGTCTTTGTCTAACACAATTGAGTCCCACTTAATGATGAAATCACCATCACCATGATATCTCTTCAACATGGACACATGAAATACTGGATGAACTCCCGATAAGTTAGGAGGTAAAACAAATTTATACACTACCGGTCCTACACATTCAAGAACCTTAAAGGGACCAATGTGTCGCGGACTTAACTTGCCCTTCTTGCCAAATCTCATCACCCCTTTCATGGGTGATACCTTTAGAAGAACATTTTCACCGGTTTGAAATGTTATGGTCCGCATACTTCTTCTGTCTACTTTCGGTGGCTAAAAGCTTAGCTTGAATACTCGTCACCTTATCTTGATCATCCTTCACTAAATCAACCTCCAATGGTTTCACATCTCCAGCCTAAAACCATCCCATGGGTGATCTACATCCCCTCCCATAGAGTGCCTCAAATGGTGTCATATCTATGCTGGAGTGATAATTATTATTATAGGAGAACTCACACAAAGGTATGAATTTATCCCAATGCCCTCCAAAATCAATCACACGTGCCCTCAACATGTCTTCTAACACTTGAATAGTTCTCTCTTACTACCCGTCTATCTTTGCATGGAAGATTGTACTAAAAGTGAGTTGTGTCCCCAATTCACCATGCAATTTCCTCCAAAACTTGGATGTAAATTGGGTACCACGGTCTGAGATGATATAAAGGGGCACCCCATGCAACCTCACTATCTCCTTCACATAAACTTTAGCCAATTGTTCAACATTATAATCTATTCTTACCAGAATAAAATAGGCTGACTTAGTCAATCTATCAACCACTACCCAAATGGAATCAAACTTCCCCAAAGTCTTGGGAAGACCAACCACAAAATCCATGACTATTATTTCCCACTTCCATTCCGGAATTGGCATTCTTTGAAGTAAACCTGCAGGCCTTTGGTGTTCATATTTCACTTGTTGACAATTTTGACACTTATCCACAAACTCCAATATATCCTTCTTCATGCCTGGCCACCAATAAATTCGCATCTCGATACACCTTGGTAACACCCGGATGAATAAAATATCGCGAACCTTGAGATTCTGCCAACAATTTCTGAATCAAGTCATCTACTCTAGGAACACAAATCCTCCCTTTAAAATTGAGCACACCTTCCGCATCAAGAGTGGTCTCTTGTGCCTTACCAATTGCAATCTTCTTCTTAAGTTCATTCAAATTCTCATCCTCAAATTGCTTGGCCTTGACCTCTTCAATGAACGTGGCCTTAACTTCAATGCTAGCTAGCACCCCACCTCTTTCTGATATGCTCAACTGTATGAACTTAGACTCCAAGATCTGAATTTCCTTAGCCAAAGGTCGCTTGGTTACACTCAAGCAAGCTAGACTACCCATACTCACCGCTTTTCGACTCAAAGCGTCTGCCACAACATTAACCTTACCCGGATGGTATTGAATGATCATATATAATCCTTGCGTAACTTCATCCACCTTCGTTGTCTCAAATTCAGATCCTTTTGAGTGAATACATGCTGCAAAATACGATGATCAGTAAACACCTCACACTTAACACCATAGAGATAATGCCGCCAGATCTTAAGAGCAAACACTACTGCTGCCAACTCCAAATCATGTGTTGGATAATTCCTCTCATGCACCTTCAATTGATGTGATGCATAAGCTATAACATTCTTATCATGCATCAACACAGCACGCAAACCAGAATGTGAAGCATCACAATACACAATAAAATCCTTACCTTCCACCGATAATGCTAGAATAGGTGCGGTCGTCAAAAGAGTCTTGAGCTTTTGAAAGCTATCCTCACATTTTTCAATCCATTCAAATGGTATCTCCTCTTTGGTCAATTTTGTCAAGTGAGTGGCAATAGAAGAAAAGATCTTCACAAATCTACGATAGTAGCTAGCGAGCCCCACAAAACTCCTAACTTCCGTCACAGAGCTAGGCCGAACCCAATTTTTAACTGCCTCAATCTTTTGAGGATCTACCATTACCCCTTCTTTATGCCCCAAAAATGCAATAGAAGTCAACCAAAATTCACATTTCAAAAATTTAGCATACAACCTTTGTTTCCCAAGAACACCCAGAACAATACGAAGATGGTCGGCATACTCTTCCTCACTTTTCAAATAGGAAAAATGTCATCAATAAAGACTATGATGAAAGAATCAAGAAATGGCTTGAACACCCCATTCATTAAACTCATGAAACTTGCAGGCATGTTAGTCAAGCCAAAGGACATAACTAGAAACTCGTAGTGCCCATAGCGGGTTCTAAACGCTATCTTAAGCACATCCTCAAGCCTAATTTTTAATTGATGGTAGCCAGACCTTAGGTCAATCTTGGAGAAAACTAATGCACCTTGCAATTGGTCAAAAAGATCATCTATTCGAGGTAAAGGATACTTGTTTCGAACAATGACCCTATTCAATTATCGGTAATCTATACACATTCTCATACTACCATCATTTTTCTTAACAAACAAAACTGGGGCACCCCATAGGGAAGCACTAGGTCGAATAAATCCCTTACCAAGAAGCTCTTGGATTTGAGCCTTAAGCTCTCTTAATTCGGCAGGAGCCATACGATATGGATTTGAGCCTTAAGCTCTCTTGATTCATGTCATATAATTATTCATCTATCTCATTTACAACAAGTGTGATCAATAATGCAACATTCACATACATACATGTATCATAATTTAGCAAGAACAAACATACATGACACAATCATAGAATCACAACCATCACCTACGTCGAAACAAGCTTGAAACCCTAAGAAACTTGATCCTTCCCTTTCCGAATTTGTTCCGCTTGTTCTTGGTCTACAAACAATCAATATAATACAAGAATCAATAAACAATCACTAATTACCCGGATTACTAACAATTCTAACAAACCCTAGATCAACCCCTGAACCCAACCATCCAATTTAGGGTTGTTTCCACCATAGATTCTAGATCAAAACCCTCCCCCATTGATATATACCCATTAGATTACGTTCTACGGATCGAAAAACGGATTAGGGGAGTTAAAATCTTACCTTTAGCGTCAAGAATGGTGGAAAACTATCAAGAATCGTATGGGGTTCGTTCCTTAGCTCTAAGAACCAAAAAGTGCAGAATAAGGTCGTTTAGGGGTTTATTTACGACTTTAAGTCGCGTTTGGCCCGCCACACCGGCCCTCACCCGCTACAGTGGCACCGCCAGAGCGACCAAAACCACCGCCAAAGTGGCTTGCACTAAACAGTGAGCTATTTTAATAAATCCAAGACCCCCATTTCACAACACACCTTTTACCAACGACGCTCAGAAAATACCGTTCACGCTAAGATCAATTTCGGGGGTTCTACTTACCCGAATTCAATTTCGTAAAGTCGTACGGATTCCTTAACGACTATAACTACTCATGTAATCAAAAGCATATTTAAATCACTCAATTGCTACCAGATTTCCCTAGACCTCATAGACTCTGATTCCGTCCAAATATGGACTAGGTTGGAAAATCTCAAGTTACTACGAAAATGTTTTCCAACCCAAAAATTTTCCCCGTTGGCTTTTCTATAACGACGGAATCCTGTCGTTATATTAATATATTAATATTTAACAAATTAAGTAACCATATTTTGATTTAGTGGAGGGTCTTGCGCATGTAACCCAATTTTATTGACCACAAATTTTAAAAATTACATAAATATTAGTATTAAGAAAAATATAACTTTCCTTTTTATTTGAAAATTTAATTGTTAAATCTTATATTCTATAAATTGTAGAAAAATAAAAAACGAAACAAAAGGGATGAAAATGAACAATATATGTATGTGTTTGCAACAATATGTTAGATAGACGACAAAGTAACACAATTAAAATCCTTCATTCAAAGTAATAAACTCTTAGCAATCTTTATTTAAATTACTTGTACTTAAACAAAAGCATATTGCATAAACTATTCAAGTATTATCAAACTCATCATGTATTAATAGAAGTTTTGTCAATTAAATAACACTCAAAAAAATTATAACACAAAAACAAAGAAATAAATTCCATAACAATGCAAAATGATACAAAATTACATAAAATATGGGTTGTGTACCAAATATATATTGGACAACCATATCTTAACTCCAAAATGGAAAAGAAAAACTTAAAATCATAAAAAAGACCTAAAGGAATATATAGGTCATATCTTATACTTCTAAGCTTAACACTTGAACTATATTGTATGAAAGCTTCTCTTTTTAATTTCATAATGAAGTTATTTGTTTTTTTCCTCGGTTAGATTCTTGATGACATGTATCTATGTCATTATCTAGGAAGAAGAAAAGAGAACATTAGATGATAGAAAAGAAAAGAAAAGAATATGATGATCTAAGAAGAAATAATAATATTTAGCTGTCTTTTCACCTACAAATTAATGTGGCACATTGAATCATGATACATAAATTTTATTTTGGTTTCAAAATTCAAAGAGTCACTAAATTGGAAGAGCCATTCATTATTAAAGTGTAGTTGTTGGACTTCATATTCCCATTATGTAATTAAAAAATTAGTATTTAATAAATTAATTTATTTTATTTTAATTTAGTGGAGGGGCAAAATGGTAATCCAACTTTGAATGTTGGAGCTTTCCACTTATTATAATAATAATAATAATAATAATATATATATATATATATATATATATATATATAAAACAGACTATACTATACTACCCCTAGTACGTCTTTGATATATGAATTACCATTTTAAGTACTTAATTCATATTCACAATGTAACATTTAACAGTAGATGTCAATGGAGACTATGCTTCTTAAGTAGGGGAGAAATTATTTGAGCTCGATCTTTGGAGCTACATTAGATTCCTGGAAATAGTCCTTCGGTCTGTTTGCATTGTGATGTGAGGCAACTTACTAATAGTTCTTAGGCTTCTTTCATCCACCCATTTTGGCAAAGTTATGATCTGCAATCTGTTTTTTGGTCCAGCTACTTGTCAGCAAATGGAAAATGTGATTATATTTCGAACTGAAATTTAAAAATAAGGAATTATTGCATACCCAAGTTCTTTCGTGAATCTCTAGTCAGGCAGAGGAAATATGTGCCCTTCATAGGCAGTGTCACTGGTTCAGTTCTCAAAGTACCATCTTCCTCTTCTCAGTTCGCACTGCAAAATTAATCCAAAACTTGTTAGACCCACTTATAAGTAATCGTAATCCAAAAAGGAGTGACCACAACATCAAATTTAATCATTAATTAGTGAAAACAGTCTTGAGAGTAAGGAGCTGCAAAGTAACTTTTTTTCACTTAACTATGAAGCATTCAATGTGTTTTGCAAGAATTTTGACAGATGATAAGCCCTTAACACTACCACAAAAAGTATTCGATTATTTACTTTTGAAATTTTCCCTAAAAATCTAAGCTTAAAAGAAATAGATCACGAAGGAGAACAAACCTCAACTTCACTTGACTCGTACTCCAGCTTCCTCAACTGTCTTACACTGCGCTGCATCTTCAATTGTTTCATCTTTACCATGACCTCTGATGTATTCAGAAGTTTTTGGAATGATAACTCGGTAAAAATAATACAACAAAATCAAAATATGTCTATTATTGGTTTGGAGTAAATGAACAAAAATATAATACAGGCTCGTAACAAAAGAAATTTATTGGTTTTGAAAGAACACTGCATATAATAGAAGGCGAGAGTTACATATATAAACAGAGACAAACACAAATATTAGAATATTACCTATATTTATTTAAGCTAAATTCCTCGGTTTGCAGCTGAAGAGACTGGTGAGTCTCCCAAGAATATAGAATGTTTCATAGAAGAGGATCATCTCTGGTCAAGCTCAGGATCATCGTTTTACAACAAACGTAATCCATACTTCTTCATTTCTCCAGAGAAACATAACGTAATAAGCCTATAGTCATTTGGCGTTTTCCCATTTTCCTTAGATGTATCCCATAAGCCAACAAAAGGTACCCAAAAAAAAAAAATCTTAGGATAACCGTATGAATGGTTGGATAAGGAAAATGTTTGGGTGATACCCGACATTCCATCATCACATAAGGGAATCAAGTGAGCAGTGATATCAATTAATTCGCCACAGTAACATACAGCAAATCCCAAGAAGTTATCATGTACGTACCAATTTTCGGGCAAATTGACTGATACACTTTTATCAAATCCCCGATGGTGGAACCAACTTGGGATATTCTTCCCCCAACTCAGAAGCGCTCTTAGTGACAAGGAATCTGAAGCAGAGATGTCATGTTGATGCAATGATGAGATATTCTGAAACAACGAATTATAGATCAAAGCATTGCTCCAATCTGCAGATATTGTATCTAATTGCTCTAGAAATTCTGGCAGCTGTGTAAGCCTCTCGCAAGATGATAAGTACAAGGTCTTAAGAGCAACAAGTTGGGCTATGCTTCCAGGCAATTGCTCAAAATTATTTCCACTGAGATGCAACTCTTTCAAAGACGATAAGCATCCAAAGTCTTTCGGAAGTCCCTCATCTATTGAATTGCAGAAACTGAGATCCAGAATTTGCAATGAGCGTAACCCTCCATCCACCTAAGGGAACACAAAGTACACTCCATCCTCTAAACATTGTCTTTCAAAACTCAAGAATATAAGCTTGTTCAAATGGACGATGGAAGACGAAGGTTGTGAAATTTTAGTATAGCTAGCTTTAAGCTTCAACAAGTTATCTAAATCACCTATCTCTTTAGGCAGGCTTTCAAGTTTTGAGCACCACGACACATCTAGCTTCTCCAACTTTCCTAAATCGCCTATCTCTCCTAGCAAAGTTTCAAGTTTTGAGCAGAACGAGACATTTAGGTTCACCAAACCTTTCAACATGCCATTGCTGCTTGGAAGAGCTACAAGTTTTGAGCAGTGTGCCACATGAAAGTTCACCAATCCTTTCAACATGCCAATGTTGCTTGGAAGAGCTACAAGTTTTGGGCAGTGAGACACATTAAGCTTCACCAATCCTTTCAACATGCAAACGCTGCTTGGGAGAGCTACAAGGTTTGAGCAGTGTGACACATATAGGTTCACCAATCCTTTCAACATGCCAATGTTACTTGGAAGAGCTACAAGTTTTGAGCAGTGTGACACATGAAAGTTCACCAATCCTTTCAACATGCCAATGTTGCTTGGAAGAGGTACAAGTTTTGGGCAATGAGACACATTTAGCTTCACCAATCCTTTCAACAAGCAAATGCTGCTTGGAAGAGCTACAAGGTTTGAGCAGTGTGACAAATGTAGGTTCACCAAACCTTTCAACTAGCCAATGCTGCTTGGAAGAGCTACAAGGTTTAACATAGAACTCAATTCTAGCAATGCAAGATGAGCTTAGTGCTGAATAATAGATGACGGTATTTCCCTTATCCCAGTGCCTCTCACCATAATTTCTAACTCTGGCTTCATTCTTCCAAGGATTTCTGGAAACTTCTCCAAACTGTGCAAAACTCTAGATTTAGATATTGAAGATACTCCACATTAACACATGGAAAACTCTCAAGGCTTCTACAACGATGCAAACTTAAATAAATGAGTTTATTGCAATATCCCAAAGAAGAGGGAACCTTTTTAAGATTCCCACATTTCTTCAGATTCAAATGCTCCAAATTCGGCATCTCCATGAAATCCGGTATCCTCAGAAGCCTTGTAGAGAAGCTGAGATCTAGCCATCGTACAGATGGTAAAAACACCTACTCATAACATAGAAAGAAATTGTTAATTTCATTTTTATGCATGTTCCTAAACTAAATAAACATAATATTATCATTATCATTATAAGAAAAGGTAGAATATCTATAACTCCGTAAACTTGACAAGTGGCTGAAATTCTAGTATGTTTATCCGACTAAAAAAAGATTTAGCTAAGGTAGTGGAGTTCCAAATGTGTTTTATTTTTTTTATTTCCTATTTAGATGCAATGACATCTACTAGTTAATTACTAAACATAGCTATAGTTTAAACTAATTATAAGTTTTACTGCCGGAAAGAAGTATCTTATGTTATTAATATGTATGTACATTTATACAAGAGAGCAAACTACAAATAAGGAAAGAATCAACTACTAAAGGATTTTGATCTTCACCTAATCATAATAGAAACTAAATCACTAATGAGATACTAAGATATGGAAGATCAATCAAGAGATATCCTAATATCAATAAAGATGGTAGATCGGTCTGATATACCAATCTTGGACCTTTGTGCATCGAATGAAGCTTTTGGATCGGCTTGGTAAGAAGATTAGCCAACTGATCTTGGGATGAAACATTGAGAAACATGTTGTAAGCCTTGTTGGCAAAGATTTCGAACAAAATGACAGTCAATCTCGATGTGCTTCATTTTGGAGTGAAAAAATGGTTTAGCACACACATAGGTAGCGCCAAGAATATCACAATAGATAACTAGAGGTTCCTTGAGAAAAATAGATAACTCCTAAAGAAAATTACCGACCCATCAAATTTCAGTTGATGCTGAAGCAATAGCACGATATTCAACTTCTCTGGACGAGCGAACAACAACTCTTTACTTCTTAGAACTCCATGAGATCCGATTGGAGCCTAAAAACACAATGTATGTTGTAGTAGAAGAGTGATCGACACGATTACCTGCCCAGTCAAAGTTAGAGATGGCGTGCAGATTAAGTGACTTGCCTTTGCAAAGTAAAAGACCATTAGAAGATATCCCACGTGGAGCTCAGGGGGTTTAAGTCGAAAAATTACACTATACATATAAGTTCAATTTCTAATTTTATGAGTACATATATTAAAAATGAACCCCCTTAAACAAAAGAAAAGCACGGCTCAGTGGCTAAGGGGTTCATTTTTGACCGAAATGGTTTGAGTTTGATTCCCGCATGCAACATTTTTCCACTTGTTTTTTTTTTGCTTTGAAAGGCTGAATGGGCTCTGGTTTTGGGCTCAAATCCCAACTCAATGAAGTGATGGGTTCAATGTAAAGCTTTATTATTTTTGTTATCTTAATTTTTCTCTCTATGCTATTGCTTTTTCTCAATTTATCTTTGTTTAAATTTATTAGACATATTTTTGATATTTTAATCTTTTATTCTTCTTATTTATATTGCTCATTTTATTTCTACGTAAGTCTCTTTCCATGTAATAACTCAAAACTATTTTTAAAAAATGATGAATATTATTAAATTTGAAATTGAGTTACAAAAATTATTATATAAAATAAATTAAATTAAAGTTAATCGAATGAAGAAATTGAAAAGTCGTGAATATTCTTTTGATAAAATCTAATAATTGATTTTCCCCCTTAATTGTATAGTATTTCTTTCTTAATTTTTTCAGCTTGATTTTAAAAAGATGAAAACTCACCTAAACTTATTTGATTTATTCATTATTTGTCTTTTTCACAAATGACAAACCTAGTAAAATGAAATAAATGAACTAAAAAATTGAGGATGTCAATTATTTATCTTATGGATAGACATTATAATAATAGAAACTCAATTCTTGCGCCTTTTTTAAGAGAAAAAACAGAGTAGAATACTGCAATATAAAAGAGCAAAAAAGTACAAGAAATATTATTTTTTTTAAAAATCTTGATGAAATAGGTTAAAAGTAGAAAAAAACTAAACGCGGCATGACAAGGCAAGTTAAACTTAGCGGATTCATATTACTAGTTTCCTTCTATCTCGCTCAATTTGTCATCTTGTAATTTTCACATGTTTATTTCTTTATACTTCGAGCCCCCTTCACAGAAATCCTGGCTCCACCAATGGTTGGAGCACTTGTAAACTGAGACAATTTGCTTACAACAAAGGCAACATCTGGGCTGGAAGATGAAGATACTGTAGACTTCCAACTATTCTATGATATTCTTTAGGATCCCCAAATAAAGAGTCATCACTACTCATGGGACAAGAACCGCTTGGCATTGGTGTATGCATGGGATTAGCTTCAACCATGGCTTTAGAAAATTCCAGAAGTTGAGCGAATAACTTGAACACCCAAGAAGAAATTCAAATCACCAAGATCTTTAATAGAAAAATGATTAGCAAGACACCTAATAAAATCTTCCACCAATTTTTGATGATTACCCATGATAATTAGATTATCAACATAGACAATGAGATAGAGCATAACTCCATATTTAGCATTTATAAACAAGCAATGATCTGACAAAGAGTGGAAATATTCATATGAAATAAGATAGGATTTGAGTTCCTCATACCATGCTCGTGGAGCTTATTTAAGCTCATAAATTGCTTTGTGAAGCCGACAAACATGAGTAAGATACGTCTCATTCACAAACCCATGAGGTTGAAACATATAAACTTATTCGTTTAGAGTACCGTGCAAGAAGGTGTGTATCAAATATGTTCATTCTGTGTATCTCAACTATTCTCTTATGTATCTGATATAGTTTTTTAAATGTATCTGATATATACTTAATGATTAGATATATCTCATTTGTTCATTATATGCATTTGAATTGTTTTTCTATGTATATAATATAGTTTCTTTTATGTATATGATATGTATTTAATGATTAGATGTATTTGAATTGTTCATATTATGTATCTGAACAATTTTTCTATGAATTGAATATAGTTTCTTTCATGTATTTGGTATGGTATTTACTGAATGATTAGATGTATCTGATATGTTCATTCTATGTATCTAAACTTTTTTCTCATGTATATGATATAATTTATTTTATGTATCTGATAAAACTCACCTCAAAGTTGACGAACACGAAGAAGGAACAATGTTTGAAGGAGAAAATAAATAAAATTAGATTTTTAAGTATTAATAAATTGAATTAGATTTTCTCACCGATGAAACCAAAGTTATGGTCATTGGGGAGATTTGAAAGTATAATTGTAACAACCTGATTCGGTCGTTATGACTAAGCCAATGGGGAAATAAATCACGTCATAAAACTTTCTAGATAGTGACTTCAAATTTTAGGCCAAGTCATCCTTAGACGGAAAATTGGATAGGTGAGATCTAGCGCCATCCGGGGATGAGTGGGGTGTAATGTTTAAGCTTGGTTGATATTTTATTATATCCAAGACATTAAGGAACTCGTAGGGCTTCATAGAGTCAATTCGGGTGAGTAGAACTCTCGAAATCGATCTTGATTTGAAGGGGATAATTTGGGAATATGCCAAGGGAAGAAGGTATGCTGTGAAAAATCTACTTTTCAGAGGTTTTCGAGTATCAGTACTTCGTGCAATCCGCTATAGCGGGCTGTTTCCGCTATAACAAGCATATGCAAGCACTATATCGGGGCCATTATAGCGGGTCGGATCGCTATAGCGGGGTAAGTCAGAATTTTATACAGAAAAAGTTCCAAAACCTCCTATTTTTCTGTATTATTATTCTTGGAATCATGTGGGACATGCATCTAGGTATTGGTTCATTTGATGATATTGTGACTGAAGTCTATGTATTGGTGATTATTAATGTTATATGTGTTGGACTATGTTTATTGTATTGTGGTTAGTTGTTTACATTCCAAGCGTGGACTAGTTGTGTGATCATATCAGTACACTGTGATTTGTCTAGTGATACTACACTTGCTCTTTCCTTGTTGAGTAATGGACATATTCAGGCTGCTGATGTGAGACTTCAATTGAAGTAAGCTTGACCTTATCGAATCAAAGGGTGTGCTACTCTTCTAGGCTACTATGAATTCCTCTTTCTTTTCTTGTCCATCTTTTCAGGCAAAGACATTTAGACTATTACTTATGTTTTCTAAGTTTTTGGGGTTTCGTCCCCATTATTGAACATTGATTAAATTAGAGTTTTTGTCCCACGACTTTCAGTTTTTAGGAATTTATTTCTGCATAAATGTCTCGATTATTGGGTTGAGTTTAAGGGGACTCAATTCTTTAGTTATTCTAAACTATTTTCTTTGTTTTATATGATGAACTGCTTCTAGTAATGATGTGTTGGATTAGTAGTTGGTTCTCCTACCAAGTGGTTTAGTGTGGGAGCTACTCACGAAGATTTGGATCGTGACAATAATGATGGAGCTTGGTTTTTCTAAGTACTAATAAATTATTAACAAATTAATATAGATTTCTAAATCAATTCTGACCCAAATAGATGGCCATCTTGCATCAAGCAATTTCCCGCTCTCTCCCACATAGGGAGACCAGCTATAACAAGCATCTTTGAATACATACTAGCAAGAGAGAAGATAATGTGGATGAAAGAATAGGAGCTATGTTCGTTGGGGAGAATTATATTTCTCTAACTATTAATAAATTGATTTAGATTCGCCATCGATAAAATTGAAGTTATGGTCATTTGGGAGCTTTGAAAGTGCAATAATGGAGGTAGGTTTAACATAAGAAGATTGTGTAAGGCAGAAGAAGGAGAAAGAATGGTGACGAAATGTGGAAGGGAAAAATTAGGAAAGAGAGTGGGTTGATTTGAAGTGAAGACATAAATTATGTAGAGAATTAAGTGGGTATATAGTTAAGGTCTCCATTTTAGGCAAATATGGTACAAAATTAGTAAATAGTGGGATAATATGTCGTTTTTTGAAAGTATATGTTAGATTAGTAGATATAGTATGTATGTATGTCTAATTAAGTACTAGCTTTTACTTTTGTGAAATGAAAAAGTTAAGCCCAAGTAATGTAGTTCCAAAATCTGCATAAGCGAAACTAGGATTTGAAGTTTATGAGTTCAAAATTTTGTTCCATTTGAATTATTGGGTTCTAAATTAATAATTATGAATATCCAACAGATTTCTTGAAAAAAATACAAAAATTTTATCAAAGTTATTGAGTTCGACCGAATTTATACTTCATATACTACCTCCCCCTGTCAAACATGTATTTAAGAAAGATGTGACTCTCAACCTGAGACTCGTAAGGAGGAATGTAGCCCAAGAGAAAAATATTTTCTACTTTAAAAAAAAAAAGTATAATATAAAACAAGAAAAACAAAGTGTTAAATTTAGAAGCAATGTGTGAAACTTATATATAATTCAAGAAAATGGTTCTAAATGTGGGAAGCAACAAAATTAAAAGTTGAAATACCATTTTACCCCTAACTTAATTCAAAATGGTATAATTGCAAGCTAACGAGTCATAAAGTGATCATATTCATTCGTAAGTTACAAAGTTGACCAGTTAATAACATATGATTAATTAAAAAAAAACATTTGAAGATGAATATGGTCAATTTATTGGTTAACTTTTAAATAAAATCATTTTATTGCAAGCTGAATTTTTTCTTTAACACATTGCTTGCCAGCATGCATTTAGTTTGCACTAATAATAAGAATGATATATTAATTAATAACATGCAAGAACTTTTCACATTTATGACGAATATAAGCAATTTAAAGATTAATCATAGTTATGTAACTTAATAAAATCCCATTAAATATTAATTAACTGTTAGATGTTGCCAAACTTTTTATGTTTCATCATTTAGTATCAATTAACACTAACGATGAATTTATATTGAATTTTACTCATTAAACATCTTATATATATATATATATATATATATATATATATATATATATATCAAGAATTTTTCTAACTTTAATTCGAGTTTATGGAACTAATATCTTATGTCGCTTAAACACAAACATCATAATTCTAGGAAAAGTCAAAATAGCAAGTATTTCAAATAAAACGTTACCTTTCTTTTTGTCCATAAATCATGCAATAAACTCCGATTGAGACTAAGATGAACAAGCCTTTGAGGTTTAAAATTTTCTGACAATGACTCCCAAGGATATTGCTTCCAGAAAACCCACCGCAAGTTGTTGGACAAGCACTCAATGGAGCCGTTGGGAATGTGTTTCGAATCAATATCAGAGAGGGGTGAAGCCAAGCGGTGCGGCCTACCATCATCTATATATAATATTCTAAGCTTTTTCATATTTTCCATTGCCTCTTTGTTTAAGTATATTTGTTCAAAATAAGTAAACCAGATTACTTCCATTGCCATGGTCCCCTGGTAAAAAGATTATAAGTCAACAAATAATAATTTTAGATGTCGTGTACAATATCGATCACTATTTTCTTGAAGAGCTAGCACCATTAAATAAAGTATAAGGGACCATATTAGTTAAGTCTTTCTTAAGAAATATGTCGCGTAAGAAAAATGCTTTATGCAATTAATTCTAGGGAAAAGGGTCAAAAATGCCCTTAAGGTATTGGAAATGGCTCAAAAATACCCTTCTTCCATCTATTGGATCAAAAATGCCCTTCCATCCACCTATTTGGATAAAAAATGCCCTTGGAGTTAAATTTAAGCCTAAAATTACCCTTACCTTTAACAAAAGCTGATGTGGCAAACATATATTTTTTAATTAAATATGTGGAATTATTTTATTGGTCCACATATAATTAGACCCACTTTCATTCCCAATCATACCCATCAATCCAAACCCATTTCTAGAAGACCCAACTTTTTCTACCTTCATCTTCATTTTCATCTTCATCTTCCTTCTATAAAATTATTTGGAGGATTAATAAAATACTATCAAATTCTTTTGGTATTCTTGGATCTTTGAAAAAAGGTTATAAAAATTTCTATATATCATCATTCTCTGGAAAAAAAATTTAATTTACCTACTAATTTTGTGGTAGTGAAGATAAGTGCAATTTAATTTGTACATCAAAACGTATCAAAAGAATGAATGATTTATCGAGATGGGAACAAAAAAATCCTTCATTCAATCTCCCATGGAAGCAAGACACAATTCTACTTTTCATCGAATCGAGCCATATTTATTACATTTCAAGAAAACTGGAGCCTCTAACAGTAGAGGAGGAGTTCAATCTCCAATTAGCTCATGAAAGACTTCGAAAATTTCTGAGAAATGCTTGGAACATCATATTCTTTTACTGATTGTTTTGATATTATTTTATTAATCCTCCATATAATTTTGTAGAAGAAAGATGAAGAAAGTGGGAGAAATGGGTTTGGGTTTGGGTTAATGGGTATGAATGATAGTGAATGAAAGTGGGTCTAATTATATGTGGACCAATAAAATAATTCCACATATTTAATTAAAAAATATATATTTGCCACATCAGCTTCTGTTAAAGGTAAGAGTAATATTAGGCTTAAATTTAACTCTTAAGGGCATTTTTGATCCAATAGATGGAAGAAGGGCATTTTAAAACCATTTCCAATACCTTAAGGGCATTTTTGACCCTTTTCCCTTAATTCTATAATTCTATTTGCTAATAATACATTTTCTGAGAAGTTCTTCAAAGTCGATTGATTGAAAAGTTTTATGTTATGATAGAACAAAATTGTGATTGAAACAGTACCAATAATTGTCATATTTAAAATAAAAAATAATCAATGATCAAGTGAAATCCGGAACAAGGATTGGGTAGGATAAATTTTCACCCTCCTTGTAGTTTTTCCATTCGAGAGTGTTTATTAATAAAAGATTACTCAAGATAAATATTTGTGTGATATTATGATTGCATTAGTACGTACAAAATATCATATAAAGACGTTCAAGTTAATCCAAAGCATAAAATTGGATTAAACATATTAAGTGGCTACTAGGCAAATTCATGACTTAATAACATAAGATAAACGAATTAGGTAGTGTTGATTAAAAATGACTACTTGACTAATTAGAAATGTTAGGCAATTAACTTTATTTTATTTTCTCCTATAAATTAAAGTAAAATACTAAATTGGTGGTACGAGCAAGAACATGAACTAAGAGGAACAAATAATTGGAATTGACTGTCCTATGAGTCTTGGAATATGAAAGTTAGAAATTGAATATTATTTCATTGTTTTTCCTACTTACCGTATTGTTGACTATCACTTCGTTGAAATCTTTAGCATTCCATAGTCTGCTAGGTTCTCCCGAATCTTTTTGCAATTTTACCACATATCTACCCATATCTTGCATCAAGTCATGCATTTCTATCGTATCAGATTCAGAGATGAACACAAGAGATTTGTCAATTAGGACATCCAATCCGTATTCAGCTTCAAAATCACAGCTCTCAAGGATTCGCATGACTTCTCTTTTTGTATATCCTCGAAAGAAACATGTCATATCTAGAAATATCTTTTGCTCTTCGGGATCCAGCCCATCATAGCTTATTTTGAGCTTTTCAACTATTTCTAAATTAGAGGTTTTTTTAATTTTGACTACAGTTCTTTCCCACCGACTTAGGTCTTTGTTATACAACAAAGAACCCCACACCTTGAGGGCTAAAGGAAGACCGTTAGCATGATTTACAACCTCCAAGGAGAGATTCATAAAAAGCTCATTTGGAGCTTCTTTTTTTAAAGCATGTTGATAGAACAATTGCATAGCTTCATGATCAGATAGCGTAGACACATCATATATTGCATTATCATTCTTTATCAGATCTCTATTTCTAGTTGTTATAATAACTCTGCTACCATTACCAAACCAACAAATATCACCTGCTAAATACTCCAAATGATCACTATGATCTATGTCATCAAGAACAATTAGCACCTTCTTAGAACAAAGTCTGCTTGGAATCATGACTTTTCCCACATGCTTACTCTTGACGTAATTATCTTCTTCTCCTAATAGTTTAGAAAGAAGGATATTTTGTAAAAAACATAATCCATTCTTTTTTGCATTTTCTTTAACATCATCAAGAATACAAGCAGCTTCAAATTGACCAGATAGATTATATATATGAAAGATGGTTGTTGCTATTGTCGTTTTACCGATTCCGCCCATTCCCCATATCCCAACAATCCGAACATCATCCATTTCTATATCAAGTAAGGACTCTACTTTCTCTAAATGACTATCTATTCCCACAGCTTGCGAAGAAAATAAAAAATAAGCACTCTTGTATAATTTGGAGATGTGGTCGACGATCTGCTGAATATTCTCAGATCCTACATAAATATAAAAAGATTAATTGTGGGAAATTTGAGAAAGTATTTCACATTGTTAATATTCAGGAGAGTATTAAATAGGAAATATTAATTTAAGTATGATAGGACTATGCCTTCTTACTGATAGAAACATATATAATCTACAATCACTCTGTTTTCCGGAAAAAATATATAAAAACATTTCTTACGTCTATTTGATAATCAGTGAAATTAGATTGTATATGCAGTTTCATTCTTTTTTCATTAAAAGTAATTATGTGCTTTTAACTCACCCCTCACGGATATCATGTCCTTTTAGATTTGAGGCTGCAGTTAAGGCAGTCCTCCATCCTTGCACCTTCTGCATCCCCTCACAATCATCCTTATACTTCAATTCGTGTTGGGCAAATGCTTCTGCAAAGCTCTCCCTTTGGTTTCGAACATGTGATGGATCCACATCATAGAAGATCGGTATGACTATTTGTCCATTTTTGTCCTTGCATTCCATGATCTTCACTAGTTCATCTAAGCACCACCTCGATGTAGCATAATTCTTTGAGAATACAACAAGGGCAACTTTAGAATCTTTGATAGCTTTCATGAGTTCTTTTGGGATCGAATCGCCATACTCTAGCCTTTCATCATCTTGAAAAGTGAATATTCCCTTGTTAGTCAAACCCTTAAACAAGTGACTCGTAAAATTTTTACGAGTATCTTCACCTCTAAAACTTACAAACACAACATACTTCCATTGAGGAGAGTAGTGTGAAGAACTCGCAGAAGAAGATGCCATGAATTCAGTTAATTTGTAGAAAATTGAGAAGTAATTAGATAAAAAGTGTGTGAATAGATAGTGGTTGTGACTTTAAATAAGAGAAGTTTCTACAAATGAATTATTGAACTGGTATATGCTGTAGCATTAAATGTGGTAGCTAGCTTTTCATTCATTGGATAGAAGTAGTTGAAAATTTATGAAAATAGATACCCAAGTAAAAATATCAATAAAATAATCGGAAAAAAAATATAGAGATATTTTGTTGGAAGAAGACTTTTTCCTTTGGCAGAAAAGAGATGAACATGGGTGTTTGGAATAATTCTATATAGAGCCCATCTTCATAGAAACATGGAGTTATTGCAGTCTTTTTCCTCTCTTTATTTTTGTCAAAGGAAAAGACCCCACACGGAGGTTATTTATTTAATTGGTTATAACAGAGACTAGTTTTTGTGCACGTTTGTCCCTTGTAATTACTACTTCCTTTGTCCCAATTTATGTGGCATATTTCGCTTTTCGAGAATCAAACAGTTTAAGTTTGACCGAGAATTTGCTCGTGAAATCTTCAAATTTTTTAAAATGAAATTTATATATTTGTAAACTACATAAAAAGTACTATAAGTCTCAATAATTGATAATTCAAAATATTTTAAAAATATAGAAAAAATTTACGATCAAAGATAGACTTGTTTGAATCTCGAAATCCGAAATGTGTCGCATAAATTGAGACAGAGGGAGTATAAGATTTCTATATAATTAAAAGAAAATTGAATTTCATAATAGAAAATATGTGTGTATTAATATGTTGATCCCACAAATATTCGAAAATAAGATGAAATAGAGTAGACTAAAAACAATAAAAATAGTTAATGAATTCTAAAACTTTTAAATAACAAAAATTAAAGAGAGAAACAGTTCCAGTTTAAAAGAATGGAGGAACTTCCTCAATAACTAACAAAAGCATAAATAGATTTACCTCTTTTTTGTTGCATATGTGATGAGAAATAACATCCATCGGCTGGAGCAAAGCAGACTTTAACACAAGAAATAACTCGATTTCAATAGAACAGTACAAGGAAATTACAATCTGAAAAGGGAAAATTGCAGCAAAAGAAAAGATAGATCTAGAAGGGGGATGAGAGGTTAGACAATAGGAATGGAGATGAGAGAATAACAGAGAATGCATCAACATCAGGCTGTCCTCTCACGTCCCACTACCCCTGCTCTTATAACTAATTGCCCTTGTCCTTTTGCTAACTCTAATACCACCAACGTTTAACCATGATTCCAATCATAGTCAGCCAACCTAGCATTTGGTATTTTGATCCTTTGGCCTCTTCCAAAAATATCCCTACTGGCTTGTGCGTCCACCTCAGCAGGAACCTTATCATTCACAACATTATTCCCCTCTGAAACAAATACCTTGTCCTCAAGGTTTGGGTCACTGGAAGTAGTTGTATCTGATAATAACAAGGGGGTGACTTGATGGACAGGCTTGCCCACACAACGTTTCAACATAGAGATGTGGAAGACTGGATGGATGCGTGCTGCGGCTGGAAGTTCAAGTTTATAGGCGACACTGCCAATGCACTTAATCACCTTAAAAGGGCCAAAGTATTTCCTTCCCAATTTATGATCTTTTTGTAAACAAACTGAATTTTGGCGATATGGTTTTAGCTTGATATACACCCAATCACCAAGCTGGAAGTGATCATCAGTTCGTGCCTTATCTGCCAACCTTTTCATCCTCTGTTGAGCCTTTGCCAGATTTGCCTTCAAAATCTCTAGTATTTCATCCCTTCGAAGCATGTAACGTTCAACAATGTCATCAGCGGAGCTTCCCAGGATATAACGAATCATGGTAGGGGGTTCTCGTCCATACAATGCCTGAAAGGGAGTCATACCGGCCGACGACTGAAGGGTCGTATTGTACCAAAACTCTGCCCAAGGAAGCATGGCTACCCATTCATGTGGTGAATCTACGACAAAGCACCGAAGATACTGCTCAATGCATTTGTTGAGGGCCTTTGATTGGCCATCCGTTTGTGGATAATACGCTGTACTCATCGCTAAAGATTTCCCTTGTAGCCTGTTAGGTTCCTTCCAGAATGATTGCAAAAACCTAGGGTCGCGATCTGTGACAATGGATCTTGGTGGACTGTGTAACTTGACTATGTGGCTGATGAAAGCCATGGCTACTGATTGAGCTGAAAAGGACGAAGGCAAAGCAATAAAGTGGCCATACTTCGATAAACGATCAACCACAGTCATGATAGTGGATTTTCCCTTAGCCGCTGGAAGACATGTGATGAAATCCATTGCTATTTCTTCAAAAACCATTTTCGGAATCGGAAGAGGTTGAAGAAGACCGGCAGGACGTCGAGAAATTCCTCAGTGAAATTAGTTATTGCTAGAACCGAGGCAAAACTTAAGAGGTGTTTCAATTCCTCAAAGGCCTGTTGAGCTAGTGCAGTCCATGAAAACCCCTCTTTTGTCAAACAATCAATTAGCGGGCTTGAAATAGTGGCATACCCTTGAATAAACCGACGATAATAACCCGTGAGGCCCAAGAAACTTCGAAGCCCTTTCACAGACTTGGGCACAGGCCAAAACTGAATGGCATCTATTTTGGACGGATCAACGGCTAGGCCCATGTTTGACAGCACATGGCCTAAATATTCAATTTGAGATTTGCCAAATGAGCATTTAGACTTCTTGGCCACCATCTGGTTTTCTCTTAAAAGTTGCAAGACCTGTGCAAGGTGTTGCAAATGAATTTCCCATGTTTTACTATAAACCAATATGTCGTCGAAGAACACCAATACAAAGCGACGAAGATGCGGTCTGAATATATCATTCATAATGTCTTGAAAGGTTGATGGCGCATTAGACAAGCCAAACGACATCACCCTGAATTCGTAATGGCCATCATGTGTTCGAAAGGCTGTTTTAGGAACATCATCAACCTTGACCCTTATCTGATGATAGCCAGAGAGCAGATCTAACTTTGAAAAATAACAAGCACCATGTAGCTCATCAAATAACTCATCGATTGTTGGTATGGGAAATCGATCACGCACAGTTACTGCATTCAATGCACGATAATCAACATAAAATCGCCAAGTTCCATCCTTCTTGCGGACCAGCAATACAGGGGAAGAAAACGGACTAGTACTAGGACGAATGACCCCTTCCTTTAACATATCAGAAACAAGTTGCTCCATGATTTGTTTCTGAAAATAAGGATAACGATATGGTTTCACATTCACAGGCCCTGAATTCGACTGAAGGATAATAGCATGGCCTTGTGATCGAATTGGTGGCAATCCTTGAGGCTTCTGAAAAACATCTTCAAAGTTGGTTAACACGAGTATCCACCATAGTTCAAAGCAATGAAAGCACCAAATGGAGCGAAGCAGATTTTAAAACAAGAAATAACTCGATTTCAATAGAACAGTACAAGGAAATTACAATCTGAAAAGGGAAAATTGCAGCAAAAGAAAAGATAGATCTAGAAGGGGGATGAGAGGTTAGACAATAGGAATGGAGATGAGAGAATAACAGAGAATGCATCAACATTAGGCTGTCCTCTCACGTCCCACTACTCTGCTCTTATAACTAATTGCCCTTGTCCTTTTGCTAACTCTAATACCACCAACGTTTAACCATGATTCCAATCATAGTCAGCCAACCTAGCATTTGGTATTTTGATCCTTTGGCCTCTTCCCAAAATATCCTTACTGGTTTGTACGTCCACCTCAGCAGGAACCTTATCATTCACAACATCGGCAATCATCCATCAACAATTATACATTAGAATAACTAATGTATTCATTAACATAAAGTGACTGTGATGAGCAATATATTTACATCCACCAATAATCATCCATCAACAATTATACATCGGAATAACAAAGTGTATGCATTAATATAAAGTGATTTTGAAAACAATTTTTTGGTATGTACAATTATAAGTCAGGAATTATAAAAGTCATTTAAAAATTGATGATATACATAACATCTATGAGAATTAGATTGGTTAAAGTTTGGATATGTACAATTTCTGACTAAAATCTAAATATATGTGCCATATTAAGATGTCGGGTAATTCAAAGGACATTCTGTTGTGTAACGTTTAAGGATATTTCAGTTTTTAAAGGATATAATTTACTGCCTTTTGTTGTTATGAAATACTTCATCTACCAAACTCCATTTTATAATTCCGTGAATTAATTCTATCTAGAAATATAATGGATTAATACCATATAATTATTATTTAATATTTTATTAATTAATTATTTTAATAATATTTAAATTTAGTGAAGGGGTAAAATCGTAATCCAACTTTGAAGTTAAGATCTTTCCACTTATAATAATACTAATTTCAGGACACGTGCGTTACACGTGTGTTCCATGCTAATTTTTATATATTCATTAGAACAATAAGAATTCTACGTGTACATGTATGTAACGAATAATAAAATGCAACAATTACAAATAAATTTTAAAATTGTGACAAGAAACATCAAATGAGGGATCTTATTTTAATGTTTAAAATTTATTTTAAGCAACAAACTATAAATTTAGAACTTTAGATAGTAATTGGCCAATTTGCATTATAGTCACAAAAGATTAATTTTAGCCTAAATAAAAATACTCTTAGAACAATCAGAAATTTATAGAAAATTAATAGAGAGAAAACACATACAAAAATAAATAAAGAAAAAAACACGCAACAACATACACATCCTTTTTAAGACTTTAATCATAACAATATGTTTATGGAAAAAGAAATACAGAATCACTATATATTTTTTGAGTTTTTGTTGATACTTCTTCCATAAGCAACTATAATTCAAGAGTCTTCTTCATTTAGTTAAAGTATGAATCAAATAGAACAATAATGATATAAGTGGTACACTATTTAAACTATAGAATGAAAAGAATAATGGTTCCTCATGAAACAAATAAAGATGAATTTATATGGATAAAAATAGAGTAATTAGATAGTATAAGTTATGAAAGATGAATATATTATTCCTTATCACAATGAAAAGAAAGAATACAATGACTGCAATTATTATTCAAAATAATAGTAGCAATTAAAGTTGCACCAAGTAATTTGTCTAAATTATTATCGATGAAACATTGCAAGATCCTCCATCCATCTTTTTGATCAGCATTCCTTTAATAAAATGAAGGAATAATTTGCACTTGGAGATTAAAATAATCTTTCAATCTTTAGTGGGAATTATGGTCTTTATATATTGATTTAACTCAATGGTCTCATAATAAAATAATTTACTTTTTAGTATAAAGAAAAATATTTAAAAAATGGAACTAATTTAGTCTTTAAAAGGGTAGAAATGCCTAATATTTTTTTATGAATATTTTATCTTTCAACTTTTGACTTAACATTTTCAGATTTTTTAATATTTAGTATAGAATATAAAATGATTTTTTTTGTCACGACGATTTAATATTAATTAGATAATATGCATCAATACAACAGGATCAACCACATTGCTTGTAGCATTACAAAATGAGTTGAGTATTGGACTTAAGCGTCCATTAGTATTACAGACGATAGCTGAATTACTAGCAAAAGAAGTTTCTCCCTTGTCTGCTTCTAGACTATCAAGAACAAACACGGGGGAACTAGCCATTCTTCAAAATGGAACTACTTCAGCATTCTCCCCTTCTTAGCTAACAAGTCGGCTGTCCTGTTTTGCTCCCTAAACTCATGCCTGATTTGGTGCATCCCCAGCTGTAGGAGTAGCTCCCTGCATTCAACAACAATGTTGAAGTGAGAAATAGAGTCGAATTTTAATACATTAATTACCTCGAGTGAGTCTATAGAGATCTCCAAGTCTGCGATGTTGTTTCTGTTGGCTAGTTGCAGGCCGTGCAACAGTGAAGTAATTTAGGCTCCAGTAGCAGAGTTTGAGTTGATTTTTGCAATGCACCCCGCGACCCATCTTCCTAGTTTGTCACTAATTACACATCACGTGCCCCCTTCTTCAGTATTCGCATTAAAGGATCCATCTATGTTAAGCTTGAAGTGGCTAGTAGGGGGGGTCCAATTACCAAGGGGGGGGGGGTCTACTAGTCATTTGGGGTGTAGTGTTCGAGTCTCCTTGAGCTAAGTGGATGAACTCCAGGGTTCTGGCCAAAGGGAGGGACATGGGGATTTCGCTATGCGTATTTCGATAAAGATTATTATTTGTATTAAACCAAATGTTCCAAATGAAGAAAGGGAAGGTTGTCACCCATTCAATATTATGGATGTTAGCATTAATGTGACCAAGTTCATATAGCCAGTTGGTACTATCATTACTTCTGATCATGGCGACGGAGTCATGAATGCTAAGGTTAATCTAGTGCTTGATAGCAATAGCACATCTCAAGAAGATGTATTTACTCGTTTCAACTTCTCCACAAGTTTTTCATGTCGAGTTAGGAGTAATTCCTATGGAGTTAAGGTATTGACTGGTTGGGAGTCTATTGTGAGAAGCTAACCACAGGAAGAATTTAATTTTATTCGGGCATCTAAGCTTCCAGATCCATTTAAACTTAATGTCCATATTGTAGTCTTTTTTATGACTCTTGAGGACACGATATGTAGAGTCTGTGGAAAAAGATCCATTGTTACTATGCTCCCAGGATAAACGGTCTAGGGGGGATGAGTATTAGGGAATGTGGACGACCTTAATAAGGTTTTGGATAATAGAGGGAAGCTCAATAGACATGTTGTTTAGGGACCAATTGTTATCATTAATTAAGTTACTGATTTTAAGGTCTTGGTATTCGAGGGTTAGGGGCCCAGCTACAAGGGTGTGGAGGACATCGGTATTAGGAATCCATTTATCAAACTAGAAAGATATAAGGTCTCTTTTACCAAGTTCCCATCTACTATTATCCAGACAAATGCCCCACACTTACAAGATGTTTTTCTAGATGGGGGTGGAGTACTTCATAAATTTTAGGGTTTTAAGAAGCCCATGGTTTCTAGTGAATTTGTTTATAAGGAAGGACGCCCACAACGAGCTGTTTTGGTTATATAGACGCCAAGCAAGTTTTGTGAGGAGGGCATTATTTTTAGCTGCACATTGTTGGAGTCCCAGGCCTCATGTGCTCTTGTCCTTTGTGATAGTGTCCCAACTAACTAAGTGAAGCTTTCTTTTTGCCGTGGTGGTACCCCAAAGGAAGTTCCACTGTAATTGGTCAATACGTTTGGTAATAGACACAGGAAACTTGTTAGTTTGCATGATGTGGTTGGCCAAGCTGCTAAGAGTAGACTTAATCAGGGTAGCGCGTCCCGCTATATTGAGAAACTTAGTCTTCTAACCAACTAGTCGGTTCTACATGTTTTCTATAATAAATTGGAAATCGCTTGCGTAAGGTCTTCTATGGAATATCAGGAAGCCAAGATATTTTCCAAACAAATGGGTAACTTGGATTTTCAAGGATTTGGCCAACCTGGTTTGGGTTGAGTGGCTGTAGTTATTTGAGAAGAGGATTTTTGATTTGGAGTTATTAATGCTTTGGCTAGACCAAGAGTAGAAGCATTTGAGGATCCTAGAAATGGTGCGACCATTCTCCTTCGTGGCTTGAGCCATTAGGACGAGATCATCGGCAAAAATGAGGTGAGATAGGTGGGGGCCATGAATAGAGATTTGGATGGGGTTCCAATTCCTTTGGGCCACAACTTTATTGATTTGGTGTGAGAGAACTTCCATACAGAGGATAAAAATGTAGGGTGACATGGGGTCTCCCTGTCATAGTCCCCTCGATGTGTTAAAGAAGTTTGTATGAGATCCATTACAAAGGATGGCCGTTTGATTTGTTGTTACACAAGACATGATAGGGTTAATGATTTTAGTGGGGAAGTTGAAGTAATGGAGGGTGAATCTGATGAAGGACCACTCTATTATATCGAATGTTTTTTCACGGTCGATATTGACTATCATACTGCCAATATTTCCTTTCATTCTCCTATAGTGGTTGATGATCTCCTGGACGATGATAGCATTGTCGGAGGCCTGTCTATTTTGGAGAAAACTAGCTTGGCATGGCCCTATAAGTTTATTCATTAGAGGTCGCAGCCTAGAGGAGATAATTTTTGTAAAGATTTTATAGCTAATGTTACAACGACTGATAGGTCGGAAGTTCTTAAGGGAAGTAGCATTCTTGCACTTTGGGATTAGACAGGCGTAAGTTTTGTTGCTTTCTTCCGGAATGCGCTCATTGGAAAAGGCATTTTTGCAGAAGGAGACAATGGAGGGACCTACAATATGCCAGTATTTTTGATAGAATAATGGGTGGAGGTCGTCTGGTCCAGGAGCTTTACGGGGTTTAAAAGAGAGGATTGCTCTTTTAATCTCTTCTTCGGAGGGAAGGAGACTTACGGATTCCTTATCGGGGTCGGACAGGAAAATGGGGCCTAGGGGAACTTGATAGTTTCTGGATTTTGAATGTCCCAATTTAAAAAGTGAGGAATAGAAGGATTTGATATATTTTAGAATTTGAGAGGGTTCCTCAATCCAGGTATTATCATCAGTTTGGAGGCTATGGATTATGTTTCTTCTTGTGGAAAAATTTGGTGTTAGCATCCCCTTCGTTGAGCCAGTCGATCCTAGACTTAAGCTTCCAAAACTCCTCCTCTTGTCTGAGGACACCATATTCCTTGACGAGGTCTTGGTCAAGATCTATAGGAAGGCGCTGGTAGGGTAGTTAGGGGAGTTATGGATGCCCTCCAGTCTTTTAATAGTTATTTTTTTCCTTTTAAAAATATTCCTGAAGGTTACTTTGTTCCAGTTGGTGACATCCTCTTCAAACTTGGAAGTGGCCTGTAATAGACCTAGTGAGGTATTCCACTCATTTTCAATCAATGGGGGGAGGTCAGGATGAGAGAACCAGATAGTTTCGAACCTAAATATTTTAGAAGTGCGGAGTGGTTTTGATTGGTTGAGGGAAATCATAATAGGGAAATGGTCGGAGTGGGTTTTAGGAAGATGGTGGACCATGGCCTCCGGAAAAGATAGAAGCCACTCGTTGTTTGCGAAGAAGTGGTCAAGTCTTTCAAAAATGAGGTTGCCTTTATTACTGAATCTTTTGTTTGCCCAATTGTATTTATTACCCCTGAAAACCAAATCGATAAATTCACACTAGTTGACTAATGACCGGAATTCTTTAGTACGAGAAGAGTTCAACATATTACTACCAAATTTGTCTTTAGCATTTAGAATGTCATTGAAGTCACCCCCTATAAGCCATTTACCGGAGAATTTGTCCTTAATGGCTCTTAGGTTGTCCCAGAGAATTTTTCTCAAGTTACTGTAGCAACTACCATAAATACAACTAAGTAACCAATAATTATCATGGGTACTTAACTTGATCATGACATGAATTTCCTGACCAGTGGTGGTGATTTCATCAAGTCCCAGAAGATTATCGTCCCATATGACAACAATGCTACCCGAATTTCCCATTGCAGGAACTTCGATCATTTTTTGAAAGGGAAGTTTTCAAGCAATACTTGATGATTTTGCATCTTGGTTTCAAGAAGTGCAACTAAAGGAGGCTTGTACCAATCAAGGAGAGCCCTAAAGTTTCTTCTGAATTCGGGCCCACTGGCGCCTCTACAATTCCATAATATTAGGTTCATGGATCTGTTAAAATTCGGTGGATTTATCAGGGGAGTCCTCCTTAATGCCTGTGGCTGGGAATTCTGATTATTTATCATTGTAGGGTTCATGATTAGCACATATTTCCCTACTTTTGGGTTGAATGGTGTTTTGATATCTATCAAACTTTTTAAGAGGTTCTTCGGACAAATAAGGATGTATTTTTTGTCAAATCTCTCTTTGTATATCATTAGTCTTATTTTTGTTAGAACCGAAATCTCTGTTCGAGTTTCTCTCATTTACTCTAGTGTTTCTTCTATTTCTCGGGTTTTGGTAGTCATGGGACGTAGTGGTAGTGGGTTCAAGGGAGGTACTTGTGATGTAGTTGCTCGAATGGGGACCTATGGAGCAGCTGTGCTGCCTATTAATTCGGGCAGCGTCGATGTCGAAGATGGTGGTGCAGCATCCTAGGGTGGTCCTTGCAGCATCCAGTGGTGAAAGAGGGGGTCTATTTCCTGGAGATTCAGGACGTGGGGGATGGCTAGAAGGGGTAGGGGGGAGGGATGGGGGCTTTCCAAGTTGGGACATGGAAGAATGGCATCACCGGAAACTAGTAGCTCATTGAGGGTGGGAGAGCATGCGACATCCAAACATGAGCGTTGAATGTCTCCATTACGCACGCATTCCATCCGACACTATCTGAGCAAGCAGTTTCGAGTGCTGGATAATGATCGTAGCTACCTGGTTCCCCATTAGGATATTGAAGGAAAGTGATTGGCCGTGGACGCTCATTTCCAGCCATGACGACGGCTGGAAGGTGGCAGGAGGGGGATGGGTTGAGTAAATGGGGATTGCTCTCGGGGCTAGTCCTTCCACTAAGAAGAGAGGGATTGGAGAGAGCGGGTTCATAGTTTGGTTTTGGGAGTGGGTTGGCGTTGCTTGGTTGTGAAGTCTCTGTCTGCGTCTTAGGGAAAAGCGTGGGATTCTTGGCATTATAAGTGGAGGAGTTAAGAGAGTTAATAGGGTCTTTAAAATAAGTGTGAAGATTTTCTTTACTAGTTCCAGATATCTGGGAACTAAAAATAGAAGGATGAGGGGGGTTGGGGGGGGGATTCTAAAAGATGTACTTTGGACTGGAGCGTAGATTCACCAGATTTAGGGGGTAAGATTTCTTTACGCAATTTGGTAAAATCTGTAGTAGATTTGGGAGTTAAAGATGTGGAGTGAGGAGAGTCCACATCGATACTGTCTAATCCTAGGCAAATAAATTGGTTATTTGAGGGGGCACTTAGGCGATTTGGTGATGTATTATCACTAAATTTTGTTGTTAGGGTGGTAGGGCTTTTATAGGGGTCAAGCTTAGGGAACAAAATAGGGGCAGGGGTAGGGGGTCCTACTCGAACAGTGTTGTCTTTGGTGATGGGATTGCTATCACTGTTGGAAGGCTTTGAGACGGTGACGCCGTCAACGTCTATGATGCTACACCTTTTTCCGGCGGAATTGAGGGTGGAGGTTTGGGGTAGCTTTGTTATGGAAGAATCTGGTATTAACAGGGGGGGGGGGTTCTGTTTTTTTCTGCATATTTAAAGAGCTGGGAATCTAAGAACTTACCTGTAGCAGCATGGATAATGTTGACATTGAAGCTCTTACCACTTGTATCGATATTTTGGGGAACTTGACTTACCACTGTTGGTTTGGCATTTGGTCGGATGGTCTTTTTGTTTCGCTTAAAAGTTACAATTTGCCATTCGTTATCGGCAGTGGCGGAGCCAGAAATTTTAATAAGGGGGTTCAAAATCTGAGAAGTAAACACACGAACTAATGGAAGGGGGTTCGACATCTATTATACATACCTAAAAAATAATTTTAACCATGTATAAATAGTAATATTTTTCACCGAGGGGGTTCAGCTCTTTATATGCTGCATCCGCCCCTAGTTAACGAATGTTTTAATTTTGGTGTTCAGAATTTTAGGTGCCGAGTTCTCCTTCAATTAAGTAAATGTTTTATAATATTTTGATTTAACATAGAGATGAAATGATAATCTAACTTTATACTATACTGTTTAAATCTTTTTTACCCTTCAACCAAAAACAGCCTTGATAAGAAAAAAAGGGACAAATACAATGAAAACTTAAAGGAAACTTATCGCACAATGTAATATAGCACAAAAAGATTGAAGAGAGGACACCATATCAGAAAGAAGAATTATGCATTAGGATTGTATCATAGCCAAAAAAACATACACAATGAAATTCATTTTACAATGATAAACAATCAAAGAAATATAAAAAACATTATGAACAACATATCCCAAAATTGTAGTCCACCTTACTCTTTTTCTATTAATATACCAACATATTATCTAAATATAACAATCAAATCATTAAATATACAAGGATGAATTATATAAACAAAACTAAAAGGAAAGTAACAAGGAAAAATTGATAGCTAAATTGTGACTTACTCTTTCAATAGATTTATCGTACGTCCATCTAAATGTCAAAATAACACTTTCAAATGTATTAGAACCTTTCTTTGCCATCATATAGTATCATGCAATAGAGAAGACCAAGAAAATTTTCATTCCAAGAAAAAAAGGATCGAATATGAATTCTTGTACTTTTGAGTGCTCTTGATTTGTGTTGTTATTTTCTTTCTACATGTCTTAAATATCTATACATTTCACTAATACGTGGAAGATGAAAATAATTCAAGTTAATTAGAAAGGTTGAAGTGACATATGAAAGTTCAAAAGAGTGATCTTTTCATTTACCATATTCATTGTAATTGAATGTAAGCTAACTAGTGTGTTCAAAATTTAAAGCTGAAAAAACCTTTCATTGACTACATAAATTAAAACTCTCTCCCTAGCTTTAAATACTTTAGAAAATTAAATAGAAGGATATAGTATAATTTGTATCTAATTTTTAATTGATTAGATAAAAATTAATTAGATTTTTTTTATAAAATTTTAATTTATTGTAGGGGTAAAATAGTAATCCAACTTTGAGATTAAGATTTTCCCTCTTTTAGTAAGATAATAATGATAATAATGATAATAATAATAATAATAATATGATATATATATATATATATATATATATATATATATATATATATGAAACAGACTACACACTACTACCTCTAGTACGTCTTTGATATATGAATTACCATTTTAAGTACTTAATTCATATTCACAATGTAACATTTGACAGTAGATGTCAATGGAGACTACACTTCTTAAGTAGGGGAGAAATTATTTGAGCTCGGCCTTTATAGCTACATTAGATTCCTGGAAATAGTCCTTCGGTTTGTTTGCATTGTGATGTGAGGCAACTTACTAATAGTTCTTAGGCTTTTTTCATCCACCCATTTTGGCAAAATTATGATCTGCAATTTGTTTTTTGGTCCAGCTACTTGTCAGAAAATGGAAAATGTGATTATATTTTGAACTGAAATTTAAAAGTAAGGAATTATTGCATACCCAAGTTCTTCCGTGAATCTCTAGTCAGGCAGAGGAAATATGTGCCCTTCATAGGCAGTGTGTCACTGGTTCAGTTCTCAAAGTACCATCTTCCTCTTCTCAGTTTGCACTGCAAAATTAATCCAAAACTTGTTAGAACCACTAATTAGTAATCGTAATCCAAGATGCTAAGTACAAGATTTGAAGAGCACCGAGTTGGGCTATGCTTCCAGGCAAATGTTCAAAATTATTTCCACTGAGATGCAACTCTTTCAAAGATGATAAGCATCCAATGTCTTGCGGATGTCCTCCATCTATTATATTGCAAAAATTGAGATTTAGAATTTTCAATGAGCGTAATCCTTCATTCACCCGAGGGAACACAATGTACTCACCATCTTCTAAACATAGTCCTTCAAATCTCAAGAATATAAGATTGTTCAAGCGGACGATAGAATATGGAAGTTGTGAAATTTGAGTATAGCTGGCTGATGAGTCCGAGATTTGGACTCATTTAGGGCTTCGTTTATATAGATTTAGTGTTCTCAAATGCTTAATTTGTGCCATAAACTGATGATAAATCCTTGATTTTCAGGTACATGGATTGAAGAACAAAGCAAGGACACTAACATGCAAAAAGGAACAAAACAAACTGAAGAAAGGCAAGCCTGGATCGCCAATAGCGTTTGGCGAATCGCCGAATGGCTAGTTCCACCGCCTAAAGTTCCAGTGTGCCAGCCCTAAGGGAAGAAACCAAGTCGGCGACAAAAAAGAGCAGCCGGTGCATCGCCGAGCAGTTCCGCGAAGCAATGATGGATCGCCCAAAGTTACAGAACCCAAGGATGGTGAATACCAAGGCGAAAAGGCTATGGAAGAGATCAAAGGGCGGCTCGATGAGTGGTTCGTCAAGCCCGGCTTACTTCACCGAGTTGTTCTTCGTAGCTTATTTTTGGTGACTATAAATTAGATTTTTGAACATTTAGTTTAGTATCTTATCGAGGAACTATCTTTTACATTTTTTCTGAGACATTTTCTTAGATTTTGGGAAGAACCTTAGAGATTCAATTTGGAAAATTTGGAAGTGGGTTTCTAAGATTCAACAAATTGGAGCATTGTAAAGACAAAATTACTCTTACCTAGTTGATGGATAATCAATTCAGTAATAGTTTTTACCTTTTTATGATGCTTGGCTAAAACCCCAATTCTTGGGGTGTGATCATGTGATTATGGGCTGAATTAGTTTATGGGTATTACTAATTACTAGTTTAAATGTTGTTTAAAAGTGAGTTTAATTATTAATTGAGGTTTAATTTATGAGTTGTAGTTGCAAATGCAACTCTACCTTTGTGTTCTTGGCTTGCTCGAGAGAGAGGTTTTAGGACTAAAATTATTGATTGATGAATTGTGGGTATTGGGTTGATCTGGGTTTAGCTCGAGAGAGTGACTCCTAAACCCAATTCCACCCATCTAGCTCGAAAGAATGGATGTATTGAGGTGTGGCCGTTCTTTTGTCGTGTTTGTTGATGTTCGAAAGAAATCACTTGATTCGGGGTAGTTGTTCGAGAGAAAGCTCTCCCTTAGGGGTCGTTTGGTACAAAGATTAATAACGCAGGGATTAGTAACGCATGGATTAGTAACACAAAGATTAGTAATGCAGGGATTAGTAGTGCAAGGATTAGTAATGCAGGGTTTATTTTTATCAAGTGCTTGGTTCATTATTATCCGCCTCATCTTGTGTTTGGATTAAAACTCTATAAAAAGCTTCTCTCCAATTATACCCTTGAATTATTAGGTAATTGGGTCAAGGTAGATAATTGTTGGATAAAATTATTTTTTTATGGCCTTCTAACAAGCTATGAGAAGAACAATTTTGTTATCATGTTTGCTATTTTTTTCACTTGAATTATTTGAGGATAAATAATTGTCATCTTAATAAATTGATCACTCACAAAATGTCATTTTTCAATTTAAAAAAGATAAACCATCTACTTTTAAAATAAAAAAGACGGTCAACAATGGTAAAATTGAATAAACCAGCTACATTTACACATAAAAATTGCAAGTTGTAGTTTTAATATGTATGTGTGTCTTAAATTTTTCAAACTAGAAATAATTAGAAAACCAGACAAAAAAAAATAAAAAAAAATATATATATATAAAAAAAATATACATATATATAATACATTCGATTAAGATCACAAACGTCATGTACAAATAAACAACTTACATTTCAAATTTGTATTAGATTTATTTAGTAACAAACAACTCTCTCTAAATAATTTGTAAGCTAATTTATTTAAATAAATTTACTAGTACAAATATAGATCATAAAATCAAGAAAATTAACAAAATAATTAAAATGATTTGAGGGATATTTTTGTCTTTACATAGACTTGATATTATATCCTACGTATTACTAATACCTCCAAATGGAAGGTACTAGTAATACATCCTATAATACCATGTAGGAGGTATAACTAATCCATGGATTAGTTATACATAGGCCCAAATTCCTACCAAACATAGTATTAAATAATACCTTACCTAATACATGGACTATTTCTTCTAATGCGGCCTACCAAACGACCCCTTACTAGTAGTTGTAATTACCCATATGCCTACATTTGCCTATAATCGATCACATCCCGAGAATCTATCTCCCTATTGTTATTTCAAATCATTTGTGACTGTTTGTAGTTGATAATTACAACCAAAATCCCCCATTTGACATTCATGTCACCCCTTTAATTTGTTTAATGCCTTTTTCCGATAATGTTTATTCCTATGGATGATTAGACCGCATTCATACTTCTTAATTGAATTCTAAACACGTACCGCTCCCTGTGGGATCGACCCCAACTCATTTAGTTGGGTTTTATATTGATTTATGATCGTTGACACTTAGAATTAGAGGAAGTGTGCTTGAAATGTTAAATCAAAATGGTGCCATTGCCGGGTGTGGTGTTGTTTGAAATTCTTTTGGTGAAGTTGAATTGTGTTCTTTTTAGCTATAGTTGAATCTACTTACTTTTATTTTGGTTTTTGTGTTGCTTGTTAAAACAGAGGAGGAAATGAGCGTCAACGGAAGCAATGGTAGCCAAGTGGGCCACCAAGATGATGTCGGAAACCTCAATGATGTCAATGACCTAATCATTAATGACCCAACTCAAATGGGTAGTGTACGGCCACTCGTTTGCCCCTAGTTGAAGGGAACGTTGTGTTTCACACCACAAGCACCATGTTTCAGCTCCTTCAACTGAAGGGTTTTTTTGGAGGGCTAGCTCATGAGGATCCCCATGAGCATATCAGAAGTTTTGTTGATGTTTGTGGACCGTTCTCCTTTAAGGACATATCGCAAGAATCGTTCTAGTTGAGGTTGTTCCCATTTTCTCTAATGGGAGAAGCATGCAAGTGGTTGGCTGAGTTGCCAAGAGAGTCTTATCACTTCATGGGATGAACTTACAACTGCATTCCAAATGCGATTATTTCCTTCTTCGAAGATGATGACACTTAGGGATAGTATCCAAAGCTTCAAGCGCTTGAAGGTGAGCCAATCCATGAGATGTGGCTAAGGTTTAAGAACCTGGTGATGTAGTTCCCAACTCATGGACTTCCAGATAAGGTGCTACTGGAATGTTTCTATAGAGGTCTTGATTCGATAAACAGAGGAGTAGCTGACCAACTTTCTTCGGGTGGTATAATGCGACAGCCCTATGCAATAGCATCCCAACTTCTCGATTGCATGACCAAGACAAACATGGCATGTAATACTCGTGAACACCAAGTATCTCCTCTCCCTTATAAAATGACAAAACAACAAATCATAAAGGATCAAGAGAGAAACCAGAACTTTGCCGAAATGATGACCCAACTGGGTATCTTGAAAAAAAATGTCATGGACTTTGAAGCGCTATACAATAAGGAAGCAAACTTCCTATCTAATCAAAGAGGAAGTCATCATGCACACTACCCAAGGCAGGGTCGTAACCAAGGATGGAATAGAGAGGGGGAGAAAGACATATATATTCCTCCCCATGAGCGTCGAGAGCCCAAGAATTCTGAGAATGGTTGGACAGTAGATATGTTTTCACACATTATAAATAAAGTCAAGGAGTTCGAAAAAGTTTTGAAATAATTGAAGGAGGATGTTATGACTCTCAACCAGATGGTGACTTCTCACTCGGTCTCTATCAAGCAGCTGGAGACCCAAATGGGTCAAATTTCTTCGCATCTAAATCCAAGACAACAAGGGGGGGGGGTTTACTAGTGATACTATGACAAACCCCAAGAATGAAGATTGAATGGGTACTTGTGTCGTGCCACGACGTTAACTAAGGCGCTTCTTGGGAGGCAACCCAGGTTTTTAATGCTTTCTGTTTGCTTCTGAATAACGGGTGTTGATTGTGCAGGTTGAAAAGTGGAATGTATTTGATAAATGCAGGTTGGCGAACAAAGATTCCAGTCGGCAACTCACCGAAGAGGTCAGCAAGCCCGACTTGGACCACCGTTGGACCCATAAAAATCTGAAGTAGGAGTATGTAAAACTCAGCGTGCCAATGGCTGAATCGGTGACTCGCCGAACAGGTCGGCGAGACCAATTTTGACCGCCATTTGGACCCTAAATTAGCTGGAGGTCCTGTAAAACTTGATGTGGTAAGTAACCACTCGGCGCATCACCGAGTGGTTCGATGTGGTCAACTAATACCGCCGAAAGGGCCGCAAATTGAAAGTAACCACTCGGCGCAAACATCGTGTGCTCACCCCCGTCTCCAGATCAGACTACTCCAACCTCTATATCAATGTCGGTCACTGGTGCTCGGACCTGCATCACGAAAATAGATGCAGAGCATAGCATGAGTAGAAAAATAATAGGTACCCAATAGGCATCATAGGCCGACTGCACTTGAAAAGTAAAGGCAATATGAAAAGAAGGAATAGTACAAACAGGGGCCAAGAACAGAAGTCTAAGTAAACAATTGAATGCATACGAGTGTAGAAAGAACTAACTAAAGTAATCTATAAGCTAACTACACCTAATTAGACCCACATAAGCCAAGACGGTACACTCGTGCGCAATTTTAAATAAAAACCGAACGGACCCCCATAAGCCCAACGAGTACATAGAATAACTATAACTAAAGAGAACTGTATCTGAGAACTGAAAATCGGAGAACATTGAACCAGAACCTCAACCCCAATTAGTAGAATCTGACAGTACAAAGGTCGGACCTCGAATCGGATGCTCACCAGAAGTACCCAAGTAACCAATCACAAGTATCAAGTAATTGAGGACGGACCTCGGACCTCTAACTGGATGCTCACCAGAAGTACCCAATTAACCAATCACAAGTATCAGGTAACTGAGGCCGGATCTCTAACCGGATGCTCTCTAGAAGTACCCAAGTAACCAATCATAAATATCAAGTAACTGAGGCAGGACCTCTAACCGGATGCTCTATATAAGTATCTGTGTGATCGAGGCCGGACCTTGAACCGGATGATCTTCGAAAATATCAATGAGATCGAGGCCGAAGATTGGATTTGGATGCCCGACAAAGGTGACAATGTAGTTGCTGAAAGAGTCCCAATAGATCCATAATCATAAATATACGTGGAACACCATCCACGCTTAGCCAATCAATGTAAGTCCTTGGAACCGAATCGAAAACCAACTTCAAATTACGAAGCGGAACAGAGTATCACCAACGTAACTCGTGAAGCCGTAGTATCGGAGAAATAAGAATAACTATCGTTGGAGCAAGCGTATCACCTAGCTAAGGCCCAAACTATCAGACTTAATTCTGCTACACCAGTTTACAGAATCACAACGTCGTTACGGTCGTTTAGACACTAAATTCGCAGGAAACGGAGGCGGACCAATTTCGGGATCAAAAATGGGAAAGTGGGACCTACACCGGAAATTCCAGAATTAACCCCAAAAATAGGTTCTAAATATCTCCCCAAACCTATGTTCCAAATTGGAACACAATTCGGGGCTCAAAAAAATCCCAAGACAAACATGCAACGAAAAACCCAAAATTACGCTAAAAAAAGAACAACAATGGTAGTTACTATTTAAAAGAAATTACTAGAAATGAGGCCTAACTGCTGAAACCGACCACACCATGATGATTCTCACGAAACCCCATAATCTAAGCCCTTGAATCACCAAATTCGGACCTAAAATGGCCAAGAAATCATCTTCCAAAATTTTCCAAAAATTGTGCTAGACTTTGTGATATGGCAGCAGCTAAAACATAATTCTTACCTCTAACAAAGCTTCGAATACAAATTCCAACTAGGCCAGCGTGTTATCCTCGAAAAACCACTCAAGATAGCCCCAAGAATCACCGAAATCGGACCTAAAATGGCTGAGATATCAAGTCTAAAAAATTCCTAAAATCAAGCTCACAAAAAGGGTCGTGGCAGCAGGTATTTCACGAAATTTACCTCAAACGGAGACCCCATATCAGTTTCTGAGCTCACCAATGCATTCCTTGCGAAAAAACCCACAAGATGGACCTTCGAATTGAAATCGGACTTGAAATGCGAGAGTTAAGACCTTTTAAAGTTTTAGAACAAGTGCTGATTTTTCTGCATAAATACACCAGATTTTCAGCATTTTTCAGAAACTAAAAAAACTCTGATGGGGTGCCCCGAACTTGTTTGGAACCCTGTGCACGCAAACGAGATATGCAACCATACTAATATTGATATTCCAAACTCGATGGCGCAGTTGACAAAAAGTGGGTCCCATACCCAAAGGCCATTTTAAACCAAAATGCACTGAGGGGCTTGGAATGAGTTCGGAGGCCTCGGGAGTTGAACGAAAGGTCCTTCTAGATCAAACTTGACATTCTGGGCTAACCGTGCTGTCATAATTTTCATTCGGACACACTTTCTAAGAATGTTGACGAAAGTCAACTGCTGGCCAATTTTCAAGGCTAAAATGTTAAAAATGATTTAAACTCGCATCGAAAGCCTCGGGACTCGAGTCAACCACGTATCTAGCCTAATTTGGCCATTCTGGAGCTGATGGAACTATCAAAATTCCGTTTTGAGGCCGTTTTTCTGATGAACTGACTAAAAGTCACTTTTCAAACTTTAAGGCCTCTAAAACACGGAAAGCTGCACAAAATCAAAACGAACGACTAGGCAACCGAACTGTTAGTGCCAGCAAGTCATAAATGACTTGGGATCATTGTAGAAAAGCTCTAATCGATGAAAAGAAGGTGGGTACAAACAAATGACTTGGAGGGTAATTACATCGAATGCATTTGATAATTTTTTTATGATGTGTGTTGGGCCTGCATTGGAATTGTATTTGATATGTTGGTTTGCATGTTTTAGTTTCGAAATTGTGTCTAATTGTTTGAATGTTGATTTCCCGAGTTTTATGTGTTAAAATTGATCATAAATTGTTGGGTTGTCGTTAATTTATGTTGGGTCTAGTTGGTTGAAGTTTGAGTAACCCTCAATTGCACTAAATGACATACTTTTCCCAATGATGGAGCCTTTGACGTCATTTTAAGGGCAAAAGTCATCAAATGGCCAATTTTGGCCAAATCGGGGGAAGTCTTAGTACCCCGGAGGCATGGGTCGATTGGGTCTGGTCCTAATTGCATAAGTGTGCATTTTCATTTTGATTTCGGGGGCTGCGGGCTTAAATTTGGGAAATAGGGTTGAAATTTGGCACGTTGGGTAGTTTGGTGAGCTGAGTCGAGCTCGTCGAACTGTTCAGCGGTTCACCAATGTCCCCCTTTGATTGCCTTTAATTGCTTGAATTGGCTATTTGGAGTTTGTAAATTTCATCAGGGAGCCTAAGCTCGCCGAGTTCACTCGACAATTGGCCGAAAGGTCCATCGATCGCCCTTTCTACGCCCCTAACCTTTAAAACATGCTGTAAATTTTGGCGGGCTAGTGTGAGCTCGCCGAGTAGCATCGGTGATTTGCAAAAGGGCCCTTAATATCGCTGACCTGCCATCTAGAAAATTTTAAGGCCATTCCTTTCGGTGAGCCCGATCTGGCTCACCAAAGTGACTCGGTGACTCACCGACTGGTTGCGAGTCTTTCTGCAACATGAATTCTGCAATTTTCTTGGGTATATTCTAACTCTTTTTGATATGTTTTGTTGATATGGCTAGACCCAAAGTACCAGGACGAGACATGCCGCCTCGCCAGTGAGCTAATGGAATTGTAATCAATGAGGATGCAACTGCATCCAAAGCAAAGGCGACCAAACTTTCTACCACAGGTGAGAAGGTAAAAGGAAAGGGCAAAGAGCCCACAACTACATCACTAAATGTCAGCTCCGATAGTGAGGGAGTCTACACGACTCATCTCATCACCACTTCTGAAAGTGAGAGGGGGAAATAGGATCCTCAGGTTGTCATCTCTAAGCCTGAGGATGATTAACTATTATTGGCCTAGAGAGCTGAAATGCGCTCCAAGAGGATGCATGATCCATCTAGGATCTGGGTGCCTCAGACCACTCATCCTCATCCAGCTCTAGATCAGGTTGTGGTCCCAGCACCACCTGCACAGGGTCCTCCTCCCTAATCTCAACAGACTAGAGGCTGAGGGACTGCAGACTATTATGGAGGAGAAGAGATTATCCACAGACGATGTGGTGGATAGATATTCGGAGATCTGAAGCACCTTAAAATCCCACAAGTTCTAGATATTTACTAAACCCCGTGGCCCTTATATTCCTAATTGGATCCAGGGGTTTTACACTGTCTATGGAGCTCTAGTGCCAGAAGTGAAGAAGAAGGCCGCCACCTTCAAGCCTGTTAATTATGTGGGTGTCCGGGGCAGAAAAGTGAAGTGTGACAGTGATGACATAAGTGTTGTTCTGGAATGTACTGCCAACATTGTTGATGACTACCAGAGCATGATAAAGAGAATGACTTTGGAGGATATGAAAGGTTGGATGACCCCTCTTCTTTCAGATGGTACTCCTAGATGGATTCAGGCCGGAGTGCCCATAGAGAAGAAAGATCAAAATGTGGTTGCGAGTTACTGGTTTGGGTTTATTAGTAGCACAATCATGCCATCCCAGAATGAGTCTATCCACCGCTGCACGAAAGCAGCCTGCCTTGGCTTTATCATTGCTGGGAAGAGCCTCAATTTGGGTATGATCATTGGACAAGAGATGGCCATGAGGGCCAAACATCACTCTTTTTTTCGATGTTGATCACCAGTTGTGCAGACGAGCTCGGGTGCCTTGTGATGAGAAGAAGAATGTGGAAGTGATTCCCACCTCATCTACCAACATCCGGCGCATTGAGAGCAAGTATTTGAAGGATGAGGCTGAGAAGAAGAGGGCAACCCCAGTGGACACATCCCCGACTGTTGACATTGAGACACTACATGCAGAGGCAGTTTTGCCTACTCCGGCCACAGGGCCTTCAGGTACTTCTAGCTCTGCCCCTTTTATTACTCCGAGCTCTTCTACCGCTTCTATGTCTCCTAGGTCTATTGCTAGTTCTGCTGCATCCGGACCTCCACTCACCCAGGCCACACTACTATGGATGGGACATCTAGCCCATTCTTCTGATGTTCGTGCCTCCCGGCTAGAGGCTACAGCCTCGGGGATGATTGAGAGATCTCTCACCGCTACTGTCACACCTCTTCGCGAGTTTATTAATGCCCTCACGGCAAGGATAGAGGTGTGTGAGAGAGGTCAGGGAGCCACTCATAAGGTGACGGCCTTAAAGGCCGCAATTACTCAGTTAAGAAAGGATGTGGACCAGCTGAAGTCCACTGATATGTCGATGATTTTTGGGATCGTGTAGATCCCCGATTACCTAGACACAAATATTCCAACCTATACTGTGATGTGCCTCCGGCTACCACCGGAGATGAGGTTAGAGCTGATGATGTGGCTGTAGAGTCCGAGGCTGAGACTGATGAGGACCATCTCGGTATCCAAGAGGAGACCACATATGAGGGCCTGATGGAGATTGAGATGGCTATGGTGCATTCAATCGTGCATACTTTATTGAGAGAGACTTACATGGCAGGCCTTAGTGGAGTTGGTGCTGATGTTATACCGGGCATGGATGCCCCAATAGATGGAGCGACTGAGTAGACAGGATAAGTTTTACCTCCCTCTCTATTGATGTTATTTATTTTTGTGTTTTTGTTGCATTTGAGGACAACTGTTTTTCTTTTGTGGGTGGGGTGAGGTATTTCCATACCTACCTCTTGTGATTTTGTTTAATTTGTGAATATTGGGTGTTTTGATCCATATATGTGTTTTAATTATAATTTTGTGGATATTTGAGCTTGTGGCTTCTTCTTTTTTAATGGAAATGGTTTTGACCTGTTTTTGAAATATTTGTGCCACCTCTTTTGTGTATGAATGTGGTTGTTCTTGTGCAACTTTGAGTATCTGTTATGATCAATACCAATGACTTAAATAGTGCTCGTAATTAAATAAAATGAATGTGCAGCTACGATGAGGCCAAATGAAGTTGCATAGACAATGTGTGAACTTTTTGCATCTCGTTGTGACTAGCCGATTATCGAATGAGTCTCTTATGATGAACATTGCACATTAGCTAGAAAGTGTGGAGTCTCGTTTGATGTTGGTGCTAATGCCTTGTATGATGAGCTTACCATGAACATTATGTGTGATGACACCTAGAATTTTTCCCGTTGGTCCGATTGACTAAGTGATGCAAGCTCTTGAAATGATCTTAGGCAACAATTTTTAAAGAGTGAAACAATTTGACATTATACCTCTTTTGTGGCCAACCTTGTGAGATGTTTGAACATTGTTTAAACCCCCTTGAGCCTTATCCTTTTCTGGGAAGAAACTTGAACAAATGTGACCTCTCTTGATCCATTCACCCATAACTCTCATAAAGTGTGGTTTGTTTGAATAGCCAACTTAGGCCAAAAGCCTAAGTTGGGGGTGTGGTGAAAAGAAAAGGTAATTCAAGAAGTGTGAAAAATTCCCCTTTGAGTAATGGTTTTGAAAAAAGATGGAACCCCTCCAAATAAAACAAAAGAGAAGAAAAGAAAAAGAAAAAGAATGAAAAAGTTGTGAAATAAGTGATGAAAATTGTAAAAGAAATGGGGTATTCGGAAGTCCATGTGAAAGTGAATAATGGGGTGAATTATGAACATGATCAAAATGTTGAAGAAAAGGAAGAAAGTGATGTTCGGACCACATTCATGAGGGTAGCAACCATTGAGCCTAAATGACCATACATTTTCACTCAACTCCGTTACAAGCTTTGAAAAAACCTTTTTGATCTTGAGTGAGATGAAACTAGGGTTGGCAGGGGGACTGGGTCAGCCCGCCCCGGTCCGCACCGGTTCGAGAACCGTCTCGCCGGACCCGTTCCCATCTATTCTCGCTGGTTGGGGGGATTACGGGTTAAGGGACCGGTTAGGGGCCGGTTCACCCTTTGGTCCCGGTCGACCCGGCCCGTCTGAACCAACCGGTTTTCGCGGGATCCCCTTTGTTTTTTTAAAAAAAAAATGTTTGAATTGTATCCGTTGCCAACCGTTGGGGCAACAGCTAGTGCCCCCCCCCCCCAACGGATTTATTCCACTTTTTCACTTCCCCAACACTCCCTACTTTTAATATTTTAATTTAAACCCTCAAGCTATCATAAAAACACTTTAACACATTTTTAATATTATAAATACCCCTCTATCCCTTATTATTTCTTACAAAATCATCTATTCTCTCATCTATTTCTATATCCTCTCAATCTTAAGTCTTAATTTTTGATTCCATTTAAGTCTCATATTATTATAATACATATATTTCAATTCTAAATTTTCATATTGTATCATAATATATATATTTCTCATATTTGCTATCAAGTATTGGAGTTCCAAATTACAAGTTACAACAAACTACAAGCTTCAAGAATCGGTTATAACGTCTGCTATTAACGTAGACATTTGGTACATTCGTTTCATAATATTTATATTTTATTTTTCATCATTAATTTTTGTGTTATTGTTATTTTTATATTACACTTTACATATAATTAAATGAGTTCTAGCAAAAAAGATACCGGTAAAGGAAAAGAGAAAGAGCCAAGTGGCATTAGTAAATTATTTACTTTTAATAAAAAAAGTAGTAAGGAAAAATATAAGAGTAAATGTGGTGGTACTTCTTCTAAATCAATGTCTAGAGTTAGATTTAAAACAAATGATTCTACTTATGTTGATGATACTTCTTATGATATTGATTCAAATGTTCAACTCGATCATGAAATTTTAAAACGAATGTATGGTAATATTAATCCTTATCTTGATGAAAATTTAGGTGAAGAAGTAGAAGTTGGTTCGGGAGAAGAGGAATTAGACGATACACCTACTAGTCCGGTGACAGAAGTTCCAACTGAAACTACAAATTCAACGGAGCAAAATTGTGGACGCCCACCCCTTATACCTCCTACAAGGGAGAAGGTGAAGTATCAATGCCCTAAAACTTCTGTTGTGTGGCAATTTATGACTTTAGATAAGGAAAACTCTATTTCTATTTGTAATAAGTGTAAGCAACCTTTTAAACATAAACAAGGTGGAGGTCAAGGTGGGACAGGGGGCTTAAATAGACATTTGTTATCTTGTGTGCCGATTCAATATAAAGAAGCTAAAGCATTAGCCGATAGAAAAAAAAAAATTCCAGTTAATGATTTTGATATTAATGTTAATGAATCAGTAGGGGCATCTAACATGGTTTAAGGAACATTAGATCCTTCTAACCCCAGTGGTCCACTAACACAACGTAAATATAATAAGGAAAGAGATCTCGAAAATTTAGCTAAAATGGTTTTTGTTTGTGGTTTGCCTTATAGTTTTTCTTCACATCCTAGTTTTATTGAATATATTCAACAAACTTATAATCCTTCTTAGAGAGGTTTTTCAAGACATACTCTTAAATCTGATATTTTTGTATATCAAGGTAAACATTGTCAATATCTTCGTTGTATATTTAGCTTATTAGATTGTAGAGTGTCTATAACTTCGGACATGAGTCGTAGTGTTAATGGACATGATTATTTAACTGTTACAACACATTGGATTGATCATAACTAGAATTTGCAAAAGAGAATCTTAAGTTATAAAGAATGTGTAGTGAAAAAAACTGGTGCATATTTAGCTTCAAATATTTTGAGTGTTTTAGATTATTACCTACTTATAGATAAAGTAATGTATGTCGCATTAGATAATGCATCTAATAATACAAACGCTGCTAGTATGTTAAAAGTTAGATTATGTCCAATTGATGTTAATGCTTTTCATGTTAGATGTGTTGCACATGTATTAAATTTAGTTGTACAAGATGGTATTTCATTATTTGATTGTGGTTGTATGAAAATTGAATATGTTGTTGCCTGGATTTTTTATGCTCAAAGAGCTGCTAGAATTAGGGAATTTAATGAGCGTTGTGTACTATGTGATTTGCCACCAAGAAAAATTCCAAGACATATTAAAACAAGGTGTAATTCTTTTTACGAAATGCTTTCAGGTGCTTACGAATATAAAGGACCCGTACAAATGGTGTTTAATGCTCATAATGCTGACCCATTATATAGAATTTGTGAAAAAGATTGGGAAGAAACTAATGAACTATTAGAATTTTTAAGACTTTTTTATGATGCTACAACCATGTTTTCTGGAATTTATTATCCTACTATTTCATCAGTATTAATAAATATTTGTGCTGTTTCAATTCAATTTTCTAAATACAAAAAAATTGAAAAATTTAGAGTTGCAATTGAAGGTATGATTGAAAATTTTAATTTTTTTTTCTATTCCTCAAATTTATTTAACTGCTACTTTACTTCATCCTGACTATAAATTATGAGGTGTGCAGGGACTTGTTGACACTTTAGAAATTTTACCGGAAGAAATTTCAACTTGTGAAATGTGTAAGTCTAGCATAAAAGTAGAAGCAAAAATTTTGAATGAGAAATAAAGAACTACAGGAAATACTCAAGGAGAAGTTGGTCAAACTTCTAATCCACAAAGTAAAGCTCGAATTTCAAGTTATATGCGAGGTTTTCTTGGTCTTAATTCTACTAACCGTGATGATTTTGAAGAATATCTTAATCAATCTTTAGAAACAGTGGAAGACAAAGATGGCAATGAAGATTTATTAGCATGGTGGAGGAGTCCTAGCGTTGCATTTCCAATTTTGAGCAAAATGGTTCGTGATGTACTAGCTATTCAAGCTTCATCAGTTACATCGGAGGCTGCTTCTAGTGCGGCAAGGTTTCAAATTGGCGATCATGGACATTCATTGGCGGAAGAAAGTTTGGAAACATCAATTTTATTTAGAGACTGGGTCAACGCCGAGAGGAGGAATTATAATTTGCCAAAGTTAAGTTCCACACAAGAAGCTTGGGTTAAAGCGGTAATTGAATCTAGTGACGATGAATTAGAGTCACAAGAGTTTCTAGCAAGTTTGCCAACACCGGCGTATGTCACCATCGATATGATTCGACAATTAGAATTGGATTTTATAGGAGAACACAAATATTAGATTACATTCTAGAACTAATTGAAACAGAACCCTTCCTAGAAGGTGGTTGCGTAAATTAGTTACTCATCTAATATTTGTAACAAATATTAGTTTTACATATGAGAACTTATTGAAACAGAACCCTTCCTAGAAGGTGGCTGCGTAAATTAGTTACTCCACTAATATTTGTAAATTGTAACTTCTAAGCTCTAAGTTGCAATTAGATTTTATTGAATAAATTTGAAGGCTTTATTCAAGTCTTTTTTATACAACTATTGTCTTGCATTTTAATTTTAATATATACCTACATATTTACATATATACTAAACTAACTTTAAATTACAAATTTGAACTTCTCAAATTTGAAATTTGAAAATTGAATTTGAAATTTGAAATTTGAATTTGGAAATTTGAAGTTTGAAATTTGAAAGTTGAATTTGAAATTTGAAAACTTAAGCATTATTTATTACCTAAAAATGTTATTGAAAACCAAATAAACTAAAAATGTTATTCAATAACATATAATTTCAATACAACTAAATAAGTATATAAAAATTAAAAAATCCCACGTCCTGTCCCACCAAACCCCGTTCCATCCTGTATATATAGTGGGACGGGATGGGACGTATTTTTGTCCCCCCAATCCCGATCCCGACCAAATCCCGCCAGCGCCGTCCCCAGTCCTCGTCCCCGTCCCCCAGTCCACGTCCACGTCCCCTTGCCATCCCTAGATAAAACGAACGTTGATTGGAAAATAAGGGCAAACCTATGGGTGAAGTCATGCATGTGTTCATGTTTGTGAGTGTGAGAGTTGTATGTGATTTCAGAACTATAAATTGTTGATAAATTGTGTGAATATGGAATCATCTTTGTTGTGAGGGCATTTGAGTACCTTTGTTGAGCTTGAACTTGCATTTGAAGCAAGTATTGTGAACTTGAGCATCTTCGATAATGGTGAGTCACAATTTGAATCTTTGAGTGCACAATTGATCATTGCATGAGTAGTTGAGTCTTGTTGTGTGCATTCATGATGAGTTATTTATAGCACTGTTTGAGGCATTCTTTTAAAACTGATGAACTTGAGTTTTACTTTAGGACAAGAAAAGTTTAAGTTGGGGGTGTTGATGAGTCCGAGATTTGGACTCATTTAGGGCATCATTTATATAGATTTAGTGTCCTCAAATGCTTAATTTGTGCCATAAATTGATGATTAATCCTTGATTTTCAGGTACATGGATTGAAGAACAAAGCAAGGACAATAAAATGCAAAAAGGAACCAAACAAACTAAAGAATTGAAGAAAGGCAAGCCTGGTGATCGCCAATAGCATTTGGCGAATTGCCGAACGGCTAGTTCCATCGCCTAAAGTTTCAGTGTGCCAGCCCTGAGGGAAGAAACCAAGTCGGCGACAAAAAGAAGCAGTCGATACATCGCCGAGCAGTTCTGCAAAGCATTGATGGATCGCCCAAAGTTACAGAACCCAAGTTGATGGATAATTGATTCGGTAATAGTTTTTACCTTTTTATGATGCTTGGCTAAAACCCCAATTCTTGGGGTGTTATCATGTGATTATGGGCTGAATTAGTTTATGGGTATTGCTAATTACTAGTTTAAATGTTGTTTAAAAGTGAGTTTAATTTATGAGTTGTAGGTGCAAATGTAACTCTACCTTTGTGTTCTTGGCTTGCTCGAGAGAGAGAGAGGTTTTAGGACTAAAATTGCTGAATGATTTGTGGGTATAGGGTTGATCTGGGTTTAGCTCGAGAGAGTGAATCCTAAACCCAACTCCACCCATCTAGCTCGAAAGAGTGGATGTATTAAGGTGTGGGTTATTCTTCATTGTAATGCTTGTTGATGTTCGAAAAAAATCACCTGATTCGGAGTAGTTGTTCGAGAGAAAGCTATTTCCCTTATAGTCTAGCCTACTCACTGATATTTTGCTATTTACTAGTAGTTGTAATTACCCATATGCCTACATTTGCCTATAATCAATCACATCCCGAGAATCTATCTCCCTATTGTTATTTCAAATCGTATGTGACTGTTTGTAGTTGATAATACAACCCAAATCCCCCATTTGACATTCTTGTCACCCCTTTAATTTGTTTAATGTCTTTTTCTGATAATGTTTATTCCTATGGCTGATTTGAATGCATTCATACTTCTTAATTTAATTCTAAACACGTACCGCTCCCTGTAGGATTCGACCCCAACTCATTTAGTTAGGTTTTATACTAATTTACGATCGTTGGAACTTAGAATTGGAAGAAGTGTGTTTGAAACGTTAAATCACTAGCATCAAGTTTCACCAAGTTCTCTAAATCACCTATCTCTTGTGGTAAGCTTCCACGTTTTGAGCAGAATGAGACATCTAGCTTCACCAAACCTTTCAACATGCCAATGCTGCTTGGAAGAGCTACAAGTTTTTCCATGTCTGACAAATCTAGCACTGTAAGATGAGCTTGTAAGGCCATAATTAAACCAAAGTTCCAGAGTGAAATTGTTCCTTAGGAAGTGTTGGATCAATTGGAAAATAATGCTCTGTTTTCGAGTTCGGTGATTTTGTATTGTCCTTATCAGGACCGTTTCGCTATGTTGGTTGATGATGGGAGTGAGTGACAATGTGATTGACTCTGAGTGTCCTAATTGTCATCGATTGTTCTAGGCTCAGTGTAATGTCTCGTGGCATGAGGGATTGGAGTGTGAGGATTTTCCGCGTTTGGGAAGATAAAAAAAATAGAGGGAAGGGAGATGTGATGCTGATGGGAATTGTGAAGAACAAGAAATGGAGGAGACGTCCAAAGTGAAAGTGTTAAATTGAAAAGAGTGATGGCTGCTTGCAACTAACTTGCAGGTATTTTTCTCATTCGTTAATCTTTCTCTCATCGAATCGTTGTTAGTAATAATTTTTTTTAAGTTGTTGCAATAATAAAATGGGTAAACTACATAAATCCCACTACTTTAGATCCTAATTACTAGGAATCCCACTAGTTTTAAATATTACTTCATATACCATTTTTCATTCATAAGATACATGTTTAATAAGCTGTAAGATACATGACTCTACTACAATTTAAAGGACGGGATACATGTTTTAATTAATTTGAATTAATTGTTGTAACTTAATCCCTTAATTACAGGAGTAAGTTATGGAAACTCATCAACCAAAACGTAATTAATGGATCCATTGTATCAACTGACATCATAAAAATTAGTAATCTAAAAGTGAGAACTTCATCTTCTTCATCAACTCATTTTTTTAAATCTTAAAATTTTTTAGATCTCTTTTTGCAAATTTGTTAAGACATTCGGGTTCTTAGGCCTCTGAAATTGAATATGAAAATTATAGAATTGATGGAATACTTTTGAGAGATAATGCAAACTACAACGATCTAGAGGATGATATTTCAAAACAAATTGTACTCGAAAAAGGATGGAGATCAGATACACGATGGAAGGTAATCTAACTCCAATGAAAATCTAAAACGAGATGGACATGAGGTTTTTTATGGAATTAAAAAGACGTCAAACAAATAGCGGGTTGTATCCATTGTGCAAAACAACAAAAGATTACAATTTTGGATGTAGCATTAATGATGAAATTGTGTTTGAGCCAGATACATCAATTGTTCAAGTTGGGGATGACGACATGACTGTATCTGCCGCAGTTCTATTAGAGAATAGTAGTGTAAATGCATTATGTGTTTTGGATACTAAATCAAATCATGTTATTGGTGACTGTAGTCACAAATTTGTTCAAGTCAAGTAGTGTATAAGTATAAGAATACTATTATGGTTGTTAAGAAAAAATATGTCATAGACAATCATTTCCAATACAATGTTGTAAGATCCGACAAGAAGAGGCTAGTCGTATTTGTTATTTTGGTGGAAGTATCTTTTTTTGTGTATCTTAGAAACACGATGAAAATGTGTCATAATATTGATGAAAGAAGATGTAATGTTAAATGTGTTTTTATCGTGTATGTTAATTTCATAACATGGTGATTCTTAAAAGTAATGATCTAATCTTCAAGAGTCATAATTTTATACTGTGTCTCTCGAACAAATAATATGTATCTCGGACAAATAATTTATACCACATTATTAAAAGTAACAATCTAATGTTTAAAAGTGATAAAGTTTAAAGCATGTATATCTTATTAAGCGTGTATCTAATATAATAATGTTGAGCAAATACATGAAAATAAATATGCCATAACTTTATAGTGTATCTCGGACAACTAAACGACCTCATGTTAAAGAGTAATGAATGTTGTGTATATTTTGTTAAACACTTATCCCTGAAAAATAATGTAGTGCATATACATGAGAAAAATGTCTACAGATTTTATAGAATGTATCCTTTATAAATAATATGTATCTCGAATGAGCGATAATTTGGGTAGCATGACTGATTAGTTGGGCATGTATCCCAGGTTTGTTGTGAGTAGTGTTATAGTGAATTCATGAAAGTGTTAAATTTCATTAATTTGTATCTTATGTATTTAAGCATGTATCTAGTAGCCTCAACTATTGTAACGCCTTTGTGTGCAGTTATTTTTCGAGATGTATGTCTGAGGAGTGTCAATGGATATTCAAATCATCATGTTTGAATAAAATAACTATTTTTCGAGTGAGGTCATCCAATAACGATCACATATGTCCGTAAAAGGATAAAGTGTTGTCACATCGTCAAGAAACAGTTGGTTTAATAGCTGGAATAGTTACTCCAAAATATGAGAATCATAAAGAAAGCATACTCCAAAGGACATTCAGGAAGATGTTAAACGTGACTTTGGAATATACATTAATTACATGAATGCGTTCAAGAGGAGGCTTAGCAAGTTCAAGAAAGGGGAAATCCAAAAAAAGAACTTCAGATAACTAATCTATATTAATCTTTTCAATGTCATCTGAAAGAACAAACGTGCTCATTGGCTTAGGCAGTCTTCGTTATCTCTAATTGAACCAGATGAGGCCTTTGATTCTCATAATTCCATAGAAGTGCACCGTATCTCGAACGATGTAGATCGGCATCAAAATTTGCTGATGGTATCTGTTGTCCATCAATCAGATACTCAGCATATGCAGCTGTATATAATCTATAGTCCCTGACAAATGAACATTAAATTAGTAATATGATAAATAATAACTAATAAGTAAAGATATTTTAAAGGTGAAGAAATGCATACATTGTATCCAACTCTGATTCAGATACATGATACGGTTGAAAAAAAAAATACAATAGGAATAATCTTACCTTGCTGCTTTAACTAATGTTGGTTATGTAGAGTTGGATATGAATTTAGTACATTCAAAATATGTATTGAGATGGTTAATGAAGAAGGAGTAATGGGGGATGTGTGAGAATTACGTGGGGGAGTGGGAATGAGATACAATCATGTTATGAGATTGGGGATGAGGGAAACGGCAGAATTGGAGAGAGAGAAATTAATTTGAATTGTTAATGTCCCACTAATTAAGCAGATGTAATTTTAAGATAATTATTAAGTATCATATTTAAAGGGATTGTGTATCTGATTTAAGTTTTTAAAATATATGGTAAAGTTATTAAAAAGTAGTATTATATGAAATGTTTTTAAAGTAGAGGCAAAATATGTATATATGGTAGTAAAGTATGTCTTAATAGGTAGTTTTTCCATAATTAAATTAGAATCAAAGATTTGAAGTTTTAGTGTTTATTAACTGTTATTATTAATAGATATGTAATTTCTTATGGAGTACATTAGCCAAATAGGCCCATCTTCTTCTCAACACTACAAGGCCTACAATTCAAACCAACAAAAAGGAAATAAACTAAAACAACAAAAACTGGAAACATATGGAAAATAGCTTGAATCTTCGATCATCTTTTTCTCAAATTCTTATTACATAGAGACCAAACTGGCTGGATGATTGATGCGGTAAACAATGAAAAATGTATATATTTTTCTCTTAATGTATGTTAAAAAGTGTATATATTTATCATAAAGGACAAGCAAAAATTCAACATAGGGAGTAGTTGATTCATAACATGTCTCTACATGATAACTTAAAAGTAAAGTAATAACTATAGTTGGAATGTCAAATTGCTCTTTGTGTGTTACAATATGGTGAAGATTGTAACAAAGAATTGATACTCCAATAGAGTTGTGCTAATGGTTTGGGAAATAAGGCAAGAAACAATATACAGATTGAACTAACAATATACATAGTATTTATTGAATATCCAGTTGAGAAAATGTTGAATCTATGGCCGGTGTGGACATGATTTTTGCTACCACTGTAGAATGGACCACAACTCTCAACATATTTGTCCTTCAACTTAACTAAAACCCCATTATGGTCTCTCAAGTTTTTTTTCATGCATGCACCTTGTGCTTTTGATGATCGATTTCAATGCTTCCCATATTGCAATTAGTTCAAAAAATTATTATTCCTTTTAAAGTTTATTTACTTCTTAGAAGTTTGTATTTTTTTTCTCTTAAATTAAAATGATTATTCGAGTGATCATTATTAACTTTCCTTTGCTTATAAATCTTTAGCATAACTCCTTTTTTGTTCACTTCATTATTTCCCTTTTTTTCTCGATATAGTTTTCATCTATTTTTCTAACAAGGCATATGGTAGTTGTGGTTTTGTTTTACTAATAGTCCTCGTATCCTTCTCTTCGAATATATATTTAAGAATATTTGTTTTTAATTTCAAATTTATGTTTGATTTGAACCTGATTCATCAAAAATACTTTGATGGACAAAAATAAGTGAATATGATTTTTTAACACCGTAGTATTTGATATGACTTCATTAGATTTCTTTTAAATGCCTAGACATTTAGTTTGCCTTCGTTCTTGATCTTCACAGAGAACTTATAACATTTAACCCATGAGAATCCTTTGCCTTGTTTAATTATGAAAATCCTTATTATAGTTGTAGGTTGGAAGAATTGTGACAAGGACAAACTCTTTTTAACCGTATTGAAGTCGACATGATGATATTGATTGACTCAAGCATGTTACTTGTGTCAAGATGGAAGAGATGACAAACTCTTCTCGACCACTCAAATTGAAACTCTCATGATGATATTTGATTAACTAGAATATGCCACCTTTACTAGGGTTGAACATATATGATCAGGACAAATTTTTTAGCCGTATTTTGATTGATATGATATTTTTTTATTGGATGAAACATGTCACTTGTGCTGGGAAGAAACAAATGTGACGAGAACCATTTTTTTGATTGATTAGGCTGAAGTTGGGATGATGATATTTGATTGGTTTGAACATGTTAGTTCTATTGAGTGGGAAGTATTGTGATTAGGGTGATTTGTTTTGACCAATCAAATTTTGTTTTTTATATTTTGATAGTTCAAACACATCAGTTGTACACAAGGTGTGTTTTCATACGTGTTTGATTTGATTAGACACATTGTATTACTTTCAACGTGTAGCATGGTCTTATTGACTATTTCATTTGGCCTACACGTCTTTCGACACGTCATACCAAATTGCGCATATTGCGATAATTTATTGCAAATTTGGTATAATCCAAATTAATTCTAAACCCTAAAAAGTAATATAAATACAAGAACCTAAAAAAAAATAGTATATGTATACAACATATATGCATATATTGGGAAAGAAATATAGGGTCCCATTGACGGCAGAATCAAGTTGAAATGAAATCAAGAGATTTACAAATTTTGGACTCCGGCGAAATCGGAGTTGATCCCACCTTTCTAAATTCTGTTGTTGTCGCTATCACCGAAAATAAAAATGGGTACGAGAGCAGAGATAATGATATCGAGCTGCAACAAATTCTCTTCTACTCAGCTCAGTTTCATTCAGGTAAGAACTTGGAATCAGGCGCTAATCATGGTGTTGGTAAAAAAAACAGTAGTAATCAAGTATTCTATTATTCCTAATTCACTTAACCTAAAGAAAAAAACTTCTAAACTGGGAGAATCTTCATGTACTTTTTGTGAAATTTGTAAAAATGTATTTCCGCTGCAAAACACATTGATGTGTAGCACGAATTGCAATCATCGTTATTGTGAAGAATGCATACAAAATTATATAGGAAAAAAAATTAATAAGGATATCCATGAGATGATTTCAATGAAGTGCTCTGCTTCTGATTGCAATGGAATTTTAGATATTGATTCAATAATGCAAGTTGATTTCCTTATGCGAGTAAGAGATGCCATTAGTCTAACGGATGTTCTGGCTTCACCAATAGTTATTGATTGCCCTTTTATGGATTATATGGGTACACTGGTTGATGATCTAAGGGAATATACAATTAGGGAATGTCCTGAGTGTTGGAGACTTTTCTGTGTCAATTGTAAATGCTTGCATTTGGGAATGACATGTGACAATTATCAGTTTCGTAGGCAATTAAATTTGCTCTACTGGAAGCATCATTATGGAGGATATCATGATGAACTAGAGGAGGACGAGAAGGAAGAAGAAGATGATGATGAAGAAGAAGAAGAAGAAGATGATGATGATGATGAAGAAGAAGAACTTCAATGAAGGTGAAAAAGTTCAAGTTTTGTTTCCTTGGAAACAAAATAGCAATATGAATTCTTATTTACTTTATATGCAGTCTATTGTTGGTTAAAAAACAATATGGAGGGTCTTTTATTTGATTTCAATTGTAGTTTTTACGTTGGTGAAAAAACAATATGCAGGGTCTTTATGTTTGAATTAGTTATTGAGTCTGATTTGGATGGGCTCTAGCGGTGGAGGCCTATTGTCCAATGTAAGTCTAGATCAAAATGCGCAAATCTTCTATTTTGTAGACAAGTTGTTCTATTTTATATAGAGTCCAGGTTTGTATGACCAACTATCAGGCCCATTTTTCTTTTATTTTGAATTGCTTGTTCAAATTATTTTTTACTACATCACTTATTAGATCAAAGTATTAAAGAATTCATCTCACACTTGGTTTTTAAAGTAAAAAATGATTTAATTTGCTTTGAAAAATCAGGAGAGAGGTTGTATGTGTTACACCCTAACTTAGGATAAGAAGTAACATATAAGCAAAACGCATGAGAGATGTTAAGTATATATAAGTAAGTAGACCATGTACTTTAATGATGCCTTTAAAAGTTGTGCAGGTCTATGCCCAGATAGAACAATATCACTAGTAGGTTAGACAATTATAGATGGTATTAGAGTAACTTTTATGATAACTGTGTCGATGCAAGCTAAAGTTAACCTGAGTTTAGCCAAATTTCGATAAGGTGAGGTAAACATCTTTGCTAGGTCTTGACAAATCTCAAGTGGTGGGGAAAATCACAATGGTGGGGCAAACCTCAGCGAGGACGTTGAGTCCATAAGAGAGGGTGTTTGTGACACATCTCCTTAGGAAAAGAAGTCCACATTGACAAAAACACATGATAAGTAAGCAGATCTTACACTTTAGTGGTGCGTTTTTAAGTTGGGTGGGTCTAGGGCGAAACAAAAAATATCACTAGCGGGACGAACCATTGTTTGGTTGGAAAATGCAACGTAGAATTTTTTTTATATATATATATATATATATTAAGAGGTGGTTTATTTCACTTTCCAGCTTAGTATAAGAACTACACATCGACAAAACACATGAGATTTATTAGGTATAAAAGTTAGCAGACCTCATGACACTAATATAGTGACATTTTTAAAGCCTTGAGTGTCTAGACCCAAAGCAAACGATATCACTAACAAGTTGTATGGTGGAAGAAAGGCGGTTCAAATAAATAATTGAAGGGATAAAAGAATTATATGGTTGGATTTAATTGAATCAATTTCAGGAATGATTCAGTTGTTGGCTCTTTCAGTTTTCATTTCATTTTCTCCTCTGTTGGTGAAAATTCAACTTAAAGGAAAAAGTACATTATCACAGGTGAAGTTGGCAGGTGCTTGTTTGCTAACTAATTTGCTTTTATATTCCATATCTTTTGTTTTGATTTTATTTTCATCTATGATTAATAACTAAACAATTGAACCTAATTGATAATAATCCAACTGATAACTAACCCATAAATACCCCTATCTATGACTATGAGCTCTTTTTGTACACTTGAGTTGTTCTATTCTAACTTTTATCTCAGTTTGTATTTGTGCTATATCAATACATGAATCTCCTAGAATTCATTTGTGGTATATCTGTGATTCATAGATTGTTGTTGCCAGCTCCTTTCTAAACAACCTTTAGTGTCTGCTTCCAAGTCAATAGAGTGTCTGTGAAATTCCCCTTTGAAGCTTCTGGTTGTTAGTACTGAAATAAGCAGGTGTCATGTGGAAGCTAGTAAAGCAAACCTCGAAAGACCATGATTAAGAAGACAAATGATAAATATACCAAAAGACACGGAGACTTAACGTGGTTCGGTCAATCGACCAACATACACAAAGGAGATGAGCAATCCACTATATAAATATGAGAGTACAAAATATAGAGAGAAATAACCTCAACCAATTCACTCGGAATACAAGGAGGTTTACACAAGTCATAATGTATCACATGTGTCCCACAAATTCTCCCCCTAACCAAGACTCTCAAAGCCCTTAGGACTACTTTATGAATGCTAATTAAATTAGAAGGAACAAGCCTCTATTTATAGAGTCCTAAACCTTATCTCAAAAGGAAAATCTATTTATTGTAATAAACTCAGGGCAAATAATACCAAAAAATCTCCCCCTTGGCCTAAATTTCTGACGAAATAAAATTGTCCACCTTCTTCGCATAATCTTCAATAGCTTGCATCTCCTCTCCATAATCTCCTCCATCAAATCTATGTCTCGACACAAAAAAAACCTCTCTGAAACAATTTCTCCAACAAAATCTTTATTACTGTCAAACAGGTTGCGGCTAGAACTACACCCGCCAAGATGAACACCCATCTCTAACCTGACTCCATCATTGAATCTGACTTTCATACCACTTGTTGTGACAAAAAGATTAAAATGAAAATCTAAAAATAAAGAATAGCAAGTTTAACATGGAAATATCCTTCAAACCGAAGGTAACCACCACGAGATCCACAAGATCCGAATTGCTTCACTATAACAATAAGAGGGTTACAAATATTATTCTATGGCTACACAACAACTGCCAAAAGAGAACAAACACCAACAAAAATTAAATAGAAAGAGACACCACCCAAACTCAGTGGCTATTCGGGACCTAAAACAGAATCTTGCTCACCTCCAAATCCGATCTCCACCGTTCAAATCAATTACCAAAATGTGAGGAATACTCAGCCCAAATATCAGACCGATCCAACGGTTAGTTAATCGGAAAATGCGATCTGAATGCTTGTGTCACATATAAATTTGAATGCTTTCTTCCTCAAGCTACAATCAATGAGCCTTTGGTGAGCTTCCATTGGCCATTGAACAAGTCATTATGATAGACATCATAATCTAGTTGTCCTACAGATAGAAAATTCACAGGAATGTCTGGAGCATGCTTGACATTCTGAAGGACTAACAGTGAACCAATATTGGTTTATAAACACACTGTGCCAACACCAAACACCTTAACCTCACCAGCATTACCCCTCTTTAACACCTCAGAGTTAACAAAAGTATAACATGAAAATATTTCTTTTCTTGGTGCGACATGTGATGTAGCTCCAGCATCTACTATCCAACTTGTATCTTGAGATACAAAATTGAAGACGTCTTTATCAAGCGAAGATAAGGTCATCTCAGACAACATCAACACCATTGTTTCCGTTATTTTCTTCTTTCTTCCCTTCTTTATGATCTTGCATCAACTACTTGCAAAATCTTCTAATATGTCCTTTTTTTCCACAATGATGGAATATAATATTTTTATTCCTGAATCTTGACTTGCTTCTACTTTTACCTCTACTCCTTGGATCTCTTCTCTTATCTCTACCTCGATCTTCTGTATATATAATATCTTAATGTGAGAATGTGCCTTCAATTTCATCATCAAATTTAACCCCCCATTCCTGATAGTTGATCAAGAACACCTTGAAAATCATTTATGTGATCAAGAATATGACTGCCCTTCTTGTATTAAAGGTCATCAATTGCTTTAACAAGAACAACTTGTTATTGCCAGTTTTTGAAGGTAAAGCGTCTCCAACTTTTCCCACAATGTTCTAGCATATGTATCATTCACAATATGGTTACAAACATTATCTTCAACCCATTGCCTTATATATCCACATACTTGTTGGTGCTTGAAATCCCAATTTTCGTCAGTCACAGTCTCAAGTTTATGAGCAGTAAAAACAGGAAGATGCATCTTCTTCATGAATAGTAGTTCTTTAATCTTGATTTTCCATATGTTGTAGTTTCTTCCGTTTAGGCATACTATATTTCTCATAAACCACCTGTTAGGACTGAAATAAGCAGGTGTCATGCGGAAGATAGCAAAGAGAACCTCGAAAGACCATGAGTAAGAAGACAAAAAAGAAATATACTAAAAGACACGAAGATTTAACGTGGTTCTATCACGACTCGAGCCTACATCCTAGACGTGGCTAGCACTCGAGAACCATTGTTGGTCCCCAAGCGAACCCTCATCCTCGCTGACTACAAGCGGAAGACTAACTCAAGCATACATAAGCATCAATTGAAGGAAACGTTTAAAAAGTTTACTAAATCTCAAAAGTCTATGAATACACTGAGTATGAAACATAAGTTTTAAATAAAGTATCTGAAATTGAAAGACTCTCCAAAATTGTTTATCTATGAAGCCTCTACTATACAAAGATGAGTGCCAGGACAAGACCCACGACTCCTCAAAAGAACTACTACTAACAACTCATAAAATTGGAGTACTCGATCCAAAAGCAATGAGGTCTCACTCATAAGAAGACGAGCAGATGAAGTGATCTCAACAAACTTTTGTTGAGGATCCTAAGAACCTATAACTGCATCATTAAAAAATGCACGTCGAATGACATCAGTACATTGAATGTATGAGTATGTAATATAGCTGAATAACAAACAACTAAATGAAAGGACTGCAATATATAAAACATAAACTCATCTGAATGTAAAAGATTAAAGGAATGAAATCATTTAAAACTTTACAAAATACTTTCTCATTTCTGAACTCAACATAATAAGTGATATATAAAAATACACTTTAACTCTATTGGGAGATTCTCTAATCGACAACCATCACTATGAGCTACCTGATGATACAATGTCTTGCTATGACCCTTTACCCATGTTCGCATACACGGTTTATGGGGGCTGTGAGTTGTTTGAACTCTCCCCCATATCGGTGCTCAATACTACTCTCAATAATATATACTCATGCTCATATGTTTGAAAAAACATAACTCTTCCTCTGATTTGAGATAATTGCTCAAACTACTCTCTTAAAAGAGGTAATTACTCTTGAAATAACTTTTGAACTCATAACTCATTTAGAAATCTCAGTTTCTCTTTTATCAATGTAAAAATTGATGCCTCTAGGAAATACATTGTAACATGCCACCTTAGAAAGAATTATAATTAGAAAGAACTATTTTTGGAAAGAGTAAACTTGGAAATTTTGGCAAATTAAGTTAAGAATGAGTTTTGGGTCAACTTCGAACGACCTTAACTTTCAGTGCATGATGAGTTAGGTGGCATGTAAGATATCAAATGAAAGGTCTTGAAATCCTATTTCCAACTTCACCGAGTTTGCTAATTTTTGAGCTCGTATGAAGGAGATATGTTCATTTGAAGTCGGGTTGTCCAGTTAAAGAAAGTTGCTAATTTGGTTTAGTTTTACAAATCCTAATTTACGCTAAGGTTTTGAGAGAAGTTCAAGAAGAGGAGAAAAGGAGAAAAGTCAAAGGGTTCTTCAAGATTTCTTGAAAATTTGAAGGTTGCTTCGCCAAAGATTCGATCCTATAAGGTGCAATTTTGTTTTTGAAGTTGAAGAATTTGAGTTCTTGATAAGCGTTCTTGAAGTTCATTCGTAAATCTTGATTTATGGGGTTGTTGATCAGTTCTTGAGATAAGTTTTAGTGTTTTGAGTATAGTTTTGAGTGGATTATCGTGTAATAATATTGGGTATTTGAATCTATGTGATTGGGGAAGAAACCATTCGATTCTAGGCGAATTAGGGTTAGAAAACGAGTAAGAAAAATCATCGGGTAAGGTGTGGCGCGCCACCCCACTATAGTGCCAGAGAAGAGTGTCTGTAGGTTGGGGCCTGGCACCCTGCGCCAACCAGTATGCCCCAACCATTACCCTATAGTTCCAGGGTTGGTGCCCTGCGCCACTCAGTGCGCCAGGGTCGCCTTCCCCCACCCTTTCTTCGTCGTTTAGTCCGTCTGAGTTCTTTCAAAGGGTATCTTTACTCCCCTTTGATTTTAATCACTCTAAACTACTTCTAAATATATAGAAATCATTCATAATGTGAATCACAACCTTGAATCCATAATTTAAATTCAAGGTAGATCTAAGAGTCAAGTTTTGAGAGTTCATCAGAGTCATTTTAATAAGTCTTTTACAATCGTTTTAAACTTGTTTTAAGACTTGAGCACTTGATATAGATAAAGAGTATAGTTGAGTTCATTTTATTTAGAATGATATATGGGAACTAAGTATTCCCAATAGTAAATGATTTCACATTTAAGATGAGAGGAAACACCGATTTCCAAAAAGTTTTTTAGTAGTTTTGAGTACCATCTCTTTTAAGAGATAGATTTTTGAGTAATAATCTCAAACCACAGAAAGAGTTATGTTTTTAAACATATGAGCTAGTTATATTTTAGGATTAGTATTGAGCACCGATATAGGGACGAGTTCAGCTAACTCAAAGTCCTAATAAACCATGTAGCCATCGTGGGTAGAAAGGGTCATACTTTTTAGATGATTCATTAATGCTTTTTATCATAGACTAGTGGATCCACTTAGTAGTAAGTTCTATACACCGGCAAAATATAGGACAGTTCTGGCAGCGTGGGCTAGACGATGTATCATCACTTAGCTCATAGTGATGGTTGTCGGTTAGAGAATCTCCCACCGAGTTTATCTTGTATTTTCATATACAAACAGAGCTACTTTGTATTGTTGCATACAAACAGAGTTATATTGTATTTTCTAATATATTGAGTTGATATTTACTGTTTTAAAAGCTTTTCATTATACTGCATTCTTTACTATTGCTTTATATTGAAATAAGTTGAGTTGAGATGAGGTAACTGTTTCTTTCAGTTCCAGTTCAAGCTTATGTCGGTGTTTCGATTTCCCCTCAGATGCTCATACATTCCATGTACTGATGTCATTTTGTCTACACCTTTTATAATGCATATATAGTTGACCAGGATCAACATCCAGCGCTTCATTGATCCAGTTGAGTTCCAGAGTTGTTTGGTGAGCCTCTTTATTTCCAGAGGATCCATCATTTTGTTTTATTATTCCAATTTTGTTATTAGGCTAATGGGGGCCTTGTCCCGACATCCCTCATAGTATTAGAGGCTTCATAGATAGATAGACAGTAGTTCATGAGTCTTGTTCATTTTAGTTGTTTTGTTTATTAAAGACTTGAGTTGCCTCTTTGGCCAGTTGAATGTTTCCTTTAAAAACAATCTCAGTTTATTATTTGAATTTATCTTTTGAGATTATTCTATGTTAAGTAAGTCTTCCGCTAGTAGTTAAGCTAGGCTAACAGTTCACTTGGGGCCAGCAACGATTCTCGAGTGTCAGTCGCGACCAGGGTGTAGGCTTGGGGCGTGACATACATAGTCCCCTTATACTCATACTTGAAAACAATTTCTCAAAAATATTTCAAAATCATATTATAATATGATCATTGATGACTCGGGAAGTCATACCGCATAAACATTGATGGTATATCTAGAGACCATACTGCTTAAACATTGATGACATACTCGATTGTCATACTAATCATGATTTAGAAACTCTTTCTCAAAACTCATCTTTACTTCCTCAAAACTCAGTTTAAAAACTTAAGTGTTGGCTTTAAAAAAACTTCTCAAAATTTAAAACTCAATTCATAGGGTTCATGCGGAATTATGGACATGAAAGACTCAACTCAAGGGTCTTAATAGCAATATGGAAACTCAATAGATAGAAATCAAGAACGTAAGAACTCAAGGACTCAAGAACTCGGAACTCGAAACTCAACGATACTACTCATCTCAAGAATACTCAATTCATATGGTTCATGTTGAAATATAGACATGAAAGAATCAACTCATGAATCTTAATGCATAACATATAACAATTCAATAATTAGGAATAGAATTTCAAAAGAATCAAAAACTCAAGAACTCAAAGTCAACTCATCTCAAGAATACTCAAATATAGGGATAGAATCCCAGATTACTCTTTTATTGATTTGAAAGTATATGTAGGGCATGAGGATGAACTAGTCCAACACTATTATAGCCTTAAATACCTGGAAGAACAAGGTTCTTGAAGAATCTTAAAGAGGAACTTGATTAGAAGCCTTGAAACCCTAGTTTGAAGGTAAATAATCAAGAAAACCTTTCTTGAGATTCTTGAATTAGTTTCTTGAAATCTCTATGGCCAAGAATTATGATTTTTAATTAGTCATTCATAATTGTATGGAGAAATTTGAATTGGAAAGAATGAAATTCTTGGAGAAAGACTTACCTTGAAGAAAAATCTTGAAAAAGATTGAAAGAATCTTGGATGGAGTCTTATACTTTGATTTTTCCTTAGGATTTTGTGTTAGGGTTTGAGAGAGAAGATAATAATGGATTAAGAGATGAAAATCTAATTATTTTGGGTCTTTAATTAGTCAAGAAATTCGTTTAGGGTTTTCTTAGAGGTTAAAAGACAAAAACGACCCTTTTAATATTTTCCCGTCGGCTAGTTCGTCACAACACTGTATCAGGTTACTAAAATAATCATAACTTTTTACTCAACCATCAGAATTTTGCAAAATTGGTGGCGTTGGAAAGAAGATTAAAATACCTTTAATTTGACAGGTTATGGGTCACGTAACTCTTTATATCTAAGAGATATTGTCGTTTAAAATAGACCCGAGTAAAATCTTACATCAGAACTTAATCGGTAAGGAAACTTTCAACTCAACTTTGTGCTAGGAGTTTTTAGTGACCTTAATTGATATCCTAAATTATTCCCACACTAAAGAATTTACCTTTACACATATGGGAAATTTGAGAATCGCCCTATATGACCCTACAAGTAAATGAAGAATGATCTAAGTCTTAACTTAGAAATTTTTGGGGTGTTACGATATCTCCCCTTTGGGATCATTCGTCCTCGAATGATGGTTGGTCTGAGAATGGAAAGAGTTACTCTTACTATATTTAAGTCTAACTCAGAATCACAAAGTACTTAACATAGGGTGATTATTCTGATCTAAATCAAAAGATTCGGGTTCTATACCTCTGTAGGAAATCTCATCCCAAGAACACTACTCCTTACCGCTACATTCAGTTAACCTTGAGCACATATAACAAAACACCTAATGTATCACACATTGTCCAGATGTTGAAAACACCACATTCAAGCTTAGAACCTTAACCACTCCATAGACTCCTACTAACCCACTTTCTAAGAACTTCTCATCCTCTCATCATCTCTACCAACTGAACTTTCATGCATTACCACTAGGAAGCTGACTTAGTACTCATTGTAAAACCTTATCTCCTTCTTCCCCCACATTCATAACCTTAGATGGAATAAACACAACATCACTGTCACAATAAGAAATAGCAATCCTCTCCTCCATCATCACACAACTACTATCAACAACACCACTCTCCAAAACTAAAAAGGATTACTAAAAGGACTTTAGGGCGAAAGATCATAAGCATGATTCATTTGAGAATTCTGATATAAGAATATGTATGGCATAACATTATGTTGCTAGCCATTGAGAGTAAATCATGAACTTGTGAGACTGAACAAACTATGAGACATGAATACTTATATGAATAGGTTCATATCATGAGGTTGATATCCACAACTTTATGGATTAAGCTCGAGGTTAATGGGCTAAATTCTTTGGCCCTCATTCTGGAAACTGAGCATAGATGTGAATCTCTATGAAGTGTATGAGCATAGGTCATAGACTCAATTCTGATATTAGGAATATCCACAAGATGTTCTAATAACTTCGCTTGAGGAACACATAAGATTATGGATGGATTGAGACATCACTTTAACTTTTTCTTAAGACAGCACTATCATTCTCAACACTTGACTTGGCTTCTCATCTTATCATCTCCCCCTTAGGTCTGAAGCTGATACTTTAAAGTTATGGATCTATTCTATCATCTATAAATTAGTCTACATTCCCTTTACTCTAATACTTGGGAAATGCTTATCTCGTGGCTACTAAACTCTGCATAAGAATGTATTAAGACTCATTCTAAGACCTCTTTCTAGGATGCTTCTATTAACCTCTTCTCATTGGCTTATAAGGTAGCTTCATTTAACTCTTAAGGGAAGAAAATTTATGATTACCTCAGCCTATTATACATTAACAGCTCAATTATACTAGCTAGGCACAGATAAAAAAGATCATTAACTTAATTGGAACCTCGTATAACTATATACAATCTCGGGTTCACCTCTTAATATCTTGTTAATCTAATGACTTAGCCATACTTCATTGCTCTCATCCAAAAGTTACAATCTCATACTTTTACCACTCACACTTGTAAAAGGTAACACCTTAATTTCCTACCTATTATATGTTGAATCTACCATATTAGATCTCGAATTAACATCATCACCCTCATGTTTCTATTATTTTTTACCACCGCTCTCATCTCAAATTCAAGCCTAATGTTTTTTACTAAACCCTAATATCAATGTGATTGTTCACTTACTATAATAACTTACAACTACTAGATACAAATTAAGAAACACTCGCCCACTAATTATCGTCACATACTTACAAATGTTTATCTCTGTCTACACACTTACGAATTATCGTCACATTCAATTTCACAACTTAAGTAATATTTACTCATTCACTATACATCAGTGCCTAATTATTTCTATAACCCTTTGAATATTATGGGCTTTCCCTTAAAGATCATATGCCTAGATTAGAGCTATCACCTCATGAATACTCATGCTCTTCTATTCAACACCTACACTTGGCCATTATTAACACAATGACACATCATCATAAATTCATTTCTAGTTAAAGTATACTTTAACTCATCCTAACTAGTAACTCTTACTCTGTCTTCTATCATGAAATCTACACAAACTCATCACTTCTTAGTCTACCCATAAGAGAAAATTCCTCATTATGTATGTAACACCCGCACTTTTGGAATGTCTAAATTAACCCGAACCTTCGTGGAAATATGAAGAGTGATTAATAAATTAATAATGATGTGGTATGTCATATTTTATGTGTTCAAGGTTCATATCTCATGGTTTGAAGCTATGCGAGTTATGAAATAAAAGCTAGCGAAAGTTATCGTAAGTTTCTTTTAAAAATTTATCAAAAATTTGGGTCAACTGTCTTAGTGATTTTCTCCCAATATATAGAGATTTATGGGGCTCATAAACTATCAAATCGAAGTTCTATGAGTCTAGTTTCCAACACATCAAACCGTTCATTCATATAACTGCAGAATAAATAGATATTCACATTTTAGTAACGACTGTGCATCAGAAGTAGCTAGTGGGACCCTTGGTTCGTGGAAGTTTATAAGATCCCATATTATTCATTTTAATTCATTTCTAGTTCTTCCTAACCCACAAAAATAAGATATTTACACCCTTAATCACTTCTATACATTGATAATCTCATCTGGGGACCTTTAACAAAAATTGCTCTATGTCACGAGCTCATCATTTTGGTATAGTTTTCTTTGTGGATTGTGAGGCATACCTCCGTGGTGGTTGTGGAAGTAGGGGTTTTACTGTGTTTTGAGGTTTTGAGTTGTATTTTGAGCTTAAGTTCAAGGTAAGACCCTCATTTCTTTGATTCTAGCCTTGTTAAGCCACAAATAGTGAGTTGCGACAGAAATCCATGTCTTTTGTCAGATTATCATAGTACCTTCCATTCTTGTGTGTTGATTATGGTACTGCCTTATTGTAGTATCGAGGGGGGTTTCGAGTAGAAGTCGATAGGCCACTAGAAGACATCAAAAAGGGTATGTAAGGCTATTCCATTCTTTCGACATGTTTCATTAAATCTTAAGAGCGATACAATAGGGTTGTTATTGTTGATTTACTCGTAGCCATAATTATTGGTGGTTTGCTGCAAGAGTTGTTATATCCCTTCCTTGTCGGGACTCTTATTATGCTAGTAGAGGTACTCTGTAGGGTATGACTTAGAGACTATTTGTATAGATTGTATATAACTAAATTGCTTACCCTTACCCTATTGAACTGTTTGTTATTGTCCTTGGGACTATTGTGGTTTGCCGCAAAACTATGAACTACTTAGAGGGCTATGTTGTTGCCAAAGAGGGCTATGTTTTCTCCTAAGAGGGATATGTCTTGCCTACATGCTATATTGATGCCAAAGAGGGCTATGTGTTGCCTATGGGGCTATGTTGTTGCGTGAGAGGGCTATGTGCTGCCTACGAGGTTATATTATTGCCTAAGAGGGATATGTGACTTCCTACATGAACAGGGGGCTAATGATAGGGGTATATAGATTGATTTGGCACCTTCTAGGCTTATAAGGCCCTATAGAGGTGGTCGTGTTTGCTTTTTGTACTTGTCGAGCTTATGGGACTTGGTGAGGTTGAAGTTTGATTATTTTTGTATGTTTATATTCAGTAGCAGGTCAGTATGCTTATCTTATTTTTGATGCCCTTACCTAATTACTTTTAGTATATTATGATACCTACTCATTTAGTTTGTTGTCTTTCATACTCAGTATATTATTTCGTACTGATTCCCCATTTTCTGGGGGCGCTGCATTCATGCCTGCAGGTTTTGACAAACGATTGGATAGACCTCACAGTAGCACAATTGAGTTACAATAGGTTGGCTAGACCCTTTCTTCCGGAGTTGCCAGAGTTTAAAGGTTTGTTGTCTTTTCTTGTATATAGTTTTTGGGTAGGTCGGAGCCTTGTCCCGACCAAGCTTTACTACTCTTAGAGTCTTGTAGACTAGTGTGTTGGGTTGTATAGACACATTATTGCCCATGATTGTATGGTTTGCTTGTTGGTTGAAGTTTGATGGTTATTTGGTGTATTTTCTTGATATATAAAATTTACATATTCCTAGATAATATGGTGGCCTTGATGACCCAAACATGACTTATCTGCTAGCATGATACTTCTTTGTATGAACTGGTGGGAGTAGTTGTTTCCTTCATATAGCTGTTGAAACGAGCCTTGCCGACCAAGGGCTTTTTTTTAAGTTGAGATACACTCATTTGTTTTCTTAACTATGTGTGGCTACTATGAGCTATTAGCAATGGGTTCAGCAGGGTCTGCTCAGGCCTCAAATTTGGCATTAGTTGGAAATTATTCCCCTTAAGTTTAGGGCATTACAAACTTGGTATTAAAGAAACGTCGTATCCTGGGAATTTTGCAAGCCGTGTCTACTAGAGTCTTGTTTATAAATGTGTTGTGCACCAAATTTTATAAGAATGAAGCTATATGACATGTTAGATTGGTTATCCTTCTTTTGCTCACCTCATGCTATAAAGTTGTGTCTTAAGGATTGAGTTTTTGAGCTTATATTTGATTTTTATATACAGAGAAAGATGGCTGACACTATACGGACCGCAGCTAGCCAGGGGCTAGATATAGTTTTAGGTGAGGGTACTAGCAAGGTACCATCAGTAGAGACAACCCATCTTGAGACCCTAGAGGAGACATCTTCTCAGGCCCCTATAGCTTTTCCACCAACTCAGGAACCTCTTATAGCTATATGTCAAGACCCAGACCGTCGTGATTGGCACCCACACTAACCCTCCGGTGGGAGAACCATTAATACTAATTAGCTAACAAAAGAACGAAACAACTAAGGCATATAAAGATACGGAAGCATTTTTAAATGAATAAATACTGAAGTTCCCATAAACTTCCAAAAGATCTAACAACGAATTGCGGAAATAAATGCCTAGAACCTGAAAGTCAATGTACCAAAACTCTAACAATGAACCAAAAATCTAAAGTCTAAAGGATAATGGATACAACCTAACTAAACATAAGATAACTAATGAATCTAAGTCCGAATGAAATGGACTGAGCAAAAAGAGAACTCATGGCAGCCTGGAAGAACTAGTTCACCCTTGAATTCAAATCGATCACTGATCTTCCAAGCAAGGTCTGTCAATAGCCGCCTGAAGATCCCACCTTAGCTGCTTGCACGGAACTAGTGAGCAAAATCAATAATTCCAAGACCCTCATTTCACAACACACCTTCATCCTATGACACTCAAAAAATATTTGTTCACGCTAGGATCAATTTCGGGAGTTCTACTCACCCGAATTCAATTTCATAAAGTCGTACGGGTTTCTTAATGTCTTAGCTATCTACTCATGTGATGAAATTCATAATTAGATCACCCAATTTTTACCAGATTTTCCTATACTTTACTGACTCTGATTTTGTCCAAATCTGGACTAGGTTGGAAAATTCCAAGTTACTACGAAAAATTTTTCTGGCCCAAAAATTTTCCCCGTTGGCTTCTCTATAACAACGGGAACCGATCGTTACACTAAAGGACCCCAGTACCACCAGAAGTACCACCTCCAGCTCCTCGTATTCCATATGAACATGATTTCAAGAGTGCACTGTGTATGTTAGCACAGTTAGTAGCTTCACAACGTCATCTAGTTGCGCCAAGAGTTATCACACCTTCCGAAGGGAGTAAAAGTTTGAGAGTTCATGATTTTCTAACCTTGAGTCCTAAAGAGCTTACCGGAACAGATCGTAGGGAGGGCTCTCATCATTTTGTCGATCAATTACACATGATCTTTAGGGTCATGTGTGCCTCAGCGACTGAGTCAGTTGAGTTAGAAGCATTTCGATTGCGTGATATTTCACTATTGTGGTACGAGAGTTAGGAGATATCTAGGGGGGAAATACACCTCCACCCTTTTGGGATGGCTTTACCGAAACTTTCATAGATCACTATTTTCCTCAAGAGATTCAAGATGCCTAGGTAGATTGATTCATGAACCTATTACAGGGAAACATAAGGGTCCGAGAGTATGGACTGAGATTTGATTCATTGGCTAGGTATGTGTAATGACCCGATCGGTCACTTTTGGAAATTTTCATAAAATTACTATTTTATCCCTCTCGATATTAGTCCTGAGTCATTTTTGAGTGGGTTCTGAAATTGGTTTCAAGTTTTGAGTTAAAAGTTGTGAATTATGAGAATTTTTGAAATTTGAAAGCCTAAAGTTGTTAAGAAGTTCAGTGTCTTTTGGAGTTTCGAGTGTTGAAATAGAATTTCGTCGATTTCATTAGTTCTAAAATTATGATTTTGGTGTAGGAGAGTTGTCGGTTTTAGATTTGGGATTATTTTTTTTAGGATTTGAGGTCCTAAGTTGGAAAGTTATTGAGATTTTAGTCTTTGGGTTAACTTTGGTCAACATTTAGAGTTTGGATGCTCTGATTAGAATTCTGAGATTTCCATCAGATTCAGGGGATGGTTTTAGGCCTAGGTGATGTCTTGGTTGAATTTTTAGAAATCTCGAGCTTGATTTGGCCTTTAGAGGTGTTAGGTTCCTTTCTTGTGACTCAAATGGGACTCAGGTCAAGGAGACCTCGAATTTGTATTTTTATGGTTCCATTGATTTTGGAACATCGAGTTTAGTCAATTTGCATATATGGTTTGTATGTATGAGGTTTCGAACGAATCACAAAGGTCCATTCGATGATTTGAAAGTTGGTTGATGTTTTCTAGTGTCGGTGTGCCTTGCTTTAGCAAGGGATGTCTCTCTTTAGCGAGCTTCGCTTTAATGAAGCCATTTTCGCGTTCGTGAGAAGTCAGGGCCCTTGACCTTCATGTTCATGATGGGCGCGTCACGATCGCAAAAGATGACTTTTTCCGGGGGTTCGCTTTTGCGACATCAAAGACCCTTTTGGCTTTCCATTTTGGGGTTTTACCCTCTTTCCCCATTTCAAGTTTTGGAAAACCCTTGGAGGCGATTTTGAAGAGATCTCTTGTGCTAAATCATTTGGGTAAGCCTTTGTGACCCTAAAACATCATTTCCCTTTTATCATTTATGGATTTTAACATCAAAACATGAGATTTTTATTGGCAAATGACAAGTTTTTCAAGAACTTGAGGTCTTTAGTAACATGGTGATTATGAGCTGATTTCAATTTCTTTTCGAAATGGTTTTCACCAATGAGTTCCAAATGCCTTGGGTAACATTTTCAAGTAAAAAAATTCACATTCAAACCTCATCTTTGAGTTTGTGAGTTGATTTAACCCATTTTTCAAAGTGAATGATTTGGGTGTTGTTATTTCTAAGATTTTAATGTGATTACTTGATTGAATCAGATGGTGTGGTTTTACCGGATTTTCCTTGAAGCAGCTTACACTTCACACTTACATAGGTGATTTCTAAATATGTTATCCCGTAGATACACCATTTGATATACCTTGTATCAAACTTAGAAGCCATTAAAAAGTCCTAATGTCTTTATCTTTGTTACTGAATACTTTCTTATCATGAGAATGGACCATAAAAAATATTTTGACAATGTTGAACCGTCATCAATGACTTTGTTTGATCTCCTTGAACCTAGATCTTGGGATCTCCAGTCTTTTAGGTAGAGTTACCGCCACAATGACTTCTCCTCGGCCATAATCCCATTCCCTTTGATAATCTATCAACTCCCTCTCTAGTTAGGCCTTTTGTAAGTTGATCCGACACATTATTATTTGACTTTACATAGTCAATTATGATAATTCAACTAGAGAGTAGTTCTCTAACGATATTATATCTACGTCATATATGACTAGACTTTCAGTTATACATCATGCTTCATTCCCTACCTATTGCAAATTAACTCTCACAATGTATGCATACTAGAGCTAAAGGTTTGGGCCAAAAATCTTTCAAGAAATTTCGGAGTCATTCAAATTCTTCACCGGTCTTATCTAGAGTGATAAACTCGGATTTCATATTAGAGTGAGTGATACATTTCTTTTTGGAAGATTTCCAAGAGACTGCTCCTCCATCAAGAGCAAATACATATCCACTCGTCGATTTTACTTCATTTGACATGGTGATTCAATTTGCATCACTATATTCTTCCAATACTGTTGAATATTAGTTATTATGCAGAACATGATTTTTTAAGTATGTTTTAAATACATTAAAAATATTTTCATTGTCATCCAATAAGTTTGATTAAGATTACTCGTGAACCGACTCAGTTTACTAATAGCACATGATATATTTGATCGCGTACACTTCATGATATATATCATACTTCTCAATACTCTAGCATAATTAAATTGTGAGTCACTTTTGCCTTCATTCTTTTGAAGTACAAAGCTCACATTTATTGGAGTCTTGACAATATTGAAATTCAAATACTTGAACTTGTCAAGTACCTTTTCAATCACATCAGTAACTTCAATGTCTTTCATATCAAAGTTACTTTCTAGCATATTCTTAGTAGCATTTATGTCAGAAATGTCTCTTTTGATGACCAACATGTAATCAACATAAAAACAAACAATGACCTTATGATTTGAAGTGTCTTTAATGTAAAAACATTTATCACATTCATTAATCTTGAATTCATTTGTCAACATAGTTTGGTCAAACTTCACATGTCATTATTTGGATGCTTGTTTTTAGTCCACAAAGTTACTTAATAAGTTTACAGACTTTCTTTTCTTTACCAGGAACCACAAAGCCCTCCGGTTGTTCCATATAAAATTTCTGCCTCCAATTCTCCATTTTTTTTAAAAATGTTTTCACATCCATTTTGACAAATTTGAAGGTCATATACCGCAACTAGCGCAATTAACATATGAATTGATGTAATCCTAGCTAGTGACTATTAAGTGTCAAAATAATCAAGGCTTTCTTATTGTCTAAAGCCTATGAAAACAAGTCTTGCTTTGTATATGTCAATAGTTTCATCAACTTTCTTTTCCTTTTGTCGATCCACTTTGAACCCAAAGGTTTATTTCCTAGAGGAAGATCAACCAACACTCAAGTATGGTTGCTCAAGATTGAATCTATCTTACTATTGACAAACTTTTTTCCAAAAAGAAAGAGGCCACAGAGGACATAGCTTCTTCGAATATATGAGATTCATTTTCAAGAAGAAATGTTACAAAATCAAACTCGAAGGAAGTAATTGTCCAATGACATTTACTACGCCTCTTAATCTCTTTATTAAGTACATTCTCCCTTGGTTCTTTCCAAGGTTGTTTAGACCCTTCACTTGACTATCCGACGGTTCGGACTTATGAACCATCAATCGACATGCTTTACTATTTGTAGCATATCCAATGAACATACAATTCACAGTCTTAGGTCCTCTTTTGACCCGTTTGGGAATAGTTCCCTCATTTCCATTTCTCATATGGAATAGACTATATTGGAAATTGTTAGATCACTATCTTTCAAGAGTTATTGTTTGTATATACTTTAAGGGGCGACAAACAATTCTCTATCAGGATACAACAATGCCGGAACAAACAAAACTTTTTGTTGTTCCCTTACTTAACAAACAAAAATTTCTTTATTTGTTCCTCCCTTTACTAACAAACAAAACTTTTTGTTTCTCTCTTTCTAAACAAACAAAAAATTTGTTTTTCTCTTTTGCTATAATGATAGCATCCTCCCACAAATTTGGTGGCAAACCTGAACTTATAAGTAGGACATTCAACATTTCCTTCAAAGTTCGATTTTTTTTTCTGTCAACAATTTCATTAGATTGAGGTGAGTATGTGCAGTAATTTGATAGATGATTCCATTTTCCAAATATATTTCTGCAAAAGAAGATTCATATTCTCCACATCTTCCACTTCTAATCATGACAATATTTTTATCCGACTGATTTTCAACTTCAGTTTTATATTGCCTATATGTTTCTATTGAGTCATCCTTACCATTCAACAAATAGACATAACAGTATCTAGTGCAATTGTCAATAAAATTTATGAAACACTTTTTCCCACCATGAGATGGTGTTGACTTCATATCACAAATGTCAGTGTAAATCAATTTTAAGGGATTAAAATCCTTTCAACAAATTTATAAGTATGCTTGACATACTTAGATTCAACATATACTTGACATTTTGATTTATTGCACTAGAAGTTAGGCAAAAATTCTAAGTTTTTGCAAGGTTTTGTAATTGACATTCCCCAAGCGTTCATGTCACAAACAATTTGATTCAAGAAATTAAGAACAAACAAAAATAATGAGTTTGAAAAGACCTTCAAATATTTTGTTCTTTACTTTTTATAACTTTGTCAAACACAAACATTGTTTTAGAATCAGCACCTTGCCAGATGTCCTTTTCAGAAGGACCTTTCCATAACATACAATTTGTTATAAAATTACCCATGACCATAGTCTCATCGGTCCAATAAGGGCAATATGACCCAAATGTTTGTTTTACAACACAAACATAACAGATCACTTTTCACCAATATTCATGTCTATACAAATAAATTTATTTTAATAGACATCTTTTCATGAAAAAATCACAATATTTTAAGTGACACTTTTTCATCAAAGAATACAATTCTTCTGAACGAGTAATATAATTTTGTGGTTTTATACTAATCATATCATATACTAGTAAAGAGAGTTAAATTAGATAGTAAGTCTAATTTTATCATTATCACAAGTAAAGAACCCCCCCCCCCCTTTTAAACATGTTCTCAAAAATATTTTTCAAGTATTTGAAATTATTTTTCACATATTTTTTTCCATGCTTTTCAAATTGTATACCATCAAAATACACATTGGCAACATGTAGTCTTCTTTTAGAGAATTTATCCATAGAAACACCCATTGCAGGCACAAAAATCACTAATTTTATGTCACTGATGTTTTTTTTTTCCTTTATGTCACACAATTAGACATACCACTTAGTATTTAGAATACTAACAATAAAGATTCAATCTTTATACAATGTGTTTCAAGTTTAACGATGAAGTTTTTATATTCTTCTAATCGTTAACCGAATGAACCTTTAATTCTGATGAAGTTTTTATATTCTTCGAATCTGTTTCACATTCAGACAGAGTAGTAAACCAAAAAGGTTTTAATATCCAGAAACCTCAAATACACTACTGTTTCTAGCTAACTATGAAGATTTTATCTTTTTCAAATCATTTAGCCTTAATATTCCTGGAAAAGATTTTGTACTCTTCAAGTCAGAATATTCATTCAAACATAGTATTTAACAAATTGGTGAAGCTTCTATATTCTTCAAACCAGTGCACAATCTGATTTGTTCATGAAGTTCTTATATTCTTCAAACCAAAGGAGTAAAATATCAGAAGATTTTAGTCTCCAAAAGTCAGACATAATCAAATTTCACATGGAGTAGAAAACTACAAAAGTTTTTTTCCTCATGTAAAAAGAATACATATTAATAATAATAAAAATATATTCTGAGATCATCAAATAATGACCATCTATCCTAACATTTATGAAATAAATCTCATAACTTATAAATGATAGAAAAAAAATAATCAAGGGGAATAAAGATAGAACCTGATTTTTACTCCTATTGAATCATATTCTATCTGTCAACAATTATTCCATGCAAGTCACTTTTCTTGCTAATTTTATTTCTTTCTTTCCCAGTTTCCAGCATATTCCAATTTTCCTTAGAAGACATTGAATTTCAAAGAGAAACTAAACTCATAATCAAATATTGTTAGGAGACAACATCTGTTCATTTACTTCTTCTCATAGTTATATAAAACCAAGAATATAGGAAAAATAATTAAAGTGCACATTTTTGCCTTTATGCACAAAATAACTTTTCTCATTGAAAAGAAAACTGAAGGGGTGCAATGCTTGAATGCACTTGGGAAGAAAATAAAAATAATCTTACCCATCCAAGGAAAACTTACTACCGAAAATATACTTGAACATATTAAAGTAGTACTTATTCATCCCAAATCTCTTTTATCATATGATAAAATAATTTTCTTTTTCTTCTTTTTTTTTTCCAATAAAAAGAACACAGAAGTAATTTTCTTACCACAAAAAATACCATCAATATAAATTTCTTAAGCTTGTTATCTCATGTATTCAGATTAGCAAACCAGAAATAATAAAAGATGAAAAGAAAAAACAAAAAACTATCTAAGTCCACAGAACCCACTGTGTGTCCTTAAGTAATTTAATCCCCTCAAGTACCCAATGTTGTAGATTAATTCCTCCCAAGATAAAACAGATTAACCATTAAAGAAGTAGCGGTACGTCCAACTTCGATAATTTCAACGAACTCAAAATGACAGCAACGAATCACACATAAAACACGATCGATCGATTTTGTTTTGTAAGAAATGTATGCCAAAGAAGGGAAGAATTTGATGCAGAATAATGTGAGAAAGACTCTCTATTTATAGCCAACAAAGGGTAAAGGTCACAACTCTTTGGAAAAAAAGACAACCTTTTAGAAAGGACACAACCCTTTGGAAAAGGCACAACTTTTCAAACGGTCACTACCCTTTAGAAAAGACACAACCTTTCATAAAGGTCACAACCCTTCGGCAAAGTCACAACCCTTCAGGAGAGTCACAACCCTTCATTTTATGTTCACACCTTTAAAACCCAATAGTAAGTATATATATATGTATGTCTTCACTATGAGTTTTTTTATCATAGAAAAAAATAAGAGAACTAAGTCAAGAATAAGAAGTAGTATTTCACATTGTAGAATCCATAATTATGCACATAAATCAAACTATTTTCAGAAAATTAAGTTATTTAAGATTCTGTTTGACTCATTAATTTTTGAGGTAGAGAATCTTTGTTCGATAAAGTAGTATATAACTATGTGTAGATAGTCTTAAAAATTATTATTCCTTTCGTCTAACTCACAATACAAATCAGAAAGTGGCAGCAGTTAGGGCAGTCCTCCATAGTTACGTTGCACCTTCTGCGTGCATCCCATCACCATCATCCTTACAATTTTTTGGCAAATGCTTATGCAAAGCTCCCTTTTGGTTTCGAACATCTGTTGCATCAACATCATAGAAGACCGGTATATAAGACTACTTGTCCATTTTCGTTCTTTTGGCATTCCACGTGTTCGCTAGTTCATACAAGCACCACCTCGATGTGGCATAATTCTTTGAGAAAATGATGACAAGAGCAACTTGAGAGTCTTCAATAGCTTAAAGAGTACTTCTTGTGGGATCGAATCATCATACTCTAGCCTTTTATCATCTTGAAAGGTGATTATTCCCCTCCTTGTAATCCTTGTAATTGTTGTATGAGTATCTTCATCTCTGAAACTTAAGAAGAGATTGTACTTCCATCGAGGACAGTATTGTGAATTACTCACAAAAGTTGATGCCATGAATTCAGTTAATTATTTGTTGAAATTTGGAACAAAATTCAATGAAGATGGGATCTACTGTATTGAATTGAATTATTGCAATTGGGCCTAGTCATTGAATATTATTCAAATATGAAATTTCTGTAAAACTTCTTAATACTCTTTGAACCAAAGTTTGGGACAGTTTAGCTGGTATTTTCCATTTAACATTATTCATAATTATTAGGAAATTTTTGTTTGAACTGTATTAGAAGATCCAAAACAAATATGTGCTACAAAGAGACGAAGCTGGAGAGAAAAAGTACCCACTAATTTCTTTATCATCGACAACACGTTGATAAACAAGCAATCAAAAACAGTGGTAACCATATATGAGAAGAGTTTAAGTAATTAAAATTATTAAAAGAGAGATCAATTAATGCAGCTGAAGAGACTGACCACTCTCCCAAGAATATTAGAATGTTTCGTAGAAGAGGAGCAATTCGCATCAAGCTCAGGATCATCTTTATAGAACAAACGTAATCCATACTTGTTCATTTCTCCAGAGAAACATAACGTAATAAGCCCATAGTCATTTGGTGTTTTCCCATTTGCCTTACATGTATCCCATAAGCCAGCAAAAGATACCAAGAAAAAATAAATCTTAGAATTCCAATCTGAATGGTTGGATAAGGCAAGCTTCCAGGTGATACCCGAGGTACCATCATCACATAGGGAAATCAAGTGAGCTGTCATGTCAATTAATTCACCACTGTAACATACAGCAAATCCCAAGAAGTTATCACGAACGTACCAGTTTTCAGGCAAATTGACTGATACGCTTTTATCAAATCCTCGATGGTGGAACCAACTAGGGATATTCTCCTCCCAACTAACGAACGCTCTTAATGACAAGGAATCTGAAGCAGAGATGTCATGCTGCTGCAATGATGAGATATTCTGAAACAACGAATTACAGATTGAATCATTGCTCCAATATGCATCTATTTTATCTAACTGCTCCGGAAATTCTGGCAACTGTGTAAGCCTCTTGCAAAATGATAAGTACAAGGCTTCAAGAGCACCAAGTTGGGCTATGCTTCGAGGCAAATGCTCAAAATTGTTTTTACTGAGATCCAACTTTTTCAAAGATGATAAGCTTCCAATGTCTTCTGGAAGTCCTCCATCTATTAAATTGCATGAACTGAGATTCAGAATTTCCAATGAGCGTAACCCTTCATTCACCTGAGGGAACACAAAGTACACTCCATCTTCTAAACATTGTCCTGCAAAATTCAAGAATTTAAGCTTGTTCAAGCGGACGATGGAAGATGGAGGTTTTGAAATTCTAGTGCAGCTCGCATCAAGATTCACCAAGTTCTCTAAATCACCTATCTCTTCTGGCAAGCTTTCAAGTTTTAAGCACCATGACACATCTAGCTTCACCAAACCTTTCAACATGCCAATGCTGCTCGGAAGAGCTATAAGTTTTTTCATGCCCGCCAAATCTAGCTCCGTAAAAGGAGCTTCAAGGTTTTTCATGCCTAGCAAATGTTTCTTGGTAATATGAGTTAGATACTGAATAGATGAGGGTAGTTCCCTTATACCAGTGCCTTCTACCTTAATCTCTAACTCCAACTTCATTCTCCCAAAGAAATTTGGAAATTTATCTAATTTTAAGCAGCCCTCTAGATCCAGATGTTCAAGAGACTCCACATTAACACATGGAAACCTCTCAAGGTTTTTACAACGATACAAACTTAACTTATTGAGTTTTTTGCAATTTCCCAGTGAAGGATGCACCTTTTTAAGACTCCTACATCTCTTCAGATTCAAACACTCCAAATTTGGCATCCCCGTGAAATTTGGTGTTTGCATCAGCCTATCAGAGAAGCTGAGATCTAGCCATCGTAGACACGGCAAAAGCTCCTATCAGAACATAGAAAGAAATTGTTTAATTTTCATTTATATAAATGTTCAGAAACTAAATAAAGGTGTTTATGAAACTAATAGCTTAATTTCATTTAATCACAAACATTATAATTCAAGGACAAACCAAATAGAAAGTATCTCAAATAAAACGGTACCTTTCTTTTTGTCCATAAATCATGCAACAAACTCCACCCGAGATAGAGATGAACAAGCCTTTGGGGTTTAAAATTGTCTGGCAATGACACCCAAGGATATTGCTCCCAGTAAACCCATTGCAAGTTGTTGGACAGAAACTCAATGGAGCCGTTGAGAATGTATTTCGAATCAATGGAAGAATGGGGCGAAGAGAAATGGTTTAGCCTACCATCAGCTATGCATAATATCCTAAGCCTTTTCATATTTTTCATCGCCTCTTTATTAAAGCATATTTGTTCAAAGCAAGTAAACCAAATTGCTTCTATTGTCATGGTTCCCTGGTAAAAAGATCATAAATTAACAAATCATTACTTCAAATGTTGTGTACAATAAACTTACCGATATCACTATTTGCATAAGGCTATATATAAGACGATAAACACATGATAGTTCAGATAAGAATCTCACAAAAGTGCCACACTTCAAGTTATCTTGTAAAATGAAAAAGTACTAATAACTGTCATCTTGTAAAATGAAAATATCATACAAATTTCAAGTTAATTCAATGATTTGAAAGCTTGATAAGCATATTAAATGGCTGCTAGACTAAATAATGGCTTAATAACATAAGATAAATTTATTTCAATATATGAAAACTGGAAATTGAATAATGTTGCGTTGTTTAACCTACTTACTGTGTTGTTGGCCATAACTTCTTTGAAATCTTCAGTGTGCCATATTCTGCTAGGTTCTCCCGATTTTTTTTGCATTTTCACCACGTATTTACCCATCTCTTGTATTAAGTCATGCATTTCAATAGTATTATTTATAGAGATGAACACAAGAGATTTGTCCATTAAGATACGCAATCCGATATTTGCTCCAGAATAACAGCTCTCAAGAATTTGCATGATATAATCTTTATCTTTCCCTCGAAAGAAGCATGATATATCCAGAAATATATCTTGTTGTATGATATTCAATCTATCATAGCTAATTCTAAGCTTTTCAACAATTTCTGAATTACAGTTATTTTTCATTTCCTCGATAGCACTTCTCCACTCGGTTATGTCCCTCTTATGTAATAAAGAACCCCACACTTTCAAGGCTAAAGGAAGGCCTCTAGCATGATGTACAACCTCCATTGAGAGCTTCTCAAAACATTTGTTTGGAACTTCTTCTTTGATGAAAGCATATTGATTGAACAATTTAATTGCTTGATGGTCCGCTAGTGTAGTCATTTCATATACTACATCATTCGTCTCAATCAAATGCTTGTCTCTAGTTGTTACAATAATTCTACTCCCATCACCATACCAATCAAGATTTCCTACTAGGTAATCCAAATGGTCTCTGTGATCTATGTCATCAAGCACAACTAAAACCTTCTTAAAACGAAGTCTACGAGCTATCATGTGCTTGCCGTCCTCCTTATTATTCACATAATTATCTTTTTTCCTTAATAGTTCTGAGAGAAGGATATTTTGCAAAGAATGCATTCCACATTTGTTTTCTTTAATATCCGCAATGAAACTAGCATCTGCAAATTGACACGAGAGTGTGTCAAAAATTGCCCTTGCTACTGTCGTTTTACCAATTCCCCCCATGCCCCAGATCCCCACAATTCGAACATCATTGATTCCAAGCTTTAGTTGGGATTTTACCTCCTCTAAGTGAGTATCTATTCCCACAATATTTTGCAAATAAGATACTGAAGTCTTGCATAATTTGGACGAAATTTGGTTAACAATTTGTTGAATGTTCTCTGATTCAACCCTACATAAATAAGAACATTAATTGTGGATAAGCATAATAAAGTAATGTATTATAAGTATTTCATACTATTAGTGCTGAGAAATACTTTTCATGTGGGGGAGCTGGTTTAATAAATAAGCACCATCAGATGTTTGAGTTGCAGTGCTAAAATTGAAAATAAAGTGATTATATATTTTTTAAAAATTTAAAAAGTGTCTATAAACATTTTTTTCATAAAAAAAAATGACTTAAATAAGCATTTCTAACGTCTAAACTACACATTTTTTTAACGCACCCTTGGCGGATGTCATATCCTTCTAGATCTGCGGCAGCAGTTAAGGCAGTCCTCCATCTTTGCACCTTCTCCATTTCCTCGACATCATCCTTATACTTCGATTCATGTTTGGCAAATGCTTTTGCAAAGCTCTCTCTTTGGTGACGAACATGTGCTGGATCCACATTATAGAATATCGGTATGACTATTTGTCTATTTTCTTCCTTCTTGCATTCCATAATTTTCACTAGTTCATTCAAGCACCACCTCGATGTAGCATAATTCTCTGAAAAAACTACAAGGGCAACTTGAGACTCTTCGATAGCTTTCAAGAGTTCTTCTGTAATCGAATCACCATGCTCTAGCCTTTTATCATCTTGAAAGGTGAATATTCCCCTGTTTTTCAAACCTTCGTACAAGTGACCTGTAAATGTTTTACGAGTATCTTCACCTCTAAAACTTAGAAAGACATCGTACTTCCATCGAGGACAGTACTGTGAATTGCTTACAAAAGAAGAAGACGGTGCCATGGTTCCGATTGGTTGATTTGTTGAAATTTGAGAAGAAAGATAAGAAGGGTGTGGACAGATAAAATTGATGATATTTGGGACCATTATTGTATACAGGACAACAAATATGAAAAGTTTTCATGAATTATTGTTATGGGGTCCACAGTAATATGAACACAACACATTTAATACAAGTGGAAATTTCAGTTGAATTGAATAATTGCAAGCTCGGCTTGCACGTTAGCTGTCCATTGTACATATTCATATTCTTGTTTTTGACCTGGTTTTTTTTTAATCTTCAATAAATGCAACAAAGTCTAATAGTGGTTCTTTGCCAATGATATTTGTCAATGATAAAGAAATTTCTTGGATATTACCTTATTTTTAGGCTTTACCCGTTAATATATCTTACAATTTTTAAATAAACAAAGGCTCATAATTTGTTGAGTATAGGTTTTTTTTTAATTTCGTTCTATGTAGATTAATTTTATTAACGGAAAAAATGTCAAAATATCTTTGAACTATTCAAAATAGCTCACATTTATCTTCCATTTGTTTTTGGTATAAAAATACCCTTCTCATCTATTTTTTGGACCACAAATACCCTTACAACATTATAATGTCCACATAAGCCATTCAGATTGCTGAGATGATAGTCCAGCATGGCAAACAAAGGAAAGAAAAATGCCCTCGAACTATTAGAATGTCACGACCCAAACCTCGAGTCATGATGGCACCTACCATAATCCACCACTAGTAAGTAAGTCAATCCATATTCCAAAACGACAAGTAACGGGCATATCGAGTAGAAACAACAACCAACACACAAAAAAAACAAAAACAATTATAATGAAAGCAGCGGAAGATAAGATCAATATAATATTACAAACCAAAATGAAAGATCCAATCCCACGGCCTGGAATTCACAAGTACAGAGCTACTAAAAAGAGTACAAGTCTCAAAAGTGGACCAAAAATACATACTTGACTCATATACAAAAGATTAGCCACAAACTATATACAGAAGGAGATAGGCTAATTCGAGATGCCATAAACCCACCCTCGATCTCAGAATATCATATAACATGCTCGAAATCAATGCTAACGATTGGTGCTTGGATCTACATCAAGAAAATAGATGCAGAGAGTGTAGTATATGTCACCCCCCGAGGCTACCCCCTTGACGTAAACACGGGACCTAGGATCACAAGTGACCCCGAGCTGGCATATCATAGCATACTAGATAAATTTGGAAAGAGAAATACTGTGAGGAAGCTTAAAACATAATATAAACTAAAATGGGGAATACCCAATACTATCTGAATATATAAACTATGAGTTTAATGACAACTGAAATATCAAATTCCAAGCTAAAACTGAATATAACTATGTCTGAAATAAGCCTCTAACTGACTAGAGATGCTGGGACATGTCCTAGCTAACTCTAGCAAAAAAAAAGGAAAGACTGAATAGAAAACATGTCAATCGTGCTCGAAGAATGATGACTCACCACTGATACTGCTGAATATGGATCGGGAACCGATCTACACGTTATTAGAATGATGAGGACCTGAACATACATCATGAGAAGATATAGCGCAGAGTATGCGTCAGTACTTGAAAGGTAGTGAGCATGCAGGATAGGATAAAGCTGAACAACATATACATAACTTAAATAAAGCATACTGATCAATGATATAAGATGAACATGAAGAATATACTAAACATGTTGAATGTGAACTAAACTGAATGTAATGACCAAGTTCATAACATACTGAAACTGAATATTATACTATAACTGATAACCTGGTCCATGCACTGGAATCTGGTTGTGGGAGCTACTAATAACCGACATAAAACCACGTGAGCTAAATATGGAGTCCGATGTATACGCCCCATCGAGAGGACCCAATATACCTTGCCAGGGGTATAAAGGCATGACTGGCGTGATTACTAAATATGATGCCCACAGAGGGGACTTATCATACGCGGGCACGTAGTTCTGGGACTATGAGGGTGACTGACCCTAGTCCGACTCGATATTAAGCCTACTCCCAATAGAATGTATAAAATACAACATAGCTGAAATAAACTGGATAACTCGAGATTCTGACATGCTAACTCAAAATGCAACATTAAGTACTGGTAATGAAACATTTGAAAATTGATGAATGTATATATGTATAAACTGACCTAGCAAGTGTAATTCATGAACTAAACGAATTTACACAACTAGGATTCTGAATTTCATGCAAGAATTTAGCAACATGGTTACGAAAATGTAATATTCAAATTAGGATTAATCTAACAGCTAAATCACAACAATAATATGAGGTTTTAGAACCCCTAACTCTAAACATAATGAAGAGAATTAAGAATCTAATTCTAGGGACCTAATGGGTGAAAGGAACCCACTAGTGAAATCCACATACCTGGTGACGAATTCCACAAAGAAATATTTTGATTTCGGGGCTGGAACTGAGGGAAACTTGTTGCATTCTTGGAGAAGGCTTGGTTGACTCTTTCTCCTCTTTTGGTCTAAGATTTCTAATTTTTTGGTGAATGAATCGCTTAGGGTAAAGTCTGATTAAGTTACTAGACTAAAACTGACCAAAACGACGTAGTTTAGGGGTTAAACGACGTAGTTTAGGTGTCCAACGCATAAGGGAAAGACCAAAAGACCCCTGACTTAAAGTTTGCCGAAACCACCGATGGACCGTGGACTGAACGACAGTCCGTCCTGGCAGGGCGTCGTTTAGCTTCAGAGGACAGAAATCTGGGGACCGAACCACAGACCTGGACCACGGATCAAGGTCCCACCTACGGTCCGTAGGTCCTGGCGTGATTCTGGACTCAACTGAATTTTATGGTGTTCTGGGGAGGGAGTTGCAGGGGGCCAACCACGGACCCCACTTAAGGTCTGTAGGTGGCCTCCGTTGGTGGCGCCTACAACTTCTGGAATTCTACATTTTGGTTTTGTAGATTACGGGGTGTTACAGTATAAGTACCAAAATAACATGTACCAGTAGACATCATAGGTCGACTGGGCTTGAAAATTAAAGACAATAATGAAAAGCGAGAAGTAAAACAATAGGAGGTCAAACGAGCGAAGCGATGATGAAAGACTAACTATAGTGCACACGAGTCTAGGAAAGGGAAAACAGAAAGGTAAATAGATAGCTATAACCTAATTAGACCCCCATAAGCCTAGAAGGTACAATCATGCACAATTGAAAGTAAATAAACTAAACGAACCCCCATAAGCTCGGTGAGTATACAGAAGAGTTAAGTAATCTACTAAGATAATTATGTTTAAGAGAATCCTAGAACTGCCACAACCATCCACAGACTCAAACTGCAGTAATGGAAACCCAAATAAATCAATAGAGTCACCAAGATCAGGACTCGAACCCAACAAATAGAGGTGATGCCCAAACTCAAACCGAGGTTGAAAGAGATGTGCTAGGGCCTCGAACCTAGGCTAATAAATGTATGTCGGGGCCTCAAACCGTGACTAAAGACATAGGACAGGCCTTGAACCATGACTTAGAAATCTAAGTGTCTCCAAAACACACATACTTCTAACACAAACCGTAGAGAAAAATCATCATCAGAATCACTTAGGACCCACTCTAGCTCCGAATTCAAGACCCATCCAAATAGCTAAATAAGGCCCAAAATCACCAACTAACACGTCCAGTCAAAACACAAAGGGGATTATGGATGAACGATCATAAGAGTTGAGTTGACGCCTAGCTAAGGTTCATTCTATTAGACACAAGTCTGCTCTAGAGGGATGTAAGTCGTCCGAAGCAACGTCAAAGAAATTTCTAAGGCCTATCGGCTCCAAAATGCAAGTCTAAGTCATTCACTAGCCTATGCCTAGGCTAAGGCAAAAAACAAGTTGATAACAACTTTATAATCAACCCAATGATACCACAATACAAGATACAATCATGAAATTTAAAGCAGGGAAGCTTATGAACCCCAAAACTACCCAAAATAAGGCTAAGACATGAATTATAATAGCTAAAACTTATACAACCTATAAATCTATCCCAAAACTAGTTAATCAACACGAATTCACACTCACAAGCTCAATTTAAAGTCATGTAAGTCGTAGCCTACCTCAAAGCAGTTCCCGCACGCTCCAAAATCACAATTGTGGAGCTTTGCCCTTCTGATCAGCTTTTGATCACTTCCACTCTATCCAAAACATGATCACAACGTCAATATGGACGTTTAGACACCAAAATTGCAATAATTGGAGATGTGTCCAAAATTGAGTAAGAAATACATTTGTGCGACCCGCACTGGAATCCCAAAATTGACTCTGCCAATGTGTCCTACTTAGCTCAATAAATGTGTGCCCAAAAAATGGACACAATTCAAGCTCAGGAACTGCCTCAAACAGAACATGCCAGAAAAGACACCATGATCAACATTAAAGAGAAACTAGAGGTTTTGGGAACAAGAAATTACCTCCAAAAGGGGCCCATAACGCTATCCCGATGACCCTAACTTGAATCCCCAACAATTTTTAATAAGTAGCAACTGAAATCAGCTCAATCGAAGCTCTATAACTCAAGAAATTGTGTTTTGAATAATGAACTTCTAAGCTAAATTCGAGAGTTATAACTCAGCGATTTGGTTACTAAAAATTATTTTCCTTCTCTTAAAGCTTATTTTTCCGTCGCTACAAGTGTGCATTAGCAAAACATATTTTGCTATTTTTCAAAGTCTCTAAAATGGACCCTCGAAAATTATTTGAGACCCGATAAAAATAAATCATATATGTTATACCCCACTAAATTGACATTTCAGACTCAATGAAATCGTTGAATTTCCATAAATAAAGATTGTTATGACAAAAATACTGTAACATCTTACACCTAGATACAACTAGAAAGAGTTTAAAATCTGAAAATAATTATTTTGGAAAGAATAAGGAAATCTGGAAAATTTGGTCTAAGTTAAGAAAGTGAGTTTTGGCCATTTTCAAACGGCCATAACTGCTAACTCAGGATGAGTTAGAAGCAGTTGTTGATATAGTTGGAAATACCTTGGAGAGATCTTTCCAACGCCGCCGAGTTTGCGCGATTTCGACATCGTATGAGTGAGATATGCCTTTCGGAAGTTGGGTTGTTGGATTGAGGAAAGTCCCAATCCGGATTTAGGGAAGGGCAAAGTAGTCTTTTCTCTAATTTATTTCCTAATTCGTTTTAGGGATTTATTGGGGTAAAAACAGATCTTAATTCAGTTTTGAAAAATTAGAATACGCTTAGGGCTTGGAGAAGAGAGAAAGAAAGAAAGAACAGGAGAAGAAGGCAAGAATTCACCAAGATCATCCAAGCTTGCAAGTGGAATTCGTCGGGGGTGATCCCTATTAAGGTATGTGAGATCTCTTCGTGATGGGTTAGTTCACTCACACTCCCAACTTATTTCTATTCAGAGAATGGTTGTTGATTGAATGAAAAGTTAGTGAGTTCTTGAAGAACTTTGTTGAAATTCGTTAAGTTCTTGTTGGTTGAGTTGTTGATGCTTGGGGGTAGAGTTGATTCATGTTTCCGGGCTGTTTTTCGAGTTAGATTAGTTGTGTATTGAGGGTACAATTGGTCCTAAGTGTTTGGGGAAATAACTAGGGAAGATTTGAGGGTTTAGAGATGAAAACGGAGAAGAAAAATCGAGAAAACCTGGGCAACGGGGCTGGGGTGCCGCGCCAGCCAGCGCGCCCCACAGACTTCTCTGAAGTTTGGGGCCTGGCGCCCCGGGCCTCTCAGAGCTCCAAGGACGCCAGTTCTCCCCATTCGTCCCCCACCTTTTTGTACTTGTTCCTTAGCAATGTACCTATGTTTCTAAGTTGATTCCAACACTCTAAGGTACATCTAAACATCATGAAATCATCCATAAACATGAGATCATGAGCCTTGAATCCATAATCCAATTCGAGGAAAGTTAAGATCAAAGTCAAAAAAGTTAAGACTCAAGTCTAGAAGTTAAGAAGCAAGTCAAAGCAAAGTTTCTTAAAGTTTTCAAGAGTCTTTATTAAACGTTTTAACTTCGTTTTAAGGCTCAAGTTCCAAGTAAAGCAAAGAGTAAGAGTTGAGTTCATTTCTCAAAAGTTATTAGGGAACTATGTATTCCCAAAGAAGCTTATAAATGTTTTCACATTTGAGCAAAAAAAAGGGAACATCGATTCCAAAAGAGCCTTTGGGCTAAGCTTTGAGCAATTATCTCAAACTAAAGAAAGAGGTGTTTAAAACACATATGAGCTAAAGTATATTTTGGGAGTAGTATTGAGCACCGAATTGGGGATGTGAGTTCATATTAACTCAAATCTCCATAAGAACCATGTGGCCAACATGGGATTTAACGGGTCATACTTTTTAGATGATCACGTAAGTTAGGCTAGTGGATCCACTTAAGTTAAGTAAGGTCCTATATCAAGGCAAGGTATAGGATGGTCCTTGGGCAACGTAAGGTAAAACGTTATATCATCACTAGGGCTTATAGTGGTGGTTATCGGTTAAAGAATCTCCCACTAAAGTTATATTATTTTTATATATAAGTAAAGTTGAGTTTGTTATTGCTTATCTTTAACGAACTAAGTTGTTTACACTGTTTTACAAGCTTTATATATATTGCATGTGTCTTATTGATTTATATTGAGTTCAGTTATTCATGAGTTAAACAGAGCCAAGGTAAGTGTTCCTTTGTACTCTTTTCAAGCTTAAGTTGTGGTTTAGCATTCCAACTCGCATACTCGTACATTCAATGTACTGATGTCAGTTGTCCTGCATCTTATTATGATGCAGACGCACGTAACCAGGATCAGCATCCAACGCGCCGTTGATCCAATTGAGCACTCCAGAGTCAGTGGTGAGCCTCCCTGCATTCCGGAGGACTCTTTTATTTCGCTTTCCTAGTTTTCTTTATTAGGATGTTGTGGGGTCTGTCCCAACATCCATCTCAGTATTATAGAGGCTTCATGGACAGTCAGACAGTTAGTTTTGAGTCTCTCATCTATGTATTTGCAGATACTTTGTTTTGAGACATAAGTTGCCATTTTGGCTAAGATGTTATCATTTAAACTATTACTTGAGTTTAAGTTGTTGAGTTAAGTCTTCCGCTGAGTTAAGTAGGCCAGGCCAAGGGTTCGCTTGGGGCCAGCAATGGTCTTCGAGTGTCGGTCACGTCCAGGGTGTAGGCTTGTGACAAATACCCCCTCGCCACCCCTTTCGGCTTAAAACATAACTTTCGCCTCCACATCCAAATTGCAACCTAAAAGTCTCGGGACTCTAGCAAACCACACTACTAGAGCAAACTCGATGTTCTGAAACTAATAGTGCTGACGAAAATCTCATCTGAGTCCATTTACCTAGAATGTTGACTGAAGTCGGTCCTTTGCGGAGCAAGATAAAAGTAGGAAGAACTTAAACGCGGCATGACAAGACAAGTTAAATTTAGCGGGTTAAAATTAATATTTTCCTTTTCCGTCTCGCTCAGTTTTTCATCTTGTAATTTTTACGAGCTTACTACTTTATACTTCAAACCCCCTTCACGGAGATCTTGGCTCCGCCACTGGACCCACCCGCATAACTTTTTAATCTTTTCTTTTTCTAGCTAAGTTTGATACTAAAAATAAAATTCATAAAATAAATTAATTTTTTCATCAAGTTGGATTAATTCAATAGGATAGTGACTTGAAAATTTAATTTTTAGAGATCAATTGGGAAATATGTAAGAAATTGTATTTTTTATTGAATCATTTTCATTTACTATCTTTAATATTTTAGTAGTTTTAAAGAAATTATCTTAATAAAGAATGCTCTATCATTCTTAATGTAAAAAGTTAAAATTAAGTTTGAACCACATAAAATATACCCGCAACCCTCCCCCTCCCCGCATTAGTTTTAAAAAATCCACTTCAACCCTCCCGGCACAACCTTAAACCCGCCCCACCCCGCATAGCCTTAAACCCACCCCACCCTGCATCCGCCCGGCCACATTGTAATCCCTATTTATGATTTTCTTGCACCATCACCTATATAATATACAAGTTAAATTTAAAAAAATTACCTAGTTTCAATTTTTGGTTTGATTCTAAAGTCAGATACAATCTAATAGAAAACAGAGGAATGAACTAAAAGAGATAAATAACAATTTCTAAAGTTGTGCACATTGAGTTAAAGGGTTCAGTTGTGTTGCTAACGGAGAGCTTAATCCCTAAAGAGCAGCCCAAATCATGTTGAGCACTTCACCCCACTTAACAGGGGCTTCAGTGTCATCATCAAGGCACTAAGACTTAAGTCACACTAACCAATTGATAATTTGATATTTCACTTTATCTCAATTCATGCTTATAATTACTATATCCTTGGACTACACATACATATTCGTATGTTTTCCTTCATTGTGTCTTTCATCAATAAACCAACATTTTATTTGTGTTTAAAGCCCCAATAAACGTTAGATATTTTTTGCCCTTTTGGGTTCAAATTCAACATCTGAGGCAAAACAAAACCTACAATTTTCCTCATCCCTTCAAATAACTAGCAAGTACATCCCCTCAAGTTCATTTCTTGATTTGCAATGATGTACTACTAGATATGATATGCAAACAATTCAAGCCACGCCAAAGAAGAGAAGAGTACTTGGAAGACAATACATAAACGTGCCCTTTAATTTGCCCTCATCTAGCATTTATTCCCTCCAACTTTGGATATGCATAAGTAGACACTTAAACTTGTACATATAAAGTTGAACAAATAGACACACATGTCCTACGTGACATAATACATGTAGGATGGAGAATTGTCATGTAGAACGCTATATAGGACATGTGTGTCTACTTGTTCAATTATATACAAGTATAAGTTTCTACTTGTACACACCCAAAGTTGGAGGGCATAGATGTCAGTTGAGGTCAAGTTAAAGGGCATTTTTATGTATTATGCCTACTTGGAATACATAACTAGAGTACTTGTTTTTAACACATTATATGCAAAAAATTCAAGCAATACAACAAGAACAGTATGAAAGGACAAGTCTTGTAATACATAACTAGGCACACAAAATGAAGGGAGGAAATTGAACAAAAATTCTCTCATAACAATAGCAATACACCTCCATCACTTATGCATCACCACAACATAATAAAAGAAAACCTGGGAGAATGCAACATGTCTGAGGATTTATCTTTAGCCTCTAAAGCGAATGTATTGGCAAAGGGATAGTAGCCATCTTCTTTACATGCGATCTGCAAAGAAAATTACACTGATCAAAGTAATCGGAAAAAGGAGAAGTTACTCTTTTTTCTTCAAATATGTAAAAAAGAATGACGTCTTTATATGTTTGAAACAATTTAATTTTGAACTTCTCATTTTAATGATATGTTTTTAAAGCCACATAAATGTCAAGACTAGAAATTCCAAAAGTATTCCTTCCTTTCTCAAGCTCGATCGGTGCTAATAAAAACTCCACCACATAAAATGAAATAGAGTAGGTAATAAGTTCGTATGTACTCACATAGTTTCCCCCGGTAAGAGTGCTCAAGACTTTTCCGACATGGTACTATAACGGGATATTATTCAAGCCAAGGATCTGAAGCTCGTCCCCTCCCCTCATATCTTCAATATATTCCTTAATCTTCATAGCGGAATCTTCAAGTTGAGGGCTCTCTACAAGTTTGATAGTTTTCAATGAACAAATATCCCCGACACTAGGTGGAATCTCCGTAAGCTTATGACATCCCCACAGTTCTAATTTCTCAAGCACGGGAAAGGATTCCTCTCCAACATCCCACATAGCAAGAGTTACTTGTTCCAACTTCAAAAATTTGAGATTCTCAAAGGTGTCTTCCTCCCCCATGTTCCATTCTCCCCCCTGGATGATTGAGGCATCAAGGGTCAGCTCTTCAAGGTTGGGCCATCTCCCAATCGTTGATAGTGAATTGGATGTCAGAGGAAAGTCATGCAATGCCAATTTTTTCAAATTCGAAGGGAAGTGAAAATCCCAGGACCAATATGTTGCTGTAGAGGGTCCACTGTCATTTGAATTTGAACTTTCAAACATTACATTGAGGAGTTCTAGTTCATCTAGCATTTCCAATTTCGGGAACCAATATCGCTCTTTTGAAAAATCCCATGATTCCTTGAGAACAAATATAAGATGTTGAAGATTGGGAAGCCTTTTGAAAATATCCTCGGTGTCTTTTGAATAGGAAAGCACGACTGTCCCTAATACTCTCAACTTCTCTAACTTTGAGTCCTCCACTATCAGAAATGGTTCATCTGTATCCAAATCAATGAAAGAACAAGCACTAATGAACAGCGCTCGCAACTTTACAAGATCCCAAATTCTCGGTAATAGTACCAAGATTGGTCCTATGTTATTCAACGACAGCATTTCTAGATTCCTGAGGTTTGAGAAAGACGAAGGCAGAGAATTAACATTTGTCCAAATGTTTAAGAACCTCAAATGATTCAACATGCATATTTCATTCAGCAAAGAACCTTTCACCATTATAAAAGATTCATTCAGGAATAACATTCTAAGAAGCCTCAAGTGTCTTATGTGACATATATCAGAAAGACTGTCGTCCAGCTTCTCTCCGGTTATCAGCAAAGAATAGAGGTGTTTACCAAAATGCCTTTCCTTTTTTGAACTGAACAGGACAAAATTGTTAAGCCCAAATAGCTCTCTGCGATAATCAATGGACAATATACTTGCCATCAAATCTGAAGAAGATGGTGGAGCACTTGAACTTATCACATCAAACAACTTCTCTTTTCTTGCTTTTATCAAACAAAAGTCATGCACAAGATCATGAAGTCAACAAGACGGGTCATCACCTATGTCATTTAAAGCAATAACCAAGCTACTGGAAATTAAATTATCCAAATAAACATCCATCACTTCTTCCACACTCTTCATCTCTGTATGTTCCACAAATCCTTCAGCGCACCATACTTCTTTCAAAAAATAGATTGGAATTTCATCGGCATTTGGGAAACTTGCAAGGTAAAGAAAGGATGGCTTTATGTGATCTGGTAAATGTTCATAACTTAATCCAATAACCTTCAGCACTTCCATTTCACTGTTCAAAATAAAGGAATTCAAATCATTTCGAACTTCAAGCCACACAGTCTTTTTCTTTTCCAAACCTGCAATGACTCCAGCAATCAGATCAGCCACCAAAGGAAGCCCTTTACAATTTTCGGCTATTTCTTTTCCAACATCAAATAGTTCATCAGGGCAACTCTCTTTTCCAAATGCCCTTTTCTCTAATAACTCCCAACTTTCTTCAGGTCTTAGCAATCGAAGGTTAATAGGATCAGTGTTGCGCTTTCCATGCAAAGCCACTTTCTTTTCTCGAGTCGTCAATATAATTCTACTTCTTTTCTCAAATTCTGGAAAAGGTTTTGTTAATTCATCCCACGTAGTATTATCCCACACATCATCTAACACAATTAGGTACCTCTTTCCAAACAGTTGTCTCCGTAGCATATCAGCAACATCAGTATCTTCACTGAACTTCAAATCTGGGCCAGTAACTTGATTCAAAATTTTATGCAACAACTTCTTCTCATCATACTCATGGCCGACTGTGCACCACACACGAATGTCGAAATGACTAGAAACTGATTTATCATTGTATACTTTGAATGCCAAAGTAGTTTTACCCGAACCTGGCATACCAGTGATCGAAATGACATCTAGATCTGCCGGTCCGCTAGTGAGCTTCCTAATTATCATGTTTGTCTCCTCCTCAAAACCTACAATTATTTTACCAGCTGTCAATGAATTTCTCTCAACTGACTTCTCGGGAGAGTTTACAACAATGAGGCCCCTGTTCTTCGGTAGTAACAGTTACCATGTGCTCGAGAAGATGAGTCAGATATTCTCTAAGAATATCCGGAATGATCTCCAGGAGCTTATCAATGAAGAGTTCAACTGCTGCTGAAGTTGAACCTTTCAAATTTGTAAAACATATGTGCATCACCTCTAGTTCAATTGGAATAATCTTCAAATATAGATGAGCTAGCTTGAAGACTCTAGAGTCTTGATCACTAATTAGTTCATCCCAAAGGAAGTGTCCAACTCTCTCAGCCATACGTTGAAACTGAGGTAAGACATATTCAACAATCTCGTGCTCAATGCAGCCATTCACTATCAGCCCGTGGAATTCTTTTATGTTGCCACATACATTCTGAAGAATCTCATACTTAGATAGATGATGGAGATTCAAGAAGAGGAGGTTCAACTGCTCATCAGTCATGGTAGCACTTGATTTAGAATGATGCTGTGAGCTGATAAAATAATCAAGATTATCCCTGAGGCGAGTAACGACATGATGGATGTCGTATTTAATCCCCACGTTGGGCTCAACATCACACAAAATTGATCGAAAAAGATTCTCAACCTCTCGTCTTTTTCCAGTCATTATATCTTCAAACTCTTCCAATACGGAATGAGATAGCTGGACGTATGTACAAATAAATGCCAGCTCCAATTGCAGTTTTTCAATTAGATTCACAACACCAGCTTTTTGATCTTCTTCATTCTTTAACATCTCCATGAAATCCAGAACATCGACAACATCCTTGCGAATAGCAGAAAATGACAACTGCCAAATGACCAAATGTTATATCAAATTTTCATAGCAAACATATCTACCATGAAATATTTTATTTTATCTCTTTTATAGATTCACAGCACCAGCATATTTTCTCTGAATTTATCTCCTCGATTTCCTCTACCTCCAACGGCAAGGTGTGTTCCTCCTATGTATCTCAAAATTGTTTTTAAACCTTCTTAATCATTAATCACAAATTCCGTACAAGATTCTAACATCAAATCCTCCTCCTATCTCTAAGGAAACCAAAAACTCAATTCTAGGATTCAAAACTTGATTTTGATCAAGAGTTCAAGACCGATCATCTATCAAAGAAATTATACTTCCTTCCCCATCAAGGTAAACACACTCTTATGATTTCATAGTGATTCTAACATATGCTCAGGTATTCATAGAACGAATCTACCATCAATACCTATGGTTTCTAAGAGAACTCATCTCAAGGTTCAAGAATGAACTTTCGGGATTCTTCTTGAACGTTAGGATTTTCACTGGAGAAGTTCAAGGTAAGTAAGTATATCTCTATGGAAACATCCTTGTTCCTCCCCACTATACGTAATTCGTGTCTACGTTTCTCTTCAGTGTTTAAGCATGAAATTCTACATCTTGCTCATGGCGAATCTTTATGAACTCATGAATCTCTATGATATCATCCGTTCTCTATGGTATTCTTATTCCTAGAATATATTCGTTTTCACCCTGAGATTTCAAAAGGCATGAACTGTGATTGTATGAGCTTTATGATTTATGACACCATTTACATGATTTCAAATTATGAACTTCAAGAGTTTTGCATTATAATGCACATTAAATGAAGTATTATTTATGAGCTTTTATGCATTATGAACAAGATACGAAGGGAGTTAAATGGTCAACTAAGAAGGCATAACTCTATATGACATGTTTGAAACGACCTAACACATAAATCTGTCATGTCATTTAACTTGACCTCATTTTACACTTTATGTCTTCCAACTTTAAGTGTGCACAAATAGACACTTAAACTTATATAAAGTTAAACAAATAGACACACACATCCTCTGTGGCATCCTACATGGAAATTTGTGTCCTACATAGTGTCCTACATGTATTATGCCACATAGAACTCATGTGTCTACGATAATTGTTGTTAATATTTCAGTGAATTTAGTGAGACAAAAAATAGGTTGTAGAATTGTAAAGATACACAAGTAAAGTTCATTGATCATGGGTGAAATTAATTTTATATTAACAAAATTTATAACTTTATAAATTTATATTTATGTCATTCTCGTGACACAAAGTGTTTATTCTTGCCATTATTTATTTTATTTTATTAATAGAAAATATAACTAATTTTGGCATAATTCAACAAGAAAAAGGGTCCATAATCCATATCACTAATTAAATCATCCAAATTTAAAAACCCCACCCAAATTCTACAGTAATTTGTTTCGAATTTTGATTAGCTTGATTGGGGATTACTTTCAGGTTGACTTTGTATTTTATGGATTAGAATAAAGATAATTCATGCAAGTAAATATAATTAGTTAAATCTAATAAGTATTTTATGGCATACCTCTAAGTTGCTTGCTTCCCCTATCTCTTTACCCATGACAGTTGTCTTTCAAATTCTTCAGATCTAATGTAGATAAGAAGTTTATGAGGACAAGAAAGAAGAATAAAATTTCACTAGGTGCGAGCTAGTAGCTTGCATGTGGATTCAGTCGAATTCAGTAGATTTTGCTTAAACAATATATTTGTGTTAATAAATTCATTATATATGTACAAATATTAAATTTAGAATTCAGTTATTTGGTATCAAAAAACGTACATTTTTAGTTATTAGATACTAACCTTTTTAGTTGATGAAAAATCTGATATGGCTCCTCTATGTTATTTTTTTGTTTTTTTTTTTTTGTGTATCACTATAATCCTCACCTTTCCTTCCAACCAACTATTAGCTTGATAAAATTTGTGTGGAGCAGAAGACAGGACACATTGATGTTAGTAAGAAAATGACAAAAAAAAAATAATGTATGAACGAGTTAATTAACTTTATATATATAAATTTTTCTAATATGATATAATTTAATATTTAGTTTTTAGCTATTTTATAACATTATGGTTTTGTGTAGGAATAAATGATAAATTAACTTTGGATTTTGAGGCTTCTTACTTTTAATTAGGGGTGTTCACGGGTTGGTTTGGATCAGTTATTGGTTAAAATCAAAACCAAACCAACTTAATCGGTTTTAAAATTATCAAAACCAAACCAAACCAAATATAATATACATTTATCGGTTTGGTGGTTATCGATTTTGGTTTGAATTGGTTCAGTTATTCGGTTATTAAACATACACAAAAACAAAAGAAACAATTCATTCAAAATGTGAAAAAAGTGACAACAATTCATTCAAAACGAAAAATAGTTAGAATGACTTACATTACTGAACTTTCGATCACTAAATTTACTATCAATAAAGCTTTAAAATTCACTATATTGACCTAGAAGGAAGAGACAATAACATTTTCAGTTCCATAAAGAATTGTCATAAACACTCATATACATGAAATCAATAAGAGAAATGTTTCATCTTGGACATTTTTGCTTTTAATAAGTAAATTATAAAGAAATTTTAATGAAAATATGTATACAATTTTTAAAATTATTTATAAAAATAATATATTAAGTATGTATATTAATAAAATATATGTATATATTTCATCGGTTCGGTTCGGTTATTTCCATAACCAAACCAAATACTATCGGTTTTCAAAAATCTAAAACCAAACCAAATCAACACCAAATAAAATCGGTTTTATTTTATCGGTTTGGTTCGATTTTTTTATTTGGATCGGTTTTTATCCAAACCGTGAACACCCCTACTTTTAATATAGTACATACTAATTTTTCGACATGTGCAATTGATGAGTCAAATAATATATGATTTTTAAAATAATAAAATATTATTAAAAATAAAATTTTGACTAAATATTTGTACACGAAAAATAAATATAAATTAAGCTTACCTAAATTTCTGAAAGTATTAAATTCATATAAAGAGTAATCAAACAAAGTCGGTTGACTTTATTTCAGAAGTATTTATTTGAAGGGTAATTATAAAAGGGAAAAGAGACATAAATTCACTCTTCAACCTGTTCCAAAAAATCAATTATATGCTTAAACTATCATAACTTTTATAATATATTTGTATTATTAAAATTAAATTTATTTAGCCCCTGAAACGTATAGCATCGCTCTCACAATGAAAGATATATCACTCTTGCGTCACATTAATGCCACCTCACTGCTACATCAAATGTTATGTTAGATTTCTAATAAGATTCTTCATGTTATTCAATTGTTTCTTCTTCTGAACACCACCATGAACCACTATCAGTGCCACCATATTAGTACCAAATTTATATAATTCACCATAAAAATCAAAATAGCCACCACGAATCAAACCCACCATTGAAATTACACTCCATCATTCCCACAAAATTATGTAGATCCACCACAAAATTCAACACCTATTAACAAATTTGTCACTATCGCCATCAAAAGGTACAAATCCACCACCGAATATCACCATCACCATTTTTAATATGGAGTTCACCTTCAATTCCCACTTTTTTTATCACCCATCACCTGCAAATTCATCATTATATTTTCTTAAAACTCAATAATTACTTTTATCAATCACCAACAAAGTCGAAAAGAAAAATCGAACATAATATAGATGGTGAAATCAAATAAGAATTAAAATAGAATATGTTGGGGGAAAGGAGGTGGGAGAGGATGGAAATCAAATATAGAAAATGATGAAAAAAAAAAGAAGAAGAAGAAGAAGACAAGGGTGCATAAGAAAAAGAATAAGAGGCGTGGGTTGGGGGATGGGGCGGTGGGTAGAAAGAAGATTTTGATTATTTTTTCTATTTTATTTTTTATTAGGCACGTTTTTTGTCACGTCAATTCAAGGGGTAAAAAATTTTATTTTTGAATAGTAAAGATGTGTAATCGATAGTTATTGTAATTGAAGCGTGTAACTGATTTTTCGGGACAACTTGAGAGGTGAATTTATGACCTTTTTCATTTAATCCAATGCTATAATTCACTCATATGGTTAATAGTATATCCCAACAATATTAGTTAGTATATCCCAACAATATTAGTTAGTAATTTTTAATCTAAACTTAAAAATATTTAAAAATCTATATATATCTTAAATGTATTCTTTTTAAACTTAGAAAGTTAAAACCATTAATATAACTCTTTTCTGTTCTTTTATTTTTCTTAAAAATAAATGTTCGTACATGTGACTAAAAAAAATCTGACTCTTAATTTTATCGTAATCAGAATATTTATTTTTATCCCATGTATTTGTCAGTTAGTGGGGTCATAGGTTAGTTTTCTTTAACTTAGGTTTTTTGTCTTTTTTATTTTTAAAATGAAATGTAACAAATATCTATATTTTACGTATATAATAATAGAAATGACAAAAATAACAAGTGTCAGCACCATAAAAAATAGAATTTATCATTAAGTTAGCAAAATAATTCAAAATCTGAAAAAAAAAAATTGCTTACATTAAAAAAAAAAACTGAAAAACTGAATTAGCAAAAATAATTTAAAATCAGAAAATATATAAAATAAAACTGCAAACATTAAAAAAACAAAACTAAAAAAAACACTAATTTCAGTTCTATCTCTTTCAATTTTATGTCTGAATTTCAGAGGTGATTTGAATTTTTTTTATCTTTAATAAAATTATACATAATATTTTTTGTCTGAATTCATTTTCTACTTATTTTTTATTTCATTCATTTAAAATTAAGTATAATTTATCTAAATCTCACAGTGTTAAGAACTAATTACATTATTTTCCTATTCTTTTTCAAATTACAAAAATCCCTTAAAATTTATGGATTTTAGATACATCTTTGTACTTTCGAATACATCACTGAACTTTCTGATACATTAGCAGACATCCGGATACACAGATGAGGGATGTATCAGAGATGGGATAGGATTTTCGGATACATCAGCAAACATCCGAAGGGAACGATGTATCCGAGAGGGGGATAGAGATGTATCAGCGAGAGGAGAGTGATGTATCCGAGAGGGGACTTTTGAAATTTTTTTAAATGATAGAAAATTTTAGAAATTATGATAAAATAATATGTGTAGTTAGGTAATTTTTCCTAAAATGAATTGACATAGTATCTGTATACAATGGTTTGCATTTCAATTACACATTTATACGATAAAATTTCACTAGGATCTCTAGATGCTTTTGCAGGATGGTTACTGGTTGGTGTCTAGATTTTTTGGATTTGATTTTTTTTTTAAAAAGATATTGTTAAAGTTTTTATTGAATATATTATAAAATTATATACCAAAGCATTGTAACAACAACAAGCCAAGTGTTTATGTGGAAGATTATTGCGAGAGATGCAGTTTCAAGTTTTAACTTCATTTCTCGGAATAAATTTTAAGTAAATAAATTTTTATTTCTCGGAATAAAAGTAAATAACTATTCATTTTTATGAGTCTTCATTTCTCGGAATAAATTTTTTAAATAATTTGTAGAGGCATAACACAATGAATATATTTTGTCTTAAACTATATATTTTTTAAATCAATTTTTTTTTTTAATTTTGCTTTTTGCTGTATTATTACCATGTTTTGTTCAAAGTAAGATTGATAGAATTGCTTCCATGTGAATTAGATCATAATTCAATTCATTAAAGTACAACTAAAACACTTTGATGTGGTATTTACTTTAGAGAAAAAGGTTTGATATATTCAATCAATTTCATTATTTAGAGCTAATAAATCCATGTTACAAAAGTGATTCACATTTACCCATAAAGTTATATAAATGGTTCACATATACCTCTATTGTTACAAAAGTGACTCACAAAGTCACGATACCCTTTTATCTGAAATTGATTTGGAAATAAATTTATAAAAATATACTTAAGCTTTAAGAATTATATAAAACTAAAATATCATATAAAATTATATCTTTTAAAATTGAATATCATATAATTGATATATGCCTTTTAGAAAAAATGAAAGACAATTTTTTTTAAACAAAAATGAATAACATGCCTATGATTTGATATTTAGGTGATTAAAATTTCTTAATTCTATACTTAGCATTATCATAATCATAGAATTTTTCTTAGTTATATTTTATTTTTATCTGACGACTAAATTTTATTATATCGTTATTATTATTCTTCTAACAAGGGGATAATATAGATTGTGTGGGAGTATTTACGATTTCGAATAAAATTTTAAAAATTAATTGATTAATTAATTCTAAAAATTATTATTGTCATATTCAGACACTTAACTAACCTTATATATTTGATTTATTTTCATAAATATTCTATTATAACCTATTATGATTCTAAATGTTAACATTCTCTTAGCAAATAGTTGAAGACAAATTTACCACTTGTCAAGGAGACCAATATATTTGACAAAAAAAACATATTCTATTTATAAGATATATTTTTTTTAAAAGAACTGGAATCCAATAAACCCCCACACCAATGGGTAGCTCTGTCACTGTTTTTAAAAAAAAGGAATTTTACACAAATCTTAAGAGGTAATGACATCGTATTCCTACTTTTGTTCAAATTACAAAAATCACTTAAATTTGGTGAAATTCAGATACATTTCAATATGTTATTGCATTCCGGTTTCTTATACATCCCTCAACGTTTCGATACATCACATTTTGGTTTCGAATACATCACTCAATGTCTTCGATACATCGTGTATGTCCCGATACATCCCGTAAAGTGATATATCCAATCGATACATCGTGTAAAGTGATGTATCCGATAGTAGGAGAGAGTAGGAATTTTTGTAACTTTTTTAAATGGTATAGAATTTTAAAGAATATGTTAAGATAAGTTGTGTATTTAGGTAATTTCTCCTTTAAAAAACTATACTCATCCAGTTTGGACAAACCAATTTTATCGTTTTTCAATTGAAAGTTCTTAACCACTTAATGGCAATAGATTTAAAATTTATGTACTGGGGTAATAGTGATATTTAATATCATCTAATAATCATTAATTTGCCACTTAAATCTTTTTTTAAAAATAATTTTAAAAAAAAATGATAGTGGTGATGAAATTAATGCATTGGAAATGTTTTTATTTTTATATACTGACGCTGTAAAAAAAATTCATAAACTAACAGTGAGTCGGTGATTATCTATAATAAGCAAGAACTGGTAATTTTAAAAAATGTGGTACGTGAAGTGTTGCGATGTAAGAGAAGTGATATACTATGGAGATACAAAAATCGAAACCTTAACACTAAAAACAAGCACAAAATAAACAAAAAATAAAGAATAGAAGAAAATCACATGATAGATAAGAATTGAGAATAATAGCTATTTGACAATCAATACCCAATTACAAAATTCTAAAAAGCATCAATTCTATAGGAAGCAATACAAAAATGAGACTAACAGACAATAATGACTATATTAAAGCCAAAAACACCATATTAAGAACGCGCGATACAAGCACCTTTTACCATAAAGACACTCTTAAGAACGCGATACAAGCACCTTCAAATTACATTTTGTTATTTGAGTTTCTAAGTTGTTAACAAATCAAATACGTCATTCTGTACCATTAATTCTCATCATTATTAGTATTTGCTACTACACTTAATATTATCATCGTCACATTTTTTAAAATTACTAATATAATTATATTTATATCGAAGTTACTTCCATCACCTTACGCCTCATTTTAAAACAATTGATTGTCATCACTTTATTTCAAGTTCCGTAGTGCATAATGAATTAAAGATCTCAATCCCCTAGCTTTTTTTGTTGGTGCAAAGATACTAATTATATTAACTTAAATAGCATTGGCGCAAGGAGCTTTGGGAGAGACTGGCTATTTACGGGACAAGGAGGAGGATCCGGAGTCAGATCATTACAAGAGGGGGGTACTAGTACTAGGAAGCCCGACCCATGGAGTAGTCATGACAGAAAGAGGTTTCAATCGAATTTATGGTTAGCGAAGTAGCGACCATACGAGACAAAAAGTGTCTGTTCGATCAACTTCCATCATGTCGCGAACAAAAAGGGGTGGTTGATAAAAAAAATTGCATCTCTGGGTGGTAGCTTAAGTAATGGCATTGCTTAGTTAATGCGTCTGCAATCAAAGGTAATGTCAGCATATTGTGGTGTATGTAGAGGTAATAGCATCCAGATTAACGTCGAGAGGCTTTAAATTAAACTAAAAGGGTGATCCAAGAATGGAAATATGACGGAGGGAGTCAACCTTCAACAATGGTAGTTGTGCAACCAACACAGAACCTCCAACAAGTCAGTCACTATGAGAAGCCTGGGCCTTTCTCAATCGCCTCAACAGAGGGCCAAATTGTAGGAGGTTACAAAGGATATTGCTACTATACAAGTTAGCCCAGAGCTCAATAATGCAAATTTTCCCAAGTTGGCAAGTTCCCAGAAGACAATCATTGAGTGGGAAGGAGAAGCAAAGAGACAAAGCCATATCTCTACCCCAGATAGAGGAGGGGGCAGCTTCAGGAATATAAATGCATTGGTTTTTCGGAATATAAAAGGTATAAATAAGAGACATAAACAGAAGGAACTTAGAAACTATATGGCTACCAATAGAATAAAACTGGCAAGAATAATTGAAACAAGAGTTGAGGAACATAAGTGCACGAGAGTACACATCAACATCACTAGTAACGGGGGGTTAAACACAAACTACCAGGTTGCAAGTAATGAGAGAATTTGATTAACTTGGGATGCTCTTGCTATAATGTACAACTACTTAGGGCTGATCGTCAAACCATTTACTGTGAGATTACCAGCAGATCAGGCAAGATAGATTGTTTGTTGACAGTCATTTACGTGTACAATACAGTGGAACAAAGAAGGGTTTTATGGGACACTCTACAAATATAGCCCAAGGAGTTGTCAAGCCGTGGCTATTGTGTGGGGATCAGGGGCAGACCTACAGTGGTTCAAGTGGGTTCATATGAACCCACTTCGTTGAAAAATAACACAGTATATATATATATATATATATATATATATATATATATATATATATATATGTATATTTAATCAGTTTTTAAAATTTTATATGTATATATTAAATTTTGAACCCACTAACACAAGTCTGAAGCTTAGCCGAGTGGTTGGGGGTTCAATTTTCCCAGCCAACCCGGGATCGAATCCCCATTGCCACATTTTAGTTTTAATTCGTTTTTTTGATATATAAAACGTTCACACACAGTTTTGTCCTCTATGTAGGTGTAACTTTTGTCCTTTTAGTTACTTAGAAACTATAAAAAGTAGAACAACTTTTTACTTTTACAATTAAAAGTCCAATAATCAACAACTTTTGTCCTTTTTGTTTTTAATTTATTTATTTAAAAAAAAAACTCAACTAAAAAGGCATTAATCCCTATTATTCTCAATTCTAAAAACCCTTTTGTCTTCTTCTTTGTTGAATGTTTTTCGCTCTTGATTCTAGTGTTTATATATACATATATGATTATTGTGGTTATTTTTTATTTCTTCAACTAAAAAATCCCTTATCATTCTAAAATCAACAAAAAATTACAAATAATATTAGGTATATTTCTATGTATTCGATTCTGAAATTAAGGTTATAATTATTTTGTTTAATATTTTGTTTTTATTTGTTAAATGTTGAATGAAGAGAAATCATTTATAATATTCTTTTATTTTCTTAGTTTATATTGATTGAAGCCTAGTTTTTCGTCCATCTTGTTATTTACCGTCTCATTCATAAGTCAATGTAAATTTTTTTCAAATGTATTAACATTGTTTAGTATAGTCAGATATGTATGTTGTTAGCCTCATAAAAATTACAAATAATATTAGGTATATTTTTATCTTGAACCCACTTCGTGAAAATCCTGGGTCCGCCACTGGTGGGGATTCTAATGCAATACTTCATCCTCAAGAAAACTGAAAGGAGATCTTGTTTTCTATAAAGAGATCAGAAATTTTTTTGAGTGCACACAAGATTTACATCTCTCAGAGCTGAATTGGATGGGGGACTACTATACTTGGACCAATAGACAACATGGAGCAGATAGAGTTAGTAGAAGAATTGATATTGTTCTAGGCAATTATGAATGGTTGCTTAACTGGGAACATATATGTACTAACTATGCCCTCTCAAACATTTCTGACCACTCTCACCTATGATCCTAGCAATAGAAGATGTGCATAGCAAAAGAAAGGTTCCTTTCAAGTTCTTTAATGTGTGGACTGAGCACAACCAATTTACTGAGTTGGTTCAAGGAGTGTGGCAACAACATCACTTAACTGATAACCTGAGAGACATGTGGAGGAAACAACAAGAATTACAATATGCTCTGAAGCAGTGTTCAGGAAAGCAAGCGCTTCATCGCTTAAAGCGCGATGCAAGCCTTCTATGCTTCCCTGACTAGAATGAGTATGTGAGCGCTTCATCGCTTAAAGCGTGAAGTGGGGCCTTATCGCTTTTTTCCGCTTCACGCTTCCCTGAACACTGCTCTGAAGAATCTTAACTCAGAAGAATTTAAGGGAATTCTCAAAGGATCACCAATGCCAGACAGGAACTGCAGATCATATAAGAACAACAAAGGAATTAGTTCACTGATGGCTCTTTTACATGAAGAAAAGGAAACCATTCTCAAAACTCAAAATAGAAAAGTGGTCCACTATTGAAGAGAATGTTCTCAAACAAAAGTCTAGAGCTAAGAGCTCAATGGATCAGATTAGGGGATACAAACTCCAAATATTTTACTATAGTGATTAAGGAGAGGATACACAAAAAGAAAATACTACAGCTCAACTCTCAAACAGGGACTAGATTAACATATGGAAAAGAGATTAGACCCGAGATTGTGGAGCTCTACAAGAATCTAATGGGAACTACTAACACTAGCCTTTCAGCCGTAAATACAATGATCATGAGAAATGATGCAACCTTGTCCCACCAGCAGAGAATCGACACATGTCCTGAGGTGTCTGAGAAGGAAATTTTTAGTGCTTTGTGAGCAATTGGGGAAGACAAAGGCCCTGGTGGGGATGCGTACAATTCTTGCTTTTATAGGAAAGCCTGACCAATAATTAAATTCTCTAGGGGCATCAGGAACTTTGCTCACCAATTCATGTTTTAATTTTCTCTCTGCCTTAGTCAATTGGTTAGGCATATAGTTTTCAATTTCAAAAGATAACAAGTTGTGTTGATTGGCTATAGATATGTAATGCTTCATGTGGTGATTAATTAAATCCATTAGTTACCAGAAGAAAAAAAACTAATAGTTTTGTCGGTACAAATTGGACGGGTGAATTAACGGTCACTTTATATTTTTGTAAATAGTCAATAGATCTTAATTCCTCTTGAAAGAGCTTTAAGTTGCGATGTAACCAAATGGACAATAGAGAAAAGGGAATGAAAATGCCATTCGGAATATGGATAGAATAGGGAACAGGGTAATAAGCTCATGTAATCTGCGACACTTGAGTGTGGATATGTATGTAACACTGTTTGAAGTCTGGTCCACAAGTTAGTTGTGATTGTCTTTGGCTCGTGATTGCACAGAAACATGCAGAGTTGTCGATAATGCCAATATGGTGATAGTACTCGAACAATAGGTAGTTTATTATGACAAAAATGTTTTGAGTTTAAGCGGAATTTTCAGTTTTCCAATCGAACGGCAGGATGCATCTGTAGAATTATAGATAGAGTGAGAGATGAGAGGAATTTAACTACAAAGTAAACCAAGCGGAGTGAAAGTCAAAACAAATGAATCGTGTAAGGTGATGATAAAGGTGGGGACATAAATATTGTAAATACGCTCTAAAAGTTCAGGTAGAAATTGGAAATTGGAATGATGGTGTACTAAAATCCCATTGTCCATTGGGGAGCAACAAGTAGAGAGCGAGGTGCTCGACAAAACCTGGGGGAAATTATGAGCCTGATAATATAAGCTCAACAAAGCCAATTCTTAGATTTCCGAAACTCAACAGTCCCTGCAAATAGGGAACCAGTTTCACAATAAATTGGTTTTGTGCATTGAAAAGAAGCACAAGTGCACAACTATCGAATCCTATAATGACTATAAGCAGGTTTCCAAGGACCCTACTATCAATGGGAAAAAACATGTCCACTATAACACCTATGAACCAACTGATCTAGGCTACTATGAATATATATGCTCCATAGTAACTGTCAGTTTAGTTCTTTTCTTTTCACGTCCATTAAGAAAAAAAAATTATGAGGTATAATTTACTGAACTACCCTTATTTATAAGATATTTTTTGAGAATTAAGCAATATTAAAAAAGATTACTTGCTTAATGTTAAGGGTATAATTGAAAACAATATCAACTTTGGTCTCAATTTTTTCTACAAGCAAATGCAGCAGGAACCAGAACCACTAACAAATACATTTAAGCTTAGAAATAATGACAAATCTTGGTTTCGATTTTAAGGATACAACACACCCTTATGCAACTTCGATTTTCCTTTGATTTCCTCAAGAACTGCAACGTATATATATACTTGGTCCACGTTATTTACATGTGCTGAAAATTACTTCTCTGTCCCTAATGTTTCGTCCTGTCTGCATTAACCAGCCAAAGCTATCTTTCCAGATTGAGAGAATACGAGAAGAGGCACTACAACTAACATAACAGCCAGCAGGAAAATGTTAGCTAGCAAGGCTGACGAGGCAATTGCTTGAACCTCTAAGCTCAGTGCAGGAGAAGGAACAATTATCAAGTATAGAGAGCAGTATACAGGAGACCAGAGTACCTAAAAGTAACCACCATATGAACTAGGAATTTCTTTTTCTCCCCTTTTTTTGGGTGGGGATAAAGGGGAGAAGTCCGCCGGAGGATGTGCACAGTTTGTTGTTTTGCAACATAATATAAGAATTCTAGTAAGATAGAAACCTAAAGCGAAATATATTTCAAGAAATTATGAATCTGCAATAGTGCACTTGGTTGTACACGAACCTCAGAAGAAAATGGTGATACTTGGTGGTGGCAACACACATACTCATTAATAATTGTCATATTCTCACAGACATAATCTTTTTATCTTACAAAAAGGTAAATCTCCTCCAAGATCAAATACCAGCAAAGAGAGAGAAAAGACAAAAACAGCAGAGATAACAAAGGGAAAAAAAGGTTGACATGGTGAAATGTTAAATCTCAAGTGTTGGAAATGGACTCCCATCATCAATAAGGGGCAATTGACAAGGGCGATAGCGATAACATATAAAGACACCATAGACAGGAGGAAAACGCTTTCTTGTTCCACTGCCTGATATAAACTTAATCAAACTGATCAACTTTTCTAGATCAAAGTAGTTTTAAGTATCGACTTACCACATGCATATCAAATCTAATCTATATAACTGGAACTAACTAGCCAAGTACAATAGGTGCTATGAAAGGATTTTGATTAATCCTGCTGATAGATATAATATTTAATGAGCAATACAATATTCCGGGTGCATACAACGTACATAATAAGATGCACAATACACAAAGAATAGACCTATATTACAACAGTAAAGTTAGAATAATGAGCCATAAAGAATCCAAGAGGCTATTACGCATGGAACAAACAGCAGAAGAGAATTAAACATATAATTTCTTCTTTAATGGTATTACACTTGTCAATTGACTTAAATAAACAACCAGACAAACCTCATAAAGTCGTAAGCTGATTCAGCCTCTGAAAGTGGAAGGCCTACGAGTCAACAAGCGTTTGAAAGGAAACAAAGAAGGCCGATAAGATGTCCTACGTTTCATATTCCCTGCAAAGGATGGATGGAAACATTAAAACATATGCTTTAGGCAGAAACTAAAAGGAAAATTCATCAGAAGAACAGAACAATACAAGATAAATATGACTAATTGTCTGAAGGAAAGGACACTATGCAGAGCAATTGAACTTGAAAGTTTCCAACAATCCCCACCAAAAGGGCATCCAATCGTAAGGAGGTAATAACAGATTTGCACCAATGCAGGGTATCAAATGCTAATGGTAACCAATAAACACTAACAGGTGACTCAAAGACAGAAATAGCTTACCCAACCAAAGGCAGAGATAGGATAAGTTTATGGGTTCTGAACTTGCCATTGAACCGATAGCTCGTTTTAGTAACTGGTTTCACAATTAATATTTATACAAATTAATGAATCCTAATATAAATACAGGGTCTAAGTAAAAGCTACTGGATTCAACATATGCTTATACTAGCAAGAAAAGAACTTTTGCAACTGAGACCATGAAGATAGAGGGAAAAGAGAAATGAATGGTTTTCTGAATGTTATATCAGTAAATAAATCGTCCATGAAGATAACAACTATGCTGTCCACTTCAAAACTTATGCTCCGTTTCGTTTGACCTGGTTGGTGTTTTTCAGGACTCACATAGATACAATTTAATTAAATATCATTTTCTCAAAATAATAATTTAAAATATGTTTGAGAATAGTTATTGGTGTTCAAGACCAAAAGAAAAATAAGTCAATTTACCCTGAGGAAGTGAATTTGGAGTGTTGGACAATCACTCACAAAACAAATAGAGTCATACCTGACAAAGATCCACCCAAGATCTGATGACTTAGTCCAGCACTATCACCAGTGTGGTTCAGTTCTCCTTCTGTAACATATTTGCTTGGCACCTTCTCAGCAACTAAATAATCATTATCCACTTCCATTGGATTGCTATGCTCACTGTTGGATGATCCAGCAGGTAAGGTAGTAGAATGATACCTCATCTCCCTAAATTGTTCTTTCACAGTTGGATTGTTAACTCGTGCCTCAATCAAGGCCACACCATCTGCACCATTTTGATCATGGGAATCTGTGTGGAAGCTACCTGAGATCCCAAGCTGCTGAACATTTGAACCAGTGAAAGTCTCATCCTTCGAAAGTGTAACATCCGCAAAGGAAGAACTAGCAGAAAGAGTGACTTCAGAATCTGTTCTACAAGTATAGTTTGCTGCACTCTCTGGCAAGACTCCATCACTACTAGCTGAATAAGTTCCAAGTTGAAAATCATGTATTATGTTCTTAGAAGAAGTATCCTGCACGTGTAACTTACCTGTAATTTTCATTTCCTCATTGTCAATCATACTATTTTCTCTGACTTCCATATCTCTTCTGCAGGTGTGGATTGTCACACCATCTAGCAAGACAGCATTCCCTTCACAACTAACTGGACTAGTTTCTGTTTGCAAATCATGCATTTTGGTCCCAGATGTACCTTTTATATCTAACTTCATTGTAAATTGTATATCCTCATTATCAATCCTACCGTTTTCCTCTTCTTTATCCAAATTAGCAGCATCATTTAGAGGAGCAATGGACAAACGTGGCACCCTAACTTTTTCAGAACCAGAACCCTGTTGGTTTTTATCCGTATCATCTTCTAGAATTGAACATTCTACAGGCAGAAAATTGACACCACCTGGTTGTTGTGATATCCCAGAACTTGGAAGAGTCATCTCATCCACCTGAACACCTGCTAATTCAGCAATAGCATCCACAGGAACCTGCCCCAACACTGTTGAAGATATCAAATCTTTAATCTGGAGCCCATGTGCAGGCAGGTTATTCACAGTCAAACTAAAGTCGATGGGCTTCACTTCTTTTGGTACATTTCTGGAGACAGAAAAAGATTTCTTAATGTCGTCTAACAGCAAATCACCCTCACCACTAGAGATAGGATCCCATTTGTTGAGCCAATCATCAAATTCAGGTTCCTTGATGCCCGATGTTATTGGTTCAACCTTAATTGCCTCCTTGTGGTAACATTTTTTCCTTAAAGCATTAGTTATAACAGTTCTGCCAAAGGATAGAATACTTCAAAATCCATCATGCGAAAGTGCTGGTAACTCAAAAAAATGAAGTAATTTCTGTAAGTTACCTACAATTTTTGGAAAGCGCTGCTTTAGCACGTTCCAGTTGGAGACCGAGCAAAGATGCCAAATTCGCTACATCACAAGGCCCTCTAAGTTCGGTTACAGAAGGAGCAGCACTGGAGAAAAGAAGATTCTTTCCTCGAGTCCAATCCACCAGCAACTGGATATTTAGCAATTAGATCAGATTAGATTTGACATATTCTAGACACCAAAGATAGTAAGAAAATACAAATCATAAGTCTTAAATTAGGTTGAATGTGTTATATTTGTGAATTGAGAAAATCCCTGCCAAAAGGTCGGCCTAGTGTCACCTTATACTAGAAAAGAGCATGCTACGAGGAGCCATGGTTCTTGAATCTTGTTAAGAAGCTTTATTAAATGCTCATGTAACATAACATGCAAGAACTATTACCTCAATACTGGATCTTGAGGTTGATGATCTGCTATAAGATTTCTATTTCATTTAACAGTATTTTCCTACATTTTGAGTTCTATATGAATTAGTGACTGTCAATGTCTTTGTTCTATGCTTAACTTGTAGAATATGCAATGTACTTCGTACAATTTCACTATTTTTGGGTCCTAGCCAGGTTAGCAGAATACTGTTGCCCAGGTATTATGTTAAAATCCATGAACGACAGAGAATAAAGTCACAATGTATGTATAGTATTTAGTGTCGAGAAATCTAAGAAGAAAGCCTCATAATCATTTAAGAATGCCAACTGCCTTTAGATACAACCAAATTCAAATAAAAATTTCCAGTAAAGGCAAGGACACACAAAAAGGAAATGGCTTATACTTCAAAGTAAAGACTTCCATTTTTTATTAAGAAAATTGTCTAGCTAGAGAGGGTAGAATTGCTTATGCGATAAGGTACATGAGGTGGAGTGCATAGAAGGCGAGAAAGAGAATATAAATTTGGTTTCACTATAGATAAGGAAAACAGAAGCTGTGATGCAAACTACCATAAGTCGGGAAATGTTCAAAAGCCATTTTTTTAATTTGGTATAGGTGCTTCACATATAAGAAAGGACCTGTGGACTACTAATTTATCTTCATTAATGAAAAAATAAAGGAACAAAATGGGCAGTGAGGATTCACATGGCCAACTGCAAGTAGATTCGGATTGAGGATTACTTGGTGTAGGCGTAAAAGAAAAAAGAAAGTGAAAATGTAGACCAATTAGGCTTGATAACTCTTAACGCATATTAGAGAACATGCAATAGTTCCTACGAATTCAACATGAAACTTGATTTATTTTTTATTTTTTATTTTTTATAAGGTAGAAAACCCCTAGTTAGAGGTTACCACTGTAGAAAACTGTTTTACTTATTATCAAGAGGATTTCATGTCTTCTCTTAAAACCATACTATACCAACTACTAAAACCAAATACAAAAGAACAAAACCAGAATTTCCCGGACTCACCTTAGCATTAGATATAGTTTGCCTTCTCATTTGGGCATCCAAAATAAGACTTGAGTAAGTAATCTCTAAATATACTCCACGCTGCAATAAAAAGAAATCAAAACTCTCAATCATCCAGAAAACCATAAACAGCTAAAGATGTGGTTCAGCTAACTTTGAGCATACACCATCTTTGGATGCCATTCATTTTTTCCTCCACATTAAGAAGTTCCTTCAACGAATTAGTTTCAGTTAGAAAGTTATGATTTGCACAGCTTAGTGGTTAATATTTAGCATACCCAAAGCCCTGGACAGAAATGAAACCTAACTATCTTTTAAGGGAATCAAATACAAGCCAAATGAACATAGATATCTCTTTCCAAGGAGTTCTACTTGCAAGAATGACAATTCATCAGCATATAGCTCCTTAAGTCTAAAGATCCAATTGCTTGCACCATGTTTATTCCTAACCTAGTTTCAATACTTAATAATCAAATATCACAAGCTAAATTAAGAAAACCTCTGCAATATGTTTACCTCAGTAAGATTGATCACCTCAAGCATATTTAATGACCGAATGATGAAACAAATAATATCACAACTACCCCTCAGTCCCATATAAGTTAGGACCAGCTAAAAGAGGAAATACCATGACAAACAAAAATCACAAAGGCGCAAGTAGACAATTATTAGTATTATTAAGGAGCATGCTTTGGATGATATGTGCATGAGAAGTTCTCAGTCTGGTAATCGCTATCTTCTTTTTATACTACAAGATCGAGGAGCTTAAACCACCTGTTCTACATCCCTTCTGTATAATATCCATACATATAAATCATTTATCATGTTAATGACATGATGCATGTTCGGTTTCAAGTATTGAAATGTTTGTATCGTGTATGAGTCTCAAAAGACATGCAGCCAGCAGGTCCTTGGCTAAGATAAATCTTCCAAATATTTGCAAACTGTGATCTGCAATAACCTTTGCAGCTTTGCTCATACGTTTGGATCTTATAAGACCAAGTTACATAACGCATTGTCCACCTAACGAAGGCAAAATAAACCAAAAGCAGAATCACTGGTCATCAGAATATAAGCAAGGGAATGACTTTCTTCTCTCTTTTTTTGTGTCCTAAATAGGTATAAAATCAAGGGAAAGACTTTCCAGTTTTACTTTTTATTTCACTTAATAGTACTCTCTTTTAGGAGAACACATAATATTCTTTATAACCAAAGTTTAGTAGAAATCAAAAATATATTGAGAACCCAATTTTTACTCCCACATGTCCAATCCTCTTCAACCATTCTATCCAAACTAAATAAATGAAAGTAGTTGTAGTTCAGCACTACCTTTGTCTATTACATGTTTATATTAAAGATGATTGTTTCATTCTAATCAGAGCTCCAAAGATTCAAACATATGTTATTTGAACAATCTTTCTTCAAAAGCATCGGGCCCTTGTCCACTAGTGACCCACCACAACTCTAACAATGTTGGACTCATTCAGACTTCCTATTTTTTATGATGACCATGGTGTCTCGGCCATCTTTCGCGCACCTCGACTAATTCCATGGGATACCTGCCTCCTCCCACTAGCAACATGTAACTCTGTCCACCAAGGTTAAGACAAATGGGAAGAATCACCCTGGTGTTTTTTGTCTCTGTTCTTTTTTCACTTTATCAATAGTATATTATCCCGATATTTCATGAAGTGCACATAGACGAGGATTCGCATCGTGAATATGAATATTACATTAATAAACGGCACACCTGAATTGCAGCTTTGACCATAGATTGCTTCAACCTAAATGGCAACTTATCCGAGAAATCAATAGCAATTATGTCCACCTAAAAGTTGAAAAGAAAAAGGTAAGCACAGAAACAACTAGTGTATAAGACATGTATAAATGCAACATCTGAAGTCTTCAAGGAAATAGAGACAAAAATGATTGTTAACATATAAAGTTCGCATCGTCCTTTTTTTCTAATAGCTGCTCCATGATAAAAGCAACGGTATATAGACCTCTAACTCATACTTAATACACTAACATTCTGTAAATATTCAATACTTCATCTCAGCACAAATAGAGAAATTCCTATTACTGTAAGTTTTCCAATTTCAACTTTCTACCAGACAAGTTTAAAGGACTACACCCATCTTCAAGATTCAAAAATGTATCTTTATTTCCTAAATTCCTTGCTCAATCAAACTAACACACTTAAATTGAGTCGGAGTGAGTATTCAACAAACCTCAGAAACCTGGCAAGCCTGTTCAAACGCCTGCTGATTGAGGGGTCTCACGGCAACAATATCATAACTTTTCAGAATAGGATTTCCAGAATTAAGAGCTGAAGCCTGAGACGAACTATCAACTACCACCGTCAAACGCGTATACTGCCGAAAAGGGGCTGAAACGGGTACATTTAAGAGTTTTCTGTGGAACTCTACAGTTGAGGAAAGTGAAGGTGCAAGTTTCAAAACAGAAGAAAGAGGGAATAAAGGGATACAACAACGATCCGATTCCGACATTACACCTCTGAAAGTACGATTGTATGCGATTCCTGTGTAACCCAATTCCATAGCCTTGATTATGAGCTTGAGACGTATGGTCTTTAGGGTTTTTTTATCTGTAACGATGTTTCTATCGGATTCATAGTAGGGTATGTTGAGATCGAAGAAACCCATGATGATGAATTTGTGTGTGTTGAAGGAGAAAAGAGGGGCAGAAATTTGGTTATGCTGGTTAGAAGAAGGGTTTAAGGGGATTGGGTTTGATAATAGGCTAATTTAAAAGATTTTTTCTACTTAATTTCTCAACCATAGTTAATAAAAGTTGTTATTTTTCTTTTGGGGAACTTTTACGTATAGTCACTCAAAAATAATCTAATTACACTTCAAAGCTATAGTTTATTAATTACGATTTGTAACTCCATGTTATAGGGAAAAGAGTGGTGAGCGAGATTGGGAGAGGGAGGAGAGAGGCAAGCGAGAGAGGGCAGAGAGTGGAGAGAGGTGAATTGTATATGTATATCGATTAGATAATTGTATATTATACATATGTATTTGTATTATCTGGTGAGCGAGATTGGGAGAGGGAGGAGAGAGGCGAGCGAGAGAGGGTAATAATTTGCAGGTACGTTTGTATAATTCGCGTGTTTTTGCATAATTGAGTAATATAAAGTCTGATTCTTTACAAATATGATAAAAAATGACGAATTGATACAAACATAAACATATGAACTTTAAACAATTATACAAAATATATTATACAAATTACATTAAATAAATTATATCATACAAAATTTGAAAACTACATGTTTATACAAACTTTAAAAAGTTATACACAAGAAGATTGTATGTATATGGTGACAAAATTGAAAAATCGAAAAATCAAAGGAAATCATCGTTATATACAAATACAAACCATCGTGTACAAATACAAATCAAGCGAAGAATTGTTAGTGGCGAATAATACAAATGTGGCGAATTATACAAACGTGACTAATTATACAAACTCGAAGTCAGCCCATGTAATTAATGGTTAATGTTAGTCACGAGTGGTAATTATAGAAAACTATAGCTTTGATGAGTAATTAGGTAGTTTAAGTTTGTTTAACCACATAATTTTCCTTTTTTTTAGGTAATTCAAAAATAATATTATCTATTAAAACAGGGAAAATTACGCGAAAAAGTAAATATATACTAGTTAATTAGCTAACATAACTATAGTTTGAATTAATTACAGCTCACAACTTAATTTTAGCTGTAATTACGTCACTTGTCCTCTTTTTTATATATACAAATACAAATCACACACACAAATTTCTCTCTCTCACACACACAATTATATGACAGATATACAACTACAATTAGTCTCTCTCCACTCTCAGCCCTTTCTCGCTCGCCTCTCTTCTCTATCTCCCAATTTCACTCGCCTCTCTTCTTCCTCTCTCAAACTCGCTCGTCAGATATAAAAATACATATTTAAATCAGTTATTAATTTACAATTATCTGACAGATATACATATACAGTTCGACTCTCTCCACTCTTTGCCCTCTCTCACTCACCTCTCTCCTCCCTCTCCCAATCTCACTCACCTTTCTCCTCCCTCTCACAATATCCCCGCTAGATATACAAATACATATGTATATCAATTACATATATACAATTATACGACAGATATACATATACAATTTGAGAGGTATACATCTGCAATCCGCCTCTCTCCACTCTCTGCCCTCGCTCGCTCGCCTCTCTCCTCCCCCTCCCAATCTTGCTCACATCTCTCCTCCCTCTAACATATAGCTACAAATCGTAATAGGCAACTATAGCTATGGAGCATAATTAATTTATTTTTGAATGACTATATGTGAAAGTTCCTCATAAAATAACTTCAATTAAAGACTTACAACTTAAGAATTAAAAATTTAGTAGCCAATTAAAAATTAAATCGATTTAACTTTTGACTTTTTTCTTTTCATTAAAATTTTAAATTAAGAATTAAAAATTTAGTAGCCAATTAAAAATTAAATCGATTTAACTTTTAACTTTTTTCTTTTCATTAAAATTTTAAATAAAATTTAAAAGTAATTATTCAATTTAAAGTTAATAAGAAAACTCTATTTTTTTATAAAGCTATTAAAGGTGAAAAAGACTTCATATAGAATTTTCTTTAAAAAAACTTTTTTGATTCTACTCTTTATTTTTCATGTCTCGTTGTCAAGTCATCAGAGGTTGGTGAAATTTTGATGTATAAAAATAATTTTATCCTAAACTTTATTTTCTCTTCTTTTTTTTTTTGTATGTTCACTTCATATTAAATAAACATGAAAATTCAAGCTAAATTGGAAAATTTTGGTAACATATTTTTATCAAAAAAATTAATTATTAATGTTACGTAGTTTGATTTACAAAATGTTGGTGTATTCGTTCGTTAAATTATTATTTTTTACCAATGTGATTTTTAGATATCATTCGTGAAATTTCTAGTTCTGCCACTGAAGACAATGCATTGATGTTTCCCCATTTAAAAATTGTTGTGGATCTTTTTGTTTGCGCTTTATTGGATAAAATAAGAGAAAATAATAAAAGTAGAAAATTAATATGACAGTTTTGCAATGTTCTCTATATGTTCCACATTAGGCTCACATAAAGAAGAACAAAAAAGTGACCACTAATTTGTAATAAGGTGCCACTAATTAATTAATATATTATATTACCCTTATATAGAAGTGACACTTTTAAAGAACGAACAAGGATAAATAGGTAATTTTACCATTAGTTTTAGTGACTTATATAGAAGTGAGACTTTTAAAGGACAAACAAGGGTAAATAGGTAATTTTACCATTAGTTTTAGTTAAAATATTGCTATGTATCCATATGTATCCACCTTTACCTCTTCAATAGTCTCCACAATCTTCCATATGCTCTGAGACTCTTCTCTACTCTATAATCTGCCATATACATTTGGAATCTCTGTTTCGCCTCAAATTTCTCTTCCCTATTGATGTATTCATTAGCTACAGTAAGTTTTTCTTCCCTATCTCCCTCAATTTTCCCTCCTAATGCGTCCAACTCTTGAAAAAAATGACCAATAATGGTGGCTATAATTTGCTTATTCATGTTTGAAAATAGAAATAACTACGTATCTAGCTTGAAAGTGTTCATCAAGTTTTGGCTTGATAGATGACGAACAAAGCTTCCAAAAATTGTACTTTGGGCTGGAAATGTGATAAAAATGAATAGGGGCATTCTTGGAATTGTGAAAATCTTCGGTGATAAAATAACACATATGGATGTGAAAATTTTTAATCAAACATGAATTAAGCAAAAAAAAAAACTTAAATTCATATTGATGGTCATGATATTTCATTTATTAGGATATAAATTTTTGCTTTTTAATAATCATATTTTTCTCTTTGTTGACTGCTATAAGATTATATGTTTGAACAATAAGTGATGATCAAATTTCCACTTCATTACTACAATTTGTTAACTACATTCTATGTTTACTACAACTGTAACGCTGAACTGTGTTCCCTTGACTGTTGAAAATACTAATCTCATTTGCTATACTCGAAGGTTTTCTTTTTACAGGTTTAATGACTTTTGATGATCAACAAATGTCCTTGAATTGTAAGTGACTATACATATCATTTCTCCTTTAAGGTTATTCTTCCTAATTCCATTTCATTGTCTCATTACAAGGTTGCTTGAGCTTATTAAGCTCCTCTTTTATTCCATCTTCTCTATGTTATGTGTAACGATCCGAACCGTCGTTGTTTAGAAAAAGAGAAAATTCAGGAAATTCTAGGCCACTGTCCCGCCAAGGCGGGCCAGATGCCGCTAGGGCGGCAGCGCCACAGCGGGGTAAGTAGTCGCCAGGGCGGGATAGGCGAGACAGAATGTAAATAACGTGAAATCTTATTTCCTCCTTCTCCCTAAAATACCTAAATTAATCGTAAAACACCATAGAAACCCCCAAAAAACTGCTCCAAGCTTGGGAAAGATGGAGAGAGAGATTTTTAGCATAAGGATGTCGATGGATTGCGGAGTTTCGGTCAAGATCACTGTCACGAGTTCTAGAAACAAGGATCGAAGACCAAAACTCCGTGCGGCTACTTGGCTCCCAGGTAGGCTAGATTTTAATAATTTAGTAGTTGTAATATGTGCTTGCTGCGTAGTATAATGTAAATCGCTAGTAGAATTCATGCACCAAACTCAGGGGTGATTATGTTGTGATTCTAGCAATTGTATAGGATGTGTATCATGAAAAGGGAAATACCTCGTCCTAGGGTTAGAGTTAGGTGATGGTTGTGATCCTATAATTGTGTGATGTATGTTTGTTTTTGCTTCATTATGATTCATGTATGTATGCGAATGTTGCATTGGTGATCACATCAATTGTAAATGAGGATATATGAATGATGAATGCCTTGAATCATGACTTGATTGTATGATCATTGAGAATGTACTTCGTGGTTGTGATTGTGGCTTGTTGAATGGATCGGGTGTTGCATTTCGACACACTAACTTGGATCGGTTGCCACGTTCTGACATAATCATTGGATCGGGTACCACGTTCCGGTATGCTAACAATTTGGGTTTGGATTCCATGAGAGGACCAATGACGTGATATAACTGTGATAATTGAGAATCGTGAAATTGAACGTGGTTTGTAATGATAAATGATATGGAAATTCCCCGTAGTGGTTATATGGTTATGAGGTCTTATATCTGATTGCTCTTTAGTGCCAAGTGAACTTATTGTGTATCGTGTTGACGAATGAATTGGGAAGGTAAGGGGTTCAAGGGTCAAAATAGTCGAGAATAAGAGTTGTCTATGTGTTGTAAGGGTGAGAAGTGGGGGTAGTGTACGTGATGTAGTTACTTAGGTGGATTTCACCTTGGAGGAAGAAATTCTTGGTTGATAGTTTGAAAGCTTGTTGTAATGTGCTATGTGGCTAGGACAAGGCAACTTAGAGAGAAAGTAAAGGGAATGTCGTGGGTGGTTAGTTGGAATTGTTGTAGTGCGTGTTGTGGGTTTTTCTACGTGTTAGAATGGCTAGGCGGTGATCAAGAACCTAGTAAGTAGGTTGACTGGGAAGTAGTTGGTGGTAAGAGTGCTAGTGTAATTCTGTGGTATTTTGGAGAGAGGGTAAAGGTAGAGAAGCGATGGATGTTAAGACATGTTTTTACTAGTTGGTTTCTTGTATTATGCGGTGGACGTCGGGTTGACCTATGATGCCTACCAGTACGTGTGTTTTGTACTGATACTACTCTTGTTATGTCTTTTGGCATAGTCTGGATGCAGGGTCAGTGATGTTTCATTAGGTGAATACAAAGAAAATCTCCAGCAGCTTCTATTTTCCTTCCACATGATGGGAGCTGTGTCATTTATTATATTGTCTAGATTTTTCTCTTAGTAGCTCTTGTACCTATTTAAACTAGATCTTTGGGGGTGTTAATTACTTTACAATTAGTCTTAACTAACATTTTGTTAAAGGTCCTTACTATTTTATTTCTATTTTTCGTAACTTTCCACATGTTTTAATTATTGGGATATGAGGGTTCTCCTACTTAGGTGTTAGAGTGGGTGCCCGCACGGCCCGGTGGGTTGGGTCGTGACATTATGGTTCTTCTATGTGCTTCAATGTTTGGGTGGTTGTTGACTTGTTGGGTTTTTTTTTTGTTAATAACAATTGCACTTATGATTTCATTTTTTTCACAATTTGTAATTATATATTTAAATAGGGTCCGAAGGAAAAAAGACTATGTACCTTCATATACTAAGGGTAAGACTGTGTACACACCATCCTCTCTAGATTCCGCTTATGAGATTACATCATATCTTCACATACTAAGTGTGCAATATGTTCGATTCAAGTCCTGAGAGAGATATTATATCTTTAACATCATTGAAAACAAGGTTTATAGTTCAAGAGTGGCAATAAAGGAAATTGTTTATTTGATATGCTAAAGCTTGCACAATTTAGGAGTAAAATCTTTTGGTTATCTACTTCTTAATGTTCTTGCATGTTTAGGAGGTTATTAGTTAATCTGTAGATTTTTTCTTTATATTTGAGACTTACTCACAATTCCTTAGTGTCCTGGTTAATGAAAAGCTAATTGAAGTATTAAATATAAAATTATAGTCTTTTAATAGCAGAATTGCTGAACCAGAGCAGCAAACCAACTAGAACATTAGCAAATTTTGAATAAAGGAAATGATCCTAAAGAATTTTAGCATAGAAGAAATAACATTGGTTAGGAAATCTATAGTGATACTGTGATAGTGATGTTACATAATATACTAATGTATTGACAGATAATTAGAAAAGCATGCAGAATTGACTCCCTAATAAATAATGTTAGGATGTAATGCACAAAATTATTATACACAAATAAAACTAGATACTTTCTCTTTTATATAGTTTTCCTTATGCATTGTTGTTTTTTCGAATGTTATTTCTATTAACTCTCTATAATTTCCTTGCTATTGTGAACTTGAAGTTGAAGTTTCCTTTGATGTTTGATAAGATTTGTCTAATTGACACAATTTATATCAAGAGCTATGGTGTGCCAATTAGGAATAAAGGACATACTAAGCTCTTAAAAAATTATAACAGAGAGATCAAAGGTAAATATATTCCTTCAAGATTTTCGTATATTTTGATCAATCCACAATACTATTGTCAAAGGAAAATGTGTTGGTAGTTTTGCTCACATGTGTGAAAATCTATTATAAAGTTGACATAAAAATGTTAACTAACAAAACAAATTGTGTATTATTTTTTTTTGGTGGCATTTATAAATTGCCCTTACCCCCTTTTTGACAGATTTACTTGAATCACATTTTGCGTAAGAATTAGTTGGATTTTGCTCATGGCATTAAGTCACATAAAGTCTTAGGGGGAATGGCCCATGCCCATAGTAAGCTCTTACAATTAATGACTAATACAGACAAAACAACAACAATTTCTGCCAACATGTTTATTTGTAATATTTATTTGTATACATACATACGAAAAGTGAATAAGCACATAGTTGGCCATCAATATGTCAGCTTCAACTATGTGCTTCCCCTCATATTTACCCGTTTGGATTGACTTATTTTAGGTGCTTTTAAGCCAAAATAACTTTTAAACAGTTTTGAAGTGTTTGGATAAAGTTAAAAAATGCTTATAAACACTTATTTTAAAGCCAAAATAACAAAAATAAGCCAAAAGCCATAAGTTAGAGCCTGTTTGAATTGACTTTTGACTTATGACTTATAAGCCAAAAGTCATAAGTTAGGATCCTTAGTTGCTTGGCTTATTGGTTACAATATAATATTTCATGTAGATGGTCCTAGGATCGAATATCACTTTTTTATTTCTGTTTTTAATTCAGCCAATTTACTCATTTGTAGCTTTTTGGTGGGCCCCAGTTCAATCCTCTTCTTTTTTTCTATGTGTTCTCATTAATTAAAATGTATGTTTCATCATTGTATTTAATTTAGTGTTAATTAAAAAGGAATATTTCGTATTCGTATTTCAGTTATTCCATCTTCTATCCTATAGAAAAATATTTTTGATTTTTAAATGTCATCAAAAATATTTGTGTAGTTAAAAATATATTTATTATCATCATCATCATCAAAATGCACAAGTACCCCTCCTACCTATGCCTGAAATCTCAGAGACACACTTATACTATACTAAGGTCATATTACCCTCCCAAACTTATTTTATAAATAATTTTCTACCCCTTTTTGGCCTACGTGGCACTATCTTCTGGGCCAGCACGTGTTGACAATTTTTTCAAGCTATCTGGTTGATAGTGCCACGTAGGCCGAAAAGGAGTAGAAAATTATTTATAAAATAAGTTCGGGGGGGGGGGGGGGGGTAATGGGACCTTAGTATAGTATAAGTGTGCCTCTGGAATTTCGGGCATAGATTTGGGGGGTACTTATGCATTTCCCCTACTTTTTAAGAAAACCTTATTTACATAAGTAAATTTTTACTATAAAAAAAACATACCAAATAAGTACTAGTAAATACCAACGATATTTTAAATTAAAATTTTTGATTTAATTTTCCAAAATTCCATCATATTTTATTGCTATTATCTAACTAGTACGTTTGATTATTTTATTTCTCCATCTTTTTTATCTTTAAATCACCTTTTATTTCTAATGTTAACGTTAGATCATTAATATTAGTCGTAGAAAAAAAACATATGTCATTGAATTTAAAAAAATTAAAAGTACCACAAATAAATATTATAAATTTAAAATAATGGTGATTGGGTCCGTGCAGAGCACGGGTTTCCCCTTTTCTAGTATATATACTAAGAGCCAACAATTTTCCACGGAGCATTTGCTTAGTTGTAAGAGGAAACTAAGTGAATACCTCATAAAGGTAAAGTAATTACAAACATATACCCCTTTACATTCATACCCCCACCAAATCATTACACTATATATCCTTAACTAATTTCTCTTATCTGATACTAAATTAGTATCATATACTGTATTGGTATCATTAAGGCTGATAATTTCGCTTAACTGATACTAAATCAGTATATATGTATTGTAATGGTATCATTAATGTTTCTTGTTTAGAAATTACTCATTAGTCAATGATACTATAAGAGTATATATATATACTCGTATATATATATATGTATACGAGTATAATATCATTGACTAATGAGTAATTTCTGAACAAGAAACCTTAATGATACCAATACAATATATGATACAAATTTAGTATCAGTTAAGCAAAAAATTTCAGCCTTAATGAATGTGGGGTATGGGCTGTAACTTTTTGAGAGAATGAGTATTTCTTGAATTACTTTGGATTTATGAACATGTAATTATTTTGAGTTTTAGGGTCCCATTTATGTAGTTTTTCCTTTAAAATACCAAGTTTCAATGGGTTCAGGGGTTCAGTTGGCAAAGAGTTAAGTAAAAAGTACGAACTCATACAAGTATAAGGGTCCATCAGACCATTTCGGCTAATGTGAACATTCAATGTTGTCATATTTGGGCCATTATGACCAAAAAATTATGGCCTAAAGGATTTTTCAAACTTAAAATATTGTTATCTTTCTCCTAGAAGCTTGGCCAAACACGTCAACTTTAAAGAAAAAACTTTTAGGCTTGGAAAAAATTGGTGAACCATGCAACCTTCGACTTACAAAATTTCACTCATAAGTATTTTTATATCCATCAAACATATATAAATAAATCTTAAAATATCTACAAATTAATTTAACTAATTTGTAAACTTAGTCAAACATCATTTTAATATTGGCCTTTAGCATTGGCGTGGATAGAATCTAGAAATATTACAAATTGAAATTATTAGTGTAACTACAAACCTAGCTCACATGGGCAAGCTTAGTGATGAGAAAATTGCATAAGATTGGCTTCTAGTTAGACGATTTTGGATTCGGGTGTTTAACTATTTGTTAGTTTATTTTGGTGAAATACCTAAATGATCCTTCTAAGTTGTAAATAAAAATTAGATAGGCACTTTAATTTTATTAATGTGTCATAGAAATATTTTGACTTGATATAAGTGTGTCTCGTGAACATCCGAATTCAACAGACCTTATGTGTAAGCGTCATTAACAAATGACATAATAAATTTACAAATTAGTTACCGACACATGTTTTTAAAAAAAAAAAAATAATCTTTTGCATTTATTTTTAACTAATACTACTTTTTTGTTTAATAGAATAATCCTCCCCTCCTCTTCTTCCCAAATCTGCTCCTCCTTACTCTCTCCTTTCCCCTCCACCTTTTCTCCTCATGAGTAATTCTTACTATAATAAGTACTACTAATTACTCTCTTGATAATTTTAAATGTCACTATAAATCTTTTTGAGTGTCTTCTTTTATTGTCAATTTTATGTTAGATAATAATGTGCTTAAGTGTAACGACCCTCTTCATTGTTATGGAGGAGTTTTTAGTGGAAGAAAATGAGCGAGAAAACTTTTGGTGTGAAGAGTTTGCGTGCTCATCCTTGTCTTATGACTCATGCCCAATAGATTGAAGAGGAGAAACTTAAAGGGAGATCTAGGGAGAAAAAGAGGTCTAGAATTGATGATGGTAATTTCTCTCATGCAAGGTCTGGTGGACATGGTCGTCCTAGGTATAGACAAGGGTTTTCCGGGCAAGGTTCCTCCAATGCTCCTAGGTATGACGAAGATAGGGTGTCTAACCCTAAATCGTCAGGAATTAGTAGTGGATCCCTATTGCCTACTTGTGCTAGGTGTGGAAAGAGGCATGAGAGTAGGTGTCTAGCCAGCACAGAGGGTTGCTCTAGTTGTGGTGAAAGTAGTCACAAAATGAGGGATTGTCCAATGATTAAGGCTAAGAGAATATAGGGCAAGCAAGCTCCTCCTAGTGATTCAGGTGCAAATGCTGCAAAGCAAAATAGGTTTTATGCTCTTTAGGCTCGAGGTGAACAAGAGTTTCCTCCATATGTGGTTACCGGTATGTTAAATGTTTTCCAACTTGATGTTTATGGTTTATTGGATCCCGATGCTACCTTGTCTTTTGTGATGCCAATTATGGCTATGTGACTTGATAGAACTTGATATGCTAGGTCTTGATGATATCCTTGGTAGGGATAGGCTGCACTCTTAGTATGCTTCTATTGATTGTAGAACCTGATATGGTCATTATGAGTTTTGGGGATGTCGTTTGGTTTGACTGATGCCCCGACGACATGTAGGAATTTGATGAATAGGGTGTTTAGATAATACCTTGATATGTTAAGTTAGTAGACTCCTCCAAGGGTGGTGTTATAGTTCACCATGGTTTAGAATTGTCTTTTGTGACAGATGTGAAAGCTAAGTAATGTCTTGATCCGACCTTAGATGAATTAAAAGAACCAGTACTTAGAAAGTCTGTTAAGGCTTTCTCCCAAGGGGGAGATGGTGTGCTTAGATAGCAAGGTCGTTGTGTGTTCCTAATGTTCATGATTTGGGTTTACTTGGGAATCTCACCCATGAGGGGTGTAATGAGGTTTGGGAAGTAAGAGAAGCCTAGTCCCCGCTTTGTTTGCCCATATTAGATCTTGAGACATATTGGTAAGGTTGCTTATGAGCTCGAGGTGCCTAAAGAGTTGGCATTGATGCATCCGGTTTTCCATGTCTCTATGTTAAAGAAGTGTGTTGGAGATCCGACATTTATAGTTCCCTTAGAAGGTTTGGGAGTTAATGAGAATATTTCTTATGAGGAAGTACCGGTTGAGATTTTAGACCAGTAAGTTAAGAAGTTGAGGAACAAGGAAGTTTTTTCCGTGAAAGTGTTATGGAGGAATATTTTAGTTGAGGATGCTACTTGGGAGGCCGAGGTCGATATGATGCCTTGATATCCTCATCTTTTTCCTTCTACTCCTCCCTTATCTTGAGATAAAGAGTTCCTCATGGTTTGCTTATGTTATGATTTGTTGTGATGTCATGTGTGTTTTAGAGATTCCCATGATTTCCTTATGTTATGCATGTTCATGAAAAACTTGTGTTTTGAAAGAAAATGAGCTTATATGATTGATTTTCCTCATGTTGTAGTGCATTGAGTATGAGTTGCCTATAGACTTCATGAGATGAATTGATGAACATGCTTTAGCTTGGAGTCGAGAATTCCTCCTTGGATATATGTTTTGAGTATAGATTTCATATAGGCTCCATGAGATTGTTTTGAGCATGCTTTTAGATTGGAGATGATAGTTCCTCCTTGAACATGAGAAACATTGAAATTTCCTGCATATTGGGTTGTTAGATGTAGTTCCTACCTCCCATATAATGCATTGAGTATGTTTAGCTTGGAGTTGATGTTTCCTCCTTTGTTGTGTGCATTTAGATGAGTTGCATGCATGATGGGCTGCTAGCCTTGAGTTGTTTCCTTTAAGAGTGCCTAGAATTCCATTCGAGAGACGAATGTTCCCAAGGGGGAGATAATGTAACACCTCGGAAATCTAGTGGTCTAAGCTAAGGGCTAAGTGCTAAGGCATGAGCTAGAGATTTGAGCCTTGGCACCCTTCATGGATGTCCCCACAAGTCGTGGTTGTGCCCGTAGACTTTAGGCAGTAGACAACCTAAGCCTGATCACCTCCCACGAGAGCCTACACGGCTCGTGATGGTCACCACAGATCGTGGTTCCACTCGTGGTGGTGAGGCAGTAACTCCTCCAAGTTGCCCAAAATAAAGACCCTCCCGCGAGCCACTAGACGGCTAGTGAAGGCCTTGATGGGCAGTGGGAGTGGTCGTGAATGTGACTTAGTTTTTAGGAGTTAAGGGGAAGGTGGCCTAGCCACTGGTCCATGACCACGATGGGGACCACGGCTTGTGATAGTGACCACGGCTCGTGGATCCCCTCGTGAAAGTGGGCAGTCCATTGTTAAGTGGAGGGTTAAAAGGATCTTTCTGGATTTAATTAGAATAAAGCTAGGTCGTTTTACCCAAGCATAGTACACCTATATAAGTGATTTTAACCCTTTAAACTCACCATTCAAGTCATTATTTCCAAAACCTCAAAAGAAAATCCAAGTTCTTCTCTCAAATATTTCTCTTTCTAGATATTGAAGAAGAAGAAAGAGTTGGAGCTAGGATCAAGCTCAAGTCTCCAATCCTCAAGAATTTGTGGGCTTTGTTAACAAGGTATGATGGCTTTTTATCCATGGAATCCTTTCATCCATGGAGCCCCTATGATTTCCCCAATTGAGAAGAAGAATTCCCCAATTCTAGTTAGGGTTTCTTCCAATGTTATGGGTTTTGATCCAAATGAGTGGATTATGATTGTTTATGATTGAATTGATAGAATTAAATGTTTTTAGGATGAATTTACATGTACCCATGCCTAAACCATGTCTAGAAAGATGGAATTGATGTAAATCGGTTTAATGCCATGTTAGGGGAAAATGAGGATTTAAGTGTATTCTTCTAGGATTGGTGAGATACATTATAGATCGCTTGAGATTGAAGAATATAGACATGAATTTCTTGAGAGTAAAGCACATAGACATGAATTTCTTGAGAGTAAAGCACATAGACATGAATTGATTGAGATTAAAATATACTTGATGGATTATGACTGGTAGGCTTTGAGATTAGAATTGTCTTGAGACTAAAGCATGTATGATGAATTATGATTAGTAGGGCTTTGAGAGTAAAGCTCATATGATGAATGTCGATTAGTAGATAGAATTGTTGTGGAAAGATTTACCCACACGATTTACTCTATGAATGTTTGAATGTATGAATGTGAAATATTTTCTCACATAGAATGATTCTAGGTTGAAAGGCTTGGTCACCTAAAATGAATCAAAGAATCTATGAACTATGATAGATAAGACTTAGCTTGGATTAGCATAAAGATATGCTTCTTCATGATTACTTGAAGTGGTAATATGAGATCCCTTCATGGATAGCTTGACTTTGTAATACAAGACCATTCATGGTAGCTTGGGTTAGTAGAACTCATGGATAGCTTGGATTTAGCAATAGTACCCTTCCAATGGTTAGCTTGAACTAAAGCACAATAAGGTGCTTTGCATGGTAGCTCGACTTAGTACCCTTGGTAGCTTGGATTGAGAAATAGTACCCTTCCTTGGATAGCTTGGACCTGCATAATAAGGTGCTTTTTATGATAGCTTTGACTAACATAATGAGGTGCTTTTCCTTGGTAGCATTGAATTGGTAAATAGTAACCATTCATGGATAATGAGTTCGCTTGTATTAGTAAAGTAGCACACTTCCATGAATAGTAGAAATAGCTAAGGATTTGACTATCCTTCAATTAAAGTAGCATAGTTATGATGAAACAAGGTTACTTCAAGGAAGTATCATAAGTATGTTTTAAGATTAAATTTACTTGTTATGATGAACGATTAGCTTGGATTGTTGCTTGAGTTGCCTTCCATGATATGTATGACTAGAGGTGTGTAACACCGCATAATTTTTTCGAACTAAGATTCGAACCATCCTTCGCTGTGAGTAGGATTTTACCTAGGAATTTAAAATTTCTTGAGTGTTAAGGTCACTAGATGTAGCACCTTGAATTCCAAGAAGAACTAAAGAGAATTCATTCAAGTCATTCCTAGGTTCCTTTAAGTTTTGGATCAACTTCAAATGACCATAACTCTCAGTACAGGATGAGTTAGGTGTGCCATGAGGTGGAAAATGAAATGTCTTTGAATTATATTTCCAACGCTGCTAAGTTTGCTAAAATTTCGAGCTCGTATGAGGGAGATATGCCCGTTTGAAGTCGGGCTGTCCAATTAAGGAAAGTTACCCAAAAATATGAGGGATATTTTGGTCTTTTCCTTACCCAATCGGATTTAAGAGTTTTTAGTAAGGTTTTAGGAGTCTAAGCTGATTAGAATTAGTTTCATTCATCCAAAAAGCGTTTAGGGATTAGAGAGAAGATTCAAAAGGAGAAAAAGTTCAAAGTTTCAAGCGTTTGTTCAAGAAATTCAAGATTTCGCCAAGAACCTAGTTCTTTGAGGTATGTAAGCTTCCATAGTGTATGGTTCGTTCACCCACACGCTAATCATGAGTTTCTTTTGCTAATCTATCCATAAATATTGAGCAATTTAAGGAAAAAACCAGAGTTATTGCAGAGGAAAGTAGTAGTGAAAAAGCCACAGTTAGAGGAAAGTATACAGAGGTTCAGTAATCTAAGGAAAGGGATAGTGATGGGGAAGATTATGTTATTGCAATCGTGTACCCAGTCGGTTATAAGTGATGAGTTCCTTTATGAGTAGAAAAAAGAATAGTAATATTGTAGAGAGTTCTTGATAGAAGGAAGAGGAAGAGTTACTAGTTAGGATGAGTTAGAGTATATTTTCACTAGAAAGGAGTTTATGATGAAGTGTCATGTAGGTAATGACCAAGTGTAAGTGTTGAATAGAAAAGCAAAAGTATTCATAAATTGATAGATCTAAGCTAGGCTTATGATGTGTTTGAGAGAGTCATGATGTTCATAAGGTTATAGAACTGATCAAGTAATGAGGTATATTATAGTAGGTGAGATATCGTATTGATATTTGGGTTTAGTAATGAATATTAAGCTTGAATTTGAGATGAGTGTCATGATCCAAAGAATGGAAACATGAGGGTGATGATGTTGTCTTGAGATTTGAACTAGAAGACCTGCCATAGAGTAGGTGAGGAATTGAGGTGATTAGCTGCAATAAATATGAGTGGTACAAGTGAGATACCCTAAACCTCTTTATAAGGGCAGTGAAGTGTGGCTAAGTCACAAGAGTAAAAAGAACATTACGAGATGTATCGAGAGGGTATGTAATCCGAAGAGGTTAACATAAACACCTTAGAAAGAAGTCTTATTACCTGCTTATGGAGAGTTCGATAGTCATGAGATAAGCTTCTCCCGAGTGTTAGAGTAAAAGAGGATGTAGACCAGTTAGAGATGTTGGAATAGGTCAATAACTTTTGAGTGTTAGCTTTAGACCTAAGGGGGAGATGGCAAGATGATAAATCAAGTCAAGTGTTCGAGGATAAGATAGTAATAAGTTCCAAAGAGTATGAGAGATATCTTTTCAGAGGTCTTTTTAGTAATAAAGTGATGTTAGAAAGAGAAGGTTAATGATCTTATCGTGATAATGATGGGTGATAATTCCGTCTAAGGTTATAAATGAGGAGGAAGAGGAGGATGAGGTTTTGCTACGAGATATAGCTAAATGAGAGCCCTTAGTTGGTTCTGAATAGTAATGCAGGCAAATTTTAGTTGGTATGACAGAGATGATGAGAGTAACCCTGTTCCATACCCAGTCTAGCCGTCATTCGAGGACGAATGATCCCAATGAGGAGATATTGTAACACCCCAGAATTTTTTTTGAACTAAGACTCGAACCATCCTTCATTGTGAGTAGGATTTTACCGAGGAATTTAAAATTTCTTGAGTGTTACGGTCACTAGATGTAGCACCGTGAGTTCCAAGAAGAACTAAAGATAATTCATTCAAGTTATTCCTAGGTTCCTTTAAGTTTTGGGTCAACTTCAAATGACCATAACTCTCCGTACATGATGATTTAGGTGTTTTATGAGATGAAAAATAAAATGACTTTGAATTATCTTTCCAACGCCGCCAAGTTTGCTAAATTTCGAGCTCGTATGAGGGAGATATTCCCGTTTGAAGTCGGGCTGTCCAATTAAGGAAAGTTACCCATAAATATGATGGATATTTTGGTCTTTTCCTTACCCAATCGGATTTCAGCATTTTTAGTAAGGTTTTAGGAGTCTAAACTGATTAATATTAGTTTCATTCACCCAAAAAGCATTTAGGGTTTAGAGAGAATATTCAAAAGGAGAAAAAGTTCGAAGTTCCAAGCGTTCGTTCAAGAAATTCAAGATTTCGCCAAGAACGTAGTTCTTTGAGGTATGTAAGCTTCCATAGTGTTGGGCTCATTCACCCACACACCAATCATGAGTTTCTTTTGAGAATCTATCCATGAATATTGAACAATTTAATTTCTTGATGAGTTCTTGATAAGTGTTCTTGAAGTTTCCTTATCGATTAAGTATTGATGTAAGATTCTACTTGGGTCAAATTTAAACGACCATATATCTAACAATATAAAGAGTTACGCGAGCCATAATCTATGAAATTAAAGGTATTTGAATCTAATTTCCAACGCCACCAATTTCGCGTCAATCAAATTTTTGAGTAAAAAGTTATGACTATTTTAGTAACCTATACAGTGTTGTTACGAATTAGCCGACGGGAAAACATTAAAAAGTGTTGTTTTTGTTTTTTTACCTCCAAGAAAATCCTAAACGAATTTCATGTCTAATAAAAGGCTAAAAAAATAATCAGATTTTTATCATTTAGTCCATCATTCTCTTCTCTCTTAAATCCTAGGGCAAAACCCTAAAGAAAAATCAAAGTAAAAGACTCCATTCAAGATTCTTTCAATCTTTTTTCAAGATTCTTCTTCAAGGTAAGTTTTTATCCAAGAGTTCCATTCTTTCCAACTCAAGTTCCTCCATACAATTATGAATCACTAATGAAAATCATAAATCTTGGCCATAGAGATTTCAAGAAACTAATTCAAGAATCTCAAGAAAGGTTTTCTTGATTGTTTACCTTCAAGTTAGGGTTTCAAGGCTTCTAATCAAGTTCTTCTTCAAGATTCTTCAAGAACCTTGTTTTATCCAAGTATGTATGGCTATCATAGTGTTCGACTAGTTCGTCCTAACACCCTACATCTACTTTCAAATGTGTAAAAGAGAAATCTAGGATTCTACCCCTAGATTTGAGTATTCTTGAGCTAAGTTGATTTTGAGTTCTTGAATTATTGATTCTTTTAAAAATTCTATTCCTAAGTATTGATTTTCTATAATTTTATTGAGATCCTTGAGTTGACTTGTTCATGTCTATAATTCAGTATGAACCCTATTTTGAGTTATAAATCTTGAGAAGTCTTTCAAAGCCAATACTTGAATTTTAAACTGAGTTTTGAGGAAGTAAGTATGAGAATGAGAAGAGAGTCATATACATGAGTTCTATAATGTTCTTTAGACCTTTGAGTCGAGTCGTTCATGCTCATAAATTCTGTATGAACTCCATACATTGAGTATCTTCGAGAGGAGTAGCATCTTCTTGTTCTAAGTCTTTGAGCATTGAGTTCCTAATCCTTTTGAGATTATATTCCTACTGATGGGACTACTACATGTTACCCATGAAGCCCTTGAGTTGAGTTGTTCATGCCCATAATCCCGCATGAACCCTAAAGTCGAGCAGTCTAGAGATGAGTAGTATCATTGAGTCTTGAGTTCTTAGTACTGAGGTTCTTTATTGCTATTAAGATCCCTAAGTTGAGTCGTTCATGTTCATAATTACACATGAACCCTATGATTTGAGTTATAAATTTTAAAAATCTTTTTATGCCAACATTTGAGTTCTTAAACTGAGTTTTGAGAAAGTAAAGATGAGTTTTGAGAAAATAGTTTTCTAAAAAATGATTAGTATGAAAATCGAGTATGCCATTAATGTATGAGCAGTATGGTATCTAGATATAACATCAATGTTTATGCAGTAGACTTCCCGAGTCATCAATGATCATATTATAATATGATTTTTGAAATGTTTTTGAGAAAGAGCAGCGTTGAGTTCATTTTCTTTAAAATGATATTGGGAACTAAGTATTCCTAAGAGTAAATATTTTCACATTTAAGATGAGAGGAAACTGAGATTTCCAAAAGAGTTTTGAGCAGTTTGAGTATCATCTCTTTTAAGTGAAAGATTTTTGAGCAGTTATCTCAAATCACAAAAAGAGTTATGTTTTTAAACATATGAGTTAGTTATATTTTGGGAGTAGTATGGAGCACCGATATATGGGAGAGTTCAGACAACTCACAGCCCCCATAAACCATGTTGCCAACGTGGGTAGAAAAAGGTCATACTTTTTAGATGATTCCTTAGTGCTTTTTAGCATAGACTAGTGGATCCACTTAGTAGTTAGGTTCTATAACCCTGGCAAGGTATAGGACGGCCCTGGCGGCGTGAGGCAAAATGTTGTACCATCACATAACTCATAAGTGATGGTTGTCGGTTAGAGAAACTCCCACAGAGATATTTGTATTTTTATATACATAGAGTTTACTTGTATTTTCATATACAAACAAAGTTTATATTGTATCCTTGCATACAAACTGAGTATATTGTATTCTTAAATACATTGAGTTGCTTTCTACTGTTTAAAAGCTTTCCATTTATTGCATCTCTTATTGTTACTTTATATTGAGTTGAGTATCCAAAGTTGAGTATCCAGAGTTGAGTACCAAGAGTTGAGCCTTATTTCACTGAGTTGAATATCTTATTATTGAGTTGAGCCTTATTTCACTGAGTTGAATATCTTATCTTTGAGTTGAATATCTTATTCCCGAGTTGAGTTAGTTGAGTGAGTTGAGAAGAGGTAAGTATGTTTCCTTTTTTTTTATCAAGTTCAAGCTTATGTTATGCTTTAGAATTCCCCTTACATGTTCGTACATTCCACGTGTTGAGCCATTTGGCCTGCATCGTTTCATGAAACAGATACAAGTATTCAGGGTCATCAACGGGAGCTTCGTTGATACCACATGGAGTTCGAGTTAGCTATGGTGAGCCTCATTGCTTCCGAAGGGTTCCATTTGTACTTTCAGTTGTATTAGTTGTTAGGATGTCGTGGGTCTTGTCCCGATTTCCATCTTTGTCAGTTAGAGGCTTCATAGATAGACAGTAGAGTTTGAGAAGTCTATTTCAATTATCTTATTAAATGTTTTAAAGACTTGAGTTGCCTATTGTTGGCTAGCTGAATATTTTATTTATATTCAAAGTAAATCATTTGAGTTAAAGCTTTGTATTTGAGTTTCATAAATTTTTATCAGTTTTTAAGCTTTTGCATGCTTAAGTTAGTCTTCCTCTTGTAGTCAGTCATGATGAGGGTTCGCTTGGGAACCATCAATAGTTCTTGAGTGTCGGCCACGTCCAGGGTGTAGGCTCGGGTCATGACAAGGTGGATGACCAAAGTCTTGACTAAGGATAAGTTAAGGTCACTTGAGAAGTATTCCTCTTACACTAGGATGATTTATGTGCATTGATTATGCTTATGACTTATGTTGTTATCTCTTATGCTTATGGTTTATGTCTTATGTTGACTAATGCTTATGTTATGCTTATGTTGATGTTTATGCAAGCTATCATATTCAGTACATATTTGTACTAACGCATACTCTTGCCTACATTTCTTATCCAAATGTAGAGTCCAGCGATATTGACTCTCATCCCCGTGGCTAGGATCATAGTAGAGCAAGATTTGAAGATTAGTGAGTCCTCATAGCATTCAAGGATTTGACCACCATTTCCTTATGTCTTTCATTTTATGTTTTGAACTATTGTATGGGTTGTATCCCAAAGATACTCATGTTCTAGATGGTTTGAGACAAGTGTAATAAACTTTTGCTTCGTTTTATAAAGACTTTGATGTTGTTGAAAATGTTTTAAATTCCCGCTCATTTCTATTTTCTTATGTTATGAAAGCTAAGTGGATTGTATGAGGCCTCTCGGGGTCTTGTACGCCATGTTACATCTAGGGTGTACCCTTGAGTTGTGACAAAATTTAAGATCATGATTCATGTTATGAATGATCTTTTGATGTTTAAATGTAGTTTATGGTGATTAGAATCAGTAGGGAGAAAATGTATACCTTACATTTAAATGGAGAAAATGACGAAAAAAAGTGGGGGCAGACGACCCTGGCGCACTGCTGGCACGCCCGCCTCAGGCCTCCATTTACTGGGGGTCTGATTGGGTACACTAGTGGCGCGCCACCCCAACCTCTATTTACTGGGGGTCTGATTGGGCGCACTGCTGACTCTCCACAACAAAACTCCATTTACTGGGGGTCTGATTGGGTGCACTACTGGTGCGCTGCGCCAAACGTCCATTTACTGGGGGTCTGATTAGGTGCACTGCTGGCGCGCCGTGCTACCCTTTCCCTAGAACGATTTGACGTATTTTTCTAGGTGTTTTCTGATCCTAAATTACTTTTAATCGATTGATTTCCTCAAGTTTCCTTAGATTCAATTACCCTATACAAGTACAACTCTTAAAGTCGAATCGATTACCTCAAGAACTCATCAAACCCATCCTAATTCAAGAACGGAAACAATACTTCACGAACACTTATCAAGAACTCAAATCCTTCAACTTTTGAGAACAAAATTATGCTGAAAATAACATGATTGGCGTGTGGGTGAACGAATCCAACACTATGAGAACTCACATACCAATTAGGGATCAAACCCTTGGCAGGACAACCTTTGATTTGCAAGAAAACTTGAAGAACGCCTTGACTTTTTCTCCTTTTCTCCTCTTCTTGAACCTCTCTCAAAACCCTAGCGTAAATTAGGATTTGCAAAACTAAACCAAATCATTTTAGACCCCTAATTATTACCAAAATTCATTTTAAGCTGATGGGGTAAGGAAAAGACCAAAATACCCCTCTTAAATTTGGGTAACTTTCCTTAACTTGGACATGCAAATTTTCAAATGTTCATATCTCCCTCATCCGAACTCGAAAATTAGCAAACTCAGTGGCGTTGGAAAGAGCATTCCAAGAACTTTCATTTGGTATCGTATGGGCCACCTAACTCATCCTGTACTGAAAGTTATGGTCGTTGGAAGTTGACTCAAAACTGATAACTTAAGCATATCTTGAAAATTTTCAGATTTGACTCTTTCCAAATTTGTTGTTTCTAAATTTAGCTCTTTCTAAGGTGGGATATTACAGTGTTCATATTGATGTGTTCAAAGATCATAAGAACCTCCAGTAGGTGTTCACCTAGATAGAGCCGAATCTTCGTTAGAGGAGATGGCTTGAATTCCTCAAAGACTATGACATGAATGTGCTCTATCATCCGGGTAAGGCCAATATAGTGGCTGAAGCCCTTAGCAGACTATCCATGGGTAGTGTAGCACATGTTGAGGAAGCGCAGAAAGAATTAGCCAAAGATGTTCACCAGCTTGTGGCATCAAGTTTCACCAAGTTCTCTAAATCACCTATCTCTTCTGGCAAGCTTCCAGGTTTTGAGCACCACGATACATCTAACATCACCAAACCTTTCAACATGCCAATGCTGCTTGAAAGAGCTATAAGGATTTCCATGTCTGACAAATCTAGGATAGTAAGATGAGCTTGTAAGGACATAATTAATCCAAAGTTCTGGAGAGAAATTGTTCCTAAGGAAATGTTGGATCAATTGGAAAATAATGCTCTATTTTTGGGTTCGATGATGTTGTATTGTCCTTATCAAGACTGTTCAGCTATGTTGGTTGATGATGGGAGTGAGTGACAATGTGATTGACTCTGAGTGTCCTAATTGTCGTCGATTGTTTTGTGCTCAGTGTAATGTCTCGTGGTATGATGGATTGGCGTGTAAGGATTTTCAGCGTTTGGGAAGATCAAATAATAGAAGGAAGGGAGATGTGACGCTGATGGGAATTGCTAAGAAGAAGAAATGGAGGAGATGTTCAAAGTGCAAGTGTTATGTTGAAAAGAGTGTTGGTTGTTTGCAACTAACTTGCTGGTATTTTTCTCATTCGTTAATCTTTCTCTCATTGAATCGTCGTTAGTAATAATTTTTTTTTAAGTTGTTGCATTAATAAAATTAGGATCAGAGATTTGAAGTTTTAGTGTTTATGAACCGTTAATATTTATAGATATGTAATGAATTTCTTATGGAGTACATTGGCCAAATAGGCCCAACTTTTTCTCAACACTGCAAGGCCTACAATTCAGACCAACAAAAAGGAGATAAACTAAAACAACAAAAAGTGGAAACATATGGAAAATAGCTTGAATCTTCTCATCTTCTTCTCAAATTCTTATTACATAGAGACCAAACTGACTGGATAATTGATGCGGTAAACAATGAATAATGTATATGTTTTTCTCTTAATGTATGTTAAAAAGTGTATATATTTATCATTTTACACAGAGGACAAGCAAAAACTGAACGTAGGGAGTAGTTGATTTTATAACATGTTTCCACAAGATAACTTGAAAGTAAAGTAATAACTATAGTTGGAATGTCAAATTGTTCTTTTTGTGTTATAATATAATGAAGATAGTAACAAAGAATTGATACTCCAATAGAGTTGTGCTAATGGTTTTGGAAAATAAGGCAAGAAACAATATACACATTGAACTAACAATATACACAGTATTTATTGAATATCCAGTTGAGAAAATTTTGAATCTATGCCAGATGTGGACATGATTTTAGCTACCGCTGTGGAATGGACCACAACTCTCACCTATTTGTCCTTCAACTTAACTAAGACCCCATTATGGTCGCTCAAGTTTTTTTTCATGCATGCACCTTGTGCTTTTGATGATCGATTTCAAGGCTTCACATATTGCAATTAGTTCAGAATATTATTATTCCTTTTAAAGTTTATTTACTTCTTAGAAGTTTGTATTTTTTTTCCCTTAAATAAAAATGATTATTTGAGTGATCATTATTAACTGTCCTTTGCTTATAAATCTGTAGCATAACTCCTTTTTTGTTCACTTCATTATTTCCCCCTTTTCTCGATATATTTTTTGTAACACCCCATAAATTTTTGTACCAAGACTCGAACCATCCTTCGTTGTGAGTAGGATTTTACCGAGGAATTGATAATTTCTTGAGTGTAAAGGTCACTAGATGTAGCACCTTGAGTTCCAAAAAGAACTAAAGAGAGATCATTCAAGTCATTCCTAAGTTCTTCTAAGTTTTTGAACAACTTCAAACGACCATAACTTTTAGCATAAGATGATTTAGGTGGCCCATAAGATATCAAATGAAAGGTCTTTGAGTTATCTTTCCAACGTTGTCAAGTTTGCTAAGTTTCGAGGTTGGATGAGTGAGATATGTCCTTTTGAAGTCAGGCTGTCCAATTAAGGAAAGTTACCCAAAAATAGTGAGGGGTATTTTGGTCTTTTCCTTATCCAATCAGATTTAATTCATTTTTAGTAAGGTTTTAGGGGTCTAAGATGATTAGGTTCAGTTTTATAATCCTAATATACGCCTAGGGTTTTAGTTGAGAGTTCAAGAAGAGAAAAGAAGAGAAAAAAGGAGAAACGAGGAGAGGATCAAGCCGTTCATCGAGATTCTTGAGTTTTGTTGTAGATTTTCGCCAAAGGTTTGATCCATAAGAGGTATGTAAGTTTCTATAGTATTGAGTTCGTTCATCTACACGCCAAACATGATTTTAATATTCGAATTCGTCCATAAAGATTGAAAGATTTAAGTTCTTGATAAGTGTTCTTGAAGTTCATTAGAAATCCTGTTTTGTTGGGTTTTTGATGATTTCTTGAGATGAAAGTGAGTGTTTTAAGGGCTTTATTCAGTACATAAGTGTGTAAATATGCTGAGTAATCGAATCCAAGTGATTGGGGAAGAAATCGTTTGAATCTAGGCGACCTAGGGTGAGAAAAAGAGAAAAGAAAGTCATCGGGGATTTCTGGATTGGGGCATGGTGCCCTACGCCAGCCAGTGCTCCCCAACCACACCTCTGTAGGTAGAGGGCTGGCACCCTGCGCCACTCAATGCGCCAGGGTCACCTGCCCCCACCTCTTCTCCGTCGTTTAGCCTGTTTTAGTCCTTTAAAAGGGTACCTTCAAGCCCTATCGATTCTAAACAGTCTAACCTACTTCTAAACACCTATAAATAATTTATAACATGAATCATAACCTTGAATTCATAATTCAAATTCAAGGTAGAGTGAAGAGATGAGTCTTGAGAGTTCTTCCGAACATTTTGAGAAAGTCCCTTTGAGTCTTTTGAGGAGTCTTCTACAATTTCTAGTAACTTCTTTCAAGACTCGAGCAAGTGAGTATGAGAATGAGGAAAATGTATTCATGAGTCTACATTATCATCACAAGATCCTTAATATCATGAATCATAACTCTTGAATTCAAAATTCAAATTCAAGGAGAGAGTTAAGAGTAGAGTTTAAGAAAGCCTTTGAGTTCAATTGTGAATCCTTTGAGATCAACTATTGATTCGAGCTAAGTTTTGAGGAAGTAAGTATGAGAATGAGAAGATTCGTATACATGAGTTCCATATTGTTTTGTAGACCCTTGAGTCGAGTCGTTCATCCCCATAAATTATGCATAAACTTCATAAATTGAGCATCTTTGAGAGTAGTAGTATCTTCAAGTTCTAAGTCTTGAGTATTGAGTTCCTAACCCTTTTGAGATTATATTCCTAATCATGGGACTATCACATGTTACCCATGAAGTTCTCGAGTTGAGTTGTTCATACCAATAATTCCGCATGAACCTTATGAGTTGAGCATTCTTTAGATGAGTAGCATCATTGAGTCCTTGAATTATGGAGTTGTTGAGTTCTGAGTATTGAGTTCTATGTATGGTTATTGAAAACCTCGAATTGAGTCGTTCACGTCCATAATTCAGCATGAACTTTATTCTGAGAAGTCTTTTATAATTTTCCTAAACTTGTTTTAAGACTTGAGCACTTGAGTTGAGAAAGAGTAGAGTCAAGTTCATTTTCTTTAAAATGATATATGGGAACTAAGTAGTCCCAAGAGTAAATGTTTTTCACATTTAAAAGAGGAGGAAACAGAGATTTCCAAAAGTGTTTTGAGCAGTTTGAGTAACATCTCTTTTTAGAGAAAGATTTTGAGTAATAATCTCAAACCACATAAAGAGTTATGTTTTTAAACTTATGAGATGAGTATAATTTTGGGAGTAGTATTGAGCACCGATATGACGACGAGTTCAACTAACTCAAGTCTCCATAAACCATGTAGCCAACGTGGGTAGAAATGGTTATACTTTTTAGATGATTCCTTAATGCTTTTAAGCATAGCTTAGTGGATCCACTTAGTTGAGAGGTTCTATACCCCGACAAAGTATAGGACAGTTGTGGCCGCACGGGCTAGACATTGTATCATTACCTAGCTCATAGTGATGGTTGTCGGCTAGAGAATCTCCCACAGAGTTATATTATATTTTATTATATACAAATTGAGTTGTTATTGTATTCTTCAATACATTGAGTTGCTATTTAATTTTTTAAAAGCTTTTCATATATTGCATATTTTATAGTTGCTTTATCTTGAGTTGAGCATCCAGAGTTAAGTGTCTTCAGTTGCGTATCTTGAGTTGAATATCCAGAGTTGAGTGCCTTGAGTTGCGTATCTTGAGTTGAGTATCTTGAGTTGAGTACCCTTGAGTTGAGTATCATACCTTTGAGTTGAGTATCATATCTTTGAGTTGAGTATCATACCTTTGAGTTGAGTATCATACCTTTAAGTTGAGTATCATATCTTTTAGTTGAGTATCATACCTTTGAGTTGAGTATCATATCTTTGAGTTGAGTTGAGTATCTTATTCTTGAGTTGAGTTTAGTTTAGTTTAGTGAGTTGAGAAGAAGTAAGTATGTTTCCTTTTTATCAAGTTCAAGCTTATGTTATGCTTTAGAATTCCCCTTACATGCTCTTACATTCCATGTACTGAGCCATTTGGCTTGCATCATCTCATGATGCAGATACAAGTACTCAGGATCATCAATAGGCGCTTCGTTGATACCACATGCAGTTCAAGTTAGCTATGGTGAGCCTCATTGCTTCCGGAGGATGTCATTATTTTTCTCAGTTTTGTCAGGATATCGTGGGTATTGTCCCAACTTCCATCTTTGTCATTTTAGAGGCTTCATAGATAGACAATAGAGTTTGAGAAGTCTGTTTCATTATTTTGTTAAATGTTTTAAAGACTTGAGTTGCCTATTTCTGGAAAGTTGAATATACTATTTTATCCAGAGTTAATCATTTTAGTTTTTTAAGCTTTGTATGCTTGAGTTAGTCTTCCGCTTGTAGTCAGCCAGGATGAGGGTTCGCCTGAGACCAGAAATGGTTCTTGAGTGCTGGCCATGTCCAGGGTGTAGGCTCGGGTCGTGACATTTTTCATCTATTTTTCTAACAACGCATATGGTTGTTGTGGTTTTGTTTTACCTTTCCTTTTTCTATTGGGAACGTTCCTTTCTCAAGTCAACGGAATTACTTAAGATAAAGCATGAGAACATAAGTCTTCATACTTGGATAAAAAGGAATGAGCGGTAGACAATAAAGTTCATGCTAAGTAAATAATAAGAATGAGAAATATTTATGGTATTGTATTTTAGAATAATTGGTGTTATAGTCTCTAATAGTCCTCTTATCATTCTCTTCGAATATAATAGGATAGTTGTTTTTAATTTCGAATTTGTGTTGGATTTGAACTTGATTCATCAAAAATACTTTGATGGACAAAAATAAGTGAATATGATTTTTTAACACCCTGGTATTTGATATGCCTTCATTAGATTTGTTTTGAATGCCTAGATATTTAGTTTGCCTTTGTTCTTGATCTTTATAAGGAACTTATAACATTTAATCCATGAGAATCCTTTGCCTTGTTAAATTTTGAAAATCCTTATTATAGTTGTAGGTTGGAAGAATTGTGACAAGGACAAACTCTTTTTAACCATATTAAAGTCGACATGATGATATTGATTGGCTCAAGCATGTCCTTGTGTCAAGATGGAAGAGATGGCACTCTTCTCGACCAATCAAATTGAAACTCTCATGACGATATTTGATTAACTAGAATATGCCACCTCTGCTAGGGTTGAACATATATGATCAGGACAACTTTTTTTAACCGTATTTTGGTTGATATGATAATATTTGATTCGATGAAACATGTCACTTGTGCTGGGAAGAAACTAATGTGACGAGGAGCATTTTTTTTTATCGATTAGGCTGAAGTTGGGATGATGATATTTGATTGGTTTGAACATGTTGTTCTATTGAGTGGGAAGTATTGTGATTAGGGTGATTTGTTTTGACCAATCAAATTTTAGTTTATGTTTTTTAATGGTTCAAACACATCAGTTGTACACAAGGAGTGTTTTCATATGTGTTTGATTTGATTAGACACGTTGTATCACTTTCAATGCGTGGCATGGTCTTATTGGCTATTTCACTTGGCCGACACGTCATACCAAATCGCACATATTGCATTAATTTATTTCAAATTTGGTATAATCTAAATTAATTCTGAACCCTAAAAAGTAAAATAAATACAAGAACCTGAAAAACCAGTATATATACACAACATATATGCATATATTGGGAAATAAATATAGGGTCTCATTGACGGCAGAATCAAGTTGAAATGGAATCCAAAGATTTGAAAATCTTGAACTCCGACGAAATCGAAGTTGATCCCACCTTGCTGAATTCTGCTTTCATCGCTATCACCGAAGATAAGAACGGTTACGAGAGCGGAGATAATGATATCAATCTGCAACAAATTCTCTTCTACTCAGCTCAGTTTCATTCAGGTAAGAACTTGGAATCAAGCTCTAATCACGATGTTGGTAAAAAATCTCTGGAAATTGAGTATTTTGTTATTCCAAATTCACTTAACCTAAAGAAAAGTACTTCTAAAAAGGGGAATCTTCGTGTACTTTTTGTGAAATTTGTAAAAATGTGTTTCCTCTGCCAAACACAATGATGCGGGGCACCAATTGCAATCATCGTTATTGTGAAGAATGCATACAAAATTATATAGGCAAAACAATTAATAAGGATATCCATGAGATGATTTATATGAAGTTCCTTGCTTCTGATTGCATTGGAATTTTAGATATCGATACAATAATAATGCCGGTTGATGATCTAAGGGAATATTCGACTAACGGAAGTTCTGGCTTCGCCAATAGTTATTGATTGCCCTTTTATGGATTTTATGGGTACACTGGTTGATGATCTAAGGGAATATCCGATTAGGGCATGTCCTGAGTGTTGGAGACTTTTCTGTGTCAATTGTACATGCTTGCATTTGGGAGTGACATGTGAGAATTATCAGTTTAGTGGCAATTAAATTTGTTCTACTGGCAGCAACATTATGGAGGATATCATGATGAACTAGAGGAGGATGAGGAGGAAGAATAAGAAGATGAAGATGATGATGATGAAGGAGAAGAAGAAGAAAGAGGAGGAGGAGGGGAGGAAACTCCATGATCAGAAACTTCAATGAATGTGAAAAAGTTCAAGTTTTGTTTCCTTGGAAACAAAATAGCAATTTGAATTGTTCTTTACTTTATATGCAGTCTATTGTTGGTTAAAAAATAGTATGCGTGGTCTTTTATTTGATTTCAATTGTAGTTGTTAAGTTGGTGAAAAAACAATATGCAGGGTCTTTATGTTTGAATTAGTTATTGAGTTTGATTTGGATGGGATCTAGCGGTGGATGCCTATTGTCCAATGTAAGTCTAGACCAAAATGTGCAAATTTTCTATTTTGCAAACAAACTGTTCTATTTTATATAGAGTCCAGGTTCGTATGACCAACTATCAGGACTATATTTCTTTTATTTTGAATCGCTTGTTCAAATGATTTTTTCCTACAACACTTATTAGATCAAAATATGGAATAAAAGTATTTCTAGTTTTTCTTTTATAGTAATAAAGAATTCATCTCACACTTGGCTTTAAAAGTAAAAAATTATTTAATTTGCTTTGGAAAATCAGGAGAGAGGTTGTATGTGTTACACCCTAACTTAGGATGGGAAGTAACATATAAGAAAAATGCATGAGAGATGTTAAGTATATATAAGTAAGTAGGCCTTGTACTTTAATGATGCCTTTAAAAGTTGTGCAGGTCTATGCCCAGATAGAACAATATCACTAGTGGGTTAGGCAATTACAGATGATATTAGAGTAACTTTTGTGTTTACTGTGTCGATGCAAGCTCAAGTTAACCTGAGTTTAGCCAAATTCCAATAATGTGAGGAAAACATCTTTGCTAGGTCTTGACAAATCTCAAGTGGTGGGGAAAATCACAATGGTGGGGTAAACCTCAGCAAGGACGTTGAGTCCATAAGAGGGGGTGTTTGTGACGCATATCCTTAGGATAAGAAGTCTACATCGACAAAAACACATGATAAGTAAGCAGATCTTACAATTTAGTGGCACGTTTTAAAGTTGGGTGGATCTAGAGCGAAACAAAAAATATCACTAGCGGGACGAACCATTGTTTGGTTGGAAAAGGCAACGTATAATTATATATATATATATATATATAAGAGGTGGTTTATGTCACTTTCCAACTTAGTATAAGAACTCCACATCGACAAAACACATGAGAGTTTTAAGGTATAAAAGTTAGCAGACCTCATGACACTAATCTAGTGACGCGTTTTAAAGCCTTGCGGGTCTAGACCCAAAGCAAACCATATCACTAATAAGTTGTATGGTGGAAAAAAGGTGGTGCAAATAATAATTGAAGGGATAGAAGAATTATATTGTTGGATTTAATTGAATCAATTTCGGGCATGATTCAGTTGTTGGCTCTTCTGGTTTTCATTTCATTTTCTCCTATGTTGGTGAAAATTCAACTTGAAAGGAAAAAGTACATTGTCACAAGTGAATTTGGTAGGTGCTTGTTTGCTAATTAATTTGCTTTTCTATTCCATATCTTGTGTTTTGATTTTATTTTCATCTATGATTAATAACTATACAATTGAACCTAATTGATAACAACCCAACCGATAGCCAACCCATAAATACCCCTATCTATGACTATGAGCTCTTTTTGTACACTTTAATTATTCTATTCTAACTTTTATCTCAGTTTGTATTTGTGCTATATCAGTACATGAATCTCCTAGGATTCATTTGTGGTATATCTGTGATTCATAGATTGTTGTTGCCAACTCCTTTCTAAACAACCTTTAGTGTCTGCTTGCAAGTCAGTAGAGTGTCTGTGAAATTCCCATTTGAAGCTTTTGGTTATTAGTACCAAAATAAGCAGGTGTCATGCGGAAGCTAGTAAAGAAAGCCTCGAAAGACCATGAGTAAGAAGACAAATGATAAATATACCGAAAGACACGAAGATTTAACGTGGTTCGGTCAATCGACCTACATCCACAAAGGTGATGAGCAATCCACTATATAAATATGTGAGTACAAAATATAGAGAGAAATAACCTCAACCAATTCACTCGGAATACATGGAGGTTCACAAAAGTGATAATGTATCACATGTGTCCCATAAATTCTCCCCTTAACCAAAACTCTCAAAGCACTTAAGGACTATATTATGAATGCTGATTAAATTAGAAGGAACAAGCCTCTATTTATAGAGTTATTAAATTAGAAGGAACAAGCCTCTATTTATAGAGTCCTAAACCAGCCACTCCTAAACCTTATCCCAAAAGGAAAATCTATTTATTGTAATAAACTCAGAGCATATAATACCCAACAAATCTCCTCCTTGGCCTAAATTTTTGACGAAATAAAAATGTCCACCTTCTTCACATATATTCAATAGCTTGCATCTCCTCTCCATAATCTCCTCCATTGAATCTATATCTCGACACAAAAAACTTCTCTCAAACAATTTCTCCAACAAAATCTTCATTAATGTCAAACAGGTTGTGGCTAGAACTACACCCGCCAAGATGAACACCCACCTCTAACCTGACTCCATCATTGAATCTGGCTTTGATACCAATTGTTGTGACGAAAAGATTAAAATGAAAATCTAAAAATAAAGAATAGCAAGTTTAAAGTGGAAAGATCCTTCAAACCGAAGGTAACTACCATGGGATCTACAAGATTCAAATTGCTTCACTATAACAATAAGAGGGTTACAAATATTTGTCTATGGCTACACAACAAGTGCCAAAAGATAACAAACAATAGTTACACTAACAAAAGATAAATAGAAAGAAACACCACCCAAACTCAGCGGCTATTTGGGACCTAACACAGAATCTTGCAATCACTAAGATGTGAGGAATACTCTGTCCAAATATCAAACCGATCCAACGGTTAGTTAATCGGGAAATGCAATCTGAAGGTTGCTAGTCGGAGAAAAAGACCGTAGCAAAAGAACCCCTTTTCTTCTCTCTTGTTGAAAGCTCTCTCAAAAACGTCTCTTATGTTCTAATGTCTTTCAAAGACAATACTAATGAGAAATTGAATAATTCTCTCAAGACCCTCCTCTATTTATAGAGTTGTGCTTTTCTTTACAAAGCCAAAACCAACTCCAAATAGAACTACTATTCCAATCCTTTTCCTAATAGAATTGGAAACCAAATAAAGAGAATAATATCAATCCTTTTTCAAGTAGGATTAGGCCACAGGCCTTTGGCTAGAACATGGCCCATAGCCCAACAAACTCCCTCTCCAGCCAAGGGGCCAAATGGACTTCAAGTAGAGGAACTCTTGACGGGCATCATGTCTGCCACACTTCTACAAAACTCATGCTTGTCTACGATGGCTTCTTTCCACTTATCTATATGAGTATCTAACATGACTTCATCATAACCTCCAGGTTCTCCTATGTCAGTCAAAAGGATACACTCATTAGTAGAATAATGTGTTGAGCTTCGCGTCTCCGTAGTGGATCTTCTACAAGAGGTTTCTGAAGCATCCGAAATAGTCATCTCAACATTAGTTAGTTGATGATCAACCACAACATCATTAATAGGAACATCTATAGGTTTTACACTCTGGTCATTATCTGCATCATTAACTTGGGTTTCTTCATGTGCAAAAGATGTATCAATAATAGCAACTAGATCAACATCAACTAAGCTCTCATCAATCTGAGAATCTGGTTTCTCAGCCTTGTCAATATCTTCAATAGTTTGATCTTCAAAGAACACAACATCACGACTTCTAATCAACTTCTTATCAATTGGATCATAAAAGCGATATCCAAACTCATCTAGACCATAACCAATGAAGATGTACTGCTTAATTTTAACATCCAATTTTTACCTCTCATCTTTTGAAACATGCACACAAACTTTACACTCAAACACATTCAAGTGATCATAAGAAACATCCTTAGCAAACCAAACTTTGTTTGGAACATCACCATCCAAAGCAACAACAGGAGACAAATTGATAACATAAGCAATAATGTTAAGTGCTTCAACCCAAAATGAATTTGGAAGTTTAGCCTCTGAAAGCACGCATCTAACTCTCTCAACTAAAGTTCTGTTCATCCTTTCTGCCAAACCATTTAATTGAGGAGTATTTGGACGAGTATTCTAATGACGAATTCCTTGCGATTTGTAGTAGTTATCAAAGGGACCAATATACTCACCACCATTATTAGTGCGAATATATTTTAATTTCTTTCCCATTTGTCTCTCAGATAAGGCTTGAAACTCCTTAAGCACATCAAGTACTTGTCTTTGGATTTTAAAGGATATACCCAAATCTTGCGAGAATGATAATCAATGAAAGTTGCAAAATAAAGCACACCACTTTTTGACTTTACTTTAAAAGAACCAAACAAATTAGAGTGTACTAGCTCCAGTGGCTCAGTCTTTCTTGAAGGAGGATGAATGTGAAAAGAAACTCTTTTATGTTTCCTAGCTAAGCAATGACCACATCTTTTCAGCTTGTTTGTTTTACACCAGCAAACAAATTTTTCTTAGACAAATAGGTGATCCCCCTCTCACTCATATGACTAAGCCTCTTGTGCCACAATTATATAAAGTCTCGCTTTCCACCAAACTTATAGAGTCACCAAGAATCGATCCTTGTGTCACGTATAAATTTGAATGCTTTCTTCCTCGAGCTACAATCAATGAGCCCTTGGTGAACTTCCATTGGCCATTGAACAAGTCAGCCATCATCATCTAGTTGTCCTACAAATAGCAAACTCACGGGAATGTCTGGAGCTTGCTTGACATTCTGAAGGAATAACGATGAACCAATATTTGTTTTCAAACACACTGTGCCAACACCAAACACCTTAAACTCGCCAGCATTACCCATATTTAACACCTCAGAGTTAACAGAAGTATAAGATGAAAAGATTTCTTTTCTTGGTGTGACATGTGATGTATTTCCAGAATCTACTATCCAACTTGTATCTTGAGATACAAAATTGAAGACGTCTTTATCACAAGCGAAGATAAGGTCATCTCGGACAACAACAACAACATTGTTTCCGTTATTTTCTTCTTTTTTCCCTTCTTTATGATCTTGCTTCAACTGCTTGCAAAATCTTCTAATATGTATTTTTTTCCACAATGATGGCATATAATATTTTGATTCCTGAATCTTGACTTGCTTCTACTTTTACCTTTACTCCTTGGATCTCTTGTCTTATCTCTTCCTCGATCTTCTGTATATATAATATCTGAATGTGGGGAGGTGCCTTGAATTTCATCATCAAATTTAACATCCATTCCTGATAGCTGATCAAGAACACCTTGAAAATCATTTATGTGATCAAGAATCAGACTGCCCTCCTTGTATTTAAAGGTCGTCAATTGCTTTAACAAGAACAACTTGTTATTGCCAGTTTTTAAAGCGTAAAACATCTCCAACTTTGCCCACAATGTTCTATCATGTGTCTCATTCACTATATGGTTACAAACATTATCTTCAACCCATTGCCTTATATATACACATACTTGTTGGTGCTTGAAATCCCAATTTTCATCAGTCATAGTCTCAAGTTTATGAGCAGTAAAAATGGGAAGATGCATCTTCTTCATGAACAGTAGATCTTTCATCTTGTTGTTCCATATGTTGTAGTTTCTTCCATTTAGACATACCATCTTGCTCATAAACTACTTGTTAGGACTGAAATAAGCAGATGTCATGCGGAAGATAACAAAGAGAACCTCGAAAGACCATGAGTAAGAAGACAAGCGAGAAATATACTAAAAGACATGAAGTTTTAACGTGGTTCTGTCACGACTCGAGCCTACACCCTAGACATGGACGACACTTGAGAACCATTGTTGGTCCTCAAGAAAACCCTCATCTGGGCTGACTACAAGAGGAAGACTAACTCAAGCACATATAAGCATCAATTGAAGGAAACGTTTAAAAAGGTTCACTGAATCTCAAAACTCTCTGAATATACTGAGTATGAAACATAAGTTTTAAATAAAGTATTTGAAACTGAAAGACTCTCCAAAACTATCTATCTATGAAGCCTTTACTATACAAAGATGAGTGTCGGGATTATGTTCCTTCACAAATGCACCGAACAGATTCTATAGATGAAGTCTTACCGTCAGTGTCCGCTAAGACCTTTAGTAGAAAGTCCCTAAGCCTTATAACTATGTGGCACCATAGTTCTATGAAGCCCTTGTAGGGATATATTATCAACTTAGTGGTACCATATTAGACCAGATCAGGATTTATACCATTTCAAGGTATATTAGGTCCTTTTCAATGTGGAATATACATCGAACTCCATGTAAGCTCACATGTTTATATCTCAGTTTTTAGTAGCTCCCACAATTTAGTCTCAATTTTTGTATGGACTTGTAGTAAGTTATTTTAGTTTCAGTACTTATCAGTGCATTTTCTTACTTGGTCATGACATCAATTTATATAATTTAGTTCAGTATCTCATAATTTTTTATCATGCTTAATTTATTAGACCTATAATGCATGTATCACATACTAAACACATTCAAAATATTGGTTGCATACTCTTGTTCTGTATTGTTTTGTAAATAGATTTAGATACTCATTATTCAGCTCGTAATTAGTACGATCCCTGATTATCCTTGAAGCAATATTTATGATTTCTCATCTTTTGAGGACAACCCTTACATTTATTTTAGTCATTTTTTCTTTTAGTTTTTTGACATTTAGAGTTAAGTTAGAGTTAACTAAGGACTTGTCCCAACAACTCATCTTAGTAGAGTAGTTTCAGATAGTTCCCTCTTTTTAATCTATATCTGATCCTCCATTACTTCTTCACCAATACCTTTTAGCTTTCCTTTAGCTAATACTTTCCAGTGCACGCCTAATCAGAGTAGTCACTGTGTCTGCTCTATCCTTTTTGGATGAAATGGATGTTGTAGGAGAGGTTGGGAAGGAGGGACTTTTCTAAAGATGGTCTGTCAGACAAAAGTATCAGTTTTATGTCATGTTTAGATAAACTCACTTTGAGTATTAAGTTTTACATTTTAGACTACTAATTATTTCAAGTTTAGCTTTTGCATTGGTATTTTTAGTATTATCTATGTTAATCTTAGTGCCATGGTAGACCATGGGTTAGCTTGGGGTCACTTCTGGTTCTAAGCATCGTGTGACGACTAGGGGATAGTATCGGGTCATGATAAACTTGGTATCAGAGGCTTATGTTTAAGATGTTATAGGGTGTCTAAAAGCCGCGTTAAGTAAATTCTTACTCATGGGTGTGTAGTGCATCACATTTATGAATGAGAGACTATGAGGCATTTTAGGAAATACTTCCCTTTTTTATGCTCTTGGTGGTGCGGTAGAGTTTAACTCTATTTAATCTCATTCTGTTCTAATTCGTGCCCTACGCATTTATCGAATCACACCTCCCAGAGGAGCTTATGTGAGAAGGAACATGAACAAAGATCAGCAAGCACTACCAACTCAAGTAGACTTTTTGAATGAAAGAGTCTCCCATGTTGAGTTCATGGGTGCTTTCTAGGTGCTAGCTCAAGTCATGACAATTTAGGTTAACCAACAAGTTGTGGGAATATCGCATCAGCAAGGGTATCAGACTTCACTTAGATGAATCCTACAAATTTTTGTAGTTCTAAGGTGGAGGAGAATCCATAAGATTTCATTGATAGCATTCAAAAGATCACATAAATTATGGGATTCACCCCAATTAAGAGTGCATACATAGTCGCCTACCAGTTAAAAGGAGTGGCTTAGATCTAGCACAAGCAATGGAAGGATGATATGGGTGTTGATGCATGCCTAGTAGACTGGAGAAGTTTGTGGTTGCATTTCTAGACAAGATCTTTCAATTGGAGCTAAGGAAAGCCAAAGTCAAGGAATTTATTAACCTGAAGCAGAGTAACATGACAGTGAAGGAGTATTCTATGAAATTCACTCAACTCTCTAAGTACTCTCCATCTATGGTAGCCAACTCTAGGAGTCTTTGATACTGTAGTCAAAGAATATAGAACAACTATATTAAGCAAGGAGATAAATATCTGCATATTAATGACTCAGAAGGTTAAAAGGAAAATGAGAATGAGAGTTAGAGGGATAAAATATAGGCTGTATGGACTATTCTCGAGAGAAATAAGGCGGTGGCAATCTCTCTTAGTTATGTCCTAAGTTTTAAGGTCCAACCACATCTTTTCCTAGGGCCTAGTATCTAAATTTAGATAGGAGAATAGGGATATAGTACTAAGCTCTAAGTCACATGGTAGTGTCACTAGTGGTTGTACTCTTTTGATTTGTGAGAATTGTGGTAAGAACCACCTTGGCGAATGTATAGGTGGCAAGGGTAGATGCTTTAGATGCGGAAAGTCAAGTTATAGATTGAGGGAGTGCCCATTAGCCTTAGGTAGGGGAAAAGATGTTCGCCATCATTCTCAAACCAACCCTGTAGCAGATCCATCAGGTCGCACGAATCAGCAGGGCGCCTCATCTAGTGCGGAAGGTGGACAAACAAGTTTTATGCTTTGTAGACTCGCCAGGATCACAAAGATTACCCTGATGTAGTCACTAATATGTTACGTGTCTTTTCGTTTGACGTTTATGCATTACTAGATCTAGGGGCCACACTTTCTTTCATTACTCCTTATTTTGCATTAAATTTCATTGTCAGACCCAAAATCCTATCAAAACCCTTCTTAGTGTCTACTCTTGTTGATGAGTTCAATTTAGCAAAATGGGTAAAGAGAAGTTACCAAATTTCAGTCTTTTATAAAATCACCACAGTTGATCTAGTAGAGTTGGACATGCTTGATTTTAATATTATTCTTGGAATGGAGTGGTTACACTTTCATTAAGCCTCAGTCGACTGTAGAACTAAAGTCAAATTCCAGTTTCCTAATGAACTAGCCATAAAATGGAAGGGTAACACTTCAGTTCCTATAGATCGATTTTTCTTTTAACTTAAGGCCAGAAAAACCATATCTAAGGGTTGAATATACCATCTAGCCTAGGTTAAGGATTCTAGACTTTAGACCCAACCCTTTAGTCTATCCCAGTAGTGAATGAGTTTCCAGTACTTTTCCCTAAAGATCTTCTTGGGAGAAATCGATTTTAGAATGTACCTTCTTTCAAATATCCAACCAATCTTTATTCCTCCTTAAAAAATGGCTCCAGCTGAGCTTAAGGAGTTAAATGATCAGTTAAGGGACTTCCTAGATAAATCTTCATCAGACCCAAGATCTCTCCATAGGGTGCTCTTTTTCTCGTTGTGCTTAAGAAATTAAAGATGGTTCTCTTAGAATGTGCGTCAATTACCATCAGCTGAACAAAGTCACAATAAGAATAAGTATCCCATTCCCAGGATTGATGACTTGTTTGACCAGCTTCAGGGTGCAACTTCTTCTCAAAGATAGAACTCAAATCAGGTTATCATCAACTCATAATTAGAGAGTATGACACTCTGAAGACAACCTTCAAGATTCAGTATGGTCACTATGAATTTGTTGTTATGTCTTTTGGGCAAACAAATGCCCTTTCATCTTTTAGGGACCTAATGAACAAAGTGTTTAGAAGTATTTGGAAATGTTCTTCATTGTTTTCATAGATGACATTCTTATCTATTCTCGAAGCGAGGATGAGCATGCAAACCTATAGATAATATTTTATTTCAACAGTAATTTTAATACACTTGTTTTTTCCATCTTCTACTCAAATATTATCCAAATAGCTACTAAAACTCTATATATAATTTGCATATGTCTTGATTCATCCTCCAAATATTCAAACTTCACATTTCTCACATGGTGGCTAAGGGAATTTTCTAGTAAAAAAGTTGAATTAAGTGTTGGTCAATCAGACAGCAAATTCCAAGTTTTGTTTCTTCTTCTTTTGAACAAACTTTGAATTTGGTTACAAATTAGGATGTTAAAATAGCCCATGAAAATATAATCTGTCCAACTCACTTAAGTTAGGTATGGAGAAAAATATAATTTTAGAACATCAATTGTTCATGTTTGGTTGGATAAAAATTTTGAAAAATATTTTCTCTAGGAAAACAAGTTCCTTGATTATGAGGGAAATGACTTCCTTGATGATAGTAAGGAAAACAAGTTTCATAAGCGAAATTCTAAGTTCATTGTCTCCTCCCTACCCACCCAATACCCCCAACCCCCCGCCACCCTTGAGGGACAACTCCCGACCCCCTCCCACTATGAGTTACGATAAGGTAGATTACACATAAATGTTTTGGTATGATATATTTTTTACTTACTTACCAAACACTATAAGTAAAAAGACTCAATTGTTTTCCAAATAATTTTTTTTAGAAGAATATTTTCCTTCCTAACAAACACAACCAAATCTATTTTGACTCGTTCAATTCAATTCATCTAAAACTTAGGCTGATATGTAGTTCAAACTCTCTCCAAAATTTTTGTCAAAATATTTCTAAAAAGGTTTATTATACATAGTCATAATAAAGAAAAAAATTGTTTAGATACTTTAATAACTATTAAAAAACAAAGGAAAAAATATAAAACTTCATAAGAATTAGGTACGTTGCTTTATAACCCATTTGTTAATTTATTTCAGCCCAACTCATGTCGGAGCAAACAACTACTGAGCGGATCATATTAATTCAACTTATTTTCTCCCATTCAAATTCAGTTTGACACGTTCATTTGACAACCCTAATTACACTCCAGGTATGTACCTATGCATCCTTGTAACACCTCAGATTCGAGAAGGGAAAAATAGCCAATTTTCAGAAGCTTTTGGTGCCATTCGTCGGAGGCCAGCCACGGCACGTGGACTGAGCCATGGACCATGAGTCTGGTTCATGGATTGGCCACGCAAAAGGGGGTCACGGGACCATGAACCATGGCCAGACCAACGGACTATTATTGGGTCCACAGTCCGTGGTTGGGGGTTTGTGGATCATGACCCCTAAACCCAATTTCTGACACTGGACAATGGACCAACAGGACGGGCCGTCAGTCAGACCACGGTCCGTTGGTCCAAGGCGTCGTTAGTAGGTTGGCATTTATTTTTAAGGGCAGTTGGGTCTTTTCCTAATTAGTCTAGCCTAATACTATGTCTTTTTACCCTTCACTAAGACCCCTATATAAGTATTTTAATTCCCAAATTTCCCTAATTGAAATCATTCTCTCAAATTTCTAAAAGAAAAACAAGTCACCTCTCCAAAATATTTCTCTCTCTAGAAAGCTTGAAGAAGAAAGATTCAACCTAGGGTTTCAAGTCAAGTCTCCATTCCTCTATTGCAGAAAAACAATTGGCTTTAAGATATGATAGTTTTCATCCATAGATCCCTTCCAGTCATGGAGTTCCCAAATTCTCCTATTTTCAAAGTTAGAAATCCCCAATTGAGTTAGGGTTTTCTTCAATTGCCATGGGTTCTCTTGATTATTGATTTAAATGATTAAATTATGATCTCTTATGCATGAATTGATGAAATACTATGATTTTATGATGTTTCCCCTATGAACCCATGAAATACCCATGTTTTTCCAAGGTATGAGCATATAATGTGGGTCTTGCATCATGAAAGAAGAGTTTATGAAATCAAGCATTAATTGATAGAATTAAATGAATTTATGATGAAACCCATGTTTTCTAGATGTTGATGATTGAAAGTGTGTTTTGAAGATTAAAAGGTGAATTATGGAATTATGCATATTCTTACGAAATCTATGAAATTGTTTAAGGATGCTTTCAGAGTGAAGTATCAATGATGATGTTGTTGTTGTGTTGTAGAAAGAATTTTCTCATATACACATGAAAGCATGAATGTGAAAGGTTTTCTCACATAGTAAAGGGTTCTAAAGTTGAAAGGTCTTCTCACCTAAATGAATCAAAGATAAAGAGCTATCCTAATGAAACCTAGCTTGGATTGGTTATTGAATGATACCTTTCCATGGATAACTTATGACCTAGATTGGATTGACAAGATGACGTTCCCTTCCATGGATAATAAGTAAGAAATAACTATTCCATGGGATTTATGCTTAGCACCGAGAGGATATTGAGATTGAAGCTCTCCCGTTAGTAGAGGTCGGGTTTTTAGAAGCAATTTTCTTATCCCTTAATTATGTGCCCCCATAGGATTATTGTCTAGATAGACATTAGCTAGTGGATCCACTTAAGCTAGAAGTTCATGGTTCTACCTTGGCAAGTAGGACAACCCTTTTCGGCGTGGGAAACACCGGGGGATCATGTTATAGCTCACATGGTCTCTATGTCGGTTAAGCCTACTTCGTACAATAATAATGAACTAAGGTTACTTCAAGTAGTATCTCATATGTGTTCAAAGGTTTCAAAGATGTTAGCTTGCATTGACCATGTTTTATGACTTATGTTTTCTAACTCTTCTTATATCATGTTTTAGCTTGGTCAATGGCATGTCATGAATTATCCTATTTTAGCATGATTTAAAAGTTTTATACATGGCTATCATACTTGGTACATTGTTTTTTACTAACGCATACTCTTGCCTACATTTCCCCAAATGTTGGGTTCGACAGTTAGGGTCCTTAGTTCCGTGGCTAGTGGTTGATTGCGAGATTTCTGAACTTGGTGTGTCCTCATGCTTCAAGGAAGGACTTTCATTGTTCTTAGTTTCTTTCTTATTTTCAGTTCTGGACATGATGTATGGGCTTGTCCCAATTTCATTCTATTATACTAGGTGGCTAATGAGACAAGTGTTTTTAGACTTCCAATGTAATTTTTTATAACTTTTGGACTTGAGATGTTATGTTTACTTCTTTTGTTCTTTTTCTTATGTTATGAATGCTAAGTGGCTTGTATGGGCCACTCGGGGTCCTATACGCCATGTTACAGCTAGGGTGAACTCCTGGGTCGTTACAAACTTGGTAATCTGATCACAAGGTTTAAATGGTCCTAGGATGTCTCATAAGCCACGTTGAGTAGAGCCTTATTTATGAGTGTAAAGCACACCAAATTTATGAATGAGAGGCAACAAGATGTTTAGGAAACTCCACTTCTTTCATTACTCTAAAGTCGTGCGATATAATTTAATTGTATAAGGTCTCTCTCCTAATCCTTATCCGATGCTCTATATCATATGGCTATTCGAACATTTTATGCTAGAAGGAATGTGAGGGAGAATGCGGAACAAGAAGCTCCTCAAGCTCCGATTGGTCCTTTAGCCGAGCAAGTGACTTATGTGGAGTTTAGGGCTGCTTTCCAGGTATTGGCTCAAGCCATGATGGCCTAAGCCAAAAGGGAGGTTTCAGTTCCCGTGAACCCAAATGTGGGTATATCGGCATCTAGAGAAAGGGACTTCACTAGAATGAATCCTTTGGAGTTTCATAGTTCTAGGTTGGGGAAGATCCTCAAGAGTTCATTGATGAGGTTTACAAGGTTTTGATGATCATGGGAGTAACGCCGGTGGAAAAGGCGGAGTTGTCCTCTTATCAACTTAAGGGTGTGGCTCAAATATGGTACAACCAATGGAAAGAAGGGAGGCCGGAAGATGCGGGTCCTCTTGTTTAGGAGAAGTTTAAGACCACTTTTTTAATAGGTTCTTTCCCTTTGACATGAGGGAAAGAAAGGTGCTTGAGTTCATCAACCTTCGTCAAGAAAGTATGAGTGTGAGGGAATATGCTTTGAAGTTCACTCAATTTTCTAAATATGCCCCTACAATGGTTGCCGATCTTAGGGAAAGGATGAGTAAGTTCGTTTCGGGTGTATCCAAAATAGTGGTTAAAGAATGTTGTACCATCATGCTTATTCATGACATAAACATCTCTCTTCTCATGGTTCATTCTCAATAAATGGAAGAGGAGAAACTTAAGTAAAAGTCTAGGGACACAAAGAGGGCTAAAACCGATGATGGTAATTTCTCTCATGCAAGGTTTGATGGTCATGGTCGTGCCTAGGTTTCGATAAAGGTTTTACAATCAAGGTTCCTCCAATGCTCCTCCTAAGTTCAACAAGGATAGGGTGTCTAACCCTAGGCCTCAAGGAGCAAATGGTAGTGGATCTTCATTGCCTATGTCTACTTGTGCTAGGTACGGAAAGAAGTACGAGGGTAAGTGCATAGCCGGCACAAATGGTTACTTCGATTATGGTAAAAGTGGTCATAAGATGAGGGATTGCTCGATGCTTACGACTAAAGGAAAAGAGGTTAAGCAAGATCCTCCTAGTGGTTTGGGTTCCTATGCTCCCAAGCAAAATCGATTCTATGCACTCTAGACTCGTGGTGAACAAGAGGGTTCTCTCGTTGTGGTTACCAGTATGTTGAAAGTCTTCCAACTTGATGTTTATGCTTTACTTGATCCCGGGGTTACCTTGTCTTTTGTGATGCCATATGTAGCTATGAGGTTTGATGTTCTTCCGGAAGTGTTGTTAGATCCTTTTTTTTGCCTCTACTCTTGTTGGTGATTCTATTGTGGCTAAGAGGTTCTATAGAAAGTGTCTCGTCTCTTTGTCCCATAGAGTTACTATTGTTGACTTGGTAGAGCTTGATATGCTAGATTTTTATGTTATCCTTGGGATGGATTGGTTGCACTCATTTTATGCTTCTACTGATTGTAGAACTCGTGTAGTCAAGTTTCAGTTCCCGAATGTGCCTGTCTTAGAGTGGAAAGGGGGAAATTCTATGCCTAAGGGTCAGTTTGTCTCTTGCCTTAAAGCTAGAAAGATGATTTCTAAGGGTTGCAGTTACCATTTAGTTAGGGTGAGGGATGTGGATTCCGAAACCCCTACTCTTGAGTCGGTCCCCATTGTTAATGAGTTTCTGGAAGTATTCCATGATGATTTACTCGGTATTCCTCCCGAAAGGGAAATAGACTTTGGTGTTGACCTTCTCCCAGATACACAACCTATTTTTATTCCTTCTTACCGAATGGCTCCGGTAGAACTAAAAGAGTTGAAAGAACAATTGAAAAATTTGTTGGATAAGAGTTTCATCTGACCAAGTATCTCTCTATGGGGTGCTCCAGTTTTGTTTGTTAGAAAGAAAGATGCTTCTCTTCGTATGTGTATTGATTATCGTTAGTTGAACAAAGTGACCATTAAGAATAAGTATCATCTTCCAAGGATAGATGATTTGTTTGACCAACTTCAAGGAGCGAGTTAATTCTCTAAGATTGACCTTCAGTTGGGTTATCACCAATTAAGGGTGAAAGGAGATGATATTCCGAATATGGCTTTTTGAACTCGGTATAGTCATTATGATCTTTTGGTAATGTCGTTTGGGTTGACTAATGCTTCGACGGCGTTTATGGATTTGACGAATAGAGTGTTTAGACAATACCTTGACATATTTGTGATTGTATTCATTGATGATATATTGATCTATTCGAGAAGTGAGAATGATCATATTGATCATTTAAGGATCGTGTTGCAAATTCTTAAGAATCGACAACTCTTTGCAAAGTTTAGTAAATGCGAGATTTGGCTAAGGTCCATAGTTTTTCTTGGTCACATTTTATCAATTAAGGGCATCGAGGTAGATCGTAAGAAGACGGATGCGGTCAAAAGTTAGCCTAGACCTCTATCCCCTTCGGATATTAAAAGCTTCTTGGGTTTAGCTAGTTATTACAGAAGGTTTGTTGAGGGGTTCTCTTCGATTGCCTCTCCTTTGACAACTTTGACTCAAAAGAAGGCTCAGTTCCTATGGTCCGAAACTGGTGAGAAGAGCTTTCAAGAATTGAAGGATAGACTTACTTCCGCGCCGGTATTGACTTTACCGGATGGGACTAATGGTTTTGTGGTTTATTGTGATGCCTCTAAGATTGGGTTAGGGTGTGTACTTATGCAAAATGGGAAAGTCATTGCCTATGCTTCAAGGCAACTTAAGATTCATGAGAAGACTTACCCTACCCATGACCTTGAACTAGCAGCAGTTGTTTTTGTCTTAAAGATTTGGAAGCACTATTTGTATGGTGTGCATGTAGATGTGTTTACCAACCACAAGAGTTTGCAATATGTGTTTAATCTGAAGGATCTAAATCTTCGCCAAAGAAGGTGGCTTGAGTTATTGAAAGATTATGATATGAGTGTTCTCTATCACCTTGGTAAAGCTAGTGTGGTGGCGGATGCTCTTAGTCGGTTATCTATGGGTAGTCTTACTCATATTGAAGAGGATAAGAAGGAGTTGATTCGAGATGTTCATAGATTGTCCCGATTGGATGTTCAATTAGTGGACTCCACCAAGGGTGGTTTTATGTTCACAACGACTCGAAATTGTCTTTTGTGGCGGATGCGAAAGCCAAGCAAGGTTTTGATTCAATTTTGGTTGACTTAAAGGAAGCTATGCTTAAGAAATATGTTGAGGCTTTCTCCCAAGGAGGAGATGGTTTACTTAGATATCAAGATCGTCTATGTGTTCCTAATGTTGATGACTTAAGGGAAAAGATCTTGTCAGAAGCCCACAGTTCTCGGTACTCTATTCACCCGGGAACCACCAAGATGTACCGTGATTTACGGGAGGTCTATTAGTGAAATGGGATGAAGAATGATTTTGTAGAATTTGTGACTAAGTGTCCTAATCGTCAACAAGTGAAAGTTGAGCATTAGAAACTAGGAGGTTTGTCCCAAGACATTGGCATTCCTACTTGGCAGTGGAAAGATTTGAACATGGACTTTATTGTTGGTTTGCCTCGCACCCGGCGACAACATGACTCGATTTGGGTTGATGACAAAATCGGCTCATTTTATTCCTGTCAAGGTTTCCTATTCGGTGAGGGATTATGCTAAGTTGTACTTGAGAGAAATGGTAAATTTGCATGGAGTGCCTTTGTCCATTATTTCCGATCGTAGTACCCAATTCACTTCTCAATTTTGGAAGTCTTTCCAAAAGGGTCTTAGTACTCATGTTAAGCTTAGTACGACCTTTCATCCCCAAACCGATGGACAAGCGGAGAGTACTATCCAAACTTTGAAAGACATGTTGAGAACTTGTGTGATTAATTTTAACGATAATTGGGATGACCATTTGCTATTGATTGAGTTTGCTTATAACAATAGCTACCACTCGAGTATTTATATGGATCCATTCGAGGCATTGTACGGTAGGAGGTGTAGATCTCCTATAGTATGGTTTGAGGTGGGTGAGGTGGCCCTAATAGGTCCTAACTTGGTACATGAGGCTATATAGAAGGTTTGACTTATTAGAGAAAGGTTGAAAATGGCTCAAAGTCGACAGAATTCTTATGCCGATATTAGAAGAAGAGATCTTTAGTTTGATGTTCATGATTGGGTTTACGTGAAAATTTCACCCATGAAGGGTGTAATGAGGTTTGGTAAGAAAGGGAAGCTTAGTCCCCGACATGTAGGCCCATATCAGATTTTGAGGCGTGTTGGTAAGGTTGCTTATGAACTAGAATTGCCTAATGAGTTGCCATCGGTGCATCCAATTTTCCATGTCTCTATGTTGAAGAAATGTGTTGGTGATTCGACATCCATAGTTCCCTTAGAAGGTTTGGGAGTTAAGGAGAATTTTTCTTATGAAGAAGTTCCGGTTGAGATTTTAGACCGACAAGTCAAGAAGTTGAGAAATAAAGAAGTTGCTTCCGTGAAAGTGTTGTGGAGGAATCATTTAGTTAAGGGTGCTACATGGGAGGCCGAGACTGATATGATGTCGCGATATCCTCATCTCTTTCCTTCTACCCCTACTCTAGCTTGAGGTAATGAGTTCCTTATGACTCACTCTTTGTTTTGGAGTCATGTGTCTTAGATAATCCCATGATTTCTTCAATTATGTTTATGAAAAAGTTTAAGTTTTGAGAAAATGAGTTTATTTGATTGATAGCTACATGTTTATGTGCATTGAGTACGAGTCGCATATAGACTTCATGATGTGATGTTTTGTGATGTGTTGAGCTTGGAGTTGATGTTTCCTCCCCGGATATGTGTATTGCATGCATGATGGGCTGTTAGATTTAGTTTCCACCCCTCTTATGATGTCTTGGGTATGTTTTAGCTTGGAGTCGGATTTCCTCCTTAATTATATGCATTTAGATGAAGTTGCATTGATGTTTGATTTGTTAGTTTCTCTCCTTCTCTTTTCGTACTAGCTTGAATCTCATTCGTGGACGAATGATCCCAAAGGGGAGATAATGTAACACCCTGAATTTGAGAAGGGAAAAATAGCCAGTTTTCAGAAGCTTTTGGTGCCATCCGATGGAGGCCAGCCACGACACGTGGACTGAGCCACGGACCGTGGGTTTGGTCTGTGGATTGGCCACCCAAAAGAGGGTTAGGGGACCATGAACCACGGCTGGACCAACGGACCACCTTTGGGTCCATGGTCCGTGGTTGAGTGTTTGTGGATCATGACTCCTAAACCCACTTTCTAATACCGGACGACGGCCAACAGGACGGGATGTCGGTTAGACAACCTTCCGTCGGTCCAAGGCGTTGTTAGTAGGTTGGCAGTTATTTTTAGAGGCAGTTGAGTCTTTTCTTAATTAGTCTAGCCTAATACTATGTCGTGTTACCCTTCACTAAGACCCTTATATAAATATTTTAACCCCAAATTTCTCCAATCGAAATCATTCTCTCAAATTTCTAAAAGAAGAACAAGTCTCCTCTCCAAAATAGTTCTATCTCTAGAAAGCTTGAAGAAGAAGGATTCAACCTAGGGTTTCAAGTCAAGTCTCAATTCCTCCATTGCAAATAAGCAATTGGCTTTGAGGTATGATATTTTTCATCCATGGATCCCTTCCATTCATGGAGTTCCCAAATTCTCCTATTTTCAAAGTTAGAAATCCTAATTGAGTTAGGGTTTTCTTCAATTGCCATGGGTTCTCTTGATTATAGATTTAAATAATTGAATTATAATCTCTTATGCATGAATTGATAAAATACTATGATTTTAAGATGTTTCCCCTATGAACCCATGAAATCTCCATGTTTTTCTAAGTTATAAGCATATAATGTGGGTCTTGCATCATGAAAGAAGAGTTTTATGAAATCAAGCATGAATTGATATAATTACATTAATTTATGATGAAACCCATGTCTAACCCATGTTTTCTAGATGTTGATAATTGAAAGTGGGTTTTGAACATTGAAAGATGAATTATGGAATTATGCATGTTCTTACGAAATCTAGGAAATTGTTTAAGGATGTTTTGAGAGTGATGTATCAATGATGATGTTGTTGTTGTGTGGTTGAGAGGATTTTCTTATATACACATGAAAGCATGAATGTGAAAGGTTTTCTCACATAGTAAAAGGTTCTAAGGTTGAAAGGTCTTCTCACCTAAATGAATCAAAGATAAAGAGTTATCCTAATGAAACCTAGCTTGAATTGATTATTGAATGATACCTTTCCATGGATAACTTATGACCTAGATTGGATTGACAAGATGACGTTCCCTTTCATGGATAATAAGAACAAGTAAGAAATGACTATTTCATGGGATTTATGCTTAGCACCGAGAGGATATTAAGATTGAAGCTTTCCCGTTAGTAGAGGTCGGGTTTTTAGAAGCAATCTCCTTATCCCTTAACTATGTGCCCCCATAGGATGATTGTCTAGATAGACATTAGCTAGTGGATCCACTTAAGCTAGAGGTTCATGGTTCTACCTTGGCAAGTAGGACAACCCTTTTCGGTGTGGGAAACACCGGGGGATCATGTTATAGCTCACATGGTTTCTATGTCGGTTAAGGCTACTTCGAAAAATAATAATGAACTAAGATTACTTCAAGTAGTATCTCACATGTGTTCAAAGGTTTCAAAGATGTTAGCTTGCATTGACCATGTTTTATGACTTATGTTTTCTAACTCTTCTTATATCATGTTTTAGCTTGGTCAATGGCATGTCATGAAATATCCTATTTTAGCATGATTTAAAAGTTTTATACATGGCTATAATACTTGGTACATTGTTTTTTACTAACACATACTCTTGCCTACATTTCCCCAAATGTAGGGTCCGACAGTCAGGGTCCACAGTTCCCTGGCTAGTGGTTGATTGCGAGATTTCCGAGCTTGGTGAGTCCTCTTGCTTCGAGGAAGGACTTTCATTGTTCTTAGTTTCTTTCTTATTTATCAGTTTTGGACATGATGTATGGGCTTGTCCCAATTTCATTCTATTGTACTAGATGGCTAATGAGACAAGTTTTTAGACTTTCGCCGTACTTTTATTAAACTTTTGGACTTGAAATGTTGTCTTCACCTCTTTTGTTCTATTTCTTATGTTATTGTCACGACCCAACCCACTGGGCCATGCGGGCACCTACTCTAACACCTAAGTAGGAGAACCCTCATATTTTATAAAAATTGTGTTTCATTTACCAATCAAACATTAAAAAATATTTTCTACTCACCAACCAAACATAAGAAAATAACTTAGAAATCCACTTGTTTTTTCCAAGAAAATATTTTTCAAGAAAAACATTTTCCTTCGTACAAAACACACCCTTAGTTTAACTATTTACCTTGATTTTTAAAAAATCATATATGAGATATATCTATTTTTTTTAGGCTAGTAAAATTCATTGCGTCAATACACTATGTCTCGGCTTTGTACAAGTAAACTATAACGTACCTCTTGATAGTTCATTCATGGATACTATTTCACAACGTGAAGGGAAACCTTGGGGTGCGAGAATGTACATTGATCGGGTATATTTTATATTGTTTTTATATTTCTTATTTAGAGTCTTTAAACATTTTATACAAATATAGGAATTATAGTTAGGATATAACATAAATATTGTTATTGACAATTTTTTTTTTTTTTTTTAAAAAAGGACTTAGCCGGAAATTGGTGGCTTTTAGTGTCACAACACTTTACACGAGTAGGTTTCTGGCCACAAAGTCTCTTCACTGACTTGAAAAGTTTTGCTATGAATGTTGATTGGGGAGGAGTTGTATATAGTCCACCAGGTGTACCAGAACCTCTGATGGGCTCAAGCTATTTTCCTATTGGAAACTCTTTCTATGATGCTTATTGTTCGTATTTGTTTAATTCGAATGTTATGTTGCATTTCAAAGAGTTATAATGGGAAAAAAGTCAAAAAAAAAATTCTGACTACATATATAGAAAGTGCTATCAATTTTTAGAAATATACTTGATGAACTGTTGCAATCCCTTTGTGAAGTTTATCGAATCTTTCCTTTAAGGTCACTCCAAACAACGATTGGATCACATGAGTAGACGATTCCTTCGATACACTAGACATTGTACATTATTTAGTAAAATTGTGTACAATACTTGCACATTTCATGCACATAAAAACTATCTTACTCTTAATTACTAATCTAGTAAAACAAGAATTATAATTAATATCTCATAATTTCAATAATGAGACATTATATTATTATTGCGTTTGATTGGAGATATAAATTTATGTGAATAACCAAACAATATTGTTATTTTTATCGCAAACTTAATCTTAAGATATACCGCATCGTATCCCACATATCAATGTTCCTAATAATTGATAGCAGATGAAAAAAAAGGATGTTCCTAATAATTGTACAACTGTCTATTCTATGAGTTTTGTTATGCTATCCAAGTTGAAATGCACTCGTTGTGGTACAAGTGAGTGCAAGGAAGAATATAAATATTCTCCGTTGACTCAAAGTCGGATAAATATATTTGACATGTAGTGTCACCTAACTCTATGTTTTCTATATCAGAATAGGTCAAACGGGGAAATAAGTGAAGAGTTCCTTGTCCACATCTTTTAATGGCCCATTTCTGCCCTATTTTAAGAAGTACGAACATAAAAAGTTAAGAAACACTGTTATTATAGCTTGAACTATGTGATTAACTATGTACTTGTTATCTGAGTCTTTTACTTGTACGAACGGCATTGTCAATAGATTCAACCAATAATCCGTAGTATATCAGTCAATTATTATAGTTTAAATAGAAAATAACCTAAAATATCTTTACATTTTTACAATAAAGTAAAAATAAATAAGAGTTCACTAATACATACCTTGAATTTAAAGAGGCACAACAACATAATTAATCTTTTAAATTAAGATAAGATCCCAGAGATGATTAAATATTTTAGATATTATGTGTGAAAGAGAGAAATAATGTGTTAAAGAAGGAAAAAAGTCCAACGTTCGTTTGGTTTTTCTTCGATTTTTTTTGTTATACTAGAAAGGGAATAAAGGTAGCCGTGCACATTCACTCAAAGTCTAAGAAAGGAGGTGGCGGAACTAAAAATTTCATGAAGATGGTCAAAAATTAAACAACAAAAGCTCTCTTTAAAAGGGGAAGAAATTGTTACAAGTGAGATTTGAACACGCAAGTACTGACTCATTAAAGATGTCTAAATACACATTCAAGACATCTTAAACCACTAGGCCATAACAACCTATTATATCAATAATGTCCAAAATATATTATTTAATCATTTCGTGTATCAATTTACTTGTATATGTGATATTTTTTTCCGACGAAGGGGAACACCCTAGCATACATGTGCCTACGCCCCTGAAGAAAGGAACGTACTTCAAGAGGTGTAAATGTAATGTACAGTAGCAGACAAACAAGATTTTCGTCAAGAAAATTCATCATCTACTATATGCAAGTAAAATTCATCATTTATATTGTCAAAGAAAGTTCGGACAAACATCCTTTCCACAACCATAACTAATATAGGCCACATATCTTTGATGATTTCACAATTCGAACAAATGACCTTTATATTCCTCTTTTGATCTTTTTAGCTGCCAGATGAATTAACTAACTTATCATTACGTGTCCTAAATTCACGCAAAGTCTAAGGAATCATGTACTCATGTGATCCAATCATTGTTTGGAGTGACCTTAATTATATAAAGTTGATTGCAACAATTCATCAAGTATATTTCTCAAAATTGATAGCACTTTCTATATATGTAGTCAAAAAAATTTTTTGATTTTTTTCCCTTTGCAATTCTTTGAAAGGCAACATAACATTCAAATTAAAGGTATAGAACAAATGAAATAGGAACAATTTTCTTCTTCTTTTTTTTTTTTCATGATTTGGAATATTTTCTTTCCTATTATAGAAGAAGTGACCCAAACAATCCAACTTAGAATATTTGTTAGTTAGAATAATTAATTAGTACTAATTATGATTATGTGTCTTCACACTGCCAATTGTAAAGCATCATGTGTCTATATAATTGGATCCGGCTCCTCTTCATTTCCCTTCCCTCCATTTTCCCCAAGTTCTTACTTGGATGTGAGACACATGACATAGGTAAAAATTAATGATTAAGATTTAATTGAATAAAAATAAGATTTTAATTATGATTTAGATAATTAATATTTCATAAGAAAATGACAATACCACAATCATAACAATATATTATCTTGTCCATAAATATATTATTAAAAGAAAGAAAATTTTCTAATCTTTTTCTTACTAGTATTATCTTCTGTTTTTGTCCATAAATATATTATAAAATAATTTCTCTTTTTCTAATTATTTTTCCATGCGAGTATTTTTTCTATTAATTATATGTAAGCTAATTTCAAAGAGAAAGTTCAAAGTTGCTATCTAAGACTTACTCAATTTTATTTTATTTTTTAAAAACGGAAGATAAATATTCGTAGGAAAAAAAAATAGAAAAGAGAATTTTTTTAATAATATATTTATGGACAAGATAATATATTATTATGACTTATGATTATGGTATTATTATTTTTATTATGAAATATTAATTATCTAAGTCATAATTAGAAATCTTATTTTAATCAATTTAATCTTAGCCATTGATTTTTTATCTATGCCATGTGTCTCACATCCAAGCAAGAGCTTAGGGAAAATGGAGGGAGGGAAAATGGAGAGAAGCCCGATCCTATATAATTAGGCTGATTCGGACACATGTATAAGATAATCACGTTCTATTATTTAAAGTAGACAAGTAATTAAGTTTTTTTTTATTTTATAATCACGTGTTTGATATTTATATAGGGGTTCGATTAAATTCGAATAGATATTTTCCTATATATATATATATAGAACAACTAGCTTACAAAATATGTACAAAAATGATTGAAACACAAGATATACACCAATTATGTATATATGGTATGCATATTATATTATATGTAAAATATATGTATATTTAATCTGTACATTGTGTACATATTTTGTAAACTAGATCATACAAGTCACAAGATATTAAAATGTAACTTTCTTAATTCGAATTCGCATGTTACAATGTCTCACAAGTCTCAACACTACCAACAACTTTTTTTCCATTTCTAAGGACTCGAATAAAAAAAACCTCTGATTAAATTATTATTTTTAATCATATTAGTTTCAAAGTCGAACACCGATGGATTTAGTCATATGTTCGAAAATCATTTTTGAATCTTATGCAAATATAAATCATCAATCTTCATCAACAATAAATAATTGTTGATTCAATTAATTCTACTAAAATCTATATTCAGATTATTATTTTGGATATTAGTTATAAATGAGCAAATAAACATTTATTAAATAAAAAATTATTTTTAGTTTTGGTATAGTCAGTTTAGTTTTTTTATACATTTTTATATAATACATCTTCCTCATAGTATCATTTACCTAGCAAATCAAATTCAGTATTGATCTTTCATGTCTGTTAATTAGTCATGCATTTACAAAGAAATGAATTTAGAATGCATCAAGAAATTATTCAATAAACGTTGTTCATGATGTTATATTTATGTTATATTTTCTTTTGAGTTAATGATGATATAGAATTAGAAAAATAACTAAATTTTTTTTTTTGAAGAAGTCAATAATTAAAACAGTAAAAGATTTTTTTTATTTTGGGTTTCATTGTACTTGTAAATCCCTAAAAATATTTTATTTTATTTTTAATCTGGTATATCAATAACTACATAGAGATGTGGAAACTAAGTACAAGTGCATGAGTTACCTAATACATGATGTTTTTGATTAATTAAATGATTTTTCCTAAATTTTTAGTCCAACCGTTACGACTATTACTTGTACAATATTTACACATTTGTGATTGTTGAGGAGTTTTCAATTTTATTTAAATTCATCGAGAATAAAGGTTCAAAAATGGCCATCAACTTTTAATTATTCTTTATTTTGCACATTAGTTTAGTTCTTTTTCAATTATTATTTTTTCAAAATAAATCTAATTTTGGTTCCGGACTCAACAACATATTTGGTCATATGGTCAAAAGTATTTTCAATATTTTATTATGTAGATATGAACAATAAAAAACACCATTCAAACTCTTTTCAGATTTGGTCAAATGAAGTTAATTATTATTTTGGATATTAATTACAAACGGGCAATCAACATTTATTAAACATTTTTTTTTTCAATATGGTCAAATGTAGTTCAAAGACTACACATAAAGTCAGTATCTTGTACATAATAGTCAACTTAGTCTTTTCTATAGCTCTATTAATTAAAAAAATGTCTTCCTTATTGTAGCAAAGGTATCAATACTTACACCTAGCAAATCAAATTCAGTGTTGAGCTTTCATGTTGTATTAATAAATCTAATTTAATCAAAACACCTAAGATTCATGCCTATAAAAACAAATGAATTCAAGATGCATCAAAGAACTGTTCAACAAACGTTATTAGTGTTATATTTTCTGTTGAATTATAATGAGGTGAAAGGACAAAAGTATTAGGACTCCTAGTCCAATATTCCTAGTCTAGTACTTGTAGGAGTCTTATAGTTGAGTTATGTTATATTACGTCTCTATGCACTTGTACAATATAAAAGATATTTGATAATGCATACAGGCTCTCAAGGCTGTGAGTTATTTGTTACATGGTATCAGAGCTCGGTAATACGCATTGCTAATCCAAATTTCTTTCTATCTTATTGTTCTTTTGAATCTTTTCAGGTGATATGGCTTCCCAACCTCTTTCAATTTCCTCTTCTTCGGATATCTCCTTGCCTTTTTCTACTACTATTATTGCACCTGCAGTCACTTCTTCAGGTGCTACCAGTACTGCTTCATCAAGCTCTTCTCGTCAACATTTAATGATTCCTCCATTGCCTTCCTTATCTTCATCGGTCCATGTCCTTCTGCTCCTTGTTCAACCTCTACCACTATACAACCATCTGTTGATCCACTTAGTGAGTCCCATTCTGAAGATCTTTCACCATCTATATCTCTCTCTTTGCCCACTACTAATTCTTCTACTTCCACTTCCGCTAATACATCTCATGCAATGCAAACTCGCTCAAAATCTGGAATTTCTAAGCCTAAGACAATGTTGTCATTGAGTGCTACTTTTCATGATACCGAGCCCTCTTGTTTCTCACAGGCAGTGAAAAATCCCAAGTGGCAACAAGCTATGGCAGACGAGTTTAATGCTCTTTTGACAAATAAAACTTGGGTTCTTGTTCCTCTTCAACCTAACATGAACGTGGTCGGTTGTAAGTGGGTTTATCGCATTAAATATAATTCTGATGGGTCTATTGAGCGGTACAAAGCTCAGCTTGTAGCACAGGGATTTCATCAGCAGCCTGGCATTGATTACCACGAGACATTTAGTCCTGTTGTTCGTGCTACTACTGTTCGTATTGTACTTTCTTTGGCTATTTCTTTTTCTTGGCCTATTCGTCAGTTAGATGTTAAAAATGCCTTTTTGCATGGTGTTCTTACAGAGGAAGTCTTTATGAAACAACCTTCTGGCTTCATACATCCAGACTTTCCTCACCATGTCTGCAAATTAGCTAAAGCTATTTATGGTCTAAAACAGGCCCCGCGTGCATGGTTTCATCGCTTTAGTACATTCCTTCTTTCTCATGGTTTTATTTGCAGCAAATCTGATGCTTCAATGTTTATTCACCGTTCCTCATCAGGTATTCTTATTTTATTACTTTATGTTGATGATATTATTCTCACCGGCAATCATTCTTCCCTCCTTAATCAGTTCATTAGTCTCCTTTCCCGTCAGTTTGCTATGAAAGACTTAGGTGATCTCCATTATTTTCTTGGTGTTCAAGCTGTTCGCTCATCTCATGGTCTCCATTTATCTCAGCAGAAGTACATTTCTGATTTGCTTCTTAAGTTTCACTTGCATACATGTAAGCCTGTACGTACCCCTATTGCTTCTCGTACTTCTGTTTCTCTCATGGATGGTGAATTACTTTCAGATCCTAGTGAATATAGGAGCATGGTGGGTGCTCTTCAGTATTTGACTATGACTCGTCCAGATATTGCCTATGCTGTCAATGTTGTATCTCAGTTCATGCATGCTCCTCGTACTACTCATTTGCATTGCGTGAAGCGCATTTTCAGGTATTTACAGGGTACTCTTCAGTATGGACTGTTCTTGCGTGCCTCTTCTTCAATTTCAATGGTGGTTGCTTACTCTGATGCTGATTGGGCCGGCTGTCCCGATAGTCGACGTTCTACTACTGGGTTTGCTGTCTTCTTGGGTTCCAATCTGATTTCTTGGCGTGCAAAGAAACAACCAACAGTCTCAAGATCATCTACAGAGGCCGAGTACAGGGCTATTGCTTATACTGTAGCTGAAACGTCTTGGATTCGTCATATTCTTCGAGAGCTTGGTCTGTATCTTCGTGAACCAGTTCGAGTGCTTTGTGACAATGTTAGCTCAACATACATGTCTCGTAATCCAGTGTTCCATGATCGCTCCAAACATATTGATGTTGATTTTCATTATGTTCGTGACAAAGTAGCTCAAGGTGATTTGGTTGTCCAGTATGTGCCTTCTCGTTTGCAATTAGCTGATGTCTTTACAAAGGGCTTACCCTCATCTCAATTTTGCTTTTTACGTGACAATCTGTCCGTAATGTCATCTCGTCCAGATTGAGGGGGCATATTAGGACTCCTAGTCCAATATTCCTAGTCTAGTACTTGTAGGAGTCTTATAGTTGAGTTATGTTATATTACGTCTCTATGCACTTGTACAATATAAAAGATATTTGATAATGCATACAGGCTCTCAAGGCTGTGAGTTATTTGTTACAAAAAGAACCTATCCAAATTAGAGGATGCGGAGTTAGAGAAACAATTGAAAAGTTTGAACAGGCCAGCCGTCAAAACAGTAAAGGTATTTTTTCTTTCAAAAATTTATTTTATTGTACTTGTAAGTATCTAAAGACATTTTATTAGACAATATCATTTTTGTATTTGTATTTGAGAAAAACATTAATTTGTCACATGATTTTTGGGAAATGGAGAACCTTCCATTTCCTTCTGTGTGTAAACTTTTGTTGTAGTTGAAGATTGAACAGGTTAGTCCGATTCGGTTTGTTTGTCTTATTTTTTTAGTTTGTTTAAGAAGAATGATTCTTCCTTTTCTAGAAACTATTTTATTTTATTTTATTTTTTCACATAACATGTTTAAACCATAAGATTTAAAAGCAGTTTGATACATTCTATATATCTTTAATTTAAGATCACAACATTTAGAACAGCATTACTCTTAAAACTCCATGTTAAGTCATATCAGACAAATGAACTAAAACGGATAAGTGCAATTTTACATTTTATCTTGCAATTGGAGATAAGGGCATAACAATGGCTTAGGACACACTTATTGAGCTATTTTTCATTAACAAACAATGACATAGATGAACCTTTTCTCAAATGAAAATAGCATAAATGAACAAAAATTCTAAGAAATGACCTAGATAAGTTTTTTGTCAAAATTTAATAGCATATTCGAGAATTTTCCTTATTTTTTAAAAAAGGAAGTAGTGTTACCATTTACTAACAATGGTTCTCGTGAGATTGTTGTGTTTAAAAGGTACATCTTGTTGTAACTTAGGCTACTTATTTTATTAATATTTGATTGTTTACAGACTAAATATGGAGATACATACGACTGTGTAGATTTCTACAAACAACGTGCATTTGATCACCCGTTGATGAAGGACCATAATTTTCATCCTGAGGCATATCTCTACTCTCTTTTCATTTCATTATCATTTTGTATATGGATATTATATTATTGACATGTAATTAATTAAATATTTGATTAAACAGATGAAACCTACTTTATCAAGAATTAATAAAGATTCAACTTTCTCATCGGCAACTAATAGGTCATCGACAATATGGTCAAAAGATGGAGGATGCCCTTTTGGAACTATTCCTGTTAAGAGAATTACAAAGGATGACCTTATAAGATTAAGAAACATGCCCCCGCCAGAAGATGTCACATTCGTCGATGAATATGATGTTGTAAGATGATTTATGCCAATTTACTGTTATATATATCTTGAATATTTCAAATCTAAACATAAGTTCATTATCTAATGCAGAGCAACAATAATAGTGAGCCAAATGGAAGATACATATCTTCACAAGGATATAAGGTGGTATATATCTATAAAAAATGTTCTTCTGATTTCCATGTTTTATTTAATTGGATTTGAAGTAATAAAGGAACAAGTTATTCTTAGGTTAATTTGGGTACTCTGTAAGATTTACTAAAAATAATTAACTTTTTTTATTTAGGTTGCAATAGCTCAAATTCCATATAATCCAAATAGCAAGTTTGCGGGAGCCGGAATGGATACTGCTTTGTACAATCCTCAAGTTAAAGGACAACAACACAGTGGATCTCGACTAAAAATTCACAAAGGATCAGATATCTTACAAGTTGGTTGGAGAGTAAGTTTATATCAATTTTTTTTTATTCCATTAATCTATCTTTTTGTGGTAGAAGGATGTGTGTTAACCATTGAATATTGTGCTTTTAAGATGTATATTAGAAAATTTGTTAGTAAATCCTCAATATTTATAACTATAGTATAATATCTCTGTTTTGTGCTTTAGGTGGACCCAACGTTATACGGAGATACTAAAACTAGATTTTTTATACATTTCCAGGTAACTATCTTTTGTACCATGATGATTTCCCTGTTGAGTTCATTAAACTAGTACTTCTTTTAGGGTGTGTTTGGTATGAAGGAAAACATTTCCAATTTTTCCAAATTTAGTTGGTTTAAATGTTTTGGAAAATGTTTTTCAATGTAACTTAATTTCCTCAAATTTAAGAAAAATGACCTCCCTTAAAAAATAAAGAAAAACCTTTTTCAAAAGCCTACTTCATCCTAAAATTACAATATTTTTTTCCTTACCCTACCCCATACTCACCCGACCCTCCACATCAAAAAAAAAAAATTAAAATTTTCTTATTTTTTTAATTTCAAATAATTTTTTACCCTTATCCCCAACCCCCTACCCCCAAACTAGCCCCCCTCTACAAAACAAAAAAATAAAAAATTTAAAAATTATTTTTTGAAAAATATTTCAAATTTAAAGATTTTTTTACCTCATCCAACCCCTACCATGCCCTGCCCCCTCCCCCACCCCCCCACCCCCGCTCGCCCAAAAAAATCGTTTTGGATTTTTTTTTTCAAATTTTTAAAATTTCATTTTTACTCCATCTCATGCCCTAACTACGCGACCTCCCTCTCTCCCCTCCCCCCCCCCCCCCACACACACACACACAAACACATCCTGTTAAATTTTCTTTTTAAAGAAATTATACTTGAAAAATATTTTAAATTTTAATCATTTTTTACGTCATTCCCCACCCCTAATCCCTAAACCCCCACTCAGGCCACTCCAATCAAAAAAAAATATTATATTTTATGTCACCCCTACCCTCTAGCCATTCCAACCCCCGTCAAATTATTTTTTTTAAATTTTTTTTTATTTTAAAATTTTAATTTTTTACTCCACCCAACCCCTACCACACCCCCCTCCCCTGGTCAATTTCTTTTTAGAAAAATATTTCAAATGCATAAAATTTTAATTTTTATGTCAACCCTACTCCTCAGCCCCCCTCCTCCGCCACCTTATTTAAAAAAAAATATTTTCAAAAAACATTTCTGGGTCAGGGCATGGTCAGATCTCAGGGTCGGATTTTGGAATGGTTGTCACTCGTCAGGATCCTGTCCTAGTTCGGGTGTCAGGGTCGGGTCCTAGATCTATTATCCGAGTTAATTTTCAGGATAAAAATTATTTTTCTAAAGAGTATTTTCTAGTCTCAAGCCAAAAATTAAAGATATTTTTTGAAAAAATGTGTTTCATTTACCAACCAAACATTAAAAAATATTTTCTACTCACCAACCAAACATGAGAAAATAACTTAGAAATCCACTTGTTTTTTTCCAAGAAAACATTTTCTAGGAAAACATTTTTCAAGAAAAACATTTTCCTTCGTACAAAACACACCCTTAGTTTAACTATTTACTTTGATTTTTAAGAATTCATGTATGAGATATATCTATTTTTTTAGTCTGGTAAAATTCATTGCTTCAATACACTATGTCCTGGATTTGTACAAGTAAACTATGACCTACCTCTTGAAAATTCATTCATGGATACTATTTCACAACGTGGAGGGAGACCTTGGGGTGCGAGAATGTACATTGATCGGGTACATTTTATATTGTTTTTATTTTTCTTATTTATAGTCTTTAAACGTTTTATTCAAATATAGGAATTATAGTTAGGAGATAATGTAAATATTGTATTGACAACTTTTTTTTTTCTTTTGCAAAAAAAGGACTTAGCCGGAAATTGGTGGGTTTTAGTGTCACAAGAGTTTACACGAGTAGGTTTCTGGCCACAAAGTCTCTTCACTGACTTGAAAAGTTTTGCTACGAATGTTGATTGGGGAGGAGTTGTATATAGTCCACCAGGTGTACCAGAACCTCCGATGGGCTCAAGTTATTTTCCTATTGAAAACTCTTCCTATGATGCTTATTGTGCTGGAGTTATAATTTTCAACGAGAAAGGAAAGGCAATTGAAGTAGATAAAACAATCACACACATCGATAATCCTAATATGTACAAGGTTGAATTTATACAACTTTCATATGGTGCAAAAGATATGTATTTTGTTCTTTATGGGGGACCAGGTGAAAGTACGCATGTTTAATAGGAAAGAAACTCTTCCAAATCATGAAAAAAGTCGAAGAAAATTGTTCCTATTTGTTCTATAAATACCTTTAATTTGAATGTTATATTGCCCTTTCAAAGAAATGCAAAGGAAAAAAAAGGAAAATGGTCAAAAATACCTCTCAATTTTCATTTATTTGTTGATCTTTCCATCACCATTAAAATCGAGGTATTTATACTCTTGCCATCTATAAACTTGTCACTCGTACCCCTCAATTGGATGAAAAACTCCAAATCAACAAAAATAATCTAATTTTAATTAAATACCCAAAAAAAAAAAAAAATCGAACCCGGCCTAATTAACCAAATACATATTTACCAAACTAAATCCCCAAATACATCTCTCTATTTTTCACCTCTTTACAACATTTTCATCCATTTCTCCTCAACATCTTTTCTCTTCTAAAATTGCTATATATTCTACTTACTGTGCGACCTGTTTTTCTTAATTTGTTTTAACTGAAAAAAATCCATAACTTAATAAGCTACAAAGATGGGTTTGGGAATTTAATTTGATATGAATTTATTTGGTTTAGTGAGTCAGATTGAGATTAAAAAAAGAAATCAAGTAATTTAATTAAAATTAGGTTAATTTTATTTATTCGGGGGTTTTAATCCAATTTAGGGTACATGTGACAAGGTTTTAGACGGCTAGGATATGAATAACTTGATTTTAATAATAAGAGCAAGGTCAACTAATAAATAAAAATTGAGAGATACTTTTAACCTTTTTCCCGAAAAAAAATCAATTTTTTTTTCTAACTACATGTGTAAAACAAAACTCAAATTTCACTTATCTGAGGTATACTAAATGTGATTAAGTTTATTTCTTCCAAAGACAAATAAAATATTGCAACAATTAATGAAAATAATTGAAAGCTAATTGTAGGTGGCTAATGTAAATGATTTTTCTTTAGCCCCCCCCCCCCCCCCCCCCCACATAAAATCTACTTTTAATTGGTCTTCATAACTATAAAAAGAAAGAGATAGTGAATTACACTTGTGGGACTTTTAAATAAGTGTATATATACTTATTATTCTTTCTGATGGTGAACAATATATAAAAGTATATTTTAATTGTCCATATGTGTGTAGTTTAGTTCTTTTAAATAAGATTTTAGTTTCTCTATATTTTAGTCTGCACATAAAATTATAATGAACTAAAGCATCATTACCAAAAATATACAAATCCAACTTGTATACAATTATATTTGTAAACTCGTTACAAAAGAGAAAATAGATTTGTGACATGGGGACATCTTTAAACACTATAAATTTGGCAATCAGTTGCTTAATTATCTATCTCCTATATATACTTTATAGAAAGATGAAAAACATATATTTTAATAGAGAAATGGCATAATTATTATTACATCGTACGTAGAACATTTATTACATAGTACGTAGAATAATAAAACTAAACTAAACAACTGATCCACACCTTATGGATATGGCCATAATTGCGACGACAGGTTGGGCACGTAATTTGGCGGCGCATCCAAGTTGAAATGCACTCAATGTGGTACAAGTGAGTGCAAGGAAGAATATAAATATTGTCGGTTGATTCAAAGTCGGATAAACATATCTGATATGTAGTGTCAAGATCACCTAACTCTATATCAAAATAGGCCAAACATGGAAACAAGCGAAGAGTTTCTTGTCCACGTTTTTTAATGGCCCATTTCTGCCCTATTTTAACAAGTAGAAACATTAAAAGTAAAAAAAAACACCTATGATTGATACTACTATTATAGCTTGAACTCCGTGGTGAAGGAAATACTTCCTATCTGATTCGGCCAAAACAAAAATGAATGAACTATTTTTGAAACAAAACTGCTAATTATATTAATTAATTTAAAGACACTATTTTATTATTAGACGATCTTCCAAATATTTATAAAACTGAAAACCATATAAATCTAGCAGACGAAAATATTTTATTAGAAAAATGGCATACAAATTTTGTTATACTGGCAGACGAAAAAAGAATGTTCCTAATAATTTTACAATGGTCTATTTTGTAACAAATTCTAACTAACAAATATCCTATCCTAAAATATCAGCAATATTCTAAGTTGGATTGTTTGGGCCACTTCTTCCATAATAGGAAACACAAATATTCCAAATCATGAAAAAAAAAAATAGAAGAAAATTGTTCCTAATTAATTTGTTCTATACCTTTAATTTGAATGTTATGTTGCCTTTCAAAGAATTGCAAAGGGAAAAAAAATCAATTTTTTTTCCTGACTACATATATAGAAAGTGCTATCAATTTTGAGAAATATTAAAAATGAATTGTTGCAATCAACTTTATATAATTAAGGTCACTCCAAACAACGATTGGATTACATGAGTACACGAATCCTTAGACTTTGCGTGAATTTAGGACACGTAATGATAAGTTAGTTAATTCATCTGGCAGCTAAAAAAAAAACAAAAGAGGAATATAAAGGTCATAGGTTCGAATTGTGAAATCATCAAGATATGCGGCATATATTAATTATGGTCGTGGAAAGAATGTTTGTCCGAACTTCCTTCGACAATATAAGGTCATAATAATTTTTACTTGCATATAGTAGATGATGAATTTTCTTGACGAAAATCTTGTATGCCCGCGACTGTACATTACATTTACACCTCTTGAAGTATGTCCCTTCCTTCAGGGGTGTAGGCACACGTATGCCAGGGGTGTCCCCCTTTGTTAGAAAAAATACCACATATACAAGTAAAATGATACACGAAATGATTAAATAACATATTTTGAACACCCTTGACGTAATAAGTTGATATAGCCTAGTAATTTAAGATGTCTTAAATGTGTGTTTAGACATCTTTAATTAGCTAGTGCTTGCACGTTCAATCCCTTTTTAAAAAGAGCTTTTGTTATTTAATTTTTGGACCCTCTTTGTGAAATTTCTAGCTAAAAGAAGTTTTTGTTATTTAATTTTTAGATCCTCTTTGTGAAATTCCTGGCTCTGCCACTGCCTTCCTTAAACTTTGCGTGAATGTGCACGGGCTACCCTTATTCCCTTTCTATTGTTTGTAGTCTTTAATTACTACAATAGTAACATGAAAACTTGAACCAAACTTAACAATAATTCTGAGTTTATGTTTATCACACATGATTGTTCTATCAATAATAATATAAACAACAACTTACTATATAGTCTATATACACACACAAAAGCAATTACAAATCAAACCAAACCAACGTTGGATTTTTATCATTCTTAACACTTTTTCTTTTTCCATAACAAGTCATCTTCACCATTAAATTCAAAACACAAGTAAGCTTCTGATTATGTTTAATAAGGACCATAATTGTTTTAAAAGAACACACAACATTTCAAAAGATCACCTTTTTCTTCTCTGCATATATCATTCTTCTCATTTAGTATTTTGTAAACATTTGATTTTGCATTGATCACATGAAGTCTTGTTAGCTGACGCAACATCGACGACATTGTTTACCTTTGCCTTCACACCTTCAGGTATATCATCACCAAATGTATATATGTTTGTAGTCACCATTTTTCTCTTCTCCATGGGAAAGGAAAAAACGAGCTAGCTCTCTGTTATCTTCTAAATTATATTATATTACTGCAATTTATTTAAACTATTATAATATTTCATCTGCAGATTAAACTATTGACGTACAATGCCGTTCCTACAACCAGATGACTCAGATAACGCGTACATAGTTAAGCACTTAATTCAAGCTGTGATAGCAGTATTAGTTATGAGTGTTGTTTTACTTTTCATGTTTCTACTTGTTAAAATAGGGCAGAAATGGGCCATGAAAAGTCGTGGACAAGCAACTCTTCGCTTGTTTCCACGTCTCCCCTATTTTGATATAGAGTTAGGTGACCGTGACACTACATGTCGGATATGTTTATCCAACTTTGAATCAACCGACAATATTTATATTCTTCCTTGCACTCACTTGTACCACAATGAGGGCATTTCAACTTGGATGCGCCGCCAAATTACGTGCCCAACCTGCCGTCGCAATTATGGTCATATCTCTAAGTCGTGGATCACTTGTTTAGTTTTGTTTGTTTTATTATTCTATGTACTATGTAATAAATGTTCTACGTATTATGTAATAGTAATAATTTTGCCATTTTTCTATTAAAATATATATACTTCTATATATTCGTAATGTGTACATTTAATAATTTTCATTACATTTATTAGCCAAGTAATAAAAAGTTCCGTCACTCACTTCAATTATCCATTTTATCAACAATTTTAAGGTTATGAGGTATCTTTTGTGTGAATTATGGGCCCATTAATTTTGTATGAATATTACTAAGATTATAAGTTGAAGAGGTGTGAGTTATTGGTAGTTATTTCCTATTTTATTAAAGATATTAAATATATATTATAGTGGTAGGTGAAAAGTTGAGTAATTGAATGTGAAGACTTTTTGAGATATTAAAAATAAGTAATTAAATAATGAAGAAAAAATGGTTACAAAAGAAAAAGAAAAAGACAAATATGAATGGAGGCCATAGAGAGGTGTCATATCACCTTCTCTATGTTTCTCCTTTATATATATATTACTATATATTACTTTACTATATATAATAAGTGGAAATATCTACTACTTAGCACATGACAAGTGTTGGATGATATGTGCTTGATAGTGTTGTACATTCTTCTTTTACGGTTGTACCTTTAAAATTTATATTATTGGACAATTTAACACCATTAATTACCTACTACTTTATTAGCCAAAAAGTTTAACCTCATTTGGGCCCATTTATTATTTATATGTTTTCAATTTTCAATATTTGTTGTCTATCTAATTCTTTTTTTCAACCTTTTATTTAAAACTTCTTGAAATTTAATTACCTATTTATTACTCTCTCTATGCACTTTTAATTGTTATGATTTCCTTTTTAGAGTCAAACTATAAGAATTTTAACTAATATTTTACAATGTGTTTTTTCATCATATTCATAGGCAAAAAATTACAATTTATAGTACTTTTTGTATAGATTTTGCATATTTAATTTTTTTTTAAATATCGAATTAATACAATCTAATTTAACTTTGAAAATTAGTCAAATGGACTTTCAAAAAGCGCAACATGACAAATACAAGTGGATGGAGAGAGTATATTTATCTACAAAATATATTAGAGGTACAACTTTTTTTAAAAATTAAATTTTTATTGCGTTGACTCTTGAAATCTTATCATTGTCATATGAATTTGAACAAATTATATATTATTAAAAGTTACATAAAAGATGCTATAAATCACAATAATTAGCAATTAATTTTTTTAAAAATCATATAAGAAATTTGGTTGACTAATTGGAATAGAATAAGTAACATGTACTATTTGAAAATAACGTCAAAATTTCTAGAATTCACAATAAATTAACAACTGAAAATATTTATGATTATTCACGTGAATTGAAACATGAGTAACCTATATTATTCAAAACTAACGCAAAAATACTATAAATCACGACAATTTAATAACTTCAAATATATTTTTAAGAAAACATATAAAAAATCGACTGATCTTCAAATTTCATTTATATCACATAAATTAAAACAAAAAAAAATTAATATTTATTGGGCACGTGCTGGCACGGGCACCAAATATCTATATATATGTGTCACAAATGGAAAAGTCTCAATCAAGGAAGCAACACATATCATTTACAAATGACTTAAAAAGCATTAAAAATTACAATAATTACCAATTTAAAATATTTAAAAGCTATATAATACAATACGTAGACTCTCAGAATTCTATCAGGCTCACATATATTGGGACAGAAAAAATAACACATATCATTTTAAAATTACCAAAAAAGTATTATAAATAATAATAATTAACAACTTAAAATATCTGAAAGACATTTTAAAAGGGTTAATTTTGTAATTTTATCCATATCACATAAATTAGGACAAAGTGACCAGTAATGTACGTTATTTGAAAGTTACATAAAAATATTATAAATCATAATAATTAATAACTCAAAACATTTTTTTTTTAAATATGAAAATTTGGATCACTCTCCAAATTTCATTTGTGTCACATAAATTGAGACAACAAAAATAACATATATTGGGTCCATTTAAATTTATTTGTCTTATTTTTTATTTTTTTTTATATTTAAAAATTGCATAAAAATACTATAAATCATGATAATTGACAATATAAAATATGTTTTGAAAAAAATACAATAAATTCCACTGATTCTTGAAGTGAATCTATCGTAAAAATACTATAAATTATGATAATTGACAACATAAAATATTTCAAAAATGTTGTATGTGGATAGTCTTATTAAGCCTTAAATAGCGTAAAAGAAAGTACAAGTTTGTGATAAAAAAACTTATTCCTTTATCCACGCAAACAATCGCTTCAAAAACTCAGTTATTAGCCCCAAAACATACCATTTATATTATTAACACGGGCCACATTATCTAGTATATATATATAGATTTATTCAAACTAAGGCTTGGACTATATATACATTTATAAAAGGAAAATTACGCATATAAGCAAATATATACTAGTTAATTAGTTAATATAGCTCTATTTTGCCTTAATTACAATTCGCAATCTACTTTTAGCTATAATTACACGGTTCAACTTTATAGTTTTGTATAATTCTCACGTTTGTATAATAAACTTTTCTATAATTCGGAATTTGTATGCAAACTATAGCATAATTAAGTTTATTATAGTGACTATTTGCGAAAGTTCCCCTTTATAAAATCAATACTCCCTCTGTCCAATAATAGTTGTCTACTGTTGCCTTTGCACACTTCTTAAGAAACTATAAACTAAAGGGTAATTTTACTATATCACCATTTTAATATAATAAATACAATGTCTTAAAAAATGTAATAGAGAAATAATTATAATTAATGATAAGGGTAAATTATGAAGTAAATGTAAAATTATACATTGATTTCATAAAGTGGAAAATTATTGTTGAACGGAGGGAGTAAAATAAAATAAAATCAAATCAAATCAAGTGATCACTTGCTTGTCCAATTGATGTGGCAGTATTTAATTGTACAACTAGTTTGAGAAACAAAGAAAACATTGGAGGATAAAAATGAAATTTATAAAATTATTACTAACATCTAAGATTTGCATCAAATTATATTAAATTACTGCGGGTTAAGTAGTAATTGAGAGCCATAATACATAAATATGTCTTTTAACTTGGTCTCAAGTGGCAGTTATGCTTTTCAATTACATGAGATATCTCCTATTACATCTAATCATGGTAACCCAATAGGTCAGCATACATCTACTCATAGTAACCCAATAGGTCAGGATATGTCTATTCAGAGCAACCCAATAGGTGATGGTGCATCTACTCAAAGCAACCCTATTGGTGAAGGTGATTCAAGTGGTAGCCATGCACGGACCCTCTATTATTTTACATATTATTATTTATTTATGATATGATATTGATGCATAACCTAGTAAATTTATACATATTGCAACCTTCTAGAACATGCTCTAGTTTTATATCCGAGTCTTTCAAAAATGAACTTGATCCTAATAGAATCAAATGGAGAGGTGTCTCAAACGATATAAGAGATGAATATTTTGGAGAATTCAAGGTATAGTAGCTTTTCATTATAATTGAGTTTAGAAAGTTATTCACTTTTATAGATAGGATATTAATGTATCACTTAATTTGAAAATTTTATTTCAGAAAAATTTCTGTTGATACTCTTCCATTAATGGTGTAGTAAGGAGACAATGGGAAGTTAAGGCAACAACCAGATACATGAATTTTATATCTAAAAAAAAGCGAGCAACACTAAGCCATCCTATGTAGCTCAAAAGGTGTGGGAAAGTTGGACTCAACTTTGGGGAGATTCTAAGATTGTTGAGAGGTCAGAAATAAATTCAAAGAATTGCTTTGGTGGATGAGAAGTCACTCGTGGAACTCAAACGGCAGGTTTTGTCTCAATCAGAGAGTATAACAAGAGACTTGTAAGTATATATTTCACACACTAGATAAACTAAGATATTTATGTTAAGTATATGCATTTGTATCTGAACATATATAGATCACTAGATGGAAGCAATTGTTTTCCTTGTTATTTGATTTGGTAAATATCCACCTAAATTTAGGAAGCTAGCCAATATTCATTGTAGGAAGTTGGCCAGTAAGTCATTGTAGGAAGTTGTCCAGTATTTTTGTACATGTATCTTTCTTGTTAAACTTTCTGATTTTTCACTCTTATACAATCAGCTTGAGCTGAACTTTCTGAGGAACTGGGTATTTGTTGGAAGTTGTGACCTTTGTGCTTTTGACCAATCTACTTCTAGTCTTAATGATGATGAGTAGTGTCAAATTTGATTAGTTAATTTTGTTTATTACACTGGGTATGTTGTTATTGTAGAGTTATAGAAATGTGTGTAGGGGCAGGGGAGTTATCAGTTATTAGGGCCTTATAGTTCTGATTCTTGATACCCTTTTTGGCTATTTACATATTATCATCTTCTGTAAAAATTGCGACTTCATTTATTTTCTAGTTCTGAATTTTGAAAAATGATGAGAGTATGTTGTTGCGCCTTTTAAGTTCGTAGAGCATATACCTTGACTACATAGACCTAGTACAATTGGTTGATAGCATGAGCAGTTCACATCATATAGTCGAAAGAACAATAGTCACAACTTTCAACAACTGATTCACAACGATGTCTTGGGAAATGTACAAATACTAAGGAAAAAAATACATGTATTTAAAGTAACCTTGCAGGGGACTGTGTATAACATTATAATAAGATCTCAATACAAGAGAGCAATCAGACCTATAACCTCATTGCAGTGGCTTCTAGACTTGCTTTTCTTTTTGTTATTTTTAAAATTCATCCAATCCTTCATACTTTCTCTTCATTTTCCCTCTATACTTCACATACATTTACATAAGGTATGTTGAACTTTCAGGTTACTCTATTTTCATTTATATGTTATTGTAACATTCCGCCTTAGAAAGAGCTAAATTTAGAAAGAATCAATTTGGAAAGAGCCAAATCTTGAATTTTACAAGTTATTCTTAAGTTTTGAGTTTTGGGTCAGCTTCACATGATCATAACTTTCAGTATAGGATGAGTTAGGTGGCCCATAAGATATCAAATGAAAGATAGTGGAACCCTCTTTCCAACACCACTGAGTTTGCTAATTTTCGAGCTCGTATGAGGGAGATATGCCCGTTTGAAGTGAGCCTATCAAGTTAAGGAAAGTTACCCAAAAATGTGAGAGGCATTTTGGTCTTTTCCTTACCCAATCAGATTAAAACGAATTTAGTAATATTTTGGGGACAAATCTGATTTGGGTCAGGTTTAAAAAATCCTAATTACGCTTAGGGTTTTAGAAGAGAGTTCAAGAAGAGGAAAAAAAGAGAAAATCAAGAACGATCAAGGTTCGTGCGAATCGAGGATTTGTTTCGCCAAATCGAGGTATGTAAGTTTTCATAGTGTTGGGTTCATTCACCCACACACCAATCATGTTTTACATTATTGAATTCATCCCTAAAGATTGAGAAATTAAGTTCTTGATGAGTTTCTTGAAGAGCTGTTATTCGTTCTTGAATCTTGATGTTTGGTTGAGTTCTTAAGGAGAAACTTTTGTTAAGGGGTTGAGTAAATTGTTAGTTCTTGAGTGGGTTTCGCTGGAATTGTTCTGGGTTATAGGAATTTGAGAGTTTTACCTTAGAATTTTAGTGGTATGAGTTCAATCGGGTCTGGGAGAAGAAGAAAAGATCGGGTAGAAATTGGCGACCAAGTCCGTGTCGCAGACTTTCTCCCCCAGAGAGAAATTTCTCTCTCCGCATCGTAGAGAGAACGCAGACTCCACTGTTTCAACAATTATTTTGCGACCAAATATTATAATCCATCTCCGCACCGCAGACTTGCTCCCCTGTTTTTCGACCGTTTCTCATGATGAACTATCTAAAACTCTTTTAATCATCACAATATCTTTCATATCATAAATCATAACCTTGAATTCATAATTTAAATTCAAGGTAGAATTAAGAGTTAAGTTGTGAGAGTTCTTTCGAGTAATTTTGAGAAGTCTTTTTACAATATTTTAAAACTTGTTTTAACACTTGAGTTTGAGTTGAGGAAGAGTAAATTTGAGTTTCATTTTTCAAAATGAATATATGGGAACTAAGTATTCCCAAGATTAAATGTTTTTACATTTAAGAAAAGAGGAAACACCGATTTCCAAAAGTGTTCATGAGGAGTTTTGAGTACTATCTCTTTTTAGAGAAACCTTTTGAGTAATAATTTCAAAGTTGAGGAAGAGGAAATGTTTTCTTTAAAACATAATGAGCTAAGTTATATTTTGGGAGTAGTATTGAGCACCGATATGGGGGAGAGTTCTAACATAATGAGCTATTTTACATGCTTTATATAAACTGCACTTTTATCATCATTTTATATTGCATTTAGTTGAGCATCCATGAGTAGTTCTTGAGTTGAATAGAGTTGAGGTGAGTATGTTTCCTTTTATCAGTTCAAGCTCACAGGTTATGTTTAGTATTCCCCTTACATGCTCGTACATTTCATGTACTGGCGCTATTTGGCCTGCATCTTTCATGATGCATATACAGGTAACGAGGATCACCAACTAGTGCTTCATTGATCCAGTCGAGTTTGTGTTAGCTTTGGTGAGCCTCCTTGCTTTTAGAGAATCCCTTATTTATTTCCAGTATTTCAGTTTTGTTAGGATGATCGGGGGTCTTGTCCCGACATACCTCTTAGTACTAGAGGCTTCATAGATAGATAGACAATAGTTCATGAGTCTTTTCATTTTCAGTTGTTAATATTTTAAAGACTTGAGTTGCCTATTACTGGCTAGTTGAATATTCTTATATATTTTGAGTTTATCTTTTGAGAAAGTTGAGTAAAGTTTACATTTGATTTCATCTTATGTTGAGTAAGTCTTCCGCTAAGTATTGAGCCAAACCAAGGGTTCGCTTGGGGCCATCAATGGTTCTCGAGTGCCGACCACGTCCAGGGTGTAGGCTCGGGGCGTGACAACTATATAGTTCAATTTTTGTCATATGCTTGAATCATTCTCGTAATAGAGATATCTCTAAAATGAAGTGATTAAAATTCTATTTTTGTATAGGCTATTGAAAAAGGTCGAGATCGAACACCAAGTGAGTTATATTTGCACGTTCATACACATGATCACGATGAAAAATCTTTTGTTGGTGAACGTTCTCGAATTGTTCATGTAAGTCCAAAAGCTTGTAACTTCATTGACTTAATTTTTTGAAATCTTAAAGGTTAAAATGCTAGGTGCCAACACTATAGAAGTTTTTGACGTTCTTATTAGTAGGGTGGTAACTGTATTATGTTAATGTGAATTCATATGGTTCCAACTCTATAATCTTGAATTTTACCTTGAAAATTTATTTGAATTCATTTTAGTAGGGTAGTAACTTAGGGTTATTCTGAAGCATTAGTTGTCTGGAATTGAGTTGGTGAATAGGACAGAAAGCCCATTAAGTTTGAGAAAAATGACTAACTCAGACTCTACCATCTTGCATCCTGCAGTTTTGCTTGAACTACATTTTCTCAAATATGTTACTGCACTGGTCACTTTCCCATTTCATGTCCTGCTTTATCTTTTGTATGCTTAACTAATAAGTGAATGAGACTAAAAAATGTGTGGGGTAATCTTTTCCCTCAAATTCTGATTTAAGGTAGGTCTAACGTTAATCAGAAATAAATGGTAGCAGTTAAATAAATTGAGTATTAATACTGCATCTCAACAGTCTTAGCATCTCCCAAAAGTTGAGTCCAACATTCCTATACATTTTGAAGTACATAGGATGGCTTAGAGTTGCTCACTTTTTTTTAGAAATGAAATCCTTGTACCTGGTTGTTGCCTTAACTTCCTATTGTCTCCTTACTACACCTTCATTAATGGAAGAGTCCCAATAGAAATGTTTCTGAAATAAAATTTTCAAATTACGTGATACATTAATATCCTATCAATTAAAGTGAATAACTTTCTAAACTCAATTATGATGAAAAACTATACCTTGAATTCTCCAAAATATTCATCTCTTATATCGTTTGAGACACCTTTCCAGTTGATTCCATTAGGATCGAGTTCATTTTTGAAACACTCAGATATGAAATTAGAGCATGTTTTAGAAGGTTGCAATCTGTATAAATTTACAAAGTTATACATCAATATCATATCATAAATAAAAAATAATATGTAAAATAATAGCAAAACATAGACTATCTGTGCAGTAGTTAGAATGACAAGGGTTCGTGCATGGCTACCACTTGAATCACCTTCACCAATAAAGATGCTTTGAGTAGATGCACCCTCACCTATTGGGTTGCTCTTAGTAGACATATCTTGACCTATTAGGTTACTCTGAGGAGATGTTTGCTGACCTATTGGGTTACCGTGATTAGATGTAATAGAAGATATCTCAGGGATTGTTGGGGTACTACTTTGACCTTGTCCAATTTCGAAAGTCAGCCATATTTTTATGATTTTTAATATTTTTAAGTTGTTAATTTTTTTTATTTACAATACTTTTTACGTCAATTCAAATAATATATGTTACTTTATTTGTTCCCAATTTATGTGATACTAATAGATTTCGAGAGCCAGCCCAATTTTTTACATGTCTTTTAAATATTTAAGTTGTTAATTATTGTAATTTATATGAATTTTTATGAAAGTTTTAAGTAATATATGTTACTCCGTCTATATCAATTTATGTTGCATATAGAATTTTGAGAATCATTTAAAAAAAATATGTCTTTTAAACTTGTAAGTGTTAGCTATTGTGATTTATAGTACTTTTTATATCATTTCAAATACTATATGTTACTTCATCTGTAATAATTTATGGGGCATTGATAAAATTTTGAGAGTTAAGCATTTTTATGTCTTTTAAATTGCTAATTATTGTAATTTATAGTTCTTTTTATGCAATTTTAAAATATATAATATATAAAAAATAATAAATAAATTAAGATTAAACAAATCCAAAATTCAAAAATACCCTCTTGAAAGTGCCAAATCGCCTATATTGACCTACTGCTTGCTTTGGCAGATAAAACTCTCTCTTATTACTTTTGTTTTTTGGTTTTTAAAATGCAAATGTGAAAATTTTGATAGTCACCCAATGGTCGGCGTCCATTAGGATTTGCCCCCATGGAGCCAGAAGCTCATGTTTTGAGTTCTTCAGCAAATAGGTTAGGGTACTACTTTGACCTTTTCAGGAGATATTCACTAGGATTCGCCCCCTCTCCAATGTCATTTTTTCTTCTCCTACCATCACTTCTCCCATTATTTTTTGTACATTCATCTTTATTTTTATTTGTTTCAATTGTTTTTTCTTATATAGGCTAAAGATACATTAGAAATCATCGAACTTTATCACTATTATCTCCAAATTGAAGGTATTTTCTTTTAACAATGATAGTCAAAATTAAAATTGAAGTTAATTCCTTTTATGCTTTTTATTTGTGGTGAAAAAAAAATATCACTAGATCCTTCTTCTACTGGTGAGTCCCTCAGAGATTGGGTTATCAAAACGTCAAATAAGCATGCATTCATAAGATTCTCGCTTAAGCATTGAATTATTTTTCAATCTATTCTGAATCCACCATTGATTTGTATAGTGTGGAGAGAGAAGATTATTGTCTTTTCCTTTGATTTTCCCTTCTTTTAATTTTAAAAAAATATAATTTCTTACGTGGATCTGATGTGGCATTGATGAGGCGTGTGTGTAGTGCACTTTCCAGTGTGAGACTGGTATTGTGCTATTAGAGTGGGATTTAATTTACTTCAAATATGTTAAGGGGGTTATTTAAATGCATGTGTAGTTTAAATACTAAAGTAAGTTGTATTGCCAAGTTTGGGGGGGGGAGTTTATGTGTTTTCTCTAAATGATAATTTTAAAAAATAACAATGACAGAGATAGTAATTCTAAATTACAAGGTACTAACCTTTTTAATACAAAAACACGAATATAAAAGGAAATCTAAATTCTAAAAACTAGTAGTATAAAATTGCTAGCTGATGTAAGTTAGAATGAACAGATGAATGTTTTGTGTAAACAAGTCCATTGCATCACAACATAACCCAAATACATCTATCATTTATCAACGCAATTCTTTAGACAAAGACTCCAATTTTTTGGATGATAAATCTTTATCTCATCATGGTTGGTGAATCAAGGCCATGTTCTAATTGAAGTAATAATGCGAGTTCTTCCTTTTCGATGTTGAAGAGATGAGAAGTTAGTGTTCTACAGATGTCTCTGCAAAGCATGATTTCCTGGTCTATGGTGATTATGGTTCCACAAGGGAGGCGCTCTTGTGTAAATATTTTCTGTGAGGCATGTGCAATCGGGGTCCTGACTGCTTCTTTTCTCATCTTTACCAGCAAAGAGGCCCATATGTTGCAAGTGGGCCTCTTTACTTCTAAAGAATAAGAAAAGGAACAGTGATGACTCAGATTGCACAGGCCGCTGAGAAAATATTTACACAGATAAGCTCCTTTGTGGAACCATCATTACCGTAGGCCAACATGTCATAATTTTCAGAAACATTAGTAAAACATTGACTTATCATCTACTCAACATCGAAAACCCGAATACATTTGTCCTTTCTCAATGCATTTCTTTACACAAGGACTCCATTTTTTCCTCTTTTCAGATGATAAATTTTTTTCCAGATATGGAGTGTGAATCAAGCCCATGTTCCAGTTGAAATTGAAATACTATTGCAAGTTCTTCCTGTCTAAGAAGTATATCAGATCGATTAATCTAAAAGAGATTAACAATACGTTCTAACCTTCATTCAGATTAAAGTCTTAAGTACATAAACTAGGAAATCATATGATACTCCAATGGAGAATCACAACAAATTGTTTAAGTCTAAGGAAAATGTACATGAATTTTTCACGCAAAAATATCGAGAAATTTGCAAGGTGATTATCAAATCAAAGTATATGTCGAAAGATCCCCTCCAATATTCCAACTATCGAAGAAAAGCAACATATCACAAATAAATAAATAAATCAATACACAAAATTTGAGAAAAAGGAAAGATAAAACTACTTATATAATCTTTACCAACATCAGTAGCAAATGCAACTATTTTACATGTAATTATGTTTGAACGGTACAGTTAAGAAAAGAATGGGAAAGCAGAAGAAAAATGACGGGAAGAAAACACTTACAACGACTTTCGAGCTCAAACATATGACGAGCTATCTCTATCGAAACCACCTAAGTGTCCATTTCATCCACCATAGAAAATATCTTTAAAAAGAGGAAATAGAAGTCAGAATCAATAAGGAACAAAGGAAAGGGAAAGATAATAGTGAAGGTCCACATCTGAGAGCTGAGAAAAATAATGGCAAAATGAAGAGGAGGAAAACGTTGATGATCCATAGAATCAGAAGAAGGAAGATGGGGTTAGTTACAGCTCCCAACGGTGACATTGAAGAGAAAAAAGGGAGTGGCGAGATTGAAGAGGAAAAATGAGAGCGGCGACATTGAAGAGGAAAAAGGGAAGCAGCGACATTGAACAGGAAAAAGGGGAGTTCAATTTAGAAATCCTAGCGACTAGTGAGATATTTAAGATAGAAAGACAAATTCAATTTTTGGACTGGCCTGCTGTTTTTGCTTCCTTTCTTGGGCTCGTTGGGACATTTTGTACAGCCTTATTGAATTAATAAAAGAGCTCCTAAGTTCAGCTATTTAATTAAAAAATTGTGTTTGAACATACATTTTACTTGAAATTTTTGTGAGTGGAAGTTTCAAAAATTTAAAAATGGATTTGCATAAGTTTTTGAAACTTGAAATATTTTTTAAAATAGATTTTCAAAATGTTTGTCCAATCAGATATTTGAAAACAGAGTCTCAAAACAAAATCTAAAACCTATGATCAAACATCAACTAAATAAAAGTGATGATTTGTTGATTGAGATTCTTAAATAATTACTAGGGGTAGGGGTTCTTCATTCACATAGACCAGGGGGTCATGCCGAGCCCAATTGCGATCAATCGAACCTAGTTGAATTCAAATCACTTTCAATCAAATTGTATTACTAGTTTCTATATACGCACATAAAGAGTATGAACAGTACAAGTTAAAGTAAGATAAAATAAATAATATACCCTTTAGGATAGACATTCCCGTCGAGGGAAAAAATTTGTCACTCACCAAAATAAGGAGGCACGATTGACACTTGATATCGTTGATCGAGTTAGCCACTGAAACATACTAGCTAACTAAATCGGGGGATGAAAAGATTGGGCAATACAACATCTGAAATGTGAAGCTTTGACTATTAAGGTCATGACTTGAATAACAATAATCCATATAAACAATGGTAGACAAGCCAAAATGAAGAAGTACTAGCTAGCCGATGAGGGCGCAACCGAACACACACACATATTATATATATATATATAGACACACACACACATACACATTCCAAGTCAATGGATTGAAGACTGAACCTACAAAAGAGACCCGAAATATTTTGTCCACAATAGCCTCTATGAGTGACATAAGCACTATCGGGACAAGGCCCCAACTATACCTAAGATGTACAACAAAATTAAACATTCTTTGATATCACCAGGATAAGATGTAGCTTACCAAGTCATAGTTGAACCCGAATCCTAGCGGGTGGGTCGATCATAATTCATGCATGGACCTGCACGCAAGAATAAAAGAAAAGTAACGTCCCCAGGCAATGGGACGTCATACAAATAAAAATATACTGGTATGTAAAGCGGAAAGTATAATCATAAGTAGCTACTGTAAAAAGGGTAATAGAAATACCACATTAAACTGAAACTCAAATAGTCTCCATGCTTGACGTTTGACTTCCTACTATTTATATATGTATGGTATTCTCGTGAAATCGTATATCATGAATACATATATAGATGCAAATGCATGACATACCCAACCAAATTCTAGCAATGGTGGTGCCTCCTAATAGCTAACCAACATTGTATTCGCCAACTTGTGGTCATTTGTGTCTCGTACGTATAAATATAGGCAATAAACCTCATATGTCCCTATTATAGCTCGGGAGTAGAATGCATAAAATGTCATGTCATGGATTTGTAATGCATATATGTTATCATAATCATGTTGCCAATATTGGCCCGTTTGTACTCTTGTTCTCATAATCCCGTAATCACTTCGTATAACATGTAAATGTCTCATGGAATCTCATATGTTTTTCTGAATAAGCTTGAAAACTTAACTCGACTTTTAGAAAGATAACATAACCTTGAAGATGTTCATAAAAAGTTTAAGGTGCTTTACTTAGTTCCTATACTTGGTTCCTAGATAATTTATAAAAGAAAATATTTCAAAAATCAAGTGTTTTAATAGTATAAACATTTAAGTTATATTTGAGAGTTTGAAAATTGCGTTACTTTAAAGATTTTTCAAAATACACTTTAGCGGAGAAAGATGACTGGTTACAAATACTGAATGTCTCTCATAATATTTTTAAGTCACACCACCCAAAGAAGAATAATAATTCATACAACATATAGTCAAGAAAGCCTATAAATGACATGTAGATGTCGAACACCTTATTTATCCGACCGAGTGGAATATCAACATAATAGCATCATGAAAATAATTCAGCTACGATCCCAGTGTCTTTCACAGAAGGTTTTTCTAGCTATAGAATAATAAAATATCGCATTTGACGTTTTAGGAATTTTTCAGGAGTCGTGCTAAAAGGAAGGACATAGCTTAGCCTTAACATATCATTCAAATGAACGCTCAAATGACCGTAGTTTCTTAATGAAAGTTGTTTCTCATATCCTAAGCTTCGCAAACACTATATATACACAACTAGTATGCACTTATAAATGTCACGACACAACCCACCGGGCCGTGCGGGAACCTACTCTAACACCTAAGTAGGAGAACCCTCAGTTCCCAAACAGTGAAAAAACAACAAGTGGAAGGTTAAGAAAACTATGATAAAACAATTTCCAGGAGATTTCATAAAATAAAAGTTTAAAACCATTTCGAGTTAAGACTTGTAAAGAAATTAACACCCAGGGATCTACTCTAAACAGGTACAGGAGCTACTAATATTTCTAAGCATAACATAATTCACACTTGACACAGCTCCCACCACATGGAAAGAAACACAGAAGCTGGTGGAGATTATCTTCGTCTTCCCCTATGAGACATCAATGATCCTGCATTCAGACTATGTCAAAAAGACATAGCAAGAGTAGTATCAGTGCAAAACACACGTACTGGTAGGCATCATCGGTCAACTTGATACCCACCGCATAATATAAGAAATCGATCAGTGAAAACATGCAATAAGACTATTCATTCCTCCACGTTTATATTCTCCTACCCTAACCCTGCCCGGATACTAAAATCATACTAGTATACTTGACTCCTAACCCCTTACTCTCTAGTCCATTCTTGATCATAACTTAACCATTTTGTCTCTCGAAGGAGATCCCAAACATAACTTCTGCCACCCGACCAACCATTCATGACACACCCTTACTTCTTTTACATCACCACTCGACCTTTAGCCCTTAGTACCTTCTATCAAGTCTAGTAACCGTGTCAATAGAAACCCTCCTCCGGGTAATACTTAACTATTAATAAAGACGACATAACATCACCCCAATCTTTAATAACAGTACACACATTTTTCACCACCTTCTAAATAGCAATGATAACACCAGGACTCTTGGTCCCCATTCACCACACCACATTCCGATCTGGACCTAACCATTCATAATTCATTACCCAAACAAAATTCTCAATTAACTTACACACTGCAACCCACACATATATATCTATAATTAATGCAGAATACAATTATCATTTCAAGAGCAATGTACAATTCCACATTCTCAATAATATACATATATGACAAGTCAATAGTCCTCTAATGAAACCAATACCCAAACTGTTAGTGTGTCGGATCGTGACACCCGTTCCAATATGTATGTCGGTACGTGACATCTCATCCAATGCAATGTTAGTGTTCCGGTACGTGACACCCATTCCAATATATATGTCGATACGTGAAATCCGATCCAATATGTATGTCGGTACGTGACACCCAATCCAATTAGCACAATCACATCCATAACGTGCAATACACACATCATATAGTCAAATACTCAATTTCATGGCATGCATTGTTCATAATCAATTCATTAGGTTCGTTCCCACTTTTCATGCTTCGCATTCGCACATACATACCAATAAGCAAGCAATCGACATACATCACGTAATTAGGAATCAAGCCGTCCTTAAACCCTATTTCAAGAGCTAGAGTTTTCTCCTACGGTATACGTCTGACGTAATACTTAGAAATACATGTACAACTGTCTCTTCTTCGGTGCACGAAAGTCTACGCATGAATTCTATCATCAATTCCTCTATACTACACACTGAATTACAGGTTTACAACTACTCAATTAAATAAACCTAGCCTACCAGGGGGCCAAGCATTCACAGAGGGATTTTAGATCAATTTATAGTTTTTGGATGACGAAACGGTGGATCTTGGCCGGAAATCCGCAATCCATCGACCTTCTTACGCTAGAAATCTCCTTCTCCTTCCTTCCCAAGCTTAGAGCAGCTTTTTGAGGGTTTCTAGGGTGATGCTCACCTCTTTTTAGTGTTTTAGGAAAAAAGGGAAAATCAGACTTCGCATTATTTACATTCTGTCTCACCCATCCCCCTCTGGCGCTAACTTATCTTAAGCGTTGCCGCCCTAGCGGCGTATGGCCCGCTCTGGCGAGCTGGTGGGTCCAGTTTTCCTGACATTTTTTCTTTTCTAATTAACAATGGTTCGGGGGTCGTTACAATAGATACCAATTTACTATTCGTTCGTCCCCGAACGACTAGCGAAGGGATCAAAACACACCCTTCCTCAGAGTGTTTCTAAATTAACGAATCGGTTAGTTACGAAACGACAGATGATGGTGGTTTTTCAAATCTGAAACACCAAAGGTCCTATACTCAAATGACTGGTTAGGGAGATGACGCAACACACAGATAAAGACTTGCATCCCATTCACACAGCCTAAGCCTGCTAGAGTGCTAGGCTTCTCGCTCAGGTGGGGCCGCTGTGGCGAGGGATCATACACTGTAGCGGGAGATCGGAGGCAGTAAAGAGGGAAAAAGGGAAACATTTTTCCCATTTCTCCCTAGACTTCAAAATCTCTCCAAAATCCTCTCAATCACTCTCCCCCGAACGTAAAAATCAAGGTAAATTTCTTGTTCTTTAAGCTCTTTACTTCAATACTTACTTAACTATGGTTGCATGACAACAAACTGATCGAAACTAAACAGTTTTTGGATAGTTATTCAAAAATGAATTTAGGTTGCTAGTTTGTTAGAAAACATAGCATGGACACTTCCCTTACGTCCCCAACATCTCCACAACGTCTCTTGCGTAAGAATTTCACAAAAATACGGTCGAATCGGTGCCGAAATGGGTGGGGGAAGTTGAATAGTTCCTTAGTGTAAATCTCAAATTTGTGCACTATTTAGGGGTTATTTTGTTAATCCAATTGCATATTTAGGTCCTAGGGTACATAAAAAACTCGGATATGCTGAAATTATGTTGAAAACGAAGGTTTTGGAACGAAGAGGCTCCATAATCGCGCCTGGAGTTCGTCCCAGATGAATGCCGCTCTGGAGGCCTTCATCTCGTTGTAGTGGCCACCATCATCCCACTCTAGCGGGATTTGGGCCAATGTGGCGGGACCTGGGGAAACAGTAGACTGTGTCCATTTAAGGCTAGAAAATTTAATGTTACCTTACACCAGATATTGTCTAATTCCATCGAGTTCTAGCGTATATACCCTCCTAATTTTTGCAAGACTTCTCTAAATAGCTGATGTTAACGAGGAGAATCTACCCTTCGTCCGATTTCCCGATGCTGCCAATTGGGAAAGGCATCACGACTATCGAAACAACAAGTTTTGTTGCAAGAGAGGTTTTGTCTTGCAGAACTTAGAGGGGAAGGTGCCCGCCTTTTATACCTGTCTCATGGAGTTTTGCTGGGCCCCACTGACAGAGGCTCCCCCGAATGCACGTTCTACCTGGATGAGGGAGTTCTATGTTATCCTTCCCACCGTCCGCTAGGACGACCCTAGCCTTACCATCCGCATCTGAGGAGTGGACATCCCCATAAATGCTTCCGATCTAAATGATGTGCTCGAGGTGCCGGGCGTTCCCAACACTGAGTATGAGGCCAAGTTGAGGGAGATAGATCTGGGCTAGCTCAAGGATACACTCATTGAGTCTGCGCATCGGGATCGGGTCTATTGGCCCACTACAGAGGGCATCATCGGTGCTAACGGGTCACAAGATGCTAAGAGGTGGCTACACTTGGGTACTAGGAGGATTCTCCCATCGGACAACTGTACCGACGTGACATTTCCTCAGGCTTGGTGGTGGCGTGCGCTATACAAAGTATTGAGTTGAATGTGGGCGTGCAAATCATTTATGAGTGGAAGGTGTTCTACAGGGGAAACAAGAAGGCGTTATTTCTACCGGGGCTGGTGACTGCAATGTGCAAGAGGGCAAGAGTGCCACTCTTGGACACAGACGAGATACTTCCTATGGATCCCCCCTTCACCCTCTTTTAGTTAGGCCGGGTTCCACCTCCAGGAGCAAGAGGAGGAGGATGGATAGGGCCAGTAGTAGTCAGGTGGCTGCGGAGGAGGATGACGAGGTAGGGGAAGACGGTGCAGGCGACGACACCCTTTTGACCCGGTCCCAGCACCCACTCTCAGGTGCACAGGTGGAGGATGATTTAGTGGCTGTCCGGATGAGATTGGGACGTTCCTTTGCTAGCACCACCCCAGTCCCACCCAACACTGCTCTTGAGGTCGAGATGCTCCACCGCGAACTGCACCAGGTGAGGAGGAAGGGTCTGGAGAAGGATCGTCTGATGGTCCAGATATGGAAGGCCGTGAGGATCATTTTTACTTGCATTGCCCCCATATAGGAGGTTCCCCGAGTTGAGAGAGGAGACTTCCAGCACTTTACTTTCATGGACGAGGCCGTGAATGGCCTAGTACCCCCGGAGGACCTTGACTCTAATGACGACACCTCCCAGTTCCAGGGATCTTAATTTGGCTTTTCGCCCCTCTTGGGCTTGTAAGGAACGATATTCCCTTTCCCTTTCTATTTTTTCTATAATTTTTGTACACACATGGATGCTGGGTTTTGCTTTCTTTCACAGCCGATATTTAAATGCTAAGGCTTATGACTTACTGTTCTATTGTTGAGTACTAGTTGAATTGCAGGGATTAGTTCGGATACGATTCGGGGACTATATATGTGACTAGGGAAAATAAGGGAGACAGGGCTGAGATTCTGTCTCGCCCTGTCCCGCTCTGGTGGGAGAAATCCAGCGCTGGTGGTCTCGCCTTGGCGGGAAATATCCCGCCCCAACGGCCCTGACGGAAACAGAACACTGCCAACAACTTTTCTGAGGTTCTTCTCTTTTCTAAATTTCCCATAGATTCCCAGCTATAACATAGGCATTTTAAGGTAATCCCCTTAGCTAGGATAGTCATTGTCTACCCCGAGTCAATCTCCACGGTACACACTCCAAAACTCATTCTCATTAATTCAATACCACAAATGTGCACATCCCTAGGATATGCCCCTACCCTCACACGGTTATAGTCAATTGCAAGACACGTACAAATTTCATTTACGAATCACATCGTAGATTATGTAGACCCTTTCACCGAACTTAGTCATGATTTTTCTTTCCAACAACAAGTTCATGAAACTCAAGCAATCACAACTCGCACAATTCCAACACTTGGGCTAGCATATTGCACATATCAAGATTCAGATAAGCAACACTGTGCACATAATCATACCATAACATTCAAGCAAAAATACTTTTCACATCATCAGTTAATTCAGACAACAAGAAGCACACCTTCACATTTTTAAGCCATAACTCACAGACAAGTTCAAATTATTAGTTAGTTCACCCCATAGATGACCATTACTGATCATCCATGCACTCGTACAACCTCTAAGGACATATATCAATTAGAACCTTCTCATTTCCGATTTACCTTACTTGGGTCCCGTCAGCCGGGACTACGACATTCAGTTTACCTTGTTGAGATCCCAATTGGAATCGAGAGATGCCAATTGGACTCAACTCATACCATAAGCGACAACTCGCATGAAAGGAGAGAAGAAACGAAATGACTTCCTAGAGCGCTTCATAGCTTCCCGAATATTAGATGTGGACGTCAACACACCCATCCACATGAGTCTACTCCACATTTGCTCTTGTACAGGGAGACCGGTAACCTGGGCTCTGATACCAATTGTCAGGACCCAACCCACCGGGTCGTGCAGGCACCTACTCTAACACCTAAGTAGAAGAACCCTCAGTTCCCAAATAGTGAAAAAAAACATGCGGAAGATTAAGAAAACTAAGATAAAATATTTTCCAGGAGATTTCAAAAAATACAAGTTTAAAAACATTTTCGAGTTAATACTTGTAAAGAAATTAACACCCAGGGATCTAGTCTAAATAGGTACAAGAGCTACAAAGATTTCAAGGCATAACATAATTAACACTTGACATAGCTCCCACCACATGGAAAGAAACACAGAAACTGTTAGAGATTATATTCGTCTTCCCCTATGAGACTTCACCGATCCTGCATCCAGACTATGTCAAAAAGACATAGCATGAGTAGTATCAGTACAAAACACATGTACTGGTAGGCATCATCGATCAACCAAATACCCACCGCATAATATAAGAAATCGACCAGTGAAAGCATGCAATAACTCTATTCATTCCTCCACATTTATTTTCTCCTACCCTAACCCTACCCGGATACTAAAATCATACTAGTATACTTGACTCTAACCCCTTACTCGCTGGGCCATTCTTGATCATAACTTAACCATTTTGTCTCTTGAAGGAGATCTCAAACATAACTACTACCACCCGGCCAACCATTCACGACACACCCTTACTTCTTTTACATCACCACTCGACCCTTGACCCTTAGTACGTTCTATCAAGTCTAGTAATAGTGTCAATACGAACCCCCATCCGGGTATTACTTAACTATTAATAAAGACGACATAGCTTCACCCCAATCCTTTACAACAGTACACACATTTGTCACCACCTTCTAAATAACAATGATAACACCGGGACCCTTGGTCCTCATTCACCACACCACATTCCAATCTGGACCTAACCATTCACAATTCATTACACAAACAGATATAGTCAATTAACTTACACACCACAACCCACACATATATCTATAATTAATGCAGAATCCAGTTATCATTTCAGGAGCAATGTACAATTCCACATTCTAAAAAATGTGCATATATGACAAGTCAATGATCCTCTCATTGAACCCAATTCAATGGTCCTCTGATGGAACCCATACCCAAACTGTTAGTGTGCCGGATCGTGACACCTGTTCCAATATGTATGTCGGTACGTGACATCCGATCCAGTTAGTGTGTTGGAACGTGACATCCGTTCCATTCAACAAGCCACAATCACAATCACAATCACAATGTACATTCTCACAATCATACAATCAAGTGTTGATTCATGGCATACAATCCTTCATTCATATTCATTTATGATTAGTGTGATCAATAGTGCAACATTCGCATACATACATGTATTATAATAAAGCAATTACTAACATACATCACATAAAAATAAAATCACAACAATCACTTACCTCGAACAAAGCTTAAACCCCTAAGAAACTTGATTCTTCCTTTTCCGGATTCTTTCCGCTTGTTCTTGGTCTACAAACAATCAATATAACGCAAGGATCAATAAACAAGACCTAATTACCCGGATTATAATCAATAATATCAACCCTAGGCCAAACCCTTGATCCCCATACCCAAATTAGGGCATTTTCACCATAATTCCCAAATCAAAACCCTCCCCCATCAATAATTACCCAAGAAGCTAGGTTCTACGGATAGAAAAATGGATTTGGGGAGTAAAAACCTTACCTTTGGTTCTAGAAGAGGTGGAAAACCTTCAAGAAATATCCATGGGTTGTTCCTTAGCTCTCAAGATTGAATGTTGTAGAATAATAGCATTTTTGGGGTTTATTTCCGACTTAAGTCGCGACTGACCCACTACAGCGGACCCCGTCCCGCCACAGCGACATTAATCCCTCCCTAGAGGCTTACACGGAGACAGAACCTCAGAATTTAAGTTCCAAATTTCCATTTCATAACATACCTTCAACCCATGACACTCAGAAACTACCTGTTCGCGCTAAGATCAGTTTTGGGAATTCTACTTGCCCGAATTCGATTTCGTAAAGTCGTACGGGTTCCTTAACATCTTAGCCATACTCATGTGATCAAATTCATAATTAGTTCTCCCAGTTGTTACCAGATTTCCCTGGACCTCACTAACTCCGATTTCGTCCAAATCTAGACTAGGTTGGGAAATTTCAAGTTACTAACAAAAAGTTTTTCGGCCCAAAATTTTCCCCATTGGATTTTCTATAACAATGGGAGCAGGTTGTTGCAATAGATATCAATTTACCCATCACTCGTCCCCGAAAGACAAACTAGGAAAACGGCTAAAGTAAAGGTAGAGTAGTACCTGAATCATCGAACAATTGGGGATACTTTTCTCGCATGTCCTTCTCGGTTTCCCAAGTAGCTTCCTCAACCGGAAGATGCTTCCGTTGAACTTTCACGGACTTAATCTCCTTGGTTCTCAGCTTTCGGACATCACGATCAAGAATTGCAATCGATTCTTCCTCATACTGAATGTTTTTGTCTAACACAACTTAGTTCCATTTAATGATGTAATCCCCGTCACCATGATATCTCTTTAACATGGGCACATGAAATACCTGATGAACTCCCGATAAGTTAGGAGGTAAAGCCAATCTATACGCCACTGGCCCTACACGGTCAAGAACCCCAAAAGGTCCAATATATCGAGGAATAAGCTTGCCTTTTTTGACGAATCTCATCACCCCTTTCATAGGTGATACCTTCATAAAAACATTCTCACCAGTTTGAAATTCCATGTTTCTTACCTTATGGTCTGCATAATTTTTCTGTCTACTTTGGGTTGCTAAGAGCTTAACTTGGATGCTTCTTACTTTATCCTGAGAATCCCTCACCAAGTCAACCCCCAAAAGTTTCACATCTCCATCCTCAAACCATCATATGGGTAATCTACATAATCTCCCATAAATTGCCTTAAATGGTTCCATATGAATGCTGGAGTGGTTACTATTATTATAGGAGAACTCATACAACGGTAGGAACTTATCCTAATGTCCTCCAAAGTCAATCACATATGCTCTCAATATGTCCTGTAACACTTGAATAGTCCTCTCTGACTGTCCGTCTGTTTGCGGATGTAAGGTTGTGCTAAAAGTGAGCTGCGTACCTAACTCCTCATGTAAGTTTCCCCAAAACTTGGATGTGAACTGCGTACCACGGTCTGAGATGATAGAAAGGGTAACTTTGTGTAGCCTCACTATCTCTTTCACATAAACCTTAGCCAACTGCTGAGCACTACAGTCTGTTCTACCTGGAATAAAATGGGATGACTTAGTCAATCTATCAACAACTACCCAAATTGAATCATACTTTTCGGGAAGACCAACCACGAAATCCATAGCTATTATCTCCCACTTCCTTTCAAGAATTGGCATTTTCTTAAGCAAATCTGAAGGCCTTTGATGCTCATATTTTACTTGTTGGCAATTTTGACACTTAGCCACAAACTCCGCAATATCTTTCTTCATGCTAGACCACCAATATAGTCGCTTCAGGTCGCGGTACATCTTAGTCACACCCAAATGAATGGAATACCTCGATCCATGGGACTCTGTCAATAAACTCTTAATCAAGTCGCCCACTCTAGGAAAAAAAAAATTCCTTTAAAACTGAGCTCACCCTCTGCATCAAGAATTATATCTTGTGCCTTAATAATCAATGTCTTCTTTCTAAGCTCATTCAAATTCTCATCCTCAAGCTGTTTGGCCTTGATCTCATCAATAGAGGTGGCCCTAACCTCAATGCTAGCTAACACCTACCTCTTTCTGAGATGTCCAACTGCAGGAACTTAGACTCCAAGCTTTGAATTTCCTTAGGCAAAGGTCGCTTGGATACACTAAAGCAAGCTAGACTACCCATACTCACCGTCTTTTGGCTTAATGCGTCTGCCACCACGTTAGCCTTATCCGGATGGTCATATCATATTCCTTGAGTAACTCCATCCACCTTTGTTGTCTCAAAATCAGATCCTTTTGAGTGAATAGATGTTGTAGATTACAGTGGTCATAAATACCTCACACTTAACACCACAAAGATAATGCCGCCAGATCTTAAGAGCAAACACTACCGCTGCCAACTCCAAATCATGCGTCGGGTAATTTCACTGATGACTTTTAACTGCCGCAATACATAAACTATGACATTATTATCCTGCATCAACACCGCACCCAAACCTGAATGTGAAGCATCACAATAAACAACAAAATATTTACCTTTCACCGGTGGTGCAAGAATAGGTGTTGTGGTCAAGAGAGTCTTGGCTTTTGAAAGCTCTCCTCACATTTTTCAGTCCATTCAAAAGGTACCTCCTTTCTGGTCAACCTTGTCAAATGTGTGGCAATGGAAGCAAAATTCTTCACAAATCGACGATAATAGCTAGCAAGCCCCACAAAATTCCTAATTTCAGTCACAGAACTTGGTCGAACCCAATTCCTAACCGCTTCAATATTTAGGGGATCTACCATTACCCCTTCTTTTGAAACTACATGCCCTAAAAAGGCAACCGAAGCAACCAAAATTCACACTTAGAAAATTTTGCATAAAACTTTTGTTTCTCAAGAACACCCAGAACAGTACGAAGATGGTCGGCATGATCTTCCTTACTTATCGAATAAACCAAAATGTCATCAATAAACACTATCACAAATGAATCAAGAAAGGGTTTGAACACATCATTCATCAAACTCATGAAAGCCGCAGGCGCATTTGTCAACCCAAATGACATAACTAAAAACTCATAGTGCCCATAGCGGGTCCTAAATGTCGTTTTTGGTATATTCTCAGGCCTAATCTTTAACTGATGGTAACCAGACCTTAAATCAATCTTAGAGAAAATTTATGCACCCTACAATTGGTCAAAAAGATCATCTATCCAAGGCAATGGATACTTATTTCGAATGGTGACCCTATTCAATTGACGATAGTCTATACATATTCTCGTACTACCATTCTTTTTCTTAACAAACAAGACAGGAGCACCCCCAGGGTGAAGCACTAGGACAAATGAATCTTTTATCAAGAAGTTCTTGGATTTGAGCCTTAAGCTCTCTTAATTCTATCGGATCCATACGATAAGGAGGGATGGAAATGGGAAAGGTACCAGGTTCCAAATCAATGTAGAAATCTATATCTCTATTCAGAGGCATACCAGGCAAATCAGTAGGAAACACTTCTCTAAGTTCTGACACTACAGGAATAGACTCAATAGAGGGAGACTCAACCTCCACATCCTGAATATGAGCCAAATAATCCAAACAACCCTGCCCCACCAGTTTCCTAGCCCTAATGGAGGATATGATCTTAGTTGGCTTAGGCTTCTACACATTTTCCCACTCTAACTTTTCTCTAACGGGGATCTCTAGAGTCACAGACTTAGTATTACAATTAAGCACATCATAATAGGGGGACAACCAAGTCATGCCTAGGATTATATCAAAGTCAGTCATATCCAAAATAACCAAATCACCCCAAGTCTGAAAACCCATAAACAAGAAACGACAAGCACGATAGATATGGGTGACTATGACAGACTCTCCAATGGGGGTGGAAACATGGATGGGGGCATCAAGTATATCACAAATCATATCAAATTCTGAGGCAAATCGCACGGACACATAAGAATAAGTAGAACCCGGATCAAATAACACATTAGCCATCGATCACATACAAGAATAGTATATGTGATCACTGCGTCAGAAGACTCTACCTCACTCTTTCCCGAAAAGGCATAACACTGAGTCATGTCATCTTGACGGGTGACTTCCATGCCTGGCTGTGCCGTACCTCTGCCTGCATTACCATTCCCCCGACCTCCATGGCCTCACTGATTTCCTCCCCGCCCACCTTGTGGAGTTCCTCGACCATTATTACTATTTCCTGTGGGTACCACTACTCTAGTGTCACGACCCAAACCGTCGTGATTGGCACCCACACTAATCTTCCGATGGGCGAACCATTACTACAACCCAAACCAAGCAACTAAACCAAAACTAAGCATTTAAGGATACAAAACAAGTTAAACACTAAAGAACGAAATAGGGAGTTCCCATAAACTTCAATCAAAAGTCTATCAACTAAACAAATGCGGAAGTAACACCTAAAACCTGAAAGTCAATGTACCAAAACATCTAAAGTTCAACAAGTCTAAACAATAAGGGATACAACCCCAAACTAATGCACTAATAACTAACTAGAAAGTCTAAGTCCAAAATGGTGGACATAGAGGAAAGAGAACTCATGGCAACCCGAAGAATTGGCTCACCCTTGAATTCGAACGATCACTGATCTTCTAAGCGAGGTCTGTCAGTAGCTGTCGGAAGATGCCCTATACTCAACAAAAATAAGAGCAAGTGCAGTATCAGTATACAACCACATTGTACTGGCAGGATCACGCGGCTATCCCACTAAGTGTAACATAAGTAAGTCAAAACAAAATTATAATCACATGCATATATTGAAGATATACAATATCATCAATATTTACGAATAACGAACAACTTCACATTTCTCAAAATACACAATTATGACAAGTCATTGGTCCTCTCACGGAACCCAAACCCAAACCCAAACAGTTAGCATACTGGAGCGTGGTGCCCAATCCAATAATTATGCTGGAACGTGGCAACCGATCCCATAATTATACCGAAACGTGGCAACCGATCCAAGTTAGTTATGTCGGAACGTGGCAACCGATCCAAGTTAGTTATGCCGGAACGTGGCAACCGATCCATTCAAAACACCACAATCACAATCAAAAGTACATCCTCAAGATCATACATTTAAGTAATGATTTCATGGCAATCATCATTCATTTATCTCATTTACATCAAGTGTGATCAATAATGCAACATTCAAATACATGCAAGTATCATTATGAAGCAAGAACAAACATACATCACACAATCATAGAATCACAACCATCACCTACCTCGAAACAAGCTTGAAACCCTAAGAAACTTGATCCTTCCCTATACAGATTCGTTCTGCTTGTTCTTGGTCTACAAAGAATCAATATAATACGAGAATCAATAAACAATCACTAATTACCCGAATTACTAACAATTCTATGAACCCTAGATCAAACCAATGATCCTAATTATCCAAATTAGGGTTGTTTCCACAATAGAATCTATAACATAACCCTCCCCCATCAATATTCACCCATTTTATTACATTTTATGAATCAAAAAATGGATTCGGGGAGTGAAAAGCTTACCTTTAGCCTCAAGAATGGTGGAAAATGAGTAGGAGTCGTCTGGGGTTCGTTCTTTAGCTCTAAAAGTTGAAAAGTACATAATAAGGTCATTTATGGGTTTATTAATGACCTTAAGTCGCATCGATCCCACCACAGCGGCCCTCAGCCCGCTGTAGCGGCCCAGCCAGAGCGACAAAAATCCCCACCAAGGCGGGTTGCACGAAACATAGAGCTATTTAAAGAATTCCAAAATCCTCATTTCACAACACATCTCTAACCAACGACGCTCAGAAAATACCCTTTACGCTAAGATCGATTCCGGGAGTTCTATTCGCCCGAATTCAATTTTGTAAAGTCGTACGGATTCTTTAACGAGTTATCTAACTACTTATGTAATCAAAATCACAATTAACTCACCCGGTTGTTACCATATTTCCCTACACCTTAAAGACTCCGATTTTGTCCAAATTTGGACTAGGTTGGGAAAATCCAAATACTACGAAAAAGTTTTCCGACCCCAAATTTCCCCCGTTGGCATTTCTATAACGACGGGAACAGGTCGTTACATCTAGTCTGGTGTTGTGCGGAATCCAACATGCGCGGGTAGGGAAAATCTCTCCTCATATTCCCAGGTTCTCCACAGTTATAACAAGTATGATCGAAAGATGGCCTGCTGTCCGCCGAAGGTGCGGCTCCCTGGCAATCTTGAATAAAATTTTGAGGTGGAGTTCCCGAGTAATTACCCGTAGAAGAGGGCATGGTGGACTGAATTGGCCGGGCTGCAAGTGTCGGCCTCCTCGAACCTTTAGAGTAGGAACCCTGAAAGTTACCCGTGCTCTTAGCTTTCTTAGCCAACGCCTTAGCATGTCCGTGTCGCATCACCCCCTTCACTTTCTTCACAAAATTTGTTACATCATTAAAAATTTTCCCCGTAGAAGTCATGTGCACAGACAATACATGTAACTCAGAATTCAATCCCTTAACAAATAGACGAATCCTCTCTTTCTCAGTAGTCACCAATTTCTTAGCATATCTAGACAAAGCATGGAACTTAGCCTCATAAGCAGCCACAATCATACCACCTTACTCCAAATCTATGAACTCATCCTTCTTACAATCTCTCAAGGTCCGGGGCATATACTTTTCCAAAAATAGAGCATGAAACTGGGTCCAAGTGAGTGGGGGTAAAGTTGATGATTTGTATTCCACATATGTTCTCCACCACTGCTTAGCTCGCCCTGAAGTTGGAAAGTCACAAACTCTACTCCATGCTGATGGACAATTCCCAACTTATGAAGCCTCTCATAACAATCTAGGATGAGCTCATAAGTGTCCTCACTCTCAGAACCTGGAACACCAGTGGTTTCAATTTCAAGAACTTAGTCAACATTTTGTGCTCATTCCCAGTCAATATCGGATTCAAAAAAGGATGGAAAAAGGGATCAGTACCTAATGTTGCATCTTCCCTAGGACTAGTAACAGTAACGGAGCGGTTGGTTGGGGGTTGCGTAGCTTGCACTGCTTGACGAAGTCCAGGACCAACCAATCATTTCAGAAACGACATGATTTGATAAGCTAACACTAGGTCTAAGAGAGGAATACATGTTGTCTCAGCATGCACCTCTTCCTCTTGTCCAATATCCTCATCATTCTCAACCTCTACATTCTCTTTTATCTCTTCATGGTGCGCAGGAGGATTCTCATCTCTGGGAGCATTCTCATCCGGAGCTCCACCCCTAGCGGGTGCTACCCTTCCACTGCCTCTACCTCTGCCTCGACTGCGACCTCTTGTTGCGGACTCCTAAGAGGGCTCGTTGACAGGAGCTACGGGCTGACACCGTTGAAGCGAGTGTTAACCACATGCGGACAGAAGAGTGAAGGAAATTAGATACCAATTGGAAGCAAGTTATAGAATGAAAGGAGACAAGAGAAAACAAAGAGATTTCCTAAAGTCCTATAGCCTCTCAAAGAAAAGTACATACGTCTCCATACCGTTCCACAAAACTCTGCTAGACTCATTTTGGTACATCGAGATCAATGAACCTAGGGCTCTGATACCAACTTTGTCACGACACAGACCGTCGTGATTGGCACTCACACTAACCCTCCGGTGGGAGAACCAAAACTACAGTCCAACTAATCAACTTAACCAAAGTACTACGCATTTAAAGCTATGGAAGAAGGTTTAAATAACTATATAATTAATACGGAGTCCCCATAAACTCCGGAATATCAACTAACATCTAACAACTAATGCGGAAATAACCCATAGAACCTGAAAGTCAATGTACCAAAACTCTACTAACGACAAGTCTAAGAACAAGGGGTACAACCCCGAAACTAAACAACTACTAAAATAATGTCTAAGTCCGAACAGATTGGACTAAATAAAATACAAAGGATCCATGGCAGCCTGAAAGAACTGGCTCACCCTCGAATTCGGTCTCGATCATCGATCTCCTAAACGAGGTCTGTCAATAGCTGCCTGAAGATTCCCTATACTCAACAAAAAAGGAACAAGTGCAGTATCAGTACACAACCACAGTGTACTGGTAGGATCACGCAGCTATTCCAATAAGTGAAACATACATAAGCAGTTACAATATAGTAAAACAAGCATATACCGAACATATACAATATCAGTCATCATTTCAGGAGCAACGTACAATTCCACATTATCAAAAATGTGCATATATGACAGGTCAATGGTCCTCTTATGGAACCCATACCAAAACTGTTAGTGTGCCGGATCGTGACACCCGATCCAAGTTAGTGTGTCGGAACGTGACACCCGATCCAAGTTAGTGTGTCGGACCGTGACACCCGTTCCAATATGTATGTCGGTATGTGACATCCGATCCAGTTAGTGTGTCGGAACGTGACACCCGTTCCATTCAACAAGCCACAATCACAATCACAATGTACATTCTCACAATCATACAATCAAGTGTTGATTCATGGCATACAATCCTTTGTTCATATTGATTTACGATTAGTGTGATCAATAGTGCAACATTCGCATACATACATGTATTATAATGAAGCAATTACTAACATACATCACTCAAACATGAAATCACAACCATCACCTACCTCGAACAAAGATTGAACCCCTAAGAAACTTGATTCTTCCCTTTTCGGATTATTTCCGCTTGTTCTTGGTCTACAAATAATCAATATAACGTGAGGATCAATAAACGAGACTTAATTACCCAGATTATAATCAATAATATCAACCCTAGGCCAAACCCTTGATCTCCATTCCTAGATTAGGGCTTTTTCCACCATAATTCGCATATCAAAACCCTTCCCCATCGATAATTACCCAAGAAACTAGGTTCTACGGATCGAAAAATGGATTCGGGGAGTAAAAACCTTACTTTTGGTGCTAGAAGAGATGGAAAACCTTCAAGAAATATCCCTGGGTTGTTCCTTAGCTCTCAAGATCGAATGTTGCAGAATAATAACGTTTTTAGGGTTTATTTCCGACTTAAGTCACGACTCGCCCGCTACGGTGGACCGCATCCCACCATAGCAGCCCCGCCCTGGCGGGATTAATCCCGCCCTAGCGGCTTACACGTACAAAACCTCAGAATTTGAGTTCCAAACTCCCATTTCACAAAACACCTTCAACCCATGACACTCAGAAACTACCCATTCGCGCTAAGATCAGTTTCGGGAATTCTACTCGCTCGAATTCGATTTCGTAAAGTCGTATGGGTTCCTTAACTTCTTAGCTATCTACTCATGTGATCAAATTTATAATTAGATATCCCAGTTGTTACCAGATTTACCTAAACCTTACTGACTCCAATTTTGTCCAAATCTGGACTAGGTTGGGAAATTTCAAGTTACTACCAAAAAATTTCTATCCCAAAATTTTTCTCCGTTGGATTTTCTATAACGATGGGTGCAGGTAGTTACAATACATAAAAAATAATTTTAATTTTGCATGTATAGTCTATATTTTTGCCAAAAGGATTTTGGATAAATTCTCTCCCACCCATTTGGCTCTACCACTACCACTGCCACTGCCACTACCTAGGAGAAAATAAACCTATACTTCGAATACTATGAGGGAATAATTTTTTTAAAATACACATGATGAATGTTACAATTTCGGAATTAAATTTGTATTTAAATCTATTAGTTACTTAGGATATAAATAGATAACAAGCTTAAGAAATTTATATTATTATTATTATTATTTTTTATGTTCATCATATCATCTATTTGCTTGAGACTAGATTTTTTGTGGTTTTATATTCCTATTTTGAGATTAAAATTTTTGTGACTTTTTATTTGCTCTTTAAAATTAAAAATCTTTGTAAATTCTTACTCGTAAACTAAGGGTGGACAGTGCTATGAAGTGAAACGATTAACTCAAAATTAATCCACAAAGTCGTTAGCAATTCATAACTGTAATTTTATGAAAGAAGAATGTGATAGTGATATTACGAGTTCAAAAACTAAAGTAATGGGGAGGACAACCTAAAAACAAACTAAAAAAAGTGAGGGGAGGGAAAGAGAGATGACGAACAAATCTGATCCAAATACCTTTTTTAGGTGATATAAATACATCTCATTTTATTTTTAATTGATTTGATTGGTTTATAAAAAAAAAATTACATGAGAGTTTAAAAGGTTGTGTGAAATCAACAATGGTGAATCCGGTGAAGATGGTGGTAGCAATGACGGTTTAGAGATGGTGAATGATGGAGGAATTTGATGTTTATTTCTACGGAGAAGAAGGACAATAAATAATTTTTAAAAAAATCATATATTTATAGAAAGAGATTAAAAATAAAGTTGTAATATTTGCCTTTTGTGCTCACTCTCTCAAAGAAAGTGAAATACACTCACTTTGCCATTTAAACATTCAGGGAGGTAATTATTTCAATTTTAGACAGTTCAGGAAGGGGGAGGGGGTGATAGGACTCTCGTAAAATTAAAGTGTGTAGTTGGAAATCCGGATAGAGGTTGGGGGGACTTTTGACCATTTTCTCTTATATATTATATATAATTTAAAAATTAATAAAGATTGTTATAATATATTTTACTCATAAGTGAAGCTAATAGAGAAATTTATTTGTCATCTGACTTTCAAATTTAGTTTCAAATAGCAAAGAAGTGTGGCGATTTGATTGAGCGTATCTCATGTATTGATCGCACGGGTCCAATAGAACTAATCATAATAATTGATTATATGTTATATAATATTTGAAATAATAGTCGTATTTGAATGTACTATACTGTTATTATTTTAAAAGTAAATTAGAAAACAAATTATAAAGTGACTGTCAAATTTGAAACATAAGTTCAAATAAAATTTCAAAATTTTACGGTTCAATTTTCAATAAAGAAAAAATTGTTTTTTAAATGTAGATCATAATTTTTATAGTCGTTTAGAGACTTTTTTTTGTCCTTTCTTTGTCAACAAAATGAACGTGCAATTGTTATAACTAAATTTATTTTGTCCTTTGAAAGAAAGTTATCAAATATTCTCTCTACTCACTTTTATTTGTTTATTATATTAAAAAATAAATTATTTTTACTTTTCACTTTTAGCATATCAAAAGTTTTTTTTTTCTTTATATTTAAGCTTCAACATTAATTACTTATTTCAAATCAGAGGTGGATTCATGATTTAAAGGTTGTGAGTGTTGTATCGCCTTTTAAATAAATGTTTTCATTAAATCAATAAAATATTTAACATATTTCTTACCTTGTAAATATGAACGTCAGACTTCGATTCGATTATTCGTCTTGTGAGTTTATAAAGACAAATGAATCAAAGAAAAATGACAACTTGGCACAAAGAAGAAAAATTCCAACAATATCATCTATATATAATTGTACTCGGTGAATTTTCATATTCTAAATACATTTAATGATGACATAATTATTTGTATTTATTAATACTTCACGCTTTATCTAACATGCTTAATAAAAAGTGGCTAAAATCTTATGTTAAAAATTTGACTCACAATAATAAAAATTTAAAAAGACCAATGAAATCATATGAGAATTCAATATCGTTCTTTAATGCAAACATGTATTTTATTTTGTAAATTTACATTCTCCATAAAATTTAAATTATCATAGTCTAAACTATTTCTTTGTTTATATACATTGAAATCATTTAGATAATAGAACAAAGAATAAGAAAAACTCGGCGTCATGTTTCCAAAATTTTGACAAAAAAGAAAAGATAATTTTGAAGGAGAAGGTCTAAAACAAACCTTAATTATTTGTGTGACTACAATATACCTGAAGGTGTATTATACTTGAAAGAAGCTTTGCCATTTCAGATAAAAATAATTAATTCTAGTGAGGCCCACATTGTTTTAATACATGACAACTAGTAAATGTATCAAATTACAAAATTCATGGGCCCACAATTCACAAAAATGACACCTTAAAATTGTTGCTAAAATGGATAACCGAACTTTTTATTACTTACTAGCATAATAAAATTATTACATAGTACATTTTTAAATTTTTTTTTACATAGTACGTAGAATATTTATTACATAGTACGTAGAATAATAAAACTAAACCAAACAAGTGATCCATGACGTATAGATATTGCCATAATTGCGACGACATATTGGGCACGTAATTTGGTGACGCATTCAAGTTGAAATGCACTCACTGTGGTACAAGTGAGTGCATGGAAGAATATAAATATTGTCTGCTGATTCAAAGTCGGATAAACATATTCGACATGTAGTGTCACGGTCACCTAACTCTATATCAGAATAGGGCAGACGTGGAAACAAGCGAAGAGTTGCTTGTCCACGTCTTTTAATTGCCCATTTCTGCCCTATTTTAACAAGTAGAAATATAAAAAGTAAAACAACACCCATAACGATTACGGCTATCATAGCTTGAATTAAGTGCTTAACTATGTACGTGTTATCTGATTCATCTGGTTGTATGAACGACATTGTCAATAGTTTAATCTGCAGTCAAATATTATCAGGTCAGTTTAAATATTATAGTAATTTAGAAAATAACAAAGAGCTTCGTTTCACCCTAATTTCCCATGGAGAAGAGAAATTATATTGGAAGATTGTGCGAAGGCGAAGGTAAACAATTAATGTCGTCGATGTTGCCTCAGCTAACAAGACTTCATGTGAATGCAAAATCAATTGTTTACAAAATGCAGAGAAGAATATATAGGGGGATGTTGTGTCTTCTTTTGAAACAATTACTATTAAACATGATCAGAATTAAGCTTACTTGTAAAACCAGTGTTTTGATATTAATGGTGAAGATGACTTGTTATGGAAAAAGAAGTAAGTGTTAAAAGAAGGACAAAAGTCCAAAGTTCGTTTGGTTTTGCTTCAATTTCTTTTGTATACTACAAAGGGAATAAGGGTAGCCGTGCACATTCACTCAAAGTCTAAGAGCGGAGCCAGAAATTTCATGGAGAGGGTCTAAAAATTAAACAAAAGGAGAAGCAATTGTTGCAAGTGAAATTTGAACACGCAAGTACCGACTCATTAAAGATGTCTAAACACACATTCAAGAAATCTTAAACCACTAGGCTATAACAACCTATTACAAAATATGTTATTTAATCACTTCGTGTATCCTAGTGACGATTTTCTGGGCTTTTGTGGCGACGGTTGTCGCCGCTAAAGGTCTAGTACACTAGTATACAAGGCCCAATTTTGTAATACAGTAGTACAGGGCTGAAACTAAAAAATGCAGGTGCTGGAGGTCCTAAAAATGGGTTGTGTATCAACACGTACTGGTTTTGGATGTTGTATGCACGTTGTATACAATGGTATACGGTAAATGTATACACAAATTCTCAAAGGCAAAAAGGGGGTCAAAGCCCAAAAGACAATTCTGGCAGGTTGAAGAAAGGTCAAATGGGCTGAAATCCTTGAATTTACAGTTGGCCCATTTCTTAGAATAAGGATAGGTGGGCTAAAATCCCAACATTAATGAATTTGGGCAAGGAAGCCCAAGTCCAAAGATAAACTACAAAATATGGCAAACATTAATATACATTTAAAATAAATAGCTACAATTTAATTTTTTTTATGTTATATGGATATAACTACACAATAAATAGCAAAGTTAATTATATATAAATAATCAGAAAAGTTATTAATATTAAATAGGAAAGTTATTATTACACACCTAATTGATTATGTCTAGGCATGTTTTATGTGATTGGTTACCCATGTTTACCCTCATTAATACTCTCTTTCATCAATCTTCCTATATCACAAAATTTTAGTATTTTGCTCCCAAATTTCTTCCAATTTAAGATCTTTTTGATGATTCTAGGAGCAATTTTTGTAATTTGAATTCATCATATCGCTTGATTGATTTTCTCCTCATTTTTATGAAGATCATATTTGTATACATATATATTGCATCTATTTTTATAGGCTTTCGATTGAAGAATTATTTGTTTCTACATTACAATGGCTATAGTTATAAAAAAAAAGTAGTACAAGAAGAACACGAACAAAAAGAGATTGAGGTTTGAATGATTGTCAAATTTGTATATAGTAGAATAGTTATATACATAGATACTTGTATTTTAATATTAACACAAGTTGAAATGGTAATTTGTGAATACAAGTATATTTGGATACATAAGTAATCTATCAAATTTGAAAGGTTAATTAGGCAATACAAGTATAATTGGATACATTAATACTATTTTTTTAATAAACAAATACATGAGTCAACACCAAGTCTCAAGTATTATAAGAAAAACTTGACCAAAGTTTGTTGGTTTTTTTTCATTTTTTTATACAACCGAATACTTGCACACTTTTGCTACCTACACATTCTATTATTTTCCATTTTTTTTTGTTTTTGTATTGTCAAATATATCCATCTTTTGTTTAACAACAATGTATTCATATGTATACTATATTGGTGTATTCATTTTTTGTTTAACAACAATGTATTCATTTTTCAAATTATCGTGTTCATATGCTAAATTGTTATACTTTATCTTGTTTAATATATTAATACATTAAGTTTTTACAAATACTTGTATCCTTGATATTAAATTTTATAAATAAAGATACTAATTTGAATTTGTACAATTAATACAGTTTCCTTATTTAGTTCAATGTAATTAAAATTGTATCCGTGTATAAACAGAAAAATAAAAAACATATACAATAATATAGCTAGAAAAAGAGTTAAATTGTAGTCATTTTTTATAAATACCATACTTATAGCTATTGAACTTTAATAACCCTATAAATACAGTCATTTTTGTAAGTTGATCGTCTTTCATTTATATATTTATTTATTATTGTATTGACTAACCTTTTGTTTGAATTGGTTTTATTTAATTAAATTCCCCAAAAGAAAGTCATTTCACATTTTTATATCAAATTAAATTATTTATATTTTTATTTATTATTTAGTTTTATTTTATTTTATTAGTTGTCTTGCAACACATGAATTATTCTTTTTAAAAATCAATTTAGGTTTATTTCCTTCCAAATAAAATGGGTTCTCTTACTTAACTATTTTTTCAAGTTAGTCAAACCATTGGTCAACCGCAAGTTAACGGACATTTCGAGGGCCTAACACCTTCTCGGAATGTAAATTGAACCTCGGACCCTTTTTTATATTTCAATTGATTTTTGTCTATTTAAATCTTTTGAAAAATAATAAGTTTTTTTTAAATTTCTTTCAAAAATTAAGTGACAACTCTTTTTGAATTATTTTTTTTCAAAACATAAGTTAAATCGATTTTTCAAAATTTTAGTCTTTTATTTTTTATTTTTCGATAAAAACAGATATATTTATCATGTGTAATTTTTTTCAAATAAAAGACAGAGTGCATTACACATACTAATGTGTGTTTCTCAAACTAATAACTAATAATTTAGGTATCAAACTCACATTATCAATAATTTAGGTATAAAACCAAAAAAAAAAAGATAGTTTAAATGTGTTTTTGACACTCTGGGTGTGTGGAAAACATTTTTTCGAATTTTCTAATTTGGTTGGGTAAAATGTTTTCCAATTCAACTCATTCTCCTCAAATTTAAGGAAAATGACTTTCCTTCAAAAATTAGGGAATACATTTTTCCAAAACTTTCCTCCAACTTCAAACTATAATTTTTTTTGTTAACATAAATTTAAAGATTTTTCAAAAAAATAATTTTCAACTTTACTTTTTTAATTTTTTACCTCACCCTCACTCCCCCCCCCCCCCTTCCCCCAAAAAAAAAATTTTAAATTTGTTTTTAAAAAATAATTTCAATTTCAAATTTTTATTTTCACCCCACCCCTACCCTTGATCCCACCCCCCCCCTCCAAAAAAAAAATTTAAAGTTTGTTTTTAAAAAATATTTCCCACCCCAACCTGTGACCCACCCTCCTCCAAAAAAAATATTTTAAATCATCCCTACCCCCCCCCCCCGCGCCAGCCCCACCCCACCCTCCCCCCAAAAAAATTAAGTTTATTTTTTAAAAATATTTTCAATTTCAGTTCAAAAAATTATTTTCCACTCTAGTAAAAATAAAAGATATTTTCAAAAATATTTTTTCTATTCACCAACCAAACATGAAAAAATAAGTTAAAAATCTACTTTCCTTCGTACCAAACACACCCTCTATCTCTTTAATTTTCTACTTTGGAAGTTACATCTTCCCTTTTAGTTTGACTACTGCGGAATTGAGACAATATATCAGTTTGAATTTCGTAAAGTTACTCTTAATTAAAAGGTTTCTTGGTAAATTTTTCTTTTTTAAAAAAAAATTGAAATATATTTCAAAATTTTAAAATTTCATTTTTTTACGTCATTCCTACCCCCAAACCTCCGCCACCTTATTGTTTTTGAAAAATATTTCTAGGTCAGGGCATGGGTTAGATCTCAGGGTCAGATTTTGGAGCGGTCATAAAGATCCTGTCCTAGTTCGGGTGACAGGGTTGGGTTCTAGATCGATTATCCGGGTTGATTTTTAGGTCAAAAATTATTTCCCTAAAGAGTATTTTCTAGTCTCAAGCAAAAAATAAAAGATATTTTCTGAAAATTGTGTTTCATTTACCAATCAAACATTAAAAAATATTTTCTACTCACCAACCAAACATGAGAAAATAACTTAGAAATCCACTTGTTTTTTCCAAGAAAACATTTTTCAAGAAAAACATTTTCCTTCGTACAAAACACACCCTTACTTTAACTATTTACCTTGATTTTTAAAAATTCATATATGAGATATATCTATTTTTTTTAGGTTGGTAAAATTCATTGCGTCAATACACTATGTTCCGGCTTTGTACAAGTAAACTATAACGTACCTCTTGATAGTTCATTCATGGATACTATTTCACAACGTGACGGGAAACCTTGGGGTGCGAGAATGTACATTGATCAGGTACATTTTATATTGTTTTTATTTTTCTTATTTAGAGTCTTTAAACATTTTATACAAAGATAGGAATTATAGTTAGGAGATAACATAAATATTGTTATTGACAATTTATTTTTATTTTTTAAAAAGGACTTAGCCGGAAATTGGTGGCTTTTGGTGTCACAACACTTTATACGAGTAGGTTTCTGGCCACAAAGTCTCTTCACTGACTTGAAAAGTTTTGCTACGAATGTTGATTGGGGAGGAGTTGTATATAGTCCACCAGGTGTACCAGAACCTCCGATGGGCTCAAGCTATTTTCCTATTGGAAACTCTTTCTATGATGCTTATTGTTCCTATTTGTTCTATATATACCTTTAATTCGAATGTTATGTTGCATTTCAAAGAGTTATAAAGGGAAACAAGTCAAAAAAAATCTGACTACATATATAGAAAGTGCTATCAATTTTTAGAAATATACCTGATGAATTGTTGCAATCCCTTTGTGAAGTTTATCGAATCTTTCCTTTAAGGTCACTCCAAACAACGATTGGATCACATGAGTAGACGATTCCTTCTATACACTAGACGTTGAACATTATTTAGTAAAATTGTGTACAATACTTGCACATTTCATGCACATAAAAACTATCTTACTCTTTATTACTAATCTAGTAAAACAAGATTTATAATTAATATCTCATAATTTCAATAATGAGACATTATATTATTATTGCGTTTGATTGGTGATATAAATTTATGTGAATAACCAAACACAATATTATTATTTTTATCGCAAACTTAATCTTAAGATAGACCACATCGTATCCCACGAAAAAAAAGGATGTTCCTAATAATTGTACAACTGTCTATTCTATGAATTTTGTTATGCTATCCAAGTTAAAATGCACTCACTGTGGTACAAGTGAGTGCAAGGAAGAATATAAATACTCTCCGTTGACTCAAAGTTGGATAAATATATTTGACATGTAGTGTTACCTAACTCTATGTTTTCTATATCAGAATAGGTCAGACGGGGAAATAAGCGAAGAGTTCCTTGTCCACATCTTTTAATGGCCCATTTCTGCCCTATTTTAAGAAGTACAAACATAAAAAGTTAAGAAACATTGCTATTATAGCTTGAACTACGTGATTAACTATGTACTTGTTATCTGAGTCTTTTACTTGTACGAACGACATTGCCAATAGATTCAACCAATAATCTGTAGTATATCAGTCAAATATTATAGTTTAAATAGCAAAATAACCTAAAATATCTTTACATTTTTACAATAAAGTAAAAATAAATAAGAGTTCACTAATACATACCTTGAATTTTAAAGAGGCACAACAACATAATTATTCTTTTAAATTAAGATAAGATCTTAGAGATGATTAAATATTTTAGATATTATGTGTGAAAGAGAGAAATAATATGTGTTAAAGAAGGAAAAAAGTTCAACGTTCTTTTGGTTTTGCTTCAATTTTTGTTGTTATACTAGAAAGGGAATAAAGGTAGCCGTGCACATTCATTCAAAGTCTAAGAAAGGCGGTGGCGAAATCAGAAATTTCATGAAGAGGGTGAAAAATTAAACAACAAAAGCTCTCTTTAAAAGGGGAAGAAATTGTTACAAGTGAGATTTGAACACGCAAGTACTGACTCATTAAAGATGTCTAAACACACATTCAAGATATCTTAAACCACGAAGCCATAACAACCTATTATATCAATAATGTCCAAAATATATTATTTAATCATTTCGTGTATCAATTTACTTGTATATGTGATATTTTTTTCCGACGAAGGCGGACACCCTAGCATACATGTGCCTACGCCCCTGAAGGAAGGGACGTACTTCAAGAGGTGTAAATGTATAGTAGCGGACAAACAAGATTTTCGTCAAGAAAATTCATCATCTACTATATGCAAGTAAAAATTATTATGACCTTATATTGTCAAAGGAAGTTCGGACAAACACCCTTTCCACGACCATAACTAATATAGGCCGCATATCCTGACGATTTCACAAATCGAACCAATGACCTTTATATTCCTCTTTTGATTTTTTTTTAGCTGCCAGATGAATTAACTAACTTATCATTATGTGTCCTAAATTCACTCAAAGTCTAAGGAATCGTGTACGCATGTGATCCAATCGTTGTTTGGAGTGACCTTAATTATATAAAGTTGATTGCAACAATTCATCAAGTATATTTCTCAAAATTGATAGCACTTTCTATATATGTAGTCAGAAAAAATAAATAAAGAAATTGATTTTTTTTTTCCTTTGCAATTCTTTGAAAGGCAACATAACATTCAAATTAAAGGTATAGAACAAATGAAATAGGAACAATTTTCTTCTATTTTTTTTTTCATGATTTGGAATATTTTCCTTCCTATTATAGAAGAAGTCACCCAAACAATCCAACTTAGAATATTTGTTAGTTAGAATAATTAATTAGTACTAATTGTGATTATGTGTCTTCATACTGCCAATTGTAAAGCATCACGTGTCTATATAATTGGATCCGGCTCCTCTTCATTTCCCTTCCCTCCATTTTTCCCAAGTTCTTGCTTGGATGTGAGACACATGGCATAGGTAAAAATTAATGGTTAAGATTTAATTGAATAAAAATAAGATTTTAATTATGATTTAGATAATTAATATTTCATAAGAAAATGACAATATACCACAATCATAACAATATATTATCTTCTCCATAAATATATTATTAAAAGAAAGAAAATTTTCTAATATTTTTCTTACTAGTATTATCTTCTGTTTTTGTCCATAATTATATTATAAAATAATTTCTCTTTTTCTAATTATTTTTTCCATGCAAGTATTTTTTTCTATTAATTATATGTAAACTAATTTCAAAGAGAAAGTTCAAAGTTGCTATCTAAGACTTACTCAATTTTTAAAAAAAAAGGGAAAATGCATAAGTACCCCCCAGTCTATGCCCAAAATCCCTAAGACACACCTAACATTTACTAAGGTTCTATTACCCCCCGAACTTATTTTATATATAATTTTCTACCCCTTTTGGCCTACGTGGCACTATCTTGTGGGCCCAGCGCGTGTTGACAATTTTTTCAAAGATAGTGCCACGTAGGCCGAAAAGGGGTAGAAAATTAATTAAAAAATAAGTTCGGAGGGGTAATAGGACCTTAGTAAAGGTTAGGTGTGTCTCAGGGATTTTAGGCATAGACTAGGGGGTACTTATGCATTTTCCCTTTTAAAAAAACAAACGGAAGATAAATTCTCGTAGGAAAAAAAAATAGAAAAGAGATTTTTTTTTATAATATATTTATGGACAAGATAATATATTATTATGACTTATGATTATGGTATTATTATTTTTCTTATGAAATATTAATTATCTAAGTCATAATTAGAAATCTTATTTTAATCAATTTAATCTTAGACATTGATTTTTTATCTATGCCATGTGTCTCACATCCAAGCAAGAACTTAGGAAAAATGGAGGGAGGGAAATGGAGAGGAGCCGGATCCTATATAATTAGGCTGATTCAGACACATGTATAAGATAATCACGTTCTATTATTTAAAGTAGACAAGTAATTAAGTCTTTTTAATTTTATAATCATGTGTTCGATATTTATATAGGGGTTCGATTAAATTCGAATAGATATTTGCCTATATATATATATATATAAAGTTTGGACAACTAGCTTATAAAATATGTACAAAAATGATTGAAACACAAGATATACACCAATTATGTATATATGGTATGCATATTATATTATATGTAAAATATATGTATATTGGATTTGGCTCTCCTCCATTACACTTTCCATCAATTTCGTCAAGTACACTTCTAGATGATAGGCATGTGTTTTATTTAATTTTGAGATACGTTTCAAAAACACACCTAAATTATACCTTTTTTTTTAGTTTCATACCTAAACTCTTGAGAGTATGAGTTTCATACATAAACTATCACTTATTAGTTTGAGAAACACACTTCTCTCTTTTATACCACTCTCATCATGGTGTGTGTAATACACCCTCTCTTTTATTTTAAAAAATTATCACATCACGCTCCACATGGACAAAACATTCAACCTTGACAAAAATTAAATAAATTATTAGTATTAGTTAAAAATTTAAAATTAAAAAATTATTATCCAAAAAAATAATATTTCTTTTATAAAATAAAATGTAAAATATTTTTCTTACCCCACTCCATCACTTCCCCTCACCCCCCGCCGCCCCGGCCATTTTTCAAAGTTTTATTTTTGTTTAAATTTCTTTTATAAAAGAATTAAATTTTTTTCACTTCATCTCTCCCGCCCCAAATACTAATTTGGATATTTATTTTTTAAAATAATTCTACCCACCCCACCTTACCTCCGCTTTCATTTTTTTTTCTCATTTTGTGTTAGATATATACATATCAAAAATATTTTTTACTTGCCGCCGTAAGACATTTTATATTTTTTTACTTATTTATGTTATATTCGATACACTAGTAGAAATTTTTTTTCTAAAAATATATGTACGTACATATCTAACACAAAATTAGAAAATTGTAAAAAAAAAAAAATTAGGAGCGGAGGGTTACATAGGATGGGGTAGAATTTTTATTTTTTTAAAAATAAAATAATATCAATTTTTTTTTGGAGGGGGGGGGGGGGGGGTTACGTGGAGGAGGTGGTGGAGTGGGTTAAGAAATTTTTATTTTTTTTTATAGATAGTAATACTTTAATCTTTAATTTTTAATTAATATTAATAGTTTATTATTTAATTTTTGTCAAGGTGGAATATTTTATCCATGTGGAATGCCATGTGTCAAGGTTTTTTCAAATAAAAGAGAAAGTGTATTACACACACCACTGAGGTGTGTTTCTCAAACTAAAAAGTGATAGTTTAGGTATGAAACTCACACTCTCAATAGTTTAGGTATGAAACTAAAAAAGAGAGGATAATTTAGGTGTGTTTTTGACACTTATCTCTTTAATTTTTAAAGGTCAAGATTATAGTATATTAATAAGTATTATAACCATAGTTAAGTAGGGGTGTGCATAAACCGATTTAACCAATAAACCGAACCGAAAAAAACACTATTGGTTTATTGATATTGGGTTATTGGGCAAACGGTTTTTAAACGGTTTTGCAAAATTTTTTATTGGGTTATTGGTTCGATTTCCGGTTTTATGATTTTTGTTAACGGTTAAACCAATAACCCAATAAGAGTATACTAAATTTACTAGTCTTATTGTTAATGGTTAAACAATTGTTACTTTCACACTTTTTGTTAATGGTTAAACGATTGTTACTTTCACACTTTTTCCTTTGAATGTGTCTAGTGTCTAAACTTGCAAGAAAAATGATTGTTACTTTTATGATTATTACTTTCATGCCAAATGCTGGAAAAATCATATGGTTTATATGAAAATTTTATTATCGTGTATATAATATATATGAGTATTTTCTTATTGGTTAAACCGAAAACCGAACCGTTAAGTACCATAAACCAATTAACCAAAAACCGATAAGAAATATGTTATTGGTTTGACGTATTTACAAACCGAAAACCGATAAACCGAACCAATAACACATAAAACCGAACCGAACCGACCGATGTGCACCCCTATAGTTAAGTCAAATTCTCCAAATTTGGTAAGAACAAAATATTGCACACAAATTTGATATTTAATAAATATCATTAATTTCATCTTATATTTTCTTATTCAAATATTTAAAAGTAGAACATGAATCTAACAATATTTTTATTTAGCCCGATAAATAACGGTCTCCGAAAATATTTTGGCTTTAAATATGTTTTCAAAATTCACAAAACAAAACAAAAAAACGAAGAAGATAAAAGAATATTTTTTAAAAACATATATATTTCTTTTTTTTTTCTTCTTCAAACACAACAACCACACTTTCTCCTAAACTTTAGAATTTTGATATTTCACATTTGTAATCTTGATAACATCTCGTTTTTTTTAAAATTATTTTTATTTCCCTTTCTTTTATGTTATAATTTTTGTTAATATTGATAATTTTTTACCTTCTTTTTGGTTTCTCAACATAATATTTTAAGGGTAAAGTTTATTGCCACAAATTGTTTTTGGTTGATTCTCATCTTAAAGATCGCATAGTTTAATATGTTTTAAAAAAAATATAAGATGAAAATAATGATATTAATGGATATTAAAATTTATGTGGAATATCTTGTTCTTATCAAATTTGGAGAATAGTTTACCAAAATTTGTTAACTTAACTATGGTTATAATACTTCTTAATATAATATAATCTTGACCTTTAAAAATTGAATAGGACACATGTCTCTCATCTAGAAGTGTACTTGATGAAATGGAGGGAAATTGTAATGGAGGGGAGCCAAATCCATGTTATTTAATCTATACATTGTGTACATATTTTGTAAACTATATCATACAAGTCATAAGATATTGAACTGTAACTTTCTTAATTCAAATTCGCGTGTTACAGTGTCTCACAAGTCTCAACGCTACCAACAACTTTTTTTCCATTTTTAAGGACTCAAATAAAAAAAACCTTTGATTAAATTATTATTTTTAATCATATTAGTTTCAAAGTCGAACACCGATGGATTTAGTCATATGTTCGAAAATCATTTTTGAATCTTATGCAAATATAAATCATCAATCTTCATCAACAATAAATAATTGTTGATTCAATTAATTCTACTAAAATCTATATTCAGTATTTTGGATATTAGTTATAAATGAGCAAATAAACATTTACTAAATAAAAAATTGTTTTTAGTTTTGGTATAGTCAATTTAGTTTTTTTATATATTTTTATATAATACATCTTCCTCATAGTATCATTTACCTAGCAAATCAAATTCAGTATTGATCTATCATGTCTGTTAATTAGTCATGCATTTACAAAGAAATGAATTCAGAATGCATGAAGAAATTATTCAATGAACGTTGTTGATGTTATATTTTCTTTTGAGTTAATGATGATACAGAATTAGAGAAATAACGGATAAGTGCAATTTTTACATTTTATCTTGCAATTGGAGATAAGGGCATAACAATGGCTTAGGACACACTTATTGAGCTATTTTTCATAAACAAACAATGACATAGATGAACCTTTTCTTAAACGAAAATAGCATAAATGAACAAAAAATTTAATGAATGACCTAGATAAGGTTTTTCTCAAAATTTAATAGCATATTTGAAATTTTTTCCTTATTTTTAAAAAAAGGCAGTAGTGTTACCATTTACTAACAATTGTTTTCGTGAGATTGTTTTGTGTTTAAAAGGTACATCTTGTTGTAACTTAGGCTACTTATTTTATTAATATTTGATTGTTTACAGACTAAATATGGAGATACATACGATTGTGTAGATTTCTACAAACAACGTGCATTTGATCACCCGTTGTTGAAGGACCATAATTTTTATCTTGAGGCATATCTCTACTCTCTTTTCATTTCATTATCATTTTGTATATGGATATTATATTATTGACAGGTAATTAATTAAATATTTGATTAAACAGATGAAACCTACTTTATCAAGAATTAATAAAGATTCAACTTTCTCATCGGCAAACAATAGGCCATCGACAATATGGTCAAAAGATGGAGGAGGCCCTTTTGAAACTATTCCTGTTAAGAGAATTACAAAGGATGACCTTATAAGATTAAGAAATATGCCCCCGCCAGAAGATGTTACATTCGTCGATGAATATGATGTTGTAAGATGATTTATGCAATTTACTGTTATATATCTTGAATATTTCAAATCTAAACATAAGTTCATTATCTAATGCAGAACAACAATAGTGAGCCAAATGGAAGATACATATCTCCACAAGGATATAACGTGGTATATGTCTATAAAAAATATTCTTCTGATTTCCATGTTTTATTTAATTGGATTTGAAGTAATAAAGGAACAAGTTATTCGTAGGTTAATTTGGGTACTCTGTAAGATTTACTAAAAATAATCAACTTTTTTTATTTAGGTTGCAATAGCTCGGATTCCATAAAATCCAAATAGCAAGTTTGCGGGAGCCAGAATGGATACTGCTTTGTACAATCCTCAAGTTAAAGGACAACAACACAATGGATCTCGACTAAAAATTCATAAAGGATCAGATATCTTACAAGTTGGTTGGAGAGTAAGTTTATATCAATTTTTTTTATTCCATTATTCTATCATTTTGTGGAAGAAGGATGTGTGTTAACCATTGAATATTGTGCTTTTAAGATGTATATTAGAAAATTTGTTATTAAATCCTCAATATTTTATAACTATAATATAATATCTCTGTTTCGTGCTTTAGGAGGACCCAACGTTATACGGAGATACCAAAACTAGGTTTTTTTTATACATTTCCAGGTAACTATCTTTTGTACCATGATGATTTCCCTGTTGAGTTCATTAAACTAGTACATCTTTTAGGGTGTGTTTGGTATGAAGGAAACCATTTTCAATATTTTCAAATTTAGTTGGTTTAAATGTTTTGGAAAATATTTTTCAAATCAACTTAATTTCCTCAAATTTAAGAAAAATTACTTCCCTTAAAAAATAAAGAAAAACATTTTCCAAAAGCCTACTTCATCCTAAAATCAATATTTTATTTCTTACCCTACCCCATACTCACCCGACCCTCCACATCCAAAAAAATAAATTAAAATTTTCTTATTTTGTTTAATTTCAAATAATTTTTTACCCTTATCCCCAACCCCCTACCCCCAAACTAGCCCCCCTCTACAAAACAAAAAAAATAAATAAAAATTTAAAAATTATTTTTTTGAAAAATATTTCAAATTTAAAGATTTTTTTACCTCATCCAACCCCTACTACGCCTGCCCCCTCCCCCGCCCAAAAAAAATCGTTTTGGAATTTTGTTTCAAATTTTTAAAATTTCATTTTTACCCCATCCCATGCCCTAACTACGCGACCCCCCCCCCCCCCCCCCCCCCCCCGCCCCCACACACACACCCCGTTAAATTTTCTTTTTAAAAAAAATTATACTTGAAAAATATTTTAAATTTTAATCATTTTTTACATCATTCCCCACCCCTAATCCCTAAACCCCCACTCAGGCCACTCCAATCAATTTTTTTTTTTAAATTGCTTTTGAAAATAATTCAAATTTTAAAAAATTACTCCCTCCGTTCCATTTTATGTGGCACTATTTCCTTTTTGGTCAGTCCCAAAAAGAATGTTACATTTCCTTATTTGGTAAATATTTAAAGGTACAATTCCTCTTTTACCCTTATTGGTCCCACTTAATCTTGAAAAGAGTACTCCAATACATTTATTAGGAGAGAGAAAAATGAGTCTATTTTTTTAAGGGCAATTTGGTAAACATTTCAAAGTCTTTATCTATTTCTTAAACTCCGTGCCCGGTCAAATGTTGCCACATAAAATGGAACGGAGGGAGTATGTTTTATGTCACCCCTACCCCTCTAGCCATTCCAACCCCCGTCAATTTTTTTTAAAAATATTTTTTATTTTAAAATTTTAATTTTTTATGCCAGCCAACTCCTACCACACCCCCCTCCCCTGGTCAATTTCTTTTTAGAAAAATATTTCAAATTCATAAAATTTCATTTTTTATGTCAACCCTACTCCTCAGCCCCCCCCCTCCCCCCCCCTCCCTCCGCCACCTTATTTTAAAAAAATATTTTCAAAAAATATTTCTGGGTCAGGGCGTGGTCAGATCTCAGGGTCGGATTTTGGAATGGTCATCACTCGTCAGGATCCTGTCCTAGTTCGGGTGTCAGGATCGGGTCCTAGATCGATTATCCGGGTTAATTTTCAGGACAAAAATTATTTTTCTAAAGAGTATTTTCTAGTTTCAAGCCAAAAATTAAAGATATTTTTTGAAAAAATGTGTTTCAATTACCAACCAAACATTAAAAAATATTTTCTACTCACCAACCAAACATGAGAAAATAACTTAGAAATCCAATTGATTTTTTCCAAGAAAACATTTTCTAGGAAAACATTTTTCAAGAAAAACATTTTCCTTCGTACAAAACACACCCTTAGTTTAACTATTTACCTTGATTTTTAAGAATTCATGCATGAGATATATCTATTTTTTTAGGCTGGTAAAATTCATTGCTTCAATACACTATGTCCCGGCTTTGTACAAGTAAACTATGACCTACCACTTGATAATTCATTCATGGATACTATTTCACAACGTGGAGGGAGACCTTGGGGTGCGAGAACGTACATTGATCGAGTACATTTTATATTGTTTTTATTTTTCTTATTTATAGTCTTTAAACATTTTATTCAAATATAGGGATTATAGTTAGGAGATAATGTAAATATTGTTATTGACAGCTTATTATAATTATTATTTTTTATTTTGAAAAAAGGACTTAGCCGGAAATTGGTGGGTTTTAGTGTCACAAGAGTTTACATGAGTAGGTTTCTGGCCACAAAGTCTCTTCAATTCACTGACTTGAAAAGTTTTGCTACGAATTTTGATTGGGGAGGAGTTGTATATAGTCCACCAGGTGTACCAGAACCTCTGATGGGCTCAAGCTATTTTCCTATTGAAAACTCTTCCTATGATGCTTATTGTGCTGGAGTTATAATTTTCAACGAGAAAGGAAAGACAATTGAAGTAGATAAAACAATCACACACATCGATAATCCTAATATATACAAGGTTGAATTTATACAACTTTCATATGGTGCAAAAGATATGTATTTTGTTCTTTATGGGGGACCGGGTGAAAGTACACATGTTTAATAGGAAAGAAAATCTTCCAAATCATGAAAAAAGTTGAAGAAAATTGTTCCTATTTGTTCTATAAATACCTTTAATTTGAATGTTATATTGCCCTTTCAAAGAAATGCAAGGGAAAAAAAAGAAAGGAAAATGGTCAAAAATACCTCTCAATTTTCATTTATTTGCTGATCTTTCCATCACCATTAAAATCAAGGTATTTATACTCTTGTCATCTACAAACTTGTCACTCGTACCTCTCAATTGGATGAAAAACTCCAAATCAACAAAAATAATCCAATTTTAATTAAATACCCTTTTTTTTAAAAAAATTCGAACCCGGCCTAATTAACAAAATATATATGTACCAAATTAAATACCCAAATCCATCTCTCTATTTTTTACCTCTTTACAACATTTTTCATCCATTTCTCCTCAACATCTTTTCTCTTCTAAAATTGATGTATATTCTACTTACTGTGCGACCTATTTTTCTTAATTTGTTTTAACTGAAAAAATCCATAACTTGATAAGCTACAAAGATGGGTTTGGGAATTTAATTTGATATGAATTTATTTGGTTTAGTGAGTCAGATTGGGATTAAAAGAAGAAATTGGGTAATTTACTTAAAATTAGGTTAATTTTATTTATTCGGGGTTTTTCATCCAATTAAGGGATACATGTGATAGGTTTTTAGACGGTGAGGATATGAATAACTAGATTTTAATAATAAGAGCAAGGTCAACTAATAAATAAAAATTGAGAGATATTTTAAACCTTTTCCCCGAAAAAAAAATCAATTTTTTTTTTCTAACTACATATGTAAAACAAAACTCAAATTTCACTTATCTGAGTTATACTAAATGTGGTTAAGTTTATTTCTTCCAAAGACAAATAAAATATTGCAACAATTAATGAAAATAATTGAAAGCTAATTGTAGGTGGCTAATGTAAATGATTTTTCTTTAGCTCCCCCCCTCCCCACACATAAAATCTACTTTTAATTCGTCTTCATAACTATAAAAAGAAAGAGATAGTGAATTGCACTTGTGGGACTTTTATATAAGTGTATATTTACTTATTATTCTTTCTGATGGTGAATAATATATAAAAGTATATTTTAATTGTCCATATGTGTGTAGTTTAGTTCTTTTAAATAAGATTTTAGTTGCTCTATATTTTAGTCTGCACATAAAATTATAATGAACTAAAGCATCATTACCAAAAATATACAAATCCAACTTGTATACAATTATATTTGTAAACTCGTTACAAAAGAGAAAATAGAATTGTGACATGGGGACATCTTTAAACACTATAAATTTGGCAATCAGTTGCTTAATTATATTTGTCCTATATATACTTTATAGAAAGATGAAAAACATGATATATTCCTAATAGTTTAACAATGGTCTATTTTGTAACAAATTCTAACTAACAAATATTCTATCCTAAAATATCAACAATATTCTAAGTTGGATTGTTTGGGCCACTTCTTCCATAATAGGAAACACAAATATTCCAAATCATGAAAAAAAAATAGAAGAAAATTGTTCCTATTTAATTTGTTCTATACCTTTAATTTGAATGTTATGTTGCCTTTCAAAGAATTGCAAAGGAAAAAAATAATCAATTTCTTTATTTTTTTTCTGACTACATATATAGAAAGTGCTATCAATTTTGAGAAATATTAGATGAATTGTTGCAATCAACTTTATATAATTAAGGTCACTCCAAACAACGATTGGATCACATGAGTACACGATTCCTTAGACTTTGCGTGAATTTAGAACACGTAATGATAAGTTAGTTAATTCATCTGGCAGCTAAAAATAAAATAAAAAGAGGAATATAAAGATCATAGGTTCGAATTGTGAAATCATCAAGATATGCGGCATATATTAATTATGGTCGTGGAAAGGATGTTTGTCCGAACTTCCTTTGACAATATAAGGTCATAATAATTTTTACTTGCATATAGTAGATGATGAATTTTCTTGATGAAAATCTTGTATGCCCACCACTGTAAATTACATTTACACCTCTTGAAGTACGTCACTTCCTTCAGGGGCGTAGGCACACGTATACCAGGGGTGTCCCCCTTTGTCGGAAAAAATACCACATATACAAGTAAAATGATACACGAAATGATTAAATAACATATTTTGAACACCCTTGACATAATAGATTGATATAGCCTAGTGATTTATGATGTCTTAAATGTGTGTTTAGACATCTTTAATTAGCTAGTGCTTGCGCGTTGAATCCCTTTTTAAAAAGAGTTTTTGTTATTTAATTTTTGGACCCTCTTTGTGAAATTTCTAGCTAAAAGAAGTTTTGTTATTTAATTTTTAGACCCTCTTCGTGAAATTCCTGGCTCTGCCACTGCCTTCCTTAAACTTTGCGTGAATGTGCACGGGAAACCCTTATTCCCTTTCTATTGTTTGTAGTCTTTAATTACCACAATAGTAACATGAAAACTTGAACCAAACTTAACAATAATTCTGAGTTTATGTTTATCACACATGATTGTTCTATCAATAATAATATAAACAACAACTTACTATATAGTCTATATACACACACAAAAGAAATTACAAATCAAACCAAACCAACGTTGGATTTTTATCATTCTTAACACTTTTTCTTTTTCCATAACAAGTCATCTTCACCATTAAATTCAAAACACAAGTAAGCTTCTGATTATGTTTAATAAGGACCATAATTGTTTTAAAAGAATACACAACATTTCAAAAGATCACCTTTTTCTTCTCTGCATATATCATTCTTCTCATTTAGTATTTTGTAAACATTTGATTTTGCATTGATCACATGAAGTCTTGTTAGCTGACGCAACATCGACGACATTGTTTACCTTTGCCTTCACACCTTCAGGTATATCATCACCAAATGTATATATGTTTGTAGTCACCATTTTTCTCTTCTCCATGGGAAAGGAAAAAACGAGCTAGCTATCTGTTATCTTCTAAATTATATTATATTACTGCAATTTATTTAAACTATGATAATATTTCATCTGCAGATTAAACTATTGACAAATATCGTTCCTACAATCAGATGACTCAGATAACGCGTACATAGTTAAGCACTTAATTCAAGCTGTGATAACAGTATTTGTTATGAGTGTTGTTTTACTTTTCATGTTTCTACTTGTTAAAATAGGGCAGAAATGGGCCATGAAAAGACATGGACAAGCAACTCTTCGCTTGTTTCCACGTCTCCCCTATTCTGATATAGAGTTAGGTGACCGTGACACTACATGTTGGATATGTTTATCTGACTTTGAATCAATGGACAATATTTATATTCTTCCTTGCACTCACTTGTACCACAGTGAGTGCATTTCAACTTGGATGCGCCGCCAAATTACGTGCCCAACTTGTCGTCGCAATTATGGCCATATCTATATGTCGTGGATCACTTGTTTAGTTTAGTTTAGTTTTATTATTCTACGTACTATGTAATAAATGTTCTACGTATTATGTAATAGTAATAACTTTGCCATTTTTCTATTAAAATATATACTTCTATAGATTCGTAATGTGTACATTTAATAATTTTCATTAGATTTATTAGCTAAGTAATAAAAAGTTCCGTCGCTCACTTCAATTATCCATTTTATCAACAATTTTAAGGTTATGAGGTATCTTTTGTGTGAATTGTGGGCCCATTAATTTTGTAATTTGGCACATTTATTAGTGGACAAATCAGAGAGATACACACATTTTATTTCCCTTATTTCCATTATCCCCTATTATTTTTAAAAATCTCAAAAATCCCTTATTTCTTTAATGTATCCGAGCTGCATATTAATGTATTCCGAGCTACATATTATGTATCCGAGCTACATATTAATATATCCGAGCCAGTAGTTAATGTATCCGAGCTACATATTAATATATTCGAGCTACATATTAATGTATCCGAAACAGTATTTAATGTATCCGAGCTTCAATTATTGTATCCAGTTTTTTTAATTTTTAAGGGATTAATGTAATTAGAAACTTATTAGGGATAAATTGTAATTTCATATTAAAACTATGGAATTTACGTAATTTACCCTTTATTAGTTTGTAAAAAGTTACTATTAAAAATATGTGGGTCTCACTTGAATTGCTCATTATTATCTGTAATGGTAAGCATCTGTTAAGTATAACTCTTATTCGCATTTCTTAAGTAGTAAATAAAAATAGTTGTTGCTCTATTAATATAAAAATAATAGCAAACTTATTCGTATTTCGCGCGAAATACTGTTTTACTTAGAGTCGAGACTTGTTTTCCCTACTAAACAAAATAATTTAAAAAAAATCCTAACATTAAGTTGACACCAAGAGAAATTAATCAATTTTTAAAATCTCTTGGATATAATAATGGTGTAATATTTTAAAAAAAGTTACAAATTGAAATTAGCATACCAAAGTTTTTAATAAAGCATTATGCTCTCTTCTAATTAACATCAATTCAAACACAATGTCATTTATGAAAGCAATTCATTATTATTTAAAATAAGTCAAAAAAACAAAATGGAATCTTTAAAGTATTCACAATTTATCAATCAAAATTCATACGCATAAAGAAATAGTAAATAACCTTATTTTGATAATCCGTAATAATCATATACAAAAATTTAATTATCGGCAACTAATTCATTAAAAGAAGATCCTATATTTCCATAAAACATTCATGATTTAATAATTTCAAATGATTATAATTATCATCGAAAAAATAAAATTCTCAACCTAAGTAACTTACGGAGAAAGTACATTTAATTTTCAAAATTCTTTTCAATTTAAAAAAATATTTCAAGTTTTAATTATTCACATTTAATTTAGGTCCATACATTCCTATATAAATTTTCATCACTTGGGAGTTTTAAATCTTTTAAAGTGCTTGATTTTCACATACTTTTATTTTTCTTTAAAAAAAAGTAAAGAAAAAATAGCAATTCAAGAAGAAATTAATTCTGTCACGACCCGATTTCTCGAGTCATGATGGCACCTACTATACCCTACCAATAGGTAAGCCAACCCGTAACCCAGAACATCAAGCAATGAGCGAAAGGGCAGAAACTAACGATAACAATAATCTAAACAGGAATAACAAGGCGGAAGCATCCCAAAATAAATATATACAGAAATCCCTCCCAGAACCTGGAAGTCACTAGTACAAAGCTATCTAATAAAGAGTACAAGTCCCAAAAGTGGACCACAACAGAGCGTGTCTCAAAGGCAACAAGACTAGCTAAAACAAAAGAAGGAGACAGAACAAACCCAAAACACCAAGTGCTCGCCCTCGTCTCCGAATCACAGCTGCAAAAGAAGGCTGGAACTAATCACCGCTAGTAACTTGTACTGGGACCTGCATCACGAAATAGATGCAGAGCGTAGCATGAGTACCAACACAACAGGTACTCAGTAGGCATCATAGGCCGACTGAGCAAAAAGGGTAAAAACAATAAGAAAGGATAGAATCTAGACACAGAGAGGTCAAAACGGATATGAAAAGAAAGCACACGAGTATACCAGAAACAAACTAAGTACAACTAAACTAAACCTAACTGGACCCCCATATGCCCAAAAGGTACACTCGTACGCAAGTTCAAATAAAACTTGAACGGACCCCCATAAGCCTGACAGGTACATAGAAAAGCTAAGTCTACTGAGAAAGAAGAAAATCGAACTCTCAGCCCAAAGTAATTAAGATAATCCATCAGACTCTACCCAGCCAACAATGCACTCCCAGCCCAGCTAGAAAGAGTGACCCTAGGGGGCACCCAACCAAACAGTCAACTCCCATACCAGCTAGAAAGAGGGACCCTAGGGGGCACCCAACCAAACAGTCAACTCCCATCCCAGTTAGAAAGAGGGACCCGTGAGTGAGGTAGATATCGCGAGTCGTCCTACCATGCAGTCAGCTCCCAGCCCAGCTAGTGTTTTATTTAAAAATATATTATTTGGATTGGTTTTAAGAGTCGCCACTTAATTTTTAAAGGGAAATTAAGAAAACTTATTTTTCAAAAGATTAAAACAGGGAAATCGATTGAAAATATATAAAGAGGGGTTCGAGGTTCCTATTAATATTCTAGGAAGGTTTTTAAGGCACCTAGAATATCCACTAATGTGGTTATCCGACAATCAATTTTTTGGCTAAAATACTTTAACTTATCTTGAATTGCAAAAGAGAATTACTTTATAGTTGAGACTATTTTAATTAAAAAAAAATTAATGAAATATTATCTAAGTAGGATCTTTAACAAAATTATCTTTTAAGTCGAGTGAAAAAAAGAATAATTTAGTTAAGTAGTTGATTTGAAATGGGTGTCTTCTGGGGGTTTGAATATTTGAAACCTTAAAATCAATAGCAATTATTAACAAATAAACAAACATAATAAAATAAAGAGAGAGACTTGGACCCAAGTCTGGTTTTCCTGTTCGCCTGGATCAGTGCTTGGGCCTAATTTCAATTTTGGGCCTCTGGCCCATTTAGATCACCTGCACCTGTCTTAGTCTGACGTAAAGAAATATTGTTCTTTGGGCTTTAGGCCCAATTTTCCACCTGTCCTAAGTTCTAACAAGACAACGATAAGCAAGACAAGAGGGGGCTTAGGCCCGAAGTGACAAAATACAATTTTTGAAATTAAGAGTGGGCCTTTGGCCCAATCTTTTCAATTTCTCTATCTGTTTTCGCATTCTTCCGCCTTCGAGACCTGTTCGTCGACTTTTATGTTGGCTGACTCGGATAAAATAAAATTGGGCCTCCATGGCCCAATAGAAAAAATGCAAGGATAGAGTCCGTGAGGACTTGGATAGATTTCACATGCGACAAAACAAATAAAATACATAAGTAACACTCACGATAAGTTAATAGAAGAAACAACACAATGCGATAGTGGCATAATATAACAAGCTACCGCTAACGTCAACTTCGTTGTCACATAGCTCATATATTCCAAATAATACCAAATGAAATATTCCAATTTCACATCATGGATAAGTAGTAACTGGAACAATATAATAACTCCAACAAAGTATACAATGCCATACCAAGGAATAAATGTTGCTACAGCATGTGAAAAAGATAGAAAAGAAAGAAAAATAGATAAAGTAAATAAGTAAATAAATAAATAAAATATAATAAAAATAAAAACAACTAAAATCCTAACTAGCACGGGAAACAAACAAACATTAATTGGCTATACTTAAACAATAGCAAATGCACAAGCAAAAACTGTATTCAAACTAATTTTTATTTTTAGGATAAAAACAAAAAAAAATTGGCACATTAATTCAAATTAAGCGGATACACATGAAATTAAGGGACTTGACGAGGAAAATTTTATTTTTAAAAAAAGAAAAAGAAAACATGTTATGTCACATAAACCTATCAAGTAGGACTAGTGGTTTTACATTTAAGGCGAAACCATGTTATACCAAAATAATCTCAAATCGATCAAGGGCCAAACAAAGCTATGCTAACCATGCTGTTCATTAAAATTGAAGACTTGCATCATCAAATAGCACCCAAGACCATCAAACGGAGGTATAATGGCCGAGTTAGAAGTGACGTAAAGCGATATATTAAGAGCACATTCGGACCAAAACGAAATTATGTTTCCACGACACTATAGTAAATCCCAGATTGCGGAGATGCTTTCTATCACATAATAGTTACAACTATGAAGGGTGACTAAGGCAATAACTAAAATTTCCAGATTCTAAACCATTTAAATGACACTAAAGTAAGCTGAGCCATGCCTTAGAAACAGAGAAGGATAAACAAATACTCTCAGCTACAATCTAGAACTCAAAAATATAGAGTAACAAGTGAACAAGGGAACGAGTAAAAGAAATTTCTTTCAAAAGCTAGACATGGACAGATTTATAAACATGCATTTAAAGAACATAACTTCAACAAAAATCAACTCATATTCATAAGAAACAAAGGTACAGCAGCCTAAAGCCTTTCGACGCTTTCTAAGCACATAATGAAGGCATAAAAAAATATCATAGCCATCCAGTGAAACAAACCAAGACTCGAGGCGAACATAATGATCATGAATTCGATAAAAAATGTAAACAGAGAGACGATTTAACAACAGGCACTAAATCATTTTGAAACACGGAACCTTCACTACCATTTCAGGAAAGGCATAACGAATACTAACAACAACATTTCGCTTTTCATGCTTCGAATAAAAATAAACTGGAAAAACTTATACAGAACACAACTCAAGTCGAAATCTCTACCGAAACCTAATAGTAAAAGAGTTGGGAGTCATATACCTGTTGAGGAGCAGCGACCGAGACAACGACGAACTAAAACGACGATCTTCACCACAAAAAATCGAGCTCGAACGATGATCCAAAGAGTCTAGGCAGAAAATTGAACCCAAAACCAAAACTATCGTCTCTCTATTTTCGAAGTATATTGTGTATTCAAAATGTTTCTACTCGATCTCTCCTCTGTACTTGCTAAAAAAAATTCCACTTTTCTCTCTGCCTTAGTTCAGATTTTCAACTCAAAACCCCCAAAAAAAATCAAAATCCTCTTTACAAAATAATAGAGGAGATGATTATATAGGAAAAAAGGGTAGATTTTGGGGGGAATTCGGGTAGAAATTTGGGGTCAATCCCGAATTCAAAATTCGAATTCTTTCACCAATTTGGGGGAAACATGCTTTTCTAAAATTTTCTCCTCATTCCGAAAGAGGAAAGGGGAGAAACGCATGCCTGCTGTGACTGTTGCGTGTGTCGGCACATTGGAATTGTTGCTGTACGTTTTCTGGTCATTTCTGCGTGAAGAAGAAGGGTAGCAAGGGTCGGCTGGGCTGTACGTTGTTTGGAGTTGTTGAATGTATTGTGTATTGTTAGTATGTATTGGTAGTGGGCCCCTGGGAATGAATTTCTTTGGTGTTGGGCTGGGAATTAAGTAGCGGGCTGTTTGGAATCAAGTTAGACTGAAAATTATGGCCCAATTTTGGGTCTTGAAGAATTGGGAGGCTAGGATTGCAAGTGGCTAATTTTGTCATTGCCAAATTCGAAACTTAGCTAAATTTAGCTAATGAATTAAAATTAATCAATTAACGGGCTTCTCAAATTCAACGAAATAAAATAATTAACTCGACTATAAAATAATTAATTTAATTACAAACTAATTAACTCAAAATTATAACTATCATTTAAACTAAACTAAATTAGTAGAATATTTAACTAAAATTTAAATCTTTTTGAGATGAATTTTCGAAATGTCTATAAAATATACTAATTATATACAAAATTATATAAAACATATATATTACTTAAAATGATAAAATTAATTAAAAGTAACTTGAAAAATATTTGAACTTTACATAAAAAAAATTAATTATTTCAAATTGTTTAGGATTTAAGAAGCTCGGAAATAAATATATATTGTGGAGGTCCAAAATTGGGTGTCAACAGCTAGAAAGAGCGACCCGGGGACACCCAGCCAGCAACACACTCCCAGACAGCTAGAAAGAGAGGCCCAGGGGAGGTCGCTGATATCACCGAAATTACCCAGCCAGCGATACGTTCCCAGCCAAGCTATAAAGAACGACCCCGGGGGTGATGGTATCTCCAATAGGATCCAATCCAACAACAACCACCGTGGAACGCCGTCCACTCTAAGAATCACAGAAAAGGCTCCAAGCCTATACCATCTCAATCCCACGCCTCTAGTGATGCGCCAAACCTTCGAGAATACGTCGGAACTGCAGAATGAGAGGGAGAAGATACAGACGTGCAGCAAGTAGCGATAACGCCTAATCTAAGGCTCAAACTATCAGGCTCAAGTCTGCTACTCCAGTCTACAAAGAGTTAAGTCATCCGAACGACGTCGGCAGAAAGTCAAGGCTATCCAGCCCACACGGGTCATAAGTCTAAGGCAATGCTAGCCTAACCTAGACTAAGGACATCATGCTTACGGTTAAGGATGAACAAGACATATAATATATAGCATACAAGCATACAATAGCATTTAGCACATAAGCATGCAACTCTACTAAATCGGTTAACATGATACTATACCGGAAATATGACCAATCGATCCTAACATGAGGTATCTAATCAAAGTAAGGTAGGAAACTAGTACCCACCCACAATTCATTCCAATCGACATGCGTTTACACAATTAAGCTCAATCTAAAAGAAAGGAAGTCGTAGCCGACCTTAGGCTGATCGTGCGCGCTCCAAATCACTTTACCAGAGCTTTACCTTCCCGAACGACCTTTGAACGCTGTCACTCTATCAAATATAGGATCACAACGTTAGTACGGTCGTTTAGACACCAAAATCACAACAAACGGAGACAGGTCAATTTTGGAGTCAAAATGGGAATCGTGGGACCCGCACCAAACTGTCCGAATTTGACTCCGTCAATAGACCCTAAACAGCACCCCAAACTTGTGTTCCAAAATGGAACACAATTCGTGGCTCAAAATGCAGCAAAAACCAACAAGCAAGAAAATCACACTTTAATCAACTAAAAAAAAAAGAAAACAGCATCAGTCCAAACTTGAAATATACAAGGATCTAATGGTGCCTAGCATTCCTTGAACACTCTACAACGAAGCCACGACAATTTCCAACACGTGGGACTTTGAATCACCCAAAACCGAGCTAAAATGAATGAGATATGACCTAAACAAGAATGCCAAAAACAAAGGCTCGAAAAAGGGTACATCAGTCAGGTTATCGCGAAATTTAGCTCAAACTACGTGCACCCGACGACTTCTGAGCACTCAACAGTGAAGCCACCGAAAAAACGAAGCTCTCGCACTTCGAATCTCCTAAATCGGTTGAGAGATGAGAGAGAGATGAGGGTTTAAGTTTTGGGAAATGTTGCTGGTTTTTCTGCAATTATAGCAGATTTTCTGCAATAATTTCCCAAAACTTAAAAAACTCCGACGGGGTGCTCCGAACTCGTTCGGAACCCCGTGCATGCAAATGATATATGCAACCATATCAAATTTGATATTCCGGACTCAACGGCGCAGTCAAAATTTCCATCAGAGGCCATCTCGATAAAAAGTGGATCCCACTTCCAAAAGCCATTTTAAGTCAAAACCCACAAAAGGGCTCGAAAAGATATCGAAAATCTCGGGACACAAAAGAAGGGTCAATCTAGACCAAACTCGACATTCCGAAGCTAACCGCGCTGATGGAATTCTCATCCGAGCGCGTTTACTCAGAATGTTGACCAAAGTCAAACTTAGGCTTAAACTTAAAGTTAAAACGCTTAATCGCACCGACTCACACTGAAAACCTCGGGAGTCATGATGACCATGCTACTAACCTAAAATGACCCTTCCGGAGCTGATGGAATCGTCAGAATTGGATTCCGATGTCATCTTCTTGACCTTTTGATCGAAAATGATCGTTCAAGGTTCATAAGCTCCAAAACACAAAAACTCCTACCAAGACTAAACGAACGACCAGGTGACCGAACTGTCAGTCCCAGCAAGTCATAAATGACTTGGGGTCGCTACAGGAACGATCTAAACGACACACAGAAGGAAAAAAACAGAAATGACATGGAGGGTCATTACAATATCCACTACTAAAACGGACTTTCGTCCGCGAAAGAAAGGATCAAGAAGTACCTGAAGGCTCAAACAAGCCAGGAAACTGCTCTCGCTTCTCCTGCTCGGTCTCCCAGGTAGCCTCCTCGACTGGACGATGCCTCCAACGGACCTTAACAACCGGAATGGCTCTCGAGCGCAATCTCCTCACATCTTTGGCTAGAATGGCAATTGGCTCCTCTATAAATGTCAAACGATCATTCAACTCGACTGCATCATACTGGAGCACATGAGACTCATCAGGAACATATCGCCGCAACATCGAGACATGGAAAATCGGGTGGATAGCTGAAAATGCTGGAGGTAGGTCCAACTTATAAGCAACCTCCCTAATTGTCCGGAGTATCTCAAAAGGCCCAATGTACCTGTGGCTAAGCTTGCCCCACCTCCCAAACCTCATCACGCCCTTCATGGGCGACACACGGAGGAATACCCGATCACCAACAGAGAATCTCAAAGGTCGGCGCCTCCGATCCGCATAACTCTGGTGCCTACTCTGAGCTGTCCTGAGCCTATCCTGAATCACCCTCACCTGATCCAGGGCCTCCTGAAGCAAATCTGTACCACGTGACCTAGGCTCTGTAGACTCAAACCAACCAATTGGAGAACGACAACACCTACCATATAACGCCTCAAATGGGGCCATCTGAATACTAGAGTGGTTGTTGTTGTTGTACGCAAACTCCTCCAAAGGTAAGAACTGGTCCCACTGACCTCCAAAATCCATAACACAGGCCCGCAACATATCCTCAAGGACCTGAATAGTACGCTCCAACTGGCCATCCGTCTGCGGGTGGAAAGCTGTGCTAAGGTCAACTCGAGTGCCCAACTCATCCTGAAAGGTCCTCCAAAAGCTAGACGTGAACTGAGAACCCCGATCTGATATAATAGAAACTGGCACCCCATAAAGTCGAACCACCTCCCGAATGTAGATATGAGCCAACCTCTCGGCGCTAAATGAAGACAGAACAGGAAGGAAATGTGATGACTTGGTCAATCGATCAACGATGACCCAAATGCTGTCAACACCTCTAGAAATCCGAGGCAACCCCACAATGAAGTCCATAGTGATACGCTCCCACTTCCACTCTAGAATGGGTAATCTCTGAAACTCACCACCAGGCCTCAAATGCTCGACCTTTACCTGCTGGCAGAACAAGCAACGGGAAACAAAGTCAGCAATCTCTCTCCTCATGCCACTCCACCAGTAATGCTGCCTCAAATCATGATACATCTTCGCTGTGCCCGGATGGATAGAGTATCTAGACTCATGGCCCTCAGAAAGTATCAAATAAATCAAATCTCCAACTCTCGAAACACAGATGCGGCTGACGAATCTCAATACTCCATCAGGATCTAAGGTATCCTGACCACCATCACCCGTTAGCACTCGATCTCTAAGGGCCACCAAGGCCTCATCCTCAAACTGACAACCACAGATCCTATCAAGCAAGGAAGACTGAACTCCCATATGGGCGAAGACACGTCTAGAATCTGAGATATCCAACCGAACCATGCTATTGGCTAAGAACTGAATGTCCATAGCCAAGGGTCGCTTCTTAACAAATAAGAAGGCTAAACTACCCATACTTACCGCCTTTCGGCTCAAGGCGTCCGCTACTACATTCGCCTTGCCCAGATGATAGAGAATAAAGAGGTCATAGTCCTTCAGGAGCTCAATCCAACGACGCTGCATCGAATTAAGGTCCCTCCGGCTCATGATGTACTGAAGACTTGTGATCGGTATAGATCTCACATCGAACTCCATACAAGTAGTGCCTTCAAATCTTAAGTGCGAAAACTACTGCCGCCAACTCTAAGTCATGGGTGGGGTAGTTGCGCTCATGAATCTTAAGCTGCCTCGACGCATAAGCAATAACCCGGCCCTGCTCCATCAATACACAACCCAAACCAACGCCGGATGCGTCACAATAAACCGTGAAGCCCTCGCCCTCAACTGGAAGATTCAATATAGGAGCGGTGGTCAATAAATCCTTGAGCCTCAAAAAGCTCGCCTCACACTCCTCTGACCAAACAAAGGGAACATCAACACGAGTCAACCAGGTTAGAGGTGTTGCCAAGGTAGAGAAATCCTCCACAAATCGTCTGTAGTATCCTGCTAGTCCAACGAAGCTCCGAATCTCAGTAACTGAGGTGGGCCTAGCCCAATCACGAATAGCCTCAATCTTCACCGGATATACCATAATGCCCTCCTTGGATACAACATGCCCCAAGAACGCTATAGAGTCTAACTAAAACTGGCACTTTGAGAACTTGACATAAAGCCGCTGATCTCTGAAAGTCTGGAGCACAACTCTCAAATGCTGCTCATGATCACCCCTACTCCACGAGTATATCAAAATGTCATCAATGAAGACCATGACGAAAGAATCAAGATAAGGCATGAACACGCGCGTCATCAAGTCCATAAAGGCAGCAGGGGCATTAGTCAACCGAAATGACATCACCAAGAACTCATAATGGCCATAATGGGTCCTAAATGAAGTCTTAGGGATGTCCGTTGCCCTAATCCTCAACTGGTGGTAACCGGACCTCAAATCAATCTTAGAGAACACTGAAGCTCCGTGTAGCTGGTCAAATAGGTCATCAATCCTAGGAAGAGGATATCGATTCTTCACTGTCACCTTATTAAACTGTCTATAGTCAATGCATATACGCATCGTACCTTCCTTCTTCTTAACAAGAGGAATGGGAGCGCCCCAAGGTGATACACTAGGTCTGATGAATCCCTTACCCTAGAGATCCTGAAGCTGAACACTGAGCTCCTTGAGCTCTGCAGGAGCCATCCAATATGGCGGAATAGAAATAGGCCGAGTACCTGACTCATGCTCAATCGGAAAATCAATATCACACTCTGGGGGTAGGCCAGGTAGGTCAGTAGGAAACACATCTAAGAAGTCACGAACAGAGGAACTGACTCAGCCGGAGGAACCTCCCTACTCACATCACGCACATAGGCCAAATATGATAAGCATCCACTAGCCACTTGCCTCCTAGCACGAATAAAAGAGATAACCCCAACTGGTGTGCTACCACGAGATCCCTGCCACACCACCAAAGGGATACCATGAATGGCTAAGGTAACGGTCTTAGAAAAGCAATCTAAAACAACGCGATAAGGGGATAGCCAGTCCATGCCCAGAATCACATCGAAATCAACCATGTCAAGCAATATAAGGTCAGCCCAGGTGTCACGCTCGGATTGTAACTAAGCAAGATCGAAATACCTGATCCACTACTAAAGACTCACCCACGGGGGTCGACACACGCAATGACGCTACCAAAGGCTCAGACATCATACTCAATCGAGAGGCATAGTAAACAGAAACATACGAAAAAGTAGAGCCTGGATCAAATAAAGCCAAGGCGGGCTGCTGGCATAAAAGAATAGAACCTGTGATCACATCGTCTGATGCCTCAGCCTCCGCCCTCGCTGGAGCTGCATAGAAATGGCTATGTCTGCCTCTGCCTTAACCATCAAACCTACCACCTGACCTGCCTCCTCGGGGACCACCCCGTATACCCTACTGACCACCTCTACGGTCCTGACCCTAACCACGGCCTCTAGTTAGACGTGCTGGTTAAGCTGGGGGAGCTGCATGAGGAGCGAGAGCAATTCGACTATGCTGAGGGCAGTCCCTAGCCCAATGACCCATCTCACCACACTCATAGCAACCCTGTCGAGGGGGACTCCCAGAAGAACGACTACCATGGCCTGAAGAACCCGACTGAAACACCTCGCGGCCCTGACTCGAACTAGCCTCACTCTGACCACCATCTGATGCCTGAAGAGAGCCTTTGTAGGTCTACTAGACTGACCCTGTCGAAACCGTCGTTCGGCCCTGTCATGATAATCTCTAGACCTGGGGCGAGAGTCACTCTAGCTGCCCTCATGCCTAGCCCCCTTCTCGCTGCCCCCTTGGGCCTTGCGACGAAGATGCTCTATAGTACTAGCATGATCAACTATGTCTAAAAAAGATCGACCCGCAGAAACTAAGGACTGGGTCTCAAGACGAAGCTGAACAAAGCACCGAACTCTCTCCTCCTCTATAGGTAATATCATATCGGCATGACAGGAGAGCTCGTGGAACCTAGTCTCGTACTCTGCCATCGACATGGAGCCCTGCTCCAACCTGCAAAACTGATCCCTGAGGCGGTCTCTGACGCTACGAGGAATAAACTTGGTCAAGAAGGCCTCAGAAAACTCATCCCATGATACCGGTGGAGATCCAACTGGCCTGGTTTGAGTGAATGTGCGCCACCACTGCCTGGCTGGCCCATCTAGCTGGTAAGCAATGAAGTCGGCCCCTCTAGACTCCACAAGGCCCAAAGTGCGAAGCCTCTCACGGCAAGTCGTAAGAAACTCGTGGGCATCCTCACCCACTGCCCTAGAAAACCTCGGTGGTGTGAACCTGAGAAACACATCAAGCATATTCTGGTCCTCAAGAGGCATAGGTCTGTCCGCTACCAAGGGTTGTACTCCCTCAAGTGGTACCTGGACCTGAGGTGCCCTCACTGTAGGCTGATCCTGCGGTACTAGTGCTGGTGTAACTGGGGCGGGTGGCTGTTGCATCCCCCCCAAGCACACCTAAGAGCTGAGTAATAGCGGCCTGGAGACCTGGAGTCAGAACTAGTCCCGGTGGTGGGCCCCACCGGCTGATCTGGTATACGAAGTGCTGAAAAGTCTGCTACTGGCTCTGGATCCTCCTCTCTCTCCTGGACTGATGTTGCGGCCCTCTCTCGACCTCGGGGTCGGCGTCTGCCCCAAGATGGGGGTCTATCTGCAGGCCTGAGTGCATCACCCCCGGCCGCGCCACCTCGCGAGCGGGTCATCCTGCGAAAGAGTGAAACAAGTGAGATTTCAAGGAACCAATAAGATACACGCTGCACGTAAGTGAAACAAAAGAGGTAATCTTTCTAAGGACATCCTGTAGCCTCCCAAAGAAAAGTTACGGACGTCTCCGCACCGATCCGCAAGAATCTACTAGACGTTAGCTCTATACAAGTGAGACCGGTGAAGCTGAGGCTTTGATACCAACTTGTCACGACCCGATTTCTCGAGTCATGATGGCACCTACTATACCCTACCAATAGGTAAGCCAACCCGTAACCCAGAACATCAAGCAATGAGCGAAAGGGCAGAAATTAACGATAACAATAATCTAAACAAGAATAACAAGGCGGAAGCAACCCAAAATAAATATATACAGAAATCCCTCCCAGAACCTGGAAGTCACTAGTACAAAGCTATCTAATAAAGAGTACAAGTCCCAAAAGTGGACCACAACAGAGCGTGTCTCAAACGCAACAAGACTAGCTAAAACAAAAGAAGGAGACAGAACAAACCCAAAACACCAAGTGCTCGCCCTCGTCTCCGAATCATAGCTGCAAAAGAAGGCTGGAACTAATCACCGCTAGTAACTTGTACTGGGACCTGCATCACGAAATAGATGCAGAGCGTAGCATGAGTACCAATACAACAGGTACTCAGTAGGCATCATAGGCCGACTGAGCAAAAAGGGTAAAAACAATAAGAAATGATAGAATCTAGACACAAAGAGGTCAAAACGGATATGAAAAGAAAGCACACGAGCATACCAGAAACAAACTAAGTACAACTAAACTAAACCTAACTGGACCCCATATGCCCAGAAGGTACACTCGTGCGCATGTTCAAATAAAACCTGAATGGACCCCCATAAGCCTGACAGATACACAGAAAAGTTAAGTCTACTAAGAAAGAAGAAAACTGGGCTCCCAGCCCAAAGTAACTAAGATAATCCATCAGACTCCACCCAGCCAACAGTGCACTCTCAGCCCAGCTAGAAAGAGTGACCCTAGGGGGCACCCAACCAAACAGTCCACTCCCAGCCCAGCTAGAAAGAGGGACCCGTGAGTGAGGTAGATATCGCGAGTCGTCCTACCATGCAGTCAGCTCCCAACCCAACTAGAAAGAGCGACCCGGGGACACCCAGCCAGCAACTCACTCCCAACCCAGCTAGAAAGAGAGGCCTGGGGGCGGTCGCCGATATCACCGAATCTTCCTAGCCAGCGATACGTTCCCAGCTCAGCTAGAAAGAACGACCCCGGGGGTGATGGTATCTCCAATAGGATACAATCCAACAACAACCACCGTGGAACGCCGTCTACTCTAAGAATCACAGAAAAGGCTCCAAGCTTATACCATCTCAATCCCATGCCTCTAGTGTTGCGCCAAACCTTCGAGAATGCATCGAAACTAAAGAATGAGAGGGAGAAGATACAGACGTGCAACAAGCAGCGATAACGCCTAATCTAAGGCTCAAACTATCAGACTCAAGTCTGCTACTCCAGTCTACAAGGAGCTAAGTCATCCGAATGACGTCGGCAGAAAGTCAAGGCTATCCAGTCCACACGGGTCATAAGTTTAAGGCAATGCTAGCCTAACCTAGACTAAGGACATCATGCTTACGGTTAAGGATGAACAAGGCATACAATATATAGCATACAAGCATACAATAGCATTTAGCACATAAGCATGCAACTCTACTAAACCGGTTAACATGATACTATACCCGAAATATGGCCAATCGATCCTAACATGAGGTATCTAATCAAAGTAAGGTAGGAAACTGGAGCCCACCCACAATTCATTCCAATCGACATGCGTTTACACAATTAAGCTCAATCTAAAAGAAAGAAAGCGGTAGCCTACCTTAAGGCTGATTGTGCGTGCTCCAAATCACTTTACCAGAGCTTTTCCTTCCCAAACGGCTTTTGAACGCTGTCACTCTATCAAATATAGGATCACAACGTTAGTACGTTCGTTTTGACACCAAAATCACAACAAACGAAGACGGGTCAATTTTGGAGTCAAAACGAGAATCGTGGGACCCGCACCGAACTGTCTGAATTTGACTCCGTCAGGAGACCCTAAATAGTACCCCAAACTTGTGTTCCAAAATGGAACACAATTCGTGGCTCAAAATGCAGCAAAAACCAACAAGCAAGAAAATCACACTTTAATCAACTAAAAAATAAGAAAACAGCAGCAGTTCAAACTTGAAATATACAAGGATCTAATGGTGCCCAACACTCCTTGAACACTCTACAACGAAGCCACAACAATTTCCAACACGTGGGACTTTGAATCACCCAAAACTGAGCTAAAATGAGTGAAATATGACCAAAACAAGAATGCCATAAACAAAGGCTCGGAAAAGGGTACAGCAGTCGGGTTATCGCGAAATTTACCTCAAACTACGCGTACCCAACAACTTCCAAACACTCTACAATGAAGCCACCGAAAAAACGAAGCTCCCCACTTCGAATCGCCTAAATCGGTTGAGAGATGAGAGAGAGATGAGGGTTTAAGTTTTGGGAAATGTTGTTGGTTTTTCTGCAATTATAGCAGATTTTCTACAATAGTTTCCCAAAACTAAAAAAACTCCGACGGGGTGCTCTGAACTCGTTCGGAACCCCGTGCACGCAAACGAGATATGCAAACATATCACATTTGATATTTCGGACTCAACGGCGCAGTCAAAATTTCTATCTGAGGTCATCACAATAAAAGTGGGTCCCACTTCCAAAAGTCATTTTAAGTCAAAACCCACAAAAGGGCTCGGAAAGATATCGAAAATCTCGGGACACAAAAGAAGGGTCAATCTAGACCAAACTCGACATTCCGGAGCTAACCGCGCTGACAGAATTCTCATCCGAGCGCGTTTACTCAGAATGTTGACCAAAGTCAAACTTAGACTTAAACTTAAAGTTAAAATGCCTAATCGCACCGACTCACACTGAAAATCTCGGGAGTTATGATAACCATGCTACTAGCCTAAAATGACCCTTCCGGAGCTGATGAAATCGTTAGAATTTGATTCCGATGTCATCTTCTTGAACTTTTGATCGAAAATGATCGTTCAAGGTTCATAAGCTCCAAAACACAAAAATTCTCACCAAGACCAAACGAACGACCAGGTGACCGAACTGTCAGTCCCAGCAAGTCATAAATGACTTGGGGTCGCTACAGGACGCTCTAAATGACACACAAAAGGAAAATCACAGAAATGACCTGGAGGATCATTACAAATTCTTTAAGTATATATTTCTAGAAAATATGATGTTTCTTTGTATATTTTTAAAAATCTTAATTACATGTACATTTTTTTTAATACTTTTTGTATTTATTTTTTCCTCACCTTCTTTCACTTTTTTCTTCTACCCGTTCCTTTTCTTTACAAAATTGTCAAATATATGTTCGTACTTCTTTTTCAACTTCTTAATAATAAAGATAAGTAATCAAAAGATAATATTGTACAGTTTCAACATAAGAAAATAAAAAAAAATATTAAAATAGCAAATAAAATATATTATAGAATATGAAGAGGTATAAATATTATACACACGTTAATTATTTCAAAAGGTTAGTGAGATTAATAAGAAAAGCAATTGGGTAAATAGCTATTACATACATAAAAAGAAAAGTTTTTTTGATTTCTTAAGTTCAATTGACTTAATTAGTAACACAACACAATTTAAGATTTTCTCAAAATCAATATTTTTGTTTTTACACAATAAGTTCACTTACGTTCTCATTAATTAAAATAGAATTTTGAATTCACTAAAGTTGTTATGCCCAAACCATACCTTATAAAAGGGGTCCTTGTTTTACCCTTTAAATGTTTATGGTTGCAAACTTTCATTAATAGATCTATAATCAGGAGATCATCTTAATTGACACATTTTGTTTATGAATCTTTTTTCCTATAACAAAGTACTTTTATTTCATAAGTTTTGTACCTTTGAAGTATTTATCATTTTTTTTTTAAAAAAAGAACACTATTATGGAATAATCATCATTAATTGCAGCAACTTGTAATAACATCGATTAATCAAGTCGTGAGACAAAAATTAGTAAACAACAAAAAGGAAAAAAAAAAAACAAAGAACCTGAAAAGACATATGATTGTCTTTGGGATTCTTTTCAGTTTTCTTTGGTAATTTTTCTGAATCGAAGGGTTAAATTGGATGGGGTAAATCATTTTTTTTATGGGGAATGAGAGGGTGGTTTGGTTTGGGGGGAGGGGTGGTAAAGTGGGGTAAAAAAATTAATTTAAATTTTATTTTAAAAAAAATTATTTTTGGGATGATAATATTTTAATTTTTATTTTTTAATTAATATCAATAGTTTATTATTTATTTTTTGTCTAGGTGAAATATTTTACACACCACTGATGTGTGTTTCTCAAATTAATAAGTAGAGCTGTCAATATGGGCTGGCCCGCTCCATCTGGGCTAACCCATACATGCTTTGCAATTTGACGGGTCAAGTCGAGCTAGCCCATTTTTTGTGTGGACCAGAAAATAGTTGGTCCAGCCCACAAGTACATGGGCTACGGGCTTTGCCGAGCCAACCCTCTTTTCTTAAAAGTATAATTTTTATAATTTTTTAAATTAAATTATAATTTAAAAATATTATTATAAATATCGACAAGATAATATTACATGGGGTTAGTGTTACTACTTGTTTATCAAAGGCCAAGCCCATCTGTGACCACCTAAAGTTGGCACCAATTTTCATTTAGACACTTTAAATAGACTTTGTTTATTTTAAACACCTCATGTCATGTTCTATTGTATCATTTTGACACTTTTTGCTGAGTGGACATATTGCGTGCGTTACACTATTTTTGAGCGCGTGAAAAGTTTAAATATTGTACATTTCTACTTTTTTTTAATTTCTACTTCTTCCTTCTCTCTCATTCCAACACCACCTCTATCATCCACCACCATATCCAACCTCTTCCCCCTAATTGAACAACTGATTTCTTCAAAGATTTCAAAATATTGATCTTGATTTGTCCCCTTCTTGGAGGTACTTTCTGGTTCTTGTTGGATTTGTCCATAGAATTTCCCATTTGAAATTCCATCTCTAAAGTAACAAAGTTTTTTTGAAGAACAGAGTAAAACAGAGCTTAGGAGTTTGAAGAACAGAGGAGGGCAAAAATGAGAGTAATTGATAGAATGTGAAGAAAGTGGGAGATTGATATTTATTTTTAAAGGAATCCACCTTTATATATTAACTAGTTAACTAAATCGCGTTTCGCGCGGTCATATTTTTTATATTAATTGATATAAAAAAAATAAGAAATTACAATATATATATATATCAAACAGAAAATAACAATAAAAGAAAAAAAATAATAGAATTAAATTAGTTTCAAGAAAAATAAGAAGAGAATTATAATTTTTCTTTGGAACAATACAAAGACATATTTTTTATGCGCCAATTTTATATATATTGGTATCTCATTTTTGGGAGTTTTAAATTATTTATGTTATTTCACTAATAATTTCCTTTATATAACACTATTTACGTTTATATATTTATTTAACTATATAAATTTAGAGTTCATGTAATTTTCTTGCTTATAATTTAAAATGTTCAAAAATTATTACTTTAAAATATGAGCATATCAATTTGTTTAATTGATAAAATTAATAGCTCAAACTTTTTGTTATATATCTACACAAAACTTTCATATGAAAGGCATAAAAATTAATATTTCGTAAAAAATATACATTAAAAATTAGTAATAATAAATACACAAGAGAGCTCAAATATCAATTTTTGTATAGAAACTGAATAAATTATGTAATCCAAACACTACGTAAAAATGAAGAAGTTAAAAGCGAATATCAATGATTTCATATATCAATATGTAAATGAGTTTTTATTTTCAATAAAGAATATGAAAAATTTGGACAATAAAATGATAATAATTGTGACTTTTATTCTTATAAACTAATAAAATAAATAAGAAAATAGGAAAAAAATTATCTTTTTTGGCTAGTGCAATATTTTTTTACTGTCAACTTTAATTGTGGGTTCATCATGTAACGTAATAAATATAAATAGTTGTTAGAAATATTTTTTTTTTGGAGAGTTAGACCTTTCCATTTTTAAAATTTATTTAGTGAGCAATTATCTTATTCTTTAATTGAATAATTATGTAAATATTTTTTAGATTATTGAAAATTAGATAAAAAGAGAAATTTCATAATTAGGAGAGTTAAAGGGATGATTAACTTTTTTCAAGCTATTTGAAATGGTATTTCATTAGACTACTCTATTTTAATAAATTTTCATTCGTTAAGGAGAAAATGAAAGATTTGAGTGATAAATATTTTTGTCTTTAAATTTACAAAAAATAATAGGAATAAGTGGAGTAGTAAAATTTGAGGTGTTTAAATTCTTATAATAAATAATAGAAATTAATGAAGAGAATAGTAATTGACACATTTTTAAATAGTAATTATAAATAGAAATATTACAACAATAAAAAAAAAATAAAAAAAATAAGGATCATTGGCCAAAGAGAGGTGTCAAATATTTTTTTTAATATTTTACCTTTATATAATATATATAGATACATATAAATTTTTCATTCTTCTTGGAGAATGAAAGGTTAGAGTTAAATATTTAAGCCTTTAAATTTACAATAAAGAATAGGAATAAGTAGAGTGATAAGTTTTGAGACATTTAAGTTTTTACAATATATAATAGAAATAAATGGAGAGAGTAATAATTGACACTTTTTTGATAATAATAATAATAGATTAAAATATAGTGAAATTTATAAAAAAATAAATAGGATCTTTGTTTTTTTTTTTTTTGAAAACGAAAGTATTGCATATAATGTTTATAGTTTCTTTAGTTTTTCATTAGAATTATACAAATACTCAAGTTTGTTGTCAATTTTTTAAATTCATTGCTTGGATAATGTTTTTTTTTTCTTTTTGTATGTTATCGAATTTTCGCTCTTTAAAATGCTTCTAATCTTAGTGTCGTATTTAGGAATGCACTTCGGCATACAAATAAACAGTAACATAGAGTACATAATGTTCGTTTTAGAATGTTGCAAACAATTATCATAATAAAAAATCAGAAGAACTAACCATAATTTAACCTAATGAATTAGGTATGTACAACTATAGTCATATAAAAGAAAAAAGATTTTTTTTTATATATTTTAAGTTCTTCAATAAAGTACATAAATGAAATAAAGAGAATAGGAAAGAAAAATTAAAAAGATTAAATTACTATAACAATAATTTTATTGTAAGACTCTACGTTATCTTCTTCCAAAATTCACAATTTTCTCTACTTTTGTATCTTCCTCAACTTTCTTCTTCACCCTACAAACACAAATAGTATATTATGAAATTGTTAGTTACTCCATAATTTTATTTGGATTGAGTTTATTCAATTTAGTTTCAAAGATTAGTTAAATTGACTAAACAAAATAAATAACATCACATAAATTATTAAAGTAAAAAAAATAATTTAAAAAATTAAAAGAAGCATTTTTACCCATAGATACTTTACGACTTTGTTGAAAGCAACCATATTATGTGATGATTAGCATTTGTTCCTCACCCTAATGTATGCTATGGTAATGGAGAAATGAAAGAATAACTTTGAATGTAATTTTTCTTGCTACAGATTATAGAAAAGAGGAGGAATACCATAAGGTGTCATAAAGTAATAAATTTAATTTTGGGGGTTATGAAGATTAAAAAAAAAGAGTTATGAATATTATTAAGATTATAAGTTGAAGAGGTGTGAGTTATTGGTAGTTATTTCTTATTTTATTAAATATATTAAATATATATTATAGTGATAGGTGAAAAGTTGAGTAATTGAATGTGAAGACTTTTTGAGATATTAAAAATAAAGTAATTAAATAATGAAGAAAAAATGGTTAAAAAAAAGACAAATATGAATGGAGGCCATATAGAGGTGCCACATCACCTTCTCTATGTTTCTCCTTTATATATATATATATATATTGATTCAAACTAAGGCTTGGACTATATGTACATTTATAAAAGGAAAATAACGCATATAAGCAAATATATACTAATTAATTAGTTAATATAACTCTATTTTGCCTTAATTACAATTCGCAATCTACTTTTAGCTATAATTACACGGCTCAACTTTTTAGTTTTGTATAATTCTCACGTTTGTATAATAAACTTTTCTATAATTCGGAATTTGTATGCAAACTATAACTATGGATCATAATTAAGTTTATTATAGTGACTATTTGTGAAAGCTCCCCTTTATAAAATCAATATTCCCTCTGTCCAACAATAGTTGTCTACTATTGCCTTTGCACACTTCTTAAGAAACTATAAATAGAAGGGTAATTTTACTATATCTCCCTTTGAATATAATAAATACAATGTCTTAAAAAACGTAATAGAGAAATTACTATAATTAATGATAAGGGTAAATTATGAAGTAATTGTAAAATTATACATTGATTTCATAAAGTGGACAAGTATTATTGGACATCCCAAAATAGTATAGTGGATAATTATTGTTGAACGGAGGGAGTAAAATAAAATAAAATCAAATCAAATCAAGTGATCACTTGCTTGTCCAATTGATGTGACAGAATTTAATTGTACACCTAGTTTGAGAAACAAAGAAAACATTGGTGGATAAAAATGAAATTTATAAAATTATTACTAACATCTAAGATTTGCATCAAATTATATTAAATTACTGCGTGTTAAGTAGTAATTGAGAGCCATAATACATAAATATGTCTTTTAACTTAGTCTCAACTGGCAGCTATGCTTTACAATTACATGAGATATCTCCTATTACATCTAATCATGGTAACCCAATAGGTCAACATACATCTACTCATAGTAACCCAATAGGTCAGGATACGTCTATTCAGAGCAACCCAATAGGTGAGGATGCACCTACTCAAAGCAACCGTGCTGGTGAAGGTGATTCAAGTGGTAGCCATGCACAAACCCTTGTCGTTCTAACTAATCCAGAGTTAGTCCATGTATTTACTATTATTTTACATATTATTTTTTATTTATGATATGATATTGATGCATAACTTAGTAAATTTATATAGATTGCAACCTTCTAGAACATGCTCTAGTTTTATATCTGAGTCTTTCAAAAATGAACTTGATCCTAATAGAATAAACTGGAGAGGTGTCTCAAACGATATAAGAGATGAATATTTTGGAGAATTCAAGGTATAGCTTTTCGTCATAATTGACTTTAGAAAGTTATTCACTTTTATAGATAGGATATTAATGTATCACTTAATTTGAAAATTTTATTTCAAAAAAAATTATGTTGATACTCTTCCATTAATGGTGTAGTAAGGAGACAATGGGAAGTTAAGGCAACAACCAGGTATAGGGATTTTATATCTAGAAAAAAAGCGAGCAACACTAAGTCATCCTATGTACCTCAAAATGTGTGGGAAAGTTGGACTCAACTTTGGGGAGATTCTAAGATTATTGAGAGGTCAGAAATAAATTCAAAGAATCGTTGTGGTGGATGAGAAGTCGCTCGTGGAACTCAAATGGCATGTTCTGTCTCAATTGGAGAGTATAGCAAGAGACTTGTAAGTATGTATTTCACACACTATATAAACTAAGATATTTATGTTATGTATATGCATTTGTATCTGAACATATAGATTACTAGATGGAAGCAATTGTGTCCCTTGTTATTTGATTTGGTAAATATCTACCTAATTTTAGGAAGCTAGCCAATATTCATGGTAGGAAGCTGGCCAGTAAGTCATTGTAGGAAGTTGTCCAATATTTTTGTACATGTATCTTTCTTGTTAAACTTTCTAATTTTTCACTCTTATACTATCAGCTTGAGCTGAACTTTCTGAGGATCTGGGTATTTGTTGGAAGTTGTGACCTTTGTGCTTTTGACCAATCTACTTCTAGTCTTAATGATGATGAGAACTATCAAATTTGATTAGTTAATTTTGTTTATTACACTGGGTATGTTGTTATTGTAGAGTTATAGAAATGTGTGTAGGGGGCAGGGGAGTTATCAGTTATTAGGGAATTATAGTTCTGATTCTTGATACCTTTTTTGGCCATTTACATATTATCATCTTCTGTAAAAACTGCAGCTTCATTTATTTTCCAGTTCTGAATTTTGATAAATGATGAGAGTATGTGTTGTTCCTTTTAAGTTCTTAGAACATATACCTTGACTACATAGACCCGGTACAATTGGTTGATAACATGAGAAGTTCACATCATATAGTCGAAGCACAACGGTCTTAACTTTCAACAACTGATTCGCAACGATGTTTTGGGAAATGTACAAATACTAAGGAAAAAATACAGGTATCTAAAGTAACCTTGCAGGGGAATGTGTATAGCATTATAATAAGATCTCACTACAAGAAAGCAATTAGACCTATAACCTCATTGCAGTGGCTTCTAGACTTGCTTTTCTTTTTGTTATTTTTCAAAATCATCCAATCATTCACACTTTCTCTTCATTTCCCTCTATACTTCACATACATTTACATAAGGTATGTTGAACTTTCAGGGTATTCTATTTTCATTTATATGCTATTGTAACATCCCGCCTTAGAAAGAGCTAAATTTGGAAAGAGCCAAATCTTGAATTTTGCAAGTTATGCTTAAGTTGTGAGTTTTGGGTCAACTTCAAATGACCATAACTTTCAGTATATGATGAGTTAGGTTGCCCATTTATAAGATATCAAATGAAAGGTAGTGGAATCCTCTTTCCAATGCCACCGAATTTGCTAATTTTCGAGCTCGTATGAGGGAGATATTCCCGTTTGAAGTTAGCCTGTCAAGTTAAGGAAAGTTACCCAAAAATATGAGGGTATTTTGGTCTTTTCCCTACCCAATCAGATTAAAACGAATTTAGTAATATTTTGGGATCAAATCTGATTTGGGTCAGTTTTAAAAAATCCTAATTACACTTAAGGTTTTAGAAGAGAGTTCAAGAAGAGGAAAAAAGGAGAAAATGAAGAACGATCAAGGTTCGTGCGAATCGAGAATTTGTTTCGCCAAATCGAGGTATGTAAGTTTTCATAGTGTTGGGTTCATTCACCCACACACAAATCATGTTTTACATTATCGAATTCATCCCTAGAGATTGAAGTTCTTCATGATGAGTTTCTTGAAGAGTTGTTATTCGTTCTTGAATCTTGATGTTTGGTTGAGTTCTTGAGGCGAAACTTTTGTTAAGGGGTTGAGTAAATTGTTAGTTCTGGAGTGAGTTTCGCTGGAATTGTTCTGGGTTATAGGAATTTGAGAGTTTTACCTTAGAATTTCAGTGGGTATGAGTTCAATCGGGTGTGGGAGAAGAAGAAAAGATCGGGCAGAAATTGGCGACCAAGTCCGCGTCGCGGACTTGCTCCCTAGAGAGAAATTTCTCTCTCTGCGTCGTGGAGAGAACGCAGACTCCACTGTTTCAACAATTATTTTGCGACCAATATTATAATCCATCTCGGCGTCGCGGACTTGCTCCCCTATTTTTCAACCGTTTCTCATGATGAACTATCTAAAACTCTTTTAATCATCACAATATCTTTCATATCATAAATCATAACCTTGAATTCATAATTTAAATTCAAGGTAGAGTTAAGAGTTAAGTCGTGAGAGTTCTTTCGAGTCATTTTGAAAAGTCTTTTTACAATCTTTTAAAACTTGTTTTAAGACTTGGGTACTTGAGTTGAGGAAGAGTAAATTTGAGTTTCATTTTTCAAAATTAATAAATGGGAACTAAGTATTCCTAAGATTAAATGTTTTTACATTTAAGAAAAGAGGAAACAGTGATTTCCAAAAGAGTTCATGAGGAGTTTTGAGTACTATCTCTTTTTAGAGAAACCTTTTGAGTAATAATCTCAAAGTTGAGGAAGAGGAAATGTTTTCTTTAAAACATAATGAGTTAAGTTATATTTTGGGAGTAGTATTGAACACCGATATGGGGGAGAGTTCTAACAACTCACAAACCCCATAAACCATGTAGCCAACGTGGGTAGAAAGGGTCATACTTTTTAGATGATTCCTTATTGCTTTTAAGTATAGACTAGTGGATCCACTTAGTTGAGGATTTTTATACACTGGCAAAGTATAGGACAGTTCTGGCAGCGTGGGCGTGACATTGTATCATAACATAGCTCATAGTGATGGTTGTCGGTTAGAGAGTCTCCCAAACACAGTATTTTGTATTTATATATACAAACTGAGTTACTATGGTATTTTTAAATGCATTGAGTTTTTCTTACTATTTTACATGCTTTATATAAACTGCACTTTTATCATCATTTTATATTGCATTGAGTTGAGTATCCATAATTCAATTTTTGTCATATGCTTGAATCATTCTCTTAATAGATATATCTCTAAAATGAAGTGATTAAAATTCTATTTTTGTATAGGCTATTGAAAAGGGTCGAGATCTAACACCAAGTGAGTTACATTTGCACGTTCATACACATGATCACGATGGAATTTTTTTTATTGGTGAACGTTCGCGAATTGTTCATGTAAGTCCAAAAGCTTGTAACTTCATTGACATTATATTTTGAAATCTTAAAGGTTAAAATGCTAGGTGCCAACACTATAGAAGTTTTTGAGGTTCTAATTAGTCGGGCAGTAGTTGTATTATGTTAATGTGAATTCATATGGTTCCAACTCTATAAGCTTGAATTTTACCTTGAAAGTTTATTTTAATTCTTTTTAGTAGGGTAGTAACTCAGGGTCATTCAGAAGCATTAGCTGTCTGGAATTGAGTTGGTGAATAGGACAAAAAGCCCATTAAGTTGGAGAAAAATAACTAACTCAGACTCTACCATCTGGCATCCTGCAGTTTGGCTTGAACTACATTTTCTCAAATATGTTACTGCACTGGTCACTTTCCCTTTTCATGTCCTGCTTTATCTTTTGTATGCTTAACTGATAAGTGAATGAGACTAAAAAATGTGTGGGGTAATCTTTTCCCTCAAATTCTGATTCAAGGTAGGTCTAATGTTAATCAGAAATAAATGGTAGCAGTTAAATAAATTTAGTAATGCATCTCAACAGTATTAGCATCTCCCAAAAGTTGAGTCCAACATTCCTATACATTTTGAGGTACATAGGATGGCTTAGAGTTGCTCACTTTTTTTTTAGAAATGAAATCCATGTACCTGGTTGTTGCCTTAACTTCCTATTGTCTCCTTACTATGCCTTTATTAATGGAAGAGTCCCAATAGAAATGTTTCTGAAATAAAATTTTCAAATAACGTGATACATTAATATCCTATCAATAAAAGTGAATAACTTTCTAAACTCAATTATGATGAAAAACTATACCTTGAATTCTCCAAAATATTCATCTCTTATATCGTTTGACACACCTTTCCAGTTGATTCCATTAGGATCGAGTTCATTTTTGAAACACTCAGATATGAAATTAGAGCATGTTTTAGAAGGTTGCAATCTGTATAAATTTACAAAGTATTACATCAATATCATAAATAAAAATAATAATATGTAAAATAATAGCAAAAACATGGACTAACCCTACAGTAGTTAGAATGACAAGGGTTCGTGCATGGCTACCACTTGAATCACCTTCACCAATAGGGATGCTTTGAGTAGATGCACCCTCACCTATTGGGTTGCTCTGAGTAGACGTATCTTGACCTATTAGGTTACTTTGAGTAGATGTATGCTGACTTATTGGGTTACCATGATTAGATGTAATAGGAGATATCTCAGGGATTGTTGGGGTACTACTTTGACCTTGTCCAATTTTGAAAGTCAGCCATATTTTTAATATTTTTAAGTTGTTAATTATTTTGATTTACAATACTTTTTACATCAATTCAAATAATATATGTTACTTTATTTGTTCCCAATTTATGTGATACTAATAGATTTTGAGAGTTAGCCAAATTTTTACATGTCTTTTAAATATTTTAAGTTGTTAATTATTGTAATTTATACAAATTTTTATGTAAGTTTTAAGTAATATTTGTTACTCCGTCTATACCAATTTATGTGGCACTATAGAATTTTCAGAATCATTTAAAAAAATAAGTCTTTTAAACTTTTAAGTTGTTAGCTATTGTGATTTATAGTACTTTTTATATCATTTCAAATACTATATGTTACTTCATCTGTAATAATTTATGGGGCATTGATAAAATTTTGAGAGTTAAGAATTTTTATGTCTTTTAAATATTTGAAATTGCTAATTATTGTAATTTATAGTTCTTTTTATGGAATTTTAAAATATATAATATATAAAAAAATAATAAATAAATTAGAAAGAAAAAAAATCCAAAATCCAAAATCCAAAAATACCCTCTTGAAAGTGCCAAATCGCATGTATTGACCTACTGCTTGCTTTGGCACATAAAACTCTCTCTTATTACTTTTTTTTTTGGTTTTTAAAATGCAAATGTGAAAATTCTGATAGTCACCTAATGGTCGGCATCCATTAGGATTCACCCCCACGGAGCCAGAAGCTCATGTTCTGAGTTCTTCAGCAAATAGGTTGGGGTACTACTTTGACCTTTTCAGGAGATATCCACTAGGATTCGCCCCCTCTCCAATGCCATTTTTTCTTCTCCTACCATCTCTTCTCCCATTCTTTTTTGTACCTTCATCTTTATTTTTATTTGTTTCTATTGTTTTTTCTTATATAGGCTAAAGATACATTAGAAATCATCGAACTTTATCACTACTATCTCTAAATTGAAGTTATTTTCTTTTAACAATGACAATCTAAATTAAAATTGAAGTTAATTCCTTTTATGATTTTTATTTGTGGTGAAAAAAATATCACCAGATCCTTCTTCTACTGGTGAGTCCCTCATAGATTGGGTTATCAAGACGTCAAACAAGCATGCATTCATTAGATTCTCGCTTAAGCATTGAATTATTTTTCAATCTATTCCGAATCCACCATTGATTTGTATAGTGTGGAGAGAGAAGATTATTGTCTTTCCCTTTGATTTCCCTTCTTTTAACTTAAAAAAAAAATATAATGTCTTATGTGGATCTGATGTGGCGTTGATGAGGCGTGTGTGTAGTGCACTTTCCAGTGTGAAACTGGTATTGTATTATTAGGGTGGGATTTAATTTACTTCAAATATGTTAAGGGGGTTATTTAAACTCACGTGTAGTTTAAGTACTAAAGTAAGTTGTATTGCCAAGTTTAGGGGGGGGGGGAGTTTATGTGTTTTCTCTAAATGATAATTTTAAAAAATAACAATGACATAAATAGTAATTCTAAATTACAAGGTATCTAGCCTTTTTAATACAAAAATACGAATATAAAAGGAAATCTAAATTCTAAAAACTAGCATTAAATCTTCTCATGGTGAACCAAGAATTCATCCCCAACACCAAAACTAGTAGTATAAAATTGCTAGCTGATGTAAGTTAGAATGAACAGAGGAATGTTTTGTGTAAACAAGTCCATTGCATCACAACATAACCCAAATACATCTATCCTTTATCAACACAATTCTTTAGACAAAGACTCCAATTTTTCGTATGATAAATCTTTATCTGATCATGGTTGGTGAATCAAAACCATGTTCTAATTGAAGTAATAATGTGAGTTCTTCCTTTTTGATGTTGAAGAGATGAGAAGTTAGTGTTCTACGTATGTCTCTGCAAAGCATGATTTGCTGGTCTATGGTGATTATGATTCCACAAGGGAGGCGCTCTTGTGTAAATATTTTCTATGAGGCATGTGCAACCAGGGTCCTGACTGCTTCTTTTCTCATCTTTACCAGCAAAGAGGCCCACATGTTGCAAGTGGGCCTCTTTGCTTGTAAATAATAAGAAAAGGAACAGTGAGGACTCAGATTGCACAGGCCGCTGAGAAAATATTTACACAGAGAAACTCCTTTGTGGAACCATCATTACGGTAGGCCAACATGTCATAATTTTCAGAAACATTAGTAAAACACTGACTCATCATCTACTCAACATTGAAAACCCAAATACATTTGTCCTTTCTCAATGCATTTCTTTAGACAAGGACTCCATTTTTTCCTCTTTTCAGACGATAAATTTTACTCCAGATATGGAGTGTGAATCAAGCCCATGTTCCAGTTGAAATTGAAATACTATTGCAAGTTCTTCCTGTCTAAGAAGTATATCAGATCGATTCATCTAAAGGAGATTAACAATACATTCTAACCTTCATGTCTGATTAAAGTCTTAAGTACATAAACTAGGAAATCATATGATACTCCAATGGAGAATCACACCAAAATGTTTAAGTCTAAGGAAAATGTACACAATTTTTTCACTCAAAATTGTTGAGAAATTTGCAAGGTGATTATCAAATCAAAGTATATGTCGAAAGAGCCCTTCTAATATTCCAACTATCGAAGAAAAGCAACATATCACAAATAAATAAATCAATACACAAAATTTGAGAAAAAATAAAGATAAAACTACTTATATAATCTTTACCAGCATCAGTAGCAAATGCAACTATCTTACATGTAATTGTGTTTGAACGATATAGTTAAGAAAAGTATGGGAAAGCACAATAAAAACGAAGGGAAGAAAACACATACAACGACTTTCGAGCTCAAACATATGACGAGCTACCTCTATCGAAACAACCTAAGTATCCATTTCATCCACCATAGAAAAAATCTAAAAAAAGAGGAAATAGAAGTCAGAATCAATAAGGAACAAAGGAAAAGGAAAGATAATAGTGAAGGACCACCTCTGAGAGCTGAGAAATATAATGGCGAAATCAAGAGGAGGAAAACGTTGATGATCCATAGAATCAGAAGGAGGAAGATGGGGTTAGTTACAACTCCCAACGGTGACATTGAAGAGAAAAAAGGGAGTGGCGACATTGAAGAGGAAAATGGAGAACAACGACATTGAAGGGGAGCTCAATTTAGAAACCCTAGCGGCTAGTGAGATATTTAAGATAGAAAGGCAGGTTCAATTTTTGGACTGGGACTGTTGTGTTTGCTTCCTTTCTCGTGCTCGTTGGGACATTTTGTACAAACTTATTGAATTAATAAAAGAGCTCCTAAGTCCAGCTATTTAATTAAAAAAATTGTGTTTGAATATACATTTTACTTGAAATTTTTGTGAGTGGAAGTTTCAAAAATTTAAAAATGGATTTACATAAGTTTTTGAAACTTGAAATATTTTTGAAAATAGATTTTCAAAATCTTTGTCCAAACAGATATTTGAAAACAGAGTCTCAAAACAAAATCTAAAATCTACGATCAAACATCAACTAAATAAAAGTGATGATTTGTTGATTGAGATTTTTAAATAATTACTAGGGGTAGGGGTTTTTCATTCACATAGACCAGGGCGTCATGCCGAGCCCAATTGCGATCAATTGAACCAAGTTGAATTCAAATCGCTTTCAATCAAATTGTATTACTAGATTCTATATACGCACACAAAGAGTATGAACAGTACAAGTTAAAGTAAGATGAACTAAATAGTATACCCTTTAGGATAGACATTTTCGTCAAGGGGAAAAATCTATCATTCCCCAAAATAGGGAGGCACGATTGACACTCGATATCATATTTGATCGAGTTAGCCACTGAAACATACTAGCTAACTAAATTGGGGGATGAAAATATTGGGCAACACAACATCTGAAATGTGAAGCTTTGACTATTAAGGTCATGACCTGAATAACAATAAACCATATAAACAATGGTAGAGAAGCCAAAATGAAGAAGTACTATCTAGTCGATGAGGGCGCAACCGAACACACACATATATATTATATATATACACACACATACACATTCCAAGTCAATGGGTTGAAGACTGAAACCTACAAAAGAGACCCAAAATATTAGGTCCACAATAGCCTCTATGAGTGACATAAGCACTATCGGGATACGGCCCCAACTATACCTAAGATGTACAACAAAATTAAACATTCTCTGATATCACCAGGATAAGATGTAGCTTACCAAGTCATAGTTGAACCCGAATCCTAGCGGGTGGGTCGATTAGAATTCATGCATGGACTTGCACGCAAGAAACAAAAAAAAGTAACGTCCCCAGACAATGGGACTTCACTCAAATAAAAATATACTGGTATGTAAAGCGGAAAGTATAATCATAAGTAGCTACTGTAAAAAGGGTAATAGAGATACCACATGAAACTGAAACTCAAATAGAATCCATGACTGACATTTGACCTCCTACTATTTATATATGTATGGTATTCTCGTGAAATCGTATATCATGAATACATATATAGATGCAAATGCATGACATACCCAACCAAATTCTATCAATGGTGGTGCCTCCCGATAGCTAACCAACATTTTATTCGCCAACTTGTGGTCATCTGTTTCTCGTACGTATAAATATAGGTAATAAGCCTCATATCTCCCTATTATAGCTCGGGAGTAGAATGCATAAAATGTCATGTCATGGATTCGTAATGCATATATGTTATCATAATCATGTTGCCAATATTGGCCCGTTTGTACTCTTGTTCTCATAATCCCGTAATCACTTCGTATAACATGTAAATGTCTCATGGAATCTCATATGTTTTTCTAAATAAGCTTGAAAACTTCACTTGACTTTTAGAAAGATAACATAACCTTGAAGATGTTCATAAAAAGCTTAAGGTGCTTTACTTAGTTACTATACTTGGTTCCTAGATAATTTATAAAAGAAAATATTTCAAAAATCAAGTGTTTTAATAGTATAAACATTTAAGTTAAACATTTAAGAATAATAATTCATACATATGGACATATAGTCAAGAAAACCTATAAATGACATGTAGATGTCGAACACCTTATTTATCCAATCGAGTGGAATATCAACATAATAGCATCATAAAAATAATTCAGCTACGATCCCAGTGTCTTTCATAGAAGGTATTTCAAGCTATAGAATAATAAAATATCGCATTTGTCGTTTTAGGAATTTTCTAGGAGTCGTGCTAAAAGGAAGGACATAGCTTAGCCTTAACATATCTTTCCAATGAACGCTCGAATGACCGTAGTTTCTTCATGAAAGTTGTTCCTTACGTCCTAAGCTTTGCAAACACTATATATACACAATTGGTATTCACCTATAAATATCACGACACAACCCACCGGGCCGTGCAGATACCTACTCTAACACCTAAGTAGGAGAACCCTCTGTTCCCAAACAGTGAAAAAAAAACATGCGGAAGATTAAGAAAACTATGATAAAACAATTTCCAGGAGATTTCATAAAATAATAGTTTAAAACCATTTCGAGTTAAGACTTGTAAAGAAATTAACACCCAGGGATCTAGTCTAAACAGGTACACGAGCTACTAAGATTTCAAGGCATAACATAATTCACACTTGACACAGCTCCCACCACATGGAAAGAAACACAGAAGCTGTTGGAGATTATCTTCGTCTTCCCCTATGAGAAATCACCGATCCTGCATCCAGACTATGTCAAAAAGACATAGCATGAGTAGTATCAGTGCAAAACACACGTACTGGTAGGCATCTTTGGTCAACCTGATACCCACCACATAATATAAGAAATCGACCAGTGAAAACATGCAATAAGACTATTCCTTCCTCCACGTTTATATTCTCCTACCCTTACCCTGCTCGGATACTAAAATCATACTAGTATACTTGACTCTAACCCCTTACTCGCTGGGCCATTCTTAATCATAACTTAACCATTCTGTCTCTCGAAGGAGATCCCATACATAACTACTGCCACCCGACCAACCATTCATGACACACCCTTACTTCTTTTACATCACCACTCGACCCTTTGCCCTTTGTACGTTCCGTCAAATCTAGTAACCGTGTCAATAGAAATTTTCATTCGCGTAATACTTAACTATTAGTGAATACGACATAGCATCACCCCAATCCTTAATAATAGTACACATATTTTTCACCACCTTCTAAATAGCAATGATAACACCGGGACTCTTGGTCCCCATTCACCACACCACATTCCTATTTGGACCTAACCTTTCATAATTCATTACACAAACAAATATTCTCAATTAACTTATACACCGCAACCCACACTTATATATATAATTAATGCAGAATACAGTTATCATTTCATGAGCAATGTACAATTCCACATTCTGAATAATATACATATATGACAAGTCAATGGTCCTCTCATGGAACCAATACCCAGACTGTTAGTGTGTCGAATCGTGACACCCGTTCCAATATGTTTGTCGGTACGTGACATCTGATCCAATGCAATGTTAGTGTTTCGATACGTGACACCCGTTCCAATGTGTATGTCGGTACGTGAAATCCAATCCAATATATGTCGGTACGCGCCATCCGATCCAATGCAATGTTAGTATGTCGGTACGTGACACCCGATTTAATTAGCACAAAACAAAAGCACAATCACATCTATAACGTACAATACTCACATCATATAGTTAAGTACTCAATGTCATGGCATGCATTGTTCATAATCAATTCATTAGGTTCGTTCCCACTTTTCATGCTTTGCATTCGCACATACATTCCAATAAGCAAGAAATCGACATACATCACACAATTAGGAATCAGGCCATCCCTAAACCCTATTTCAAGAGCTAGAGTGTTCTCTACGGTATACATCTGACGTAATACTTAGAAAAACATGTACAACCATCTCTTCTTCGGTGCACGAAAGTCTACGCATGAATTCTATCATCAATTCCTCTATACTACACACTAAATTACAGGTTTACAACTACTCAATTAAATAAACCTAGACTACCTGGGCGTCAAGCATTCACAGAGGGATTTTAGAACAATTTCTGGTTTTCGAATGACGAAATGGTGGATCTTGACCGAAAATCCGCAATCCATCGACCTTCTTACGCTAAAAATCTCCTTCTCCTTCCTTCCCAATCTTAGAGCATATTTTTGAGGGTTTATAGGGTGATCCTCACCTCTTTTTGGTGTTTTAGGAAAAAGGAGAAAATCAGACTTCGCGTTATTTACATTCTGTCTCGCCCATTCCGCTTTGGCGCCAACTTATCCCGTTAGAGCGTTGCCGCCCTAGCGGTGTATGGCCCATTCTGGCGGGCTGGGCGGTCCAGTTTTCCTGATGTTTTTTGTTTCCTGAATAACAATAGTTCGGGTCGTTACAATAGATACCAATTTACCCCCCGTTCGTCCCCGAACGACTAGCGAAGCGATCAAAACGTGCCCTTCCTTAGAGTGTTTCTAAACTAACGAATCAGTTAGTTATGAAACCACGAATGATGGTGGTTTTTCAAATCTGAAACACGAAAGGTCCTATACTCAAAGGACTGGTTAGAGAGATGACGCAACACACATAAAAAGACTTGCATCCCATACGCACAAGCTGAGCCCGCTAGAGCGCTAAACTTTCCGCTGAGGCGAGGGATCTTCCACTGTGGCAGGAGATTGGAGGCAGTAAAGAGGGAAAAAGGGAACCATTTTTCCCATTTCTCCCTAGACTTCAAAAACTCTCCAAAATCCTCTTGATCACTCTCTTCCGAACGTAAAAATCAAGGTAAATTTATTGTTTCTTACGCTCTTTACTTCAATACTTACTTAACTACGGTTGCGTGACAACAAACTGATTGAAGCTAAATGGTTTTTGGGTAGTTATTCAAAAATGCACTTAGGTTGCTAGTTTGATAGAAAAACTTAGCATGGACACTTCCCTTATGTCCCCAACATCTCCACAACGTCCTGGGCGTAAGAATTTCACAAAAATACGATTGAATCGGTGCCAAAACTAGGGGGAAGTTAAATAGTTCCTTAGTGTAAAACTCAAATTTGGGCACTATTTAGGGGTTATTTTGTTAATCCAAATGCATATTTAGTTCCTAGGGTACTTAATAAACTCTAATATGCTGAAATTCTGTTGAAAACGAAGGTTTTGGGACGAAGAGACACCATAATCGTGCCTGGAGTTCATCCCAGATGAATGCCGCTCTGGCGGCCTTCTTCCCGTTGTAGTAGCCACCATCATCCCACTCTGGCGGGATTTGCGCAGCTGTGACAGGACTTGGGGAAAAAGTAGCCTGTGTCCATTTAAGGCTAGAACATTTCTTTATACCTTACACCAGATATCATCTAATCCCATCGAGTTCTAACATATATACCCTCCTAATTTTTGCAAAACTTCTCTAAATGGCTGGTGTTAATGATGAGAATCTACCCTTCGTCCGGTTTCCCGATGCTACCAGTCGAGAAAGACATCACGACTATCGGAACAACACGTTTTTCTACAAGAGAGGTTTTGTCTTGCAGGGTTTAGAGGGGAAGGCGCCCGCATTTTATACTCGTCTCATGGAGTTTGGTTGGGCCCCACAAATAGAGGCTCCCCCGGATGTACATTCTACCTGGGTGAGGGAGTTCTATGTTATCCTTCCCACCGTCCGTTGGGACGACCCTAGCCCTACCATTCGTATCTGGGGAGTGGACATCCCCTTAAATGCCTCCGATCTAAATGATGTGCTCGAGGTGCCGGATGTTCCCAACACTGAGTACGAGGCCAAGCTGAGGGAGATGGATCTGAGCTGGATCAAGGATATACTCATCGATTTTGTGCATCGGGATCGAGTCTATTGGCCCACTAAGGAGGGCATCACCAGTGCTAACGGGTCTTCAAATGCTAAGAGGTGGCTACACTTGGTTACAAGGAGGATTCGCCCGTCGATCAACCGTACCGACGTGACATTTCCTCGGGCCTTGGTGGTGGCGTGCGCTATACAGGGTATTGAGTTGAACGTGGGCGCGAAGATGATTTCTGAATGGAAGCTGTTCTACAGGGAAACAAGAAGGCGTTCTTCCTACCGGGGCTGGTGACTGTAATGTGCAAGAGGGCAGGAGTGCCACTCTTGGACATGGATGAGGTACTTCCTATGGATCCCCACTTCACCCTCTTTTAGTTAGGCCGGGTTCCACCTCCAGGAGCAAGATTAGGAGGATGGATAGGGCTAGTAGCAGTCAGGTGGCTGCGAAGGCAGATGACGAGGGAGGGGAAGACGGTGCAGGTGATGATACCCTTCCCACCCGGTCCCAGCACCCACTCTCAAGTGCATAGGTGGAGGAGGATTTAGTGGCTGTCTGGAGGAAATTGAGACGTTCCTTTGCTAGCACCACCCCAATCCCACCCAACACTGCTCTTGAGGTGAAAATGCTCCGCCGTGAACTGCGCCAGGAGAGAAGGAAGGGTCTGGAGAAGGATCGTCTGATGGTCCAGATATGGAAGGCCGTGAGGATCATTTTTATTTGCATTACCTCCAGACAAGAGGTTCCCCGAGTCGACAGAGGATACTTCCAGAACTTTACTTTCATGGACGAGGCCATGAATGGCCTGGTACCCCCGGAGGACCTCGACTCTGATGACGACACCTCCCACTTCCAGGGATCTTGATTTGGCTTTTCGCCCCTCTTGGGCTTGTAAGGAATGATATTCCCATTCCCTTTCTGTTTTTCCTATACGTTTTGTACACACATGGATGCTGGTTTTTGCTTTCTTTCACAACCGATATTTAAATGCTAAGGTTTATGACTTACTGTTCTATTGCTGAGTACTAGTTGAAATGCAGGGATTAGTTCGGACATGATTCGGGGTCTATATATGTGACTAGGCAAAATAGGGGAGACATGGCTGAGATTCTGTCTTGCCCTGTCCCGCTCTGATGGGAGAAATCCCGTGCTGGCGGTCTTGCCTTAGCAGGAAATATCCCACCCCAGCGGCCCTGACAGACACAGAACCCCTGCCAACAACTTTTCTGAGGTTCTTCTTTTTTCTATATTTCCCATAGATTCCCAGCTATAACATATGCATTTTAGGGTAATCCCCTTAGCTAGGATAATCATTGTCTACCCCGAGTCAATCTCCACGGTACACACTCCAAAACTCATTCTCATTAATTCAACACCACAAATGTGCACATCCCTAGGATATGCTCATACCCTCACACGGTTATAGTCAATCGCAAGACACGCCCAAATTTCATTTACGAATCATATCGTAGATTATCTAACTTAGTCATGATTTTTCTTTCCAACAACAAGTTCACGAAACTCAAACAATCACAACTCGCACAATTCCAACATTTGGGCTAGCATATTACACATATCAAGATTCAAACAAGCAACACTGTGCACATAATCATACCATAACATGCAAGAAAATATACTTTTAACATCATCAATTAATTCAAACAACAAGAAGTACACCTTCACATTTTTAAGCCATAACTCACAGACAAGTTCAAATTATTAATTAGTTTACCCTATAGATGACCATTACTGATCATCCATGCACTCGTACAACCTCTAAGGCCAAATACCAATTGGAACCTTCTCATTTTCGATTTACCTTGCTTGGATCCCGTCAGCCCGGACTACGATGTTCAGTTTACCTTGTTGAGATACCAATTTGAATCGAGAGATACCAATTGGACTCAACTCATACCACAAGCGACAACTCGCACGAAAGGAGATAAGAAACGAAACGACTTCCTAGAGTGCTTCATAGCTTCCCGAAGATTAGATGTGGACATCAACACACCCATCCATATGAGTCTACTCCATATTTGCTCTTGTACGGGGAGACTGGTAACCTTGGCTCTGATACCAATTGTCAGGACCCAACCCACCGGGTCGTGCGGGAACCTATCCTAACACCTAAGTAGGAGAACCCTCAGTTCCCAAATAGTGAAAAAAACATGCGGAAGATTAAGAAAACTAAGATAAAATAATTTCCATGAGATTTCATAAAATAAAAGTTTAAAAAAATTTCGAGTTAAGACTTGTAAAGAAATTAACACCGAGGGATCTAGTCTAAATAGGTACAAGAGATTCAAAGATTTCAAGGCATAACATAATTAACACGTGACACAACTCCCACCATATGGAAAGAAACACAGAAGTTGTTGGAAATTATCTTCGTCTTCCCCTATGAGACGTCACCGATCCTGCATCCAGACTATGTCAAAAAGACATAGCATGAGTAGTATCAGTACAAAACACATGTACTGGTAGGCATCATCGGTCAACCCGATACCCACCGCATAATATAAGAAATCGACTAGTGAAAACATGCAATAAGTCTATTCATTCCTCCACCTTTATATTCTATACCCTTACCCTACCCGGATACTAAAATCATACTAGTATACTTGACTCTAACCCCTTACTCACTGGGCCATTCTTGATCATAACTTAACCATTTTGTCTCTCGAAGGAGATCCCAAACATAACTACTACCACCCCGCCAACCATTCACGACACACCCTTACTTCTTTTACATCACCACTCAACCCTGACCCTTAGTACGTTCTATCAAGTCTAGTAACCGTGTCAATACGAACCCCCATCCGGGTAATACTTAACAATTAATAAAGACGACATAGCATCACCCCAATCCTTCACAACAGTACACACATTTGTTACCACCTTCTAAATAGCAATGACAACACCGGGACCTTTGGTCCCCATTCACCACACCACATTCCAATCTGGACCTAACCATTCACAATTCATTACACAAACAGATATACACTACAATAGCTACGAAATTATTAGCTACGACATAAAATTCAGCACTAATTATTTACTTTTAGTGACAAAAATTACTTTTCGTGCTTTAATATATGAGACATATACTTTTAGTGACGAAACATAAAAGTTTGTGGCAAAGTTTTGTCCGCTAAAATTTCCCACCAAAAAATGAATTGGCGCCATTTATTGAGTACTGTCAGTCACTAATTTAAAGTTACCAGTGACACATTATTTCGTCACAAATGATGTATCTAATTCGTGAAAAATTATTTTTGTCTTAAAATTAATTTATTTTTGGACACAAAATAATTTCGTCTAAAAAAATATGTTGTTACAATAGCGACAAATAAGAGTTTGTAGTTAAATATTATAAGTTTTAGCTATAAAAATTTAGATTTAATTGTCACATTTATTTTCGTCACTAATAATATGAACAATTGGTGACAAAAAAATTATTGTCTCTAATCAACTTATGATTTAGTGACAACAAAAAAATGTCACAAAATATGTAAGGTGTTAAATAGGTCGACTTAGAATTTGTAGTTGAATAATTCAACTATTTGCTACGAAAAAATTCAAGCTATATACAAAATTTTCTTTGGCTACGATTGTTCATAATTAGAGAATTTCATAAATGGTCCCTGAACTATTGAAGTAGGTCTAAAATAGTCTCTTAGCAATACATTTATCGGTCGATTTTATAAAAATAAAAAAATTCAATTCATCAAATTTCTTAAATTATGCAATTATAAAATGCATCATTTGAAAAATACAATCTAGATTCTAAGTACCGTGAGTGGGTACTATTCTACCACTACATCACAAATATTTGTTGGCTTAAGACATTTTATTTTTTAATTTTATACACTTTCATCGATAAAGAGTATAGAAAAAATAATTTCTCAAACCTTGATGCTTATTTTTGTATTGATTTTGTGGTGGGTAAACAATACAGACTAAGTCAATTGATTTGCTTCTGTCCAAAAATACATACATAATTAGTAGTGATTCCACGTACATAGAGCAACTATATAGAGATAATATTGACTTAGGCTTTGCAAAGATGTGAAATATTTCATGGATTCGATTAACCTTTTTCATCTGTGTGAAAATTGAAATAAACTAAAAAAAGAAAGCACAAATGAAAGATATTAACCAACTAAGATTTTGAATATATTATGATAAAGTACTATAATTGTGAGTGTCAATATTTTTTTTAAAAGTATTAGATTTCTTATAGTAAAATCGAAAGTTTAATTTTATATAAATTTATAATTGTACTGAATAATTTTTTAATTTTATAATTGTACTGAATAATATGATATTGAAATCCTATCTTTTCAAATATACATTGTTTTCGTTTTAACTGTAGAAAATAAATTGTTCAGCTATTTCTAGTTTTTTTATTTTTTATTTATTATTATTATTATTATTATTATTATTATTATTGTTGTTGTTGTTGTTGTTGTTGTTGCTATTATTATTATTGTTGTTGTTGTTGTTGCTATTATTATTATTGTTGTTGTTATTGTTAATATTATTACTATTAGTATTATTTGTTATGTTGTTATTATTATTAATAATATTCTTATTATTATTATTATTATTATTATTTGTTATTGTTATTATTATTATTATTATTATTATTATTATTATTATTATTATTATTATTATTATTATAGATTATGGATTATTGATTTATTTTTATAGTTATTTATAACTAATATTACATTTATCTTTTGTCACAGATGTAGACACGTAAATTTTGACCGATTTAAAGTTTTATATCATTTTAAGTACTTAAATATTTTTTAAAATTTAAATTAAATATGTTTGGATGTAACTTATTTTAGTAAATTTATTTTAAAATATTTGACAATGACAAAAAAATAAAATAGAATCACATTTTAATGTAGATATATTTGAAAGAAAAGAAATATATATAAAAAATATACATGTTTCTTTTTATTTAAGTTTTAATAAATAAACTAGCATTGCTTAATTATAATTTATTATTAGATACTTAATTCTTGTTAGTTTAAAAATATTTAAATAATATTCTTATCATTATAAAAAGTATAAAAAAAGAAGCTAATACTATCCTACACTACCCCACTCACCCACATCTAACCCCCACTTCTCCCATTACCCCCTCACACTACACACACACGACACATACACAAAACACATTGATAGAAAAAAAAAAGGGATAATTTCAGAGACCTCCCTCCAGGTTTCACTCTATAACACTCACCTCCCCTGTGGTTTACGATATTACGTCTACCTCCCTTATTTTCATTTTCTTGTAACCAATCTTTAAACCTGTTTAAAATAAATATAAATTAATTTAGATTTGACAATTTTACCCTTCTATATATTAATTTCTTCATATTAATAAATATTATATAAAAAAATAACTCATTTAATAAATACTTTAAAAATATTAACTCTTCATCCTCATTTTACCTTAACATATTCACTGATGATTTTTTCCCCCACAATAACCCATCATTTTCCGGCAACAATTTCTTCAAATTGAAGATAAAAATGAACTCCCCAAGAGAGAAATCCGATAAGAACGATAAGATTTTGTTCTAGTTAAACATTTCCACGAGCAAAGAAGAAAAATGATCCAAGAAATAGAGATAAATCGTTGAAAATTAGATCTAAGTTTGCATATAGAAGGGTAAATTAATTTATATTTATTTTTAATAGGTTTAAAGAATGATTACAGGAAAATGAAAATAAGGGAGGTAGACGTAATATTGTAAACCACATGGAAGGTGAGTGTTATAAAGCGAAACCTGGAGGAAGGTCTCTGAAATTATCCAAAAAAAAAAAACAATCAAAAAAACATACAGTAATCACGCACCCAAATTCCAAAACATACACCAAACACCCTTTCCTTCCAGCAATACTAACAAAAAAAAAATTGTTCAACGACAAAAGAAAAGTTGAGTTCGATATTTTTATTCGTGGTTTTTAATTTGTGGTTTCGGTTGTGTCTTTTCTTTGTGAACTAATTTTCACAAGAGGTAACACTTAATCCTTTCTATATAGTTTAATGTCATGATAATACAAGCATTGGTTGCAATATATTGAAATTGTTAAATTTCGTATGTATTTAAACCATTAATATTCGTTGATGTTATAATATGAAGTATGTTCAAATCTTTCATATCAACTTTATGTTTAGATATTTTATATCATTAGACTTAGTGCGAAATTGTTATAACAAACCTTATTTTATTTTAGGTTTAAACAACCCATGGTTTATTTCATGTTTAAGTAAAACTATTGTCTACGTTTATTCTTGCTTTTATATTTTGATTCTCTTACGATGATACATGTATTTATGGCTTAATAAACAGAAATGATGAGAATAATTAATAAAAAATATTTTTTATGTAAGCTATTAATTTTAATTAGTAGGTTTTTCTTTTCATTTTAATGACTAAAATAAAGAAAAATAAAAGATTTTAGGTGTCCATAATTCCAAACATGTGTAAAATTTGTATGGGAAGGCATATTATTTTAATTTATTTTTATTTGTGTTCTTATTAAATCAAAACATAATTTTTTTCATTATATTAATTTTGTTAAAAAATAAAAAGAATAAAAGAAGAAGAGAAAGAAAAAAAAGGGGGGAAAACCACGTACGCCCTTGCCCAAACCCTCCCCCACCCCACCCAAACCAATATCCCTACTATCTTATTTTGATATTAATAGAGTAAAATTAAATTTTAAATAATCAAGAAATAAGTAAATAGAAAATTTATTATAATTCAAAATCTCATAACAGTTTCAGTTTTAAAAGAAAGTTACACACTTTCCTGAATGATTTAGATTCTATATTTTTTTAAACTGTATTTCCACAAAATATGCCTAAGAGTTAGAAAGTTTGCCCTAACTTAAAATTTTTGAAAATATTTTTTCTTTATATGAAAAACACCAAAAAAGACCCGCTTATTTCATATTTGAAGCTTCATAAATTACGTATATCTGATTCTCATTTCGATAAGATATATAGATAAATCTTTAATTTTTGTGACTTTAAAAAGTTAAAAGGTTGCTAAAAAGTGAGAAATATTTTTTTAAAAGTAAGACTATCAATTAGAAATGAAAAGTATTGCTACTACAGGTTTTACACTTTCTTAATTTTACTTTAACATTAGAGTATCAATTATCAATAAATAGTGAAAATGTAATTGTTTTTATATATTTTTTCTAGTATCTTATAAGGTGGACCCCATGACAATTTGCATTGCTGGTTTTCAGCCATCGATTTTGATGGTTCTTTTTCTTTTTTCTTTTTATCTTCCAAGACAATTAATTAATTTTAAAAAGGAAAAAAATTAAAAGAAAAAATAGGAAACATAAAATAAAACTTTCTTTTCAGGTGGTTCAATCACACTGATTCAGAAAAGAGAAAAAAATCTTCCTTTTTTTCTTCTTTATCTTCTTAATATTCCTTTCCTTTCTCATCTCCCACGTTCAACTTTAAAACAAATATATAGAGAGAGAAAGGAAAACAAAAATTGAAAAGAAATCAACAAGAAAGGTCTTTTCTCTTTATTTCATATTCTTTAACCCTATATTCACATAATCACTGGTTGATCTTTAATGAATATGTAGATCTAACATTTATTGGATATGTTCTATTATCAGTTTTCACACTCTGTGGTTCAGTAATTGACCAGAGACTATACCATATAAGGCCTAATCACAACTGAGTCTTCTTTTTTTATTTTTTCTTTATTTAGGAGACCAATTGTTAAAGATATGAACTTGGTACTGTTTTTATAGTTTTATGTGGGGTTTTTCTGTTCTTTTGTTCATTTTACACTTATAATTTTACTGGGTTTTAGTTTTTACATTATGTATTAATAGTTAGAAGTTTCATGAATGATGGAGTTTATGTTGCCATATAGAGTAGTTTGTGACGATATACTCCATAAACTTTCACTTATGTTAAATTTTTAATGATAAAATTTATATTGTAAATTAAAAATTACTTATAAAACTGGGCATTACAACATATGAAAGACAAATTGTGTTACATATTTTACTTTTGGCTCTAATATGAATATCTCAATTTAAATCATTATTTTATTTTCTCTCTCTTTTTACAGGTATAAAAGGTGAGAATTGAAGCAAGATTGATTGCAAGCTATGTGTCACCACATTATTGATACTTTGGAAGAAATTTTTACTTGTATGTCTTTGTTTAGGAGTAATATTGGTATATTTTAGTTAGATTTTCTTGTCATTGGACATATTTTACTTTTATTTAAGGAGTTTGTAATGAGATATTATTCTTTAGTATAATTTTAGTTATTTTTATTATATGATCATGGGTGAATTTTGAGACAAATATTTTTGTCATTAAATAAATTAATTCATCACAACTTGATTACTTTCGGTGACAAAAAATGTATTGTCGTAGTACCCTTTTTTGTTGAATATGAATATTTTTATTTATTTTGTGATTGTCACTACTTATGATAATATTTAGTGACAATATATGTCGTAGGTAAAAGCAACACTTTTAGTGACAAAATGATAGATTTAATCACAAAATTATTAATCTTTTTTATAATAATAAATTTGTTCCTAATTTATACATTTAAGGACAAAATTTTTATTTGTATATAAAAAATAGTCATTAGTGATGATATTATATTTTTGCAACTACGAAATACATATAACTTTAGAGGCAATTGATGTTATTATTGATTGAACTAAATAATTAGTGACGATATAGTTTTGTCGGTAGTAATAACCTTTTTAGTGACAAAACATACTATTAACTACACAAAAAGTTACACTTTTTACGACAAATAAATTCGTCACAAATGTTTATGCATTTGGGGATGATTTTTCTTTTTGTAGTGTTAAATTAGTTTTAGAGACGAAGCACTAAATCGTTTTTGTATACTTTTAGTGACACACATTTAGTGACGACTGATTGACGAAAAACTTTTCCTTACACAAAATTTTTAGTGACGAAATATGATTTATAGATGACGAAATTATTTGTCCCTGATAATCAAATTTGTTGTAGTGATACTCAACACACCGCGACCCACACATATATCTATAATTAATGCAGAATCCAATTATCATTTCAGGAGCAATGTACAATTCCACATTCTCAAATATGCGCATATATGACAAGTCAATGGTCCTCTCATGGAATCCATACCCAAACTGTTAGTGTACCGGATCGTGACACCCGATCCTAGTTAGTGTATCAGATCGTGACATCCGTTTTAATATGTATGTCGGTACGTGACATCCGATCCAGTTAGTGTGTCGGAACGTGACACCCGTTCCATTCAATAAGCCAGAATCACAATCACAATGTACATTCTCACAATCATACAATCAAGTGTTGATTCATGGCATACAATCCTTCATGCATAATCATTTATGATTAGTGTGATCAATAGTGCAACATTCACATACATACATGTATTATAATAAAGCAATTACTAACATACATCACACAAAAATGAAATCACAACCATCATGTAACATCTCGCAATTTGAAATAACTAGGAAGAAGCTAAGAATTGGAAATTGTCATTTTTGGAAAGAATGAAAATCTGGAAATTTTGTTAAGTTAGAATAAGTTGAGTTTTGGTCAACTTCAAACAGCCATAACTTCTAGCTCAGAATGATTTAGGTGTACTTACAGATATGGTAGGAAAGCTCTTGGAATTATCTTTCAAACGCCGCTGAGTTTGCGCGATTCCGAGTTTGTATGAGTGAGTTATGCTCTTTGGAAGTTGGGTTGTTCGAATAAGGAAAGTCTAAACCGGATTTTAGAGGGTAGTTTGGTCTTTTCCTTACCCTTTTATTTTAATTCATTTTTGGTAATTACTTAGGGGTATAAACTGAACTTAGTCAGTTTACGCTTTTGGAAAAAAGAGTTAGGGTTTTGAGAGAAGAGAAAAGAAGAGGAGAAAGGAGAAGAGAACCAAAATTCGTCAAGATCGCCGAGTTTGGCTTGTGGATTTAGTAAAGGGGCGATCCCTACGAGGTTTGTGAGATCACATAGCGTTGGGTTATTTCACCCATGCGCCAACCATGATTCAATTCAGCGAATTTCAGTCTTTGAAAGTTTAGAAATTGAGTTCTTGATTAACATTGTTGAAGGTTTCGTTTGAATTCTTATGGGTTGTGTTGTTGAAGTTTCTTGCGCTTTGATTCATGTTTTTCGGGTGTAATTTCGGTTTGAATCTACCATATATTGAGACTATAATGATTCTAAGTATTTGTGGAAAGAACTAAGTAAAATAAGAGGGTTTAGATTTGAAAAACGAAGAAGAAAATTCGGGATTTTCTAGGGAAGGGGTTGGGGTGCCGTGCCTCTCCGTGCGCCCAAAAACACTCTCTGAATGTGGGGCTCTGGGGCGACACGCCAGCCAGAGCACCCCAACTTGTTCTCTGAATTTTGAGGGCTGGATCCCTGAGCCTCTCAGAGCGCCAGAGACGCCAGTTCTCCCCATTCGTTCCCCACCTTTTCGTACTTGTGCCTAAGCAATGTACCTATGTTTTATAGTTGATTCCAACACTCTAAGGTGCATATAAACATCATGAAATCATCCATAAACATGAGATCATGAACCTTGAATCCATAATCCAATTCAAGGACAGTTAAGATCAAAGTCAAGAGAAGTTCTTAGAGTTTTCCAAAAGTCTTTTCCAAATGTTTTAACTTAGTTTTAAGACTTAAAGTTCAAGTTTAGTAAAGATTAAAGAGTAAAGTTGGAAGTTCATTTCTTCAAAAAAGTATATCGGGACTATGTATTCCCAAAGAGTAAAATGTTTTCACATTTAAACAAGAAATGAGACTTTGATTTCTAAAGAGACTTTGAGCTAGTTTTCAGAAAAGAGAAATCGCTTTCTAAATGAAGCAAGAGAGGAAACTATGATTTCCCAGATAGCCTTTGTGCTAAGTTTTTGAGCAATTATCTCAAATCACAGAAAGAAGTATGTTTTTAAACATAAGAGCTAACATCACATTTTTAGGAGTAGTATTGAGCACTGATATGGGGGAGAGTTCAGACAAATCACAACCCCCATAAACCATGTAGCCATCATGAGTAGAAAATGGTCATACTTTTTAGATGATTCCTTTAGTGCTTTTTAGCATAGACTAGTGGATCCACTTAGTAGTTCAGGTTCTATACCCTCGGCAAGGTATAAGATGGCTCTGGCAGTGTGAGGTAAAATGGTGTATCATCATAATAACTCTTACGTGATGGTTGTCGGTTAGAGAAACTCCCATAGAAGTAATTGTATTCTTAAATACACAGTTTATTTGTATTTTTACATACATCTCAGAGTTATATGTATCTTTGCATACACACAGAGTTGACATCATAATTTAAACAACTTTTCTTTACATTGTATTTGTTTTAAACTGCTTTATATTTAAATGAGTTCCGTTATGTTGAGTTGAGTTGAGCCATGTAAGTTCTTCAGATTCTTTTCAAGCCTATGTTGTGTTTAGCATTCCAACTCGCATACTCGTACATTCAATGTACTGATGCAAGTTGGCCTGCTTCTTATTATGATGCAGACACAGGTAACTAGGATCGACATCCAGCGCATCGTTGATCCAGTGAGCACTCCAGAGTCAGTTGGTGAGCCTCTATGCATTCCAGAGGACTCCTCGTTATTTCTTTCAATTATTTTATTAGTTCATTAGGATGTCGTGGGGTTTGTATTGATATCAATCTCATTTGTTTTAGAGGCTTCATAGACAGTCAGATGTTAATTCTTTAGTCTTTTCATTGTTATTATCTTATGTTAAGACTTGAGTTTGCCTTAATGGCCAGTTGAATGTTCCTTTATAACATTCCAATTTATTACATAGACTTGTCTTTGTTGAATTAAGTCTTCCGCTGAGTAAGTAAGCCATGCCAAGGGTTTGCTTGGGGCCAGCAATAGTTCTCGAGTGCCAGTCCCACCCAGGATGTAGGCTCGGGGCGTGACAAACTTGGTATCAGAGCACAGAGTTTAAGAGTCCTAGGGAGTCTATGAAGCCGTTTCTGTAGAGTCCTAGTTATCGGTGTAAAGTGCGCCACATATATAATTAGGAGGCTGCAACATTTAGGAAATTCCTTCACTTATTTCATACTCATTTAGTGCGTTAGAGTTTTATCTCTAAAAAGTTTCTTTCTAACTCGTGCTTGCACGTAACCGATTATGAGTTGGACTGTTTTGAGAGTGCTTTTATGGGGCGTTTCTTTCCCCGTGAGATAAGAGAGAAGTAAGGAGATAGTTTCCGACCTGAGGAGCATGATGAGTTTATTCGTTGTTGGGTTGTCTCGTCTATCAAGCAAAGAGGGCAGGGCGTCTATGTTAATTTGGGACATGGACATATCAATGTTGATGGTCTATGTGCAGTAGGTTGAGGAAGAGAAGTTAAGGGATAGAGAGGAATTCAGAAACAAGAAGGCTAAGACAGAGAGTGAGTCCGGGCAGCAGAAAGAGTAATGTGAACCAGTCTTCTTTCCAACATAAGCAGAAAGGACCTGCTCCATCATCTGCTAGTGCACCTGCACCATGGAACAAATATGAGTACAATAGTTAGAATTATCAGAACTTCAGAGCTAGACTTACGCATTCACAAGGTAGTAAGGAACAAGGGGGTACTAAGACTCTTGTATGTGCTAAGTGTGGTAGGACTCACTCAGGGGTGTGTCGTGATGGCTCCACTAGTTGCTTCAAGAGTGGCCAGAATGGTTATTTTATGAGAGAGTGTCCTAAGAGCAGACAAAGTAATGGTAATGGGGGGCAATAGAGCCCAGTCTTCTTTAGTTGCTCCACCAGATAGAGTTGCATCTAGATGAGATACTTCAAGGGCAGGCAAAGAAGGGAACCGTCTTTATGCTATCACTAGTCGCCAAGAGCAAGAGGATTCGCCAGATATTGTCACTAGTATGATCCAAGTCTTCAATTTTGATGTTCATCCTGAGCAACTTCTTGAGCCCTTCAGTGTTTCTACACCTGTTGGTGAGTCCATTCTAGCAAAGAGAGTCTATCGTGATTGTCCCATTTTCGTCAATAACAAGAGTACCATGGCTGATTTAATTGAGTCAGACATGGTAGATTTTGATGTCATTCTTGGTATGGACTGGCTTCATGCATGTTATGCCTCAGTTGATTGTAGAACTCGAGTTATCAGGTTTCAGTTTCCAAATGAGCTAGTCTTAGAATGGAAAAGTAGTTCAGCAGTGCCTAACGGTCGTTTCATTTCGTACCTTAAGGCAAGGAAGTTAGTTTCTAAGGGGTATGTCTATCACTTAGTCCGAGTTAATGACTCTAGTGTTAAGATACCTCTTATTCAGTTAGTTTCAGTAGTAAAAGAGTTTCCTGAAGTCTTTCCAGATTATCTACCTGGAGTCCCTCCTAAGAGAGAGATAGACTGTGGTATAGATATTCTCCCAGATACTCGTCCTATATCTATTCCGCCATATAGAATGGCACCAACAGAGTTGAAAGAGCTTAAAGAGCAGTTAAATGATATCTTAGATAAGGGATTTATTCAACCAAGTGTATTACCTTAGGGCGCTCTGATCTTACTTGTGAGAAAGAAAGATGGTTCCCTTAGGATGTGTATAGATTACCGTCAGTTGAACAAGGTTACCATCAAGAACAAATATCATCTCCCAAGGATTGATGATCTTTTGAATCAACTTTAGGGTGCCACCTGTTTCTCTAAGATAGATCTCAGATTTGGCTACCATCAGTTAAGGTTAAGGGAATGTTATATTCCAAATACAGCTTTCAGAACTCATTATGGTCATTATGAGTTTTTGGTCATGTCCTTTGGTTTGACCAATGCGCCTGCAGCATTCATGGACCTTATGAATAGAATTTTCAAACCTTATTTAGGTATGTTTGTTATCGTCTTCATTGATGACATGCTAATCTATTCAAGGAATAAAGAAGATCATGCTAACCATCTCAGAATAGTTCTTCAGACTTTGAAAGATAAGGAGTTGTATGATAAATTCTCTAAATGTGAGTTTTGGCTTGAGTCTGTGGCATTCTTGGGCCACATAGTTTCTGGTGATGGAATTAAAGTTGATACCCAAAAGATAGAGGCAGTGCAAAGTTGGCCTAGACCCACATCTCCAACTGATATTAGGAGTTTCTTGGGTTTGGCTGGCTATTATAGAAGGTTCGTAGAGGGGTTCTCATCCATTTCGTCTCCTTTGACCAAGTTAACTCAGAATACAGTGAAGTTTCAATGGTCTAAAGCTTATGAGAAAAACATTCAGGAATTGAAAAAGAGGTTGACTACTACCCTAATTTTGACCTTACCAGAAGGTACTCAAGGTTTTGTGGTGTATTGTGATGCATCTAGAGTTGGTTTGGGTTGTGTATTAATGCAGAATGGCAAGGTTATAGCCTATGCCTCCAGACAGTTGAAAGTTCATGAGAAGAATTACCTAACCCATGACTTAGAGTTGGCTGCCGTAGTATTTTCTTTGAAGATATGGCGTCATTATTTGTATGGTGTTCATGTTGATGTATTCACTGATCACAAAAGTCTTCAATATGTGTTCAATGAGAAAGAGCTTAATCTCAGACAAAGGAGATGGTTAGAATTACTTAAGGACTATGACATGAGTATTCTTTACCACCCAAGTAAGGCTAATGTTGTTGCTGATGCTTTAAGCAGGTTGTTTATGGGTAGTACTGCCCATGTTGAAGAGGAAAAGAGAGAATTAGTGAAAGATGTGCATAGACTTGCACGCTTAGGAGTTCGATTAATGGATTCCACAGAAGGAGGAGTAGTGGTGATAAATGGGGTTGAATCTTCATTAGTGTCAGAAGTGAAAGAAAAGCAAGACCAAGATCCAATTTTGCTTGAATTGAAGACAAATGTTCATAAGCAAAAGTATTAGCTTTTGAACAAGGGGGAGATGGAGTATTGAGATATCAAGGTAGGTTGTATGTACCAATGGTGGATGGACTCCAAAAGAGGATTATGGAGGAGGCTCATAGCTCCAAATATTCCATATATTCCATTTATCTGGGTTCCACAAAGATGTATCGTGATTTGAGAGAGGTGTATTGGTGGAATAGTATGAAGAAGGGCATTGCCGAATTTGTTGTTAAGTGCCCAAATTGCCAGCAAGTTAAAGTAGTGCATCAAAGACCCGGTGGTTTGACCCAGAATATAGAACTTCCAGATTGGAAGTGGGAGATGATTAATATGGATTTCATCACAGGTTTACCAAGGTCTCGCAGGCAACATGAATCCATTTGGGTGATTGTTGATAGAATGACAAAATAAGCCCACTTTTTGCCGGTGAAGACTACCCATTCAGCAGAAGATTATGCTAAGCTTTATATTCAAGAAGTGGTAAGACTTTATGGGTTTTTGGTCTACATTATTTCAAACATAGGTGCGCAATTTACTGCACAGTTTTGGAAGTTATTCGAGAAAGGCTTGGGTTCAAAGGTGAACTTGAGTACTACTTTTCATCCTTACAAGCGGAGCGTACTATCTAGACCTTAGAGGATATTTTTAGGACTTGTGTGATTGATTTCAAAGGTAATTGGGATGATCACCTACCTCTTATTGAGTTTGCTTACAACAATAGTTACCACTCGAGCATCCAAATGGCTCCTTATGAAACTCTTTATGAGAGAAGGTGCAGATCTCCTATTGGATGGTTTGAAGTTGGTGAAGCAGGGTTAATAGGAATAGATCTAGTTCATCAAGCCATGGAGAAGGTGAAAGTGATTCAAGAGAGGTTGAAGACGGCATAGAGTCGTCATAAATCCTACACTAATGTTACGAGAAGAGAGTTAGAGTTTGAAGTTGATGATTGGGTGTATTTAAAAGTTTCACCCATGAAGGGCGTTATGAGATTTGGTAAGAAGGGGAAGCTTAGTCCCCGGTATATTGGACCTTATCGAATAGCCAAGAGGATTGGCAAAATAGCTTATGAGTTGGAGCTACCACAAGAGTTAGCAGCGGTTCATCTTGTATTTCACGTCTCCATGTTGAATAAGTGCATGGGCGATCCTTCATTGATCATACCAACTGAGGATATTGGGTTCAAGGATAGCTTATCTTATGAAGAGATTCCGGTTCAGGTTCTAGATCGTCAAGTTCGCAAGTTGAGAACAAAGGAAGTAGCATCAATCAAAGTCCTTTGAATGAACCAATTTGTTGAAGAAGCTACTTAGAAAGCTCAGGTGGATATGAAGAAGAGATATCCACATCTCTTCGAATCCGGAGAAGTTCTGAATTAAGGTACTAATCATTTCTTAGTATTTATTTATAAGTTGGCATGTTGTTCTGCATTTGCTTGTGGGTGCTTGAACTGAATGTTGCATGTTACACCCTTAGCCTAGTAAGAGTAATCTAATTCGAGGATGAATGTTCCCAAGGGGGAGATATTGTAACATCTCTCAATTTGAAATAACTAAGAAGAAGATAAGAATTGGAAATAGTCATTTTTGGAAAGAATGAAAATTGGAAATTTTGTTAAGTTAGAATAAGTTGAGTTTTGGTCAACTTCAAGTTTCTAACAAAATGTTTTCCGGCCCAAAAATTTTCCCCATTGGCTTTTCTATAATGACGAGAGTAGGTCTTTGCAATAGATACCAATTTTCCCATCACTCGTTCCCGAGTGACAAACTAGCATAACGACTAAAGTAAAGGTAGAGTAGTACCTGAATCGTCGAACAACTGGGGATACTTGTCTCGCATGTTCTTCTTAGTTTCCCAAGTAGCTTCCTCAACCGGAAAATGCTTCCATTGAACTTTCACGAAATTAATCTCCTTGGTCCTCAGCTTCCGGACTTCACGATCAAGAATTGCATCGGTTCTTTCTCATACTGAAGGTCTTTGTCTAACAGAACTTAGTCCCATTTTATGATGTAATCCCCGTCACCATGATATCTCTTTAACATGGGCACATGAAATACCAAATGAACTCCCAATAAGTTAGAGGTAAATCCATTCTATACGCCACTGGCCTTACACGGTCAAGAACCTCAAAAGGTCCAATATATCGAGGACTAAGCTTGCCCTTTTTGCCAAATATCATCACCCCTTTCATGGGTGATACCTTCTGAAAAACGTTCTCACCAGTCTGAAATGTCACGTCTCTTACCTTTTGGTCTACATACTTTTTCTGTCTACTTTGGGTTGCTAAGAGCTTAGCTTGGATGCTTCTTACTTTATCCTGAGCATCCCTAACCAAGTCAACCCCCAAAAGTTTCACATCTCCATCCTCAAACCATCCTATGGGTGATCTATATCATCTCCCATAAATTGCCTCAAATGGTGCCATATGAATGATGGAGTGGTAACTATTATTATAGGAGAACTCACACAACGGTAGGAACTTATCCCAATGTTCTCCAAAGTCAATCACACAAGCTCTCAACATGTCCTCTAACACTTGAATAGTCCTCTCTGACTGGCCGTCTGTTTGTGGATGTAAGGCTGTGCTAAAAGTGAGTTACGTACCCAACTCCTCATGTAACTTTCCCCAAAACTTGGATGTGAACTGCGTACCACGGTCTGAGATGATAGAAAGGGGCACTCTGTGCAGCCTCACTATCTCTTTCACATAAACCTTAGCCAACTACTGAGCATTATAGTCTGTTTTACCTGGAATAAAATGGGCTGACTTAGTCAATCTATCAACAACTACCCAAATTGAAGCATTCTTTCCGGGAAGACCAACCACAAAATCCATAGCTATTCTTTCCCACTTCCATTCTGGAATTGGCATTTTCTGAAGCAAACCTGCAGGCCTTTGATGCTCATATTTTACTTGTTGGCAATTTTGACACTTAGCCACAAACTCCGCTATTTTTTCTTCATGTCAGACCACTAATAGAGTCGCTTCAGGTCTTGGTACATCTTAGTCACACCCAAATGAATGGAATACCTCAAACCATGGGATTCTTTCAATAAACTCTGAATGAAGTCACCTACTCTAGGAACATAAATTTTTCCTTTAAACCTGAGCACACCCCTGCATCAAGAATCATATCTTGTGCCTTACCAATCACTGTCTTCTTTCTAAGCTCATTCAAATTCTCATCCTCAAACTGTTTGGCCTTGATCTCATTAATAAAGGTAGCCCTAACTTCAATGCTAGCTAACACCCCACCTCTTTCTGAGATGCCCAGCTACATGAACTTAGACTCCAAGCTTTGAATTTTCTTAGGCAAAGGTCGCTTGGATACACTCAAGCAAGTTAGACTACCCATACTCACCACCTTCTGGCTTAATGCATCTGCCACGACGTTAGCCTTATCCTGATGGTATTGGATGGTCACATCATAATCCTTGAGTAACTCCATCCACCTTTGCTGTCTCAAATTCAAATCAGTTTGAGTGAATACATGTTGTAGACTACGGTGGTCAGTAAATACCTCACACTTAACACTATAAAGATAATGCCGCCAGATCTTAAGAGCAAACACTACTACTGTCAACTCCAAATCATGCGTCAGGTAATTCCACTCATGTACTTTCAACTGCCGCAATGAATAAGCTATGGCATTCTTATCCTGCATCAACACTGCACCCAAACATGAATGTGAAGCATTATAATAAACAACAAAATATGTACCTTTCACCGATAGTGCAAGAATAGGTGTTGTGGTCAAGAGAGTCTTGAGCTTTTGAAAGCTCTCCTCACATTTTTCAGTCATTCAAAAAGTACCTCCTTTTTGGTCAACTTTGTCAGATATGTGGCAATGGAAGCAAAATTCTTCACAAATAGACGATAATAGCTGGCAAGCCACACAAAACTCCTAATTTCAGTCACAGAACTTGGTCTAAGCCAATTCTTAACCGCTTCAATCTTTTTGGGATCTACCATTACCCCTTCTTTTGAAACAACATGCCCCAAAAAGGCAACTGAAGTCAACCAAATTTCACACTTAGAAAAATTTTCATACAACTTTTGTTTCCCAAGAACACCTAGAACAATACAAAGATGGTCGGCATGATCTTCCTTACTTCTCGAATAAACCAAAATGTCATCAATAAACACTATCACAAACGAATCAAAAAAGGGTTTGAACATACCATTCATCAAACTAATGAAAGCTACAGGCGCATTTGTCAACCCAAACGACATAACTAAAAACTCATAGTGCCCATATCGGGTCCTAAATGTAATTTTTGGTATATCCTCAGGCCTAATCTTTAACTGATGGTAACTAAACCTTAAATCCATCTTAGTGAAACTGATGCACCCTGCAATTGGTCAAAAAGTTCATCTATCCGAGGAAATGGATACTTATTTTGAATGGTGACCCTATTCAATTGACGATAGGCTATACACATTCTCATACTACCATCATTTTTCTTAACAATCAAGACATGAGCACCCCAGGGTGAAGCACTAGGACGAATGAATCTTTTATCAAAAAGTTCTTGGATTTGAGCCTTAAGCTCTCTTAATTCAACCGAAGCCATACGATAATGAGGGATGGAAATGGGATGGGTACCAGGTTCCAAATCAATGCAGAAATCTATATCTCTATCCGAAGGCAAACCAGGCAAATCAGTAGGAAACACTTCTCTAAATTCTGACACCACATGAATAGACTCAATAGAGGGAGACTCAACCTCCACATCCCGAATATGAACCAAATAATCCAAACACCATGCCCCACCAGTTCCTAACCCTAATAGAGGATATGATATTAGCTGGCTTAGGCTTGTACACATCTTCCCACTCAAACTTTTCCCTAACAGGGATCTCTAGAGTCACAGACTTAGTATTACAATTAAGCACATCATAATAGGGGGTAAACTAAGTCATGCCTAGGATTATATCAAAGTCAGTCATATCCAAAATAACAAAATCACCCCAAGTCTGAAAACCCATAAACAAGATAGGACAAGAATCATAGACATGGGTGACTATGATATACTCTCCAACCGGGGTGGAAACATGGATGGGGGCATCAAGTATATCACAAATCATATCAAATTCTAAGGAAAATCACACAGACACATAAGAATAAGTAGAACCCGGATCAAATAACACATTAGCCATCCGGTCACATACAAGAATAGTACCTTTGATCACTGCGTCAAAAGACTCTGCCTCGCTCTTGCCCGGAAAGGCATAACACTGAGCCATGTCATCTTGACGAGCGACTTCCCTGCCTGGCTGCGCCATACCTCTACATGCGTTACCATTCCCCCGACCTCCATGGCCTCGCTGATTTCCTCCCCGCCCACCTTGTGGACGTCCTCGACCATTATTACCATTTCCTGTGGGTACCACTGCTCTAGTCTGTTGCTGTGCGGAATCCAAGATGTGAGGGTAGGGAAAATTTCTCCTTATATGCCCAGGTTCTCCACAGTTATAACAAGTGCGATCGAAAGATGGCCTACTGTCCGCCGAAGGTGCGGCTCTCTGGCTATCCTGAATAAAATTCTGAGGTGGAGTTTCCGAGTAATTACTTGTAAAAGTGGGCATGGTGGATTGAATTGGTCGGACTGCAAGTGTCGGCCTCCACGAACCTCTAGAGTAAGAACCCTGAAAGTTACATGTGCTCTTAGCTTTGTTAGCCAACGCCTTAGCATGTCCGTCTCGCCTCACACCTTTCACTTTCTTCACAAAATCTATTACCTCATCAAAACTTTTCCCCGCAGAAGTCATGTACACAGACAATACCTATAACTCAGAATTTAGTCCCTTAACAAATAGACGGATCCTCTCTTCCTCAGTAGTCACCAATTGCGTAGCATATCTAGACAAAGCATGGAACCTAGCCTCATAAGCAGCCACAGTCATACCACCTTGCTCCAAATACATGAACTCATCCTTCTAACGATCTCTCAAGGTCCGGGGCACATATTTTTCCAAAAATAAAGCATGAAACTGGGTCCAAGTGAGTGGGGGTAAAGTTGATGATCTGTATTCCACGTATGTTCTACACCACTGCTTAGCCTCGCCCTGAAGTTGGAAAGTCACAAACTCTACTCCATGCTGATGGACAATTCCCAACTTATGAAGCCTCTCATAACAATCTAGGATGAACTCATAAGCGTCCTCACTCTCAGAACCATGGAACACTGGTGGTTTCAATTTTAAGAACTTAGTCAACGTTTCGTGCTCATTCTCAGTCATTACCGAACCCAACAAAGGACGAAAAAAGGCATCAGTACCTAGTGCTGCATCTCCCCTAGGACTAGTAACAGTAACGGGGTGGTTGGTTGGGGGTTGCGTAGCTTGCACTGCTGTACGAAGTCCAGGACCAACCAATCCTTTCAGAAACGACATGATCTGCTGAGCTAACACTGGGTCTAAGAGAGGAATACATGTAGTCTCAGCCTACACCTCTTCCTCTTGTCTAATATCCTCAATATTCTCAACCTCTACATTATCCTCTATCTCTTCATGGTGCCCATGAGGATTCTCATTTCTGGAAGCACTCTCAATCGGAGCTCCACCCCTAGTGGATTCTACCCTTCCACGGCCTCTACCCCTTGCTCTTCCTCTACCCCTGCCTCGACCGCGACCTCTTGCTGCGGACTCCTCAGCGGGCACGTTAATGAGAGCTACGGGCCTGACATCGTTGAAGCGAGTGTTAACCACATGTGGACAGAAGAGTGAAGGATATTAGATACCAATTTGGATCACCAGATACCAATTGGATCCAAGTTATAGCATGAAAGGAGACGAGAAAACAAAGAGATTTCCTAAAGTCCTATAGCCTCTCGAAGAAAAGTACAGACGTCTCTGTACCGTTCCACAAGACTCTACTAGACTTGTTTTGGTACATCGAGATCAACGAACCTAGGGCTCTGATAGCAACTTTGTCATGACCCAGACCGTCGTGATTGGCACCCACACTAACCCTCCGGTGGGAGAACCAAAACTACAGTCCAACTAATCAACTTAACCAAAGTACTACGCATTTAAAGCTACAGAAGCAGATTTAAATAACTAAATAATTAATACGGAGTCCCCATAAACTCCAGAATTTCAACTAACATCTAACAACTAATGCGGAAATAACCCGTAGAACCTGAAAGTTAATGTACCAAAACTCTATTAACGACAAGTCTAAGAACAAGGGGTACAACCCCGAAACTAAACAACTACTAAAACAATGTCCAAGTCCGAACAAATTGGACTAAACAAAATATGAAGGATCCATGGCAGCCTGAAAGAACTGGCTCACCCTCGAATCTGGTCTCGATCACCGATCTCCTAAGCGAGGTCTGTTAGTAGCCACCTGAAGATTCCCTGTACTCAACAAAGAAGGAGAAAGTGCAGTATCAGTATACAACCACAGTGTACTAGTAAGATCACACAGTCATTCCAATAAGTGTACATAAGCAGTTACAACATAGTAAAACAGGCATATACCGAACATATACAATATCAGTCATGATTTCATGTGCAACGTACAATTCCACATTCTAAAAAATGCGCATATATGACAAGTCAATGGTCCTCTCATGGAACCCATACCAAAACTGTTAGTGTGCCGGATCGTGACACCCGATCCAAGTTAGTATGTCGGAACGTGACACCCATTCCAATATGTATGTCGGTACATGACATTCGATCCTAGTTAGTGTGTCGAAATGTGGCACCCGTTCTATTCAACAAGACACAATCACAATCACAATGTACATTCTCACAATCTTACAATCAAATGTTGATTCATGGCATACAATCCTTCATTCATATTCATTTACGATTAGTGTGATCAATAGTGCAACATTCGCATACATGCATGTATTATAATGAAGCAATTACTAACATACATCACACAAACATGAAATCATAACCATCGCCTACCTCGAACAAAGCTTGGACCCCTAAGAAACTTGATTCTTCCCTTTCCGGATTCTTTCCGCTTGTTCTTGGTCTACAAACAATAAATATTATGCGAGGATCAATAAACGAGACCTAATTACCCAGATTATAATCAATATTATCAACCCTAGGCGAAAACCTTGATCCCCATACCCATATTAGGGTTTTTTTCACCATAATTTGCAGATCAAAACCCTCCCCCATCGATAATTACCCAAGAAACTAGGTTCTACAAATCAAAAAATGGATTGAGGGAGTAAAAATATTACCTTTGGTGCTAAAAGAGATGGAAAACCTTCAAGAAATATCCTTGGGTCATTCCTAAGCTCTCAAGATTGAATGTTGCAGAATAATAACGTTTTTGGGTTTTATTTCCGACTTAAGTCATGACTGGCCCGCTACCATGGACTCAGTCCTGCTACAGCGGCCCTGCTCTGGTGGGATTAATCCCTCTCTAGCGGCTTACACGGAGACAGAACCTCAGAATTTGAGTTCCAAACTCCCATTTCACAACACACCTCAACCCATGACACTCAGAAACTATCCGTTCGCACTAAGATCAATTTCAGGAGTTTTACTCGCCCAAATTCGATTCCGTAAAGTCGTATGGGTTCTTTAACGTCTTAGTTATCTACTCATGTGATAAAATTCATAATTAGATCTCCCAGTTATTACCATATTTCCTTTGACCTTACTGACTCCAATTTTGTCCAAATCTGGACTAGGTTGGGAAATTTCAAGTTACTACCAAAAAAATTTCTGGCCCAAAAAATTTCCCCATTGGCTTTTCTATAACGACGGGAGCAGGTAGTTACAATACATAAAAAATAATTTTAATTTTGCATGTATAGTCTATTTTTTTGCCAAAAGGATTTTGGATAAACTCTCTCCCACCCACTTCGCTCTGCCACTACCACTGCCACTTCCACTACCGAGGAGAAAATAAAACTATACTTCAAATACTATGAGGGAATAATTTTTTTAAACTACACATTGTAACATCTCATAATTTGAAATAACTAGGAAGAAGCTAATAATTGAAAATAGTCATTTTTGGAAAGAATGAAAATCTGGAAAATTTGTTTAAGTTAGGAAAAGTTGAGTTTTGGTTAACTTCAAACAGCCATAACTCCTAACTCATGATGATTTAGGTGTACTTCCAGATATGGTTGGATATCTCTTGGAATGATCTTTCCAACGCCGCAGATTTTGTGCGATTCCGAGTTTGTATGAGTAAGTTATCCCCTTTAGAAGTTGGGCTATTGGATTAAGGAAAGTCTAATCCGGATTTTGGAAGGGTAATTTAGTCTTTTCCTTACCTAATTATTCTAATTCTCTTTTAGAAGTTTAATTGGGGTAAAGTCAGATTTTAGTCAGTTTAGAAAAGTGAACTTTACTCTAGGGCTTGGAGAAGAGGAGAAAATAGGAGAAAGGAGAAGAACGTTCAAGATTCGTTGATTTCGTCGAGGTTAGCTTGTGAATTTCGTCGGGGGTGATCCCTACAAGGTATTTGAGATCACATAGCTTTGGGTTAGTTCACCCACGCGCCAATCATGATTCAATTCAGTGAAATAATGTTTGATTTGAAAGTAAATCCTTTGAGTTCTTGATGAAATTCATTTGAATTCCTATAGGTTGTGTTGTTGAAGTTTCTTAATGATTTGATTCATGTTTCCGGGTGAAATTTCAAGTTGAATCTATTGTATATTGAGGGTATTAGTGATTCTAAGTGTTTGGGGAAAGAACTAAGTGAAATTAGAGGGTTTAGATATGAAAAACAAAGGAGAAAAGTCAGAGTTTTCTGGGCAAGGGCTTAGGGAGCCGCACCTCTCAGAGCCCCCCACTTTAGAGTCTGAAGTTTGGGCTCTGGGGCGACGCGCCAGCCAGAGCGCCACAACTTCAGCTCTGAAGTTTGTGCTCTGGCGCCCTGCGCCTCTCAGAGCGCCAAGGTCGCCAGTTCTTCCCATTTTTTCCCCAATCTTTCGTACTAGTTCCTTAGCAATGTACCTATGTTTCTTAGTTGATTCCAACACTCTTAGGTACATTTAAACATCATGAAATCATCCATAAACATGAGATCATGAACCTTGAATCCATACTTCAATTCAAGGAAAGTTAAGAGTCAAGTCTAGAAGTCAAGAAGCAAGTCAAAGAGCAGTTTATAAAGTTTTCAAAAGTCTTTAACAAATGTTTTAACTTTGTTTTAAGACTTAAGTTTCAAGTTAAGCAAAGAGTAAAGAGTTGAGTTCATTTTCCAAAAAGTTATAAGGGAACTAAGTATTTCCAAAGAGTTTATAAATGTTTTCACATTTGAGCAATAAAAGGGAACATCGATTCCAAGAGAGCTTTTAAGCTAAGTCTTTGAGTAATTATCTCAAATCGAAGAAAGAAGTTTGTTTTAAAAACATATGAGCTAAGTATATTTTGGGAGTAGTATTGAGCACCGATATGGGGATGCGAGTTCATATTAACTCAAGTCTCCATAAACCATGTAGCCATCATGGGTAGTAAAGGATCATACTTTTTAGATGACTCCTTAAGATGTTTTTAGCATAAGCTAGTGGATCCACTAAGTTAAGCGTTCTATATGACGGCAAAGTATAGGATAGTTCTGACAGCGTGGGCAAGACGTTGTATCACCACTGAGGCTCATAGTGGTGGTTGTCGGTTAGAGAATCTTCCACAGAAACTATATTACTTTGTTATATGAGTAAAGTTGAGTTTGTTATTGCATTTTCTTTAACGAACCAAGTTGCTTTTACTGTTTTATAAAGCTTTTCATATATTGCATGTGTCTTATTGCTTTATTATGAGTTCAGTTATTCATGAGTTGAGAAGAGTCAAGGTAAGTGTTTCTTTCAGAATCTTTTCAAGCCTATGTATTGTTTAGCTTTCCAACTCACATACTCGTACATTCAATGTACTGATGACAGTTGGCGTGCATCTTATTATGATGCAGACGCAGGTAACCAGGATCAACATGCAGCGCCTCATTGATCTAGTTTGAGCACTCAGAGTCTTGTGGTGAGCCTCCTTGCTTCCGAAGGATCCCTTTTATTGCTTTTGGTTTAATTATTAGTTCATTAGGATGTCATGGGTCTGTCCCGACATCCATCTCAGTTGTTTAGAGGTGTCATAGACAGACAGTCAGTTAGTTAAATTCATTTGTCACTACTTTATTATTGACTTATGTTTTTGAGACTTGAGGTTGCCATTTTGGCTAAGTTGGAATGTTTATTTAAAGACATTCTAACTTATTTCACAAGTTCCTTTTTAGACTATTTCTTGTGTTTAAGTCTTCCGCTGAGTAAGTTAGCCAGGCCAAGGGTTCGCTTGGGGCCAGCAATGGTTCTCGAGTGTTAGTCTCGTCCATGGTGTAGGCTTGGGGCGTGACATACATGATGAATGTTACAATTTCGGAATTAAATTTGTATTTAAATCTATTATTTACTTAGGATATAAATATGTAACAAGCTTAAGAAATTAATATTATTATTATGTTCGTCATATCATCTATTTGTTTGACACTAAATTTTTTGTGGTTTTATATTTCCTATTTTGAGATTAAAATTTTTGTGACTTTTTATTTGCTCTTTAAAATTAAAAATCTTTGTAAATTCTTACTCGTAAACTAAGGGTGGACAGTGCTATGAAGTGAAACGATTAACTCAAAATTAATCCACAAAGTCGTTAGCAATTCATAACTGTAATTTTATGAAAGAAGAATGTGATAGTGATATTACGAGTTCAGAAACTAAATGACGTGTAAAAAGATAAAGTTGTCAAAGTAATGGACAAAAAGAAAGTTTTCATTTCTACATATAACACATTAATTTAGTGTGCTCTATGTCCTGCATAAATGGCTTAGGCTTTATCGTTCGTTAAGGTCTGTATGGACTCCTATCGTGCACTAAACTAGTGCGGTATTTGAGTCACTAAAACTAAGTTAGACTTCTTATTTTCACTAGATATTTTCAGGTTTTTTTCAATAAAAATAAGTCATCATATTTGAACTTGATTTGACCTATATATGCATAATGAAGAAAAATAGAGCGTTGCATGATACTTTTACAACCATTTTTTTTTTCTAAAGCTCATCCAATCTCTATTTAAAGTGAACTTTGACTGAGCTTAAAATTTATATCCATCTCCTATATTTCAAATAAGTTTATTTAATCTACTGCTATAATCGTTTGTTGATGTTTTTCAACATTTTTTTGGAAAAAGTATTGAATGATCACTGTTACAGTTTCATTGTTTTATAATGATGAAATCGTAATAGGGGTATCATGTAAATCATAGAGTAAGGAACGTATTAGCCGTGAATAGAAATTTGACCATAGATTTGATATACATTTTCATAAATTTCTTCATGATATATCAAAGTGAATTCTAAATCTTAATCCGCGCTACAATAACCGAGGAATTTTGTATTCCTCATTATCGATTGCACTACCGCAAAACAAATATGGCATAGTCTTTAAGATAACTATGAGATAATTTCTAGTCAAAAAGTGTTGGTCAATGAGACAATAAGTTCCAAGATTTCTTCCTCAATGTCTCCTTTTAAGCAAACAAGCGGGCCATCATGGTCCAAGATATGCACCAAACATCAAATCAAAGAGAACATGAAGAGAAAGAAAAACTTTGAACCGGCTATTATTATGGTTTCAAAATAGCACATTCAACGTCTGATATTCATATTAGAGTCTAATTAAATTTAGATTTTTGTCGAAAAGTTTCATATTGGGAGTAAAGCAATTCCTAACAAAGGAGATTATGTACCCGAGGGGACTTGAACCCGGATTTTTTTGTTAAGAATAAAAGAGTACTTACCACTTCACCACAATCTTTGTGAGTGACAAAATAACATTTCAAAACATGATCCGTCCAACTCATTTATGTTTGGACGGGTTATTAACTCAATCATTTTTTACCTATTTAATTCAGTTCATTTAAAAATTGAGATGATATGTAATTCAAATTATCTCACAAAACATCTTCTCAAAATATTTTTTTAAAATATTATTTTGTATAAAATATTTTATTAGACACTTCAATAACTATTAAAAAAACAGAGAAATTAAAATTAGTCAGAATTGAGGATTGGACTATGACCCGCTTATTAGCCTATTTTAACATAGTTCATTTCATCACAAGGAACTTTTTGACGAATCATTTAATAGCTCAACTTATTTTGATTTATTCAAATTTAATTCGACATGTACGTTTGATACCTCTAGTTACACTCAAAATATGTAACCATGCATCCCAATACCAATCCTAAACTTAAGATTAAAGGTGAATATTAGTCATTTATTTATATTATATAAATATAAATATAATAATATCTTACAAACCAAAACTAAAAATTAAACAAAATATATTACATTTCTGCTCTTGCCTCTGAAGCCAGAAAAATTATCAAAGCCAATAAAACAGAAAAAAAAAAAAAAAGGATTAAAGAGATTAAGATATCATAATTTATGATTAACAAAATCATCAAAATATGTTGTGAAGCCTGGGAAGAAAATCAGGAGAAATGAAATTCCCCCATCAGAACATCTGCAAAGACTCCCCAAAGCAACAATTATAACTGTGTAGCTAAATAACAAAATTTATCGTTAATCCAATTTAGCATCGGATTATAAAAAAAATTGTTAGCTATGGACAGTTTAGCTACGAAGTTGGTAGCATATTTGCAAAAACTCCCAAGAGCAACTATTATAACCTTGGACAAAATTCATCATTTGTTAGCTACGAGCAATTTAACGAAGAGTATTATCTGTGTACTCCATTAGATTCAACACCTGAATCATAGCCACTTGGGGTTTCTCCAGGAGTAGTCGTTGATGGTGTAAAAGTACCTCCGGTTCCATTTTTTCCGAGTAATTTAACAGCTGATTTCTTCAAAGATTTCAAAATCTTAATCTTGATTTGTCCCCTTCTTGGAGGTACTTTCTGGTTCTTGTTTGATTTGTCCATATATTTTCCCATTTGAAATTCCATCTCTAAAGTAACAAAGTTTGTGTGAAGAACAGAGTAAAACAGAGCTTAGGAGTTGAAGAACGGAGGGCAAAAATGAGAGCAATTGATATATAATGTGAAGAAAGTGGGAGATTGATATTTATTTTTAAAGGAATCCACCTTTATATATTACTTGATTCAAACTAAGGCTTGGACTATATGTACATTATAAAATTAAGGCATACTTCCTCTGTCCAACAATAGCCGTCTACGATTGACTTTGCACACTTCTTTAGAAACTATAAATATAAGAGTAATTTTACTATATCACCATTTAAATAAATACAATTTTTTGAAAAATGTAATATAGAAATAACTATAATTAATGATAAGGGTAAATTAAGAAGGAGAACTTTCGCAAATAGTCACTATAATAAACGTAATTATGTTTCATAGTTATAGTTTGCATATTTATGGGTTGTAGCTACAGTTTAAGCTGTCTCGTTTATATAATTTGCGGATTTATATAATTCACAGGTTTGTATAATTCGTGGGTACATTTGTATAATTCAGTTATTTTGATTAAATTTGAAACAACGAATTTATACAATTACAAGCATCAGAAGTGTAAACAGTTATACAAATTATATTATACAAATTCAAAATTATACAAAAGTTAGAAAAAATATATTATACAAATTCCAAATTATACAAAGTTATACAAATTATATTATACGAATTTCGAATTATACAAAACTAAAAAGTTGAGCCGCGTAATTATAGGTCGTGAATTGTAATTAAGGTAAACTATAGTTATGTTAACTAATTAACTAGTATATGTTTGCTTATATGTGTAATTTTTCCGAAGTAAATATAAAATTATCCATTGATTTCATAAAGTGGAGAAATATTGTTGGATAGAGGGAGTAAAACAAATAAAATCAAGTGATCACTTGCCTATCCAATTTATGTGATGATATTTAATTGTACACCTAGTTTGAAAAACAATCAAAACATTGGAGGATAAAAATGAAATTTGTAAAAATTATTACTAACATCTAATATTTGCATCAAATTATATTAAATTAATGCGGGTTACGTAATTATTGAGAGCCATAATACATATATATGTCTTTTAACTTGGTCTCAACTGGCAGTTATGCTCTACAATTTTTTGGTTCCGCACAAATAAACGTTAAAATTTGTATAAAGTTGAACAAGTATACACACATGTATGACACCACATATCATGCAAATTGTCTTTTTAATAATGTGTTATTAAATTAAAGATATTTCAAATGTATTAAAATGCTTTTTAATTTTGTGATCTTAAACATGCATGAAAAATTAAAAATAAAAGTTACTAAAAAGGAAAAATAATTCTTTTGGAAACATACAAGAAAAAAGTAGGACAATCAAATTGAAACGGTTAAAAATAAAAGTTACTACAACAACAACAACAACAACAACATACCCAGTGCAATCCCACTAGGTGGGGTCTGGGGAGGGTAGAGTGTACGCAGACCTTGCCACTACCTCGTGGAGGTAGAGAGGCTGTTTCCGAAAGACCCTCAGCTCAAGTACACCAAAACCAAGTTAAAGGCGAGGAAAACAATGCATAAAACGTACCATCCAATAAGAAAGATAGTAAATAATCAACGGAGGAGACGGTAGCCTCAAAAGGACAGTGAGAGAAGTGAAACGCCGTAAACACATAAGACTATAGGAACCACAGACAAGAACTGTAAGAGAAAGGCTACGACCACTACACACGCTAACAACCCATACCCACGCGAGAAAGGACAGCACGCTAGCCCTACTAACCTTCAACCTTAATACGCGACCTCCACTCCTTCCTATCTAGAGTCATGTCTTCGGTAATGTGAAGCTGAGCCAAGTCTTGTCTAATCACCTCTCCCCAATACTTCTTAGGCCTACCTCTACCCCTCCGCGTACCCTCTACGACCAGCCCCTCACACCTCCTCACTGGGGCGTCTTCGCACCGTCTCTTCACATGTCCAAACCATCTCAGTCTCGCTTCCCTTAGCTTGTCCACCACAGATGCCACTCCCACCTTCTCCCGGATTACTTCATTCCTAATCTTATCCCTCCTAGTGTGCCCACACATCCATCTCAACATCCTCATCTCCGCAACCTGCATTTTCTGAACATGTGAGTTCTTGACTGGCCAACACTCCGCTCCGTACAATAAGGCCGGTCTAACTACCACTCTGTAGAACTTACCTTTAAGTCTAGGTGGAATTTTCTTATCACACAAGACTCCAGAGGCATTCCTCCATTTCATCCAAGCAACCCCAATGCGGTGTGTGACATCATCGTCGATGTCGCCACTTCCTTGGATTACAGACCCGAGATACTTAAAACTATCTTTCTTAGGGATGATCTGTGTGTCAAGTCTCATTTCCACATCTGCCTCCTCCAACGCATCACTGAATTTGCACCCCAAATGGAGTAAAAAGGAAAAATAATTCTTTTTGAAACATACAAGAAAAAAGTAGGACAATCAAATTGAAACGGGAGGAGGGAATATCAAATTCCAATTTGCTTGATTCCCAAGCCTTTGAGTAAAAATTGAAAAGATTCCCAAGTCTTATATTTGAATGGCCAATGGATAAAGCTTTGACTGGTGTGAACATCACTTGCTTGCATAACTTGGCAAAACAGAAATGGTCAAGTGGACCAATGTCCACTTGTCATGTATATAATCTATAACTGACTTGTATTATTTTCATTTTCTAAGGGATTTTCCATCGTAGCTATCATATGGTACATATTAATTTGAAATGGTCCAACTAGAAGAAAAAATAATTGACCCTCCAACTAAGTAGAGCCGGTTCAATAAGATTGGAGGTTTAAAGTCAAACTTCATATAGAGATTTAAAATATATAAATTGAGTAATGATAAAAGAGGATCTGAAGAAGATAAAATGTAAGCAGACCTTATGAAGTAATTATGTAAACAATATAAGTTTTCAATGAAAAATATAATATAAAATTAAATTAAATAATAAAACCTAGCTCATGAATTTGAGAAGTTGATATAATGATATCGAAATAGAGTTGTGTCAAATTTGATAAGTTGATGTAATGATATCGAATCAATATAATAATAACTTGTAGCAATACTTGCAATTTTGAAGATGATGTCAAAAGGCAAATTTTGATCATTATGTAAGCGGACAACAATAGATTTTGCAGAATGCAAAAGGTTTGACCATTTGCGAGACTTTCGAAATTCAATAATAAGAGGATAAAAATAGTAAAAGGGAGTAGTGAAAAAAGATCACTATAGGAATAATAACATGGTTCAGGTTAGTTGTCAGGATATAAATGAGGCAACAAAATAAGTAATTACTGTAAGAAAAAGATATATTTATATATATATATATATATTCTAAAAGAGTTAAGTTCAAACCATTATTTTAGTGATCTTATAGGCGAGTCGGCCTGCAACTGAGTTTTATGCTTACTTACTATAAATAAATGGGTAAGAACTCATCCTTTCGATTCTAGTTCGTTATAACACCACATTATTGGTTAGATATTTAAATGATTAGGAAAATTAATCAAACAAAACAGAAAAAATAAATAAAAAAATGACAACTACAGATGGGGGCTTACATATTACATAATTCTATTACTATTTCTATATATGTGAGAATGAATATTTTTTGTTGCTTTATGCGCTTTTTTTTAGTGTCAACTTCACTAGGTATAGATAGGGAGTCTTTAACAAGTCACATTAATGATTGATGATCAGATTTTGAAAGCAGTCAAGATGGATTTTTTGGGGAAACTCTGTTAGGACCTAAATTAATTAGGTGTAATGCGAAAGTTAGTAAAGCAAACCTCAAAAGACTATGAGTAAGAAGACAAACAAGAAATATATTAAAAGACAAAAAAAATTAACATGGTTCTGTCAATCGACCTACGTCCACAAAGGAGATAAGCAATTCACTATATAAACATGAGAGTACAAAATATAGAGAGAAATAACTTCAATCAATTCACTCGTAATACATGAGAGGTTCACACAAGTGATAGCATATCACTTGTGTCCCACAAATTCTCCCCATAACCAAAACTCTCAAAGCCCCTAAGACTACATTGTGAATGCTAATTAAGTTAGAAGGAACAAACCTCTATTTATAGAGTCCTAAACATTTTCCTACAAGAAAAGGACTAGCTAATCCTAAACCTTTTCTTAAAAGAAAAATCGATTTATGGTAAGAAACTCAGGGCAATTAATACCTAATAGCAAATCTCCCTCTTGGCCTGAATTTCTGACAAAATAAATTCGTCCACCTTCTTCACATAATCTTCAACAACTTGCATCTCCTCTAAAATAATCTCGTTTGCAAAATCTATGTCTCGACACAAAGAACCTCTTTGAAACAATTTCTCCAACAATATCTTCATTACTATCAAATAGGTTGCGGCTAGAACTACACTCGCCAAGATGAACACCCAATTTTTAACATGATTCAATCATCGAACCACTAAACCTGGCTCCATCATTGAACCATCGAAAACTGGATACATCATTGAACCATCTAACCTGACTACATCATAGAACCTAGCTCCATCAATGAACCATTGGACCTTGCTCCGATACCACTTATTAGGATCAAAATAAGCAGGTGTCATGCGGAAGCTAGCAAAGAAAACCTCGAAAGACCATGAATAAGAAGACAAATGAGAAATATACCAAAAGACATAAAGATTTAACATAGTTTGGTCAATCAACCTACGTCCACAAAGGAGATGAGAAATTTACTATATAAACATGAGAGTACAAAATATAGAGAGAAGTAACCTCAACCAATACACTCGAAATACATGGGAGGTTCACCACAAATTCTCCCCCTAACCAAAACTCTCATAGCCCCTAGGACTACATTGTGAATGCTGATTAATTTAGAAGGAACAAGCCTATATTTATATAGTCCTAAACCTTTTTCTACAAGAAAAAGACTAGCCAATCATAAATCTTTTCCTAAAAGAAAAACCTATTTATGGTAAGAAACTCATGGCAGTTAATACCCAACAAACTCTTCCTTATGTTTTTTATTGTATTCGCTTCAAACGCCTGTGAGATAAGAAGAAATTATTTTTCATAATTTGCTAATTTTCTTCTTCTAGCATCCTAACGATACAATTGATTGATTTACCTTACTAGTCACATGGTCTAAAAATTTACTGTCTTGTGTGGTCTTAGATTATTATTTTTTTTTACCCCTCTTTAGGAGCTCCTACCAGTTTTCTCCCTTGGTGAATGAAACTCACAACCTTAGGTTGGAAGTGAGGATTGCTTACCATCCGAGCAACTCCCTCTTATCTTAGATTACATTCATGTGTTGCTTTCCACTTTATGCAATAACACTTTAATCTGATCGAATTTGCAATCCTCCGTCCATCCCTTTTTTCATATGTTTTTCGCACCCTTTCTTTTTATAAGGATTTCTACTTCTATGAGTTTGAGAACTTGTATAATCTCATAGGAACCCCTCATGCTTGGTGTTGTAATGTTGTAAATATATCACTCTCGTCTCAAACTATAGGTTGTCTCAGCTTTCATATCATGAAAACCTCAACTACAAGGGACCTGCTTGATGTTAGGACAAAAATGCATATAGTTAATTGTTATAAAGACCTCATATGTGTTACGATCCTATATTCAAAGGGTTAGGTAGTTTTTGGGTGTTTGACCTAAGGAGAGAGAGAGGAACCGCCTGGAGCAAGGCAAAAGATTCAACAACGAATTTTTCCTTTCTTCTTCCTATTTTTCATGATTGGTTATGAATTTTACTATTGTGTTTTCACATACTCTCATGAGTATTTCAATCTAGGGTTTAGATGGAACTTTTTGTAGGATGAATTCTTATTACCTGTTTATATAATTGAGTCGTTTTTTAAATCTCTATTTGTTCGACTACACACTGATTATAGTTAATTGACCAGCCAGCGGTGAATGGTGTCATTATATATTGTTATTCGCGAGAGAGATTATGAGATTAGGTTTTAGTCGAACAACATCACTTTGAAGCATTAGGAGATTAATGGATGATATTTAAAAGTAGAAGTTAGAGAAATAAAGCTTTTACGCAATATAAGTGAATGGATTAATCATTTAACTAGGGTTCATTTGAGAGAATAATGTTAGAAAATTGCTACACTTGATCGAGATATATTTGTAGTTAGAGAAGATTCATGATCGATAGAGATTAAATCAGCGAGATTATAGCTAACATAGCAAGAAGGAATCTGATTATTGGGAAAATCATGACTCTAGACCTCTTTAATCTTGAAATCAACCCATTCTTTTTAGTTAATATTTTTGATTGCTTTAATATTTGTTAGTTAATTCGTTAGAAATAAGGATCTTAATCTAAAACTAAGTAATCATTTAAACCTATTTTTTTAGCGATATTGAATAATTATAGCTAAACCATAGTTCTCTGTGGAATTTGTCTCCTGACTTTAAAACTAGATTATATTTGCAGTGCCGCTTTTCCTTTTTAAGATGAGTTTTAAGTGTGATATTGCTCTTATCAACCGAAGTTGATCTTTTATTCCTTGTTGTTAGGTCTTCGTTTTTGTTCTAAAATTGTAAACCTACTTTTCTTTCAACTACAAGGGACCTACTCTTATAACCCGAAGTTGTTCTTTTGTTCCTTGTTGTTAGGTCTTCATTTTCGTACTAAATATTGTAAACCTACTCTTCTTAGAGAAGTTTGTGTAGGTAACATCTCTTCTCTTATCTTTTTTATTTGAGTTGTTGGCTAGAGTTAACCGTGGTGTATTGTTGGAATCTATATAAGCTAGAGTTAGTTGGTGTAGGGATAGGACAATAGAGTTATTGCTTATTTTTCTTGTAATGGAGTTATTATAAGGGGAAGGAATTATGAGTTTAATTCCTAGGTTGCAAGAGTTTGTAATCTAAAACCTTGCTCATGTTTAGTGAAGTTGTTGCTGAAATCCTACATGGTTGGTCGTGATATTTTCCTCCTTGAGCAAGTAGATTTTCACGTAAACATCTTGTGTGCTTTACTTTCTGTTGTATATAGATTGTTACTCTTTGTTCTTAGCTGTTGATAAGAAAAAGACCTGGTTCCTTGACTCTTGGTGGATTCATATAAGACAAAACTGGATACCTTTGTAGGGTAATATGCTTAAGTTGTTTGTGCTTGAACACTTCCGATCACAAATTTGTTGGAAATATGTGATAATTTCATCTAAAATCTTAATATATTATAGGAAACAACCGAACACACTCTATTATTTAATTATATTTCAACGCGCCCCTCACATGTCAGCCTAATTTTTTTCATGGGTTAAGCACATGGAAATATTTTTTGGTAATGAATGGTGATGAGATTCGATCCTAAGAGCTCTGCCTACTTTGGTACCATGTTGAAATATTTACTATCTCGTATAAAATGTTAAGGTGTTATAGAATGCTATGGAGGAACTATTACCTTACATGAGAATTGCACCGGAAGGAAAGACGTGGGGGTATTTGGCCATCATATCTGCTTCTACTTCCCAAGTAGGTCCCGCAACTAACTGATTCCTACAAGGAACTTTCACTGAAGCAACTTTCTTGTTTCTCAACTTACGAACCTGACAGTCAAGAATCTCAAATGGGACCTCTTAATAAGAGAGACTATCCTTCACGCCAATACTCTCTAAGGGCACACTAAAGTTGGATCATCAATACATTTCTTCAATAAGGACATATGAAACATTGATGCAAACTCTATAGGTAAATCAAACTCATAGGCCACATTACTGAAATGCCTCAAAATCCGATATAAACCTACATAACAGGGATTGTGTTTTCCTTTTTTAGCAAACCCCATCAACCTTTTCATGGATGAAATTGTAACACCCCAGAAATTTTTTAAACTAAGACTCGAACCATCCTTCGTTGTGAGTAGGATTTTAACAAGGAATTTAAAATTTCTTAAGTATTAAGGTTAGGTCACTAGATGTAGCACCTTGAATTCCAAAAAGAACTAAATTGGAAATAGAAAAATCTGAAATTTTGCAAGTTATGCTTAAGTTATGAGTTTTGGGTCAACTTCAAACGACCATAATTCTCAGTACAGAACGAGTTAGGTGGGATACAAGATAGCTAATGAAAAGTTTTTGAATTATCTTTCCAACGCCACCGAGTTTGCTAGGTTTTAAGGTCCGATGAGTGAGATATTCCCTTTTGAAGTCAAGTTGTCCAGTTAAGGAAAGTTATCCGAAAATAGTAAGGGGTATTTTGGTCTTTTCCTTACCCAATCAAATTTAATTCATTTTAGTAAGATTTTAAGGGTCTAATACTATTAGGTCCAATTTTATAATCCTAATATACGCCTAGGGTTTTAGTTGAGAGTTCAAGAAGAGAAAAGAAGAGAAAAAAGGAGAAAAGAGGAAATGATCAAGGCGTTCGTCGAGGTTCTTGAGTTTTGTTGCGGATTTTCGACATGGGTTTGATCCCTAAGAGGTATGTAAGCTTCCATAGTGTTGGGTTCGTTCACCCACAGATCAATCATGAGTTTCTTTTGCGAATCTATCCATAAATATTGAGCAATTTAATTTTTTGATGAGTTCTTGATAAATGTTCATGAAGTTTCCTTATCGATTAAGTTTTGATGTAAGATTCTACTTGGGTCAACTTCAAACGACCATATCTCTTAGAATATAAAGAGTTACATGAGCCATAACCTATGAAATTAAAGGTGTTTGAATCTACTTTCCAACTCCAACAATTTTGCATCAATCCCAATTTCTAAGTAAAAAGTTATGAATATTTTAGTAACCTATACAATGCTGTTATGAATTGGCCGACGGGAAAACATTAAAAAGTGTTGTTTTTGTTTTTTTACCTCCAAGAAAACCCTAAACGAATTCATTGACTAATAAAAGGCTCAAAACAATAAGATTTTCATCTTTTAGTCCATCATTCTCTTCACTCTCAAACCCTAGGGCAAAACCCTAAGGAAAAATCAAAGTAGAAGACTCTATTCAAGATTCTTTCAATCTTTTTCAGGATTCTTCTTCAAGGTAAGTTTTCTACAAGAATTCGATTCTAACTCAAGTTCCTCCATACAATTATGAATCACTAATGAAAATAATAAATCTTGGCCATAGAGATTTCAAGAAACTAATTCAAGAATCTCAAGAAAGGTTTTCTTGATTGTTTATCTTCAAGATAGGGTTTCAAGGCTTCTAATCAAGTTCTTCTTCAAGATTTTTCAAGAACCTTGTTTTTTTTCCCAAGTATGTAAGGCTATCATAGTATTGGACTAGTTCGTCCTCACTCCCTACAGCTACTTTCAAATCAGTAAAAGAGAAATCTAGGATTCTACCCCTAGATTTGAGTATTCTCGAGCTAAGTTGATTTCGAGTTCTTGAATTCCCGATTCTTTTAAAAATTCTATTCCTAAGTATTGAGTTTCTATATTTTTTTTGAGATCCTTGAGTTGACTTGTTCATGTCTATAATTTAGCATAAACCCTATTTTTAGTTTTAAATCTTGAGAAGTTTTTCAAAGCCAACACTTGAATTTTAAACTTAGTTTTGAGGAAGTAAGTATGAGAATGAGAAGAGTCGTATACATGAGTTCCATATTATTATTTAGACCCTTGAGTAGAGTCGTTCATTCCCATAAATTCTGCATGAACTCCATCAGTTAAGTATCTTTGAGAGGAGTAGTATCTTCAAGTTCTAAGTCTTGAGTATTGTGTTCCTAATCATTTTGGGATTATACTCCTAATCATGGAGCTACTACATGTTACCCATGAAGGTCCTTGAGTTGAGTAGTTCATGCCCACTCCGCATGAACCCTATAAGTTGAGCAGTCTTGAGATGAGAAGTATCTTTGAGTTCTTGAGTTCAGTAGTTCATGCTAATAATTCCGCATGAACCCTCTAAATTTAGCATTCTTGAAATGAGTAGTATCATTGAAGTTCTTGAATGCCAAGTATTGAGTTCTATCTATGGTTATTGAAAACCTTGAATTGAGTCATTTATGTCCATAATTCGACATGAACCCTATTTTAAGAAGTCTTATCCAAATGCTTTAAACTTGTTTTAAGACTTGAGTTTTGAGTTGAGTAAAGAGTAAAGAGTGAAGTTCTTTTCTTCAAAAGAGTATATGGGGACTGTGTATTCCCAAAGAGTAATTGTTTTCACATTTAAACAAGAAAGAAAACACCAATTTCCAACAGAGCCTTTGAGCTAGTTTTTCAGTAAAGAGTAAATGCTTTCATATTTAAGCAATAGAGGAAACACTAATTTCCTAGAGAGCCTTTCGGTTAGTTTTTGAGTAATTATCTCAAACCACAGAAAGAGTTATTTTTTTAAACATATGAGCTAGTTACATTTTTGGGAGTAGTATTGAGCACCGATATGAAGGAGTGTTAAGACAACTCACAGCCTCCATAAACCATCTAGCTAACGTGGGTAGAAAATGGTCATACCTTTTAGATAATTCGTTAGTACTTTTTAGCGTAGAATTATGGATCCACTTAGTAGTTAGGTTCTATACCCCTGGCAAGGTATAGGATGGCCCTGACAGCGTGAGGCAAAACACTGTATCATCACATAGCTTATAAGTGATGGTTGTCGGTTAGAAAAACTCCCACAGAGATGTTTGTATTCTTATATACACAGAGTTTACTTGTATTTTCATATACAAATAGAGTTTATGTTGTATCCTTGCATAAAAACTGAGTATATTGTATTCTTAAATACATTGAGTTGCTTTCTACTTTTTTAAAGCTTTCCATATATTGCATCCCTTATTGTTGCTTTATCCAGAGTTGAGTATCCAAAGTTTGAGTACCAAGAGTAGAGTGTCATATTATTGAGTTGAGCCTTATTTCACTGCGTTGAATATCTTATTGTTGAGTTGAGTCTTATTTCACTGAGTTGAATATCTTATCATTGAGTTGAACTATGTTTCTTTGATTTGAGTTGAGTTGAGTGAGTTGAGAAGAGGTAAGTATATTTCTTTCCCACCAGTTCAAGCTTATGTTATGCTTTAAAATTCCCCTTACATGCTCGTACATTCCATGTACTGAGCCATTTGTCCTGCATCGTTTCATGATGCAGATACATGTATTTAGGTTCATCAACCGGAGCTTCGTTGATACTGCATGCAGTTTGAGTTAGCTATGGTGAGCCTCCTTGCTTTCGGAGGGTTCCACTTGTGCTTTCAGTTATATCAGTTGTTAGGATGTCGTGGGTCTTGTACTGACTTCCATCTTTTTCAGTTAGAGGCTTCATAGATAGAAAGTAGAGTTTGAGAAGTCTGTTTCATTTATCTAATTAAATGTTTTAAAGACTTGAGTTGCCTATTGTTGGCTAGTTGAATATTCCATTTATATTTAGATTAAATTATTTGAGTTAAAGCTTTGTATTTGAGTTTCATGAATTTTATTCAGTTTTTAAGGTTTTGTATGCTTGAGTTAGTCTTCTGCTTGTAGTCAGCCCAGATGAGGGTTTGCTTGGGGACCAACAATGGTTCTCGAGTGCCGACCACGTCTAGGGTGTAGACTCAGTTCATGACAAACTTGGTATAAGAGCATATTGTTCAAGTGTCTAGGGTGTAGGCCCGAGTCGTGCCGTGTCAAGTAGGATCTTATTTATGGTTGTGAGGGCACTACTTCTATTAATAAGTGACTACAAACATTTAGGAAAAGTTTCCCTTCTTTCATACTCTGAATCATGCAATAGAGCTATGTCATAGAGAATTATTCTAACTCGTGCATTCTCATATCCATTCGACTACCTCCATACTAGAGGTGGTTGAAAAGCAAAGTCAGTTCTTTATTAATGAGTTACTCTTAGCAAAATCTTGAGGAAGTAATGAGACTCTAGAGGGTCTTAAGAGAAGCCCATGAGTGAGTTAAGTGTTGAGTTTAAGAGGAATGCACCCATATTCATGTGAATTGTGCGTTTGAGCTAAAATTGAGTTGTACTCTATTCTCTAAGCCTTGTTTCAGCTGAGATCCTTATGAGAAAGTATGTTTAGAGCTTGGGGTAATATTTTCACCCGAAAAGGTAGCATGAGCTACGAGATTATGAGAAGTAGTAGTAAAGAGTGCCCCTTTAATTTAAGAGAATAGTATGCAGAGATTTAGTAATCTAAGTAAGGGAGATGGTGTTTTGACAAGCTATGTTACTATAGTCATGCACCTAGTAAGATATTAATGAAGATTTTTCCCTTATGGGTAGAATAAGAAGTGGTGAGTTGGAAAGATTCCATCATAGGAGGTAGAGTGTGGTTTACTAGAAAGGAGTTTGCGATGAAGTGTCATTGCGTAGGTAATGACCAAATGTAAGTGTTGAATAGAAGAGCAAAAGTATCCATAAAGTGATAGATCTAAGCTAGGCTTATGATTTGTTTGAGAGGGTCATGATGTTCATAAGGTTATAAAACTGATCAAGTAATGAGGTATAGTATAGTAGGCGAGCAATCGTATTGATATTCGGGTTTAGTAATGAACATTAAGCTTGAATTTGAGATGAGTGTCATGATCTAAAGAATGGAAAAATGAGGGTGATGATGTTGTCTTGAGATTTGAACTAGAAGACCTGACATAGAGTAGGTGAGGAATTGAGGTGATTAGCTGCAATAAATATGAGTGGTATAAGTGAGATACCCTAAACCTCTTGATAAGGGCAGTGAATTGTGGCTAAGTCACAAGAGTAAAAAGAGCATTACGAGGTATATCGAGAGGGTATGTAATCAGAAGAAGTTAACAGAAATAGCTTAGAAAGAAGTCTTAGTACCTGCTTATGGAGAGTTCAGTAGTCATGAGATAAGCTTCTCTCGAGTGTTAGAGTAAAAGAGGATGTAGACCAGTTAGAGATGTTGGAATAGGTCAATAGCCTTCAAGTGTCAGCTTTAGACCTATGGGGGAGATGATAAAATTGAAAATCAAGTCAAGTGTTGAGAATAAGATAGTAATGAGTTCAAAAGAGTATCAGAGAGATATTTTCAGAGGTCCTTTTAGTAATGGAATAATTTTAGATAGAGAAGCTTTAATGATCTAATTGTGATAATGATGGTATGATAATTATGTCTAAGGATATAAATGAGGAAAGAGAGAATGAGGTTTTACTATAAGAAATAGCTAAATGAGAGCCCATAGTTGCTTTTGAATAGTAATGCGGTAAAATTCTAGTTGGTATGGCAGAGATGATAAGAGAAACCCCGTTCCATACCCAGTCTATCCATCATTCGAGGACGAATGATCCCAAGGGGGAGATATTGTAACACCATAGAATTTTTTTGAACTAAGACTCAAACCATCCTTCGTTGTGAGTAGAATTTTACCAAGGAATTTAAAATTTCTTAAGTATTAAGGTCAGGTCACTAGATGTGGCACCTTGAGTTCCAAAAAGAACTAAATTGGAATTAGAAAAATCTGAAATTTTGCAAGTCATGCTTAAGTCATGAGTTTTGGGTCAACTTCAAACGATCATAACTCTCAGTACATGATGTGTTAGGTGGAATACAAGATATCTAATGAAAGGTCTTTGAATTATCTTTCCAACGCCACCAATTTTGCTAAGTTTTAAGGTCGGATGAGTGAAATATGCCCTTTTGAAGTCAAGCTGTCCAGTTAAGGAAAGCTACCCGAAAATAGTAAGGGTATTTTGGTCTTTTCCTTACCCAATCAGATTTAATTCATTTTAGTAAGGCTTTAAGGGTCTAATCCAATTAGGTTCAGTTTTATAATCCTAATATACGCCTAGGGTTTTAGTTGAGAGTTCAAGAAGAGAAAAAAAGAAAAAAGAGGAGAAAAGAGGAAAGGATCAAGCAGTTCGTCGAGGTTCTTGAGTTTTGTTGCAGATTTTCGCCATGGGTTTGATCCCTAAGAGATATGTAAGCTTCCATAGTGTTGGATTCATTCACCCACACACCAATCATGAGTTTCTTTTGTGAATTTATCCATAAATATTGAGCAATTTAATTTCTTGATGAGTTCTTAAAGTTTCCTTATCGATTAAGTTTTGATGTAAGATTCTACTTTGGTCAACTTCAAACGACCATATCTATTAGAATATAAAGAATTACGTGAGCCATAACCTATGAAATTAAATTTATTTGAATCTACTTTCCAACGCCACCAATTTCGCATCAATCCAATTTCTGAGTAAAACGTTATGTTTGTTTTAGTAACCTATATAGTGCTGTTACTAATTAGCCGACGGGAAAACATTAAAAAGTGTTGTTTTTTTTAACCTCCAAGAAAATTCTAAACGAATTCCTTGACTAATAAAAGGCTAAAAAAAAAAAAATCAGATTTTCATCTTTTAGTCCATCATTCTCTTCTCTCTCAAACCCTAGGGTAAAACCTTAAGGAAAAATCAAAGTAGAAGTCTTCATTCAAGATTTTTTCAATCTTTTTCAAGATTCTTCTTCAAGGTAAGTTTTCTCCAAGAATTCCATTCTTTGTAACTCAAGCTCCTCCATACAATTATGAATCACTAATGAAAATAATAAATCTTGGCTGTAGAGATTTCAAGAAACTAATACAAGAATCTCAAGAAAGGTTTTCTTGATTGTTTACCTTCAAGTTAGGGTTTCAACGCTTCTAATCAAGCTCTTTTTTAAGATTCTTCAAGAACCTTGTTTTTTTCAAGTATGTAATGCTATCATAGTGTTGGACTAGTTCGTCCTCATGCCCTACAACTACTTTCAAATCAGTAAAAGAGAAATCTAGGATTCTACCCCTAGATTTGAGTATTCTTGAGCTAAGATGATTTTGAGTTCTTGAATTCCCGATTCTTTCAAACATTATATTCCTAAGTATTGAGTTTCTATATTTTTATTGAGATCCTTGAGTTGACTTGTTCATGCCTATAATTCAGCATGAACCCTATTTTGAGTTATAAATCTTGAGAAGTTTTACAAAGCCAACACTTAAATTTTAAACTGAGTTTTGAGGAGGTATGAGAATGAGAAGAGTTGTATACATGAGTTCCATATTATTATTTATACCCTTGAGTCGAGTCGTTCATGTCCATCAATTCCGCATGAATTACATTAGTTGAGTATCTTTGAGAGGAGTAGTATCTTCAAGTTTTAAGTTTTGAGTATTGTGTTCCTAATCATTTTGGGATTATACTCCCAATCATGGGGCTACTACATGTTACCTATGAAGTCCTTGAGTTGAGTAGTTCATGACCATAACTCCGCATGAATCCTATAAGTTGAGCAGTCTTGAGATGAGAAGTATCTTTGAGTCCTTGAGTTGAGTAGTTCATGCTCATAATTCCACATGAACCCTCTGAGTTGACCATTCTTGAAATGAGTAGTATCATTGAAGTTCTTGAGTTCCAAGTATTGAGTTCTATATATGGTTATTGAAAACCTTGAATTGAGTCGTTCACGTCTATAATTTGGCGTGAACCCTATTTTAAGAAGTCTTATACAAATGTTTTAAACTTGTTTTAACACTTGAGTAAAGAGTAAAAAGTGAAGTTCTTTTCTTCAATAGAGTATATGGGGACTATGTATTCCTAAAGAGTAAATGTTTTCACATTTAAACAAGTAAGGAAACACCGATTTCCAACAGAGCCTTTGAGCTAGTTTTTCAGTAAAGAGTAAATGCTTTCATATTTAAGCAAGAAAGTAAACAATGCTTTCTTAGAGAGCCTTTGGGCTAGTTTTTGAGTAATTATCTCAAACCACAGAAAGAGTTATTTTTTAAAACATATGAGCTAGTTACATTTTTGGGAGTAGTATTGAGTACCGATATGGGGGAGACTTCAGACAATTCACAGCCCCCATAAACCATGTTGCTAATGTGGGTAGAAAAGGGTCATACTTTTTAGATGATTCCTTCGTTCTTATTAGCATAGACAAGTAGATCCACTTAGTAGTTAGGTTCTAGACCCTGGCAAGTTATAGGACGACCCTAGCAGCGTGAGGTAAACTGTTGTATCATCACATAGCTTATAAGTGATAGTTGTCGGTTAGAGAAACTCACGCAGAGATATTTGTATTATTATATACACAGAGTTTACTTGTATTTTCTTATACAAACAGCGTTTACTTGTATTTTCATATACTAACAGAGTTTATGTTGTATCCTTGCATACAAACTCAGTATATTATTTTCTTAAATACATTGAGTTGTTTTCTACTATTTTAAAACCTTTCCGTTTATTGCATCCCTTATTGTTGCTTTTTATTGAGTGGAGTATCTAGAGTTGAGTATCCAGAGTTTGAGTACCAAGTGTCGAGTGTCTTATTATTGAATTGAGCCTTATTTCAGTACGTTGAATATCTTATTATTGAGTTGAGCCTTAATTCACTGAGTTGAATATCTTATCATTGAGTTGAACCTTATTTCACTGAGTTGAATATCTTATCATTGAGTTGAGCCTTATTTCACTGAGTTGAATATCTTATCATTGAGTTGAACTATGTTTCTTTGAGTTAAGAAGAGGTAAGTATGTTTCTTTCCCACCTGTTCAAGCTTATGTTATACTTTAGAATTCCCTTACATGCTCGTACATTCCATGTACTGAGCCATTTGGCCTGCATCATTTAATGATACAGATACATGTATTCAGGATCATAAACAGGCAATTCGTTGATACCACATGCAGTTCGAGTTAGCTATGGTAAGACTTCTTGCTTCCAGAGGGTTCCACTTGTACTTTCAGTTGTATCAGTTGCTAGGATGTCGTGGGTCTTGTCCCGACTTCCATCTTTGTTAGTTAGAGGCTTCATAGATATAAATTAGAGTTTGAGAAGTCTATTTCATTTATCTTATTAAATATTTTAAAGACTTGAGTTGCCTATTGTTGGCTAGTTGAATATTCCATTTATATTCAGAGAAAATTATTTGAGTTAAAGCTTTGTATTTGAGTTTCATGAATTTTATTCAGTTTTAAAGCTTTTGTATGCTTGAGTTGGTTTTCCACTTGTAGTCAACGAGGATGATGGTTTGCTTGGGGACCAACAATGGTTCTTGAGTGCCTACTACATCCAGGGTGTAGACTTGGATTGTGACATAAATTTTTAGATATGCCCAATCATCAATAGTAAACTCAATCCCCCTTCTTCTCACATTTGCGTATGACTTTTGTCTACTCTGAGTTGTTCTCAACCTATCTTTAATAAGTTGAACTTTCTCCATAGCCTCATGAACAGATCCAATCCCTATTAAAGCCACTTCACCAACCTCAAACCACCCTATAGGAGATCTACACCTCTTATCATAAAGTGCCTTAAATGAACTCATCTGGATCATAGAGTGATAACTGTTATTATAAGCAAACTCAATAAGAGGCAAGTTATCATTCAATTATTTTTAAAGTTGATTACGCAAGATGTCAACTTATTTTCCAAGGTCAGAATAGTCCATTCGTCCTGACCATCTATCTGCGACTGAAAAGCTATGCTAAGCTTAACCTAAGTACCAAGAACTTTTTTAAATGATCTCTAAAACTGAAATGTGAACTAAGTACCACTAGCATAGATGATATATAAGGGAACCATATATAATTTCATCAACTTTCGGATGTAAATTCTAGCATAATCCTCAGCTGAATAAGATGTCTTAACTGGTAGGATATATATTAACTTAGTCATCCGGTCTACAACCACCCATATGGAATCATGTTATTGACGCGTGTGAGGCAAACCTGTAATAAAATCCATGTTTAAATCCTCCCACTTCCCAGTAGGAATGTTGATATCCTGAGTTAAACCTTATGGTTTCTAATGTTTAACCTTAACTTGTTGGTAATTTGGACCCTTAGCCACTAATTCTGTAATATTCGTATTCATAACATTCCACCAATAGACTTTTACGTGAATTACGGTACATCTTAGTGGCTTCTGGGTAAATAAAGTATTGGAAATTATGAGCTTCTGTTAGATTTGTTGCCTCAACCCATCAACACCCGGGTAGATAAATAGTTTTAGTAATGAATTATTCTATCTCCACCTTTTTAGAAATCATCACGCCCCAAACTCAAGGGGTGCGACTGTCTTTTAATGCCTAAACTCAGTCCTGAGCCGAACTTGCTGAACCATTTGCTACTAGCTCATGGTAGCCACACGTAATCAAGAAAACAAACAAGTATATCTCGGCCGGCAAGGCCCGTATCAACAGATCTATAAAAGAAACAACTACTCCCAAGAGTTCATATAAAGAAATAGCCAACTAGCACAAAAGTCCTGATTGGGACGTCCAGGCCACCATGATCTCTATATCGAAACTGAAAGTAGGTATATATATATCTAGACAATACATCAAACAACTCACAAGCTTCAACAAACCAACAAACTAGGCCAGCATGGCCATAACGTAGTTATACACCCCACACACTAGTATGCAAGCCTCTAAGAGTAGTAAAGATTGGCGGGAGAGGGCCCGAGCCTACCCATAAAAATATATACAACAAAAGCTAACAAACCTCTTAACTCTGGCAGCTCCGGAGGAAAGGGGCTAGCCAGCCGGATAGAAGTCAATCCTGCTGCTGAGGAGGTCTACTAGGTCGTCTATCTGGACCTGCAGGCATGAATGCAGTAACCCTAGGCAATGGGGCATCAGTACGAAATAATGTACCGAGTATAAAAGCAATAGACTATGAGTAGGTATCCTAATAAACTGGAGTAATCCAATAAATAAATCAAGGATAAGATAAGTGTGCTGACCTGCTCCTAAATCTAAACATATAAAATATAATAAAAACAACAACCTAACCAATCCCCCATAAGCTCGGCAGGTACAAATAGCACACAAGACCACTTACCCAGGCCCCAATAATCCCAGAAGTTTCCAATCAATCTATTTACCCCTATCAGTAGTCCCCTAGCCCCGTAGGCAGTCACATTGCCCTCTTAGGCAATATTATAGCCACGTAGGTAGCACATAGATCTCTTAGGCATCAATATAGCTTATAGACAACTCTAAGCCCTTTTAGGTAACAACATGGCCCTGTAGGCAACACATAGACTTCTAAGCCGTCAATATATCCCTGTAGGCCACTCATAGCCCTTCTAGGTATCCATATAACCCCATAGGAAACTCATAGCCCTTCTAGGTATGAATATAGCCCCGTAAGCAGAACATAGACCTTCTAGGCATCAATATAGCCCCGTAGGCAGAACATAGCCCTTTTAGGCATAGATCACATTCCTGCAGCTAACCACAATAGCCCCAAGGGCAATAATAACAATCCAATTGGCTAAAAGCGAGCAATTTAACTATAAGCAACCTATATGAATAGACTCTAAGTTGTGTCCAACATAGGGACACTACTAACTGAATAAGAATCTCGACAAGGGAGGATTATATCTACTCGAGCAGCCAACAATCAACAATAATGGCTACAAGTATAACAACGAGAACAACCCAATTACATTTCTCCTAAGCTTTAAGGAAACATGTCGTAAGAAGGAAATAGTCTTAACATACCTTTTTCGCTGAATTAACGTTGCCTAACGACTTTTACTCACAACCATCCTCGATAATATAAAAAGGCAGGACCATAATCAGCACACAAGAATAGAAGATACCATGAAATCCGATAAAAGATATGTATTTCCGTCGCAAATTGCTATTGCAGCGTATCAAAGCTAGAGTCGATGAAAGAAGGGTCTTACCTTGATCTTAAGTTTGTAATACATCTCAAAATCTTAAAATATGTCCAAACCCTTGTTGTTCCAACACCAAAGTATGAGATGCTACGAAATCGATAAAATAAATTCTACCATGATAACGAGCTCAACACGTAGAACAAATTTCGTCAAGGACTTAAGTCGAGAAAATCTATAATTTGGTTGATCCCAGAAATGGATTTTCTAAGTTTTCAGGTTCTTAACTAAACAAAATGAAGAAAAAGTCGAAGAAGAAGATATATAAAAAGTTCCACCGACCTAGGGCCCCACCTCACGTGCCTGCTTGCGCAGTCTCGTAAAAACTTAAATATCTCTCTATTCTGAAGTAGTATGAACAAATGGTTTGATGCATTGGAAACTAGACTTATAGACCTTCAATTTGATAGATCGTGGTCCCCATAACTCTTTATAGATAAGGATATAACCTCCAAGACATTTGACCCAAATTTAAGAGAAATCATTAAAAAGGAACTTACGATAACTTTTGCCAACTTTATTTTTCCACTTACCTAACTTCAAAACTTGAGATACAACCCTTGAACACTTAAAATATGACATACCACATCATTCATAATTTATTAGTCACCCTCTTTGTATTTCCACGAAGGTATGAGTCAATTTAGTCATTTTTTAAAGTTGGGGTGTTACATCCTACCCCCCTTAGAAACATTCCTCCTCTAATGAAAAATCTTAGTCACGCGGTTAAGTCCTTAGGAGTCACCAAAATTTAGGCAGAAAATCCTTTGTAAATGTGACTATTCAGGAACCTGAAACACAGAAATTCTAACATAGGCGTCTCATAGGATGACATAAATAGATAAGCACTATAGCTCAACAATAACAGTGTGAGCAAAAATACAACGACAAAAACCATAATAATAAGCAACATTATAAAAAAGATCAGGTAGGTATCTTATCTCACTGCACTAATATAAACTGATATGCCATCACCCTGGGGTATGAAACAAGTGAGGATATTTAAACCTCATGACATCCTCAGCTTCCCAGGTCACCTCATCTCTATTCTTGTTTCTCCATAATACTTTAACCGAAGCCACCTCTTTGGTCCTCAATTTATGGACCTGATGATCTAGTATGGCAATTGGAGTTTCTTCGTAGGACAACTCCTCTGTGATCTGAACATCCTCAACTGGGACAACTCAAGAAGGGTCTCCTACAGACTTTCGTAGCATCAATACATGGAAAATTGGATGAACAGATTCTATCCCCGAAGGTAATTATAACTCATAAGCCACTCGTCCTACCCTCTGAAGGATCTAGTATGGCCCAATGAATGTTGGGCTAAGATTGCCTTTCTTGGCAAATTTCATAACACCCTTCATATGCAAAACTTTTAAGAATACCCAGTTATCGACACAAAACTCTAATTCCCTTCGTCGCACAACTGAGTATGACTTCTGTCGGCTTTGAGCTGTTAGCAACCTTTCCCGAATGAGCTTAACCTGCTCCATTGTCTGTTTTACTAAGTCGGGTCCAATCAACCCTGACTCCCTTCCCTCGAACCATCAAATGGGGGATCTACATTTTTGCCCATACAAAGCCTCATAAGGTGCCATCCTGATGCTGGAATAATAACTATTATTGTATGCAAACTCAATAAAAGGAAAGTGGTCATCCCAACTTCCCTTGAAGTCTCGCATGCACGCCCGTAACATATCCTCGAGTTTCAAAATTGTGCACTCAGCCTGGCTATCTGTCTGAGGGTGAAAGGCTGAACTAAGATTAACTTGTGTCCCCAGTCCTTTCTAGAAGGACTTCCAGAAGTTAGCAGTGAATTGTGGTCCTCTATCAAAGGTAATAGATATTGGGACAGCGTGTAGCCTAACAATCTCTCTAATATAGAACCCTGCATAGTCTTCAGCTGTAAAAGTAGCCCTGACTGGTAAGAAGTGGGCTAATTTTGTTAGTCTGTCAACAATTACCCAAATAAAGTCAAACTTACAGTGCTATCGAGGTAACCCTGTAATAAAATCCATATTAATTCCTTCCAATTCCACAAAGGAATGGCTATCTACTGGACTATCCCAGCGGGCTTTTGATGCTCAACTTTCACTTGTTGGTAGTTAGGACACCGTACTACAAACTCAGCAACATCCTTCTTCATCCCGCGCCACCAATAGATCTTTTTAATATCATAGTACATCTTCGTCGAACCAGGGTGAATAGAATAACTGGAATGATGTGCCTCTTCCATAATCTGATGTCAAAGCCCTGCACATCTGGAATACACAATCGACCGCTATATCTGAGGACTCCATCTCCTACTATATCAAATGCTAAAGATTGTTGATCCTGAGCCTTGGCTCTGAGATGCTCTAAGCTTGGATCCTCCTGTTGCCGTACTTTTACCTCCACAACAAGAGATGATATGGATGTGTCCTGAATTGTGACCCCACTATCGTCTGCCTCTAAAAATCTGACTCCCAAGCTAGCTAACTGATGAAGCTCCCGAGCTAGATCACACTTCTTAACACCTAAATAGGATAAATTACCCATAGATCTTCGACTGAGAGCATTGACTACCATATTCGTCTTTCTTGGATGATATAAAATATCCACGTCATAGTCTTTCAGTAACTTAAGCCATCGACGTTGTCACAGATTTAACTCCTTCTATCTAAAGATATATTGAAGGCTTTTATGATCTGTGAAGATGTCAATATGAATGCCATACAAATAATGTCTCCAAATTTTTAACGCATGCATAACTGCAGCCAACTCTAAATCGTGGGTCAGATAGTTCTTCTCATGCTTTCTCAACTGCCTTGAATCATATGCAATAACCTTACCATTTTGCATTAGAACACATCCCAACCCAACACCAGAAGCATCACAATACACCGCATAGCCCTCTGAACCCTCTGGCAATGCCAGAACCACTGTTGATGTCAACCTGTCCTTCGCTCATGGAAACTATGCTCGCAAGCCTCAATCTATTGGAACTTAGCTGCTTTTTGATTCAGCTTCGTTAATGGTACTGAAAGTGAAGAAAACCCCTCTACAAATATTCAGTAGTACCCAACATACCCTATGAAACTACGAACCTCAGTCGGAGTCATGGGTCTAGGCCAAGTTGATGTTTGACATAATCAAAGACACAACTTCCAATTCAAGTGTCAACGATTGTGTATAGTAATATAACCCAACCGAATGGGTTGGGGTCGAGTCCCAAGGGAGCAGTTAGTAATCGAGAATCAAATAGAAAAGTAAAACTTAGTTCTAATCAATCATAGCTATAAACATTAACGAAAACAAACATATTAAATTAAAAAGTGACACGAATGTCAGTTATCAATAGGGGGTTTTGTATTCAACTAATAAACAAAAATAGCAAGAATATAAAAATGTGAATTAAGGAGACAGGATTCTTGGGATGTGATAGAAATATGGGATAAAATAAACAACCGGGTAAATGCAATTGATAGTAAATTGTTGAACATTTGTAACTAAGCTAGACTTTAGTGGGGGTAAATTTTCCCTCGTACAACTTACCCCGAATCAACTCGGTTTCTCTCAAACACTGAGTTGCAGCAATTAAGCACAGCCTTCGCCTTAGCCTATTCACTCTCTCGAGCTGAATCTGTGGGAGAAGGTCTAGGATTCACTCTCTTGAGCTGAACCCATGATGACCCAATAACCACAGGCTATCGATTTAGTAGTTTTGGTTTTAAAACCTCTCTTTTGAGCAAGCCAAAAGCACTAAGATGAAATCGTATTTGCAACTACAATCACATTAAGTTCAAACACAACTACTAAACGAAATCACATTTAAGCAACAAATAGACTAACAATGAGCAATACCAAACAGTAAATTTAACCCATATTCACATAATCACACCCCAAGAATTGGGGTTTTAGCTAGACATTAAAAAGAGATAGAAATCGATTCCAAAATGTGTTTCCATCAAATGGGTACGATAGAAAATGTCTTTAAACACGTCAAGGATGAAGATTCTTCAAGACCCACTTCCAATTTCTTGGAATTGTAAACCTTCAAATCTTCAAAGCTCAAGAACAATGTCTCCCAAAAACTCTAAGAACTCAAACTGAAATATTCTAAAAATCAGTAATAATTCGCTACAAATTGTTACAAAGCTACAGATTTAAATGGGTATTTATAGTTTTTGAAAATTTGTGCTTTGAAGGACCACTCCACGCAGTTAGTTAGGTTCGCCGATGCACTCGGCGATCCACCCTTTGGTCTGGTTCATCGCTCCTCAGCTTTTGCATTCAGCATCTTCGCGTTTTGAATCATTGGGTGATATGGTGTTGCTTTGCGGAACTGTTCGGTGATGCGCCGACTGCTCCCTTTCATCGCCAACTTGATCATTTCCTTCAGGGCTCAGCATACTGGAACTTTGGGTGAGGTTAAGGCCATTCGGCGACTCGCCTAATGTATTAGGCGATCCTCAGGCCTTCATTTATTCGTTCTTTCAGCCGCCTTATTTTTTTTTCTTGATAGCGTCCATACTTTGTCTCTTAACTCAAATACCTGAAACTTAAGGATTTACATCAGTTATTGAGACAAAATATGCATTTGAGGACACTAAATCGATCAAAATAAAGCCCTAAATAAGTCCAAATTGTGGACTCATCACAAGTCTTCACGACCTCAATCTTTTTTGTATCAATCGTAATGCCTGCTTCTAATACAATATGGCCTAAGAAAGCTACAGAGTCCAACCAGAACTCACACTTAGAAAACCTTGCATAAAGTTCTCGATCTCAAAGAACTTAAAGGACTGCTCGCAGATGATTGGCATGCTCAGCTTTTAAACGTGAATACACCAAAATATCATCAATAAATACAATCACAAATAAAGTCTAGATATGACCTGAATATACTATTCATCAGGTCCATGAACACTGTTGGGGTATTAGTTAATCCAAAAGACATTACCAAGAACTCAAAGTGTCCATATCTAGTTCTAAAAGTTGTCTTTTGAACGTCTTTCTCCCATACTCATATATAGTGGTACCCTGATCTTAAATCAATCTTTGAGAAGCACTCAACACCTTATAACTGATCAAACAAGTCATCGATCCTCGGAAGGGGATACTTATTCTTTATAGTTCCCTTATTCAGCTGTTGGTAATCAATACACATTCTCAGTGAGCTATCTTTCCTCTTCATGAATAACACTGGCGCACCCCATGGTGAAGCACCAGGCCTGATAAAGCCTTTATCCAGCAAGTCTTTCAGTTGATCCTTCCTTTAGCTCGGTAGAAGCCGTTCTATAAGGAGGGATAGATATGGGTTGTGTACCTGGTAGCATATCAATAGCAAAATCAATTTCCTGTTCTGGAGGGATACCAGGAAGCTCATCCAGAAATACATCTAGAAACTCATTAACTACCAAAATAGACGAAAAAGTTGGTGGTAATGCATCTATATCATGAACGCGAATAAGATTATAAATACAACCCTTAGTAATCATCCTCCTCGCCTTAAGATATAAAATAAACCTACCTTTCGGCATTGTTGTATCACATTTCCATTCCCGAACTCCCTCTCTTGGAAAGTGGAATCTAACAATCTTTGTTTGGCACTCAACATTAGCATAACAGATGCTAACTAGTCCATACCCATAATGACGTCGAAATTGACCATCTCTAACTCTACTAGGTTTATAGAGGTCTGACGGTCGATAATTTCTACAGTGTGATGTTTGCGTAATCAAGACACAACTTCTGATTCAAGTGTCTACGATCGTACAATAGTAATATAACCCAAACGAATGGGTTGGGGTCAAGTCCCAAGGAAGTGGTTTTTGAGAATTAAGAGTTAAGTGCGAAAGTACAAGAGTTAACCATAGCTAAAAACATTATCAAGTAAAAATATCATAAATTAAGGGGTTGGCACGAATATCAAATATCAATGGGGAGATTTGTAGTCGATTAACAACTAAAACAGTGAAAACAAAAAGATGCAAATATAAGGAGATAGGATTCTTGGGATGTGATAGAAATATGGGATATACTAAACAATCGAGTAAATGCTATTGATAATCAATTGCTGAACATTTGTAACTAGGCTAGACTTTAGTGAGGGTAAATTCTCTCTTGAGCAACTTACCATAAATCAACTCGGTTTCTCTCGAACACCGAGTTGCCGCTTTTTAGCACAGCCTCCGCCTTAGCCCATTCACTCTCTCGAGCTGAATGTGTGGGAAAAGGCCTAGGATTCACTCTCTGGAGCTGAACCCATGACGACCCAATAACCACCAACTATCAATTTAGTAGTCTTAGTTTTAAAACCTCTCTCTCGAGCAAGACAAAAACACTAAGATGAAATCGTATTTGCAGTTACAATTCCATTAAGTTCAAACACAATTACTAATAGGAATCATATTTAAACAGCAAATAGACTAACAATAAGCAATACCCAACAGGAAATTTAACCCATATTCACAAAATCACACCCCAAGAATTGGGGTTTTAGCTAGACATAGAGAAAAGGAAGAAAATGATACCAAATCAAAGTAACATCAACTGGGTATGATTTATATTCACTTTAAACGAGTCTAGGATGAAGAATATTCAACACCCACTTCCAATTTCTTGGAATTGGAAGTCTTCAATCTTCAAAAGCTAAGAGCAAGGTCTCTACTTGAAACTTAGAAAAAATAAAATGTTGTATCTGAAATTGCATACTGAGATAAAAATTCAAACTAGTAGTTGTAGTTGTCTAAAAATGTGTTGTGAAGGATCACTCGGCGCAGTTAGTCGGGATCGCCGATGCACTCGGCGATTCGCCATTTGGTCTGCTTTATCGCCTTTCAGCTTTTGCCTTCAGCATCTTCACGTTCTAGATCATTGGGCGATATAGTACTGCTTCGCGAAATTGTTCGGTGATGCGCCCACTGCTCCTTTTCATCGCCGACTTGACCTTTTCTTTTAGGGCTTAGCACACTGGAACTTTGGGCGAGGGTGAGGCCATTCAGCGACTCGCCTAATGCATTAGGCGATCCTCAGGCCTTCTTTTCTTCATCTTTTCAGTTGTTTTGTTCCATTTTGCCAAGTAGTGTCCATGCTTTGCCTCAAACTCCAAATACTTGAAACTTAAGGATTTACATCAGTTATAGAGACAAAATATGCATTTGAGGACACTAATTCTATTAAAATGAAACCCTAAATGAGTCCAAATTGTGGACTCATTAACACCCCCAACTTAAACTTTTACTTGTCCTCAAGTAAAACTCGAGTTCGGCAGTTCAAAAAGGATGTCTCAAACAGTGCTACACAAGGCTCAATCATGAATGCACACATAAAACTCAATTTACTCATGCGAAGATTAAATGTGCACTCAAAGTTTCAAGTTGTGACACACCATTATCAAAGAATCTCAAGCTCACCATACTTGTTTCAAATGCAAGTTCAAGCTCAACTAAAGTGTTTAGATGCCCTCACACAAAGAATGTTTCCATATTCACACACAATGGTTCAACAATTTAAAGCTCCGAAATCAAATGCAATGCTCACACTCACAAAGAAGAACACAATGCATGCTTTCACCCATAGGTTTGCCCGTATTTTCCAATAGACCATTGTTTCAGATCACTCAAGATCAAAAGGGTGTTTTCAAGGCTTGTACTGGGGCTGAGTGCAAAGGTATGGTTATTTAGGCTTAGTGACTTTCATCCTCATGAAATGTGGTGCTCACAACACTTCCCTTCCTCTTCTTTCATCATTTTCTTGAGTGCTCATAAGTCATTCCATTATTCACTTTCCATGGATTGTTCGGAAACCCCATTTATTTTGTACTTTATTCCATGACTTTTTCTTTTTTATTCTTTTCTCTTCTCTTCTCTTTTTTTTATATGGAGGGGTTCCATTTTTTTCTCAAAACCATGGGTTAAAAGCTTTTCTTGCACTTCTTGACTTGCCTTCTCTTTTCACCACACCCCCAACTTAGGCTTTTGGCCTAAGTTGGCTATTCAATCAACCACAAATCAAGAGAATTATAGGTAGTGGATTAAGGGAGGTCATGTTTTCATCAAGTTTCTTCCAAACAAAGGTAAGGCTCAATGGGTGTTCAAAAGAGATTCATATACGCTCACAAGGTAGGCCACAAAAGTGGTATATGTCAAATTGGCTCACACTCTTCGAAGTTGCCTAAGATTATATCAAGAGATATCCTTACTTAGTTGACCAGAACAACCGAGAAAATTTTAGGTGTTATCATGCATGGTTCACAATATGCTCATTACACAAGGCATCGACACCAAAGTCAGACAAGACTCCACACTTTCTCTAGTGTGCAACGATCATCACAAGAGACTCAATTCGATAATTGGCTAGTCAGGACGAGATGCAAAGAGTTCACATATTGTCTATGAAACTTCATTTGGCCTCATCGTAGCCGCACATTCATGTTTGTTCTATTATGAGCACTATTCAAGTCATCGATATTGATCGGGATCGATACTCAAATTAGCAAAAGAACAACCACATTCAACACAGAAGGGGTGGCAACAATTTGCAAAAAAAATTCGGAAGGGTCAACAATCATTTTCAATTTAAAATCGAGGAGCCACGAGCTCAAACCTTCCACAAAAAGCAGTGTCAACACAATTTAAACTAAAAAGCCAATACATACACAAAACTAATATGCACAAAGGTTCATAAGACTAACCTTATTTGTCGATTAAAATGATATTTAAAATGCTAGGCGGCAATGTAATCCAACTCCAAGCACAAATCAACGACCAAAATACTTATGGAATGCAAAAATATTTAAAATGCTACCTTAGTGTTAATTTCTGAAGTTTGAAATCGAGGAAAAGTGAAGAGTTCAAAACTTTAAAACCTTTGGCAATTAATACCCATCCAGTTCGCGTCCATTTGATGACGTTAGTCGCAACTGCCGATCCACTCGATGGCGCGTTGATTTGTTACTTAACTCGCCGAGTTTTACAGGACCTCTAGTCAAAGTGAGGGGCCAAACAATGGTCTTCATCTGGATTGCTGACGTAATCGACAATCCGCTAATAATCTCCTGTGCTCACCAAGTTTTACATGCTCCAAGTTAAAATTGTGTTGAGCCAAACGGCAGATAAAATTGGGCACGCCAACCTCTTCGGTGATGAGCCGAATGGAAAATTTGCTCGCCAACCTGCACCTATCAAACACTTTCCACACTCAAACCTACAAAATCAACACACCATTATTTCCAAAAAAAATTAAAGCATTGACGAGTTTTGGGTTGCCTCCCAGACAGCGCCTTAGCTAACGTCGTGGCATGACACAAGTCACCATTCAAACCTCATTTTTGGGGTTAGCCATAGTATCACTAGGAAACCCACTGTTTTGTTGCGAGCAGAGATGAGGCAACACATGACCCATAAGGTTCTCGAGCAGTTGGATTGACCTTGAGTGAGAGCCAATCATTTGATTCAACACTTTAATATTCTCCTTCATCTCCTGTAGCACTCTATCTTGCTTAGTGATCTTTTGGAGAATGATTAGTATTGTATCATCGATACGACTGTACTAACTGTGTTTAGACTTTTTCCGCTCATGAGGGGGTATGTACCTCCCTTTTCTTTTGCACTGGACTTCTATCTCTAATATTTTGGTGGCCAAATCGTCCATCTGAGTTACCAGTGCAGCTAACATGAAGTCCCTCTCGACTCATTGGTTCGTCTCAGCCAATTTACCACCAATTCTATCAGCTATGCTTCAAGTGTCTGCTTATAATGGAAACACAAAGAAAAAAACTAAAAATTAAATAAGTGAACTATGACTAACAGAAGCAAAATTTGACTCAACTCGAAGTTCTAAAGTAACACCACTCCCAAACAACGGCGCCATTTTGATGTTAGTGTAATCAAGACACAACTTCCAATTCAAGTGTCTACAATCGTACAATAGTAATATAACCCAACCGAATGGGTTGGGGTCGAGTCCCAAGGGAGCGGTTTTTCAGAATTAAGATTTAAGTGCTAAAGTGCAATAGTTAACCATAGCTAAAAGCATTATCGAATAAAAACATCATAAATTAAGGGGTTGACACGAATGTCAATTATCAATGGGGGGGGAGTTGTAGTCGATTAACAACTAAAACAACGAAAACAAAAAGATGCGAATATAAGGAGATGGGATTCTTGGGATGTGATAGGAATATGGGATAAACTACACAATCGGGTAAATGCTATTGATAATCAATTGTTGAACATTTGTAACTAGGCTAAACTTTAGTGGGGGTAAATTCTCTCTCGAGTAACTTACCCCAAATCAACTCGGTTTCTCTCGAACACCGAGTTACCGCTTTTAAGCACAACCTCCGCCTTAGCCCATTCACTCTCTCGAGCTGAATGTGTGGGAAAAGGCCTAGGATTCACTCTCTCGAGCTGAACCCATGACAACCCAATAACCTCCGGCTATCGATTTAGTAGTCTTAGTTTTAAAACCTCTCTCTCGACCAAGCCAAAAACACTAAGATGAAATTGTTTTAGCAACTACAATCCCATTAAGTTCAAACACAACTACTAAACGAAATCATATTTAAACAGCAAATAGACTAACAATAAGCAATACCCAACATGAAATTTATTCCATATGCACAAAATCACACCCCAAGAATTGGGGTTTTAGCTAGACATAGAGAAAAGTTAGAAAATGATACCAAATTAAAGTAACATCAACTGGGTATGATTTATATTCACTTTAAACGAGTCTAGGATGAAGAATCTTCAATACCCACTTCTAATTTCTTGGAATTGAAAGTCTTCAATCTTCAAAAGCTAAGAACAAGGTATCTCTACTTGAAACTTAGAAATAATAAAATGTTGTATCTGAAAATGCATACTAAAATAAAAATTCAAAATAGTATTTATAGTTGTCTAAAAATGTGCTGCGAAGGATCACTCGGCGCAGTTAGTCGGGATCGCCGATGCACTCGGTGATCTTCCATTTGGTCTGCTTCATCGTCTTTCAGCTTTTGCCTTCAGTATCTTGATGTTCTAGATCATTGGGCGATATAGTACTGCTTCACGAAACTATTATGCGATGCGCCAACTGCTCTTTTTCATCGCCGACTTGATATTTTCCTTTAGGGCTCAGTACACTGGAACTCTGGGCGAGGTTGAGGCCATTCGGCAACTCACCTAATGCATTAGGCGATCCTCAGGCCTTCTTATCTTCATCTTTTCAGCCATTTTGTTCCTTTTTGCCAAGTAGTGTACATGTTTTGCCTCAAACTCCAAATACCTGAAACTTTAGGATTTACATAAGTTATTGAGACAAAATATACATTTGAGGACACTAATTCTATTAAAATGAAGCCCTAAATGAGTCCAAATTGTGGACTCATGACAGTGCAACCTCAATATACTCTCCTAGCAATAATAGACTCACCAACTGGTGTAGATACAATAAAAGGTCGATCTTATGACTCTGCTACTATACATGACTTCCCCGCAATAAATGGAGTAACATAAGACAGAGTATATCTAGGATCTATCAAAGCATAAACACAATGAGAGCAAACAATTAATGCACATGTTACAAAATCCGGTGATGAGTCTGAGTCCTGTCGGCCGGCTAGTGAATATGTACGGTTCTGGTTACTACCATAACTAGATGCTCCTTCTCTGCCTCCACTTCTACCTCTACCTCCTGAAGTTTGGGGTCTACGCCCTGTAGACTGTGCTGATAAAGAGGAACCTACTACTGACCCGGTCGACTGACCTATACTACCCTGACCTATGGTCGGGCAGTTCTTCCACCAATGCCTCTTCTGTCCACAAGAATAACAACCTGTGAAACCCTGCCAGCACCTCTCAAAATGCATCTTACCGCAAGTAGTGCAACACGAATTGGATGTCCTAGCCTGGCTTGAGCCCCTCTGCTGCTGAGAGCCTGATGCTCGTGAACCCTCACCTGGACTTGACTATCCCTGACGATCAAATCTACTACCCTGGAACTGTTGTGGTGGAGGTCTGGGTGGCCTACTAGAATATCGAGGTTTGGGACCACCCTGAAATCTCCATGTGAACCAGCGGACCTAGCCCTCTTTTGTCTCTCTCTCGAGACCCTCTCACTCATATACTGTAGATGTAGGTGATCCTCTATGCCCTATACAAAGGCCTGAATTCGTGAGATATCTATATTATCATTTAGTGCAGCGGTAGAACAAGTGTCTATATAGTCTGAGTCAAGCCCTCCCACAAATCTATGCACCCTATCAAGCATCTCATCAACAAATGTTGGTGCATATCTAGCCAATGAATCAATTCTAGCCCGTACTCTCAGACACTCATGCTACCCTGTCGGAGGTTCAGAAACTGATCCACCCCAGCATCCCTAATCTCTCGACGTAAATAGTGATCTACGAAAGCTTCTGTAAAGCTATCCCAAGTGGGTATTGATGCATCTTTTTCCCTAGATCTCTCCCAACTTTTGTACCACAATACTGCTACTTCACACAATCAAAATGCTGCTAACTCAGCTGACTCAGTTTCTTTGAAGATCCTATGAAGCTAAGCCATCGGTCGGCAAGGCCCCTGTCAACAGATCTATAAAAGAAACAATTCATATAAAGAAATAGCGAACTAGCACAAAAGTCCTTATTGGGTCTTCGAGGCCACTATGATCTCTATACCAAAACTGTCACTCCCCGAGCCTACGCCCTGGATGCGGACACAGGACCTAGGATCACGAGTGACCCCAAGCTAACCCTGCCGGCATATCATAATTATACTTAAAGATAACTGAATTAAGAAAGTATTATGCGGAAGCTTAAAAATCATGTAAACTGAAAGGATGGGGAATATACATTACTATCTGAATAAATAAACTGTGAATTTAATGACTATAGAAATATCAAACTCCAAAGCCAAAATTGAATCTAACTATGTCTGAAATAAAGCCTCTAACTGACTAGAAATGTTGGGACAAGCCCCAGCTAAATTAGCAAAAACTGAAACTAAAGACTGAAATGTAGAAAGGAAACATGTATGTCGTCCTCGGAGAATGAGGACTCACCACTGATACTGCTGAGCTGAAGATTGGGAACCGATCTCTGTGTGATCTGAATGCTGAGGACCTGAACCTACATCACGAGAAAATGTAGCACAGAGTATGCGTCAGTACTTGAAAGGTACTGAGCATGCAGGATAGAGTAAACCTGAACAACATATAACTGAACAAAGTGATAAAGAAATGATATAATATGAGCAAGATACTATACTGAGTATACTGAACATGAACTAACTGAATGCAATGACCAAGTTTATAACATGTTGAAACTGAATACTGAAGTGTAACTGATAACCTGGTCAATGCACTGTGGGAGCTACTAATAACCAACATAAAACCATATAAGCTAAATGTGGAGTCTGATGTATACGTCCCATCGAGAGGACCCAATATACTCTGCCAGAGGTATAGAGGCATGACCGGCGTGATCACTAAACTAATACCCACAAAGGGGACTTACAACCTACGGGGACCTGTAGTTCTGGGACTTGAGGGTGACTGACCCAAGTCCACTCGGTATTAAGCCTACTCCCAATTGATTATGTAATTAACAAATTATGACTCAATTTTTATAATACTGGATATCTCAAAATACAGACATGCTAACCGAAAATGCAATATTTAATTTTTGATAATGAAACATTCAAAAACTGAGGCATGTACATTTGTTTATCTATCCTAGATAATGTAATTCATGAACTAAAAGAATTACATAACCAGGTTCTGAGTTTATGCAAGAATCTACGCAAAACAATACTAAAATCATGATAATATGATTAGGAACATTAAAGTAACTAATTTATAATAATCTGCTGAAATTCTAGAAACCATAGGTCTAGATAATATGAAGGGAATCAAGAATCTGACTGAATTCTATGGACCCAATGGGTGAAAGGAACCCACTAGTGAAATCCCACATACCTGGTGACGAATTCCACGGAGAAATCTTTCTATTTCGGGGTTGGAACTGACGAGAACTCGCTGCGTTCTTGAACTAGGGCTACTCGACTTTTCCCTCCTATTTAGCTCTAAGATTGATGAAATATTTGGTGAATGATTGATTAGGTTAGGTTCTAATTAGTTTACTAGGCAAAAACTGACCAAAACTACGTAGTTTAGGGGTCCAGCGTATAAGGAAAAAACCAAACGACCCCTGACTTAAAAGTAGCGGGGGCTAACAGACGGATTGACCGACGGTCCGTGGACTAACCCATGGTCCATCCTGTCAACAGTTGACTGGTTTCAGAGACTAAGGTCCTGGGGCCTCGATCCACAGACCAAGAACACGACCCGTAGCCTAACCTACGGTCCGTTGGTCCAGTCGTGGGTCGATCCTTAGAAATTTACTGGACTTTTCTGGGAAAGGTTGCAGGTGGCCATCCACGGACCACCACCTACAGTCTGTAACACCCCGAATCTGAAACAGACCAAAGATGCAGATTTTGAGAAGTTGCAGGTGCAACTTACGGTCACCATCCACGGACCGTAGATCATACCACGGCCCGTGCTAGTGGTTCGTGGTTCACCACTGCAACCCCTCCCCATACCAGCTCAGAAAAGTCAGCTAAGTCCCAACTCACGGACAGACCACGGTCCGTAAATCAGACCACGGTCCGTAAATCAGACCACGGTCCGTTGTCTGTGTCCGTGGATCGAGACCTCCTTTACCCAACCTCTGACACAAACTATGGTCGACCAGAACGGACCGTCATTTGATCCACGGTTCGTAGGTCTGATCGTAGATGAGGGTCAGCAGCCAGTTAGCTGAAAATTATTGATGGGTCAGCTTCAGATGATCATAACTTTTAGCACAAAAGGAATTATGTGTCCCACTACCTATTATATGATAGATAATTGAATCCTCTTTCCAATTCCACCAAGTTTTATAAAATCTGACCTCCGAGTAAAAAGTTATGCTTGTTTTAGTGAAGCCATGTTGAGCAGACTCGACCGACGACTCCAATCGACAGACAGTCGATTGACCTACGGCCCGTAGGTCCAGTCCGTCGGTCACTCCGACAACAATTAAATTAGGAGTGTTTTGGTCTTTTCCTATTTCGTTTAACCCCTAAGGTACGTCGTTTAGACCCTAAATCATAAGGTTTTAGTCAGTTAAGCCTAGAAACATAACTAGAACTTACCTTAGTCAAAATCATTAATCAAAACTTAGAAAATTAGAAGCAAGAGAGGAGAAAAAGGTCAAGAACCCTAGTCCAAGAACGTAGCAAGGTTCGATCAATTCCAGCCCTGAAATCGAAAGATTTCCCCGTGGAATTCGTCACCAGGTATGTGGGATTTCACTAGTGGGTTCCTTTCGCCCATTGGGTCCCTAAAATTCAGTCAGTTTCTTGATTCCCTTATTATGAATAGACCTAAGGTTTCTACAATAACAACAAATCATCATGAATTTGTTATTAACATGTTCCAAATCAGATTATCATGTTATTACATCGTTTCTCGCATGAATTTCAGAACCCTAGCTATGTATTTCTTTAGTTCTTAAATTACACATGTTAGGTCAGATATTTCAGTTATTCAGTTATACATGCCTCAGTTATTAATGCATCATTATCAGATTAATTGTTGCATTCTCAGTTTGCATGTTCAGTTTTGAGCTATCCAGTATTTACAAAAATTCAGTCATAACCAGTTAACCACTTAATCTATTGGGAGTAGCATAATACCGAGTTGGACTAGGGTTCAACGTACCCATATAGTCCCAGAACTACGAGCCACGTAGGTGTAAGTCCCCTCTGTGGGCAACATCAGTTTAGTGATCACGCCAGCATGCCTCTATACCTATGGTAGGATATATTGGGTCCTCTTGATGGGGGGTATACATCGGACTCCACATTTAGTTCATGTAGTTTTATGTCGGTTATTAGTACCTCCCATAGTTTAGTCAGATTCTATTGCATTGACCATATTTCAGTACAGTCAGTTTCAGTCTCAGCATGTTATAAATTTGGTCATTGCATCAGTTAGCTCAGTATTCTGTATTTTCAGTATCTATATCATGTTCAGATTATATCTTTGCTTATTTGCTTTGTTCAGTTATATATTTATTTTAGCTTTACTCTATCCTGCATGCTCAGTACCTTTCAAGTACTGACGCATACATGCGCTACATCTTCTCGTGATGTAGGTTCAGCTTCTCAGCATCCAGATCACGTTTAGATCGATTCCTGATCTCCAGTTCAGCAGAATCGGCGGTGAGTCCTCATTCTCCGAGGACAATAGTCATGAGTTTCTTTTCAGTATTTTAGTCCTTTAGTTTCAGTTTTGCTAGACTTAGCTGGGGCCTGTCCCAGCATTTCTAGTCAGTTAGAGGCTATTTTCAGACATAGTTAGATTAAGCTTAGTATTGAGTTAATACTTTCTTTGTATTAAACTCATCAGTTTTTATTTATCTCAGTTATAGTATATGGGTATTCTCTATCATTTCAAACTTACTTTATGATTTAGCTTCTGCATCAGTTTATTATCTTTAGTTTGCTCATGATCATGCCAGCAGGGTTAGCTTGGGATCACTTGTGGTCCTAGGTCCCGTGTCCAAGTCGCGAGGTAGCTCGGGGTGTGACAAACTTGGTATCAGAGCATTAGGTTTAAGTGTCCTAGGATGTCTGAAAAGCCGCATTAGGTAGAGTCCTTTTCATGGATGTGTAGTGCGCACCATATCTAATGAGGGGGAGGTTACAAAGTGTTTTAGGAAATCTTCATTTTCTTGTTACTCTTATCGTGCGTAAGGTATGATCTAAATTCTATTCTAACTCGACGTTCTACGTTTCAGTGATCATGCCTCCTCGTAGAGCTAATGCCAGGAATGCGAATACCAGGAACGCAAACGTAGCTTCTCCAGTTTCGGATCAGGAATTCTCAAATGATGAATTCAGGAATGCCATTCAAATGTTGCCTCAGAGTGTCGCTAACCAGAACAATTAGCGGGTTGAAGCTCCTGTGAATGCAAATGGTGGATCAGCAGCAGCAAGGGTCCGTGACTTTGTTAGGATGAATTCGCCTGAGTTCTTAGGATCGCAGACTGGTGAAGATCCCCAAAATTTCTTGGATTAGATCAAAAAGATCTTTGAGGTGATCTAGGTCACCGGGAATGATCGGGTTGAGTTAGCATCTTACCAACTTAAGGATGTGGCTTATATCTGGTAATCTTAATGGAAGGAGAACAAGGGTACATATGTCGCTCATATTACTTGGGATTGTTTTAGCGAAACCTTTCTGGACAGGTTTTTCCCCCTATAGCTGAGAGAAGCAAGGGCCCAGGAATTTATGAACTTAAGAAAGGGTAACATGACTGTCCAAGAGTATGGGCTCAAGTTTAACCAACTCTCTAGGTATGCTCCTCATATGGTTGCTGATTCCAGGGCTCAGATGAATAAGTTTTTGTATGGAGTGTCAAACTTAGTGAAAATAGAGTGCATGAATGCTATGTTGTTAGGAGACATGAACATCTCTAGGCTCATGACTCATGCTCATCAGGTTGAGGGTGATAAGCTTAGGGAACAGGCTAAGAAGACTAAGAGAGCAAGAACAAGTAACTACGAGTATTCCCAACAGAAATCGGGTAGTGGAAATCGCTCGCAGTTTCAGCAGAATTCTTCGACTCCAGCCCCTTCATCAGATAGTGTTCCACCCCCCAGGTTCTATAACGATCAGAAAGGTAGGGCGTCAGGCTCTAAGTCTCAAGGTAGTGTTTCAGGCACCAAAACTTACCCAACTTTCCCGAAATGTAGTAAGAACCATCTGGGCGAGTGCTTTGCAGGTAAGGAAAGATGTTTTAGGTATGGTCAGTTTGGTCATAGATTGAAGGATTGTTCTTCTAGACAGGGTCAAGGAGGAAATAATGGTAGATCTCAGTCTCTAACTCCAGCAGCACCAGCAGGTCGCCGACTCAGCAAGGTAACTCATCTGGTACAGGTGGCAGATAGTGCCAAAATAGGCTCTATGCTCTTTCGGCTCGTCAAGATCAGAAAGATTCTCCTGATGTAGTCACTGGTACGTTACGAGTCTTTGATCTTGATATTTATGCATTGTTAGCCCAGAAACTCTTTCAGAACCCTTCTTAGTCTCTACTTCAGTCAGTGACCCAGTTATAGCTAGACGGGTATACAGAAATTGCCATGTCATAGTCTCCCAGAAAGTCACCTCAGCAAATCTTTTAGAGTTAGAAATGGTAGATTTCGATGTCATTCTAGGAATGGATTGGTTACATTCTTGTTATGCCTCAGTCGATTGTAGAACTAGGATTGTTCGTTTTCAGTTTCCAGACGAACCAATCCTAGAATGGAAGGGTAGTAGCTTAGCGCCTATGGGTCGATTCATTTCTTACCTGAAGGCCAGAAAAATGATCTTTAAGGGTTTTCTCTATCATCTAGTTCGGGTTAAGGATTCTAGTTCTGAATCCCCAACTCTTGAGTCAGTTCCTGTAGTCAGTGAGTTTCCAGAAGTGTCCCCAGAAGATCTTCCCGGAGTTCCTCCTGAAAGGGAAATAGACTTTAGAATTGATCTCATTCCAGATATCTAGCCTATCTCTATTCCTCCTTACAGAATGGATCCAGCTGAGCTTAAGGAATTGAAAGAGCAGTTGAAAGACCTTCTAGATAAGGGCTTCATCAGACCTAGTATTTCACCACCAGTGTTGTTTGTGAAGAAGAAAGATGGTTCTCTCAGAATGTGCATTGACTATAGGCAGTTGAACAAGGTCACAATCAAGAATAAGTATCCCATCCCCAGGATTGATGACTTGTTCGACCAACTTCAGGGTGCTAGTCATTTCTCAAAGATAGACCTCAGATCAGGTTACCATCAGCTTAGAGTCAGAGATAGTGACATTCCGAAGACAGCCTTCAGAACTCTCTTTGGTCATTATGAATTTGTAGTCATGTCATTTGGACTAACCAATGCTCCTGCAACTTTCATGGATTTGATGAACAAAGTGTTCAAGCAGTACTTAGACTTGTTCGTTATCATCTTTATTGATGATATCCTCATTTACTCTAGGAATGAGGAAGAACATGCGAGTCATTTGAGAGTTATTCTGCAAACTCTCAAAGATATCCAGTTATTTGCAAAATTTAACAAGTGCGAGTTTTGGTTACAATCAGTTGCTTTCCTTGGGCATATTGTGTCTAGTGAAGGAATTCAAGTAGATTCCCAGAAGATTAAAGCAGTGAACCAATGGCCCAAACCTACCTCTGCTACAGATAGCAGAAGTTTCTTGGGTTTAGCGGGCTATTACAGACGGTTCGTGGAAGGATTTTCATCCATAGCCTCACCATTGACTAGGTTGACTCAGAAAAAGGTTAAGTTCCAGTGGTCAGATAATTGTGAGAAAAGCTTCGCAGAATTGAAAACTAGGTTGACTACATCTCCTATCTTGACTCTACCAGAGGGTTCAAATGGGTATGTGATCTATTGTGATGCATCCAGGGTCGGCCTAGGTTGTGTATTGATGCAGCGAGGTAAGGTTATAGCTTATGCTTCTAGACAGCTTAAGGTACATGAGAAGAATTATCCGACTCATGACCTCGAGCTTGCAACAGTGGTGTTTGCACTCACGATTTGGAGGCACTACTTGTATAATGTTCATATAGATGTGTTCACAGACCATAAGAGCCTCCAATATGTATTCACCCAGAAAGAGTTGAATCTTCGCCAGATAAGGTGGCTTGAGTACCTCAAAGATTATGATATGAGCGTACATTACCATCCGGGTAAGGCAAATGTAGTAGCAGATGCTCTTAGCAGATTATCCATGGGTAGTGTAGCACATATTAAGGAAGAAAGAAGAGAGCTAGCAAAGAATGTTCACAGACTTGCTCGCCTAGGAGTTCGTCTTATGAGCATATCAGATCGTGGTGTAACGATTCAAAATGGGGCAAAATTTTCTTTGGTAGTAGAGGTTAAGGAAAAGCAAGATAGTGATCCTAACTTGCTTGAGCTTAAGGGTGCAGTCCACAATGAGAGAGTGGCGGTTTTCTCCCAAGGGGGAGATGGTGTACTTCGCTATCAGGGTAGATTGTGTGTTCCTGATATGGGTGAATTGAGACATCATATTCTCGCAGAAGCCCACAATTCCAGATATTCTATTCATCCAGGTGCCACTAAGATGTACCACGATCTGCGGGAAGTCTATTGGTGGAATGGTATGAAAAGAGATATAGCAGATTTTGTGGCTAAGTGCCCCAATTACTAGCAAGTCAAGGTAGAACATCAGAAACCAGGAGGTATGACTCAAGAGATTGACATTCCTACTTGGAAGTGGGAAGTGATCAACATGGACTTCATCACAGGTTTACCTCGTACTCACAGACAACATGACTCCATTTGGGTGACTGTTCATAGGGTTACTAAGTCTTCTCGCTTTTTGGCAGTCAAGACTACAGATTCGGTGGAGGATTACGCCCAGATTTACATTAATGAGATTGTGAGGTTGCATGGGGTTCCTTTGTCTATCATCTCAGATAGAGGTCCTCAGTTTACCTCTCATTTCTGGAAGTCTTTTCAGAAGGGTCTTGGTACTCAGGTTAACCTTAGCACAACATTTCATCCACAGACGGATGGTCAGGCAGAGCGTACCATTCAGACCTTAGGGGACATGTTGAGAACTTGTGTGATCGACTTCAAGGGTAGTTGGGATGATCACCTTCCTCTCATTGAGTTCGCCTACAACAATAGTTACCATTCCAGCATTCAGATGGCCCCTTATGAGGCATTGTATGTGCATAGATGTAGATCTCCAGTTGGTTGGTTTGAAGTAGGTGAAGCAGCCTTGATAGGAACAGATTCAGTCCTTAATGCTATGGAGAAAGTGCAACTCGTTAGGGATAGACTTAAGACTACCCAGAGTCGCCAAAAGTCTTATGCAGATGTGAGAAGAAGGGAACTAAAGTTCCAAGTTGATGATTGGGTTTTCCTGAAAGTGTCACCCATGAAAGGGGTGATGAGATTTGGCAAGAAAGGGAAACTCAGTCCCAGATATGTAGGCCCTTACCGGATCTTGAAAAGGATTGGTAAAGTGGCTTATAAGTTAGAGTTGCCAGCAGATTTAGCAGCAGTGCATCCAGTTATTCACATTTCACTTTTGAAGAAGTGTGTGGGTGATCCAGCATTTGTAGTGCCATTAGAGTCTATGGCTGTAAAAGATAGCCTTTCTTATGAGGATGTACCAGTTGAGATTCTCGATCGTCAGGTTAGAAGGTTGAGAAACAAATAAGTCGCTTCAGTCAAGGTTTTGTGGAGGAGTCAATCCGTAGAGAAAGCTACTTGGGAAGCAGAAGCAGCCATGAAGTCCAAGTATCCTCACCTCTTTCCTACCGATTCAATTCCAGCTTGAGGTAATAGTTCCTCATCAGTTTTTTAGTCATTCATGCGTAAATTCAGTCTTAGAATCATGTTCCTTCAGTTGTACTTGCATTTTCAACGTATTTGCATGTTATTAGAACTCAATTCAGTTAGAAATTCAGTTCTCAGTGTTTAGTTGTAGAGATTGAAGCCCTCTCCCTCCATTTCAGCTAGTTTAGTCTTCATTCGAGGATGAATGGTCCCAAGGGGGAGATAATGTAACACCTCAAATCTGAAACAGACGAAAGATGCAGATTTTGAGAAGTTGTAGGTGCAACTTACGGTCACCATCCACGGACAGTAGGTCAGACAACGGCCCGTGCTGGTGGTCTGTGGTTCACCACTGCAACCCCTCCCCAAACCAGCTCAGAAAAGTAGGCTAAGTCCCGACTCACGGACAGACCCACGGTCCATAGATCAGACCACGGTCGGTGGTCTTTGTCCGTGGATTGATACCTCCTTTACCCAGACATTGACACAAACTACGGTCGACCAACACGGACCGTCATTCGATCCACGGTCTGTAGGTCTGACCGTAGATGAGGGTCAGCGGCCAGTTAGCTAAAAATTGTTGATGGGTCAACTTCAGATGGTCATAACTTTTAGCACAAAAGGAATTATGTGTCCCATACCTATGATATAGTCTTTCTAACGCCACCGAGTTTGCTAAAATCCGACCTCCGAGTAAAGAGTTATGCTCGTTTTAGTGAAGCCTTGTCGAGCAGACTCGACCGACGACTCCAATCGACGTACCGTTGATTGACCGACGGCCCGTAGGTCCAGTCCATCAGTCACTCCGATAGCAATTAAGTTAAGGGTGTTTTGGTCTTTTCCTATTTCATTTAACCCCTAAGGTACGTTGTTTAGGCCCTAAATCATGAGGCTTTAGTCAGTTTAAGCCTAGAAACATAACTAGAACTTACCTTAGTCAAAATCATTAATCAAAACTTAGAAAATTAGAAGCAAGAGAGGAGAAAAAGGTCAAGAACCCTAGTTCAAGAACGCACCAAGGTTCTATCAGTTCCACCCCCGAAATCAAAAGATTTCTCTGTGGAATTTGTCACCAGGTATGTGGGATTTCACTAGTGGGTTCCTTTCTCCCATTAGGTCCCTAGAATTCAGTCAGTTTCTTGATTCCCTTATTATGAATAAACCTAGGGTTTCTAGAATTACAGCAGATCAACATGAATTAGTTATTAACATATTCCAAATCAGATTATCATGTTATTACATCGTTTCTCGCATAAATTTCAGAACCCTAGCTATGTATTTCTTTAGTTCTTGAATTACACATGCTAGGTAAGATATTTCAGTTATTCAGTTATACATGCCTCAGTTATTAATGCATCATTATCAAATTAATTATTGCATTCTCAGTTTGCATGTTCAATTTTGAGTTATCCAGTATTTACATAAATTCAGTCATAACCAGTTAACCAATTAATCTATTGGGAGTAGCATAATACCGAGTTGGACTAGGGTTCAGCATACCCATATAGTCCCAGAACTACGATCCACGTAGGTGTAAGTCCCCTCTGTGGGCAACATCAGTTTAGTGATCATGCCAGCATGCCTTTATACCTCTGGTAGGGTATATTGAGTCTTCTCGATGAGGGGTATACATCGGACTCCACATTTAGATCATGTGGTTTTATGTCGGATATTAGTAGCTCCCATAGTTCTGCCAAACTCTATTGCATTGACCATATTTCAGTACAGTCAGTATTCAGTATTCAGTCTCAGCAACTTATAAATTTGGTCATTGCATCAGTTAGCTCAGTATTCAGTATTTTCAGTATCTATATCATGTTCAGATTATATCATTGCTTATTTTCTTTGTTCAGTTATATATTTATTTCAGCTTTACTCTATCCTGCATGCTCAATACCTTTCAAGTACTAACGCATACGTGCGCTACATCTTCTCGTGATGTAGGTTCAGGTTCTCAGCATCTAGATCACGCTTAGATCGGTTCCCGATCTCCAATTCAGCAGAATCAATAGTAAGTCCTCATTCTCCGAGGACAATAGTCATGAGTTTATTTTCAGTATTTTAGTCTTTTAGTTTCAATTTTGCTATACTTAGCTGGGGCCTGTCCCAGCATTTCTAGTCAGTTAGAGGCTATTTTCAGATATAGTTAGATTCAGCTTAGTATTGAGTTAATATTTTCTTTGTATTAAACTCATCAGTTTTCATTCATCTTAGTTATAGTATATGGGTATTCCCCATCATTTCAAACTTACTTTATGATTTAGCTTCTGCATCAGTTTATTATCTTTAGTATGCTCATGATCATTCTAGCAGGGTTAGCTTGGGATCACTTGTGGTCCTAGGTCCCGTGTCCACATCTCGAGGTAGCTCGGGGCTTGACACAATCCATGGGTCACACTACGGTCCATGGGTGGTGCCCGTAAGTGGCAATGATTTCACGTATCAGGACACTTCTTCCAATTCTAAGTGCCAACGATCGTTAGTTAGTAATATAACCCAACTAAGTGAGTTGAGGTCGAATCCCACAGGGAGTGGTACATGCTTAAGATTAAAGAGCCAAGTACAAATATGTTCAAGTCAACCATAGATAAAGATATTTACGAATAAAAGCATACTTCAAATTTAGGGCATAAGTGTCAAATCTGGTGGTTTTGGTTGTAATTATCAACTACGATAGCAGCAAATAACAAGAATAAACAAGTAAAGAGATTAGTTCTTGGGATGTGATTGGATTATAAGCTAAGGTAGACAAATGGGTAATTGAAATTGATAGTAAATAGATGTAAATCAGTGAAAAAGCTTGACTTTAGTGGAGATAAACTTTCTCTCGAACAATTTACCCCAAATCAAATTGGTTTCTCTCGAACACCAATAAGCAGCAATTAGGAACAATCTATTCTTTAGTCCATTTACTCTCTCGAGCTGAATGTGTGGAAAAGGGTTTAGTATTCACTCTCTCGAGCTGAACCCATGACAACCTAATACCCACAAACCATCAAATCAGTAACCTTGGTTTAAAAACATCTCTCTCTAGCAAGCCAAAAACACGAAGGTAGAGTAGCATTTGCAACTACAACCCTTTAAATTAAACCACAATTACTGATTGAAATCACTTTTAAACAGTATTTAGACTATAAATTAACAATACCCAACAGCTAAATCAACCCATAATCACACCCCAAGAATTGGGGTTTTAGCTAGACATCATAAAATATAAAAATCGTTACTAAATTGTGTTTCCATCAACTGGGTAAGATTAATTTCATCTTTTTAAAGGTCAAAGTTGAGGAATCTCAAAGACCCACTTCTAAATTTTCAAAAATGGAAAAACTCAATTCTTCAAAGCTAAGGAAATTATTGTCTCAATACTCTTAGTTCAAAACTCTCAAAACTTCAAAAACTGATTGATAAAAAAATTAGATACTAGACTAAAAAATTTAAAATGTATTTATAGTCACCAAAAATATGTTGCGAAGGACAATTCAGTGCAATAAGTCGAGATCGCCGATCCACTCGGTGATCCGCCCTTTGGTCAGTTTCATCGCCTTTTTGCTTTGGCCTTCAATATACTCAAGTTTTGTAACTTTGGGTGGTCCAGCACTGCATCGCGGAACCGTTCGGTGACACGCCGACTGCCCCATTCCATCGCCGACTTGATTTTCTCCTTCAGGACTTGGAACACTGGAACTTTAGGCGAGATCATAGCCATTCGGCGACTCGCCCAATGGGTTAGGCGATCACCAGGCCTTCTTTTCTTCGTTCTTTTAGCTGCCTTGTTCCTTTTTGCTCATTAGTGTCCATGCTTTGTTCCTCAATCCAAATACCTGGAAATCAAGGATTTACATCAGTTATTGGCACAAAATAAGCATTTTAGGACACTAAATCTATTAAAATAAAGCCCTAAATGAGACTAAATCGTGGACTCATCAACACCCCAACTTAAACTTTTGCTTGTCCTCAAGTAAAACTCAGTTCAGCAGTTCAAAAATGATGTCTCAAACAGTGCTACACAAGACTCAATCATGAATGCACACAAAAATACTCAACTTATAGCAAGGATCAATTGTGCACTTAAAGATTCAAGTTGTGACTCACCATTATCAAAGACTCTCAAGCTCATAATACTTGCTTCAAATGCAAGTTCAAGCTCAACAAAGGTACTCGACTGCCCTCACACAAAGAATGATTCCATATTTACACACAATGGTTCAACAATTTATAGTTCCAAAATCACAATCCAAACTCACACTCAAAAAGATAAACACAATGCATGACTTCACCCATATGTTTTCCCGTATTTTCCAATCAACACTTGCTTCAGCTCACTCAAGATCAAAAAGGTCTTTTCAAGGTTTGTAACGGGGCTGAGTGTAAAGGTATGTTGATTTAGGCTCAGTGACTTCTTGCCTCATGAAATGTGGTGTGAACAACATTTTCTTTCCTTTTCTTCATCATTCTCATCTGTGCTCACAAGTCACCGCATTATTCTTCTTCCATGGACTGTTGGACACCCCATTTCTTTTTGCATTTTCACAACTTTATTCCACAACTTTTTCATTCTTTTTATTTTTCATTTTTTTCTTCTTTTTCTCTCCTTTTTTTTTATATGGAGGGGTTCAATCTTTCTCAAACCATGGTGCAAAGGGGACTTTCTTGCACTTCTTAATTTACCTTCTCTTTTCACCACACCCCCAACTTAGGCTTTTGGCCTAAGTTGACTATTCACACAAACCACAAATCATGAGGATTAAGGGTAATAGATCAAGAAAGGTCACAATTTCATCAAGTTTCTTCCAAGAAAAGGGTAAGGCTCAAAAGGTGTTCAAGAGAAGTTCACACACTCACAAGGTAGGCCACAAAAAGAGGTATAATGTAAAATTGTTTCACACTCTTCAAAGTTGCCTAAGATCATCTAAAGAGCTTGAATCACTTAGTCAACCGGACCAACGGGGTAAATTCTAGGTGTCATCACACATGGTTCACGGTAAGTTCATCACACACAAGGTATTGACACCAATGTCAAACAAGACTCCACACTTTCGCTAGTGTGCAATGTTCAACACAACAGACTCAATTTGATAATTGGCTAGTCACAAGGAGATGCAAAAAGTTCACATATTGTCTATGCAGCTTCATTTGTCCTCATCGTAGCCACAGATTCATTTTTGTTCGATTATGCGCACTATTCAAGTCATCGGTATTGATCAAGACCGATACTCAAATTTGCAAGAGAACAACCACATTCAAACACAAACAAGAGGTGGTACAAAAATTTTCGGAAGGGTCCAAAAATCATTTGCAATTAAAGCAAGGAGACACAAGCTCAATCATCCACAAAACAGTGTTAAACACAATATATACCGCAAAACCCAATGTACGAATAGAATGATAATCACAAAAGGTGGGCCTCAGCCCACCACAAACAAAAGCTATATGTCCTTAAATGCAAGAAATAAAATATTCAATAGTCAGAAAGTAAGACAGAGAGGGAGGTAAAAAGAAATCCTATCTAAGCAGTCGCTCCATCTGTTTGGGCATCAGTGGTGGTTTAATGCTTAGAACCTGGGCATCAGTGCCCGGAGTCACCCCAGAAATACCACCAGCCCCATTAGGATCAGCTAAAGGAGTGTCTTCCAACGAAGTCTGTACAGCTGCAACGATCATGGCCTCTTCAGCCTCTGTAAGGCCCTCGTAAGAAACCTCCTCAGAAATCTCAAGCATTTCCTCATCCGTCTCAGCCTCTGACTCAGGGTCAGCTGTCTCCTCAACTCTAACCTCATCTTCTGTGGTAGCCAGAGGCATCTCTGGCACATCTGGAATCTCCATCATCCTGAAATTCATGGATATATCTGTGGACTTCAACTGATCCACATCACTCCTCAGCGCAGCAATAGCGGCCTTTAAAGTCGTCACCTCCTCTGTAGCCCCTTGGCCACGCTCATACACCGCGATCCTAGCTACAAGGGCATTAATGGTAGCACTCAACGGTGTCACAACATCAGCAAGTGCTATCTGAATCATGCTAAGAACGGAGGCCTCAAGTATGGCAGCACGACGATCGGTAGAATAGGCTAGCTACCTCATCCGGAGTAATACAGCCTGAGTGAGCGGGGTCCGAGAAACAACAACAACAATATCTCTGGGAGGCAATGTAGCAGTAGAGGAACTAGAGGTGTCAGAAGGAACATCACTAGATGAACCTGAAGGCCCAGGGGCCGGAGTAGGAAAATGTGCCTCTATAGGTAATGTCTGAGGATCAACAACCGGGGATGAGTCCACCGGGGCTACCTTCTTCTTCTCTGCCTCATCTTTTATATATTCTGCCTCGATCCTTCGAATATCAGTAGAAGATGTGGGAATCACTTCCACATCCTTCTTCACATCTCTAGGAACCCGAGCCCGTCTACATAACTCGGTGATCAACACCAGGAAGGGGAGAAAAGTTTGGCGCTGCTTGGCCCTCATGACCATCTCATGTGCCATAGTTATCCCTAGATTTATCCTTGTCTCATTGATGATGCAACCCAGACAGGCTGTCTTGGCTAGTTGGAAGATTGACTCGTTCTGGGATGGCATGACAGTGATGCTAATGAAGCCAAACCAGAACCTTGCAACTATGTTTAGATCCTTCTTTTCAATCGATGCTCCAATCTCCAGCCACTTGGGAGTACCGTCTGATATTAACGGGGCCAATCACTTCTTCATATTTTCTAGAGTCTTTGTCCTGATCAGATATTGTTACTCATCATCAATATCATCGGGACATTCCAAGGCAACATTAATAACCTCACTATCACACTTGACATTTTTTCCCCGGACAACTACATAGTCAATCGGTTTAAATGTTGTTGCATACTTCTTTCTCTGTGGTATCAAGGCCCCATAAGCAGCATAGAACTCCCGGACCCAATTTGGAATATACGGGCCACGGGGTTTGGTGAAGATCTGGAATTTATGAGACTTCAGACAGCTCATAATCTCTAGGTACCGTCAATGACCTCATCAGTTGACAGACGTTTCTCCTTAATGATTGTCCTCATCCCCTCAGTCTTCAGTCTATTTATAGACTTGGGAGGAGGAGCCTGTACTGGTAGTGCTAGGACGACTTCCTATGTTGGAGCTGGAGGAGGAGTAGTGTTGGCCTGAGGAGTCCTGATACTAGACGGATCATTCATCCTTTTGGACCGCAGCTCATTCCTTTGTGATGCTAACAATTCATTATCCTCGGGCTCCGAAGCTGCAGCCTACTACTCCTGGTGCTCACTCTCAGAAGTGGTGAGGTGAGTGGCGTAGATCCCATCACTGTCGGAGCTGGCCTTCAGTGATACAGGTGCCTTCTCTTTTCCTTTGCCTTTCCCACCAGTCGTGGGAAGTTTGGTGGCCTTAGCCTTGGATGCAGTGGCATCCTCGTTGATAAATATTCCCTTAGCCTTCTTACAGGGTGGCATGTTTCTTCCGGCAACTTTTGGTCTTGCCATGTCTGCAAAAACATTAGAAAAAGTGAGAAACACTTCAACCAAAAGCATAGAAAAATAGTTGCAAACAGACTCGCCGAACCGGTCGGTGAGTCGCTGAATCTCTTTGGCGAGCTAGATCGAGCTCACTGAAAGGATTGGCTCAAAAATCTCAGAAAACTTTGGCAAGTCGGTGATGGGAAGGCATTTCGGTCAATCATCGATAGCATTCGGTGAGCAAGGATTAGCCTGCCGAAAGTTACAGTGTAATTAAGGGTCAGGGGCACAGACAAAAGGCAATCAAGAAGGACTTTCGGTGAGTCGCAAAGTGCACTCAGTGACCTCAGGCTTCTCGCTGAAGGTTACAAAACCAAAATTCACATTTAGCAAGAAATGAAAGGCGAGATGGGGAACTTTAGCGAACCGCCGAGTGGTTCAGCGAGCTCAACCCAACTCACTAAACGACCCAACGTGCCTACTTTCAACCAAACTTCTCGAATTCAATCCTGCAGCCCCCCAAAACAAAATCAAAACCTACACCAATAAAATTAAACCAAGACCCATTACACCCATGCCCCCTGGAAACTCAGACTTCTCCCATTTTTCCAAATTTGGTCATTTGATGACTTTTGCCATTAAGAATGACGTCAACTCCTCCATCATTGGGCAAAATACGTCATTTGGCACAAATGTGGGCTACTTAAACTTCACACGACCAGATCCAACAACATGCAAGCACAAGCCCATAATTTTAACCAATTTTAAAGCACAAAATCTCGGGAACTCACCAATAAAGGCATTATGGGCAAATTATTCAAATTAACACAGGAATTCTAGCATACAAACACTATCAGAGAGACCCAGCACACATCACTAAGATGATATCATTGCAAATGAGTACAAAATCGCTAAATTAAGATTTAGGGTTCGGAAAACCAACCTTAGATGCCGATTAAACAAGTTGAAATGCTAGGCGGCAACGTAATCCAACTCCGAACACAAATCTGATGACTAAATGGTGATAAAAATGCAAAAATATAGAATACTAAAGTGTGGGTATAAGTTTGGGAAGTTCAAAAGTGAGGGAAAGTGAAAGAGTTGGAAGTTTAAACCTTTGGCTTTTAAAAACTGTCCAGTTCTCGCCCATTCGGTGATATTAGTTTTGCTCGCCGACCCACTCGGCGACACGCCGAATGGGAAATTACCTCGTAGAGTTTTACAGAACCTCCAGTTAATGTGGGGGTCTAAACGGCGGACTAAGTCGTGATCGCCTACCTAGTTGGTGATTCGCCAATCAACTCCTGGACTCGCCGAGTTTTACAGACTCCAATTTAAAAGTGTCTTAAGTCTAACGGCGGTCCAGGTTGGGGTTGCCGACCTCTTCGGTGAGTCGCCGACTGGACCTTTAGCTCGCCAACCTACACTTTTTAAACACCTTCCACACTTTGACCTGCATAATCAACAAACCATTATTTCAAACTTAAAAAGAAAGAAAATAAAACTTGGGTTGCCTCCCAAGAAGCGCCTTAGTTAACGTCGTGGCACGACGCAAGTCCACACTAAAAACTTATTCTTAGGGTTAGCCATAGTATCACTAGGCATAACCCTTTGGTATCTCGGGTTTAAATAAAACAAGATATTACCCATTTGGGTCTCCAACTGCTTGATCGAGACGGAATGGGAGGTAACAGTCTGGCTAAGGGTCGACACATCTTCTTTCATTTCTTTAAAAATCTTGTCTGACCCCTCAAGTTTGTTGAGGATATGAGAAAGCATATCCTCCGACCGGCTACCTTCCGAATCCTTGGGCTTTTGGCGCTCATGGGGAGGCACATACCTATCCTTATCCCCATCCTTCCAATTGGGATTTCGATCCCTCCATTCTCGATCACGATCCTTCCAACCTTCATGCCTGTTCCAACTTTGGTTACCACCCTGTCTCGGGTAGTTCACCTTGGTTGGCTATGAAACTCACCTCTTCATTATATAAAGCCTCAAACTTGGCCTCATCCGGATTAACACACCCGACACCCACAACATTGACACCTCGAGCACCAGCTCCCCTGAAATTATTGGACAAAATGTCAAGTTGAGTCATAATCTTGGCCATGTTCTGGTCCCTCTCTTGATCTTTCTCCATCTGCTCCTTGGTCAATTTAAACGTGAGAGGGGGGACCTGGTCTTCACGGGTGTACCATGCCCGGTTGATTATGGCCATGCCATCCAAGAGTTAAGCCACTATCACATAAGGTTGCTGCATCAAACCTCCAGGAGAAAGTTGGTCAGCAACACCCTTGTTTACCGAGTCAAGGCTACGGTAAAAATACTGCAACAACACGTTATCAAGCAAGCCATAAGTTGGCATTGGAGCACCAACTTCTTGAATCGCAGCCAAGTTCCATGAATTGGCTCGCCCTCTAGATGCTTGAAACTCTGAATGCTATCCCGAAGAGTCATCATCTTCGAAGGAGAAAAAAATCACACTTGAAATGCGGTAATGAACTCCTTCCATCAAAGAAAACGGGAACAACCTCAATCGGACCAACTCTTAGGATATGTTCTTGAAGGAGAACGATCTGCATACATCCACGAAGTTTCTAGTATGCTCATGGGGATCCTCATGAGCCAAACTACCGAACATACCCTTCAATTGCAAGAGCTGCAACATAGTACTTGTGATGTGGAACACCGCATTCCCTTCGGTCGGAGGCAAGCGAATGGCACCAATACCACCCATAAGATGGGGGTCATTAGCATTAGGCTCGTTAACATCGTTTAGGTTTCCAATGTCATCTTTGTGGCCTACTTGGCTACCATTGCTGCCGTGCACACTCATACTTCCTGTTTCAAAACACAAACAAGCAAAACAAAACTAAAATTAAGTAAGTTCAACTATAACTAACAAGAACAAAATTCAACTTAACTAAAGAATCTTAAACAACACTACTCCCCGGCAGCGGCACCATTTTGATTTCACGTATCAGGACACTTCTTCCAATTTTAAGTGCCAACGATCATTAGTTAGTAATATAACCCAACTAAGTGAGTTGGGGTCGAATCCCACAGGGAGTGATACGTGCTTAAGATTCAAGAGCGAATTACAAATATGTTCAAGTCAACCATAGGTAAAGATATTTACAAATAAAAGCATACTTCAAATTTAGGGGTGACACAAGTGTCAAATATGGGGCATTTTGGTTGTAATTATCAACTACGATAGCAGAAATTAACACGAATAAACAAGTAAAGAGACGGGTTCTTGGGATGTGATTGGATTATAGGCTAAGGTAGACAAATGGGTAATTGCAACTGATAGTAAATAGCTGTAAATCAGTAAATAAGCTAGACTTTAGTGGGGATAAACTTTCTCTCAAGCAATTTACCCCGAATTAAATTGGTTTCTCTCGAACACCCATAAGCAGCAATTAGGAACAGCCTATGCTTTAGTCCATTCACTCACTCGAGCTAAATATGTGGAAAAGGGTTTAGGATTCACTCTCTCGAGCTGAACCCATGACAACCCAATACCCACAGACCATCAAATCAGTAACCTTTGTTTAAAAACCTCTCTCTCAAGCAAGCCAAAAATAGGGAGGCAAAGTTGAATTTGCAACTACAACCCTTTAAATAAAACCACAATTACTGATTGAAATCACTTTTAAACAGCATTTAGACTATCAATTAACAATACCCAGCAGCTAAATCAACCCATAATCACACTCCAAGAATTGGGGTTTTAGCTAGACATCATAAAAAGATAGAAATTGTTACCAAATTGTGTTTCCATCAACCGGTAAGATTAATTTCATTTTTACAAAAGTCAAGGTTGAAGAATCTCAAAAACCCACTTCTAATTTTCTCAAAAATGGAAACACTCAATTCTTCAAAGCTAAGGAAATTATTGTCTCAATAATCTCTGTTCAAAACTCTCAAAACATCAAAAACTGATTGATAATAAAAATTAGATACTAAACTAAAAATTTAAAAATGTATTTATAATCGCCAAAAATATGTTGCGAAGGACCATTCAGCGCAATAAGTCGAGATCGCCGATCCACTCAGCGATCCACCCTTTGGTTAGTTTCTTCGCCTTTTTGCTTTGGCCTTCCGCATCCTCAAGTTCTGTAACTTTGGGCGGTCCAACACTGTATCGCGGAACCGTTTAGCGACACATAGACTTCTCTATTCCATCGCCGACTTGATTTTCTCCTTCAGGGCTTGGCACACTGGAACTTTAGGTGAGATCATAGCCATTCGGCAACTCGCCTAATGGGTTAGGCGATCACTAGGCCTTCTTTTCTTCGTTCTTTCATCTGCCTTGTTCCTTTTTGCTCATTAGTGTTTATGCTTTGTTCCTCAATCTAATTACCTGGAAATCAAGGATTTACATTAGTTATTGGCACAAAATAAGCATTTGAGGACACTAAATCTATTAAAATAAAGCCCTAAATGAGTCCAAATCGTGGACTCATCAGGCACCTGCAACTGCTGATTTATGTAATTTGGTTTGTCTAGGATACGGGGTGTTATAGAAACTGAAAGCACGTATATATCAAGACAATACATCAAACAGCTCACAACCTTCAGCAAACCAACAAACTAGGCCAGCATGGCCATAACGTAGCTATACACCCCACACACTAGTCTGAAAGCCTCTAACAGTAGTAAAGATTGGCGGAAGAGCGCCCCAGCCTACCCCTAAAACTATATACAACAAAAGTTAACAAACCTCCCAACTTTGGCAGCTCCGGAGGCAAGGGGCTAGCCAATCGGATAGAAGTCAATCCTGCTGCTGAGGAGGTTTACTGGGTCGTCTGTCGGGACCTGCAGGCATGAATGCAATACTCACAAGCAATAGGGCATCAGTACGAAATAATGTACCGAGTATGAAAGACAATAGACTATGAGCAGGTATCCTAATAAATTGGGAGTAATCTGATAAATAAATCAAGGATAAGATAAGTGTACTAACCTGCTCCTAAATCTAAACATATCAAAAATAATAAAACAACAACCTAACCAAGTCCCCATAAGCTCGGCAGGTACAAACAGCACACAAGACCACCCATCTAGGCACCCATAAGCCCAAGAGGTGCCAATCATTTTATATACCCTTATCGGTAGTCCCCTAGCCCCGTAGGAAGTCACATAGCCCTCTTAGGCAATATTATAGCCCCGTAGGCAGCACAAAGCTCTCTTAGGTATCAATATAGCTTATAGACAACTTATAGCCCTCTTAGGCAACAACATGGCCCTGTAGACAACACATAACCTTCTTAGGTATCAATATAACCCTGTAGGCCACTCATAGCCCTTCTAGGCATTAATATAGCCCCATAGGCAACTCATAGCCCTTCTAGGCATCAACATAGCCCTGTTAGGCATCAATATAGCTCTGTAGGCAGAACATAGCCCTTCTAGGCATCAATATAGCCCTGTAGGTCGAACATAGTCTTTCTAGGCATATATCACATTCATGCAGCTAACCATAATAGCCCCAAGGGAAACAATAACAATCCAATAGGCTAAAAGTGAGCAATTTAGCTATAAGCAACCTATACGAATAGCCACTAAGTCGTGTCCAACATAGGGACGCTACTAACTAAATAAGAATCCCGACAAGGGAGGATTATATCCACTCGAGCAGCCAACAATCAACAATAATGGCTACAAGTATAACAGCAATAACAACCCAATTAAAGATATAATGAATAGCGAAAATAATGAATACAAAGAAAAACTAACTGAAATAATTATAGTAAAAAGGCAAGAATTAGAACATAGGCAAAATAGACTTAACAGTAATATATTTGCAGGAACTTGTCACAAATCTATAATAGCACAAAGAAAGACTATTTTATATTTAGAAATACAAATAAATAACTTAGAATATAAACTACAACATAATTTATAAATGAATAAAGAAGAATATGCAATAGATGAAAAAACATAAGAAAACTATGACGGATTAAAAATAAAGATAATATTTTCTAATCTAGGAAGAAGATATAAGAAAATAGGTGGCAATCTAAGTTTAATGTTAGAAAAAGAAACGGTAAAACTAGAAGATAGTTTAACTGCTATGGTAAGAATAACAAAAGAAAATGAAGAAATAGATAGAAAAATGAAAATTGAAAAAATAAAACAAGCAAAAAAGGAAGTACAACAATTAGAAGAAGTAAAAAATACTAAAATAATAGAGCTAGAAAAAGAGCTAGCAATATTAAAAGAAATGTATGAAATTAAACAAAAAGAAAAAGAACAAAAAACAAAATTAGCAAATGAGATAATTAAATTTAAAGAAAAATTGCAATTAGAAGATGAATTAGAAGAATTAGAAAAAAAAGAAGAAAATAACCAAAATAATCTACCTGAAATAAAAATTGATGAAATAAATGACAATGATCCAGATGAACAACGTTCGGAAACAAGCGAAACCTATACGGAATTTTTAGCAAACATGGACAGTACAAAGGATTTAGAAGTAAATACAGGAGACGTAGACATGGATGAAAAACCTAGTACATCAGGAGTAAAAAACCCAAAAAATTTAAATTCAAAATATTATAATGAAAACTATGGACAATATGATAGACAAAAAACTATATGGGATAAAAGATTAAATAAAAAATGGACACCTAAACCAATAACTGAACGACATGATTTTTTAGATTTAGACTGTGTAGCAGATATAAATAAAACAATCCAATTATGGATAGGATATATAGAAAGAACGCTTATAGGAACAGTAAAATTATGGCTACAAAATTTATCAGATGAAAGCTTAAAAACTCTAAGAAGTAATAAAAAAATCTAATGGCAAATTAGCTACTACAACTATAGAAATATTATATAAATATGAAGTAGCTATAAGAAATGAATTTAGTAGTATGACAACAGAAGTAGAAGAACAAAATAAAGAAAAAATCATAAATCGAAATCTAATGACAGAATTAGCAATATGTAATATGTGTTACATAGATGAATATACACGTGCATTTAGAGAATACTATTATAAAGGAACATATAACATAGAAGAAAGTAAAGAAATAAGAAAATTATATTTTACAAAATTACCAGAACCTTTTAATTCAAAAATAATAAAAAGTTGGAATGAAGCAGAATTAACAGATACCTTAGGAGCTAGAATGAAATTCTTGCAACGATGGTTTATGGAACTATGTGAAAAACATAAAGAAGAAATAAAAATGGAAAAAATATTAGTAAAAAACTTGGCATGTTGCAAAAATAAAACAGCACCTCAATTTGGTTGTACGGATAGGTATTATAAAAATAGAAAGAAATATAATAAAAAATACAGATCAAAATATAAATATAAAAAACCGAGAATAAGATACTATGTAAAAAACTACAAAACCAAAACACAATATAGACCTAAAAGAAAACTAACAGAATGTACTTGTTATAATTGTGGAAAATTAGGACATATAGCTAGAGATTGTAAATTACCTAAGAATCCAAAGAAAAAACAAATATCAGAAATAATAATAGACAATGAAAAATATACACAAATAGAATACGTAGATTATGAATTAGAAAGTGAAGATAGCATATATGAATTATCAGAAAACGAAATAGACGAAATGGAAAATAATTCATTAACAGAATCAGCTAATGAACACTATATAAATGACTGAAACAGATATACAAATAATAACTAAAGAAAAATATCAAGATGAAGAATCGGCAGAACAAAAAATAATATTTGATAATAATATATTTGAACAAATAAAAGGAAAAGAATTAGATCAAAGCGTAGCAAAAATATTCGAAATACCAACAATAAGAAACTGGTTTAAACGACAAAAAGAAGAATATTATGTAGTAAGTCAAAGAGAACATATCATAAATTGCAAATACACCAAAGGAAAGGCTAAAATACCAATAATAAACAAGCGAATAATAAATAAAGAAATACAAGATATTAAGGCTAAAAATCCAATTAAATATGTACATTTAGGAGGAACAAAAATATTAATAAAAGCATGTTTTAGAGAAGGAATAGATACACCCATAGAAATATACTTAGCAAATGATAGGATCATACAACCTGTAGAAAAACGTATAATAAGTGCAGTAAAAGGTAACCTCATATACCAAAAATTTAAATTTATAATAAGTGTTAACTACTCAGTAGCAATAAATGAGAAAAATATAGATAAATCATTAGTATTATATTGGAAAATGTCAGGAATAGAACTAGCCCCGGGAAGTAAAATATTTACAGCTAGATATAAAAACTTATATGTTTTAACAACAAAACATAAAATAACAGCAAAAAAAAAAATAAAAAAAATAGAAGATCCCTTTGAAAGAATAGTTACGGTCATAGATAAGAATGATTATAGTTATAATGAGATTGACATAGAAGAAGATTTAGAAATAGTAAAAGAAAGATTAAGCACATCAAAAAGAATAAACTGTGAAATACCACAAATATCATCAAAAATGAGTACCTCAAGATGAATAGATAAAACTCCACAAAAATCAATGGAAGAAGAAAGAAAACCACATCATTACTACATAACGGGAATAATGGAACAACAAAAATATTTAATATTAAAAAATACAGGACTAGAAGAAAACTATATTACAAGAGAACTAGTGACGGAAGATGAAATAATAACTACTGAACAATCATGCCCCAAACTACCAAAAGCATTAACATATACCGAAGAAACTACGGAAAAGGAAATAATCATTGGAGGAATACCAATAATAATAAAGTTTAAAGTATATCAAGGAGATGAAAATATCACTTTAGGAATAAAATGGCTAGAACAAGTAAAACCATATAATCTAGAAGATAAACAGTTGACAATAAATTATGAAAATAAAAGAGTAATAATAAAAAGGACTTTAGTATAATAAAAATATGAAAATATATATACTTGCAAAGATAATAATAGAAGGATATTACAACAGATATTATACACCAATGATAGATACGGGAGCAGAAGCTAATATATGTAAATACAATTGTTTACCAGAAGATAAGTGGGAAAAATTAAAAACACTGATAGTAGTAACAGGATTTAATAATGAAGGAAGCATGATCACATATAAGGCAAAAAATATAAAAATACAAATATGGGATAAGATATTAACTATAGAGGAAATATATAACTTTGAATTGACTACAAAAGATATGCTATTAGGGATGCCATTTTTAGAAAAATTATACTCACATATAATAACAACAACACACTGGTGGTTCACAACACCGTGTAAACAAAAAATAGGAGCAAAAAGAGTAAATAATAAAAAACGAAAAAGATTTTTTTATAATGATGGTCGGTGCATGCAAATAATAACTATAAATAGTGGGTGGTGGTGGTGTGTTGGCCGATTGCATTGACTGGTAGTGGTGGTCATTAAAAATGGTGGTTGTGGGTAGTTTATTGTGGTAGTTGATAATGATGGATAGTGATGATGGTAATTGATAATGAAGGGGTATGACGATAGCGGTGAATAAATGAAATGAGTGGAATTGATACCATTTAAGGAATATTTGCACAAACATGCTAATGATATTAGATTTTGTAATAGATCTTAATTGATCATAGTTGTTCATACCAATTTATTGATTGTATCGTTAAAATTGTACTTCATTGTTAAGGAAAGATACATACTTAGTGGTTGAGACTTGAATTATTAATATTAAATCTTAATTATGTGCAAACATATGAGACCTAAATTCTAATATTAACTAGTAGATATCACTTATATGTATTTTTTTTCTATTTTGTGATATCTTTAGTTAAGTTTGCATTTATGCTACGAAAAATAGTAAGTCCTTTGAGTCATCTTCCTTCTATATGATACTTAACACCTTCACTTAACATTATTTTATAAAAATGAACCAATAGATCTATAAAACAACCAATGACATGAACAAACTATCTCAAACAATCTTCTCTTATCAGCTATATTAATAATAACAAGATAATATATTTTCACATACTAGTGCAATAAATAACATGGTAGTTTCGGAGTTTTTAAATTTATTACAAGTACTAGTTGTTTGAATCTAAGTTTTTTGTGATTTTTTCTTCTCTTTATCTAACCATTTACTTTTATTTTCTATTTAAAGAATAAAAATCTAGGTCAGAAAAGTGGAGATTGATCAACTTACGTTTGGCCAAAAAAAATTTATGAAATGTTGCTAAGGTGAAAATTAATTTATATTGTGATAGACCTATAAGTTGTGCCTACTTTCAATAATTTCTTTAGATAAACAAAATTTTAAAATTTATCCTCCCCAAAAAATACTTTTTGTTTAGAATAAAATTTTATATCATACATACAGTGTATTTAGTGAATCTTAGAGATGCATGACCACAATCATCATTGTTACTGTTATGGAATGAATAAGATTGATGGATATTCATCTCTTTCTGTTAATTTTTTGGGTACTCTAGCACTTGATTAAGTTCTTAAAAAGTTACTTGATACATACATACAAGTTAGCAACAAGTGAATAATTTTCATCTTTTTTTGAATCCTTCTCCATTATTTCACACTTTTTTTACAAGAGATCTAACTATTTTTTTTCATATTTTCTACTAGAAGAAATGAAAAAATGATGACGATGAGGATGCAATATTAATGGAAGTTCCAATATATTTTATCGCACATGATGAATCAAAAGTCGATGTTTTTGAGGTAAGCTTTTTGAATTTTTTCATTTATAATTTGTTTAATTTATTTTATTTTAACTCATGTATAATATTTTGATTGATTATTGAACAACATTTTAATATTTATTAGTATGTTATGAAATGAAGAGAAATACTCTTCTCTAGAGTTAAAGCATATGTCGTACAGATCAAAATAAGTTAAATATATATTCCTTTCATTTCAATTTGTGTGACATAGTTTGACTAGACACAAAATTAAATTCAACATGAATAAAATGTTTTTTTGGGACTAATTAAAAAGAAAAGTGTGTCATATAAACTGGAACACAAAGATTATATAAGAAATAGTAAATTAATAATAGTACTTTTAAAAGTTATATAATATGTCTAATATCAATTCTTCAATTGTGTATATTTTAGTTAAGTTCTACATTCATGTAAAAAGTAAAACTACACCTGATTTAGAAAATTACTATGATATGACCCAGGTACAAAATCGAATGAGGTCATTCTATAGTCATACAAATAAAAATAAAAGTAAAATAATAATTTCAATAAAAAGTTTAAGGTGCCTTTCTTTTTTACGATTATACATAATACGTCAAAATTTGAATGCATAACCGCATGGTAAGAAATGCATGAATCTCTGAATATACATCTCAATACTAAGATGATGTATTAAGATCTAAATACTAAAAAATAAGACTCCTTATTATTGTACATCTGAATATAGCAAAAAAATTCTCTATTGAAAAAATTAATAAATATTTAATTTATGAAAAATGGCTAAAATGACACTTCAACTAGGATCAGATTTATTGTAAATAATTCATACTTTATGGGGGACGTAGTTCCCCTGAATAAAGTGTGAGTGAGGGGATTTTCATTTTTATAAGTTAGAAACCAACTTGTTTTTCTAGAAAACATTTTCCTTCGTACCAAACACACCCGAGTAAAATTTAGGAATAATATAAGTACATTTTAAAGTATTGACTTGTCACATATATAGTATTCATTTTATAATATAGTGTTATTTATTTACTTTTAATAAACATGTATTTTATATACCAGAAGGATTATTTACAACACATAAAATACAATAAAACAAAAATGAATTGGATTTGGATAGAGTCTCAAGCTCTAACAACATCCAACTATCAATTTACATACTACTAGAATAGAACAGTAAACACAAACAACATTAGGAATAGTAATTCAGCTTAGTAATTCTTACAGCAAGTCATGACTTCAAAACACATCTAGCAACTGACTCGTGGATGATCAAAATAGTGAGTACTGTTGAAGTTCTACTCTTTTCTTAGAAGACTGTATTGCTCCTTTCCAGCCAGATCGAATGCAGATGATCAACTAACAAAATTTAAAACATTCAAGAAAAGGCATCTTTCCCATTTTATTTGATATCATATATATTATCTTTGCAAATCATGGCATAGCTCACCTTGAATAACTCTGTCAGGATTGAAGTGTTTCCTATACTTTTATTAAGAAAGTAACAATAGAGTGTAAGTGAGTGATAATGATTGAACTTCTTTATTTTTTATCCTGCTGATCAGCACGTGTCTACAAACAAAATGAGAAAGCTTTGATTTTTTATTCAGCTCACCTGATAAATTTTAAAAAAAAAAAAATTAACAAAAATATCCAGGAAAGTCATAGGACCCTCACAAATTATGAGTTTGTTACAACAAATCCAACCATAATGTAGGTGTCATTTAAGTCATTTTCCCTAAGATTTAATGAAAGAAAATTAATATAATACTACATCAACAAAATAATTTTTAAAAAATTATATGGTTATTGGTTATTATGATGGCTAGTGGCCGTTGTTATGAATGTCAATTAATGATGGTATGTTGACTAACGATGGTGTTGTGGATAATAGATATATTTGTAATGGTTGTAGTAGAAGCTAATGCCAGTAGTTTGGTGGTGGTTGATAGTTGGATAATACTTGAAGGAAATGGGTATGGTGAATGATGATGGTGGTTGACAATACATAGCAGTGACTTATGATGGTGATTGTCTGTTGTATTGATGGTTGATGTCAATAATAATGGTAAATAGTAGCTTGTGTTACGTACTTTTTACTTACTGTAGTGATTGATATTGATGGTGGTTAGGGATGGTAGTTGTGAGTGGTTGATGGTGGTATTTAATAATGATGGACAAGGCTGATGGTAATTGATAATGATGGAGTAAGGCAATAAAGGTGTATGGATGAAATTGGTGAATTTTAATCATTGTAGAACCATTGAATAGACATGTTAATGATATTAGACTTTATTCATGCTAAGAAATGCTAAATCTTTTGAGACAACTTTCTTCCATATGATATTTAACACCTCCACTTATCATAGTTTCACACAAATGGATTGATTCATCTATATATAAAACAAGCTATCTTAAATGATCTTCTCTTATTTCGTCCCTCTTAAAAAAGTATCACAATTATTTTGACTAGTCACATGGATCTAAGCTTTTCATGATTGTTTTCTCTCTTTATCTAATCATTTGTTTTTATTTTTCTATTTCAATGATGCAAGTTCTAGTAAATCTAGGTCAGAATACAAGAGATCAATCATCTTAGATTTGACCAATTAAAGTGAGAAATAACATTGTTGTGGTGGGAATAAATTTAATTTGTGATAAATTCAGAGGTTGCAATCGCTTTTAACAATTTACTTTGAAAGAGAAGTTCTGATTAAGGATGGAACTTTTTGTCTCATATCCAATTATTTAGTGAATCTTAAGAGATGCCTAACCACAACAATCATTGATCTTGTTTCAAAATTCATAATATTGATTAACAAATATCTTTCTTTTTTGGCATTCTAGCATTGTGATTATGTTTTTGAAATGTTAATTGACACATATATCTAAATTACTAGAGATCGAGCAATTTTGAATACCTAGTGTAATCCCACAAAATGGGGTCTAGTAATAGTAAACATATCTTATCATTCAAATTAACCATACAGATACGTCAGGAATAGTTATAGCCCGAACCTAGCAATCTAGCTAGAAGTAGAAGTTAGTCATTTTAGTTTTTTGCCATAAAATACAAGAAGTTGAAATGGGGAAAACGAAAACATAATAAAGCACAAAAATATCTACTCATATTTATAAGTAATAAACTTCTTCTTCTTATGCTGGCTAGACCATGATCCTTCATAATATAAAATGTTGATGGTCCAATATCTTAATGTACAAAATTTTGATGCTTTTGTTCCATCCGGATAATTACCTTTTTGAGAAATGATTTTGGATAAATTTGAATTCTATAATTACAACTTATTTTGGTTGCAGAAGGATATGATACAAAAAAATATGCACTACCTGCATATTTATACATTTGAACAGAGAAGACAAAATTGGATCATCAAAAATACTTCTCGTCAAGCTGGTTCAATAATCGATTACGTAAGTTCCCTTTTGAATAATATACATGTTTTCCTGCCAATAAAATTGATTACGTAGGTTGTCTTTGATGACATCATGACAAAATAAAATTTTAATAATTTTTGGCAAACAGGTCTACCATCATTTGGAGACAAACAAAAAATTCCGATCTTTGGTAGAAGTTTGCAACTTCATTGTATATGGGGAACTTCGTGAAACAAAGAAGAAATTAAGCAAAAATGAAGAAACGGTGCATGTTAGCTCGAGAAAATAATATTAGAATAGGTAATGAGATGAACTCTAAGCATGCATGGTCATTAAAAGAGTTTAATTTGCAGGTGACACCGAGAAGTAAACTTCATATTCGTGGTAACAAGTTGATTAAACATTATGTAGTTGGAACATGTACTGAATCTTGTAAGGGAGTTTACATAAAAAACTGGGGAGAAGTTAACTATCTATCTAAACGTGACATCCCTTCTAATATTGGTAAGAAAATTTAAGGAAGTCACAATAAAATATATATTTCCTCTATATATTGGTATTATTATTGTCATTTTTCACGTTCATTGTCCTTTCCCTATTAAATTCTTATACTTTTGAAAAAATTATGGCCAGAAAAAAAGAGGAAAAGAGAAAACGAAGATTTATATGGACATCAACAGGTGAACTTGGGAAACGATGAAACACATGTGAACTTAGAAGATTCTTCATTAAGTACTCATGTACAATGTTTTTTTTACCTTTGGGATTTTGAGCTCATAAATCTACAAGAAAGGTCAACAGAGGTGTTTCCGATTCCGAATATTGACAAATTAGTGGGAGAGGAGTCGTCTATTGAATTATTGAGTTTTCTCCCTAAAGCCTCGGGCAAGTTCCCTCATGGGGAAGATAAGGAGAAGAATAAATCAAAGAAGACAAAGCACAAGAAGAGAAACCATGAGTAGTAAGATATATTGGAAGCTCAGAGAAGGTCCAAGGTTGATGAGGAGCTGAGGTTAGATGAGCTGGAGCTCGTGCCGGTGGAGCTTCTTCCAGCTCAGTGCCAATAGAGGCAGGCCTTATTAGTTGATTTCATGTTGTGATGGAGTCTCAAACTCTTACTACTACACAACCAGTTGCTGAGGGGACTCCCGAGGTTTCATTGAGTGTGCCAAGCACCACTGGCACAACTATTGAAATTTCAGGAGATACACGAGCCCATGCATCTTATCCAGACTCTAAAGCCTAGGTTTTCACATATATACCCTACTCCAAGTACTATATTTCTTGCAGAGTCATGTCTATGAAAAAACAAAAATTAGTTTCAGTAGTAAAGAGTGACAATATATGGTATAGTTTGTATGGAATGAATGTATCTATGATTATGATGATGGTTGAGGATCTTTGTATGCCATTGGATAATATTAGACTTTGTTATAGATCTTAATCATTCATAGTTTCTCATACCCATCCAATGATTGTATCCTTACAAATGTACTTTATTGTTAAGGAAAGCTACATATATACCAGTTGAGATTCGATTGATTAATACTAAATCTTAATTATGGGTAAAAAAGAGACCTAAATTCAAATATTCACTAGCAGATATCACCTATATGTATTTTTGTTTCTATTGTGTGATATCTTTAGTTTAGTTTGCATTTATGCTAAGAAATGGTGAGTCCTTCGAGCCATCTTTCTTCCATGTGATACTTCACACCTTCACTTACCATAATTTAATACGAATGGACCATACAACTATAAAACAATCTATGACATAGAACAAACTATCCAAATGATCTTCTCTTTTAGTATATTAATAATAACAAAATAAAATCATTTCACATATTAGTTCAATGAATAACATGAAAGTTTTGGAGTTTCAAAATTTATTAGTCAGATGGGATTAAGCTTTTCATAATTTTTTCTTCTCTATATCTAACCATTTACCTTTATTTTTCTATTAGAAGTGATCTTGGACATATTTATATGCCCAATTCCTACAAATTACTAGCACATACCTTATGTTTTGAGGACATTCTCGATGCTATTTGATGTGCTTTTTATGAGTATTTCAATGAATGCACACTAACCTATATAATTAGCAATATGTAGGGGTTTCTAAAGGATTTTGAACACAATGAGAGCTGGAAAAGACCTTACGGGTGCGAAGGGAAAGAGAACACAAAGAAATTGCACCTTGGGAAGCATTGGCGCGCCAGCACAACCTCAAATGAGTTGGGTACATCACAGGCACACTGGCAGCGCACTGCGATAGTCCAGTCAATGTTGCCAAGTGGTAGTGCAAAGGTTGCGCTCTGCCCTCAATTTCCGTGAAGAATTTCTAGATTTTTTAGGATTTCAAATCCAATTAGGAGAAGGGATTTGTCACGATCTGAGCCTACACCCTGGATGTGGCCGGCACTCAAGAACCATTGTTGTTCCCAAAGGGAACCCTCATCCTGGCTAACTACAAGCAGAAAACTAATTCGAGCAAAGTGGGAACTCCAAATGCATAATTAAACTTTAAAAATACTCAATTTGGACTCAACTCCAATAAATGTCTGAAAATAATTAACAAGTTATAGTTAACTGTCTCATGACCTCAAAGCATCTCAACAACAAAAGAAATAATGAGAGACTCCTCGACTCTTAAACTATCTAAGAGGCCTCTACTATTAAAGAAGGATATCGGGACAAGACCCACGACATCTCAAAACTACTAAACTGAAGGTAAATGTGAAGTCCTCCAGAATACAAGGAGGCTCACCTAAAGGCAAATTGGAGTGTAGAGTGATCTTAACAAAGCGCATGTTGATAATACTAAACACTTGTATTTGCATCATAAAAGGATGCAAGTTGAATGGCATATGTACATTGAATGTACGAATATGTAAGGGGAAAACTGAAAGTAATAGTTAATTTGTCACGCCCAGAGCCTACACCCTGGGCGGGACTGGCACTCGAGAACCATTGATGGCCCCAAGCAAACCCTTGGACTGGCCTAACTTATAGCGGAAGACTTAAATAATAAGAAACAATCTCAAAAGATAACTCATGCAATAACTTGAAATGTCTTAAAAGAACATTTAACTAGCCAAAATGGCAACTCAAGGTCTTAACATAAACAACTGAAAATAGAAAGACTAGAGAACTATAACTATCTGTCTATGAAGCCTCTAAAAACAATGAGAGATGTCAAAACAAGACCCCCAATCATCCTAACAACTGAAATACTAAAACAATGTAAAGGGGATCCTCCGAAAAGCAAGGAGGCTCACCAACTGACTCTGAGTGCTCAAGTGGATCAATGGGGAGCTGGATGCTAATCTTGGTTACCTGTATCTACATCATAAAATGATGCATGCCAAATGGCATCATTACATTGAATGTACGGGCATGCGAGAGGGAAACTAAACAGGACATAAGCTTGAACTAAATTTTGAAAAGAACACTTACCTCAGCTTTACCCAACTCATGGATACTCAACTCAAATGCAGAATAAAACAACAATGAAGGTGCAGTTTATATAAAGAACTTTAGAATAGTAAATAACAACTCAAATTAATCATATAATAAGTTAATATAATTATGTAGGAGTTTCTCTAATCAACAACCATCACTATGAGCTATGTGACGATACAGCGTCTCGCCCACGCTTCCAGAACTGCCTATAACTTGTCAGGATATAGAACGCCTCAACTAAGTGTATCTACTAGTCTTTGCTAAAAAGCATTAAAGAATCATCTAAAAAGTATAACCCTTTCTACCCACGATGGCTACATGATTTATGGTAACTTGAGTTATAATGAACTTGTCCTCATATCGGTGTTCAATACTACTCCCAAAATATGCTCAGCTCATATGTTTAAGAACAAAGCTCTTTCTGTGATTTGAGGTAATTACTCAAAAATCTTATCTCTTAAAAGAAATGCAACTCAAAACTACTCATGCAAACTCATTTGGAAATCGGTGTTTCCTCCTTATCTTAAATGTGAAAACATTTATTCTTTGGGATTAATTAGTTCCCATATATAATTTAAAGAAATTAACTAGGCTCTACTCATTCCCAAACTCACGGCTTAAGTCTTTAAAACAAGTTTAAAATGATTGCATAAGACTTTTGAAAGACTCTAAGAACTCTCTTGACTTGACTCTTAGATCTACCTTGAATTTGATTTATGGATTCAAGGGTCATGATCTCGTGTTATAGATGATATCATGATGTTTAGACGTACCTTAGAGCGTAGAAATCAACTAGAAAACATAACTACGATTCAAGGGAACTCAATCAGAAAGAAGTGGGAAAGGGTAAAACACTTGGTGTCCCTGGCGCTATGAGTGGCGCGGGGCTCCAGAGGAAAAACTTCAGAAGCTGGGTTGGGGCACACTAGCTGGTGCGGCGCCCTAGAGCCCAACCTACAGAAGTTCATTTGGGGTGCTCTGAGTGGCGTGACGCCCCAGCCCCCTTCCCCAGGTTTTTTTGACGAATTTTCGTGCTCGTTTTTCATCTCTAAACTCCCTAGATTCGAATGGTTCCTTACCCAAACGCTTAGATTCGAATACATAACCACAATATGCAACAATCAACTCAAAGCAACATCAAATTTCATGAATTTATCTCAAGAACTTCTCAACTACTTCAACAATCAAGAACCCAATTGAAACTTCAACAAAATCCATCAAGAACTCAATTTCTATACTTTCAAGAACATAAATTTGCAGAATTGAATCATGATTGGCGCGTGGGTGAACTAACCCAACGCTATGTGATCTCACATACCTGTAGGGATCAATCTTTGGCGAAATTCACAGGCTTAGCTTCAAGAACGTGACGAATCTTTGCTTTTTCTCCTCCTTTCTCCTCTTCTTTTCTCTTCTCTCAAAACCCTAACTTAATTTTGTAAAGCGTAAACTGAATCCAATCAGTTTACACCCCAACTTAATTACCAAAAATGAATTTAATTAATTGGGTAATGAAAAGACCATAATACCCTTCTAAAATCCAGTTTTGACTTTCCTTATCTAGACAGCCCAATTTCAAATGGGCATATCTCCCTTATACAAACTCGAAAATGAGCAAACTCCGTGAAATTCAAAGATCTTTCCTACGTTATCTGGTAGCACACCTAACTCATCTTGAGCTAAGAGTTATGATCGTTTGAAGTTGACCCAAAAATCATACTTAGCTTAATTTTGTCAAACTTTCCAAATTTGATTATTTCCAAAAAAAAATGGTTTCTTCCAAATTCTAGTTCTTTCTAGTTCTTTCAAATAGAGAGGTGTTACATAATTGAACTGACAAGGCTAGAAGAAATACTCACCTCAACTCAACTCAATACAAAGCAACAATGATAGATGCAATATTTAAAACATTATAAATCAGGAGATAAAACTCAATAATGTATAAAAATACAATAAAATACTCCTTACTCTTATTTGGGAGGTTCTCTAACCGTCAACCATCACTAAGAGCTACGTGATTATACAACATTTCGCCCACACAGCCAGAACTGTCATATACCTTGTTGGGGTATAGAACACCTCAACTAAATAGATCCACTAAGCTCTGCCCGAAGGTACTTAGGATTCATCTAAAAATTATGATCATCTATCCATGTTGGCATATATGGTTTATGAGGAATGTGAGTTGTCTGAACTCATCCCCATATCGGTGCTCAATACTACTCCCAATAATATATACGCATGCTCACATGTATAAGACATACTATTTCTCTTGTTTGAGATAATTCCTTAAACTATCCAAGAAAGAGGTAACTTCTTTGAAATATCTTTGAACTCATAAACTCTTTTTAGAAATCAAAGTTTCTCTTTTCTCAATGTAAATATGATACATTTGGAAATACTTAGTTCCCTTAAACTTTACTCTAAACTGACTCTTTAACGTTTCCTCAAAACTCAATTTAAAAACAAAAGATTGGCCTTCAAAGACTCTCAAGATTTATAACTCAAAATAGGGTTCATGCTAGAAAAAAAATATAGATATGAACGAATCAACTCAAGGATCTGAATAACAATATAGAAACACAATACTCAAAACTCAACGATACTTCTCATATCAAGAATACTCAATTCATAGGGTTCATGTGGAATTATGGACATGAACGGCTCACTCAAGGATCTCAATAACAATATAGACTCATGAATACAACTCTTCTCATTCTCATACTCATTTAATAAAGACTTAGCTCAAGTCTATACTTAATTGCAAAAGACTTCTCAAAATGACTTAAAAAGGACCTCTTGAACTTTTCTCTTAACTTTACTTTAATTTGAACTGTAAATTAAGAGATGTGATTAGGATATGTACGATCTCTCAAGGATTAATTAATACTTTAAGAGTTAATATCAAGAAGAGAACGAAGACACGATTCAACGGAATACATACGGGACGAAGAACGGAGGAAAAAAAGGGTCTGGCGATCCCAGAGTACTTTGGGACGCACTACAGGCACAGGGCTCCAACCCTCCTGATGCTATGGGGGCACATTGCCCCACCCCCAATCTAAAAATCTGATGAATTTGGTGGCGTTAGAAAGAAGACTCAAAGACCTTCGATTTTATAGGTTATGGGCCACCTAACATTTTATGTGTTCAAAGATATGATCGATTGAAGTTGACCCAAGAAAAGAAATCTCATAGTGAAACTCAATTGATAAGAAAGCTTTCAACTCAACTTCATGCTAGGGGATTCTAGTGACCTTAACACCTAAGAAAATTAGAATCACTCGGTCAAATCTTATCCACAAATGAAGGATGGTTCAAGTCTTAACTTAGAAATTTTTGGAGTGGTACAGGATTAGTTCTCCAAATTTTATAAATAGGACCCTAGGTTTATTTTTTATATACTTCTTATTTTTCAAGTACAAGAGCAAGGGATTACAATTCATCTTAGGTTTCAATCCTTTACTCTTTCTTTAGTCTTGAATTACATGAAAACAATATTGTTTATATTTTCTTTTATGATTATGAGTGAATAAAAGCATTTGTTCTGGGGTTGTAGCCATGGATGTTTGTTGAACATTGATTTCTATGGATTAATTTGATTATCGTATAAATTATTCTTGTATTCTTATTTTAGAATTTCATGATTACCATTGGGATATATTTATGTCTACTCTTGAACTCGAGAGACGAATAGCTAGAGAGATCAAAGGATACAAAGAGTGTGATATTTCTTGCATACCACTTGTTGAGATTCATTTTTTGTATTGACACGTGGATGAACAACGTGCTTGGTTAAGAGATTGAAAAATTAATGCTCCACAATTGAGTTTGCCTATCCCTGCTCAACAATATAGTTAGGCAGTCAACTGAAGTAGGTGGTTATAGGTCGAGAGATCATGATTATAATATCAACCCAATAAATCAATAATTTGATAATAGTAAGTAATCCATAAAAGAGGCGTGATACATGAATTGTTAGCATGATGCAGCCTTAAATTATCCCTTTATTGTTTCAACACCAAAATTGAAGTTGTTCATTGTTAGGTAACTTTAAGTTTTAATTATTCGCATTCGTAATAGAAATAAAAAAACACAAATTTCTTGAAAACGCCATTTTTAATGTAAGGATTGAGTTGGACTGAGTATAAATTGATCATAAGTCCTCGTATTGGGTATGTCCAAAATGGTGGTCAAAGCGTGTCGTACTGCCATTTTGATTAAGGAGATGGATATCTCTCATTTGATGATCATGTCCAACAAATTGAAGAAGAAAATGTAAAAGTGAAGTCTAGAGAGTCAAAGAAGGCAAGGACCGGTGATGGTGACTTTTCTCACTCAAGGTCCCATGGACATGGTCAGCCTCAATTCCGGCAAAGTTTTTCTGGTCAAGGTTCTTCTAATTCTACGACTCCTAAGTTCAACAAATATAGGGCGTCTAAACCCAAGCCTCAAGGAAGTTGTGGAAATGTATCTCCTATTCCCACTTACCAAAAGTGTGGCAAGAGTCACTTAAGAAAATGTTTAGTTGGTACAAATGTGTCATGACCCAAAGTACACCTTAGACTGGACATGGAGTATAAGAGCTCGAGAGACCCTACACAAGCCAATTGACATACGTAAAACACAATATAATAGACAAAAGTAGAAAGTCTTAAATAATATAAAAGTTTGACATAAAAGTGAAAGTCTAAATGTAGTCTTGACAAGCCATTCTAATACATCAAGAAGGGGTTAAACAGTTCATTTGAATCCCCTTTAGTGAAAAATTATGTTATTTATATATGATTAAAGTCATTTTAAGTATATATATAACATATCTTAAACACATTTTGACTACTCCATGTATTTGTTTCTTCATAATTTGAACTCTCACCATTAACTATTATCTATGATATAAACTAGAGAGGCATAGCCCGTGCTAAGCACGGTCCCAACATAGTAAGTTTGTTGTTTGTAAATAATAAAGTATGATGAAAATTATTCAGATATATAACCCAATAATTACAAGAAAATAATTTATTCAAGTTGTGTGGATGTATTAGTGAAGGGATGAGTAAACAGACACATAAAGCCAAACAAATAGGACTCATAAAATGTTGACACAACTCAAAAAACTTGCACCCAAACAAAATAGTCAATAAGTACGAAAGAAAGGGAGAATGCTCAAAGTTATTAGCAACATTCTGCATTTACAGTTAATCATTCATATTCTTTTGGTGTCACAACTTCTGGACTATCCAATGTACCATAGAGATCATCAACTCTTCAACTCTTTGTACATATCTACTTTTTCCGTATCCAGACATTACTATATGTTGTTCCTATAAATTATTGAAAAAGGAACACACCAGAAATAACACAAGTTTCTGTTAAAGTCTATCAACTTCACAATTTGCGCAAACAGAAGATTTAGACAGAAAAAAAGTTAAAGCACTCCTTTTAAGAGTCAACTTCATCTTTAATTACTTGACTTATTAGGCATGTTTTTATCTAAACTACAAACGCCTTTTAAAGTACACATTTGCTCAAGCCCTGTCTTGGCAAAATTGGGATAGAAGTGAGCCACAATCTCTATTCAAGATAAATTCATAGGAAAGTGATTTATGGATAAACTTATTTTTGCACCCTTAACAGGAAGCAATCTTAAAATATTATGGATAGACTCTTTTTTTTCTTGTCCTCCTAAAGATCATGTATTTTAGTATGCTATTTGTTTTACAAAGCTCAACAGAAATGGTATCTAAATTACTGCACTTAGACATTGTAGCTTCTATATCTAATAAAATGATAAGGAACCTTATAAGTTCAAGTAAATTAAATATGATGATGCAGAGGGATGGAGTACATGATCTGTCAAAACATGATATAGCTAGTTGTGTTTTTATCCTTTCATTTAAGTTTACTATTCGTAACTTAAGATTTTCAATTCAATAAATAAAAAGTTGAACAACAATTTTTTTAAGCAAAGTTTATCCTACATGCATAATCACATAAGATATTATCTGTGTCAAAAATACACATAATACCTCATTAAGGAAATGAATGTGACCTAATTATTTCCAAATATCATTAGTCTCCTATTGTATTATCATTCTCTCAATTCCAGAATTGTTATTATTATGAATACTAGTATACATGCCCGCGCGTTGCGCAGTTAGTTGATAAATATAATTGTGAATACTAATTTATTGACAATTTCAAATTTAACTTATTACTAAATAATATTATTCATTAAATAAATGCTACACATTAAATATGTGTAGATAATAACTTTAATAATATACTAAAATCAAAAATACAAATAAAGATTCAAATCAAGCGAATTGAACACCAATCATTCTGCAAAAACAAACTTCAAATCATTAAAAATGATAAACAAAAATGGAAAAAAAATCAACAAAAACTAACGGTTTATAATAATTATTGACAAGAGATTTTAATGCTTAAAAAATTGCTATAGCTATATAATGCATGCACAAATCTCACTGATAGTTTTAATTCTAAATATGAAGTTGATTATAGTGATTTTTGTCTCAACAACTACAAAATCAGATCCAAAGAAGAAGGAAAAAATATATTTCGTCAAAAAAATTTATGCAGAGTTATAGAAAAAATAATATTTTACACTTTTTTTTTATTGTTTTTTGATAAAAAAGTTACACCAATAAAATTTGTCGAAGTGTTTGATGGATATTTGATTTATGCACGTTTAAGTCAAAACTGAGGAATTAAGATATTGTTATTTTGATTACTCAATACAAAAGAAATAAATAATTATTGCATAATAGAAAAAGAACTTTGTATACATTGAAACCTAATGAATTGAAAAAAAATCTTACATATGATTAAACTCTCTCTTTGATGGTTTCTTATTGTCCTTGAATGTATGTTGGCGGTTTGAATCGTTCTCCTTTGTTACATACTAAAATATCTTATTGTTTCTTTGTTGAAGTGGGAAAAGAATTTGATTTTAGTATGGTTACACAAGAATGTTGTTTTGTTTGTGATTTATTTTAGTGTTTTATATTAGAAGTTCCAACTGTTGTTTATATTTTAGATTTAATAATTGAGTATTATGTGGAAATATTGAAGATAAGACCTAAAAAATTGGGAAACAGAAAATACATGTTCACTTAAACTGTCTTGATAAATTTTAAATTCTAACTTATATTTTTAAACTGTAATTTTATTTAAAAAAAGAAAAGAAAAAGAAAACATTTTTTATCATGTTTAAAACTGTAACGTGTCATTTAAATATGTAACTTTTGAAAATTTGATATTTTCAACAAAATTGTGGTTTTGACACAATTAATAATTATTATTAATAATTTTAAATTAGTAAATATGTTTTTGTATAATTTGTGTAATCTTAATTATAAAAAAATTACACAATTAAATAGATCTCTTTAATTAGTATATATTTAATTTGAAAATTATAATTAGTTTAGAATTAAAAATATTATAACGGTTTAGGTATTATTATTATTTTTATTATTATTAGAATTTAAAAAATTCAAACGGTTTAGGTATTATTATTATTATTTTTATTATATTATTAAAAATGCAATAGATTTTTATTATTAATTATTACCAAATACTTATTTCAAAAAATAGAAGTTCCACAAATATAATAAATAAATAATGTGATAAAGATTAGTTTGTTAGAATTACCGTAGTAAATTTTTAATTTTAATTGAAAAGAAGATATTTCATTATTATGTGCTCCTTAAATTTAGCACCATCATCTATATATCAGGTATATATTTTACTTTTAACTTCTACATTTTTTAAATTCATTAAAAAAAATTAAGGAAGAGCAATTTATTAAGAACAAACACATTCAATTTATTTAAATTTATTATTATTAAAAATGTAATAACTTTTTTATTATTAATTTTTACCAATTATTTATTTCAAAAAATAGAAGTTCCACAAACATAATAAGTATATAATGTGATACAGATTAATTTGATAGAATTACTGTTGTAATTTTTTAATTTGAATTGAAAATAAGATATTTCATTGTTATGTGCTCCTTAAATTGAGCACCATTATCTATATATCATGTATAATTTTAATTTTAACTTCTACATTTTTTAAAATTCATTAAAAAAAATTAGGCAGAGCAATTTATTAAGAACAAACACATTCAATTTATTTAAACTAATAAAAAAAAGAGAGATCAATACAACAATTTTTAAAATAAACAAATTTTAAAAACTATTTTAAATTGTAATTTATTATTTAATTTATCTACAAATTTTATAGTGCTGACATGTGACACTTTTTAATTCTCCTATTATATATAGATAGAAGATAGATTCTTTTTTTAAAAAAAATTGAAATCCGATTAAAGTTAGATTGTGTTACCATGAAATACCCTCTTTTCCATTCCTAAATAAGGCCTCATTGATACATCGTTTTTACCCAAAAAGCCATATGATTTAAGAAAAGATAGTTTCATTACCAATAAAATAACAATTTATTTGCATTTGTAGAGTTTTTTTTGCATATAAACTTCAAAATAAGAGAGGAAAAAAACACTAACAAAAAAAACCCATTATAATTACACTCAATCTCTACCTATAGATGCATATATAAGTAACTTTGTGGATAGCATAAATTTTGTTGCATTAAATTATTAGTAGAACCTCCTGATCTGCCATTTTTCTTTTTAAAAAAAGTTGAATTACCAATACTTCAATCCAGCAAAATTAAAAAATTTAAATTATCAACTTTTTGAAGACTTCTATTCTCCATTACCTTACTAATATAAAAAGCAAAGAGATTGTTCATAAAAAAAGATTTGAATATATTTAAACTAAAAGGAAGGAAACTGTATTAGGAAGGTAAGAAAATTTCAGACTTATAATATAAAAGAATCAATAAAAAACTCACTTGAGGTACACATGGAGTCCAAAATTTCAAGATTTATATTAGTATTAATTAATCAATTAATATTTAAACATTCACCACAATTTCTAAAGTCTTAAAATGACAAATTGAGAAGTAAACAAATACTAAGAGTCATACATTGTATTTTGGAGAAATTACAAAGCAAACTGATTCATCAAAAGATTTACTAAATATATTGGAAAAAAAAGTTACCTTAACTTTAGCAACTACACTCTTCAAATTTTAATTGCTAGGATAATCGTTGAACCAAAAGAACTTCTATGCATCACATAGCGCCAGTATTGGGACCAATAATCAATGATCTCAAACATTTGTGAAAATGGTGAACTGATAATTTCGTTGATAAGTTAATAGTTAAGCCATGAGAAAAAATAAGAAAAGTGTTCTAAAAAGGTATGTATACTTCCAAATCAAGAAAAACTACGATAAAATTCAGAATGTATCTTGAGAGAAGTACTCACTGCTGATTGATTATGGATTTTGACAGTATGAAAATAAAAAAATGACTTCACCATGAGAACAGAAAGAGATGATGGTATTTGCGAAGAGATTTTTTTTAACTGTTCTAGACGGTTCTTAAATATGGAAATAGGGAGTTATATAACGTTTAGATAACCTCCTTAATTTTAAAATAAACACATTTCAGAATAAATAATTTTTAATATGTGTGTTAATGAAAATATATTTTATTATTACTCTATTAAATTTAAATTCAAAAAGCAATAGCTAATTATATACGTTTCGGAGAAACTGTAGCAATAAATTTAGGGGTTGAATTCTACTTATGTAATTCTTAAAATTGTAAAATTTTATTTTTAAATTTGTGCCACTTTTTGAATTTATGTATTTATTTATTTTATATTTATCTTTATCCTAGGAAAAAAATATCAGTTTGTAACCGTTTTAGTTTTTTCAACGACTTTTATTTTTGAAATAATCCTTTTTCTATATTCATTGTAAACAGTTTTGAAATAAAGAATATTTAATTATATAATTAATTGTAAACAGTTTTGTTAATTTGGTATTTAAACAAATTATATATAATTAATTTAAATTATTTTAAAAATCTAATTTTATGTGGTGTTGACATGTGTCACTTTTTCTTCTCATATTATATATAGATAGATATATAGATAGATGATAAAACTATGGTGTTTGGTATTGTCTACCAGTCTGCCACTACTATATCAGAAGTTCCAGTTCAGATAATAGAAAAACAACAAAAGAAATTTAGATTACTCTAAAACTATAACTTCTCTCCAAGAATAACTATTAAATACTAATATAACACCATCCAAAATAGAATAGTATGGTTCCCTACAAATTTTAAAAGCTTGAAAAATGTGTGAAATTGTACCTGAAAGCTTGAAAATTGGAGAATAGGAATCAATCCTTTTCCATGGTTTGAACTGCTTGTTGTTCTGTTTCTAGAACATAATTGTTTTTCTTGGTCACTTACCTAACTCAACAGTACAATTCTTAAAGTGAACAAGGATCCAAAAATTCTAATTGGTAAGTATACCAAACGTCTTTGAATCACAAAGGAGTCAATCCATAAAATCTTGAAACTTAGCAGACCATAGTATATATTAATACAAAGTCAAGGTGATCTACCAAGGATTTGGTAACTCTTCATCTTCCATGACATTGGAGTAGTTAGAGTAAACTCCTAAAGAAATGGCTGGACATATTAGGATGTCTAAACATAAAAAGAAAACGTATATAAAATCTATGCATCCATATTTCACATATTACATCTAAAAATAAAGGTCATCATCAGAAAAGGTAAAACTAACTTAATTGAAGTAGCACCGTATACATTCTTAATACATTGTCCCTTTCTTTCTATAATTAATCAGCAAAGAAGTTAAAAGCATTTAATTAACATCTTAAAAATATCTTTATTTTAATATTCAGATAATCCATTGTTGTTCATAATGTCTTTTGTGAATCTGCGGGATATGATCAATACTATTGTCAAAATGAAGGATCTAAATTATATTTAAATGAACTCCAAAAATCTACTCGCAAATAAAATCATAACATCAAGTAGCATTAGATAGTTGAAAGTAAGATATTCAACTTACAAGTATATGTGGCAATATATGAATTAAGAAAGGCTTCAAGAAACAGTTAAATTGTACTTCTTATCAAACAGAGAAAACCAACTGAAATGGGATAAGAAACGAATCAAACAATGTATTAAAGGAAGGTTTCTTTATTTGGTAAAAAGTAATTTTATACAATACCAATTAAATGTTGAGGTGCTACAAAATAGAAGTATGTGACTTCTTCAATTGTTGTGCCATGCCTCAATGCTATTTTTCTTCCATCACCTGAAACAAAGTTCAAAAGAATCCACATCCTCTTATGTGTTACCCAAACTCTATTTTCATATGGTCTTGTAAAGTTGTTTAGGTACCATACACCTTCATTATAAAATTCCTCCAGGTTCATGCACTTTATCTATTTCATTAATAGGGAATAACCAAAAATCATTGTGTAAGAAATGAGAAACGAAGAGTTGATGGTAAAAAAAACTCCTAAAGTGTCCCTGTATTTGAGTTTCATAATTGAACAATGAAATTGAGAAAGAGAATAGAGAGAGATCGATGTTTCACTGGAAAAAAATTCAAACCCATCAAATGAAAAAATCGACAAAAGCTGACCCATCAATGACTAAAATGCGAAGAAAGGATGGAAGGCAAGAGGCAATGCATACCTAAGACGCCTCAAGTTTCACCGAAAATTTTAGATGAGACCTTCCATTTTGCAAAGTGTTTTTTCTTAAAGCATTGGATAGGAAACACAAGATAACAATACAAATACTTTAGGAAATCATGAAAACAAATCTCAAATTGCAATGCTTACCGATGAACAGATGAATAAATAATAGAGCTTCATAGTAAATGAACAAAGGGGTGCTGATCTTCTCAAGTTCCTTGGCTTCAAATAATTCATTTCAAGGTCTCACTTGCCGATATTTTCTACGCCCTTAAAGAGCCACACTACAAGCACACAAGAAAATTGAGAAGAGAGAAAATACATGAAAAGACTGAAGAAATGATAGAAGCAGAGGAGGAATTTGGAAAACCTAAAATGGAGCAGTGTAATGTGAAACCAAAATTTTGGTCATTGGAAAGAAGATGAAGAGAATAGGGGTACACGTGGTTTGCTTTGGAAATCATAAAGACTCAAGTAATAATAACATGGACCCCACTTATACCGTACAAATTAAATTACTCGTTGTACAACTAATTAGTGCGGTGTTCGTCCTCATCAAAGTCTCACTTCTAAATAAGGAGAATATACTAGCACCAATAAGAGAAGTAAGTGTTTAATTTTACAATATGTAGAAATATATTGTAACTAGTAAACACATCCGCGCTTCGTGCGGACTTCATTAGATTTATGAATAGTTTTTTTTTTAATATTTTGAGTCAAATATCATTACCATGGAACTCAATAAATTATATTTCAACTAATAATCCACTATCTATGTTTTTAGTACTTTAAATATAGTGTAGTTGATTTCGCATAATCTATTGTAACGACTTGTTTCCATCGTTATAGAAATGCCAACGGGGGAAAATTTGGGGCCGAAAAACATATTTGTAGTATTTGGATTTTCCCAACCTTGTCCAGATTTGGATGAAATCGGAGTCGTCGAGGTGTAGGGAAATCTGGTAACAATCGGGTGAATTATTTATGATTTTGATTGCATGAGTACTTAGATAACCCGTTAATGAATCCGTACGACTTTACGGAATTGAATTCGGGCGAGTAGAACTCCCCGAATCGATCTTAGTGTAAAGGGTATTTTATGAGCGTCGTTGGTCAGAGATGTGTTGTGAAATGGGGATTTTGGAATTCTTTAAACAGCTCTCTGTTTCGTTCCAGCCGCATTGGAACTGGATTTTGCCGCTCTAGCGGAGCCGCCATAGCGGGATGAGGGCCAATGTGGCGGGCTCGATGCAACTTAAGGTCGTTAATAAACCCCTAAACGACCTTATTATGCATTTTTCGACTTTTAGAGCTAAGGAACGAACCCCAGGCTACTCCTACTCATTTTCACCATTCTTAAGGCTAAAGGTAAGCTTTTCACTCCCCGAATCCATTTTTAGATCCGTAAAACGTAATAGAATGTGTGAATATTGATGGGGGAGGATTTTGTTATAGATTATATGGTGGAAACAACCCTAATTTGGATAATTGGGATCATGGGTATGATCTAGGGTTCATAGAATTGTTAGTAATTCGTGTAATTAATGATTGTTTATTGATTCCCGTATTATATTGATTGTTTGTAGACCAAGAACAAGCGGAACAAATCCGGAAAGGGAAGGATCAAGTTTCTTAGGGTTTCAAGCTTGTTCCGAGGTAGGTGATGGTTGTGATTCTATGATTGTGTGATGTATGTTTGTTCTTGCTTCATTATGATACTTGTATATGTATGAATGTTGCACTTTTGATCACACTTGTTGTAAATGAGATAGATGAATGATGATTGCCATGAAATCATGACTTAAACGTATGATCTTGATGATATACTTGTGATTGTGATTGTGGTGTGTTGAATGGATCGGTTGTCACGTTCCGGCATAACTAACTTGGATCGGTTGCCACGTTCCGGCATAACTATGGGATCGGTTGCCACGTTCCGGCATAATTATGGGATCGGATACCACGTTCTGGTATACTAACTATTTGGGTTTGGGTTCCATAAGAGGACCAATGATTTGATATAAAATGTGAAGTTGTTCGTTGTTCGAAAATGTTGATAATATTGTATATGTTGATATATATGCATGTGATTATAATGTTATCTTGACTTGCTTATGTTGCACTTAGTGGAGTAGTCGCGTGATCCTACCAATACACTGTGGTTGTGTACTGATACTGCACTTGCTCTTATTTTTGTTGAGTACATGGCATCTTCAAGCGGCTACCGACAGACCTCGCTTAGGAGATCAGTGATCGTCGTTTGAATTTAAGGGTGAGCCAATTCTTCCGGGCTGCCATGGTTTCTCTTTCGTCTATGTCCACCATTTTCGGACTTAGACTATGTTCTATTAGTTATTAGTACATTAGATGGGGGTTGCATCCCTTCTTGTTTAGACTTGGTTCAGTGTTAGATGTTTTGGTATATTGACTTTATGGTTCTAGGTTATTTATTCCACATTGTTAGTTCGTTGTTAGAATTTTGTTGGAGTTTATGGGAACTCCCTCTTTATTTCCTTAGTACTTAACTTGCTTCCATAACTTAAATGCCTTAGTATTTTGTTTAGTTACTTGGTTTGGGTTATAGTAGTGGTTCTCCCACCGGAGAGTTAGTGTGGTGCCAATCACGATGGTCTGAGTCGTCTATTTGGTATGTTATCTTTAAAAACGTGTAAAGAAAGAAAAATAATTTCAAGAAAATTTGCTTTCTATTTGTGCGTCGACAATAAATTCTAAATTATATTTCTAAGACGGAATTAAATTTCACGGTGTTCATAAAAAAATTAATGAAAAAAATTACTCTAAATAAATAGACAAACAATATTTTAATAAAATCAGAATTTACATTCTCTAACTTTTAATAATATATACATACATATTTATTACTAAAATTCCTAGAGTGGAAATATATAATTAATTTCAAGTCATGTTTACCATATTATTTTATCTAAAAAAAAATACATCTTTTAGAATCTTTTGCTTGTAAAATAAAATAAAAGGTAAACTTTTAATTATTTTTGTGAAAATTATCTTCAGTATATTGAAAAATCATATCAACACTACACAAGTAATCCAATAGGAATATCATATTTGCATTATTAAACTGATAATATACTACACTTAATTTTTTTAATCTAGCATGAATCTAATATGAAAATCAAACATTCAAGATAAAAAGAATTGCAACATAATAATTATTATTACTGAACAGAAAAGAAAAAAAAAAGCAACGTTAAATATACCAAAACTATTAATACACTCTTATAAATATATATATATATATATATATATATATATATATATATATATATATATATATAGAGAGAGAGAGAGAGAGAGAGAGAGAGAGAGAGAGAGAGAATAAAAAGAAATAATGCTAATAAAATACAAAACTCTATAGAAAATCTCTTGAGTTTAAAATTGTTACTTGTAGCAACTAAGTAAGATAAGATAAAATACATAACTTGCACATTAATTAATTTAGGGTGTTGTCCACATGAAAGGTTTTGAAGTCATGAATATTATTAATTACCAATTAAAAATAGAAGTTACAGAGATTAAGAAATGTGAATTATGGAGAATAATACTACTTTAAGAGGAGATTTTAGAAAGAAAAAAAAATATCACATTGGTGAAGAAAAATAAAGAAAATGCTAAAAAGTTTAGAAAAAAGATAAATGCAATTGGAGGTCATAGAAAGGTACCACGTCATCTTGTTTATATCTAATACTAGTGAATTTATCCGCGCTTCACGCGGTTAAAAAAGATGATAAGATGTCAATAATTTTATTAAAATATAATATAAATAGAAGAGATATTTATAATATGTACATGTATATTATATATATTCAGACGTATAATTGATTTCATAAAGATAAACGTTTGATTAGTAGTCCCATGACTCCAAACAATGTCATAAGTTGTTTATTTGAACCAAAGAAAAAAATTATAAACTAACAACAATAAAAAAAATCGTATAAGATATAAAACAAAGAAAATTATGAATAGAACATACGATAATAATAAATAATGTACAATTTTCCTAACTCTTGTCAACATTCATTCCCACAAGCCGATCATTATTCAATAGCCTTCATTTTACTATTCAAGTCAAACTAAAACATGAATATAAGAATTACTTATAAAAAATATGATAACTTGAGAGACTTATAAGGTAATAATTTCTACAATGTTTTACCATGTCTTTATTTATAGAACTACAATATGAATACCGAAATAATATAATGACTATTAATTATTTTAGGGGTTATAATAATAAAAAATTATGGGAGTAATGTAAATAAAGACTATCAAGTTTAAATTATTAAAGAATATTAATGAATGGTTAATTGACATATTTACTATTTTACAATAATAATAGAGAAATATTAAAATATTGTAAAAAAAACAAAATATTAATAATAAATAAAATTCTAGAGCAAATCCTCAATATTTAGAATGTTTGACAAAAGTAATAGAAAGAAAGGCTAATGAAATATTTTAATTAATTAAAAATTTAGCTTTTACAGAAATTGAAAAAATTACTATGAAGTATTATACATTTTGAAGTATGACAGGTCAAGTATAAGGTGCTCACCCTACAATTTAATTGTCCATTAATGATTGCCTAAATATGTTGAACATTATTTAAAAAAAACTCATCAAATCAATAGCGAAATAATTGTTATATAACATGCCACAAAATCTCATATAGTCAAATTTACTATTCTATAAAGGGTAGACATAAGAGAATTGTCAAAAAATTATATCACCATTCAAAGCAATCTAAATATATATTATAAAAATACTATTTGCTTCTACATTAAAATAAAGGAAAAAAAGTCTAAAATATATCTGAACTTTAACCGAAATTGTTATAACAATACCGAACTTTGGAAAGGATCTTTTACCCCCCAGCACTATTTAATAGTGTATTTTAAAGGTATATATGTGCCCACGTGGACATCATAAATATTGCATAATTATAAATAGTAATGTGTCCACGGGACCACATATATACCTTTAAAATACACTATTAAATAGTGCAGGGAGGTAAAAGGTCCTTCATAAAGTTTGGTATCGTAACAGCAATTTCGATCAAAGTTAGAGTATTTTTCAGACCTTTTTCCTAAAAATAAAACTATGATATACTTCGAAAATAAATAATAAGGTAGAAAAAAAGTAAAAAGAGAAATTTGCTAATCACTCAACATACCTCATCAGGTGGGAAGAAAACTTTGTAGTCATTTCATTGAATCCAATTCTAATAAATTTATAGGCGTAATTTTTAGTTGCCTCATGACTTTTCATTACCTCACACCTCTCTATTATTAGTAACAGTTGGTGTTTTTTTTTTAACTGTTGGTTTTCATTTTATAGCTTTTAATTATTTTAATTGCAATCATTATTATTATTACTAACATTTAACTCTTATTTTTAATTCAATTGTTACAATTTCCCTGCAGGAATGAACATAACATAAGATGTAGGAAAAGTCTAAAAAATTTGGGAAAACGTATAATTTAAAAATTGAGCATTTAATTCCAATAAATAATCTTTTTATACTTCCATGAATATATTTAATTTTAATCAGAAAAATATTACTATAAAATGTCAAATAAATGACAAAAAAGATAAATACTAACAGCGGTCATAAAGAGGTGTCACATCACCTCTTCCATTTTGTACATTAAAGAATCAAATAAATGGAGGAGTAGTAAATGTCTTTTTTCTTTTTTATATAATAAATAAAATAAAATAAATATTTCTTATAAATTGACATGTGAAGAGTCTTTGTTATACATAAATGTTCCTTCATTAATATAATATTTATTTATAATAAATTAAATAATACTTTCACAATAAAATAATTATTTTAAATATGAAAAAGGGCCAAAAAAGGAGGAAAAAAATAAATGGCAATGGAGCACCTTCTCTATGTTTCTCCTTTATATATATATATATATATATATATATATATATACATCACATCCCCCATATTGGTGTCAGAGCTAGATGATTAAACCTATTTGGTATTTAGAAGAAAAAATCTTAGTAACTATACTAAAGGAAATCAACTTAAATAAAGATCTAAAAGATAAAATCATACAACTAATCATTCTAGAAAAATTCAAAGAAGAATTTTAAATACATGACTATTCAGAAATAGTAATAGATAACATGAATACATCTGATTATTATTTATCTGAATAAAAGGACAGATCCAGAAAATCAAAAAAATGAGCTTAAAAGAAGCTATAGATATATTAAATGACCTAATAGAAAGTCATAAGCAAATAGCCTTAAGACTAAAATTAATAGAAATAGAAATAAAATCCATTAAAGAAAATATTCCTGGATAAATTACAAATCTAATAGAAAAAAACAGAAAATTTTGAAAAAGAGTAAGTCAAAAATACATAAATGAACTCTTAGCAGACAAATCAAAAGGGAAAAAAAATCCATATCAAAAGGGTAGTCTTGATGAAAGGCTAATTCAAGATTTTTTGAAGAAACAAAAGAGTAAAGAAATAGAACAATCTAGTAAAGAAACTCTTGAAGAGAAAAGCGAATTAGAACAAATCAAAAGGGAAAAAAAACCCTGAACAAGAAAATGAATGAACTAGACGAACTAGTTTATGTTTTAGAAGACCTTGATTTTTCAAATCAAAAATTAAAAGTTCTGACAAACAAAGGAGATACAGGAGGACCCCAAGGAAACTTTATTACAGGGGAAGGATCAAACACCTTAAAGGAAGAATTAGAACCAGAAAATATAGGAAGAAACTTTGTACCTAAAGCAAAAAGAAGTAAAGACTTGATGCAGAGGCGTATTCAGGATTTCGGCTAGATGGGTGCACGATTATGAAAAAATGTATCTTAAATATAAATTTGATCGATTTGACTTTTTGATTATTAATATGAACCATTAAATTTTAAAACTTATAGGTCCAAAATATATAATACTACTAGTTTTAAATTTTAATATACACATTTGATTTAATTATATAAAAAATTTACAATGCTAAATTTTTTAGGAATTTGCAATGTAACACACTTGAAAATTTTGAAAGATTAAAGGGGGAAAAAAAGCAATATTAGTTGAAACGTCAAAAGTATAACTGAGAACCACTTGAAGAGGTGTTACTCAAAAGGACAACATAGATATAAAATTTAAATCTCTATCCTCACATAGATAGGTACATCCAATCATCATCGTCGTATTATTATATGATACTTTGAACATGGGTTCACACATCTATATTTAAATATTTTTTTTAAAATATGACACTACTATATATGATCTAGAGAGGGGAGCATGGGTTCACGTGAACCCACGGCACCCCCTCTAGATACGCCTCTGACTTGATGAGTCAATATCATAATAACAATAAATCTAAACACATGTCAAACAGACTCCCAACAGGAGATGTAGGAACAACCCAATTTCTAGACTTAAACTGTAAAAGAGAACCAGAGCTAGATTTAGATATATGGGCACAAAACCTATTTCTTTTTTTCCTACTAGGAAAAGGAGTTAATTACACGGAAGAAGAAAAATATATCATTGCGATAAACACTTTCACTGGAAAAGTAAGCAATTGGCATACAGGATTATCAGATGATGCGAAATGAATCATCAAAAATCATACCATAGACGGATTTAAAAAATCCATTCAAGAAGGAATAAGAAACCTTGTACATTTTGTAGGAAATGAATTCCTAGGTGGCGAAGGAAGCGCATTTCAAAATAGAGAAATATTAAGAAAAATAGCGAAAGAGCAATTAGAAAAATTGCAAATCTGCAAAATGAGTTATATTCAAGAATACACATGTGAATTCGAAGAATATTACTATAAAATATTTGATAGCAGTAAAGAAAGGCTACCTACTTTGAAAAATATTTTCAAAAATTACTAGGATTTTGGGCTAAATACTTAAAGAAGAATATGAAAAAGAAAACATAGAAGGAGATACTCTTGAACAAAGAATAGCTTTTCTAAACAATAGGCTTGGACAACTTTGTATGGCTCATAACATACAAAGAAAAGCTAAAAGAATCAACACCCAAATATATTGCCTAGATACAAATGCAGCAACCCAATGGGGATGTAATGATCGATCCTATAAAAAAAGAAAAATGAATCAGAAAGGATTAATCAAAACAAAAAATATTTCAAGAGAAAATTATGTACCAAAAAGACGGTATTATAGAAAGAAAAATAATTTTAAAAGAACAAAAATTGCAGATAAATGCAAATGTTACAACTGTGGAGAAGAAGGACACAAAAGTTACGAATGTAACAAAAAAAGAGTAAAAAGATCAAAAATTGATAGACAAGATATTGATTCAGATCTAGAATCAGTAACATCAATAAGAAGCAATGACTTATATGAAGAACTATATGAAGAATATTCAACTAGCACAGAAGAAGAGTCTGATTAAATGAATCAAGAAATACAAGAAAAAGAAAAGGACGAGTCAGTGCAAATTCTAGAAACTGAAGAAGATCAAAGGGGATACGCCCTAAAAGCAACATTTGATGGAGAATTACTAAAGAAAATCCAAGGATTACAACTCAATCTCAAAACCGAAGATAATATATTCAATAAAATGCAAAGAATGTTTGCAAGAAATAAAATTTCCTATCAGAAATACCAAGAGATAGAAAAAGTAATAGAAATCACCCAAACCACAGGAAGACATAAGTTAAATCTTTTAACCAAACCAATGATCGAACAGATCCTAAGAAAAATTCTGGAGAGAAAAAGAAAGAAAATGAATTATGTTAATTTAGGAGGAATCCAAATTTTAGTCAAATCAACTTTTAAAGAAGGGATCAATTGCCCTATTGTCATCAACCTTTCAGATGAAAGATTCATTAACGCCAGAGAAGGAAATCTTGGTATTGTTGAAGGCAACTTAGCTTATACCAAACTTCTATTTACATACTATCCCAAGTATTGTATCTCACTTAAAGATGCATACTTTAATGATGCTTTAAGCTTACATTTTCAGGTCAAAAGAAACAACCTATTTAAACCAGGTAACCATATCATGAGCATTTATTACCAAGCTCTATATACAGTTACAAACTCTAATTAAGGCAGTGTCTACAAAAATAAAGGAATGATAGAAATAGATCAAGCATGTACAGGAATAGTGAGAATTGTTGAAGCAGAAATTCAACAAGCACAAATTTCAGAAGAATATGAAATTCATTTTGGAAAAACACAAGAAATAGGAAGTTCCAGTAACAATGCTAGACTTTCATTAGAATATGGGGAAAATTCCATAAGAAAAATCTAGTCGTATAGATATTCCAAAAGAATTCTTGAAACATCCAACATTACTAAGATTGCAGGAAGAATCTTTAATGGAACAAAATGGATAAAACAAGAAATCCTTATACAAACTAGTGCCACAGCCAACCATGTCAAAAGCATTATCTTAGAAGGATTGCCAATATACGAAGGAGCTCCCTATACGTATAAAATCTTTGAAGGAAATAACAATAATTGTAAAAAAAATGGTAGAATTACCAATACAATTAGACATAATCAGGATAACCGTCCCTTGCTACATCACAAATCACGAAAGTGATCACAACCTAATCTTAGAAAATCTTTTCCTTAACAGTCTAAATGACTATAGTATAGGGGGAAAAAGGAATAGAACTAAGTTACAAAAACGAAAGTTGTTTCATTCCAAGGGTATAAAAATGCCTAAAAGCTTTTAGAGTATCAGTCTTCATAGAAATAACCATCTATGATACTAAATTAACAACATGTTGTCATATAGATAACGGATCAGAAGCTAGCCTAGCAAAATCCTTTTTAATCAAGGATTGGGATATCAACAAAAACAATATATCAATAATTGGTATTACTGGTGTTAAAGAACGACTATCACAGTCAAAAGAGAATGTAGAAATAATCCTAGGATCAAAAATTGTTTCTATAAACAAAATATTTGCATATGATAAACTGGAAACAGATTTATTATTAGGAAATGATTTTCTACAACAATTTCAAGATTATCATCAAACAATCTACATGATAAGTCTAAAAAACCCTTGTGGACACTTTATTAAAGTCCCAAGAAAATAATATCCTTATATTCTAGAAAAGGATAAAGGAAATTTCAAGAAAAAATATTTAGAAAATCTAAAGAAAATATCATGTAACTGTCTTAATCTAGAACAGATTAAAGAAAATTTACAAAAATCTTATGGAGAAAATCCCTTAGAAAAATGGAAAAAAAATCAGGAAAGAGCAATTTTAACCCTTAAAGATCTCAGTATCATCATTAGGGTAAAACCAATGCTTTACAATGAAGACGATAAAATTGAGTTCAAAATTCAACACAAAGAATTAATCAATCTTGGGTTAATCAGAATGAGTAGAAGCCCTCATAGTAGTCCAGCATTTATGGTAAGAAACCATGTTGAAATAAAAAGAGGAAAAGCTCGAATGGTCGTAAACTATAGAGAACTAAACAAAAACTGTATTTTTGATGGGTATTTTATCCCTAATAAAAACAATCTTATAAACTTGGCAAAAGGAAAAACCTATTTTTCAAAATTTGATTGCAAAAATGGGTTTTGGCAAATAAAATTAGCCGAAGATTCCATCCCATTAACAGCATTCAGTACACCCAATGGACATTATGAATGGATAGTAATGCCTTTTGGGTTAAAAAATGCCCCTCAAATCTTTCAAAGAAAAATGGATAAAATATTTTCCGAAAAGGAATTTTTAATTGTCTATATAGATGATATATTAATATGGTCTAACACATATCAAGAACATTTAACCCATCTGAAAATATTTTCAGAAATATGTTTTAAAAATGGCATTATTCTGAGCCAAAAAAGGCAGAAATAAACAAAAATAAAATAGAATTCTTAGGAATGATTATATCAAAAAACATAATAGAACTATAAACTCACATCTCAAAAAAGATTGTAGAATTTTCTGATAAATTAGCAACAAAACAGGAAATACAACGATTTCTAGGATGTCTCAATTATGCAGGAGAATTCATCCCAGATCTAGCAAAGAAAAGAAACATTTTACAAAAATTAATTAGAAAGTCTAATAGACTTGGATGGACTGATGAACACACTCAGTGTATAAAAGAATTAAAAAAGGAATATTCTAAGTTACCAAAGCTTAGATTACCAGATGGAAATGATAAACTGGTACTACAAACAGATGCCTCAAATTATCATTGGGGAGCATTATTACAAACAGATTTAAATGAAATTTGTAGATACACTAGTGGTACCTTTAATGAAGTAGAAACAAGGTATTCCACAAATGAAAAAGAATTATTAGCAATTGTCAGAGGAATTAAAAAAAATTCAACTTTTCTTTTACCTAAACAGTTTATTATTAGGACTGACAACACACAGGTATCAGGACTAATATCCAACAGACTTCCGTCAGAACCACAGTACAGGAGATTACATAGATGGCAGGTTTTGTTGTCATTTTATTCTTTTAAAATTGAGCATATTAAAGGAATAAATAACTCTCTTGCAGATTTTCTCTCAAGAAATGTCCAATATGAAAAATAGAACAAAAATTTTTGTTGACAGAATATTCGAAAGAATGCAACAAGTGGAACAGTCCATTGACGACAAAAGTCACAAATTGTTCAACATCTGAGATGAATTAGCCAGCTTGTCTGAACAAGCAAGAAAAATGCAGTACGAGATAAATCAGCTCAACACAGAGCAAGCTGAAAAGATGAATGAATTCTTGTTATTATGTGAACACTTGGATACATGTCCAAAAAGGAATTCCAATCCTAAAGGGAATTTTAATCCCAACAAAATGGCAGGAGATGTCCCATTAGCACCTAGTGCCAAAAACATCTCATTGGTAAGCACGGATATGTCAAAACCTGAGTCTAAGGACAAAGGTAAAAGCCGAGCAGAATCAAAGGATGGTAGTTCTTCGAAACAAGAAAAAAGCACAATCTCATCCAAAGATGAAAAAACTATCTCTAGGAAACCAGATAGTAATACTAACAAAGTCGTTCCATCAGGAACAAAAGTTTTTTCCTCTTTTCAAGTAGGAAAACAACATCCAAAGGAAGAAGAATATCTGGCCTTCACAAGACAGATATACAACCTCCCAGAAGAAAGTGGAGAAACCTTCGGGGTTCTAGGAACCACTAGTCTGTTTCCAAGAATTTCGATATTTTCCGAATGGATCACCGAGCTTCACAGCTTAATTATTTGAATTGGATACCTAGATCGGGTTTACGTTAAACCAAATTTACAAGAAATATCCAAATTACCATCACAACTGGTAGAATCAGTAAGACAATATGCTGAAGGTGACGGAGTTTATTGCCGCTTCTTTAGTATAGCCATGGAAAGTAAAGATTTACAATTATATTTCCTAACCAGTAATTATATTATGGTGGAAAAATTAAAGGACTTTAATGTCAAATCAACAGGTGTAGACAAGAAACTACCGCATCTAAATAAAAACTGGATACAAACCAGAAGAGCATTGGGAATTAAAGCCTTATATTTTATTCTCAAGAGATTCTATAATGAAGATTATCAAGTCATAGACAAAAATCAAATTGGATTTTAATGACAAAAGGAAAGTCCAAATCCAAAATACTAAAAGAAAAGATCCTTGATTTCGAGCTTCATAAATTCGAAGTAACTGAAGAAACATGGAAACTTGCCTGCAAGTTTCTAGATCCCAAACACTCAAACAAAGATGAGTCAAATAAAGAAGACAAGACAGCAACAAAGATAGCAAAGATGTAGACAGTCAGATTAGACAAAAATAAAACGTAAGCACTTACGTCATGAAGAAAGAGACATAAAAAAGAATCTTATATCTTCAAAAAGCAAGACCAACCCAGCTGGTCAAGAAACATCAACATCTTGTCGGAACATTATTGAAGGATGAGAAAGAAAAAAGAAATTGTAATGAAGTCTCTCCTTATATCTATAAAAGGAGAGACTTAATAGAGGAAGGTAGAGCAGATTTTCTCAGAAAACAGTCATTAGAGAAAAAATGTTAAGTACCTTAGAGAAAAGAGAGTACTCCTCCCGTCTTGGAAAAGTACTTTTATATTAAAGAGTGAATGTAAAATGGTGCGTAAGGTCACTCTTTATGTAGTAATATTATGGAATAAAGAGTTTTTGTTTGAATATATCTCTTGGAAAAATCATCAAAAAGTCATAAGTGAAGGTTGCGATCTTCTGCCCAACAGTGAACAACAATAATAGCCATCGAAAGACGTAAGGTCATGAAAGGCGAAAGCTGTGTGGCACTTAGGGAGAACTGCTGAGACGGTGATAAAGCTATTTGACGAACAAGAAAAGAGAAGTATACACACATAAACTCTATATTCTTTAACGTTATCATCATAAGGATTAACCATATACTTATTGTAAATTTTACTCTGAAATATAAAGTACTGAGTACCTACAGGGAATCAAAATATCATCATGTTTGTACTAATCAAGCACAACACATCATTCATGCTAATAGCATAAAATGAAAAATATTCAATATCATTTACACTTAGTAAGAAAAAGAGCATGGAAACATCGCATAGCTCTATAAAACTTGGACAAATCTATAGAGAATTTAGAGAAGGCTTTTTTATCGGTAAGCCTAAGATCTACAAAACTGATCGTAGCAATCCATGAGATAAAAATGATAAGAATACAAGAGTATTTTGAATACATAAATGCAAAGGTATATTAAAAAGAAATGACATTTATACACATAAAAAATATATAGCATAAAAAATGCTTAATGCATATATATATAGATTGGATGATTGTGTTTGAGTTCGTTAGAATACGGGCTGTAAATCCATCAAAATACATATTATATATTTATTATAATGATTCAGTCACTTTGTTCTGTTTTATGTTGGCTTAAGTCGACTGCGGTTTCTTAAAATTATTCGCATAATTCATTTAAACAGCTCAACTAAGGCTAGTACCTATTAGACGCTCTAATATTAACGAATATGTACTTGTTGAACACAAAATGATAATAAGCTTTTAAAATGTTGTGCGTGTAACTCACTCATGCTATCTTTAAAAAGTAACGAATAAAATTCCAACACGTGGCACATGGGCAAAATCTAATGAATTTTCAATTATTTTAAAAAAATACGCCAACCTTTAATAAACCAAAAAAATTAATTAACAAAAAGGAAAAAAATTCCCCACCTTCACATAAACCCACCCACCTTTCTTCTTCTTTCTTGTCATCGGTCATCCTGATTCCTCTGGCGACAACAAATCTCAACTCCTCTGGCAACAACAAAAAGAAGAAAAAAGAAAATCTCCTCCTCCCCGCTCCCCCAAATCCACCCACTTAATCATCTAGCCTATCTTCTTCTTCTTCATCCTCTGCTACCTGTCATTATTTATTCCTCTGAAGAGATTTTTTTTTCTTCTTATAATAAACTATGGGCTATTGAAATCAAGTCTCATTCAGATAGTGAAATAAATTGTGAAACATGATAGATTAATAGATGTTGAGATTTTTTGTGAAAACTAAATCGAAGTTGATAAATTATTTTGAAATCAAGAGGATTCAAATGAATTATATCAAATTTTCTGACATCATTTTAAATAAATGGCTGGTGATGTTTGTTCATCGAAGTGACCGGAATTAAAGATGGGCAGAGGTCGCTTTTATAATTTCACTGTCCCTTTTTTTCTTGTTGCAAATTCTTGCAAATTCCATTAGCAGATTTAATTTTTTTTTATACAGAGTGAAAAATAAAAACGAAGAACAAAAACAAACAGAGTTTTAAATGGGGCGAAGAAGAATACTACGTATAGCCTATAAGGGTGGCCGGGTGGGGGCGGGGTTGCTTTCTATTGGGTATTAAGAAATTATTTTGAATAAAAAATATTTATAATTATTTTAATTAATGCATGCCAAGTGTCATTAGAAAAAAAAAAGGTACAAATTTATCTACAAAAAGAATATATTATATAAAATTTGGGACCTATTCATGCGCTTCTATATGATGAGATGCACTTATTTTGCCACATCAGCATTTTGTGCTTAATAAACACATGTTTTGAACAAATTAGGTGTTCAAGGCCTTAGTTGAGGTATTAAAGTGAATTATGCGAACAATTTTAGGGAGTCGCAGATTACTTAAGCTAGGGGTGGGTGTTCGGTTCTTCGGTTCGATTTTTTATTTTAGAAAAGTGTGCACCGTATACCAAACCAAACTAATTTGATTCGGTTTGGTTTTTCTACTTCGGTTCGATTTAGTTCGGTATGTTTAAATCAGTTTTTGTGGTGCAAATGAAAAATAAAAAAAGGACAAAATCAAAGTAAAAGATATATACTTAAAAAAATTTAACTAGGTTAAGGAATGATGTGTCTCGCCATGGAACACTTATTGTGCTAACTAATAGACTATATTGGTCTTTTGTCAAGAATATTGTGCCTCTAACTACTTCTCGAAAGGAAACTATATATATATTATTTTTTAATTATTAATTTTTTAATAAAAGTCCGGTTCTTCGGTGCACCGAAGTTCTGAGACCCTTACACCAAACACCAAATCGAAGAACCAAATTTTTGAAAAATTAACATTGACACTTAATTGAAATTGAACAGAATAATTCGGTTTGGTTTGGTTTTTGGATAATGTTACATTTATCTTTCTTATCTTATTTCTCGACTTAAAACTCCATCAAAGAGGCCAGACTTGTATTCTCCAAATTTCCATCGCAGTCAAGTCCTCGACTATTTTGTTTGCCTCATCTCCTTTTTTCTTTTAAGGCGAAATGGTCTGGTGAACCCTTATACTTGTACCAGTTTGTATTCTGAACCCTTCTACTTACACCTTTGTCATCTGGACCCTTAAACTCAATTAAAATGAGACTTTTAAGCCCCTCCAACCATGTATGTAGCTCACTATCCTTTATATAATTGACATGTCATATCCACGTCAGATATATTAATGTCACATCATAATTATTTCATAACTATTTTTTAAAATTATTTAATAAAATTAAAATAATAACATTTTAATTTATTATTGGCATTTCTAATTCTCCCTATTTCACGACCAAAAGAAAGCCATCGCCGGCGTCGTCGCCATTTTTGCCAGCGAAATCACATATACTTTCTCCCTCACCCATCTTCATCTCCGCCGCACACCATCATTATTTTTCTTTCCTCCTCCAACCTCCACAATAACAACAACCTAAACCACCACACAACCAGATCTGGCCAAACTTTTCGTAATCCTCACACCCCAAATTGCTTACAAATACAATTTCACACCAACCTCTGCCGTGAAACTCGTCGAAATCTACCCATTATAGTTTCTCCCCTTCCCATTGTTTCATGGCCCAAACCATCGCCGCCGTCGCCATTGTTGCCGACGAAACCACTCATATTCCTTTCTTTACCTGCCTTCATCTCCGCCACACGTCACGACCATTTTCCTTTCCTTCTCCAACCTCACAAAACCAACAACCTAAGCCAACACACCAAATCTAGCTGGAAAAAAAATTGTGGAAAAAAAGAAAAAAATTAGTTGGGCAGGGGATGAATATGGCTGAAAATGAGGTGTAATGGGTGAAGAAGAAGGAGTTTTTTAATTAATGGTTTAAAATAAAATAAAAATTATAATTTTAAATATTTTTTAAGTAAAAATGCTCCTCACTCGCCTTTATAGGCGTGTAGTTACACACTTTTGCCAACTCAGACATCTTACTGCCACATAAGCCTGGTCAATGATCAGAGGGGTTTGTTAAATTGTGTTTTATTGAGTTTAAGGATCCATATGACAAAGGTGTAAGTAGAAGGGTTCAGAATGCAAACTGATACAAGTATAAGGGTCCACCAGACCATTTCACCTTCTTTTAATAAAAGCAAAAATAGATATTTTGTGCCAGAAGAATTAAACCCCAAGTGACTAAAGGAGGTATTTTATTGTTCTACTATGAAGGTAGTGTTCAGTTTATTGAGATTCAAATTTGGTGCTTCATGGCAAATTGAAAGTTGTTGTCAACTGGCAAATTTTTCAATCAAGGGTTTTGAGATAGAAGTCACTGAGAAAGTATTGATCAGTTGTATGAGAGTGAGGAAGAGACAGCAAGGAGATAAGAGGTGCTGCATCAGATTGATCAGGTAAGTTTTGAAGCTTAGTAGTATTAGCTTAAACAGTTGTAGTTGTTTTACTTTAATTTTGTGGGTACAACGAGCTTTAGCTTTTTGTATCATGAGTTGTTATATGTGTTTGGTTTCCAGCTTTATTGTATTATAAATTCAGGGGCTGTGATATATTGGGAATTGAGCAAACAAAAACACTATGGGTGTGTTTGGTATGAAGGAAAATGTTTTCCATGGAAAATGTTTTCCTAGAAAATGTTTTCCTGGAAAACAAGTTGATTTTTGACTTATTTTCTCATGTTTGGTTGGTGAGTAGAAAATATTTTTCGGAAAAGATTTTTAGTGTTTGATTTATGAATGAAAAATATTTTTGAGAAATATCTTTTATTTTTACTAGAGTAGAAAATATTTTTTGAAATTGAAAATAGTTTTTAAAAACAAACTTAAATTTTTTTTTGGGAGGGGGGGGGGGGTCGAGGGTAGGGGCAAAAAATTGAAATTTTGAAGTTGAAAATATTTTTTAAAAACAAACTTAATTTTTTTTGGGTGGTGGGGGCAGGTGGGGGCGGGGGGTCGAGGGTTGGGGTGAAAAAAAAAATTTGAAGTTGAAAGGAGGGGGGTGCTGGTAGGGGTTGGGTGAGGTGGGGGGGACTGGGTAGGGGTGAAAAAAATGAAATTTTGAAATTGAAAATATTTTTGAAAAACAAACTTAAAATTATTTTTTGAGGGTGGGGGGGCTGGTAGGGGGTGGGTGGGTGGGGGTCTAGGGTAGGGGTGAAAAAATGAAATTTTGAAATTGAAAATATTTTTTAAAAACAAACTTGCAATTTTTTTTATTTTTTTTGGGGGAGGGTGGCCGGTAGGGGGTGGGTGGGTGGCGGTTCTAGGGGTGAAAATATGAAATTTTGAAATTGAAAATATTTTTTAAAAACAAACTTAAATTTTTTGTGGGGGGAGGGCCTGGTGGGGGCTAGGTAGGAGGGGGGGTTAAGGGTATGATGGAAAAATGAAATTTTGAAGTTGAGAATATTTTTTAAAAACAAACTTAAATTATTATTTTTTGGGGGGTAGGGGAGTAGGGGTGGGGGGCTAGGTAGGAGGTGGGTGCAAGGTCGCGGACTTGTTTCAAGACGGTGATTTCGTCACTTTTCTCATGTTTAGCTATCAACAATCATTCCTAAACATCATGGGACCTTTCCTATCACAAATCACAACCTTGAATCCATAATTCAAATTCAAGGTAGAGTTAAAAGCTAAGTCTTGAGAGTTCTTTCGAACATTTTGAGAAAGTCCCTTTTAGTCCTTTTGATGAGTCTTCTACAACTTCTACTAACTTGTTTCAAGACTCGAGCAAGTGAGTATGAGAATAAGGAGAATGTATTCATGAGTCTACTTTTTCATCATGAGATCATTCATATCATGAACCATAACTCTTGAATTCATAATTCACATTCAAGAGAGTTAAGAGTAAAGTTCAATTGTGAATCCTTTGAGATCCATCATCGATTTGAGTTAAGTTTTGAGGAAGTAAGTAAAAGAAAGAGAAGAGTTATATACATTAGTTCCATAATGTTATGTAGACATATGAGTCAAGTCGTTCATTCCCATAAATTTCTCATGAACTCTAGAAGTTGAGTATCTATGAGAGGACTAATATCTTCATGTCCTAAGTCTTAAGTATTGAGTTCTAACCCATTTGAGATTATAATCTTAATCATGGGACTATTACATGTTACCCATGAAGTCCTTGAGTTGAGTTATACATGTCCATAATTCTGCATGAACCCTATAAGTCGAGCAGTCTTGAGATGTGAAGTATCCTTGAGTCCTTGAGTTGAGTAGTTCATGCTCATAATTCCGCATGAACCCTCTGAGTTAAGCATTCTTGAGATTAGTAGTATCATTGAAGTTCTTGAGTTCCAATTATTTGAGGTTATCTATGGTTATTGAAAACCTTGCATTGAGTCGTTCAAGTCAATAATTCGGCATGAACCCCATTTCAAGAAGTCTTTTTACAAATTGTTTTAAAACTTGTTTTAAAGACTTGAGCACTGAGTTGAGAAAGAGTAAAGTTGAAGTTTTGTTCTTCAAAGAAGTATATGGGGACCAAGTATTCCCAAAGAAATTTAAAATGTTTTCACATTTAAATAAGAACGGAAACTGAGATTTCCAAAGAGCTTTCGGGCTAGTTTTCAGAAAAGAGAAATCGCTTTCTAAATAAAGCAAGAGAGGAAACTGAGATTTCCAAGATAGCATTTGGGCTAAGTTTTGAGCACTAATCTCAAATCACAGAAGAAGTATGTTTTTTAAAACATAAGAGCTAGTATTACATTTTAGGAGTAGTATTGAGCACCGATATGGGGGAGAGTTCAAACAACTCACAGCCCCCATAAACCATGTAGCCATCATGGGTAGAAAAGGGTCATACTTTTTAGATGAACCCTTTTCACATAGACTAGTGGATCCATTAGGCAGTTCAGGTTCTATACCTTTGGCCGGGTATAGGATGCGCTGGCAGCGTGAGGTAGATCGTTGTATCATCACTATAGCTCTTATGTGATGGTTGTCGGTTAGAGAAACTCCCACAGAAGTTATTATATTTTTATATACATCAGTTTATTGTATTTTTACATACATTTTATAGTTATGTTGTATCCTTGCATACACACAGAGTTTTCAGCATGTTTTTAAACAATTTGTTTCTTTATATTGCACTTATTTTAAATTGTTTTATATTAAAATGAGTTCAGTCATATTGAGTTGAGTATCCAGAGTCGAATAACATATCTTTGAGTTGAGTATCTTATCCTTGAGTACTTCTGAGTTGAGTAAGTTTGAGTAGTTTTGAGTATCCTTGAGTATTCCTTGAGTTGAGTAAGTTTGAGAAGAGGTAAGTATGTTTCCTTTTTATCAAGTTTCAAGCTTATGTTTATGTTTTAGAATTCCCCTTACATGCTCGTACATTCCACGTACTGAGCCATTTGGCCTGCATCTTCTCATGATGCAGACACAGGTATTCAGGATCATCAACAGGATCTTCGTTGATACATCCGAGAGTTCGAGTTAGCTATGGTGAGCCTCCTTGCTTCTGGAGGATTTCATTTACCTTTCAGTTATATCAGTTGTTAAGATGTCGTGGGTCTTGTCCCGACTTCCATCTTTATCAGTTAGAGGCTTCATAGATAGTCAGTATAGTTGAGAAGTCTGTATTATTCATTTATTTTATTAAATGTTTTAAAGACTTAAGTGCCTATTTTATGGCGATTTGAATATATTATTTTATTCAGAGTTTTTCATTTGAGTTAAAGATTTGTATTTCAGTTTTATGAATTTTATTCAGTTTTAAACTTTGTATGCTTGAGTTAGTCTTCCGCTTGTAGTCAGCCAGGATGAGGGTTCGCTTGGGGACCAGCAATGGTTCTTGAGTGCCGGCCACGTCCAGGGTGTAGGCTCGGGTCGTGACACAACCTCTCTACCTTCATGAGGTAGTGGTAAGGTTTGCATACATTCCACCCTCCCAGACCGCACTTGTGGGATTCCATTGGGTATGTTGTTGTTTTAGATGAGATGGATCAATATGGTAGATTTAAGTTTTTAAGTTAAACCACATTAAGCAATACTATATGAATAATATGTTTGAAACAGTAAAATACGCGTGTCATAGGTTGATCAAATCATGAATAAAATGCCCCTCTTTTATCAGAGCAAATGAAGGCCTTGGGTTGGACTCTTCCCACTACCCATCAACCTAACAAGAAAAAGAGAAACTTCTTGTGAGAGGGCTTGTCATAGACTTGAATTAGATAACTTGGGGTTGTAACAAGTTAAAAGATTGAAAACACTGGAAGATTTCCTGGTGGTGGTTAGAAATAAGGCCAATTCCTCTTCAGTCTGCAACATGCCTCCATAATATTTTTAGAAAGTATGTCTTCATCAAAAAAAAAAAAAAAAAAACTTTTAGAAAGTATGACCAAGATTCAAATCTCTCCGCGCAACTATAGCATGTGCAAGTGGAATATTTTTGTCCGCATCAATTGCCACGACAATTAATAATTACAGATCATACATGCCATAAAAATGAGTTCCGTCTATTGAATTGACGGGCCTTAAACTTTTGAAATCATAATGGGATAATACACTCCCATGTCCATACTTGCAAAAAATAGAATCAAGAATTTTTATTATCATAATAAAACTTTGTCAAAAAAAAAAAATCATAATAAAACTAAAGTAGTACAGCACAAAAAAAAATATAAAATTCACATACCTGCACTAAAGAAAGAAATTTGTGAATATCACTGAAAGAGGCAATCAATGCATGCCATAAACAGTAGTTTAAGTACAATAGCACAACTGCTCCCCAAGCTTGTGTTGAGTACACAGGGTTGGAGTTGTTTCAGTTTGTGTTTTTGGCATGATACAATGTAACAGTCGGCAGAGTTATATCTACGTGTTCGAAAAAGTTGCCCATGAAATATTTCCATCTTTGGTGAAAGTTTCTCAAGCATCTTTAGACAGAAAAGTATGCATTCTAGTATTTTAATGTAATTTCTGATTTTCAGTTCTAATTAAGAAATGGGTCGAGTCGTCTGAATTGCACTTCCAATATTGACTAAATTTGACATGAAAATCGTGTAATCAAACTGTAGTATGACCTGTATATTTGGTCATAACTAAAATGCACATTATAAGAAGCTTTGTTTTTCTTTAAATTCTACTATGTTGTACATATTCATCACTAAGATTTTGTAATATAGAAGTTTTTGCTTACTGAATATTGATATATGAAGTGCATGCTAGTAAGAAGTTTTTAGTTGGTGCTAGTTTGTCTCTGTTATATCTAGCTCGTCATCATGTGTGGTATCATTTTAATCAAACCCAATGAGCCCGAGAAGGTCAAGAACATGACTTTGGATTACAACAACAACATACCCAGTGAAATCCTGACATTTCTGATAGCACCCTGCCATCTTTCTCATTGTTATCAATTGCAAAAAGGATTTGTTTCAATTCATTGTCATGACTAATGTATAGGAGGGTAAACTAAAGTCTGCTATCTTTCTGATTTCTCCATTCAACATTCAAGTTTGTTTTCTTTGTGTCGCCAATGACCATGCGGAAGTTCTCTTTCTGTTTCCACTTCCGTATAGAGCATGTCGTCTGGATCTTCTATAATTTTGCAACTTAACATCTTTAGAATCTCTGTTTTGGCTGCATTGCTTGCTCTTCTTTTTGGAAGGTATGCCATTTATATTTCCACTAGATTAAGTTCAAAAGCCCTCCTCATTGAGATTCAGCTTCCATCAGCATGCAGATATAGGTGGAGAACTCCATGCTTTAATCAGTTAGCTTCCATCTTCTCCCATGTTCCCCCAGCCCTCTTTCATATTTTGATAAGTCTGATAACAAAAGAGTACCAAAAGGCATTATTACTCTGAAGCATCATACACAAACCATTATTGTTTTGTCTACTGAACTAGTATCACTTGCTTATACTAGTTGAATTGATAAACAAGAATTGCTTATACTAGCTCATAAATAGGAATTAAGTCGTATCGGAAGTATAATGGGAGTTCTCTATATGAGCTTGCATGCAGAGAAAGTAAGATGCACAAGCCAAGAATTATGTTGTGCTGGTATGCAGTTTGCCAAGCTGGGGCAAAGAATGCCTTCCTACAGTACCACATTAGGAGAAGGCCTCTCCCCTGTGAAAAGAGCTGTACTGTTGGCTAGACCTTTTTTCTTCTCATATGTTTGAAGCACCTCAAATATAGAATGATATGCATAAAAAATGGGGAACTCTTCTGTTGATAGTAATAATTGATCTAAGTTTTTGGATCTTCCACGTTTGTAGTAACATATTCTTCAGTGGAGCTAAGTTCCAAATATGGAAGGAGCTGTTTCCTCGACTTCGCCACCTAGCCGCTCCTTGTTATTTTTTTAATTTTTATGATGTTTGTATTTTTGGTGAGCTTGCACGCACCTCAACTATTCCACAAGTTACTTGCTACCTCCCACTATCAAAGGTCTAGCATAGGTATTGGGTAACACTACCCACAAAGGTCTAGGTAGATGGGAGGAAATTACCTGCTTGATCCTCAACCCTACCCCTAGCAAGTCAACTCAGTTTAGTTGATACCGATCAACTCAGTTTATTCGTTATGTTAAATACCCCGAAAAGGTGAAACCTCTTATTCCGGTCCTTAGAAAAACTACAACTAGTCAGGAATTGCGTAAGAGAAGAGACGTCGTAAGTAACAATAGCGCCGCAGATCCGCAAAGGTAACTGGATGCCTGGGGCTTAGAACAAGGAGTATTTTTGTAGTTTGTACTACCTGGTGAGTTCTTTTCTACTTTGTTCCTTTTAACAGCCATATAACTTCCTTGGTAAGGAATAGGAAATCTCCCTCCTATTACATGAAAATCCAGTCGGGAAAAGTCAAATGCTTTTCATGGATTGTCGAATACAGAAAATGCCTTCTGATAATCTTTTGATAATCTTTATTAGAGGCATGATTCTATGCTACAGATGCGCTGTAAAAAGTGGATTTGGAAAATGTGATTCATTCAATCCCCCAGTGTAAATTCACTAAGTCAGATGTGTCATCTTCTCTTCAATATTTGAGGATTAATTTGTGTATGCCAGAGAACAGTGTGGATTTTCTTCTTTGGCATAAATTGGATATGCTCAAATCTTCTAGGGCTTGCTATTGTATTTGGATTGAATGACCAATTAATATTGCGTTGTCTTGACATCATGTCGAAATTTTAATTTTGAGCTGTCTTATCTAAAAAAAGTTGAGCTGTCTTGGCATCAGATGAAATCAACTGAAGTTCTTGATGGTTCTATTGGTCAGATGCAATTTGATTGTGAAGAAGTTGTAATGACTGGTAAATTGTGGTGTAGATTGTAAAATCATGGGTGAAACAGTTAACTCGCCAGAGAGGCTACACTGATCAAATGGTGGAGGATGCAAATGTTATGATATTCACTTTTGGTTCTTATCTGTTAGGAGTAAGTAACATTTCAGCACTTCACTTGATTTTTGCAATATTTTGTTCTTTGTGAAGTAACATAAAATATTTGCTTATTTATGCATCATTCATAAACTATATGAGAGTAACCTGAGAAGCCAAGGATTCTTGAGGTTTGGATAATTGGGTGATCAGATGATTGGAAATAAAGATAAACATACCTAGGTACTAGGTGCTAAAGTTGCGTCTAATAGGTCTTTCTTTGGTTTCAATTCCAAGTTTTTCAATATGTGTAGTAGAGATCACATGTTTGGTATCTTGTTAAGTTGTTATTAAGCTACAGATAGATTCATGTATCTAAAGAAATGCAATCACCTTCTGTGGTTTATTCCAAAAGTATTTTGACGTTCTATATTTATTGTTTTTATTAATCTGAATGACCTACGGTCACTATTTCGTTGTTGATGGTCATAACCTCGTGTGCTTATGCAGGTTCATGGACCTGGAGCTGACTTAGATACATTGTGTGTTGGTCCCTCTTATGTCAATCGTGATGTGAGTCCCTCCCATTTACTGGTCAAAACTTTGCACAGTCTGATGATTAATCGTAATCATTTATGAAATTTTGTCTCTTGTTTTCTCTGCAGGAGGATTTTTTTATCATTCTGCATGATATTTTGGCTGAAAAGGAAGAAGTTAGTGAACTCCAACCAGTTCCTGATGCTCATGTCCCAGTTATGAAATTCAAATTTCAAGGAATATCTGTTGATCTCCTTTATGCAAGTATATCTCTCTTAGTTGTCCCTGAAGTAAGTTGGAACGTTCTTCTTTTAGATTATATCCATTACCTATCAGGTTAAACCTACGTTTGAAAAACTGTAAAATTAAAAACCTCTACTGTTGTAACTTATTCATCGAGAATCAGTCATTTTTGTTTCATTTGATCAATGTGGATAGATAACAGCTTCATCATTACAGTCTTGTTTAAATGTTTACTTAGTCTGCCTTAATTCACAGCCGTGCAAACGGAAGAGAAGTTCATGTATTAGTTGAATTATTATTAAATGAGAGTTGTGTGATGAATTGCATGTAATTCGGTGTTGTGATTGTATGTTAACAGGATTTAGATATCTCAGATCAATCTGTACTCCACAATGTGAATGAACCAACTGTTCGAAGTCTCAATGGGTGCCGGGTTGCTGACCAAATATTGAAACTAGTTCCTAATGCTGAGGTAAACCTATTTTCCCCTTGTGTTATGGTGTCTATAAATGGCAACTAAATTTCCATATTGATTTTCTTAAAATCTTGCAGCACTTCCACACAACTCTCAGATGTCTAAAGTTTTGGGCAAAAAGGCGCGGTGTTTATTCCAATGTGAGTTCTTATTCCTTCAATGTCCTTACTGGTTTGTCTATACTCTAAAGTATTCATAAGCTGGTCGGTTCGTGGGCATGATTTTCTGCTTTCCCCTTCTGCATTCTTTTTTTATTCAGGTTACCGGATTCCTTGGCGGTGTGAATTGGGCTCTTTTGGGTGCTCGCATTTGCCAATTTTATCCTAATGCACTCCCCAGTATGCTTGTTTCTAGGTTCTTCAGAGTTTATACACAATGGCGTTGGCCAAATCCAGTGATGCTATGCCCAATAGAAGAGGACGAACTTGGTTTTCTTGTATGGGATCCTCGCAAGAATCCAAAAGACCAAACCCATCATATGACAATTATTACTCCTGCTTACCTTTGCATGAACTCTAGCTACAATGTCTCCCCAAGTACTCTTCGAGTAATGATGGACCAATTTCAGTTTGGTAACAAGATTTGTGAGGTATAAAATAAAAATTCAGTGTTGTTTTCTTTTTCACTGTACTGACGCATTTTGATTGGTAGTTTTGCTGCTTTCACTTGGTTCTGTCATCCAGGAGATAGAGTTGAATAAAGCACAGTGGGCCGGGCTTTTTAAGCATTATCTTTTCTTTGAGGTCTACAAAAACTATCTACAGGTTGACATTGTAGCAGCAGATAATGATGATTTGCTAGCTTGGAAAGGCTGGGTGGAATCCCGGCTTAGGCAACTGACACTAAAGGTGAGAATTGTAAGAACGAAAGAAAAGAATACTAACTTGGCTTATTAGGGATCTTAGTAGTCCAGTTTGTTGTCATGATAATGATATTATGTTTTTGATTTTACTCTGTCGATGAGAATTGTAAGTAGTACTAAAGGGAAAAGAAAGAATTCTGCTTTGGAAAAAATCTAATTCAGTTGTCATGATTCTATCGCCGGAACTCATGCTTATCCTTTGATGCATTTCAGATAGAGCGGGACACGAACGGGATGTTGCAGTGCCATCCGTATCCTAATGAATTTGTAGACTTATCTAAGCCATGTCCACATTGTGCTTTTTTTATGGGCTTGCAGAGAAACAGGGTGTCAAAGTACAAGAAGGGCAACAATTTGATATTCGTGGCACAATTGATGAGTTTAAGCAAGACGTAAGCATGCATGCTTATTGGAGACCAGGCATGGATATCTATGTATCTCATGTTCGGAGGAAGCAAATTCCTCCATTTGTCTTTCCAGATGGGTATAAGAGACCAAGGCAACCTAGGAATACAAGTCATAGTACTCCAGAGAAAGTTGCTAAAGGCTGCATGTCTCCTGAAGAAAGGCAGCCAAAGAGGAAACAGGAGACTGAAACAGTTGATGTAAATTTGGGCAAGCCAGGGAAACGTGCTTCTATCAGTCCGCAGAGGATCAGATCTGTTTCTCCTCTAGGTAGTTCTTGCAGGTCTGATGGATCATCACAGATAATCATTTCTGATGAGTCACAGAGGGAGTTTGAGAGTTCTTCCTAATGGACTGTTCTGATGATAGATCATTACATAGGATATTGCAGCAGCAGAAGTGATGCCTCTCCGAGTGACAGTTCCATTTGTACACCTGATAGTTTAAACTATACAACGTCAAGGGGTTCCACCTTATTAGGAGTTTCCAGAGAAGTTGATTTAGATATTTCTAACACAAAATCCTTCCCAAGCAAGGAGGTGCCCGGTCCGTGTGAAGACATATGCACTAGAGACGTCCAAACTTTTCAAGTCTTGCAGAATGATGTGAAGGGGGAGATTTTGGGATCACTTCATCAGGACATTGTTGGGCAGCTCAATGAACCATGCATTCAGACTGGTTTTGCAGAAAGTCTTGAAAGAGTGCCTGTATCAAATTCCAACATTCAGAACCTCACTTGCGAGGTGAGTCTCTCTGTTTGCGTGTTTCGGCTCTTGAATTGTAGCTGATGACAGTGATTTATGGAAGTGTTGAAGTTAGTGAGAGCTAAGAGTCCTTTCAGGGTGATATAAGCTTGGCCGATCGGATTTCACAACTTGGGGATGGATGTCTAAGTGGGAATGGAGAATTGGGTAATGGCTTGGCCGAAATGTCACAGGTGGAGTGCAAAAGTTTTTGTTCATTTTTACCAATTTCTCATCAAAGCTTATACATCTAACATCATATATGAGTTCCCATTATTTTCCAAACCAAGTTCCCATTATTACTGTTCACATGCCTATTTTCCGGTGTTCAATCTCATTTTCTTTTTGTTGGGTTATTGTGACCATTGAAGAGCTGGGCATATCATCAGTTGTGTATTGGAAAATTCATGAAGCTGGTTTCTTTGATTGTAAGTGTGTCATGACTCGTGCCAATCTTGAAAAAACAAGAGTTGGCAGTATGTCATGATCTTGGATTATTATTGGACATTACTCGGCTCCTTGAAAAACAATCTTTTTCATTTCTCTTTTCTCTTTTAAAAATCATTTGTATTTAAGTTTGATTGGCTTGTCTCTGACCAATACATGGTGGTGTTCACGACTTGATTTCTACTTCCCCAATTAGCTATGAACAAGGGTCGGTCATACACGTCTTGCTAAGCCTTCTTCTGCATCTGGCTTTATATTTGGTATTTTTAGGATGGAGAACTTGCTCATTGTTTATTTTCCTTTTTCTAGCCAAACCTTTCTCTCGCAAGGGCAATGGAACCCCAGGATGGGACAAGCTCAGAGGCCGTGCAGGAGGCTGCAATAAGGCATGTGTTTCTGAGGACCTGTGTTTTATGATTTGATAGGTTATGTTATCTTTGTCAAATTATCTAAGATCCATGAACAATGGACAAATGTAATGCAGGGAAGAAGAAAGCTATTTGGAAGAGAAGAAGAAAATATCTTGCCTTGTATTGAATGTATGGGCTGAACTACATTATACACAGATCTGACAAATGTAACAAACTTTCTAACCGACTTATTCTAACTAACTCTACTCATCATTAATTAACCTCACATAACCAAGTAATTAGATTTAACAACTAACTATCATTATCTAATTCAACTGATCAAGGCACATCTACACACTTGCTGATTTCCTTCACACTCCCCCTCAAGCTAGAGGCTATGAAAATGTTCTTCATTCCTAGCTTGGACATCAAATATGAGTGTAGGTGTCGCCAAGACCTTTTGTGAACAAGTCAGCAGGTTGTTCTGCAGAAGGCAAATATTCAGGCAAAATCAGTCCCTCTTGGATTTTTTTTCTGGTAAAATGGCAGTCTATATCAATGTGTTTGGTCCTTTCATGGAAGACAGGATTAGCAGCTATTTGGAGAGCTGATTTACTGTCAGTAAACAATGTAACAGGAACCTTAATATCAACTCCAAGTTCTTTGAACAGGCTAGTCATCCAGACCACTTGTGCAACTGAAGAGGTCATGGCCCTGTACTCAGCCTCTGCTGAACTCCTGGAAACAGTGACTTGTTTCTTAGACTTCCATGAAATGGGAGAGTTCCCAAATTGCATCAAATAACCAGTAATTGATCTCCTACTGTTAATACAAGCTCCCCAGTCAGCATCACAGTATATCCTTAAAAGATTATCACTATCAGATGACATTAATATCCCAGCCCCTGGTTCATATTTCACATATCTAACCAATCTCAAAGTTGCTTCCATATGAGATTTTTTTGGAGAATGCATGAATTGACTTAGACTTTGCACAGCAAATGCAATATCTGGTCTAGTAGTTGTGAGATATAGTAACCTCCCAACAAGTTTCTAATAACCATTTATATCTTCCAGGCCTGGATCTTTATGTGACAAAGGTACATGTTGATCAAACTCAGTTGTAGTAAGCTTTTGGTTCTAAACCATTGGAGTTGCAATAGGTTTAGCTCCTGCAAGTCCCATATCTGCTACCAACTCCAAGGCATATTTTCTTTGATGCATTAAGATCCCATCTTTACTTCTAGCAAATTCAATGCCAAGAAAGTACTTTAGCTCACCCAAGTCTATAATTTTGAAGGTTGTATGTAGGACTTCTTTGGTGCTTTGTATCATAGAGTAATCATTTCCAGTCAACAGTAGATCATCTACATATACCAAGATTATAGCTATATTATCTCCCTCATTCTTTGTAAACAAAGAATAATCGCTTGTACTTTGATGAAAACCAGTTGAAGTCAGGGTTGTAGTTAGTTTAATATTCCATTGCCTGGATGCTTGTTTGAGGCCATACAAAGATTTCAAGAGTCTGCACACTTGACCATCACCTTTTATCTGCTTGGGAAAACCCTATGGTATAGTCATATATACTTCTTCATATAGATCTCCTTGAAGAAATGCATTGTAAACATCCATTTGATACAACTTCCAGCCCTTAGCTGCTGCTATGGAGATAACAGCCCTGACTGTGGTCATCTTGACCACTGGGGAAAAGGTATCTTGGTAATCCAATCCTTCCTTTTGGCTGTATCCTTTGGCAACTAATCTAGCCTTAAACCTTTCAACCTCCCCATCTGCCTTGTACTTGATTTTATACACCCATTTACATCCTATTGCCTTCTTTTCTTTGGGAAGTGGTACAATTTCCCAGGTGTTATTATCTTCCAATGCATGTATTTCAGCGTTCATGGCTGTCACCCACCTCTCATCAGTTGCAGCCTCAGTGTAGTTTGAAGGCTCAGTTTCCACTGAAAACTTGGATACATAACTTTGATATGATGGTGAAAGACTAGCATAGTCTATATTGTCACCAATTGAATACATGCAAGTACTAGAACTTGCCTTTACTACATAGTCTTTGTGCCATATAGGAGGTTTGGAACCCCTCGTTGATCTCCTGATATCAACAGTATTAGGTTGCTCAGTAACAGTAGAAGGTATCACTTCAATGTTTGTGTTTGAACCAGCACCCAAAACTGCATGAGGTGACACCACATCAACCCCATTATCCGCCTCCTCTATATCAACATTAGTAGGAGGTAAGACTCTGTGGTCCTCAGAGCTAAAGTCAACAGGAACACTATTGTAAGAAGGCATTATTAAATCATCATAAGAAAAATGGTATTGCGGCGAAGTGTCACTATCATGCTGCTCTTGTACATCATTTTTGAATGGGAAAATTCCCTCCATGAATACAACATCTCGACTAACAAAGAATGTTTTAGTTGCAAGATCAAACAACTTGTAACCTTTCTGATATGCACTATAACCAACTAGTACTGCCTTCACAGCCCTAGGACTGAATTTATCCTTCTGAGTGAGATTTGTTGCAAAACACAAACATCCTATTACTCTCAAATGCAGCAAGCTTGGAAGTTTGTTATACAATAATTCAAAAGGTGACTTGCCATTGAGCACAGTGGAAGGCACTCTATTTAAAACATACACAGCTGACTCTATGTATAATCCCAAAAACTGTTGGGCAGACCTCCTTGGAACTTGATTGCTCTAGCAGTTTCAAGGATGTGTCTGTGTCTCCTTTCAACAACACCATTTTGCTGTGGTGTGTAGGGACAAGAACTCTCATGCAATAAACCATGTCTCTGTAACAATTGTTTGCAATCATGACTAAAAAACTCTCCACCATTATCAGACCTTAGTCTTTGAACTGTTTTGTCAAACTATGTTGCTACTTCAATAAAAGAATTATGTAATACCATTAGAACATCTGACTTAAGTCTCATTAAGAACACCCATGTCCATCTTGTATGATCATCAACAATAGTGAGGAAATATCTCATGCCATCAAAAGTATTCCATTTATATGGCCCCCAAACATCAACATGTATTAATTGGAATGAAGAAGTAGACCTATGCATACTATGTGGAAAAGGCAATCTAGCTTGTCTAGCAAGTGGACATATTTCACAGTTATTCAAAGTAAAGGAACCGGTCTTACAAACATCATGAAACATAGGCATTTTCTTGAGTACATTCACTGGAACATGACACATTCTTTGATGCCATATAAGAACATCTTCCTTCTGTGTTGCTGCAAGACATTTGTTACCAACAATTTTCTTGTCTACTGCCTGTATCTGTGAGTACAGAGTGTAGAGCCCATCTTTTTGCCTACCAATCTCCTTCACCTTCCCAGATGAGAGATCCTGTAACACACAATAATCCGGATAAAATGTAGCACAACAATTCAAGTCTTGTGTCATCTTGGAGACTGACATAAGGTTAAGCTTGAAGGCTGGCACACATAAAACATTTGTTAGAACATCACCTCCTCTCAGGCTGCAGTTTCCAACATGTGAGACTCTGGCTGAATCTCCTGTGGGCAACTGCACCTGACCTGCATGTTCTAACAAACAACCATTCATCAAATATTTGGGATCACCTATCATGTGGTTCGTAGCACCAGTGTCTATTATCCATTTCACAGTAGTATTCTCATGGAGATAAGGAATACATGTCCCTGCCATGTTAACACTACAAATTGACCGCTCCATTTCCATTATGATAGAACTCTCTTTGTCCAGATGAACTTGGTGGAGGATGTGGCAGCATACCTTGGTATTGTGCACACTGTTGTGGGCATGAATCATATCTAGGTTGGATAGGTGGGTGACAACATTGATGTTGCATTCTTTGTGGACCTGCAAAAGCATTATCACTACAATTGTTACCTGCCAAGGGACCAGTTACTGCATTGGATTGTCTCTTTCCCTTGAAGTCTGTAGGATAGCCAATCAGCTGAAAGCAGTCTCCCTTTACCTGTCCAGTTTTGTGACAAAAATCACACTTCTTCAGCTTGTTGCAATCCGCTCTAGTATGACCTTTTGTATGGCAGTAGTCACAGACAACTTGTCCATTGTAGCCTCTCTTCTGCTTGTATGTATCACCCCCAGTCCTAGAAGTGTACATAGCTGTAGGAGTTGAATTATCCAATGACATCTTACTAGTGCCTGCCACAATCCTCTGACATTCATCTTGATTCACCATTGCATAAACCTGGTTAACATTAGGAACTTGTGGCATCATTAATATCTGACTCCTAGCTTGACTATAGCTGTCATTTAGTCCCATTAGGAACTGCAAAACCCTCTGATATTGCAGATGATCAGAGAATTCTCTAGACTTAGGGCAATCACATGAAGGAGGAGGCATGATCGAATCATACTCATCCCACAAATCCTTCAATTTAGAGTAATAGACAGAAACTGAAGATAAACCTTGAACCAAGGTAAAAATCTCTTTGTGTAACTGAAAGGTTCGAGAACTATTGATCTTATCAAACCTCTCTCTCAGATCTTCCCAAATTTGATAACTATTCTAACAAAATAGAACACCACTCAGTAGATCTTTGCTTACATTGCACATAATCCATGAAACAACAATTGCATTGCAACGATCCCACAGACGAGCTAGATCTCCACTGAATTGACTTCGACTCACTGTGCCATTGATAAAACCAAGCTTATTCCTTCCCAGCAAAGCTAGTTTCACAGCTCTGCTCCACAAGGTGTAATTATCCGATCCAGTTAATATAATTCCAACTGATAATGATCCAGGAGCATCTGAGGGATACAAGTAGAGAGGATGATGATAATCAATGGAAGGTGTAATAATGTTTGCAGTTGCGGAAGCAGTTTCCCCCAAATTGCCTGAATTCGCCATGAAAAAAAAACAGAGTAAAAAAAGCTTCAAAGAAGACAAGTACAGAATCCTTCGAAAAACTTCACTGCATGTGAAAGTATTCCTCTCGATTCACATTCATGGTGGCTTTGATACTATGTCAAATTATCTAAGATCCATGAACAATGGACGAATGTAATGCAAGGAAGAAGAAAGCTATTTGGAAGAGAAGAAGAAAATATCTTTCCTTGTATTGAATGTATGGGCTGAACTACATTATATACAGATCTGACAAATGTAACAAACTTTCTAACCGACTTATTCTAACTAACTCTACTCATCATTAATTAACCTCACATAACCAAGTAATTAGATTTAACAACTAACTATCATTATCTAATTCAACTGATCAAGGCACATCTACACACTTGCTGATTTCCTTCACATTATGCTTTCTTGCTTTGTTCCTGTCGTGATTTCTCCCTAGCAGGTTGAGTCTGGAATCAACGGCTTGATTTTGGGTAGACGTTCCAAAGATTAGCATGTTTCGAAGCTTGTGCGGTTGTGAAAATGTCTCTTGAAAGATGGTATAGTTGAGGTGTTTGGATTAGTCTCCAAACTCACATTTTAAAGTGAGAAGATGTTGCAGATTATGGTGTGTGGATTTGTCTTCAAGACCCCAATTTGGCGTTGGATGAAGGAGTTTTAGAGATGAGAATTCATGCCTTTCTAACCCCCCCCCCCCTCAAAATGCAAAGAATTAAAAAATTAAAAATATAAAAATAATGAGGAAAAGGAGCTGTGAAGTTGAACCAATGTCTTGCTTATAGTTGCAGTCAAGAGTCGGCGTCGAGATGAGACCTTGAATACACTCGTGGATCTTATCTGCTTCATTTGTTAAGAACCTTGGTAGATGATGTGGAAAACAAATAGCATGTGGATGATGTTTGTTTAAAGAAGAAGCGTAAAACAGGATAGTGGCTACATTTTCTTTTGAGGCTCTAGAAAAGACTTGCTTTGTATTGTGATGTTACTAACCTTATTGTTCTGAGATGGTACTATTTTGTCAAGACTTTCTGTAGTAAATATCTGATATATTTGTAGTATGCATGTCATATCCCTCTGTAGGTGATGACAAATTTCTCTTTTCAGACGTTTTCTGGAGTTGAGGTTTCTACCGACATCCAGATGGGGACATTATGGTATTCCCAGACCTAGATGTCTCCCCAGGCGTTCTCTCGGTTTCCAAATGCATATAGCTAAGTAAAATGCAACTTGCACCTCAAGTGCAGGATACCTGATTTTGGATTATTATTTAAGTCATACCTACCGTGCGCAAACAATAAGTCTTCATTTCGGTGCAACTTCTTACATGTGATGTCTGAAGTTAGTCTTGACGAAGCTGAGCTTCAATCAAAGTTTAGGCACATAGTTGAAGTTCAATCTTTATTGATTGATCAGGTATATATGATTGCAGACATGGCTGGCAACGGAACTGGGAGATGCCGGTTCCGGTACCATTTCGTCCCGGTCCGGTTCCGTTCCGGCTTGTACCGATTAGGGCCGGTGTCTAGGGGGTCCGGGAGGGGTAACGGGACGGAAACCGGGATATACCAGTTAGTCCCGATCCGGTTCGGTTTTTTTTTTTTTTAAATCTTAAATATAGCCATTTTGAGAGCCGTTGAGCAACGGGTTTTGGGCCCCACCAACGGCTCTTTCACCCCCATAACTCCCCTTTACACCCCCTGCCCCCCAAACCTTTTTTAATACCCCAACCTTCTAAAAACTACATTTTCATCCTTTTTTTTAACTATAAATACCCCCAATCTTTCATTCTTTTCACTCACAAAAATATTATCTTCTACTCTCTCAACAACTCTCAAAAGTCTCACTCAAGTCTCTACTCTCTAATCTCTTATTCTCGTTAATATTACGAATTTGGTCTTTGAAAATTGGAGCTTCAAAATTCAACTTTCAATTTTTGGCTTTCGGTCATACACGTCTACTTTTTTAAGTAGATGTTTGGTACATTCATTCCAACTCACTTTTCATTTAGTTATTTATTTGTTTGCATTTAATTATTTATTTTGTGAGTAATTAGTCTCTAGTCTCTACTTATTTAGTTATTTATTTGTTTAAAACTTTGCATTACATTTTCGTATTATATATAATTTACTCACTTTTTATATTTGAATATGGATTCCGGTAAAAACAATGTTGACAAGGGTAAAACAACCATAGTTGATTCGATCACTAATTTATGGAGCCCAAAATTCAAGAAAAATAAAAAAACCGATAGTACTTCTAAATCTAAAACTAAAAAAACTTCTCAATTAAGAATAAATACGGATGATTATACGCATGTTGATGAAACTGTTTTTAATATTGATAGTAATAGTGGATTAGTCCTTATCATGAACATTTACAAATAAGGTTTGGTAATTTTGATGAGGAATTACCTGAAGATGATGAACTTGGTGATGTTAATGATTATATTGATAGTTTTGATAATAATGTTGATGAATATGATGATGATGAAACTGAGCCAGTTACGGCTACTACTCCCATTCCCATTCCCTCTTCCCCTCCCACTCCCTTTCGTTGTCATGCTCCCGTTCCCCCCGTGCAACCTAGGCCTAAGGTAGAACGCGCTAAAAAATCAGTTGTGTGGCAATTTATGACTCAAAATGAAGATAAAACACAAGTTATTTGTAATAAATGTAAACATAGAATGAATAATAAAACTGTAGGAAAACAGGGTGGGACGGGACATTTGAGTAATCATTTAATGTCATGTTGTAAAAATGAATTGTTGCATGCTAAAGTTGTAGCCGAAGCTAAAAAGAATGGTACCATCCTTCCTGAAAATGTAGGAGTAGGGGGCTCTAATATGGTCCAAACACAATTAAATCCTTCTAATGTTTCTGGCTCTAGTATACAACGGTCATATAGTAGAGAAAAAGATCTTGAAGAATTAGCTTAAATGATTGTTGTTATGGGTTTGCCATTTAGTTTTGCTGAAAATTTCGGTTTTATTCATTATATTCAAATTGTGTATAATCCACATTTTAAAGGTTTTACTAGAAATACAATTTAAAAGGTTATTTTTTATTATCAAACTCAACATTTTCAATATCTTCGTTGTTTATTTTATTATAATAATTGTAAAATAGCTATTACTTCTGATATGGGCCGTAGTGTAAATGGTAATGATTATTTCACTATTACTGCACATTGGATTGATGAAAATTGGACTTTGCAAAAAAGAATTTTAGGTTATAAATGTTGTGAAATGCATAAAATCGGTAGCTCAAACAATTATAGATGTTTTACAAAACTATGGAATTTGTGATAAAATAATTAGTGTCACCTTAGATAATGTTTCTAATAATACATCTGTTGTTGAAATACTCAAACCGTCTCTTTGCCCTGTTTATATTGATGGTTTTATATTAGGTGTGTTGCACACATATATAATTTGATTGTTAGAGATGGTATAGCAATGTATAATGATGGTTGCATAAAAGTTGAAACTGCATGTCATTTTATTTTTAAATGTCAAGTTAAGTCTAGACGTAGAGATTTTGAAAATCGTTGTCGTGAATTTAATCTTCCACCTAGAAAAATTCCAAAATCAGTGTGTACTAAATGGAATTCTTTATATGAAATGCTTGAAGTCGTTTATGAATATAGGAAACCTTTACAAATGGTTTGAAATGCTCATAATTCAAAAATGACCTATAGACTTGATGATAATGATTGGAATAACATAAAAGAACTTATAGAATTCTTAAAAGTTTTTTATGTAACTACAAAAAAAATATTTGCATTTTATTATCCAACTATTTGCTATGTTTTACCTAATATTTGTGTTATTTCTAGTAAATTTTATAAATTCAAAAATAAACCAAGATTTGAAGAATCTGTTAAGAAAATGATTGAAAAATTTTTAAAAAAATTTATTCCTATTCCTAAAATTTATTTAACCGCTTGTTTGTTAAACTCACATTACAAAGATGAAGGTGCATCACGAATGGTTGATAAAATATATTTTAATTTGGGTATTGATAGTGAAGATGATGAAACACCTAGTTGTCAAGATGTTAAAGATAGTATAAAAATTGAAGCTATAAAATTGTATGACTTGTATAATTCTAATAGAATGAATGTAGTACGTAATGAAGAACCTCAAAGTTCTAGGGGTAGATATAATGAAGATGATCTTGATGATATGATAGATTGTTATCTTGAACTTTCTCATAATGATAGAAATGATTTTGATGCATATATTAATCAAAATACATAACCTATTACTGATCTTCTAGAATGGTGGAGCAATCGCGGCCAGGGATTTCCAAAACTTCAACCGGTTGCTCGAGATGTGTTAGTTATTCAAGCATCTTCAGTAGCTTCGAAAGGCGCTTTTAGTGCAGCAAAATTTCAAATTGGAGAGCATATATAATCATTAGCAGCAAATAGCTTGGAGATATCGAAACTATTTAGAGATTGGATTAATGGCAAGAGAAGGACTTATGGTCGTCCAGCTTTACCGACCAAATTTGAAAATGATATTGATGAAATAATGCAAGATTTTAGTGACGACAGCATGGCTGCATTGGAGGAACTATCTAATCAACCAATTCCATATCATGTTACTAGAGAAATGTTAAATGATTTAAGAAAAGATTTCTTTGGTAGCATGAACTATTAAATTTAAATATTTATTAGTATGAGTATGATAATTCGAGGTCTAATTCAAACAGAACTCTTCCTTGAAGGTGGTTGTGTAGATTAGATCTTTTAATACTCTACTAATATTTTGTAACTCAAATTGTACTATTTAATAAATATTAATAAAACTATAGGCTATCCGCCTTAATTTTTTTTTAATTATTGTCTTCAACTTTTATATATTATAAAGTTTGAAATTTATACTTTTAAACTTTTAAATTTGAAATTTAAACTTTTATAACTTTAAAAGTTTGAAATTTAAATTTTTAAACTTTAAAAGTTTGAAAATTTGAAATTTATACTTCAGAAGTTTGAAATTTAAATTTTAAAACTTTTAAAGTGAACTAAACTTTTATACTTTAAACTTTTAAAGTGAAATTTAAACTTTTATAGTTTAAAAGTTTGAAATTTAAATTTTCAAACTTTTAAAGTGTGAAATTTAAACTTTTATACTTTTAAAGTTTGTATTTTAATAAGTATAAATTTTTAACTTTAAAATTATAAAAGTTTTAATATTATTTGATTAATGTTCCTATTTTTTTAATTTTAATAAGTAATTTTTTTTTTTAATGTAGCCGTTGGGACCCGATATCCGGTCCTGGACGGATATACTTAAAAATTTCAGGAACTACCGGTTCTGGTACGGTTCCACCCCGTGGTACCCGGTTCCGATTCATCCCGGTTCGGTAGTCCCGATTCCGATCCCGTTGCCAGCTATAATTGCAGTTGAAAGCAACAACATACTCTGTGAAATTTCACAAGTAGGTCTAAGGAGGGTAGAATGTATGTAGATTTTATCACTACCTTGTGAAGGTAAAAATATTTTTGAAAGACTTTGGCTGAGATGTAGCAATTCCAGATACAACGAAGAAAATATAGTGAGTCACTAGAGAACAGTGCTAATATCAAAAACAAGAATTAAAAATAACTATTACAATAACAAACATCAACCACCCTAAACAAAACAACATTATATTACCATTACCTACTAACCTTTTATTGTAGCGCCTCCACACTCTCCTATTGAGTCATTTTCAGTCGAAACCAAATCCTCTTAATGAACTACGTGTTGACCCGGAAATTGGCATTTTCATTTTCCAATTTCACACTCTACTGTTATTTCTCTTTGATTATATAAATTGGCATTTTCATTTTCCAATTTCCCACTTCCTTACAATCTACATAACTAGCAAAAGTTAAATGATGCATTTCACTCAATCTACAAGCAGTGAACAAATTCAAGAGTACACTAGAAAAACAACATTCTTATAGGGGTTTTCTATTCAAACAACATCCTCAAACTTGTACTTTACTCTATGATCATTTTACAACAACTCAGTTTACTTTGGCATCTCCAATATTACACACTGGAAATTATTAGACCATCATCACTACTATCATCTATTACCTTATTGGAATTAATACGTTTGTAACTAGCAATGTATTTTTCGCTGTTGTTCCCGCTAAGGAGGGGAGCAACATCGTACTCTGTATCTGGTGATTTTCCTCCAGAATACCTAAAGGACTTGCATCGATGAAGTATCTGCAAAATCTCTTTCATGGAAGGCCTTCTTGCAGGTAAGTTGCTCGTGCATATAAGCCCGAGTCTGAACACAGTCTTCATTTCTTCCAAGTAACATGTTTCTTTGATATCTGTATCTAACATATTATCGATGGCAGTGTTCCCTTCTCCGTGCTGCTTCCATGCCCATTCTGCCAGGCTTGTATGCTCGTCCCCAAAATTTGGTTGTCTTCCTGTCACGAGCTCCAATAGCACCACCCCGAAGCTATAGATATCAATCTTCTCATTCACTTTCGTTGTATAAGCATACTCTGTAACCAAACAGTAAATTATTAGTTAGTCATACTTTTGATATAATGTTAACGAAATTGAGGTAATACGAAGTTCAAGCTTGGATTTTGCTTTTACCTGGAGCTATGTAACCAAAGGAACCCGCAACAGCAGACATGGTGTTAAGCTCTTCTTTCTTCTCTAAAATCTTGGCTAACCCAAAATCAGCTATTTTGGCTGTGAAATCAGAATCCAACAAGATATTGCTTGATTTTACATCGCGATGAATGATCGGTGGAGTGCAGTCATGGTGCATATAGCAAAGTCCTTGAGCAGCTCCAATGGCAACCTCCAATCTTTTTGGCCAATCCATGACTTTATTACTCAAGGAGACTCTCTTCTTCCCATGAAGCCATCCATCAAGACTGTGATTTACCATGTACTCGTAAACGAGCAACTTTGAATCTTCGCTTGATATACAACACAATAACTTCACTATATTGGAATGTCTAATTGATCCCAATATCTGAACCTCAGCCAAGAATTCCCTCTCCAGAATGTAGTCTACTTTCCTATCACTCCAAATCCTCTTCACAGCAACATACTCATTTGGTCTGCCAACGGAAATTCTGTACACCTTACCCGATCCACCACTTCCAATCATGTTATTTTCCGTCAAACTTGACAAAATGTTCGCCTCTGTGAAATCCAACCTCTGGAATGAAGTCAACTTCCAGCATGCAACATCGCGCTTATGCTTCTTCCTCCTGTAGTCTCTAACCATGAACAAGGTCGATACAACACTAAATAGGAAAACAGAGAATGCAAAGACTAGAATCAGGGCTAGGACTCTATGGGACAATCTTTTGGAATTGGCGACTTTCGCATTATTACAACTTGGAAGATATGGAAGTGAGTTGGTGGTACAAAGACTGGGATTGTTCAAGAAACTGTTTTCAAAGGCTAGGTTAGCAAATGCATCAGGGATATTCCCAGTAAGTTGATTGGACGATACGTTAAAGCTAGTGATCCTTTTTACACCTAGTTGAGGTGGAATTGGACCTGAAAATTGATTCTGAGACAAATCTAGAGCAACAAGATCAGGGATTAAACCTATAGCTGCTGGAATCTTGCCAGAGAGTTTGTTCCTGGCAAGATCCAATATTGTCAACGACTTCCACGATATTATATCGGCTGGAAGTTCTCCAGATAACGAATTACCATCAAGCTCTAGCTGAGTTATCTGAGAAAGACTAGTCAATTCCACTGGAATCCGACCTGAAAATGAATTGTTACTTGCCAAAAGCACCACTAAACTCCTCCAAGAAGATATCCCCACAGGAATTTCACCAGAAAACTTGTTGTTACTGATCTCTAACCGCGTAAAATTGAATGCAATTTTGCTCGGTAGCTCCCCGGAAAATGAGTTATCACTCAACAACAAACTTGTCATGTCAACCAAAGTCCAAACCCCAGATGGAATTTCACCCGAAAACTGAATCTTGTAGAGCTGAATCGAACGTAAGCTAGAACAAGTTCCGAGTGATTTTGGTATTTCACCAGACAAATTGTTAACATAAGCTACAACACCAAAAAGAGTTCCTCCAGCACACAAATGCTCTGGCAAGTTTCCAGTGAAGGAATTCAGTGAAACTTCAAAAGATTCGAGTTTCGAATGAAGTCCCATTTCAGATGGTAAGCTCCCATTCAGTTTATTCCTAAACACTTTGAATACCTTCAAAGATGGAATCTTGGCTATGCTGTCTGGAATTGCTCCATACAATTGGTTACCAAACAGATTCATAATTTCCAAATGTTTAAACCCTCCAAAACTTTCTGGGATTGTTCCAGTTAAATTGTTGTTGGAAACATCAAGTTCCATCAACTTTGATGAATCAAAAGTTTCAGGGATTCGACCCGAAAGCCGATTACTGAACAAGTACATCATCGTCAAATTCTTCATCAGAAACAACCCAGAAGGGATTTCTCCTTCCACATTGTTGTAAGCAAAATCAATAAGCTCAAGATTTTGAAATTCCCCAAAACTTTCAGGGATTTCACCGATTAATTTCGTCTCTCTCATCCAAATATACTTTATCTTCTTCAGCTTCCCAAACTCCGGCGGTAGTGCCATTGGAGAAAACCCATTAAACTCCAACCCCAAACTTTCAAGATTGGCTAAGTTTCAGATTTCCGCCGGAAAACTCCCATCAAACAAGTTCGAATGCATGCACAAAGTCTCCAGCTCCGTCAAATTCCCGACTAACGACGGGATATCTCCGGTGAAATTATTACCACCCAGATTAAGATACTTGAGTTTCCCAAGCCGGTGAATATCCTCCGGAATGGAACCCACAAAGTAATTCTGAGAAAGATCCAAATGCTGCAAATTGGAACATTTGTAAAGAAAAGTTGGGAATTTTCCGGGAAGATAATTCAACCGGAGATTAAGAAAAGTAAGATTTTTAAGTTCACAAATAGAACTTGGAATTTCAACAGTAATATCTTTTTCTTGAATTATTATTCCGGTAACCTTCCCATCATCACACTCAATTTCCGGCCAGCTACAAGGAGAAGAAGTAGAGTTCCATGAGTCAAGTGCTACTGGGTTTCCCCATTGACGCTTAATCTTCAGTAGAGTGTCACGTTCAGTAGTGGCCGGAGATTGTGAAGTTACGAAAATGGGTATGAAGTTTAGTAGAAGAATGAGATAAAGGGACTGTTTTCCCGCGAAGATGGCGGTCGGAAAATGGGAAAACTCCATGAAAAAAAAAAGGTGGGGTTACAATTATGAGTTGATTTTGGAAAGTTTGGTCAACATTGGAGGTGTGAAGAAAATGCCAAATTGATAAAAATAAATATAGAGATAAAATTTTCTTAGTATAAGATCAAAAAGTATGATGATTAAAATAATTAAGTAAGTGGGGTGAGTAAAATACTGATTCTGTTGAAGCTTCCACTGAACTGCCTAACACTAGAAAAAGCTTCGAGATTTGGGCCCCTTTTCTTTAACCATTGAAATTTTTTTAGCTCAAGAGCTCAGCACATTGTGCGTTTGCCGTCCAACAGTTCACGAAGTAGATGTTTGGAGTTGCACTTGTTTTTCTCCTTTTTATCACGTCCGACCCTAGGGCCACGTATCAATCGGTTCAGTTTGATTTTAGAGTTTATTTATTTGATATATTAATCAATTTAATTGATTTATAGACAAGTTAATTCGATTATTGATTTTGGTTCAATTTTGAACAGTTCTACCTAACACTATGTTTTACGTCAAAATTCATTTTAGTGTGAAATTTAGTTTTTAAAACTCCTATCTAACACTATATTTTACATTCCATAATTTTAAAATTGAAGGTGGACAATGCTTGTCATATGAGAAATTGCTATAAAAAATTTAAGTTTTCTCTAATTTGAGGAAAATAACTTCCCTACGGAAAGTAGAGAAAATACTTTCCTAAAGGCGTAATACATAAATATATCATTTAACTTGGCTTCAACTGATATCTAAATCCTCTAACTTTGAGAGTGAATAAGTAGACGCTTAAACTTATATAAAATTGAATAAATAGATAAATTTGTCCTACGTGGTAGTTTTGTGTCTTATGTGGCTTCCTACGTGTATAATGTCACATAAGACGTGTGTCTACTTGTTCAATTTTATACAAGTTTAAGTGTCTAGTTGTGCGCAACCAAACCAAGCTAAGGTGTATATTTATGTAATATGTCTTTCCTAAATCCTCTTTCAACCTTACCCCGCCACCTAACCCACACAAATGCCCTAGATAAGTAGCCCTCAACCTACCACCTCATAATGCAAACCACCTCGCCCCCGATCGACTGACTCGAGACTTGACTCAGGATCGTCCGATTTGAGATCTACCCCGCTTAGAGACTCGACACTATCTCGATACTAACTTGAGATTTGACGTCCGGCTCGAGATCCTCCTCAACCTCGGACCAACCCTGACCTTGAATCGCAATTCAACCGACGAATCGAATGTGCTTAGATATGCATTGCTTGAGTTGATGGTCTTTATGAAATCACATTTTTGTATCTATGAAGTAGGGATAAGACTTGCGTACACTTTATCCTGGTCAAAGCTCACATATGAAGTTATACTAGGTATGCTATTGTTATTATTTAATTAAGTAAATCTTTTAAAAGAGAGGTAAATAATATTGTAGACAAGTACTCTTAAGGTTAGAAGTACAAATATTTTTTCAAGGAGGAAAAAATCTTAAAAGACAGATAATATGAATCAAATATAATAATAACTACTTTTTTTGTTCTAATTAATTTGGAAATTTTTATTTATGAAGGTCAATTCGATTTAAAGGAAAATTAAATTAAATATATTAATTTGTGTTTTATACTTAAAATTTAGATGTTAGGAAATTTCTAATATATAAGCGGCCACGGAAGCCGGTCATGGACGATATGCCTGCTTCCAGCCAAGGTCATTTATGATATTTTACATTTTCTGTGCTTTAAAAAGATTGTACCATATTGCTTCAAAAGTGTACTCTTTTTTGTCCGACATAAACACCATTACACGTGTTTCCTTTTGACCTCTTTTGCTGCTGACTCTTTTGGCTTTTATGGGCATTTGCTTAACTTTGCTTTTAATGCTTGTGACTCTTTTTTATTTTATTAAATTTCGTGTCAAATTAAACTAGATCATTTTTTTTAAAATGGAGGGAATAATATCAATTATAATAATCTATAAAACATTATAATAAACTCAGATATTATATTTCATTTTATTTTAATTTATTTGATTTTGTTTTCGCATGAACTTTTACAAAATCAAGAATATATTGCAGTGTGATTTTAAATTAAAAACATGTTAAATATATCAAAATATCTTTTAATATTCTGATCTTAAATATGTAATTTTTGTGCTTTTTTCCATTTTAATTATTTTATTTTATTTTATTATCTTTTGAAAAATAATTTTAAAAAATTCTATAGATCACGATAACTAATATTTTTTACAATATTTGAAATTTTAAAAGATACATAAAAAATATTAAATTGATTCTCAAAATTTTATCGGTGCCACATAAATTGGAACAAAAGAAGTAACAAATATTATTTTAAAATGACGTAAAAAATATTATAAATCACAATAATTAACAACTTGAAATATTTGAAAAAAGATATAAAAAAAATTCTGATTTTTAAAATTCTATCTGCGCCACATAATTGGGACATGGAGAATAATATATATTATTTTAAAATTATATAAAAATTTACTATGATTCATAATAATTAATAACTTCGATTATTTAAAAAACATAATTTTTTAAATAATTCTTCGAAGTTCAAATATGTCACATAAATTGAAACTGAAAGAGTAATATACATTGGGCCAGGCTGGCACTGGCTCCAATGTCTAGTAACACAATAAGCACTATATTTCAAAAAAACATAATTCTAATATAGAAAAGGGAAGTAATATTAGTTGCAGTGTTTAAAGTCTTAAATATTTATAAAATAAAATTATTATTCATGATAACAGGGAGCTAGGGACATATATCTATTCGAGAAGTTTTTATAATTTGTGGAAATGACGAAGACGTATGTTTCACTATTAAGTCAAAGTTTATTTCATTTAACTTTCTAGAAGCAAAAGACTAAATATTTTGAGATAGTGAAAGAATCATTTTTAATCCAGAACAAATTAATAAAAAAGCCCTCTCTATTAATAATATAAATAGCTATAATTTACTTATTTTATATTAGATGGATATAATTAAATATTAAATAGCAAAGTTAATCAATTACACATGAATAATCATTTCTTTCCAATTTTATATGTATATTAACAAATATTAAATAGCAGAGTAATTAGTACACGCCTAATCAATTATGTAAGGCATGTTTTACGGTGTGGTTTCCACGTTTACCCTTTTCAATGTTTTCTCTTTCCATATTCATATATCATCGACTTTTTTTTTTTTTTCAAAAATCCTTCCGATTCACTATCCTTTTGCATGATTGTAGGAGTAATTTTTGTGATTCATCTTCATTAAGTATATTCTAATTGCATTTTTTCTTGTTTTTTATGAAGATTATATTTGTATACATCTATATGTTTCATCTATTTTCATAGGGTTTCGATTGAAGATTTTTTCCATTACAATGGCGGAAATCAATTTGAGATAAAAAATATTTGTGTGTTTGTGTCATTCAATTTCTACAGTTTCAATTAGAATTAACCAAAAGGAACTCCAAAAATTTTACTCTAATGGCAGATCAGAAGAGGCTAACAAGAGGTATACTCTAATGATAGACCAAACAAAGCACCATATTTTGCTTCGTATTTGTATTCATTGTATTTTGAATTAAAACACTATGCTTGTTCTGAATTTGTATTCATCTGTATTTTGTATTCAAATGTAGTTATATATATAGATGTATTTAAATACAGAGATAAATGAATTTAAATGTTTGTATTCATATATATATATATATATATATATATATATATATATATATATATATATATATATATATATATATATATATATATATATTCATAAATATATTCATAAATGTATTCATTTGTATTTATATTCAAATGTAAGTACTAAATACATTATAAATGAAAGCAAATTAATAGTTATATAATTGTTTTTCTCTATATTTGTATTCAAATATAAGTATCAAACCATATAAATTAAAGTCGATCGATAGTTATAAATTTAAATTCATTTGTATCTGTATTCAAATGCAATATAAATAAAGTTATTTACATGTTATATTATTGTATTCATGTGTGTTTGTATTCAAGTACAAGTATAGAATACAATATAACAGAAGATTAGTTAATTGTTACATAATTGTATTCATATGTATTTGTATTTGTATTTGTATACTATTTTCATCTACATGTCCTTTATATGTATAATAATAATATTGAGATATAGTTTTTCAACATACGAGTATTCTCGTTTTTCTTTTCTTTTTTTTACAAATTTTTTCGTCTTCGGTTTTAATTTTTTGAATTTTCAAAATAAACAATATTAGACTGTCACTTTAGAGTACATATTCAAACTGGCAGATTTTAAGGAGTGATTTTAGTTGTTTAACATATCTAAAAATATCTTATTTAGTGCATTATAATTATAAACGTATCATTGTATAAATTTTTAAAAAAATTAAAATACAGCTAGATATAGACATAAACTGTAGTCATTTTTGGTAAATAACATACTTATAGCTATTGAACTTCAATAACCCTATAATTATAGTCATTTTTGTAAGTTACTCAAAAAACTATGCAAAGTCATTACACAAATTTATAAAAACACTTCTCTAAGGACCCTTTGACTTCAAGAATACTTGGAAAAAAATTGAGAAGTGGTGCTTGGTCATATAACTTATTTGTCAAGTATCCGAAGTTCTCAAATATTAGAAAAAACTAGTATTTGGGCCAAGTTCTAATATTTGAAAATTTTAAAAAATTCAAAAATTACCCCAAACTTTTATATTTTATAAAAAAAAATACTCATTATTTATTAATTCCAACTAATATTTGTTACTACCTCCTCCGGAAAAGTTTGAGTTCTAATTTGACTGATAAAATTGAGAGAAAAATAATAATTTGTGTTTAATGTGTTAGTATAATTATAACTGAATCAATAACAAGTTTGAATATGTGATTAATGTATTGTCTTGCCTATATTGTTATTTTGTTATTGTTGATTGTCATCAATTATATTATAAGGTTATTTTTTAACGGATCATATTCATTGTAAAATGATAATATAAATTTATGGGTGTTTTAAATAATATTTAGAACTTATGGGTATAAATCATATTTTTTGAAATAGTCAAATATTTTTGGAAAAATTTGAGGCCAAACACATGGTGAAACTTCACCTAAATATGATTTGCCAAGAATATTTGAGAACTTGGTGCCAAACGCTAGCTAAAAGTAGTGATTATTTGAAGTATATATATGTATTTTGATGATTTGGAGGGAAATTGCCATTAATTCTTAAAAAAATATACGAGCAATATCTCTTTAAAGACAGTAATATCGCTTCAAAGCTAGTTTCTTCTTCAATTTGATTTTTCTATTTTTTCTAACACATGATACTAAGGTAAATTACTCAACCGTTCAACAACGATCTTGAGTTGTGTCTGAAAATGAAAAAATTACATGAAGACACTTTTTTTTTCTTATAAACTTTATACAATGCGAATTCAAATTAACTCGTTAAGTAAATATTGAATATCGAGTAATTATAATAGATTTCGATTTTCTAATAATTATACCAAAAAAATATTCTTAGAAATTATGATTGATGGAAAGAGAGAGTTTGGGTAGTTAGTACTTGTTCAAATTTTATTTTGCTAGGCATTAATATAGTCCAAAAGTAGTTATTTTTATTAATCACACATCAAAATGTCCAAGAGGATGGCTGTGAGATTAGCTTCTAGAGAGGGGTTCTCTAGTCTACAACAACTAATGGTAATATTTGTCCTAAAAAAAGATTTTATTTTAATTGTTCTTATAGGAATATGACTGTTTAACTAACCTAACAACTATATATGACAATAGGTCTAATTAAATTAATCATGTGATTAAGCAAGAGACTGTCAAGAATGTGCTGAATTTATATATGTTTATATATATTTTAGTTATGTGAAGTTTGTAAAATGATAATCAAACATTGTATTAACTATAATTGGTTATTAAAAAAGTACCTGACATGATATTAACTATGTTAGTTTTAATATATCCATTATTTCCTTCCTAATCGGTAACCAAAGTCGTTTCTTAGCTAATTAGAAATATGGACGTATTAGTAATGTAGAGATTAATTATGAGTGAGTTTATGTATTATTTTATGTAAATATATATATTAGTTATGCAAAGATTAGTTATTCATGTATTAGTTATTTTAAATATCATTCTACATAAAATAATATATATATTCATTTATAACTTATACACGTATTAGTTATGCGTGTTTCTAAATTGTAAATCAAATAATATATTAATTTTATACATGTATAATTTGCTTCCTAATCAGCTATCAAGCATAGTAATACTTATGCAAGATTAATACTTGCATAATTTACATCTAAATCAGCTATCAAACGACATGTTAATGTATATAAATAGAAATGTTAAAATAATTGGGAAATAATAATTGTCAAACAGCTAGCATTTTCTTGTTTTGCTCCTTAATCTTCTCATGAGGATCATGTCATGTGGACCCTTGTAAAGACTTACTTTTAAGATATAGTCTCAGTCGTGCAAAATCACAACTCTTAAAAACGATGAACTTTAAACTAACTCATTACAACAACAAAAATTAAATGAAACAAATTCAATATTTATTGATAGACCCCTCAAGTACAAGAATGTGCCTCAAATCATATCTATCTATCTATATATAATAGGAGAAGAAAAAACGCCACATATCAGTACCGCAATTTTTTTTAAAATTAAATAATAAATAATTAAATATTATATAACTATTTAAATACACACTTTTAAATAAAAATAGACACATGTCATCAACTTTAACGGATAATGACAAATGTCTGTAAAAAACATAAATTAAAAACAATTTTTAAAATTTGTGCACGTTAATTTTTTTCTATTGATCTCTCTTTTTTAATTGTTTAAATAAATTGAATGTGTTTGTTCCTATAAATTGGTCTTGCTAATTTTTTTAATGAATTTTAAAAATATAAAGTTAACATTAAAAATATACCTAATATATAGATAATGGTGCTAAATTTTAGGAGCACATAACAATTCAATTCAAATTAAAAATTAACCACAGTAATTCTAACAAACTAATCTATATCACATTATTTATTTATTATATTTGTTCAACTTCTAATTTTTAAAATAACTAATTGGTAAAAAATAAAAAATAAAAATTATTATATTTTTAATCTATCTATACATAATAGGAGAAGAAAAAACGCCACATATCAGCACCACAATTTTTAAAAAATTTAAACAATAAATAATTAAATATTATATAACTATTTAAATATTTAAATACACACTTTTAAATTTAAATAAAAATAGACACATGTCATCAACTTTAACAGATAATGACAAATGTTTGTAAAAAACATAAATTAAAAACAATTTTTAAAATTTGTGTACGTTAATTTTTCATTATTGATCTCTCTTTTTTAATTGTTTAAATAAATTGAATGTGTTTGTTCCTATAAATTTCTCTTCCTAATTTTTTTTAATGAATTTTAAAAATATAAAGTTAACATTAAAAATATACCTAATATATAGATAATGGTGCTAAATTTTAGGAGCACATAACAATTCAATTCAAATTAAAAAGTAACCACAGTAATTCTAACAAACTAATCTATATCACATATTTTATTTATTATATTTGTTGAACTTCTAATTTTTGAAATAACTAATTGGTAAAAAATAAAAATTAAAAAATATTATATTTTTAATAATAATAATCATAATAATAATAATACCTAAACCGTCAGAACTATTTAAATTTTAAACTAATTATAATATTCAAATTATATATATACTAATTAACTAGATCTACTAAATTGTTTAAAAAATTTATAATTAAAATTACATAAATTATACAAAAACATATTTACTATTTTAAAATTTTTAATTGTGTCAAAACCACAATTTTGTTGTAAATATCAAATTTTAAAAGTTCAATTTACAAAAGTTTCATATTATTTAAAACACACGTTATAGTTTTAAACATAATAAAAAATGTTTTTTTTTTCATTTTTTTTAAAAAAAAATTACAGTTTAAAAAGATAAGTTAGAATTTAAAATTTACCATGGCAGTTTAAGTGAATATGTATTATTTGTTTCTCAATATTTTAGGTCTTATCTCTAATACTTCCACATAATACTTAATTATTAAATCAAAAATATAAATAGCAGTTAGAACTTTTAATATAAAACACAAAAGAATCACACAGAAAACAACATTCGTCGGTAACCATATCAAATCAAATTCTTACCCTCTTCAACAAAGAAACAATATAGTATTTCAGTATTTAACAAAGGAGAACAATTCAACCCGCCAATATGCATTCAAGGACAATAAGAAATCAACAAAGACAGAGTTTATTCATATGTAAGTTTATTTTTCAATTCATTAAGTTTCAATGTATATAAAGTTCTTTCTCTATTATGCAATGATTGTTTATTTCTAATCAAAATAACAATAACTTAATTTCTTAGTTTTGACTTCAACATGCATAAATCAAATATCCATCAAACATTTCAGTAAATTTTATTAGTGTGTTTTTTGTCAAACAATAATAAGAAAATGATCAAATCTATTTTTTGACTTGGTTTCTTGAATTAATGTTTGCGTAATTTAAAATCTGTCACTTAAAATAAAATAAAAACCATCCTTTTTTTCTTATATCTACTTCAAAAAATAACATGTTTCTTGCTTTGTATAGTGATTTTTCCTAAATAATATATTCACATTTCAATTTATTATTATTTATTTATTTATTTTGTTTTGTAAGAATTTTTTCTAACTATTTTTTCTTTGTTTTGCAGTAATGTTGAATTGTAAAATATATGTGCTCTATATATTTTAATTTTGTGTTGATATATTTTTTATAAACGAAATACTAAGTTGATATGTCATATTGTTCTCATTAGTTATTCCTTTTGATTTTTTTAAATTCATCATATTTGTTTATTGAATAGATAAATCAATGCATACGTGATCCATGAAATTAATATATATTGAAACGAAAGACTTAATATTGACAAAAGACCATCAATTTTTTTTCGTACCTTTAACTTTTGAATTTAATTTAAACATAATCACGTCATTCTATAGATAAAGTAGTATGAGATAATACAAGAAAATCACTTATCAAATCTCAATCTATTAAAAAGTTTTTTTTTTTAAAAAAGGAATATTATTATTTCAAGAATGCATATATATATATATATATATATATATATATATATATATATATATATAAAGGGTAAGGATAATTTTATTTTTATTTTTATTTTAGAAAAAAGATAAGGTCAGAAAATGAAACTAATTTATAATTTTTTAAAACTAAAAATTAAAATTATTTTAAATATAAAAATCTATGTAAAGTATAAGTATATTTTTTTAATTTTAAATAAAAAATAAAAAAGAAGAAGATAGAATCAGAAAGAAACAAAAAAATATTAATAAACTAATTAAAAATAGGTGGCTAAAATAACTAATTATATGACCGATATGTGTTTATGCTAATTAAATTAATATTTGTTTATGCTTATTAGTTTTAAAAGAAGTCCCTTTGCAAATTTCTTATATATGAATACGTTAATAAAAAAATAGTTTTATAACTCTCCATTACTCATCCACTCTTACACAGTCCTAAAATCAATAAAAAATCATGAAATATGAAAAAAATTAAATAACAAAATTTTAAAAAATAATGAATTGAAAAAGTAGGAAAGAAAAAAGAAAATCAAAATAGTTGTGGATCAGCCATTTTCAATAAATAAAAAATAAATAATTCTAACTCTTATCAATAAAAAAGCAAAAAATGCACACGTTCTCAATTTCCTCAAATAAAGCAAAACAAAAAAATTTATTAAATTTCAGTTGCATAAAGTCAAACAATTAGGAAGTTATTAACATACCAATATTATTTTTAAAAATATTATAATTATAATATTGTATTTATAAAAATATAAAAAATAAAAATAAAATATAGTGGCGGTTAAATATTTTACAATTAGTGGGATCACTTTAAAATTTATTTAAATATTATCATTTAATTTTGAGTTATGGATGGATAGTAATAGTTCCTAAAATATAGGTAACTAACTTTTAAAAAAAATATTAACTATTTAAAACATAAAATCAAAAAATCAAAATGTTAATTACATCGGAATAGATCATGAAATTTATTTTCTTTACAGGTTCTTTTTATCATATTTTAAAGTTTCTTCTATAGTTATTTTATTTTTCTGTATTAATTATATTTGTAAGTATTTTATTAAAATTTATATTTCCACAATTCTTTAATCATAGTGATGGATAGCTATTTAGTCTAATTTGAGTTTTTATTTACGCGAGGATTTATAAATTTTATAGTACATAAGTTGCATAAGCCTTTTGTTTATGCTTTATTAAATTAAAATGTGTTTATGCTTATTAGTTCTAATAAAAGGAGTCTCTTTTTAAATTTTATATAAATGAATATGTTAATGAAAAGAAAAAAAAAACAGTTTTATAACTCTCCATTACCCATACAATTCTACACAATCCTATAATCAATAAAAATCTCTGTCAATAACATTTTAATTTTCAGTATTTATTTTAAATTAAAATAAAATAAAAAATCATGCAATAAATAATTATGATTATTTTAAATAATTACGTCAAATTAAAATATATTTTTTTTCCAATACATACCTTACCTTTAACCATATTATCATAAGTATTTATATACTTTATTTTATCAGTTAATCTTTTAACTAATCAAAACATATAAATCACGAATTAAATATACAAATTACTAAAAAAGATTCATACACTTTTAGTTATTTATTAACAGTTGATATTCGTTTATGCTTATTAATTAATATTTGTTTATGTTTATTAGTTTTAAAAGAAGTCCCTTTATAATTTTTATATAAATGAATACGTTAATGAAATATTTACGTAAAGATAATTACTTCAAAAATCTAAATATAGTATAGGTAGATAAAGACAATTAGGGAACTCTTATTGTGAGAAGTGTAAAACAAATTATTTGTTTTCTATTTCTATTTATGCATAATTTTTTTTGACAATATAACTTTTTTCCTTCTTCTTTGGATGTGACTTTGTAGTTGTTGAGACAAAGTCACTATATATAGATATATCAAATTTTTAAACATTAAAATCTCTTATCAATAATTATTGCAAACCATTAGTTTTTGTTGATTTTCTTCCTTATTTTTTTGTTTATAACTTTTAATGATTTTAAGTTTTTATTTGCAGGATGATTGGTGTTTAATTCGCTGGATTTGAATCTTTATTTTTTATTTTTTAAAGTTATTATGTATACATATTTAATGTGAAGCATTTATTTGATAATATTATTTAATAATAAGTTAAATTTTAAAATTGTCAATAAATTAATATTTACAATTACATTTATCAACTAACCGCGCAATGCGCGGACACGTATACTAATCTATATATCTATATAAAGTTGAATATAGACAATCTGATGTGGCACCTCTCTATGGCCAGCATTCCTATTTGTTTTTTTATCTCCTTTTTTCTTAAATTTTTCATCTTTCTTTTCTATTTTATTTGTATTTTCAAAAAAACTGAAAGTATTAAAATGCATTAACCCAATTAATCATGTTTCTTTAAAACTTTCATTACACTAATATACATTTAAGTAAATAGAAGATCAAAAGATCAAAAAACTTACATTACACTATATAAATTTAAGTAAATGGAAGATGACAAGATTAAAAAAAAAAAATCATTTTTCATAACTGTTTATATTTGTTTAGCTTATAAAATAAACATATTTGAGTATTTGTAACCAACAACAATGAAATCATTCACTTTGCCTCTCATTCTTCTTCTAATATTGTGACGATGATGACGACAATGATTATACGGATATCAAATTTTAACGTTGAAATGTCCAATAAATTTCTAGGCTTTGTAATTTTTTAAGAAAATAGAAAGACAAAGTATTTCATGATCTTTTTGTGAAGATATTGAAAGGAGAAATGTTATGTAGCAAAATTTTCCTTTGAAATAAAAGTCTTTTTGAAAGAATGTTCATTCCTCCTACAAGGAGATATATATTGAGATTTATTTTTTTTAATTTGGTTGAAAATTAATAGGAAGAGTGATTAGTGCGCTAAGAAAAATTATTTGGAGAAAAATCAATCTATTTATGGAATTCATATCAAATCGGAGGAGAATAAGCAAAAAATATATTTTGTAATTTAAAAAATGATAAATTAGTGCTTATATTATTCCTTTTTATTTTTTTTATTTTGTCTTATTTTTTTACGTGCCTTTGATTAATGCTTATTTTTATTTTTAATTTATTTTTATTAAAATCATTGCTCAAAAAAATGAAGTTATTCTTCCAAAAAAAAATATGTCTTGATATTTATATTTAATTTTTGATATTTTTCTAATTTTAAAAGACTGAAAATGTACCTTAAAATTTATAAAATATTTAAATTAAATGATCATATTTAATTCCTATCATCATTACTACTTTTAATTTCTTTTACTTCATTTCCTTGATCTCATCATTAGTGTTATTGATATTATTTCCTTAAATCACTTTTTTTTCCTTTGTTTTTGTTTATTATTTATTTATCCTAGAAATAAGTTATTATCACTTAAAAGAATTTAAATACAAATTTTACAGAATTAGATTTGCCTCTTTTTTATTTTAATTTTTTAAATATTAATAATTCCTCAAAAACTGAAGCTACTCTTCAAAAAAAATAAATGGAATCACTTTTATTTTATTTTTGACATTATTTCTGATTTTAATACACTTGAAATTTTATCTTAAAATTTTATAAAATATAAAAAATGACCATATTTAATTTCTACCATCATTACTACTTTTAATTTCTTTTACTTCATTTCCTTAATCTCATCATTAATGTTATTGACATTATTTCCTTAATCATTTTTTTCCTTTCTTTGTTTTTGTTTATTATTTATTTATCCTAGAAATAAGTTATTATCACTTAATATGAATTGAAATACAAATTTTACAGTATTTGATTTGCCTCTTTTTTATTTTTATTTTTTGAATAATAATAATAATAATAATAATAATAATAATAATAATAATTCCTCAAAAACGAAGCTACTCTTCAAAAACAAATTATGCCTCACTTTTATTTTATTTTTGACATTATTTCTGATTTTAATAGACTGAAATTTTTTTTCTTAAAATTTTATAAAACATAAAAAAAAATGACCATATTTAATTCATATCACTATGAGCTATAATTTTCTTTTACTTTCTTATCTTAATCTCATCATTAATGTTATTTATATTATTTCGTTAAATCAATAAAAAATGTGATGTGACACTTATCTTAGTCCAATATTAATACTTATTAATTTTTATCAATTATTTTGACATATTTTTTTAAAATATTTTTATTAAAATAATTGCTCAAAAATGAAGTTATTCTTCCAAAAAAAATATGTCTCGATATTTATTTTTAATTTTTGATATTTTTTCTAATTTTAAAAGACTGAAAATGTACCTTAAAATTTATAAAATATTTAAATTAAATGATCATATTTAATTCCTACCATCATTACTACTTTTAATTTCTTTTACTTCATTTCCTTAATCTCATCATTAATGTTATTGATATTATTTCCTTAAATCACTTTTTTCCTTTCTTTGTCTTTGTTTATTATTTATTTATCCTAGAAATAAGTTATTATCACTTAATAAGAATTTAAATACAAATTTTACAGAATTTGGTTTGCATCTTTATTATTTTAATTTTTTTAATACTATTAATAATAATAACAATAATAATTCCTCAAAAAACGAAGCTACTCTTCAAAAAAAAACAAATTGTGCCTCACTTTAATTTTATTTTTGATAATATTTCTGATTTTAATAGACTTGAAATTTTATCTTAAAATTTTATAAAATATAAAAATGATTATATTTAATTCGTACCATCATTACTACTTTTAAATTCTTTTACTTATTCCCTTAATCTCATCATTAATGTTATTGATATTATTTCCTTAAATCATTTTTTTTCCTTTCTTTGTTTTTTGTTTATTATTTATTTATCCTAGAAATAAGTTATTATCACTTAGTATGAATTGAAATACAAATTTTACAGTATTTGATTTGCCTCTTTTTTATTTTGATTTTTTGAATAATATTAATAATAATAATGATAATAATTCCTCAAAAACGAAGCTACTCTTCAAAAAAAAGAATTATGCCTCACTTTTATTTTATTTTTGACATTATTTTTTATTTTACTTAAAATTTTATAAAATATAAAAATGACCATATTTAATTCATATCACCATGAGCTATAAATTTCTTTAACTTTCTTATCTTAATCACATCATTAATGTTATTTATATTATTTTGTTTAAATCACTTATTTTCCTTATTTTGTTATTTTTATTTCCTTTTATTTATGTATTCCTAGAAATAAGTGATTATAATTTAGTAGGAACTGCAATTTTTCTTAGCATAATTAGATTATTTTTTTAAAAAAAATTGATCAATACTTACATATATAATAATAATAATAATATTATTATTATTATTATTATTATTATTATTATAATAAAAGTAATAAAGCTGAAATAAAAAAGTGATAATTTATGACATCTCAAAATTACACTTATAAAAACCTATTTTGGGACATATGTGATGTTTTTTTTTTTGACATTTTTCCTTATTCTTTATCTTTTATCTCTTTTATTGGTTAATTTTTTGTCTTCTTTGATCTCTCCATAATTGCATCATTAAATGGAGGAACCATTACTAATTTAAAAATTCAACAGTCACGTTATTTAGTGTGTGTTTGGAGTGGGTATTTGAATTAACTTATTTTAAGTTCTTTTAGCTTTTAAATTCTTTTTTGATTTTGAAAATGTTTGTGAAATACAAAAACGTGCTTAACTGAAAGAAAATTAAAAAATAAATCAAAAGCCAAAAATTAAGGGTTTCCAACTTTTGCCTTTCATTTATAAATCACTTTTAAAAAATCTATCTAAACACTCCCCTTATACTTAAAAGTCCAGAACCTGTGTTGAAAATAAGCTAACAACATTTGAAAATTATATAGAAGTTCTATAATTTTCAATAGTTATTATGGTTCCATATTCTTTTCCAATATTTATATTTCTTTTTTATTTTTTAAATTATGTCCTTACTTTCTTTGTTTTTTAATATTGATTTTGAATTGCGTCTAATGGTGATTTTTCATGGGTTACATAGTGTTTAAAATGAAATTCAATCGATTGACGTGATAGCAAACAAGGGGAAGAAAGAACGTAACGAGTAAAGCTGATACAAAATATTATTCTTACAAAATTCTTTATTCAAGATGTAATTTTGAATAAGCAAAGTCCATTCACAATTTCAACATCCCTAAAATAACTTTTTTCACCTTTTAAGTAGATGTTCGTACATAGATTTTTTTAAAATAATGTTATTTAATTTTTAGGAAGATTGAGACGTATTTTGTTATACTTATTGCAAATAATATTTGAAATAATGTTCATACTTGAATTTACTTAATTAAATATAACTTCAAAAGTGAAAAGTGGGATGAAAAAATAATTTCAAACTTGAAACACAACTTCAAGTTGGAAAGTTGTATTTGAAATTTTCATTATTATATATCGATTTTTAAATAAAATAAAAAATTATTCCAATCCAATGTGATAATATAAATATCAATGTGTTTCGTGTATCATTCATCTCTGTATATTTATAAGTTTAGCTAAAGAAAAAATATTTTTTATTGTAACTTTTTTTTATCATATAGAAGTAAGAAATATGGTAACATTGTCATTTAGGTGCTCCAATGTTCTAATTATGATTATATATAATTGAGAGTTAAAATTAAGCTTAACAATATCTGTCAGTAGATAATTAATAGAATATTATTCATATGTCAAAATTATAAAGAAGATAACTACGTTCAACTATATACTTTATCTTTTATTTTATTTTTAAATTAAAAATTTTAAATTAACTACATGTCAAGGAATTGAAATTAATATTATATCTAATTTTGTTTCTTTTGTTTTCGAAAGTTAATTAGAATAAAAAGAAGATTCATTTGATATTGGTCATCAATTCTACTATTTCATTGAACTCATCATTTTAAATAAATTAATCTTGATCAAATTTAAAATGTATAACATGTCCTTAGTAAAAAAATGAAAAGTCAATATCACAAAATAGGATCATGGTCCTATTTTTATTTTTATTTTGACCGGGCAAATCTAAATCAAAATGACAATTATTTTTTCCTGATTATTTTTAATAGTGTTTCAACTTAACTTGATAATTCATTTTATACTTTTGTATCATTTGTTAATATGTAAAAATAATTGTGGCTCAAAGTAAATTAAATTCTCTCATTTGTTTCAATTTGATTTATAAAAAAATATTTTCAAATTTTACTAATATACCGCGCGAAGCACGGTTGAGTTCACTAGTATATATATAAAGCTAAAACATAAAACCAATAATGTGGCGCTCTCTAAGGCCTCAAATCCTATTTGTCTTTTTTTATAGTTTTTTGGGATTTTTCCTCATTTTAAAATACAAAAAATATTATGGATTTATATTTAATTATTTCCTCATTAAAGAAAAAAAAAACATAAAACTAACATTTATGACCACTAAAAAAGTAATTGTTTGCTCGCCATTAACTTTTGAAAAAAAAAAAACAATAACTCACCATTAATGTTGCCCAATAATTTCTAGCAGAAAAAAAACTCTTTCTCCTTCCCTATAATTAACATTTATATTTATTAATAGGTATTGATGTTATATTAGTATTAAATAGTATACATTAATTAGTGTTGCACGATTTTTTTGCCCAGAAAAAACTGATTTCAATCCCCTTCTCCTTCCCACTAATTAATATTTATTAAAAGATATTAAATGTTGTACCTCTTTAAATTCTGGGGTCTCAATAAAATGGTAGTATAAATTTAGGAACAAAGCTCCAACAACCCCATATGCTAGGTGAAAAATTCATGATTCTATATTTCATCAGGTAATTCTAATTATTATTTTTATTGGATAATTGTATCAACAAACTTATTAGTTGTTATACATAGTTCTAGGTGATACTATGATCTCTTCTTAAGATTTTCTTATGCATGGACGTTTATTGTTATGATTTCTAAGCAATATATCTTTTCTTTGATTGTTACGTATAATTTTTGTTGAGTTTGTTCCATCATTTGCAGAAAGTGAAAAGAAAAATGTATCAACAAGCTACAACAACTATCCAAATGGACTTCTTATCAAACTACTTATTATGAGTATCTCAAATATATCTTTTTCATTATGCTTGTAGATATAATTATTTAAATATTTATAAGATGCAATTTTACTTAATACATGTCGTATATGTGTTTTGTTTCTTTTAAGTTGTTGGTTTAATTATTATTTTTGTTTATTATTTTATGTAAGATTTTTTTTCTTTGTGTGTTTTCGTAGATGATTACGAAAATAATAAATTGTGCATAAATAAGAACGTTGAAAGAAAACTGACCTCTCATCAGCGTATAAACTTTAGTTTATTATTGTTTTCATTGATATTATTTCTCAAAACATTTAGATATTCGAAGGCTTGATCTTAATTAGTTTTAAAAAATAATGCGAATAAAATTATATTTTCTTATGCACAAAATTGATTGACTGAGAAATGAAATCAAACTTAATTTTGATATATTTAAAGTTTCAAATTTAGTTCGAATTAAAAAGAGTGAATTACGTTGAACTAGCTATTTTTAATTATTAACTACCACTTATTGTATTCAAATCTCTTTAATGTATTAGTACCTATCATTTTAATTTAAAATTTTAATATCGATTAAATAATTACTCAATTGATTAGGGGAATATAATTACTATAAAAGATGAAAAACGTTAGATTTCAAATAGATAATGAGAATATTAAAGTAGAAAAAAGTATTAAAATTTTGATTATTAAAAAATAAAGCACAATCTTTGACTAACAACAAGAATTAGGGAAACAAGAAAATAATGAAATTAATTAATTAAATAAATAAATATAGAAAGGATCAAAGAAAACGATCTAGAAAAATAAAAAGAGGAAGTAGAATAAGAGAGGAAAAGAAAACGGAGATAATCACGAAGAAAAAAATGAAAACTCAAGGGAAAGTAACCTATTTTCTAAACTAGAACTTATTATTTAGGATATGAACAAATGAGGGGGAGATTAGATACGAGATGGAAAAAAAAAGATTTTGAAAAAATTAACAATTAAAAATGATATTAAAATATAATTCATTTCTACTTATATCTACCTTTACTTTTCATTTCATGCTTTACTTTATTTTATTAGAAAATTTTTTAATGTATATTATTGATTTTGTAAGGATATATATGGATGTATGTTATTATTTCGATTAAATTTTAGTAAGTTTATTTCTAAATTTATAAATATTTTTTATGGCCGCACGAAGCGCGAAAATGTTCACTTGGGGAAAACTAAAAAATAATAATATAGAGTGTGTTCGGTATGGAAGGAAATTTATTCATCAATCAAATAAGTGATTTTTTTATTATTAAGAAATATTATCTTAAATATATTTATATAAAACTTAGGCAAGCACGATAAGGGTGGAGTAGAAAACTTGTTTTCTAAAATAAAAAGTTCTCCAAAATATTTGATCAATCAAACATAGTAAAATATTTTTGAAAAATGTTATACTCTGTATCAAACACACCTCTAGAGTAAGTTTCATTTCTAAATGCAAATTAAGATTTTCAATAAGGGTGTGTTTAGTATGGAGGAAAATATTTTTTGTTTGACCTTTTTTTGTATTTGTTTGGCTAAAATGTTTTTAAAAATATTTTTTCGAGAAAAATAAGCTCTTTAAATAGCAAAAACAAATTTTATAAGTGATATTCCACGTTCAGCGTCTCTTCTTTCCACCCGCTCGACGCCTCCAACCCCCAACCCCGCCATACCCCACTCTACCCTATTGTGTTTTGTCAAATCACATATAGATATTTTGGAGATAATAATTTTTTACTTGTCAAATATAAATTTAAAAAATCCATATATTTTTCAACCAATTATGTATATATATATATGTTCATGGTGAAGTTCACCTTAATTAATGGATATTAGTTTTCCTCTTGTTGTTCTATTCTATATTCAGACTTTTTTCCTTGTCAAAATAAGTAAGATAAAATATTTCAAAACGTTTTATATATATCTTTAGAAATATTCCCATATAAACTGAAATTGCGTCAACATTATTGCAACAAAACATTAATGTAGTGCTAACTTTTCTAGTTCAAACCATCTTTGAAAGACACTTTATACCAAATTTATAAATATTTAAAAATGGATCCGATGCTAAATTATTAAGTAAGATATTATATTTTATATTTATATTTATTAGAAAAGAGAGAAAAAAAAAGAATTTGTTCAAAGTCAATAGTCAATACCAACTCCATAAGCCATCGTATACGCACATTTCTTACGACATGATTACTTGATTATTATATATATATATATATATATATATATATATATATATATATATATAATTTATTAAGCTATATTTTTTAGAATTCAGAATTTATAAATTTGACATGATATCGAATCCCTTACCTTTAAAGCAATTATATTGCTTATGGAGAAACAAAATTATCAGCGTACAACCTACAAAACAAATAAATAAATAAAGAATCATTAGTGAGTAGAATAAAAACAATCTTAGCTTCTCAGCATTACTCTTTTAAGTTGACATTTTGTCAAATCAGTGATTTATTTATAATCTCATAAGTTCGGATATATTTAAGTTGTATACTTCGATTATTTAGAGAAATTTTACTCTAATTATGTTATGTCAAATTATTGCTCAATTTAATTGTATGAGGGAGAAACTCAGAGATTAAAACAAGAAATATATTAAAAGAAATCCTTAAATCTTGTTTGTTTTATGGTAGGACAAAATAAAGTTTTTTATGCTATTGATCCTATCTAATTATAATATCAAATTTATTATAAAGAGTACATATTATATATGATATGTAAATTTGGTGTGTGGTGTGACGATTTAAAATTAACAGTGTATAAAACTTAAACTCCGTTAAGTAATATGTACTATTAATTAGCTCAAGATACATTGTATTACAATTATATTGTTCGTGGCAAACTTATACGTAACCCTTTGTTAAATTATTTAGTATCTTAATTTTTATACTAATTTATATATAGTAGTAGTATCTTTTTCTTTTAACATATATCCCATCAACTTATATTTCTTAGCATAAGTATAGTCAAAGCATCCAAATTAGGTTGACCAAATTCAGTGCGATTCAACCACACTCAAATCGTATCGAATTAATCCGAGTGAGGTAAAATTTTAGAAAGATATAGGCAATTAGATCCTAATTTATTATGGTAAAATTAATTGTCTGGTAACAAATGGAAGGCTACCTGATCACTTCCACTATAGTAGTTAAATATACATACATGCATGATCTTCTGACCAAAAAAAAATAAGGAAAACTAATCCTTTGAATTATTTGATCCATTACCAAAAACATGAAAGAAAAAAAAAACTACATAATTAGACATACTTCACTATTATAAATACATCACTATATACACTTTCAAAATATTATGTATCTTACTATTAATTATTAACTTTTTTATTATATATTCAAGAAGATATACTTAGATACATAAGAGAGTGGTGAACATGATGGGAGAGAGGTGAGGGAAGAGAGCGAAATTTGTTATGTATTCCAGATACATGCAAATCAACTTAGATACAATGTATTTAGAGCAAATTATACATAATTTTGACCTCATTTATTTGGATGTCTCTAAATGTATCTAGACACATCAAAATATGGCAAGATACATAATATTACAAATTAGAGTGTATCTACGTAATTAGCTCATAATCTAGTCAAATTTACATAAGTTAAAAAAAAAGTAGTTAGAAGCCCACAAGAATGAAAGAATGCTAATAAATCCATAGGTTAACTAGGTAAAATATGTGTTTTTTCAAGATTATAGGAAAGACAAATGTTTTACTACATAAGAAGGGAAAAGGCATGTTTAAGAACTTTCATAATTGCACCTTCCATTCACTTTACTACTTGATAATTTTTAAATTTTTTTGGTTTTGGTGAAAATACCCAAAACTTGTTTTCAACAATGAGATTTGAAGTCATCACTTTATTGGTGTAGGATTCGAATTCCTCCCCTTTTTAACTCCGTAAAAAATTAATCCTACTCAGATATTTATTTTAACTTAATAATTTTATGACATGTATTTGTACATAAGTTTTTAATAGGTGTTTGAACACATGATTTCATCTTAGATGATTTGAAATCACAAGATGAAATCAAATCATAAGATGAAATTCTAAATTCTCCAAAAATAAATAAATAAATTGATTTGAGAATTTCAAAACATGATTTCACACATTTCAAATTTATATAATTTGATATGAATATCCAATATAAATAAATGCTAAGTACCATTGAACTCTCATGGATTCCTAGTTCTAGTCTATTGTAATGTAATGTAATGTAAGATAAAAATATAACTTAAAATAAATCTATGTTAGTTGCAAAGTGATAGTCATATATAGTGAATTAAGACGAGAAAGAGAGAGTGACAAACATAAAGAGTCATTATCTAAGGTTTTCTTTTCTTCATTCTTTAGTGTGAATACAAAAAAGAAATAAGTCTGAATGGAATAAAAGAAAAATAATAATAATAAAATTTAAACAATTTTATTACGATTATATTGTAATTTATTTTTATATGTGTAAAAAAATTGAAACATTTATGATAGATTTTACAAGAAATAATGAAAAATGTAAATTTTATTATCAAGATGGTAATTCTAAATTAATTGTTGGATTAAAGAAGGCAAAAACCTATCTATGAGAAATATCAAATATATTCTTTAACTTTGCGACACGGGTTAAATAAATCCCTATGAGTTTTATTTTAATAAAAAAATAAAATATTAACTTGATTTTTATTTTTTTACTTTTATCGATAAAAAAATAATATATTTAAGTCATTTTTAATGATAAAGGTATATATAAATTGCTCTACTCCCAAAATTGATTGATATATCATTTCTTTTTCACAGGTAATACATTAAGCCCCTTTATAGGAAATTGTTGCTCTAAATAATGATAATTGATAGGCTGCCTGATTCAGTGTTTTAGTAGTCAAATCCAAAATTACATATATATTTTGATCATGAGTGCATCTATAAAGTTATTAGTATAATTAGAGACTCTCTTTCATAAAGACTATCTAGCCTTTGAATTCTTTGTCCAATGAAAACAAACGGGTAGATAGCAGGCCACAAGAATGAATAGTGACCTACTAAAATCATAGGTTAGATTAATATTAGTTGTGGGATAGTGGTGAAATTGTTTCGTTTTTAATTAGAGATTTTGAGTTCAAGCTTTGTGTATAAAATTTTTTTTTGTTATGAACACCATCCCTAAATAGGCCCTATAGCATGCAATCCAAATTTAATCAGACCTTCAATGCGAACTCTGAATACTGGGTGAAAAACCAAACCATAGGTTAGCAAGGTTAAATATGAATTTTCAAGGACATTGAAGAAAGTGTTCAGAAAGGAATAAACATTTCCTTCAAACTTTTTTTCAATTATTAAATTGTGTGATCGCCTCATTTACAAATTTAAACAACCAGAGATATCATATTTTTACTATTTAATTATATTATCAACACATTTACATAAATGTCTAACTCTTTTATCATAAGCCATACACATGGATATTAATTTTTATAACGGATGGTTATGAGATTCGATTTCAAGATTTTTATCTATTCTGATAATATATTGAAGTGTATGATCATCTAAACATTTATGTTATTAAATAAAATATATTTTTATTATTTATTATATTCTCTATAAATTTGAATGATTTTTTTATCTTTTTAATATCGGTGAATCAGAATTCAATAATTAATAAATGCTACTTGAACTCCGCGAGATTCATTTTTCATCCTACAATAAATACTGATGATATTTATAAATTAAAAAATAAACAGATCTCATAATAATAATAATAATAATAATAAGGTCAACTGTGGGATTTTAAGGAAAGAGAGGCGACAAAATTGCAGAAAAGTAGCAATTCACTAAAAAAAGAGTTGTCTTATATATTTATAATAATCTCTATGGCTAAGTTTTTGAAAGATTAAATATATTTATTTTTTAAAAATAGGTGTTTGATCAAACTTTTTGAAAAAAATAAGTATTTAAGCGATGTAATAGAATGTGTTTTTAATAATTACCTTTCCTAAAAGTACTATTTTAAATATATTTTTGAGAAAAAATATCCTTAGTTAGACACATTTTTGAAAAGTTTGATTCATATACTAAATATTACTCAAAAATATTTTTTACATTTTTTTGATCAAACACAAATTAATTTTCCCTAAAAAGTACTCCCTTCGGTCATTTTTAATTGTTATAGTTTACTTTTTTAAAGTCAAACTATAAGAACTTTTACTAACAATTTATTATGTATTTTTTCATCATATTAATATGTAAAAAATTGTAATTTATAGTACTTTTTGTATGGTTTTTGAATGAATATCTAAATTTCTTGTTTAAAATATCGAACTAATGTAATCTAATTTAACTTTGAAAATTAGTTAAATTGACTTTTGAAAAACAAAACATGACAGTTAAAAGTAGACGGAGGAAGTAGTTTTTTTAAGAACACTTTTAAAATAAGTTGACTTTACAATTTTGGCCAACACATATTATTATTCATTTTCGTGTGAATGAAAATTTTGCTAAAGGATTATATAGGGAAAAAACTTATCCGCACCGAGTGTATACACCAAATTAATGTAATTTTCATTATTATGTGATTTAATGAAGTAAAATATATGTTAAGTAGTTAAGGTAAAGTAAAATGAACTATAAATTTAAACACATGACATGCATGTATTGAATTGGTATATACACTCGGTGCAGGTAAATTTTACCCATTATATAATATTCAATGTGAGAGCAAGAGTTAAGTGGTGGATTCAAGATTTCGCTAAGGGGGGCGAAAAAATAAAAATCTTGTGCTTAGGATTTGAAAATTTTAATCTCTTAAATTATTGAGTCAATCTATATTCTTATTTTTAAGGGATTCAAAAATCTACATATATAGATTAATTCATTATATATACAATTTAATTTTTGTCGAGTGAGTGCGGATGGACACCCTTGCTGCCTTCTAGATCTGCCTCTGTGAGTTAGACAGATTAATAGTTTTGACTTATCTTTTTAGAGCAAATTTCACAAATAACCACTAAAAACAATTTAATTAGGTTCCATAGTTATAGTTTGCTAATTGCGATTTGTAGCTAGGGGTGTCAAAAGGATATGAAAAACCGATCGAACCAAACCAAAGCGAATCGATTTATGCTATTTTTTCAATAAAACCGTGGACTTTTATTTAAGTGTATAACCGTCCCGAATAATTGGGATGATTTTTTTAATTTATGAAAAAAATCGAACCGAACCGAATAACCTTACATTTATGTAAATATATTATATATATCAACAATATGTTAAATTTAGTATATAAATATATTTTATGGAAAATGGCCTAAAATACCCTTGAACTATTTGAAATGGTACAAAACTACCCTCCATCCACCTATTGGCTCCCAAATACCCCTGACATCCACATATTAGCTCTCAAATACCCATGTCATCCATCTTTGGGTCCAATATTAACCACTTTTATAACATATTATCATTTAAATAATTTTTTAACTACGTGGCGACCATCTATTGGATTCAATTTAATAACTTAAATTAATTTATAAACTCACCCATTATTAATTATATTTAACCCAAATTAACTACACCCGACCCAAATTAATTAATTACACCCGTCCCAAATTACAATTACCCTGCCAATTAAAACAAATACACTCTTTAATCCCAACATTTCACTTCATCTTCCAACCTTCTTCCCCAATATATTCGCCTACAATCTCGAAAAACACTACCTAAATACACACATGTATCACCATAGAAATTCACAAAAACACTCATGATTTTTTAAGGTGATACATAAGTGTATTTAGGTAATGGTTTTTTCGAGATTGTAAGCGAATATATTGGGGAAGGTTGGAAGATAAAGTGAAATGTTGGGAATGAAGGGTAGTTTTGTACCATTTCAAATAGTTCAAGGGTACTTTAGGCCCTTTTTTGTATATTTTATAACATTTTTCAAATACAAATATAACTTAGGTCCTAGGCCTCTGGTGACTAGACGACTTTGAGTCTTTACTCTTTAATTAGCCTTTACTTAATTAGGTTTAATATTAAAAGATACTGTAATACATACTCTATCAAACAATACAACAAAACAAACACTCTTATTAAATATTTAAGATCAAACAATATGGCAATAAGGTTTTACATTCTTGTCATTTTGGTGAAGAATTTAAGTGCTTCTTCAAGAACATATTTGTGAAAGAAATATATTAATGGTAGTATATTTTAAGGTGATATTTTAAAAGTAAGAAAATCAAAAATTAATCGAACCGTACCGAAATCGAAGAGAAATCGATATGATTGGAATGGTTTTAAAAAGTCTAATTTTGGTTATATATTATAAAATACCCAAAAAATGGAATGGTATAATTTTAAAAAAAATAACTGATCGAACCATACCATTGACACCCCTATTTGTAGCTACATGTTAGAGGGAGGAGAGAGGCGAGCGAGAATGGGAGAGGGAGGAGAGAGGCGAGCGAGAGAGGTGAACTGTATTTGTACATATGTCGAATTGTATATGTATATCCGCCAGATAATTGTATATATGTAACTGATATACATATGTATTTGTATATCTGGCGAGCACGATTGAAAGAGGGAGGAGAGAGAGCGAGATTGAGAGAGGGAGGAGAGAAGAGAGCGAGATTGGGAGAGGGAGGAGAGAGGTGAGCGAGATTGGGAGAGGGAGGAGAAATGCGAGCGAGAGAGGGCAGAGAGTGTAGAGAAGCGAATTGTATTTGTATATTTGTCATATAATTGTATATGTACATGTATAATTTGTATTTGTATATGTATAAGAGACGAGAGAGAGGAAGAGAGGAGAGAGGTGCACATAATTATAGCTAAAAGAGGTTGCGTGTGATAATTAATTCAAACTATAGCTATGTTAGCTAATTAACTAGTTTATGTTTGCTTATCTGCATAATTTTCCCATCTTTTTATTTATCTTAAGAAATTAATATAATATATGTAGAAGCATATGCTATGGGCGTATGGCCATTCAGAACTCGTGGAATTCATTGCCAGTTAATGGGGCACTTTGTAGATGGGGCCTTCTCACGGGCTTTGGTCCAACAGTTTAGTCCAATATAACTATAATTCATTAGTTATGCTTAAATACTAAGGAAAATTTATGTTCCATAACAAAATAAGACCCTATATTATTTGTAAAATTTTTAGAAAGTAAGGAGCAAATTACATTCTATCCCTACTCTTTCTTAATTTACAAAATCCCCTAAAATTGCTGTCATCCGGATAAATCTCATTCTCTTGAATACATCACATTTGATACATTATACAACTAGTTTGTTGAGATTAAAAAGAAAATTAAATATTAAATTAAATGACAGTTCCCCAAATCATGCAAATTAAATTGATGTCAATCTCTCCCAAATAACAGCTCCAAACAATTCAAATTTTCTTCTCTCAAATCTCTTCCAAATTGTAATAGATTAAAAAAAAGTTGACAATTTTTTATAGTTATGTATCATATAAAAAAACTATGAATATGATATACATTGATTTATTTATAAAGCAGTGTTGCAGATACTTAACAACATGTGATACATCATAACATCTGATACATAACTATGTTATATACATAACAAAGTTATGTGATATATACATAACCATGAATATGATATAAACTAATTTTGTTATAAAACATTAGTGTTTATGTACCAACATTAATATTTGTAGTGTCTATAGATATATAACATTCTACTAGTTGAATAAGGCTGGTGTATGTATCCGTGGTAAAAGATAGCGAAATTTGTAATAGTTCTATATCCCATACATCACTATGAACATGATACATACTAATTTGTGTTTCAATAAATAAGGGTTATGTATCAAAATTAATATTTGAAAACGATATATTGTACATGATAAAATTATGTATCATAAAGGTGAAACAAACGAATTATACATTAACTTAAAAATCAAAATCAACTAGATCTATTAAAAGGTCTGTTGAAAGCAACAAAAAAAAAATCAACAATTTGATCTGCTAAAAGGAACAAAAAAAATGATGAAAAAAATCTTTCCACACTTTCTCATTTCTCTGTATCAACTCTTGTAGATTTTTTTCACTTTCAACAATGGTGTCACCCATGGATCTCGACCCAAAGCCCTTACCGGAGCCACCAACAACTCTTGATAAAATTTTAATGTATCATAATGTTGAAACAAATGCATTATACATTAATTAAAGAAACAAAAACAACTAGATATATTAAAAAAGGGAAAAGGGCTTGATATACCCCTCAACTTTGTCATTTGGAGCTGATATGCCCCTTGTTATGAAAGTGGCTCATATATACCCTTACCGTTATACAAACGGCTCACATATACCCATACCGTTACAAAATGAGTTCACATATACCCTTCATTTAGCGAAAGTGAAAAAATTAGTTTTAAATTTATATTTTTGACTTTTAATTTTCTTAAAAATTATTTAGGGGTATATATGATTCTTCTAGCAAAGTTGAAGGTATATTTTAATCTTTTTCATACATAAATTATTTTTTGACTTCTTTGATTATAATTATTTGAGTTTCTTATTTTATTTTTTTCTTTCATTCCTTAGTGTAAAGAAAAAAAATTAAAACTATTTTTTGTGGCTATATTATAATTTAAAACTATTTTTGTCTATATTGTAATTTAATTTTTGTATTTGAAGAAACAAATTTGGTCACCTATAATATGTTTTACAAGAATATTAGTGAAACATAAATAAATTTGACCATCAAAATAATAAATCTAAATTAGTCATTGAAACAAAAAAAAGTCAAAAAAAATATGTTTGAGGAGGATTAAATATACTCATATGGGATTATATTTTTTTTTTAAAAAAAAAATAAATTAAACTAAAATTAATTTTTTTCATTTCCTTTAGAGGAAAAGGGTATATGTGAGCCATTTGAATATAAGTAGGGGTATATATGAGTCATTTTCTTAACGAGGAGTATATCAGCTCTAAATGACAAAGTTGAGGTGTATATCAGACCCTTTTCCCTTAAAAAAATGAACCCATATGTATCAGAAAAAGATGAATAACAAAAAAATGGAAAAAAGTCAACAATCTGATATGCTAAAAGCAAAAAAAAATGATGAAAAAGTCCTACACTTTCTCTTTTGCTTTGTATCAACTTCCGTAGCATTTTTCACTTTCAACAATGGCGTCACCCATGGATCTCGACCCAAAACCCTAACCAGAGTCACCAGCAACTCGACCCAATCCGCCTTTTTTGGACTTTTTTCGACAATCGATTTTGAATTGAAAATGCATCGTTCTTCGACTAAATTTATAAATGAAAAAGCTAAAAATATCAAAAAGAAAATCGATACTTTGACAATCTATTTTTTTTCTTTTTCAAAAAGGCCAATTATCAATTGAGAATTTTCTTTGGATTTCAATATCCATTATCTATAAAATTAATTAAAAAATATATTAAATAGATTAAATTAGACAGATTACAATTTTTTATATTAATAACAAATAGATTAAAAGTTTTGTTAAAAAAATTAAAATAAAAAAGATAAATATAATTTCGCAAACTACAAAAATAAAAATAAATCTTATAAGTTTCTGAAATTATCCATCCTTTAAAAATAATAATTTGTGTGGTTTAAAAGAAAAGGAGAAAAAGCGTAAATCATGTTTGTTGTGTGTTTTATGGAAAAAATAAAGGTGGGTCTATTTAAAATGTGACATTATTGCGGGTACTTCTTTCCCACTAGACAGAAAGGCATTTTTGTTCTGGGTCCAAATAAAAACTATGTTTACATTTCTAATTTTGATTTGACACACTTATTAATAAAATAATAATTAACATAATATATTTATCATTTTACCTCTATTAATTGATAGAATTCCAAAATCAATTTATTTATTAAAGATATTCTATCTTTTTCAAAATTATAAAGGAGTCGTTTGGTTTGAAGACAAGTTATGTTGAGATTAGTTATGACGAGATACGTTATGTTGGGATAGGTTATGATGAGATTAATTATGTTGAGATCATTTTTTATTGGTTGTTTGATTTGTCAAATATGCATGACATAATTTCTAAGAGTAAGTTGTGTGTTCACAAAAATACCCTCTAGCAGTGTTTTCAAAAACGTTTTTGGGGCTAGTTCCCGGGCAAATCTCAGGACGGGGCGTACCAAAAACGCTCCGGGGCGTAAATTAAAGACGTAGATCCATAAGGCGTAAGTTCTAAAATTTGAGGCGTAACCCCAAGCATAAAAACGTAAGTCCCGGGCGTAAAAACGTATGCCCGAGCGTTTTTAATTTATTTTTTTGAACATTTTTTGCTTTAAATCATAATTTTTATTATTGGTGTAATGATATTTCTCAACTAGTAATTATAATACTTTTTTCCTTCATTATTGATTATTAATACTTATCTCAAATAAAAATCATAATATAATTTTCTATATATTATAGGTTATTTATAAAAGTTTATTTGTATAATAATTGAAAGGTTTACTTTTGCTTGTTTTATTAGTAATAAGACTATAAAATTGAATATACATGAGACTACGCCCCTTAGATCGGGGCTTACGCCTCAGCCCCTACTGTATAAAACGCCTCACTTCACGCCTCCCCCTTTTAAAACACTGCCCTCTAGAATAAGTTATTTGTTTATAAAGAGGGCTTAAGGGGGTAATTTTGTTATTTTACATTTTTATCCCGAGATTAGTATTCCATGGCAATTCTATTTGTTCTATTCCAATTGAACACTTGCTTTTAAAATGTTAGGAAAGAGGGACGGACGCCAGACCATTGATTTCCGATCATCTCTTTGTGAAAGAAACATGAACAATCATACATTCTACATTCCTCCTTTAGAGAAGGCGCAAAATAAAAATTCCGCCACATCCTTCAGCTTGGGAACTTATAGGAAACATTATAAAGACCTAAAATATACAGATCAATTGTAACAAGTTTCTACCAAAATGCCTTGGTTTCCCTTTACGAAAGATATTGGGACGATTAAGCTCAGGTCCCCATCTTCTACTAAGAATGAAACGTTTATCTGGTCAATGCACTAGTAATCTCTCATCCATCTCATAGTTGGAACATGAACATTTCCCAATTTTACTTGCAATCCCGCAAACAAGCTACAGCATTATTGCTTTCTTGAAAAAAAATGAGCTGTTTTCAATAATCTTTTTCTAATGTGTATTTGTGACCAAATTCTCCACCCACATCCAAGAACACTGACTGGAGAATCACACCTGCCTATTCAGTCAAGCATGAAGTTGTGTCTAAACCGCCATGTTGAGCCTCGACTTCAGCTTTCAACTGGCAAAATCATCATAAACCAAAAGCAGGTATCAATGTATATAAAAACACATTAAACAGGAATTATTCGTCAAACTGTCAAAAAGCAATTATTCGGGGCCGCGTGTCAGTTAAAGGAGCAGGAGAGGAGCGAATTAGTTTTTCAAACCTATAATCAAATATTTAAGAAGCAAGATACCAGGAACTATTTTCTAAGCACAGAGAAAATCAGAAACATCTTTCTTAAGTTGATATCGGCTACTTCAATACAGCATTGGGAAGGAAATTTCACAATAGAAGTATTCATCAAGATTGACAAGAACATTGAATATACTGTGCAGACATAGCAATGGCCGATTTTTGTCACCTAAACTTGTTCTTGCAACCTTGCACTTACTTTGGTGACAAGTATAACAAAGAAAGTTGGTAGACTTGGTTGGGAAGTGCTAACCTGTTGGTTTTTGGATACCCTTTTTCTAGGAGGGTTGTTCCTTCACCAATCTGAAAGCCAACTTCATGCAGACAGAGTGAACCAACCTCGCCTTTCAGAGAGCAAGACTGTTGTGTTTCCTCATGTCCTCTTAGTCATTTGAACATCATAAGATCAAATCAGTTAAGTCACGTTATCATTCTGGTTCATTGATTCTTTAATAGCTACTCAGCTCAAAAGAACCACTGATCCAAAATTACATCCCGAATGTTCTATTATACAAATTGCCAGAATTGGGCATATGAATCTTTGATTCCTCATATCCGGTAAAGAACTTGTTAAAGCCCAAATTTTCTGTTCGGAGGAGTTCCGCTGCAACCAAACTGTTTCCACTCTGAACCCCATTCCAGCTGTCCCAGTGGTCATTTGGTATGACAGAGTTCCTACTCTGGGGAAGAGTGAGCTGTGAAAATGGAGATTGATGGTTGGCCAGAGTTTGCTCCAGACCCCTGGAAGAAATTCCATCAAATGGGTATTGATTGTTGGCCAGAGTTTGCTCCACACCCCGGGAAGAAATTCCATAAGCATCACCAAACGCAGAAAACATGTTCCTCGTATCAGCAAAACTATGGTTCTGATGTGCAGTTAGAGATCTTTGCATCAGTAATTGAAGCCTTCCCTCATTTTGTAAAGTATTTGATTGTGGAGGACAACTTGAAGACATGTCCAAGTTTGAGAGATGAAGGCCATTAGGAAACCCTTTACCAACTGCCAGAATAGCAGGATCCATAAACTCAATGTCTCCATTACTCACATGTCCAACTTGAGGAGCCTGGTGTAGATTGTGCAATGAAGAGGTATCACGCAAGTGACTCGCTGCAAAATGTAATCAGTTGGCATAAACCATTAAAATCAACATACATTATGTCAACACAGTAGAAAAAACACAAAAGGGCTTGGTAAATAACAGACCATGAAAAGAATCAAAATTCTGCTCCATTCTCTCAAAATGAGAAGTAAAACCCGGGGGTGGTGCTCTGTTTGGTGCTGAGAACCCTGGAGGTGCTGACATCTGAGGTCTGGGCACTATTATGAAAATTCACCAAAAAAGTTTAATCCAGAGGAACTCAACTTTTTTATTTTTTTCTCTCTTTTTAAGGAGTACAATTAAAACGAAACTTGAAACAATGTTTTACAATATAAGATGCAGTTAAGACAGAAGGAACTACAAAGATGAGCCATGCACTGACCTGATAGCTTATTAGAAGAGAGATGAGAAAAGCTGTGGCCAAAACCAACTGTTTCCTCATTATTAGCCATGGAAAAACCATTACGAGTACCAATATTATCAAGATGATCATTTCTGCTATTAGGAAAATCATGACCATGATGATAATGATTGAAACTTTGCTCAATGTAATTAAGAGATGGTTGATAATCAGCTGATGCATTAGTGGTTGGTTCTTCTCTTGCAAAAGAGAATCTTGATTGGTTACTGGTTAATTTTCTTGAGCTTGACACTCTAACAGACCCTTGTTGGTCATCAGTTTCTCCCAACAACTTGGCAAGGTTCTGAGGAGAAGTTAATGACTCATTCCAAGGATCAAAATCCAGGGACAAAATATTAGATATTATACTGCTCTCTCCAATATCTACATTAGTACTACTGTTCTCGCTAGGAGCTTCACCTTGAAACCTTTCCACATGCATCCTCTTACCCTCGTCAGGCAACAGATAATAACTTCTATCAATAGTATGCAAATCAGCCACACAATTCGATACATTCTCCGGGTATCCATTAGTCGATGATTCTCGAGAAGGCTGTGATACTGAATCAGTTCTCCTGTCTAACTGCATATTGGCCCTAACAGGTCCACCGCCATTAATCAGCTGAGAGGAATACTCACTAGGCTGAGCTGGGGAGTGCAAAGAAAGCGAAAGATTTGGTGAATAGACTTTCTCAATAACTACTTCGGGATCCCTATATCTCTGCTCATTAAAGGTTAGAAAATCATTCTCCATTTCAGAAGTAGTAACTTGTGTTACTTTGCTCTGCGCATCCAATCTCAGGTCAGACTTCTCTCTTGTGATACAAATCTCATCTGCAGAAGTTGCATATTCCTCGGTCAATTCAGATTGCGAGGACTCCTTATTTTGATCAATATAGTTGCCCTGTGATTTTTTATGTCTACCAATGCTCAATGACGACATATCAAGGCATACATTCTGGATCTTAACATCTGTGGTATCATTGGAATATTTGGTAAAACCAGGTCCACTAGACTTAACAGAAATATTCAAGGCATTTGTACTACTGGTTGGTATCATTTGTTTATCTTTGTCCTTCACAGACATGGACGGGACACTATGTAGCTGACTGTTCATAGATGAAGAAGCAAGAGGTGCCGGAATGGTGGGGTTCTCAGAAGTATAGGTTTGAGGATCTTCTCCTACATGCTGCCTAACAGGTTCTAAAGTCTCTATTTTTGCTCTCTCTTGAGTAGTTACACTTTCTTCAGTATGAACTACTTTCTTTCCTGCATAGGCAGGCAGTAACGAAACCTGACTTAAGCTTTCAACAGCTGTAGAAAATACCGTTGGATTGCACGTCTGAGGCTTCTTATTAAGTGTTCCATTAGAACATGGTACACTGGCAGGTGGGTGTTGATTATTTGATGCACGTGTTCCCCTAGTAAACAAGATCAAATTTTAACAATTAGCACCATATACAAATTAATGATGATAAAAGAGTATCTGCTTATTGCTTACCATAAAGCTCCAGCAGGAAGAGCCGCAGATCTACCAGAGCTACTATTTGGTGGGGAGCTGGTGCCTCTAACACTGGGTGCTGAATTCTGCATGGCAGATGACAATATAAAATTTTACACTTGCAAATAGAACATTGCCATATTGCTGAAATAATTTCTAGAAGGGGTAAAAATTTGTTCAAATATAAGCTTTCATGAATGTAAATCACAATTATCCAATATGACCACAAAAAGATGGAAATGTCTGGAATCTAAGACCACAAATGAGCACGATGCCCGGACTTCTCAGCCCACTGACCCCCCTAAACCCCACAATAGAGAACACTTTTTTTCATTTGAGCCTAGGAAAGGAAAGAAGCCAAAGATTAGAATATGAAGAAGGTAAGCAAATGGAACACAAAAATCTTACAGTTGCAGCATTTTTACTAATAGGTTTGTCTGCAGAAGCAGAGTTGTTACTGCAGTACTCCTCTGTTGGCGGCGGTAACACACTCCCTGATCGTCGCTGCATACTATTAATGGCACCAGCAATTTGTTGAACTCTACTCCTTCAAAATAACTATGCAAGTTAATTAGCCATCCAGGGAACATTTTACATGCATAGGACAGAGACATGCAGACTGATAATGTCCGGTCTTCTGATACTGGCACAGCTGTAAGAAATCTATACTAGAGACCTACTGTGTTTAGGTTAAAGCTTGATGCCTCCTCCAAAAGCCCTGAAAATGAACCTACTAATTTGATGTTCACTACACATGTATGTACTACCTGGAAGCTATTTGCATTATTCATAACTTGCAGCTAAATCATCCCAAATAATAATGAGCTGAATCATCCCAATACCTTGTGTAAGCTGATATGATTTCGTCTTTACTAAAGCTATCCTCTTGCGACCCAACCTCGTGCAAGTATAAACAATCAAGATTGGTACAGGGCTGAACCAAAAGACAACTAATCCTTGATTACATTATGATTATATAAGGATCAAATGCAAATTCACAGTCAATTATTTATTCCAAATTATAATTCAAACTCATACCACATTTCTCAACCAAGCATGACAGTATTTTGTGGTTCCAAAGCAAGCTCTGCGAACAAGGAAATTAAAATGGTTAATGGAAAATCAGAACAAAGTTGGTTGCCTACTTGAACCAATCATCGCACTAACCTTAGAGGTCTACCATCCAAAACAAACCCATGTACAGATTGAATACACAGAATTGCTTCCTCCTCCTTTGAATAGGTAATATATCTGTACACAACATTTCAACACTTGTTAACTGATTTTCTTTTGTATGAAGACTAAATATGAACTGAGGATTTCAACCAGCAAACATAACTTACGATAAAGCACAACAAGGGATCAGGGGCTTCATGATTGGAGAAAGAGAAGGGGATGGGTTGGCGTGTCACTGGGTAAAAATTCAATAGTGGAAACTAAGTGAGATTTTGGTTGGATGTTCAGTGGACACACTACCCTCAACACATGAACAGTTTTTAAACAATAAGATTTTCGAAGCCAGAAAGTTATAAAGAATCAACACAGGTAATGTGTGATGCCAAATTTGTCTTTGCAAAAGTTGGAACTCACCAAGGCAGCAAAATTTATTTTTATTGGAAACATTTACCGATGGGATGGAGGGCCCCGCATCAAGGTGTATACCAAAGTACAGAGCTTTTTTTTTAAAGAAAAATGATTCTCTACAAAGAGAATATGGCAACCAATGAAGACTGAGAAACAAGGAAGAGGCTCAAACAAGTGGCTGAAATCAAACCAAAATGATTGTTCACAGTGACCCTCTAAAGCACCACAGGAAGGAAAAATAGAACATAGGGTAGAGATCATTATCAAAAAAAAAAACACCAGGTACAGATGTTTTTGTTAATTTTTCGAAGGCCTTGTAATTTTGCAACAATATATAAGAACTTGCAATGACATGTGTCATAGAATATAAAGGACAAAGCAATATTTGATAACTTGGACAGCTGTGTGACATACAAAGTATTTTGATAACTTGGATAACTGTGTGACATACAAAGTATTTTGATACCTATAACAACTGTCAATTTTCAAGTAGCCAGGTAACTCAATCAGGAACAAAACTTACACACTACAAGTATCATTTGCAAAATGTTGAATAGTGCCAGCAGCTGTACGAGATATAGACACCTTCATAACCTTCCCATACTGAGAAAAATACTCTTTCCTCTGTAGAAGCTGCTTTTGAGCAATAAAAAAAAGTGAGGAAAAACAGGCATATTCAACAGGAGATATTAAGTGTTCTTTTTTTTTTTTTTTTTTTATTTCTTGAAGGGTGTTGAAAATTTCACAACAAACGTACATACATCTTCATCAGCTAGACTGAGAGGCAACCCCACAATGTAAACAAGATTTCTTTGAACGACTCGAACACTGCTAAGTTGCTTCCTAGAATCTGCTGTTTTACTTTTTCCCTTGCGAGAAGACAACCTTTTCTCAGTGCTCATCTCAGCCACTACCCTGTTGTCAACACCAAAGATTATGAATAACTCAAAAATTACAGAGTTTCATTCTCTTGATAGAGTTTGTCTTAAGAAAGCAAAATTAGCTCATCTCATTACTTGTCACATTTTGCTTCCATGCCAACAATCTTTTCCTTGTTATAAGGAGTGCGACATGCTGGACACTTCCCTTCTGTATTCTCCTTCTCAGCCATATCCATTATGTGATGCCAGCACCAGACACATATCTTCAAAAACATGTATCAAATGTTAAAACCTACAACTACCGATAAATTCACCATTGGAGTAAAGATCACACGTGAAAGAAAATACGACAATTACCCCTCAATTTACCATTTGAGGTTTGACTATAGGAAGCAAGTAGAAATCAGGCTATATGAATCCTCATGGATGACTAACCATATCACCCATTTAAACTCATGCATGCTAGACTAATAATAGAACAAAACTCATACCAATATAATATAATATAAAAATAAGGAGAAGTAGTTCTCTATGTTTCCTACTAACATATAATCTCTAATAGGACTAGAAGACTCGTAAAACACATAAGATCTGAAGTAAACATACGCATGACTAAAATATATTCCCAACTAATTGGTATCGGCGATATAGATTTTTTCTTCCATTGTGCCTTATATTTTGTGAATTCAGTCACCAAAATTCTGCACCCATACACTTCGAGATGACAAACTTGAAGTTGTAACTAAAGCAGATTAATGGATATCTGTAAGGGTACATCATGAGGCTCCTAGGTATACCAGCAAAGTCTACAACAATGCAACCAATATATTTACTAGTTAAGGATTGAGGTTCGAGCCTCTGAGCTTAAGAGGAAGCTAAACAGAAACTACGTGGTTTTGAACTGCTCAGGCAGTAGACCCTTCCGGAAATCAAAAACTAAACCCCCTCAAAAGCTCTAAAGAAATGCAATATTCACCTGAGCAGTTATGCCTAACTGATGACCTACCCTTGAAGAATTACATTCAAAAGGAACACCAAAGGATGTGACTTAGTAGTGGGTGAAAACCTTGGAGACCAAAGTTCAAATCCCAACCAAAAATAAAAAAAAAGCTAGATGATCTCTTCCCATCTGCCTAAGCCTGGGTGGGAAAAGTTACCCGGTATCTATGTTGGTGGGGAAGTAGCAGATATCCGTGGAATAGTCGAAGTGCATGCAAATTCACCCAAACACCACCATTATAAAAAATAATTGATAACTTCCAATAAAAACTTTCTAAAAAATGTAAGGGAAAGACAGCATCTACAAACCTCGTAGCCGCACTTGCAAGGTTTCAACTGCTGATCTGTCAAATCCATCTCCTCCGCACAAAGAGGACACATCTTATCCCCCTGGTCGCTCATTGTAGCCTGCAACAGAGTGCAAATATCATAATTAATAGAAATATATCCAGCAGCACAATCAATTCACCCGTTCGATACTTTTGTTCACAAGAAACTTGAAACTAATTTCCATGCCAAAAACATTTTATTCAACACACAACAATCCATATTCTATAAAGATTTGCAACTTCGAATAGACGATTTTAACTTCACACTATCAAAAACTCAATTGAAAGACCTACTACATCAACTACAGATGTACAGAATCCCAGAGCAAAAGAAAACCACAGCACTTGTCAAAACAAACCACGACATACAGATTTTTTTCTTGAGAAATAACACAAATAGATTTTGTAGCTACCCGCCCCAAATTGTTCTACACACTATAACTAATTAGCTACACACTGCTTTTATTTTTTTCAAATATAAACATCTTATTTTAAAATATTTAAGCAATAAATCACAATTTCACACCAAATCTAGATGATTTTATCCTCATACTCTGAACCATAGTACTGCGACTAACACAGTGATCCTCCTTAATCCAAAGTCAAACTCATGAACTCAAAAACTCAAAAACTCAAATCTGTTTTTTTTTGTGATTAATCAAACTCGTCGATCCAATACAAAAACACACAAGGAACTAACCAAAAAATAAAAAAATATCTACAATCTCCACATAAAAATCAAATAAAAAAAACGATAAAAGAAATCACTTCACCAATTAGACTCAAATCCAAGCCTCATCAATCAAAAGTCAAAACAAAAACTCATCCAAACAATTCAAAACGCTGTTAAATCTTAACATAAATCCTATAAAATTCAAAAAAAAAAAACTCAATCCAAACAGTTTAAAACGCATTTAAATCTTTGACATAAATCATACAAAATTCAAACAAAACAAAAAAACTCATCCAAACAGTTGAAAACGTTGCTAAATCTTCACATAAATCATAAAAAAATAATAAAATTAAGGATCTGATAGGGTTCAAGATATGGACTCACAGTGATGAGTGGATCGAAAAGGAAAAAAAATCGCAGAGGATGAGGCGCGCAGAATTGCAGAGAGAGAACCACACAGGCTGCTTGTGAATGAAGAGAGAGAAAGTGCGAGAGGTCGGCTATTGCATTATTATTGGGTGTTTTTTTATGCTGCTGGTTTACGGGTTTACGGGTCAGGTACCGACTTAAATAAACGGGTTCGGATTGTTTTACATCTCGATGCTCTCCAGTCTCCACACGTAGTACATTTAAACTTTTTTCTTTAAATATTAAATATATTCTATATTCTATTCTACTACTCCCTCCGTTTCAAAAAGATTGGTCTGGTTTGATTTGACACGAAATTTAAGAAATTAAAGAAGACTTTTGAATCTTGTGGTCCTAAATTAAAGTTATGTCAAATGTACAAAATTGCCCTTAATCTTGTGGTTTTAAACATGCCACGTGGAAAGCAAAAAGTAAAATGTTACCAAAAAAGGAAAGAAATCAATTTTTTGAAACTGACTAAAAAGGAAAGGAGGTAATTCTTTGTGAAACGGAGGGAGTATATAATATCATAAATCATTTTTTCTACTATATAATATATATTTATTTTTTTACTATATAATAACATGGAGTTTATATAATATATATTCTACTATTATATAAGAGTGAGTTTATGATGGGACATTCAATATCCTTAGAGGTAGTCCAACTACATAAGAATCGAAATACACAAGAATTTTAACATAGTTTCTCAAACTGTATGGTTTAATTATTTTACCCAAGCAAAGGGCCTGTCAAAAAGCTAATACATACTTTTATTGAGCCCATATGTCTGATAGTTCTAACCGGGTATCAGACACCCTACTTATTAAACTTTTTTTTTTAGGCTAAAAACCACGGCCCATCAGACGGAGTCACAAAGACAAAACCAATAAAAGTAGTGCTAGATCCGACTGTACCTCAATCTCAGAACCAAGTCGAGAAGCCATACTAAAATTCTTCTATATTTAAATAAAGCTTAGATCCGTTCATGGTCTATATAAAAGAGAAGTTAGTTATCCGACATAGATATAATTTCTTAGCCGGACATAGTCACGGCTTAACTCAGAGATAAAAAGATAAAACTGAAAATAAAAGGAAGTACCTTGTAGCAAACAACACACTTTACTATTCCTCCGGCCAAAGTCCGGTAAGCTTACAATACTTGAAAATATTTTACAAGTGGGGAGAGAGAAAGTAGAAAGAAGGAGAGAGGGTTTCTAAAACCTGCCCTCAATTAAAGAAAAACAAGCCTATTTATAGAAAAAAGAAAGCATCTTTGTACAGGATACTAGGCCCCTATCTGGGTCCTGGTAACATTGTATTTACTGTTGGTGAATAGTGTTGCTACAGTAGCGCGGGCCTGCTACCGACGCGCATAAACTTTACACTTTGTCGTTTAATTTTGCCAAAAAATCTTCGGCTTTCTTCAGTGCATCCACTGGACTTTCTTCTTCATATTGTTGGGCTTCGTGCATATCTTCACTTGTTTCACTATACATTGATGAATCTGATTTTGCGTAATGACTTATATTTAGAAGAATCTTCTTCTTTACTTCTTCTAGATACTTCATAATCATTTCATTTTGTTCTCCTTCATCATGATTAGAAATTTTTCTTGCCATATGTTTTACGGAGGTTGAGTCATCAGTCATAATTCCTTTATTAGGAATTGATTTATAATCGTATATGGTTTTCGTTATTAGATCCAGTAGTTCTTGTCCGTAAATAGACTTTGTTTGAGGATCTTTCTTCATCAACTTGTCTAAAAAATTATTATAATAAGTTCTGTATAGGCAAAAGATTTTTTCCTCAGTAAAATCTACTTCCGGAACCTATTTATGAATCCATGGAACAGAGAATTCTATAAAAAAAAATATTTGTTCAATTTGTTGAAAATAACAAATATGTTCTTGATGATACAACTTGTTGAGATCTGGGGAAACCTTGACCCATTCTTTGTATAACTTGAGAAATGATTCGGGCAATATTTTTATTGTTGGCCCGTGGTATGACCACCAGTTTAAAAACCAATTTGGTATAGGATTCGCAAATATCTTGGCACATACTTTTATAAACCAAGTGTGTTTATGCCTCTCATTGTTATAACAGAGAACTTTATTAAATGCCTGAATATAATCCCAATAGGTAAAGCTTACCATGACTTTGTTTAGACTGAATTGTCTTTCAGTCATTGAGGAAATACCCCAATCTTCAATATGAATGACGTGTTTTATAATCATTTTAGAGAAGTTATAAACATTCTCACTTGTATTATATCCTGCAAAATGTTGAAATTCAACACCTGTGCTTATCAGCAGAGTCTCATAATATTTCTGAGTTTTGTATGACTCACTCGGGAAATAAAGCCCATTAACTAAATACCTCTGGAATATCTTCCAAGGTTCTTCTCTTCTCTGTATGTCAGAGTTTTCTAAGAGAAATATCATTTCTTTTTTTTTTCTACCTTTTCATATGTTTTGATATCATCAACTTTTTCTTTGGCGATTGAAGCAAAAGAATCACCTTGCTTTTGAGTTAGAAACTCCTGTAGTTTAGCATATAATGGATCACTTTCTGGAATATCTTCCAGATGTATTGATGATGAAGCTTTTTCTTGTGCTCTAGAGTTTAAGTTATATAAACTCATTCCTCCCTTTTGTATAATTGGAGTACTAGATGATGAAGATCCGTATGATGATCTTGATGAACTTGGGGATGATCTTCCCCTTCCGCGAGTATAACTGCCTTTTCCTCTAGCCTTGGTTATCCAAGGAGGATCCATCCTGCAAACATAACATTTAGTTTTAATCATTCAAGAGGTTATATTTTTAATCATTCAAGAGGTTATAAACTTCATCACAATAAAATCTTTCATAAAGCTCTTGTTCAATCATGTAATTATTGACGATATCTATCACCATTTCGTCTATAATTTTCCATAATATAAGTTCCTTTAAATCTCTATTAAGAGGAACTGCCTTCAAAATCGTAACCAAATCTTTATCAGGAAAGAAGTCAAGAAAACCCATAAGAAGAAAGATATTCTCTTGATAAGAAGTCTGGGAGGGAATTATCACTTCCCTTTTTATAATGAATTTCGAAATCAAAAGGGGCTAATTGTACTTGCCACCTAGCAAAAATTAACTTAGACGCATCATGTTTAAAATCTTTATCAAACATATACTTGATTGACTGAGCATTAGTTTTTATCAAAAAATTTTGATTATATAAATCATCTTGAAATTTTAAAACGCACTTAACGATAGTTAACATTTCATGAGCTACTGTCACATATTTTTTCTGAGCATTGCTCCATTTTCCTGAATGAAATCAAATAAGATATTCATTTTTATCATGCGGATTAATTTGTTTCAATATACCTCCATATCCAATATTAGACACATCTGTCTCTACAATCTTTGGCCAAGCAGGATTAGCAAGGGTTAAACAAGGTAAATATTTAACTCTTTCTTTAATAGTCTTTACAAGATCTATGAGACTATTAGTCCAACGCTTTTTATGATCTTTTTTTAGCCTGTCATATAACAGAGCTAAATCTCGAGACAAATTCTTGTAGAATGGGGAAATGTAGTTTAAACTTCCTAGAAACCGCTGCAATTGCGTCTTATCTGTAATAATATCAGGGAATTTCGATGCGAATTCAATAGATCGCTGAATAGGAGTCATTTTTCCTTGACAAATCAAATGACCCAAAAATCTAACTTCTGTTTGAAAAAGACTCATTTTACGTTTAGATATGACCAAACCATTTTGAATAACTATTTTCTTAAAAATGTCTAAATGCTTAATATGCATTTCAAGAGTCTTTGAGTATACCAAAATATCATCAATATATACTATGATGAAATCCAAATAAGGATTAAAAATATCATTCATAATCTTTTGAAATTCCGAGGGAGCGTTTTTTAAACCAAAGGGCATTACATTCCATTCGTATTGTCCAAACGGAACATTAAATGCCGTTCTATAAGAATGGTCTTTAAATATTTGGATTTGCCAATATCCAGATTTTAAATCAAATTTTGAAAAGATATTAGCATCATATAGTCTTGATAATAAATTCCTTTTGTTTGGAATAGGATACCTAATCCATTTAAAAAATTTATTTAAAGGTTTATAATTTATAACTAACCTGGGAACACCTCGTTCTTTTTCTGATGCGTTATTAACATAAAAAGCAGTACACGACCATGGTGATTTGGAAGGCTTTATCAAACCTTTTTGTAATAAATTATCAATTTCCTTTTTGCAGAATTCAACCAATTCGGTATTCATCTGACAAGGACGCGATTTAGTAGGGATATTTTCCTCAGAGAAATCATCTTCATATGGAAGAGTTACAATATGCTTTTTCCGATTCCAAAAGGCACTAGGATGATCAGCACAAATATCAATGGCCATTTTTTCAGAAATAAGTTTAATCTTTTCCTGTATTTTAGCAGATTTCAAAGTATCGAATATATTCATACTAAATATCTCAAGTTGTAAATAATCAACATGCTTTTGTTTCATTTCAATTAGAGCATTAATATCTCTAGAAATAGGCTCGGTGATAAAAATATAACTAATATCTTGATTTTTATAAGTAGCAGAAAATCCTTTAGCATTTATATTAGTAAAAGGATAAATTGCATTTATAAAAGGAGTTCCTAGAATAATAGGAGGATATAACTGATTTTTTACTAAGAAAAATAAGTGAGGAATACAAAATTTATTCTGGCAAATACGAGTATTAGATAATTTATACTTTATATCTAAAGCATGACCAGATGCAGATTTAACCATATGAGTTGTTTTTTCAAAATATTTAGTAGGTACTAGACCTTCTTGAATGCAACTCACATCAGCGCCACTATCAATCATAACAATGTTAGTTATAGAAAAAGTATTATCAATTAATATAGTACATTTAACATACCATTTATGAGCTGTAACAATTTGCATCATTCCTAAAAACATATTTTGTTTCGGATTAATATTCAAAGTGTTGGCAAGAATATTTTCTTCAACAGTAGAATCATCAACCTTATTTTTTCCTTTGCTATTAGCAGACTCAATCTGAGTAAGACGGTGATCACAAATAATATGATTTTGTTTAAGAAATTTAATTTCTTCCTTCAAATGTTCAATTTCTCCTTTTAAATCATCAAAAGAGGTATCGCGAATAATCATGGTTTGTTTAGAAGAGAGTCTATTATGAACTTCAGACAAGGAGTAAGGAGCAGAATAATTAAACTCATCTTTAACCTTTTTATCATTAGGAATATTAGATGAAGAGCTAGTTTTACCAGCAGCCAATTGAATGATCTTTTCACGAAGAGTATTATCGGTAACTTCTTTTAGAAGTTCTATCACATTGTCTGCAGTGATAGTGAACATATTCATGTCTTCGAACCGAGATTGTAGCTTGTAGAATTCATCATGTTCGCAGTGACAACTATCACCATGACATTTGCAAGCATCATTCGAATCTTGTTGAACCTTACTAGATGACTCAGGTTGCTCATTCTCTGTTGCATAATTTGCTTCAGAATCATCATAATCTGATTCGGAACCAGAAATATATAGAAAACTATAAATCTTCTCTTGAATATCATCATCAAGTTCTAGAGTCTTAAGCTTTTCTAGCTTACAATTTGGATCTATATGCCCAAATTTTCCACATTTATAACACTTAATCTTATCAAGATTTCGCCTTGACCTATTTCTAGTAAATCTATGAGATTTACGATGAGCCCTACGCACATCTCTTTCTTCTCTAGTCCTTCTTCTAGATCTTCTTTTCTTATGATGAGATCTATGAGATTATGATTTAGAAGTTTCTCGGTTGGTGCTTTTTGAAGCATCCGGTAAACCAAATTGAGTACACAAATCTCCTAATTGAGACTTTTCTCTAAGCTTATCCATTTTAAGCTGTCTTGAGAGTTTTAACTCATTACACAAATTTATTCCTTCTTGCGTACAATCCCCAATAAGCTTTCCGTAAGTAAAATCACTATAGGGAATAATTCCTTGTGGATTTCTAAGAGTCTTCTTTACTCTTTCTGCAAATAAAGAAGGTAAGCCATCAATAAATTTGGCTTCCCAGAATTCTAAACCATTTTCGGGAAGTTCCATTACCCGACTTAAATAAGTGTCTTTATACCATCTAAACTCACCTAAATGTCTACATCTAAGACCATTTAGTAGAGATCTAATGGTTTCATATTGATTGGTAAATCTACCACTAAAATGTTCAAGAATAGTCAAAATAAGTGTATACACAACGGCTTTTCTATTTTGAACAAGGGCAAAACCTAAATTATCAACTCCTTCATTTACTGCCTTAGCATTAATTACTGTTTCTCTCGCATCAGAGGGCATATAATTATCCCACCATCCTTTTAGTTGACCGGTAAATCCTGCAATAATCATCTTGCAAATGGTCTTGTCAGTGTTACTAACACTTTTGCAGATAGTAGCATACATAAGCATCCTATGAACCATAATCGTCAACTGCCTATCAGTTAGCCCATCGAGATTCCATTCATAAATCTCACTTCCACTATAAGAAGTGTTAGTTTGATTTCAATCTCTTTCCTCTATTAAAACATCTTGAGGAGTAGGCCTGAGATAGTAATATGTTTGCATGCTAGGTTTTCTAGCATAAGCAATATTACCACTATTCTTCTTTGGATACCCATGAAGTTTATTAACTTCCATTTCCATTTGAGTTTTGAAATCAAAAGTGGCTTCCATCTCATCTGCAAAATCTTCAGCGAGACTTATCGGTTTCGCACTTGCACCAAATTGAGAAAACTTTTTATCAAGAAGATTTCCAAGGTCGTGCAAAGGTCTAAGAATAAAATCTTGAATCTCAGGAGGCCTTTGAATATGAACATCAGGTTGTTTTGACGAAGGAGCCTGTTCCGAAACTTGTTTTACAGATTTTAGCTTATTATCAATTTGAACAATCAGATTAGACAGGCTATCTAATTTTTTGTCTAGAGAACAAATATGTTCACCAATAACTTTAACATATAGACCCAAAGAATTATCATGGAGTTTATATAATATATAATATAATATAATATATACATAAACTCCCTTTTATTATATAGTAGAAATAAATATAATATATATATATATATAATATAATATATAATAATATAATATAATAAATCATTTACAAATGACTTAAAATATTTAATATTTAAAAGATATATAATAAAATAGATTGACTCTCAAAATTCTATCCGGGTCACATATATTGGGACAAAAAAAATAACATATATCATTTTAAAATTACCAAAAAAGTATTATAAATAATAATAATTAACAACTTAAAACATCTGAAAGACATTTTAAAAGGGTTAATTTTGTAATTTTATCCATATCACATAAATTAGGACAAAGTGACCAGCAATGTAGGTTATTTGAAAGTTACATAAAAATATTATAAATCACAATAATTAATAACTTAAAACATTTTTTAAAAAAAATGCAAATTTGGATGACTCTTCAATTTTAATTTGTCTCACATAAATTGAGACAACAAAAATAACATATATTGCGTCCATTTTAATTTATTTGTCTTAATTTTTTATATATTTAAAAATTGCGTAAAAATACTATAAATCATGATAATTGACAACATAAAATATGTTTTGAAAAAGATACAAAAAATTCCACTGATTCTTGAAGTTAATCTATCGTAAAAATACTATAAATCATGATAATTGACAACATAAAATATTTCAAAAAAAAATACATGTAAAAAATTTCGATTGATTCTTGAAATTAATCTATCGTTAAAATTTATGTATAAAATACAATAAATCGTGATAATTGACAACTTAAAATATTTATTAAAAAAACACAAAAAAAAGAAATTGACTGATTCTTAAAATTAATCTATCAATGTCACATAAAATGAGATAAAAGTAGTAATATGTATTATTTAATGTGAAATTATTGAAAACTATGTAAAATGTATTGTAACTCTTAACAATTAACAAAATTTGATTAACTCTTGAAATTCTATCTATGTTACATACATTGAGACAAGCGGAGTAATATATATTAAGTGTTTACAAATTATGTAAAAATATTATAAATTACATTATTAACAACTTAAAATATTTAAAAATTATATTAAATTTAAATAACTCACTATATTTTATCTGTGTCACATAAATTAGGACAAAAAAATAGTTATTGCGCCCATGCGTAAGGGAGTTTATGCCCAAGTATAATATATAATATTCAATGACTCTCCAAATTTCATTTGTGTCACATAAATTGAGACAACAAAAATAACATATATTGGGTCCATTTTAATTTATTTGTCTTATTTTTTTAGTTTTTTTTATATTTAAAAATTGCCTAAAAATACTATAAATCATGATAATTGACAACATAAAATATGTTTTGAAAAAGATACAAAAAATTCCACTGATTCTTGAAGTTTATCTATCGTAAAAATACTATAAATCATGATAATTGACAACATAAAATATTTCAAAAATAAATACATATAAAAAAATTTGATTGATTCTTGAAATTAATCTATCGTTAAAAATTATGTATAAAATACAATAAATCGTGATAATTGACAACTTCAAATATTTATTAAAAAACCACAAAAAAATAAATTGACTGATTCATTAAATTAATCTATCAATGTCACATAAAATGAGACAAAAGTAGTAATATGTATTGTTTAATGTGAAATTATTGAAAACTACGTAAAATGTATTATAAATCTTAACAATTAACAACATTTGATTGACTCTTGAAATTTTATCTATGCTACATACATTGAGACAAGCGGAGTAATATATATTAAGTATTTAAAAATTACGTACAACCATATTGCTTTCTGTAGGTTTCGAATTATTGTGGTCATTTTTTAGGCTGATACAAGTTTTGTACATTTTCTATTTTTTAAAAATATTATAAATCGCAATAATTAATAATTTAAAATATTTTAAAAAATATATTAAAAATTGAGTTGGTTTCGGAAATTTTATTTATACTATATAAAATGGGACAAAGGAAGCAACATATATCATTTACAAATGACTTAAAAAGCATTAAAAATTACAATAATTACCCATTTAAAATATTTAAAAGCTATATAATAAAATATGTTCACTCTCAGAATTCTATCAGGCTCACATATATTGGGACAGAAAAAATAACATATATCATTTTAAAATTACCAAAAAAGTATTATAAATAATAATAATTAACAACTTAAAATATCTGAAACACATTTTAAAAGGGTTAATTTTGTAATTTTATCCATATCACATAATTTATGGCAAAGTGACCAGTAATGTTGGTTATTTGAATGTTACATAAAAATATTATAAATCACAATAATTAATAACTTAAAACATTTTTTAAAAAAAAATTAACATTTGGATGACTCTCCAAATTTTATTTGTGTCACATAAATTGAGACAACAAAAATAACATAAATTGGGTCCATTTTAATTTATTTGTCTTATTTTTTTTGGGTTTTTTATATTTAAAAAATGCGTAAAAATACTATAAATCATGATAATTGACAACATAAAATATGTTTTGAAAAAAATACAAAAAATTCCGCTCATTCTCTAAGTGAATCTATCGTAAAAATACTATAAATCATGATAATTGACAACATAAATTATTTCAAAAATGTTGTATGTGGGTAGTCTTATTGTGCCTTGAATAGCGTCAAAGAAAGTACATGTTTGTGATAAAAAAACTTATTCATTTATCCACGCAAACAATCGCTTCAAAAACTCCGTTATTAGCCCCAAAAATACCATTTATATTATTGGGCCTGTGCATAGCACGTGCAACATTATCTAGTCTTTTAAATAAAGTTAGCATATTTGTCATCATGTTAATATAAAAACAATTATAACTTATAGTATTACTTTTTTGGAAACTTTCGCAAATAATTACTATATTAAATTTAATTATGCTATATAGCTATAGTTTTCATATCTACGGGTTGTAGCTACAGTTTAAGCTGTCTTATTTGTATAATTCGCGGATTTGTATAATTCACATGTTTGTATAATCTGAGGGTACATTTGTATAATTCAGTTATTTTTGTATAAACTCAAAATAACGAATTTATACAATTACAAACATTAGAAGTGTAAACAGTTATACAAATTATATTATACAAATTTCGAATTATACAAACATAAAAATTATATAAAACTAAAAAGTTGAGCCGCGTTTATAGCTAAAAGTAGGTCACAAATTATAATCAAGGCAAACTATAGCTATGTTAACTAATTAACTAGTATATATTTGCTTATATGCATAATTTTTCCTACTTTTTACATGGTTTTCAAAAAAAAATAATTAAAATATTCAATTAGTTACTTTGACTTTTAGAAAATAAAACAAGTATTTTGGGACAAAAAAAAAAGTACTGTTGAAAGTTGTTTCGTCATTAAGTGAGTTTGAGGGTATTTCTTGTATGGATTTGTATTACTCAAAAATCTTTTGAAAAATTAAGTTATCCTAACAAAAACAAGGTTTGTTTTGTGCACAATCTTTTTTCGAGAAACAAACTTAATAACTTTTTTTTTTCCATAAAGTTGTTTTTAGCTTCCGTTTGATAATTGATTTTGAAATTGAAATTTAAAATATGAAGAATTTTTGAAACTTGAAAATATTTTGAAGAAAAATATTTAAAATCTAATTCAATATTTATGATCAAATTGATATTTAAAAATTAAGTTTTCAAAATATGATCCAAATTTATAATCAAAAGCTAGCTAAATTGGGATGGCTAAGATTTGGAAATGCTTACTTCAAGAAACAAAGATTCAGCATGTTATTGTATACTACGATACTGCATACTACTTTCTTATAGTTTGTTTTTTTTTTTGGTTCAATTTTCTTATAGTTGTTACTAGATGTTATATGTATGTGCAAGCACGGGCCTAACAAATCAAGATTGAATATATTAATAGTTGTTTGGTATGAGGATAAGCCGGATTATTTTATCATAAATTTGATTAGTCATAATAGTTAGTCCCGAGATTATTTATCTCATATGTATTATAATGATATGATAAGTTATTTCATATATATAATGGGATAATTAATCTCATGAGATATTTCAATTCATGAAATAACTTTGTCTATTACATTTCAATATCAAACGACCCCTAATAGTACAATCATTCTTGTGAACAGAGGAAATGTTATTTAATAAATTCAAATTGAAAAAATAAATAGTATAAGCAAACACATAAAATTCTACATGCTTTGTAATTTGAATATTTATGTCAATCAATTGTGTTAGGTGAATTGATCCCCTATCTATTATATATTCTAAATTTTTTAACAACAAATCACAAGAAAGAGATACAATCCGTATTGTTGACTCGTAGAAGAAATTCTGGTAATCAAATTTTCAGGTCCAATTCTTACGAATCCGTCACGTGTCGTAGTTTAGGCCTGAAGAATGAACTTCTAAGCCTAAGAATTTTAATATGGATTTTACGAATGGGATCTACGGTCAGTAGATCAAACCATGAACCGTAGATGGCTCGGCCCCGTGGAAGGTTATTGACAGGTTTTTATTTGGGATTTGTTTTGTCTTTTCTCACTTTTCCTAAGCCCAAGCCTTGACGTTTTAACTTCAATTAAGGGAATATATTCCACCAAGTACTCAATTTAATTTTATTTCTACGCTCTCAACTCCCCAACTCAAAAAGTAAACTGCAAGGAAGACAAAAGTTAGGGTTTCAACGTAATCAAGTTCTTCTTCAAACTTATTAAAGAACTTTGTTCTTTCATATATGTATAGTGATGGACTAAGTTCGTCCTCACGCCCTATATCTAACTTCAATTAGTAAAAGTTTAATCTAGGGTTATATCCTTAGTTTCAAGAATTCCTGAGATGAGTCATATTATTGATTCCGAGTTCTAAGGTCTTGATTATGAGTTGCTATATATTATGCATTGAGATCCTTGAGTTGTTGTTCATATTTATATTCCAACATGGACCTCATTTACTGAATTTTCGTTGAGAATCTTTTGATCAAACAATTTTCCTTAAATTGATTTTGAGAAGTTAAAAGTGAGTTCAAGAGTAAAGTATATTTTTTTAGTAGAGTTTAAGGGAACTAAATGATTCTCAAATGTATCATTTTTACATGGAGAAAATGTCACGACCCGAGCCTACACCCTGGACGTGGACGACACTCGAGAACCATTTCTGATCCCCAAGCGAATCCTCATCCTGGCTAACTACAAGTGGAAGACTAACTCAATCATACAAAGCTTAAAACAAAATAAAATTCAAGAAACTCAAATACAAAGCTTTAACTCAAATGATTTACTCTGAATATAAATATAATATTCAACTAGCCAAAAATAGGCAACTCAGTCTTTAAAACATTTAACAAAATAAATGAACAGACTTCTCAAACTCTACAGTCTATATATGAAGCCTCTAAATAAAAAAGATGGAAATCGGGACAAGACCCACGACATCCTAACAACTGATATAACTGAAAGGTAAATGAAATCCTCCGAAAACAAAGAGGATCACCATAGCTAACTCGATCTCCATGTGGTATCAACAAATCTCATGTTGATGACCCTGAATACCTGTATCTGTATCATGAAACGATGCAGGCCAAATGGCTCAGTACATACAATGTACGAGCATGTAAGGGGAAATCTAAAGCATAAACATAAGCTTGAACAAGTAGCAAAGAAACATACTTACCTCTTCTCAAACTTACTCTAACTCAAGGAATACTTAAGGATACTCAAAACTACTCAAGGATAAGATACTCAAAACTACTCAAACTTACTCAACTCAGAAGTACTCAATGATAAGGTACTCAACTCAGTGAAATAGGGCTCAACTCAACAAATATGTACTCGACTCAATGAAACACAGTTCAACTCAAGATACTCAAGAATAAAGCAACAATAAAAGATGCAATATATGGAAAGCTTTTAAAATAGTAGATATCAACTTAATGTATTGAAGAATACAATAACAACTCAATTTGTTTATAATAAAATATAATATAACTTTGTGGGAGTTTCTCTAACCGACAATCATCACTATGAGCTATGTAATGATACAACGTCTCGCCCACGCTGCCAGAACTGTCCTATACTTTGCCAGGATATAAGACCTCTCAACTAAGTGGATCCACTAGTCTATGCTAAAAAGCATTAATGAATCATCTAAAAAGTATGACCCTTTATACCCACGTTGACTACATGGTTTATGGGGCCTTGAGTTATCTAAACTCGCCCCCATATCGGTGCTCAATACTACTCCCAAAAATATACTCAACTCATATGTTTAAAAACATAACTCTTTCTGTGGTTTGAGATAATTACTCAAAAACTAGCTCAAAGGCTCTCTTGAAAATCAGTTGTAACACCCCGTATCCGAAAACAAAACAACCAGCAGATTTCCAGAAGTTGCAGGTGCAACCCACGGTTTCCACCCACGGACCGTAGGGTGACCCATGGTCCGTCCTAGAGGTCCATGGATGGCCACTTGCAACCCTCCCTAGAAAGACCCAGAAAAATTATTCTAAGGCATGACCCACGGACCGTAGGTCAGACCACAGACTGTGGTCCAGGTCCATGGATCGAGGCCTCAGAACCTGGTATCTGAAGTCGATTGACGGATTAACAGGATGGATCGTGGGTCAGTCCATGAACCGTCGATCATTCCGTAGGTCGAGACCCTCAGGACCCCCTAAAACCCATTCTCTAAAGTCGATCGACGGACTGACATGATGGATCGTGGGTCAGTCCACGGACCGTCAATCAGTCCATAGGTCGAGACCCTCAGGACCCCCAGAACCCATCCTCTGAAGTCGATTGACGGACTGACAGAACGGCCCGTGGGTTAGTCCATACGAACCGTCAATCAGTCCTGTTGGTGGCTTCAACAGATTTTCAGTCAGAGGTCGTTTGGTTTTTTCCTCATGCATTAGACCCCTAAATATGTCGTTTAACCCCTAAACTATGTAGTTTTGGTCAGTTTTAGCCTAGAAACTAAATTAGATCCTAAGCTAATCAATATTCAGCAAAATCAAGCGAAACTTAGAGCAAAATAGAATAGAAAGTCGAGCAGCCCTAGTTTAAGAACACAACGAGTTTTCATCAGTTCCAGCCCTGAAATCGAAAGATTTTTTCATTGAATTCGTCACCAGGTATGTGGGATTTCACTAGTGGGTTCCTTTCACCCATTAGGTCCATGAAATTCAGTCAAATACTTGATTCTCTATATCATGTTTAGACCTAGGGTTTCTAGAATTTCAGATTTGTTATTATTCAGTTGTTAGACTAATCCAAATCATATTATCATGTTTTTAAGGGATTATTGCTCAGTTCTTGCATGAAAATCAGAACCTTAATTGTGTAGATTTGTTTAGTTCATGAATTACACTTGCTAGGTCAGTTTATTCAAATATACATGCCTTAGTTAAGAATGTTTCATTATCAGTACATTAATGTTGCATTTTCAGTTAGCATGTCAATATTGAGCTATTCAGTATTACAAAAATTCAGTAATAATATGTTACTTACATAATCAATTGGGAATAGGCTTAATATTGAGTGGACTAAGGGTCAGTCACCCTTATAGTCCCAGAACTACGTGCCCCCGTATGTTATAAGTCCCCTCTGTAGGCATCAGTTTAGTGATCATGCTAGTCATATCTCTATACCTCTGGCAGGGTATATTGGGTCCTCTCAATGGGGCATATACATCGGACTCCACGTTTTAACTCACGTGGTTCTATGTCAGTTATTAGTAGCTCCCACAATCAAATTCTATTGCATTGACCATGTTATCAGTTATAGTTCAGTATTCAGTTTCAGCATGTTATAAACTTGTCCATTGCATTCAGTTAGTTCATGTTCAATATATTCAGTATTCATCATGTTCAGATTATATCATTGCTTTACTGCTTTGTTCAGTTATATGTTGTATTCAACTTTATTCTATCCTACATGTTTAGTACCTTTCAAGTACTAATGCATACTCTGCGCTATGTTTTCTCGTGATGTAGGTTCAGGTCCTCAACTTCCAGATCATGCATAGATCGGTTCTCAATCTTCAGCTCAGCAGCATCAGTGGTGAGTCCACATTCTCCGAGGACGACATACATGTTCCTTTTTCTATTTTCAGTCTTTAGTTTCAGTTTTGCTAGATTTAGCTGGGGCATGTCCCAACACTTCTAGTCAGTTAGAGGCTTATTTCAGACATAGTTAGATTCACCTTTAGTAGTTGAGTTTGACCTTTCAGTTGTTGTTAAACTGTCAGTTTTCTTTTATATATTCAGTTAGCTTTTGGGTATTCCTCACCATTTCAGTTTATCTTATGATTTAGCTTTCGCATAATATTTTCTTACTTCAGTTTATTTAGTATGTTTATGATATGCCAGCAGGGTTAGCTTGGGGTCACTCGTGATCCTAGGTCCCGTGTCCGTGTCCGCGTCCACGGGGTAGCCTCAGGGTGTGACCAACTTGGTATCAGAACATTAGGTTTAAGAGTCCCAGGAGATCTGAAAAGCTGTACTAAGTAGAGTCATTTTCATGTGTGTGAAGTGCACCACATCTAATGAGAGGGAGGCTACGAAGTGTTTTAGGAAAACTTCACTTTCTTGATATTCTCATCATGCGTTGGTATGATCTCCTTTCTAATCCATCGTTATGCGTTTTCAGATCATGCTTCCTCGTAGAGCTTACAGAAGGAATGTGAATGCACGCAATGCTAACGCAGCTCCTCCAGTCCCAGATCAGGAAGTTTCGAATGCTGAATTTCAAAATGCCATTAAGCTTTTGGCTCAGAGTGTGACTAACCAGAACAACCAGCAGGCTCCAGATCCTGCAAATGCTAGTGGTGGATCAGTGGCAGCCAGGGTTCGTGATTTTGTTAGGATGAATCCACCTGTGTTCTTAGGATCGCAGATTGGTGAGGATCTCCAAAACTTCGTAGATGAGGTCAAGAAGATTTTTGGAGTGATGCAAGTGACATGTAATGATAGGGTAGAGTTGGCATCCTATCAGCTTAAGGATGTAACTCACATATGGTATACTCAATGGAAATATAATAAGGGTACGGATGCAGCTCCTATCACTTGGGAATGATTTAGTGAGACTTTTCTGGATAGGTTTTTCCCAAGAGAGTTAAGGTAGGCGAAGGCTTAGGAGTTCATGAATTTGAGGCAAGGTAACATGACAGTCCAAGAGTATGGACTCAAGTTCACCCAACTCTCCAGGTATGCTCCTCACATGGTTACCGATTCCATGGCGCAAATGAATAAGTTTTTTTATGGGGTATTCGATTTGGTGAAAATAGAGTGTAGAAATGCTATGTTGCTGGAAAATATGAACATCTCTAGGCTCATGAATCATGCTCAACAGGTTGAGGGAGATAAGCTTAGGGAACAGGCAAAGGAAAATAAGAAGGCTAAGACATACAACTATGAGTATTCTCAGCAGAAATCTTCAGCTCCAACACCTTCATTAGCTAGTGTTCCATCCTCCAAGTTCCGACAGGATCAGAAAGGTAGGGCATCAGGCTCTAAGTCTCAGGGGAGTATTTCAGGCACCAGAACCTACCCAACTTGTCCAAAGTGTGGTAAGAACCATCTGGACAAGTGTCTTGCAGGAAATGAAGGATGTTTTGGGTGTGGTCAGTCTGGTCACAGGTTGAGAGATTTTCTTTATGCTAAATAGGGTCAACGAGGCAATAATGGTAGGGCTCAGTCTACAAATTCAGCAGCACCAACAGGTCCCCCGACTCAGCAAGGTAACTCATCCGGTACAGGTGACGGTCAGCGCCAAAACAGGTTGTACGCTCTCCAGGCTCTCCAAGATCAGAAAGATTCTCCTGATGTGGTCACTGGTACGTTACGAGTCTTTTAACTTAGATGTTTATGTTTTGTTAGACTCAGGGGCTACTCTTTCCTTTGTAACTTCTTATATAGCAGTCAACTTCAATGTTAGTCCAGAAACTCTCTCAAAACCCTTCTTAGTCTCTACCCCAGTCAGTGACCTAGTTATAGCTAGACGGGTATGCATAAATTACCTTTTCACAGTCTTTCAGAAAGTCACCTCAGCAGATCTTGTAGAGTTAGAAATGGTATATATCATTCTAGGCATGGATTGGTTACATTCCTACTATGCCTCAGTCGATTGTAGAACTAGGATTGTTCGCTTTCAGTTTCCAAACGAACCAATCTTAGAATGGAAGGGTAGTAGCTTAGCGTCTATGGGTCAATTCATTTCTTACCTTAATGCCAGAAAGATGATATCTAAGGGTTATCTCTATCATCTAGTTCATGTTAAGGATTCAAGATCTGAAACCCCAATTCTTGAGTCAGTTCCAGTAGTTAATGAGTTCCCAGAAGTGTTTTCAGAAGATCTTCTCGAAGTTCCTCCCAAAAGAGAAATTGACTTTGGAATTGATCTCCTTCCAGATACCCAGCCTATTTAAATTCCTCCTTATAGAATGGCTCCAGCTGAGCTTAAGGAACTGAAAGAGCAATTGAAAGACCTTCTAGATAAGGGCTTCATCAAACCCAGTATTTCCCCATGGGGTGCACCAATATTGTTCGTGAAAAAGAAAGATGGGTCTCTCAAAATATGCATTGACTATAGGCAGTTGAACATAGTCACAATCAAGAATAAGTACCCTATCCCCAGGATTGATGACTTGTTCGACCAATTTCAAGGTGCTAGTCATTTCTCAAAGATAGGCCTCAGATCCAGTTATCATCAGCTCAATGTCAGAGATAGTGACATTCCGAAAATAGCCTTCAGAACTCGGTATGGTCATTATGAATTGTAGTTATGTCATTTGGACTAACCAATGCTCTTGCAACTTTCATGGATTTGATGAAGAGGGTGTTCAAGCAGTATTTGGACTTGTTCATTATCATTTTTATCGATGATATCCTCATTTACTTTAGGAATGAGGAAGAACATGCGACTCATTTGAGGGTTGTCCTGCAAACTCTCAAAGATCGCCAGTTATTCGCTTAGTTTAGCAAATGTGAGTTTTGGTTGCAATCTGTTGCTTTCCTTAGGCATATTGTGTCTAGTAAAGGGATTCGAGTGGATTCTTAGAAAATAAAAGCAGTGAAACAATGGCCCAGACCTACCTTTCCTACAAATATTAGAAGTTTCTTGGGTTTGGCGAGTTATTACAGAACGCTCGTGGAAGGATTTTCATCCATAACCTCTCCATTTACTTAGTTGACCCAGAAAAAGGTTAAGTTTCAGTGATCAGATGATTGTGAGAAAAGCTTCGTAGAACTGAAAAAATTAGGTTGACTACAACTCCTACTTTGACTCTACCGGAGGGTTCAAATGGTTATGTTATCTATTGTGATGCATCCAGAGTCGGCCTAGGTTGTGTGTTGATGCAACGAGGTAAGGTTATAGCTTATGTTTCTAGGTAGCTTAAGGAGCATGAGAAGAATTATCTGACTCATGACCTCGAGCTTGCAGTAGTGGCATTTGCACTTAAGATTTGGAGACATTACTTGTATGGGGTTCATGTAGATGTGTTCACAGACCATAAGAGCCTTAAATATGTGTTCACTCAAAAAGAGTTGAATCTTCGCCAGAGGATATGGCTTGAGTTCCTCAAGGATTATGATATGAGTGTGCATTACCATCCTGGTAAGGCCAATGTAGTAGCAGATTCTCTTAGCATACTATATATGGGTAGTGTAGCACTTGTTGAGGAAGAAAGAATAGAGCTAGCAAAGGATGTTCACAGGCTTGCTCGCTTGGGAGTTCGCCTTATGAGCATATTAGATGGCGGTGTAAGAGTTCAGAATGGGTCAGAATCTTCATTGGTAGCATCTTAAGGAAAAGCAAGACAGTGATCCTATATTGCTTTCAACTAAAGGGTGCAGTTCATCAGCAGAGAGTTGAGGTTTTCTCCTAAAGGAGAGATGGTGTGCTTCGCTATCAGTGTCGATTATGTGTTCCTAAGGTGGGTGAGTTGAGACAAAAGATTCTTGCAGAAACCCATAACTCCATGTATTTTATTCATCCAGGAGCCACTAAGATGTACCATGATCTGCGGGAAGTCTTTTGGTGGAATGGTATGAAAAGGGATATAGCAGATTTTGTGGCTAAGTGCCTAAATTGCCAGCAAGTGAAGGTAGAACAATGGAAACCACGAGGTATGACTCAAGAGATCAACATTCCTACTTGGAAGTGGGAATTTATCAACATGGACTTGATTACAGGTTTACCTCGTACTCGCAGACAGCATGACTCCATTTGGGTGATAGCTGACAGAGTTACTAAGTCTGTGCACTTTTTGGTTGTTAAGACTACAGATTCGGTGGAGGACTACGCCAAGCTCTATATTAATGAGATAGTTAGGTTGCATGGGGTTCCTTTATCTATTATCTCAAATAGAGGTCTCCAGTTTACCTCGCATTTCTGGAAGTCATTTCAGAAAGTTCTTAGTTTTCAGGTTAATCTTAGCATAACATTTCATCCACATGGTCAGGCAGAGCGTACCATTCAGACCTTAGAGGACATGTTGAGAGCTTGTGTGATCGACTTCAAGGGTAGTTGGGATGATTGCTTTCCTCTTATAGAGTTTGCCTACAATAATAGTTACCATTCCAGTATTAATAATTACCATTCCAGTATACAGATGGCCCCTTATGAGGCATTGAATGGGCGTAGATGTAGATGTCCAGGTGGTTGGTTTGAAGTAGGTGAAGCAGCCTTGATAGGGCCATATTCAGTTCATGATGCTATGGAGAAAGTGCAGCTCATTAGAGATAGACTTAAGACATCACAGAGTCGCCAGAAATCCTATGCAGATGTAAGGAGAAGGGACTTAGAGTTCCAAGTTGATTATTGGATTTTCCTGAAAGTGTCACCTATGAAGGGGGTGATGAGATTTGGCAAGAAAGGGAAGCTCAATCCTAGATATGTCTGACCTTACAATATCTTGAAAAGAGTTGGTAAAGTGGGTTTTGAGTTAGAGTTGCCAGCAGAACTAGCAGCAGTGCATCCAGTCTTTCACATTTCGTTGTTGAAAGAGGTGTGTAGGTGATCCAGCATCTATTGTACCTTTAGAAAGTGTGGCTATGAAGGATAGTCTCACTTATGAGGATGTACCAGTTGAAATCCTTGATCATCAGGTTCTAAGGTTGAGAAACAAAGAAGTTGCTTCGGTTAAGGTTTTGTGGATGAGTCAGTCCGTAGAGGGAGCTACTTGGGAAGCAGAAGCAGCCATGAAGGCCAAGTATCCTCATCTCTTTCCTTCCGATTCCATTCCAGCTTGAGGTAATAGTTCCTCTTCAGTTTATCAGTCATTCATGTGCAGTTTCAGTCTTAGTATCATGTTCCTTCAGTTATACTCGCATTTTCAGTGTATTTGCATGTCCTTGGAACTTAGCTCAGTCAGAAATCAGTTTCTAGTACTTAGTGGTAGGGTTTACAGCTCTTTCCCTCCCTATCCAGCTAGTTTAGACTTCATTCGAGGACAAATGTACCCAAGGGGGAGATAATGTAACACCCCATATCCGGAAACAAACCAACCAGCAAATTTCCAAAAGTTACAGGTGCAACCCACGGACCGTAGGGTGACATACAGTCCGTCCTGGTGGTCTGTGGATGGTCACCTGCAACCTCCCCAGAAAGACCCAAAAAAACCATTTTAAGGCATGACCCACGGTCGGACCCACAGATCATAGGCCAGACCACGGACTGTGGTCCAGGTCCGTGGATTGAGGCCTCATAACCTGGTGTCTGAAGTTGATCGACAAAATGACAAGGCGGATCGTGGGTCAGTCCATGGACCATCGAGCAGTTCGTAGGTCGAGACCCTCAGGACCCCCTAGAACCCATTCTCTGAAGTCGATTGACGAACTGACACGATGGATCGTGGGTTAGTCCATGGACCGTCGATCAGTCTGTAGGTCGAGACCCTGAAGACCTCCTAGAACCCATACTCTAAAGTTAATCGACAAACTGACAGGATGGACCGTGGGTTAGTCCACGGACCATCGATCAGTCCCGTCAGTAGCTTCAACAGATTTTAAGTCAGGGGTCGTTTGGTCTCTCCTCATGCGTTGGACCCATAAACTACGTCGTTTAACCCCTAAACTACTTAGGTTTGGTCAGTTTTAGCCTAGGAACAAAATTAGAACCTAACCTAATCAATTATTCACCAAAATCAAGCAAAACTTAGGGCAAAATAGAGGAGAAAGTCAAGCAACCCTAGTTCAAGAACTCAACAAGGTTCATCAGTTTCAGCCCTGAAATTGAAAGATTTCTCCATGGAATTTGTCACTAGGTATGTGGGATTTCACTAATGGGTTCCTTTCACCCATTAGATTCCTAGAATTCAGTCAGATTCTTGATTCTCTATATCATGTTTAGATCTAGGGTTTCTAGAATTTCAGATTTATGTTATGATTCAGTTGTTAGACTAATCCAAATCAGATTATCGTATTTTAAGGGATTATTGCTCAGTTCTTGCATGAAACTCAGAACCCTAGTTGTGTAGATTCGTTTAGTTCATGAATTACACTTGCTAGGTCAGTTTATTCAGATATACATGCCCCAGTTAAGAATGTTTCATTATCAGTACATTAATGTTGCATTTTCAGTTAGCATGTCAGTATTTTGAGCTATTCAGTATTACAGAAATTCAGTTATAATATGTTACTTACATAATCAGTTGGGAGTAGGCTTAATACCGAGTGAACTAAGGGTCAATCACCCTTATAATCCTAGAACTACGTGCCCCCGTAGGTTATAAGTCCCCTCTGTGGGCATCAGTTTAGTAATCACGCCATTTATGCCTCTATACCTCTAGCAGGGTATATTTGGTCCTCTTAATAGGGCGTATACATCAGACTCCACGTTTAGCTCACGTGGTTTATGTCGGTTACTAGTAGCTCCCACAGTCAGATTCTATTACATTGACCAGGTTATCAGTTACAGTTCAGTATTCAGTTTTAGCATATTATAAACTTGGTCATTGCATTCAGTTAGTTCATGTTCAGTATATTCAGTATTCATCATGTTCAAATTATATCATTGCTTTACCGCTTTGTTCAGTTATATGTTGTATTCAACTTTATTCTATCTTACATGCTCAGTACCTTTCAAGTACTGACGCATACTCTGCGCTATATCTTTTTGTGATGTAGGTTCAGTTCCTCAACTGCCAGATCACGCATGGATCGGTTCCCGATCTTCAGCTCAGCAACATCAGTGGTGAGTCCTCATTATCCGAGGACGACATACATGTTTCTTTTCTATTTTCAGTCTTTAGTTTTAGTTTTGCTAGATTTAGCTTGGGCATGCCCTAACACTTCTAGTCAGTTAGAAGATTATTTTAGACATAGTTAGATTCAACTTTATTATTTGAGTTTGACCTTTCAGTTGTTGTTAAACTTTCAATTTTCTTTTATATATTAAGTTAGCTTATGGGTATTCCCAATCATTTCAGTTTATCCTATGATTTTGCTTTCGCACAGTATTTTCTTACTTCAGTTTATTTAGTATGCTTATGATATGCTAGCAGGGTTAGCTTGGGGTCACTCGTGATCCTAGGTCCTGTGTCTGCGTCCAGCAGGTAGCCTCGGGGAGTGACATCAATGTTTCCTCTCTTGTTTAAATATGAAAATATTTACTCTTTAGGAATATTTAGTTCCCATATAATCTTTTGAAGAAAATGAACTTCACATTTACTCTTACTTAACTCAATGCTCAAGTCTTAAAACAAGTTTAAATCATTTGTAAAAGATTTCTTAAATTATGGTTCATGCCGAATTATGGACATGAACGACTCAATGCAAGGTTTTCAATAACCATAGATAGAACTCAATAATTGGAACTCAATAACTTCAATGATACTACTCATTCCAAGAATGCTCAACTTAGACAGTTCATGCGAAATTATGAGCATGAACTACTCAACTCAAGGACTCAAAGATACTTCTCATCTCTAGACTGCTCGACTCATAGGGTTCATGTGGAGTTATGGGCATGAACAACTCAACTCAAGGGTTTCATGGGTAACATGTAGTAGTCCCCATGATTAGGAATAACACCTCAAAAGGGATTAGGAACTCAATACTCAAGACTTAGAACTTGAAGATACTACTCATCTCAAAGATACTCAACTTATTGAGTTCATGCGGAATTTATGTGCATGAACGACTCGACTCAAGGGTATAAAGAATATTATGGAACTCATGTGTACGATTCTTCTCATTCTCATACTTACTTCCTCAAAACTCAGTTCAAATAGATGGTGGATCTCAAAGAACTCAAAAGTTTTCTTGAACTCTACTCTTAACTCTCTCTTGAATGTGAATTATGAATTCAAGAGTTATGATTCCTGATATGAAGGATCTCGTGATGACAAAATAGACTCATGAATACATTCTCCTCACTCTCATACTCACTTGTTCGAGTCTTGTAACAAGTTATTTGAATTTGTAGAAGAAGACTCCTCAAAAAGACTAGAAAGAGACTTTCTTAAAATGTTCGAAAGAACTCTCAAGACTTAACTCCTAAATCTATCTTGAAGTTGATTTATGGATTCAAGGTTATGATTTGTGATAGGAAAGATATCATAAAGATTAAATGAGTTTTAGATAGTTAATCATGAGAAACATTTGAAAAACATTGCATGGGGAGCAAGTCCGCGATGCGGAGATGAAATATAATGTTTGCTCGAAATAATTTTTGAGATCTCTCTGCGATGCGGGGAGAAAAAATTCACTCTGCGTCAGTACTGGTTTTCTATCTGACTTTTTCTTCCTATTTTCTAACCCCACTTCACCTAAATTTGATTTTTTTTTCTCAATTTCTCTTTAGATTCAGATACCCAATACATGTACATAAGAATCTAATCAAACACAACCCTAAAATAGACACGATTTCCTTAAGAACTCCTCAATCTCATCTAAACTCAAGAACGAAAGCCAATTTCAAGAACACAATTCAAGAATATCAAACTTTCAACTTTCTAGAACGAATTTAATGCTGAAATTAACATGATTGGCATGTGGATGAACAAACCCAACACTATGGAAGCTTACATACCTCTTAGGGATCAAACCCATGGCGAAAATCCGCAACAAAACTCAAGAACCTCAACGAACGCTTTGATCCTCCCTTTTTTTCTTCTCTTTTCCCTTCTTTTCTCTTCTTGAACTCTCAACTAAAACCCTAAGCATATATTAGCATTATAAAACTGAACCTAATAGGATTAGACCCTTCAAAACTTTCTAAAAATATATTAAATTTATTTTACCCTTAAAATTCCATCATTGGTATCAGAGCCATCGTTAACTGATCTCATTATGCGTTGCTTCCTTGTGTATTCAATGTGTTGTTGAAAAGAAATAAATTGTGTCTAATTTTTCCTTGAAAATCAGTGAAAAGAAAAAATTTGGAAGGAGATAAGTTTTTTTGTTATTCTTTTTTGAATGTGGATTAATTATATGGTAAATAAGATTTTGAATCCTATTTGATTCTGACTCATATTGTAGATAAGATTCCTTATCTTACAAAGAAATAAATTTTGTCATTTTTTTTAAAACTATTTTTGTTTGTAGCGATCTTGAAATTGGTTGTACAATATTTTTGGTCGAAACTTATTTTTTCTTGACCTACTCATTTGTAGCTTTCTGAAAATATAATATAATTAAAAAACAGATTTAAAACGAGTGAGATATGAATTTTTGAAAGTTTACTATTTTTTCCAGAAAAACTGCTTATGTTGGTTGTAATCTGGAAATTATGTGTACAATTTTTTTGGTTCGAAACGTAACTTTTCATTATCTACTCATTTGTAGCTTTCCGAAAATACAGATTTAAAACGAGTGAGGTATAAATATTTGAAGTTGGGCTAAAAAAACATTTAAAAAAAAGATTTTTGAGAAAGTTTTGTGTCCTTTTGGGATTATTCTTTTGGAAAAGGAATATGTGTTCTTTTAGGATTTTTCTTAAATATGTGTTTATATATATTATGTTTTTCAAATATATTGGTCTTGTTTATTCATTTAGTCTTTATGTTCCTTAAATAGTTTTTTTATGTCTTCTACAAATGAAAGTGACATATGTTGTCACATTGAATGGGTCAACCATTCTAATTTTTTTCCTTGTTCCTATTTCAAACATGGCTGAACAGGAACAAACTTGAATTATTCCAAGTGGGAGTTCTCGAAGTCGAACAAAAGGACAATGTAGAAGAGCACGTCGTCGTAGGACATGTTTTCGAGGGAGAGAAATCGTACTGGTTGGTGTTCCGAGGGGGACACAGAATCTGTGAACGATTCAAAGGGTCATTCGAAGGAAAAGAGATAAAGATCTAAAAGAGTTTATGTCTTTGAAGATGGATCATCTTGACTCTTTATTAGACTTCCTCAGATCCCTTGTCATAAAGTTTGATGAGGTTAATGAAAGTGTCATTCAAGTTGAAGAGTGGGATGCATACGATATTTTGTATCATTCCTTGCCAGAATATTGAAAGATTGAGCTGAATGAAACTTATTTCAAAATTGGGGATAATGAACCATTATGGGAGTATGTGGTAAATATAGGAGTTAAGCGGGTAAAACTTCACATCATAAACATAGTTTAATATTGAATTTTGTTGGTTATTCTTTACAAATTATGTGATGAACATCTTTGCTTATGCTTTATTCTGAATATTTGAGATTTTTTTTGGATAAGTGAATTAGTATTCTATTGCACATTTTCATATGGTATTTGATTATTAGACATGTAAATATTTGTGATTATGGTAAAAAAAATATTAGTGTACACATTAAGAAGTTAGTTTGAAATTTTGGTTAAATATTTAGTTCGTAAATGATGATTAGATGCTTACGTGTCTTCGATTTTACGTTAAATATGAAACCTTTATGAGAATTGATTTGCTTGAATGTGTATGTCACATGCATAATTGACTAAAAAAATACTTGCCTTATTATATCTCGTAACAGACATGGCATCAAAAGTATCATTGTTGACTTAAACAAAGATGAAAAGCTTAATGGTGAAAATTACGATATCTGGAGTCCTAAAATCTGTTATGTACTAGAAGAGCAAAATGCTCTGGAAGGTATAAATCATGTTTTGAATCAACCATACGAGGGTAATTTTGCACAACACAGAAGGGATCTTGAAGCTTATAAAGCTTGAAAAAAAAAGGCTAACTCCAATGCACATGGAATAAATAGTTAGTTCTATGGTTGATGACCTCATACATGAATGTGAGGAATTCCCTACTGCTCATGCTATGTGGGCTCATATGAAAGGAACATATGGGGCTACGTCTGTAACCCGCCTCCGATAGTTAACTATCAAATTTAACACTTATAAGAAACATCATAAACAAAATGTCAAACAATACCTAAGAGTGATGTCAAATATGATAGTTCAACTCAAGAGTGTTGGCCATGTTCTTTCTGATGAGCAACAAGTTCAGACAATGATTCGGTCTCTTCCCAATAATTGGGAACATTTGAAGGTTAACTTGACCCATAATATCAAAACCTTTTTCTGATGTTGCTCGCCATGTCTAACTTGAAGATGAGAGGTTTGATGCTGCTAAAGCTGGCTTCTACTGCCTTTGTGGCAGAGTCAAGTGGTACATAATCTTCAGGCTTCAAACGCAAGAATAATTGGAAAAGAAATGGGAAAGACAAAGAGTCCAGAGAAGGACCCTTTAAGAAAAGAAGAAGCCTTATTCCAAGAAAGGAAAATGGTTCTTCAAAAAGAGAGACAAGAGCAAAATGATGTTCTATAATTGCCAAGTGATGGGACACTTTGTTCGTGAATGAAGTGAGTCGAAAAATGTAGCATTTCCAAGCGCATCTCTAAGTGCTACATATGTTTCTAGCACTTTTTTACTAACTGAATCTTATCCTATGTGGATTGTAGACTCAGGATCCACCGACCATGTGATTCGATATCGAGAAACATTTGTGGAGTTCCGTCAAATTTCATCTAAGTCAAGGTGGATCTACATGGAAAATAATGCAAAACTATAAGTCAAAGGAATAAGCACTTGCAAAGTAGACTTGTGTGGTGGCTGTTCCTTGATGTTTCATGACGTCCTGTATGTTCCAGAGATTTGACGAAACTTAGTATCTCTATCTGTTCTCTTAGACGTTGGTTTTGGTTTGTTTTTTTTAGTTGTAATGGTGTTAGAATAACTCTAGATAATGTTTTATATGGTTTTGGACTTCGTTATGACCATTTTATCATATTAGGTTGTAATCCTTCAACTTATGACTATTATGTTGACCGTTGAGTAATGACATGTTATTCAAGTAACAATGATATTGATGTTATTACATGGCATGCAAGATTATGTAACATTTTGGAAGCTAGTAGACTAAACTAGAGCCTAACGTAAGGGTTAATAGTCGTAAATAACTCTTGGTACTCAATATATGTGTTTTTGGGTTTAAACTTCAAGGTACGACCCCCCAGGACCAACCATGGGTCCTTGAGGAGGACCCAAAAAGCTGGCCCAAAACAGTCCACCCACGAGAGGGAACCCACAGCCAGTAGGTGGACCCAAGCCACGTGGGTAGGGGTCGTGGTTCAAGGCCCCAGAAAATAGGTTGCAAAACCCAACCCATGGACCACCAGCACGCAATGTGAGTCCACTCACAGACTGTGGCAGTGGGGTCGTTGGTGGTCATTGAAACTGCCTTTTGGCAGTTGACTTTAGGGGTCTTTTGAGATTTTCCTTTTTATTAAAATATTAAGTGACATCATTTTGTATTAAATTAAACTAACTATATAAGTCTTTTAGACCCCTAAACTAACTCGTCAAAATCATAATTTCTAAATCCCCAAATCAAAACCCATTTCCCCCCCAAAACTCTCTCTCTCTAGAACTCCAAGGAAGAAGAAGAAGAAAGGTGAAGCTAGGGTTGAAGGAACAAGCTTTTTCACTCAAATTCGTTGGATTTCTTCACCAAGGTATGGTAGCTCTTCATCCATGGATAGTTTTCATCCATGTAGCCCCTTTAAAACCCTCAATTTCAAAGCTAGAAATCCTAAAAGTTAGGGTTTGACTTCAATCTCATAGATTCCTTTCAAATCCATTTTAATGATTGAATTATGTTTTATTATGGATATATTGATGATTTTATACGGTTTTATCTTGAATTCCCCAAAAATCCATGAATTCCCCTATTTTCCCAATTTGGATCTCAAAGTGTGGGTATTGATTGATGCAAGTAGAATATAATAGAATTATGCATCTAGTAGTTGAATTACTTGAATTATGTTATTATCCATGTATAATGTAGTAATTCTAGATGTATTGATGGATTGTGATCTATGGTCCTTGAAGGGCAAAGTGTGAGAATTATGCATGAATATGAGGTTCAGATATATGCTTTATGAACTTTGAGAGTAAAGTGAATATGATTATGATCTAGTTGTTGTGTTGTTGGAAATTATCCTCATGTACACATGATGCTTATCGTGACCAACGACACTAACCTACGGTATGAGTGTCTACGATCGTCGATAGTATAGTAACCCAACTAAAGGTTGGGGTCGTGTCCCAAGGGAGTGGTTTTGAGAATTGATAGAAAAATACGATTTAGCTCTAATTAGTCGTAGCTAAAACATTAACGATTAAAAATATAGTAAATTAAAGGGGGCGACACAAAAGTGTCAAATATCGATTGGGGTTTTTGTCACAAGTAGTAAAAACAACAAAAAATTAACAAGAAAAGCAAGTATGGGGAAATGTTCTTGGGGTGTGACCGCAATACAAGTTGAGATAAATCGTTGGGTACATGCTTTCAATAGGAAATTTGCAAGATAATAGTGACTAGGCTAAGCTTTAGATGGAAATAAGTTCCCTCGTGGGCAACTTACCCCGTTTCAAATGGGTTCCTCTCGGACACCCATTTGCCGCATGAAGACCAGCCTACGCCTTACCCCATTCACTCTCTCGAGCCGAGTATTAGGCTATGGGACTAGGGCTCACCCTCTCGGGCTGAACCTTATGTCGAGCCACTCTTAAGGCCATCAGTCTAGTGGTCTTGGTTTCGCGACCTCCCTCTCAAGCAAGTCGAAAACACATGGGTGGTTTTGTATTTGCAACTACAAACCCATTAAATTAAACCACAACCACAAGGTGAAATCACCATTAAAATACATCTACCTTATCAACAAGCAAGACCCAACAACAATATCAACACATATTTGCTAAATCACACCCCAAGAATGGGGTTTTTAGCCATACATCAAGAAATAACAAAATACACCTAAAATGATATGAAAATCAAATGGGTATAAGAAATTAAACCTTGATTTAAGCAAAGGAAGAAGAATGAAGAAGACCCACTTTCAACTTGGGGAAGATGAATCTTTCTCTCTTCAAGTCTCCCACAAAACCCTCTCCAAACTATAGAGAAAATATCTAAAAACGTACTATTCTATTATGAAAATAATAATAATGGTTCGGAACTTATAAAATTAATAAAGAGTTTAGTATTTATAGCCATCAGAAATTAGTGCAGACGGATAGTTCGGCGAGGTTAGTCGAGTCCGCCGAATGACTCGACGACTAGCCCTTCTTCTGTCTCATCGCCGTTGAGTGCTTGCTTACAACATTTCACGTTTTGGACCATTGGGTGGTATAGAACTACTTTGCGGAACTATTCGGTGAAACACGGACTGCTCATTTCATCGCCTTTTTTATCCTCTTCCTTCAGGGGTTTGCATACTGGAACAAAGGACGGAGTCTGTCCTTTCGGCGAATCGCCAAAGGTTCTTGGCGTGCTCATGCTTCAACTTCTTCGTTCTTTTCAGCCTTCTTGTTCCTTTTTTGCGCCTAAGTGTTCATGCTTCCACTAAAACTTCAAATACCTTAAACTTAAGAGTTTACATTAGATATTGAGAAAAAATAAGCATTCGAGGACACTATTTCTATCAAAATAAAGCCCTAAATGAGTCCAATTTGTGGACTCATCAACACACTTATGTATGAATATGATATGATGTGAAAGGTTGGTCACATGTAGTGATTCTAAGGTTTGAAGACTAGTCTCACCTATTGAATCTATGAGCTTTAGTATGAGTTATGTTGGATTGAGTGTCAAGACATTCTTCCATAATCATGAACTTAAGTCAAGACTTAATATGAACTCAATGGGAATTATGCTTAGCACCGAGTGGATAGTGATATAAGATGGAAGCCCACACGTTAGTAGAGGCCGGGTTTCTAGGAACAATCTCTTAGGATGGAAGCCCTCAAGTTAGTAGAGGTCGGGTTTGTAGGAGCAATCTCTTGGGATGGAAGCCCTCACGTTAGTAGAGGCTGGGTTTTCTAGTAGCAATCCCATTATCCCATAAACTATGTTCCCTCATAGGTCTTTAACTAGTGGATCCACCTAAGCTAAGAGTATGGTTCTACCTTAGGCAAGTGGGGTAGACACCAGATTCTATGTTTAGCTCACATGGTCTATGTCGGTTAAGGCTTGTTCCCAATATGATAATAATATGAATTATGAACTATGGCTACTCAAGAAGCTTTACTTAGCATGTGTGGGATTATGGGATCTTATTCATGCATTGCACAACTATGCTTTGAGGGTATTTATGGTATGTTCCTATTATGATATGGTGATCTATGAGTTGATTATGCTTATGACTTATGCTTTTACAGTACCTTCAAAATAATGGTTTAACTTAGTAAATGGGATGCATTCAACTAAAATGTCCCTTTTACCATGTTTTCATGATTTTATGCATGGCTATCATACTTAGTGCATCTTTGTACTAACCCATATTTTCCTACATTTTTTCAAAGTGTAGGGTCCGGTTCTTGAGGCGGTTATCATTCGGTTCAAGCTTGTATTCAGCTATTCTCCTTGCTTGTGATAAGTCCTCATGATTCGAGGACGAGAGATTCACTTTGAGTTTCATTTCTAGTATTTTATTTTCAAACTATGTTGTATGGGTTGTGTCCCTTTTTAGTTAGACTATCGTAATAGATGGCTAATTGAGACAAGTCTAGACTTCCGTTTTGCTGTTATGAAAACTTCTTAAGACTTGAGATGTATTTTACTCTTATTTTTCTAATGCTTTATGATGTGATATGCTAAGTGGCTTACATGATGCCTTTAGGGGTATTATGTGCCTTGTTACGTCTAGGGGGTATCGTGACAAACTTGGTAATCAGAGCACAAGGTTTAGAATGATTCTAGGATGATGTCTCATAAGCCACGTCTAGTAGAGTCTTGTTCATGAGTGTGAAATGCGCCACATTTATGAATGAGAGGCTATAAGATGTTTTGGAAACTACACTTCTTTCATAATTTTTAAGTTGTACCTTAGAGTTTAACTCTATAAAAGTCCCTCTCCTAATCCTTCTCTTGTGTCTTCAGGATATGAATACACGAAGGGCTAACGCAAGAAGAATGAAGGGTGTCAATGTGAATGAATGAGCTCCTCCTCAAGCTAACCAAGCTCCGATTGATCTCGTGGTTGAGAATGTGACCCATACGGAGTTTAGATCTACTATCTAAAGGTTGGTTCAAGTCCTGACGGCTCAAGCCAATAGAGAAGTTGTAGCTCCGATCAATCCTAATATGAATTTCCTGGCTTCTAGATTGAGGGATTTTGCAAGGATGACCCCCCCCCCTCCCGTGTTTCTTGGTTCCAAAGTGGGAGAGGATCCTCAAGAATTTGTGGAGGAGGTTTATAAAATAATTAATGCCTAGGGGTGACTTCGGTAGAGAAAGCGGAGTTAGACGCTTACCAATTGAAGAGTGTGGCTCAAGTATGGTATACTCAATGAAAGAACAATAGGCTGGTAGGAGCGGATCCAATAGAGTGGGAAGTGTTCAAATCAGCGTGGGTAAACCGTTCTTCCAGATCTATCCAAATTTCTCTAGTAGTTTCAATGTGTGCGGTACTACCCTGCAATTCCTTGGCAATTGCATTTGTAAGCCATGAAAAGTACAATGGCATTGCATTGTATCCATGACTTTAGATCCTAAGAGGTTTCTTTCTGTCTCTCAATGGTTCCATTAACAAATCTAGCCTTGTTTTTAGAGTGAAGTGCGTTCAAAAAATTTCGTGTCCAAGTGAAATAGTTTTCAACATTTTCACTAAGAGGATTGGTAACAAAAATCAAACCTGGGTGGTCTGATGGATGCAAGGAATAGGGAGAAGTGTCTGCGACTTTTGGTTGAGGCAAACTCACTAGTTCAACAGTGCATCCTTCAGTTCCCATGACTGGAAAAAAAATTCTCAGGATCTTTTAATACGCTTCTGATACCATGTAGAATAAGATTACCCGAGTGAATTACTTTATTGATAATACATCGCAATGTTATATACAAGTTGTACCAGCTCTATAACTAAGGAACCGTATCTTTACATATAATTACAAATATATATTCTGATTTTTATATCTAAAGGAAACATATCCTCTGATTGTGCAATCACATAAGATCTTCCAATAGATACCATACGAAAAATAAATCAAAGAAAATTTGCACTTACTTAGGCACATATAGCTCGTCATCATTTTTGAAGCATCTGTCTAGTTGAAGAACATTTTGTTTACATGTAGTGACTGACGGCAAATAACATAGCCTATGCTTGCGCTTTGAGCATTTAAGCACTATTACATTCAAGTATTAAGCACAAATAAGTAGTCCTAGTGAAATATAAAAGCAAAATCTATAATTTATAAATACCAATAAAATCAATAAAAGCTTACCATGATGATAATATGTATAAGGATGAATGATACATGGATTCCTCTAAACACAAGTACCTTAAAATCTTTCATTGAACAACACAAAAATGAAATTTATAAATAATTTATTTTCGATTCACAGATTTTTCTTGATTTCGAATACTCTGTTTATGTAGACACAATCTCAATCTCAACCTCAATATAATTCAGTAAACAACAACGTAAGTGAAAAGTTATACATAGAAAATACATACCATTTTTTTGTGTTCTATCAAATCAGTGACTTACCTCAATCATTGTAAGGACCCGGCCGGTCATTTTTGGAAAGTGGCATAAATTTATCATTTTTTCCCTATTGATTTTGACCTCGAATCTTCTATGATTGATTTTTAAAAGTTGATTTCAAACTTTGAGTTAAAAGTTGAGAATTTTGTAAGTTTTGAGTTTGAAAGGAAAATGTTGTTAAGAAAGTGGATTTCAATTTCTTTTAGAGTTTTAAGTATCTGGAAGGAATTATGTCGATTCCAACCGTCTTGAAATGTGGAATCTTGTCTATGAGAACTGTCGATTTCAAATTCAGAGTCCTTTCGAGAATTTGAGATCCTAAGTTGGAAATTATTGAGAATCTAGCCTTTGGGTTGATTTTGGTCAATATTCGGGGTTTGGATGCTCGTATCAGAATTCTAAGAGTTCTATTAGATTCAAGAGATGATTTTAAGCCCAGGTGAGGTCTTGGTTGATTTTGAGAGGTCCCAAGCAAGATTTAGACTTTTTGGACGTTACGTTAGTTTCTTGTGGTTTTATGGATGTCAGATCAAGGATACCTCAGATTCATATTTCGACGATTCCATTGAATCCAGAATGTCGAGTATAATCAATTTGCATGTATGGTTTATGTGTATGAGGTACCGAACGAATCTCATATGTCCTTTCAATGTTTTGAGTGTTGGCTTATTTTTTGGTGTCTTAGATCTGGTGCACCTTGTGATCGCAAGGGATGGCTCGCTTTCACGAAACATGTGTTAGCGAGGCCCTGATTGTTTTCGCAAAGGTCAATTCATGTTGACTTTCACGTTTGCGAAGGACCTTCGCATTCGCAAAAAATGGGTTCGCAATCACGATGGTCCTGATTTTTGTGGGGTTCACTTTTGCGAACTAGTGGTCGCTTTTGCGACATCAAAGAGGGGTTTTTGGTATGAAATTTTGGGATTTAAGCTCCATTTTCCATTTTTGAGCTTGGCAAAACCCTTGGAGGCAATTTGAAAGGATTTTTGTACTAAATTATTTGGGTAAGATTTTGTGATCCTAAAACTTCATTTTCCTTTGATTATTTATGGATTCTAACATCAAAACTTGGGATTTTGATTGACAAATGACAAGGTTTTTCTATAACTCAAGCTCTAAACTAAAATGTAACTCAAGCTCTAAACTAAAATGGAGATTGTGAACTAATTTTAAGTTCTTTTTCGAAATGGTTTTTGTCAATGAGTTCCTAAGGCCTTGAGTAACATTTTCAAGTGTTGATTTTCAGATTCAAACCTTATTTTTGGAATTGGGTTGTGAGTTGATTGGTCCATTTTCAAAGTAATTGATGTGGGTATTTTTGCTTCCGTAAATTTATTGTGAATACTTGATTGATATAGATTATGTGGTTTGGACATTGGTCTGAAGGGGAAGACTCAAGTCTAGGAGTAACTAGTTGGTTGAATTAAGGCAAGTGATCTCCGAAACTGTGTATTCTAGTAGATGTATTTTCCCATCATTGTGTATGTGTTGGGAGTAATGAGGATAAGATGAAAGGTTCATTGTTCCACTTGATAAATCTTATTGTATAAAAAAGGGTTTAAATGAACAGACTATGTGTTGATTAGAATGCTTGTGAATTGTCTTGTGGTGTACCCTATTTGATTTATTGATTGATGAAATGCTTGGTAGCATGAGTGTGGACTTGAATTGCTTGAATTGTTGTCTCTTCCTTACGGTGTGAACTTGCCTATGCGCATTGATTGTTGTACATCCTGATAAGACACATGATATAAAACCAATGAGAAAATGATTCTGGCTAGTGATATGATATAAAAACGATGGGAAATAGTTTGATTATTGTGATTTGATGCTTAGGTTTGACATACTTGTTAACTGTGATTGATGCACGTGTTACTTGTGATTGATCTACTTGACATAAATATTGACTTACTTGATATGTGTTGATTGTTGAATTATGACTATTGAATTGTGATTATTGAGCCATGTGAGTCGTGTATTATAGAACTGTTAGGTTAGGTTGATTTTTAGAGAAAATGGTCTAAAACCCCCCCAATCTATACCCGAAATCCCAACTACACACTTATTCATTACGGGAGTCCTATTACCCCCCTGAACATTTTAAAAGTATAATATATACCTCCTTAAAAACACACAACCAGATTTTTATAAAATTGTGAATTGCACGCGCCTGCCACGTAATATTACCTTTTTAAAAAAAATATATTTATTCTGCAATTATTTTTCACTATATTTCCATCTTTCTCTTTTACTTTCCTTTTTCCATTCCTCTTTTTCTTTGATTTACTTTCCTTTTCCATTCTTCTTTTTCTTTGATCTTGACAATTGATTTTCCAGATTTGGGGATACATTCTATGACTGCCACCATCTTCTTCGAGCTTCATCGGAGTTATGAACACTAGCAAAATTTTGATGCTCTCTATTGAAGCAAGAATTTAACAATGTTGAGCAACCCATTTTGATTATTGGGTCTTTTTCATTAATGGGTTTGTTGCCTAATGATTTCATTGATGAATTCTTCTCCATTGATGGATCTGTTACTAATTGAATTTTTCTCCATTAATGACTCTAAAGTTCGATCCTCTTGACTTTCGATTTCGATTTTGAGTTACTTGTCAATTTTTCACACTGATGAGAAGTGAATTTACTGTGAGAAATTTGTGATTTGAGAATGAAAGTGAACTTAATGATTAGAACTCGGTGAGGGCAACGACCTGGTGGTGGAGCAAAGCTGCCACTGATGACTTTCAATTTTGCTTTTGAGTTATTGTCAATTTGTCACATTGATGAGAAGTGAATTTATTGTGAGAAATTTGTGATTTGAGAATGAAAGTTAACTTATTGATGAAAGGTTGGTGAGGGCGGCGATCAGGTGGTGGAGCAGAGCCACAGGCCGACGCTTTGGTGAAGATAAGAAGAAAGACGATAAAAATTATTTTTTTAAAAGAAACATAAAGATTTTTGAAAGAATAAAAAAATAATAATATAAAATTTAAGAAATACTTTTAAAATTAAAGTTTTAATTATTATTTTTACCTCTCACTCTCTCAAAGAGAGTGACTACACTTTCTTTGCCACCTCATCATTCAGGGAGCAAATAATTCTACTTTAAAATAGTGTAAGGGGGTAATAGGACTCCCGTAATGAATAAGTGTGTAGTTGAGATTTCAGGTATAGATTGGGGGGGTTTTAGACCATTTTCTCTTGATTTTTATGCAGGTTATAGTTTGAGGAGGTTTGGTTGGGATGAAAGAAGTATTCAAATTCTAGCTAGTTGCTTTGTTTACTAGATTGATTGTTGGATACCGTATTATTGGTAGTCACTCCTTGATTCTACACTTGGGTAGGTTCCGAGGCTAGTATAGCGTGATTGCTCTTTCTCTCCCATCTCTAAGGCTTGTCTAGGAACTGATGAGAGGTAGCTGATTGTCATCCAGGCGGGCCCTTTTGTTCTTTTTTTATGCTTTGTTCTATTTGAGAAATAAATACTTGAGACTTGTACTTATTTCTTTATCCCGCTCTTTATGTATTAGCGGTTTGTACACATGATAACCAAGTTTTGGAATGTTAAATAAAAGAATAATTTGCCGCTTTTATCTTGTTCTTGCTTTATCTTTCCACATTTCTTTCGTTTTGTCGGGTTGAGGCTGACTTGTGTTGGTGGAAATAGACAAGTGTCATCACGCCCATTTTTTTGTCGTGACTAATGGTATCAGAGCTAGGTCCATATGTCTCATGTGTGTACAGGACAAGTCTAAGTAGAGTCTCAAGTATTGGTACAGAGACGTTTGTACTTATCTTCGAGAGGCTATGAAGACTGTTAGGAAAATTCCTATTATTTACTCTTTATTATCGTGTGTGGTTCGTTAGTGTTAAGTTGCCACGTGTTGTCTTGGCAAATATCAAGGACCAGAGCTTCCGTTTTCAGTGGTAGAGGGGAGGCGGTCCCTGAAGTTGTTGTTGAGACCCCAGATAGGGGTAGAGGTATCGGGCCTAAATAGGGGTAGAGGTATTGCCCGAGCTAGAGGTCGTGCTCATGGAGTAGCACCAGGTCATGCCCGTTGAGCAGCACCAGTCAGAGATTGAGCTAGAAAGGTCTCTTCTCAGCCACAGGTTAAGGTTGTTGAGGACCAGGTTCATCATGAGTTTACAACTCTATTGTTTCAGGATACCTTGTTGAAGATGTTGGGTGTTTTAGAGAACTTCTCTCAAGGTGGTGCAACAGGTACACCAGAAGATTCTTAGACGAGTGTAGGGGTGCAGACCCAGGTCAGCAACATCAAGTTCCAGTTATTCTTGATTCGGTGGGTCAACCACCAGTGGCTCCTACACCAGCTGTTGGTGCATTATCTCTTGAGGTTATGTTGGCATAGACTGATCAGAGTGCTATATGAGGTTTCAGAAGATATAACCACCCTAGTTTTAAGGTGGTAAGAATGAGGAAGCCCATGAGTTCTTGACTTTGTGACATAAGATGCTTGAGGAAGTGGGTATGATAGATGCTCGTGGTAGTCGATTTGTTGCACTTCAGCTTCGTGGACGCTCCAGAGAGTGGTAGATGACTTTTGTGAGGTGACCAGTTGGATCTCCCACCAGAGTGGAACATATTCTCTAGTGCTTTCTAGGACCGCTTCATTCCATGGAGCGTGAGTGAGGAAAGTCGATTGAGGTTTTAGAACTTGAGACAGGGCAGTTTGTGTGTGACTGAGTATGAGACCCATTTCTGTGAGCTTATTAGGCATGTTATGACTATTGTTTTGGATGAGGTAGAGAGAGTTTGAATGTTTGTGAGAGGGTGGAATTTCTCCATTAGATCGTATATGTTCAGAGTAGTCAGAGTGGGGGGTTCCTTCCCATCCATTATGAGCACCGCTAAGGAGGCGGAGTTGATGGTTTTAGAGGAGATTGTGGAGTTAAGAGGGCCTGATCGTCAGGTCAGTTTTCTGGTGCCTCATCTGGAGGCAGAGTTTCATATAGAGGTAGTACCTCTTTTCAACGCCATGGTCCGATTCATGCATCTATGCAAGTATATGAAAGTGTGCAGTCAGCCGATGATCTTATGGTTCGGGCTAAGGTGGCCATGGTAGCCCATCTGGTTTGCAGCAACAGTAATTCGTGCTGAGGTCTTGTTACACTTGTGGATATCCAAGTCATTTGATGCGATAGTGTCCTCTATAGAATTACTCAGGACCCCATCATTCTTATTCAACTGCTCCAGCTAGATATTTAGTACCTCTAGCCAGGGGTTGAGGCAGAGGTCAGTCTGGTAGAAACAACAAGACTTTTGGTAGGGGTGCTCAACTCCACAAGGTGGAGGTAGGGGTTTTACTCCGACTTCAGGTGGTCTAGAGGGACAACTTTACACTATTCCAAGAAGTCTTGAGGTCGAGACTTCCGATGATATGATCACAGGTATCATCCCATTTTTCCATTGACCTACATCTATATTATTTGATCTCGGGTCTACTTTCTCATATGTGTCTACCCATTTTGCTGTTGGTTTTGATATGATGTCTGATTGCATGTATGTTCATGTTCATGTTTCTACACCAATGGGAAAATTCTTAGTGGTGGATCAAATGTATCCGTCTTGTCTTGTTTCTTTGGCCGGATATGATACTTAGGTAGACTTGATTATTCAAGGGATGGTAGACTTTGATATTATTTTAGGTATGGATTGACTCTCCCCGCATCATGCTATTATTCGTTATTATGTTAAGACCATGACCTTAGCGATGTTGGGTGTCCCGAGAGTTCAGTGGACGGGTACTACTGGTTCTTACCCTAGTAAAGTTATCTCTTTCATTCGAGCTCAGAGATTAGTTGATAGAGGGTGTTTGTCCTATTTGGCCTTCATTCAGAATAGTAGTATTGAGCCACCTCACATGGATTATGTGCCCGTGGTTCGAGAGTTTTTAGATGTGTTTCCTACTAACCTTCTAGGCGTTCCTTCAGACAGGGATATTAATTTTTCTATAGACTTAGAGTCAGATGAAACCAAACCCATTTCTATTCCTCCTTGTCATATGGCGCTAGCTGAATTGAAAGAATTGAAGAATCAGTTGAATGATTTGTTGAGAAAGGGGTTCATTCGCCCTAGTGTTTCTCCCTGGGGTGCTTTTGAGTTGTTTGTAAGGAAGAAGTATGGAACCATGTGGATGTGTATTGATTATCATAGTTGAACAAAGTAACGGTGAAGAACAAGTATTTTCTTCCTCGTATTAATTACTCGTTTGACCAGCTTCAGCGTGCCTTCTCATTTTCTAAGATTGATTTAAGGTCTAGCTATCATCACTTAAAGATTAGGGCATCGAATATCCCTAAAACAGCTTTCAGGACTCGTTATGGGCACTATGAGTGTATTGTGATGTCTTTTGGTTTGACTAATGCCCCTACAACGTTCATGGAGTTGATGAACGGGTTGTTTGACCTTATTTGGATATCTTTGTGATATTGTTCATTGACAACATCTTTGTGTACTACTGAGGAGGACCACGATCAAAATTTGAGAATTGTGCTCCAGATATTGAGGGAAGAGTAGTTATATGTCAAGTTCTCAAAGTGTGAGTTTTGGCTTGACTCGGTGGCAATTTTGGGGCACGTGGTGTCCAAGGATGTTATTCAAGTAGATCCAGTTAAGATTGAGGTAGTGAGGGGCTGGACCTGAGTCGATAGTTTTGTAGGACTTGCAAGCTATTACATACAATTTGTGCAAAGCTTCTCCACTAATGCATCTCCTTTGACCAGATTGACTCGACAAAGTATGAGCTTCCAGTGATCTGATGAGTGTGAAGAGAGCTTTCAAAAGCTCAAGACCTTGTTGACTTCGGCTCCTATTTTGATTTTACCCGAGGAGGGTGCATACTTCACTATTTATTGCGATGCTTCTGGAGTCGGATTAGATGGTTTTCTGATGCAGAAAGGTAAGGTGGTCGCATATGCTTCTAGACAGTTGAAGACCTATGAGAAGAACTACCTTACCCATGATTTAGAATTGACAGTCGTGATGTTTGTGCTTAAGCTATGACGGTATTATCTATATAGGGTTCATTGTGAAGTCTTCACGAATCATCAGAGTCTTTAGTACATCGATCGATGGATATTGCATTGCCCCTCTTAAGCATCCACGACTTAATTGGCTACTCATTACTGGTAATTCATCTATCTGTTGCCTGACTTTAAGATATTTATACTGTCAACATATATAAGTTAAATCGTCGATTTTTTTTAATATTGTCTATTGATTGTGGTTTATAATAGGCAGGTATTGTTAGTGGAGCATGTGTATGTTTCAATAATTGGGCAATGCAGAAAAGAGGGCCAGTTTTGGTGTCTGTATTAAGCCCTGTTGGAACTTTATTAACTGTAGTTCTTTCTGTTGTTACCTTAAGGGACACAATTACTATAGGAAGGTATATATTTATTTTATTTTGATTATCTGTTTTTTCTTCGTCAATTTCATCAAATTTAATCTTTTTAAAACGACTAAATTTTTTTTGTTCCGTTGCTAGTATGTTTCTGATGTTTACAGGTCTATATTTCGTGCTATGGGCGAAAAGGAATGAAGGATTTATAAATAATAACATGACGAATTCATCATCAGAAAGTGAGTACGATGTGGAGAAGTCTCTTTTAAATAGAAATTCTTCTTTTTTTCCTTGTTTTATGTAGATTAATTAGTTTGTATATATATACCCAATTAAAAACCAATTTAGAGAAAGAGCGAGCGAAAGAGCAAAAACAAGTGAGCTTGTTTGGTTGTATAGAAAATTTTATGATATTTGAAGTTTGAAATATATTGCAAGTTCAGATCCTAGAAATATCTTTTATTTTTGCAATATCACGACGAAATATAGTCAATCCTAACTTGTATGGGACCGAGGCGTAGTTGTTATAGTAAGCATGACGGAATGTGCATTGTGATGATGACATGGATAGCATGGATCACGTAAAAGCATTATGATATTTGAAGTTTGAAATATATTGCAAGTTCAGATCCTAGAAATATATTTTATTTTTGCAATATCACGACGAAATATAGTCAATCCTAACTTGTATGGGACCGAGGCGTAGTTGTTATAGTAAGCATGACGGAATGTGCATTGTGATAATGACATGGATAGCATGGATCACGTAAAAGCTTTAGAGGAGCTCGATAGACACAATGTAACGACATGCAATGTGTGGAAGGTCCATCAAAGTGAAGAGAAAGAAGAAAGAGGCCATTGGTGCAAATGATCATCTCATAATTTCAAGAATTCACAAACGAACACAAGCAAACAAGGCCCTTATCTCATTAAGGGTAAAATTGTAAAGAAAGTGTCTTCTTTATTTTATTAGTATAAATAATAGTCTCTTTTATTTTGGGAAGACTTAGACTATATGGATTTTGAATGTTAAATGAACAAACTCTTTGAAGAGTGTAGTTTAAGGGTGTAATCCCTTTTAGCTTAGTGTAGCTTAACCTAGATTAGTGATGGGTGAATTTCCATTGTTGATTTAGGACTACTTAACGTTGATTTCACTTGAGATTGCTCATTCGTGGATTTCAATTTGAGTTGTTTCTTTTCGAATTCAAGTTTCTCTTCTTCCTTGGTTGATTGTTAATTCAATTAGCCTTCTTTCTTTCCCTCTCATCTCTTATTTCTAATATATCTTACTTTTGTGTTGTTTAATTCCGCATTTGATTTCACCCCCAATTGGAATCCTTATCACATTGTCACCATGATATTGCTGTATCTCTATTCTTGTATGCAAAAACTTGGATATATATATATATATATATATATATATATATATATATATATATATATATATATATATAACCTCTGGGAAATTTGGGTCACATTTTTTGTTCTTCCTTTGGGTTTTTGGACGTTTGAGAATTCCCATTTAGTATCCTCTGCTTTAGATTATGTATATAGTACTAACTAATCATAGCTTTAACACTAGGATTAATAATTCTCTAATTTAGATTTTGTCATTGAGGCTAGCTATACCAACAAAGAAAATAAATTCTAGTGTTATCACTATAACTTAAAATTTAATGGTATTCGATCCGTGGGAGTCTCCGATGCAATGGGTGTGAATTCAACTTTTCGTTTCCCCTTACCAGCATTTTTAATGGCACCTGATCCGTGGAAACGTTCTCATCGTGATTTTTTCCATTTTTGAAACAAATTCGAAATATCTTAATTAATTTTTGAATTATATCCATTCTAATGTCATCTTTGGTGGTGCATAACGATATGTCAATACTACTGACACATATCACATTTAAAATTGCAACTATCATAAATTAGTCATTAATGTGGATAAATTATATTGCAAGAATTGCATTAACTTGAGAATGGCATGATGAAAATATCATGGCTTACATTTCGAATATATAAATACTATAGCAAAAGTTTTTTTTTTTTCTTTTTATAATAAATATTCGTGTCAGGTCCAACTTGCACGTCATATTGACTAAATCATCAAATAGTTATTACTTACTACCTCCTATAACTAGAAATATCGGATAGCTCTGAGCATCATGAAAAAATCACCCTAAGTTTTTTTTTTTTCGTTTCTATTAAAATTAAATCTCAATTTACCTTATTTTCGCCCACTTCATTTACTGATAGGTCATAGCCTTAACAACATATCATAAGTTTTTTTCCGAGCCTCCAAACTATAGCAATTGTCATACTCATTTTCTTTTTGAATGAAGTATTGTCCATTTAATTTATAAGATAGGTAATTACTATAATTACTTTAAAATATTACTTTCTTTTGACTTTACCAAGAATTTCGTTTTCATTAGTCCAACAAACTTACGACTTTAATTTAGTACAATAATGTTATTTTGTGTGAGTTGATTTGACTGAAAAACACTAACACTATGACCACATGAAGAGTTAGAAATAGTCTCCCAACTACGTCATATAATGATTGTAACATACGTATGCAAATGCTTTCTATTAATTATCCACTTTACTTTTCTTTAATTAATTTCTAAATTAAACCACAACTATATATCATGAGACTTTTTCTTGAAATTAATAAGCGAGGAAAAAATAGTATCCTAAAAATATTTAAATGTAATCTAGAAAAACACTATGAGAAGGTGAAGGGCCGAGTGGGGATTAGAGGTGGGTGGTAAAGGAGTGGGAGTTACGGACCTACAGATCGAGTTAAGGCTCTTTTATTCTGTGTTAGACCATACTTGGATAGAATTCATATATACTGACTAGAACAATTCATCATTGATGATCACAGAAATAGTGAGGAAGAAGATATGATGATATTATTCCAGAAGCTTCAGAAAAACAAAAATGCTAATTACAGTGCATGCTATTTAAACATTCCTAACTAACTAGTTGTGCACTCATAACCGACTAACAAAGTGTCAAACTGACTAATTATACAATTACTCAACTACCCCTAACAATTCTGCACTCAAGTGATTCCTTCTATTTCATTACTCCCCCTCAAGCTGGTTAGCTTGCCTACCAAATATTCATGTTGCAGTCTAGCTACGAAGACCCTTAGTCAATATGACTGCCAGTTGATCCTTAGAGTTCACATGTTCTGTCTTCACCAAGCCTTCTTGTATCTTTTGTCTAATAAAATGGCAATCAATCTCTATGTGTTTTGTTCTCTCATGAAACACTGGATTAGATGCTATTTGTAATATTGCTCTACTGTCCCTGAATATCATCACTGGTTCACTAATCTCACTTCCCAATTAATTCAAAAATGTTGTGATCCACACCACTTCTGACCACTGCATTGGCCATACTTCTATATTCAGCTTCTGCTAAAATTCTAGAAACCACACCTTGCTTCTTTGATTTATATGATATTAAAGAATCACCATGTTTCACCAAGAATTCTGAGACAACCCTTCTGGTATTAGGGCATGATGCCCAATCTGCATCACAGAAGACACTCAATTTGATTTTCCTGGTACTGCTCAACAATATACCAAGACCTTGTTCTCTTTTCACATATTTCATTACTCTAATTGCTGCTTCCCAATGGGATCTCTTTGGTTGTTGCAGGAACTGACTGAGGGTCTGGATAAAACAGACAATGTTCGGCCTTGTTAATGTCAAAGATAGCATCTTCCCTACTAGACTTTAATACTGTTCTTTGTTATCAAGGAACTCATTATCTGATTTTCCTATCAAATCATCCAACTCATGTGTTGTTAACTTCATATTTGTCTCTAGTGGTGTCCAAGATGGTTTTGCATTTCCTAACCCCAAGTGTGAGATAATCTCCAATCCATATTTTCTTTGATTGATTAAAATCCCCTTTTCAGATATGCTGAACTCCATACCAAGAAAAAATCATGAGATCACCAATATCTTTGATCTTAAAGGCCTTATGTAAGGAAGATTTTGTGTGCTCTATGAGTGCCATACTACTTCCTGTTACTAGCGTATCATCCACCCAAACCAGAATCACCACAATATTTGGCCCCTGCTTCTTGATGATAATAAGTGATCCAAACTGCTTTGAACAAAACCTGAGTTTAACAGTGCCTTACACAATTTTAAAATTCCACTGCCTACTTGCTTGTTTAAGCCTATATAGGGATATCACAAGTGTACATACAAGTCCACTAGACTCCCATTGGCTTGGAAATCCCTCAGGCAACTACATATATACCTCATCATGCAAATCATCTTGTAAAAAAGCATTATAAACATCAAATTGATGAATAGGCGAATTGAACTGAGCAGCCAAGGACAAAACAGTTCTCACAGTAGTCATCTTGACTACAGGAGAAAATGTCTCATAAAAATCAAAACCTTCTCTCTGAGTGTATCCTTTAGCTACTAGTCTAGCTTTGAACCTCTCTATGTCACCATTTGACTTCAACTTAACCTTATAAACCCATCTGTGGGAACCTTCCCTGGAGGTAAAGGCACTAAGTCCCATGTGTGATTATCATGAAGTGCCTGTATTTCAGACTGCATAGCTTTAATCCATGTTGTCCTTTGTAGCTTCCGATAGGAAGAAAGCTCTATGATTGCTGGAAAGCACCTAGAAAGTGTTGATGAGAGGAGAACAAATTTGTATAAGAGACATAATTGGATAAGAGATATAGTGTAGAGCTGGAGGCAGGCTTGGTTACATAATCAGCTAACCATAGAGGTTGATGAGAAGTTCTTGTGGACCTTCTGGTAGGGAGTGAAACTGAGGTGGGATTTCAAGTAGTAGAAGTATGAACAGGAGGTATAGTAGCAGGAACTGCAGGAGTATGTAATAGAGGATCAGGAGCTGAAGATGTAATATGTTCAGGAGATATGACAGGAGAAACAGGAGGAGGAGAATGTGTTTCAGGGAAAGTATCAGGGTAGGTAAAAATATCAATGGCAATACTGGCATCATCTGTAACAGGATCTTTAAAAGGAAAGGAAACTGGTGCTCATGAAAAATAACGTCCCTATTCAGTTTCTCAAGATCAAACAATATGTAACCCTTAGTCAGACTGGAATATCCCATAAAAACTACCTAGGTGCAAATTTATCTACTTTAGGCAGAATAATGGCATAACATAAACAACCAAAAGTCCTCAAGTGTGTTTTTTTAAAGAAAACTTCATAAGGTGACGCGCCTGTAAGTACCTTAGAGGGAAGTCTATTGATGGTATATACATCAGTAAGAATGCAATGACCCCTAAATTTGAGAGGAACACAACTCTAAAGTCTGAGTGCCCTTGCTACTTCTAGTAAATGCCTGTGTTTCCTCTCAGCTACACCATTCTGCTAAGGGGTAGAAGCACAGGTTCTATAATGCACAATGCATAAATCCTTAAGTAACTGATCATTAACAAATTCTCCACCATTATCTATTCTAATACCCTGAACTGAGGTATTAAACTGAGTAAGTACCAGTTGAAAAAATTGTTTGAGAACTATCAGCACATCACATTTAAACTTCAATAGAAAAGTCTAAGTGATTCTTGAGAAATCATCAATAATTGTAAGAAAATATTTGTTTCCATCAAAAGTCTGAGTATTATAAGGACCTCATACATCCAAATGCAATAAGGCAAAAGCTCTATTTGATCTAGTATCACTGGTTGCAAAAGGAAGTCTAGTATGTTTGGCTAATTAACATATCTCACAATTGTCTACAACAGTCTTATATGCATCTATTGTATAACCACAAACATCCTTTATTGCCTTTATTGAAGCATGAGCCAGGGCCGGCTCTTGCCTATAAAATTTTAGGCATTGGCCTTTTGGGGGCCTCAAATTTTTATAAAGAAAAAATTATGTATCTTAACCCCATTCAAATAGAAGAAATTAAGGAAACATTGTTTTGGATTCTTACATTTTCTTTGTTAACACTCACATTATTTATCTTTTGTAACTCTTTTTGCACTCTATTTCTTCAAATCTTTGATAGTTAGAGTAATACACTCTCAAAAATATGAATCAATAGTCGAAAAGTGTTGAACAAAGTGCATTACAAATTCTTTTTTTTAATTTATTTGTTAATTTTCATATTAAAGTAGGTATACCAAGTTATCAACCTTTTGAATCAAATTCTATGATTCTAACTCTTATCTTTAAAGTTTACCAACTTATTACTTATAAAATTGTGTTAATAATTCATATAATAATTGTCTCAATAAAAGGATGTTTTTCAATGTTGAATTGATAAAATCTTACTTAAAACTAATAATTAAAGAAAAAGTGTTTGAAAAATCATTTATATAAAAGATATTAAGTAGTAATTTACGTCTAGAAATTTAGAAAAATAAATAGATATAGATAAAATTTATATAGATTTTAGGCCTCTAATAAAAATTTCGCTTTAGGCCACAAATTATGTTGAGCCGCCCCTGGCATGAGCTAATCTTTTATGCCATAACATGATGTCCCTTTTATCATCATGAACTATGAACCCTCTTGTATCTACCCCTTGAGTATGCGCAGTCTTGTGTGAATTCTGTGACACCATCCAGTAAAGTCCATCATGTTCCTTACCAATTCCCTTCATCTTCCCAATCGAAAGGTCCTGGACTAAGATAAATCCATGATAGAAGGACACAAAACAATGAAGCTCTCTAGTTAATTTTGATACTGACAACAAGTTATATTGGAAATCTGGGACAAATAGAACATCCTTCAGCTCTCATGTATCAATAAGTCTACAACTTCCAATGTGTGAGACTAATGCAACTTCTCCATTCGGCAAATGTACCTTCCTATTTTGGTCTGATTTTACTAATTTCACATTAGTTAAATTAGACAAGCTAGAAGACATGTGATTGGTTGTTCCACAATCAACTATCCACTTTAAATCTTCTACTTTAGATATAGGAGTATGTGAATGACCTGCCATATTAGCCATCACACCATGCTATGAAGTGTCATTGTTGAGCATACTCAATATGTTGTCATGTTGTGCATCTGTCAAATGAGGAGCCCTTGGAAGTTCTCTTGTTGCCATCTTGTCTAGCATTTCCTTTTTGTTTTTGTTCCCATATGACATGTTTTGGTGTGTATTCTCAGTTTGGACATTGTAAGCAGTTTTTAGATTATCCTTCTTCTTCAATTTCCAGACAGCTGGATATCCATTTAACTTAAAATAATTTCTCTTTAGATGCCACTGCTTCATGCAAAAATCACATTGTTGATCCCAATTCTTCTTCCCTTTCTGGTATTCTTGATTTGAATATTGTTGACATGTTCCTCTATAGTGCTGAGAATGATCACCTCTCTTTGTCATAAGTGCTGCTAAATTTGTACCTTCTCCACTCATATAAATGCTAGATGAACTAGCCAGACTTCTTTATTCGGGATCAGAATTCCCACTAGAGAAGACTGGCTTTCTCGTTCAATAAGCATTGCATATGCCTTGTTGAGACTAGGAGTAGGTTCAGTCATCAAAATCTGACTTCTCAACTAATCATACGTCTCATTCAGCCCCATTAAAAACTGCATCAAATTTTGTCTTAGCATATGAGCACAAAAATCCTTAGATTTAGGCAATCACATGGTGGAGGAACAATACTGGCAAACTCATCCCAGAGATTATGCAATTTCGAGAAGTAAACAGGAATACTATCACTTTCTTGCACTAAACCAGTTATGTCCTTATGTAATTGATAGATTCGAGAAACATTCACCTTATCAAATCTCTCACGAAGATCATCCCAAACTACCTTTGCACTGGTAGCATACACGATTCCTGTGTGCAATTTTGATGATACTAAGCTCATGATCCATCCATGTACAATAGCATTACATTGATCCCATTGATGACTGAGATCTGTTCCAAAGTCCTCTTTCTTCCAGACTCCATCTACGATCCCCAACTTGTTCTTTCTAAGCAACTGAATCCTCATGGCCCTGCTCCATACAGAGTAATTGTCAGATCTTGATAGTTGCATCGGTATGATTAAAGCTCCAGTAGTATCAAAAGGATGAAAAACAAAGCATGATCGTAATCGAACATAGCCATTGTTGATCTGCAATCCATGATAGCAAGAACTCACAATTGTGATTCAGTGCTCTGATACCATGATAGAATTCATATATATTGACTAGAACAATTCATCAATGATGAACACAAAAGTAGAGAGGAAGAAGATATGATAATATTATTCCAAAATATTCAGAAAAACAAAAAATGCTTACAGTGCATGCTATTTATACATTTATACATTCCTAACTAACTAGTTGTGCACTCATAACCGACTAACAAAGTGTCAAACTAATTATACAATTACTCAACTACCCCTGACAGCTCTGCACTCAAGTGATTCCTTTTATTTCACTAAGAAGGGTCATTAGAGGGTGGGGAAGGAGGCCATGAACTTGAAATGTCATTTATGAAAATTATTTTCGGTACTTAATATTATTAGGGAAGTCATTAACCTTATTCTTAATGAATATTTTTGTAACGATCCTAAAAATGAACTAGTGAAACTAGAGCCTAACGTGTGTGTATTTGTGTTTGTCATGAGATTTGATGGTGTTGTATGTTGTCCCGAGTCATGGTTGAGGTGTTTAGGGGTTAGACGTCAAGGTACGACTCCCCCAAGGACCACCCTAAGGGTCCTTGAGGAGGACCCTAAATCTACACCCCAAGGAACTATAAAGTTGGATAAAAAGGGGTGACTTACGAAAGGGGTCCACGCCCCATAGGTTCATCAATGCCCCGTAGATGGCCTCCGTAGGTCAAGGAGCTTATAACCAAGCCACAACCACCATTGACGGAAGACCAGTACGGTCCGTCAACCCATCCACGGTCCGTAGATGGGAGTCTCGTGAATGAGACCTGGTTTGCTGTCAAGGGACACGACCAACTTGGGGGTGAATTGGTAAATTCACCCCAAGTCCCAATTAGTGTATGGACGGTTATTTTAAGTGTTTTAAGGTATTTAAGAGTATTAAAGCATTAAATGGTATTTTTAGATTTCATTATTCACTTTTCCCCTAATCAAAACCCTCCCTCCCAAAATATCTTCTCTCTAAGAACTCTATTGAAGACCAAGAGGAGAAGAAGACTTAGGGCTTGAAGAGGAAGGATTTTGGGTAGATTTTCATGGGATTCTTCAAGTATAAGGTATGGTGATCCTTCATCTAAGGTTAGTTTTCACCCTAGAGTCAATTTCAAAGAAGTTTTCAAGGTTTTCAAGTTACACAAAACCCAAAGTTTTACTCAACCTCATGAGTTCTTGCATCAAACATTTTCAAATGATAAACAATGATTATATTGATGTTTAATTGATGTTTTAAGATGAAAATACTCTATGAACCCATGATTTCTCTCAATTCCTAAATTGTGCCTTATGAAGTGGGTTTGTTGATTATGAATGAATGTTGATGGATTTATGACTAGATTGATTTAGATTGTTGACTTGTATCATCATCTATGACTAATTATGGTGAATTTTTGGTGAATTGAGGATTTGTGATCATAGCCTTGAAAGACCTAAGTACTTTTAGTAGTAAACTTGTGCTAGAGATGTTGATCCACTTGAAAGGTGGAGGTGTTTAATTATGATGTAGTTACTTGATGTTAGTATAATTCTACATGTATTATTGATTAACCTAAGATTCTAGGGTAATGTCATGAAAGAGGAAAATTGAGGGTTTAAATGTGATCCTCCAAGAATGATGAATTTCTCAATGTAATGCCTTAGATTAGATCACCCAGACTTGATTGGTTTAGGGTAATGCTTCTAAACATGAATTGACTTGATCATGATATTATGTGCATGTTGATGAATACTTGAAGTATAAAGTGACAATCATGATGTGATTAATGTATTGATGAGTTGTTGGATCATGGTATTCCCTTATCTATTTTGCTATTGCTATATGTTTGGGATGAGTTGGTCCATAGCCCTTGAAGGGTATATGGTGAAGGTTTGTGCATGTTGCCAAGATTGTGTGTGAACTCATAATTTACCTAGAAGTTGAAAGTCCTATGACTATTGAGTATATTGTGGTATTGTTGAAAAGGCTATTCTTCTCTTACCCCTACACTTGATATTGTATGAATGGTCTAGGATGATTATAATGTTGTTGATTGTGTCATTTCAAGGACAATTACACACACACACACTCCATGCATAAACATGATCATGATGTACTAATGGTGGTAATTGAAAGTATAGTTCTCATATGCATCTTTACACATTATTATGCATGAAATGTACACAACCATGTTGATCCTATTGTGTTGATTGAAAGTCCATTCTCATGAGAACACATGATCTTGGTGTGATAGTTATTCTCACATACTAATGTTGATTCTAAGGTTGAAAGTACATTCTCACCTCTAATGAATCTATGAGCTATTTAGTGAGTTGTATGGAACGAAGGGTAAAGTATGCCTTCACACATGTAGATACAATTCCATACTAATTATGTATAATTTGGGAAATAATGCTTAGCACCGAGTGGATATGGACAATGAGGAAAAGGCCCCTCCGCTAATACTATAGGTTGGGTCATCTATAGTAAACTCATAAGATGGAAGCTCCTCCGCTAATGCAATAGGTTGGGTTTCTAGTAGCAATCTCTCTATCCCATAACTATGTACCAAACATAGGACTTAGCTAGTGGATCCACTTAGAAGCTAAATATAATTAGTTCTACCTTCGGCAAGTAAGAACGCCTTCTTTCGGCGTGGGGTTATATGACATAGGATTCCATGTAGCTCACATGGTCTATGTCGATTATGGCTAATATTCCCTAATAACAATAAGATAATGAATATGATAGGAACTATACTATGACTTCTTAATGGATTTACTTGGTAGAAGTGGGGGTATGGGACTTCACTTTTACATTGCACAAGGAGACTTATTAGGATGCTGTGGAATGGTTTCCTTATGGTATGATAAGATATGAATAGATGACTTTCCTTATGGTTAGTTCATGTACTTGTATAATTCCTCATTTATGACTATGGATTATGGTAAGCTTGAAGATTATGGAAATGAATGTGGCTTCAAGAAATGCTTAGTAAGGTTGGTATTATGGGGTGCCAACCATACATTGCACAAGTGTTCTTAGAGGTTGCTAAGGTATTGATATTTCTATGTTATGAGTGTATTGTGACTATAGCTTGTCTTCTATGTTTGAAAATGCATATTGGCTTTCCAAACTTAATGTATGAAAGTCCTCTAAATGCATGAATGTGTCCTAAATGAATTTAATAAAGAATGTTGGCTTAAATGCTTAAATGTAAAGATGCATGCTATACTTGGATTGTATTATGAGTTACTTCCTTGTCATGTCTATTCTATATGAATGTGCCTTGTCTATGGTGACTTCAAAGGAGTACTTAGTGTGAGTAGTAGTATGGGATGCTACTTGCACATTGCACAAGTATGACTTAGAGTTGTCTTAGATGTTGGTCTTAATGTGTTGGCGTGATTCATATAATGTTTATGTCTATTAAATACTTTATTGTGTAAAGGTGGAAAGGGTGAATGGTAAGTTCACTTTTGGGTGACCTTAAGGTGGTGCCTTAGTGTGGGTGGTGGTATGGGACGCTACCCATACATTGCACAAGGCATAGCTTGAGGGTTACTTGAGGTGGAGGCTCAAGGTGAAGGTAAAGAGTTATATGTGATTTTGCTCAAATGTGAATTATGTGACTTTGTATGTTGGTTGTGACTTATATTATGCCTCTTGTATCAATGTTCTTGAAGTTTTACAAAAATGGCATAAATCATGACTTTCAACAAAATGTCCCTTTTTAAAGCATGTTTTTGCATGGTCATCATACTAAGTACATTTTTGTGTGCTAACCCATATTTTCTTATTTTTACTACAAGTGTAGGTTCCGGCAAGTGATTTCTTTCTCTAGGGAAGCTTGGGATTAGAGTTCTCTCAAGACCTCTTTTGGTATGTCCTCATATGTCGAGGACAAGGATTTTATGTTTAAGACTTTGTTAAGACTTCGATTGTAAAGGCCGTGACCCTATCTTGTTAAAGTTTGTTCGAGATGGCCATGTGAGACTTAGTATTCCACTGCTCTATAAATGTCTTTTGATGTTGGATTTATTAAAGAAAAGTTTTAAATTCCGCACTATTTCTATGTATCTAATGTTATGAATGCTAAGAGACTTGTATTAGACCCTTCGGGGTTGAGTACGCTGTGTTACAACTAGGGGGTGTTCTCGGGTCGTGACAGTTTTTTTCTAAAGAACATATTTTTCAAAACATTAATTTTGATCAACCAAACATGAGAAATTTTGAATATAAAAAAAAGATGTTTTTCCTTCCATACCATACACAAAAACTTTTTTGTTGTTGTTGTTGGTAATAGCGGTGTAAAGTTCAATTTACCAGTATAATATGAATTATTTTATCGAGTACTTACTACCTTTCATTAATACAATTACTACGCGATAATTATGTCAACCAACGTTTAGAGAAAAAACAATAAATATAAAAAATCATGCTTTAGAATTTTTGATTCTACAAAAGTTGAACCTCGATATTTTTATTCTCCGACTTTATTCATCGATAGGCCACATCAAACATATCATAAGTTTTTGTTCCAAACCTCGCTATAAGTTTACTCATTTAGTTTTGTATGAATTATCCTCATTATTTGACAATTAATTATAATTACCTCTAAATGAGTAAAATTGTTCTTTTTTACTACATGTTTGTATAATACATACACACATATATAGAAGTCACACTAGTAAAGTAGTCCACTATAACCTTACAAATTTCTTTATAAGTACAATATTTTGTAAAATGTGTAATCTTGTGTAAGTAAATTTTGACTATAGAAATACTAACATGACACCATAACCACAAGAATTAGAAATAATCTCCCTACCGCACATAAACAAAACCTTCCACTTGTAACAAACATGTTTTATCTCTTTACTCTCATCCACATTCAATTAACATCAACTATAAACTAGGATAACTTCCCTCACTTTGCTACTGTCACTAACTAATAATTATTTATATATACCACCTCTCTTTTAGTACTCTTAGAGCAAAATGAGTGAAGATGGTGGATAACAATAACAATAATAATAGCCAAAAAAATGAACCATCAAGTCATGTTTTACTACTCTATTGTAGAGTATGTAAGAGGGTATTTAATAGTGCTGGGGCACTAGGTGGCCACATGAGATCTCATGGAGCAGTAGGGGATAATAGTAGTAGTAATAGAAACTATGGAGAAGAAATTAGTGAACAAAAATATATGATGAATAATTTTGGAAGGGAAAAATTGGAGGGTCAAAAACACTCGTATAATCTTCGTACTAATTCTAATCGATTAATGTTGGGGAATAATCGATCAACAAGTGATCATGATCGTAATCATGTAGATGTTGAAAAATCGGAGTATTATTATTATGGTCCCGATGTTAAGGATAAACAACATTGTTCAAGAGAAGAAGAAGAAGAAGATCTCGCGAATTGTTTAGTTATGTTATCGAACAAATCTTATGATTTGTCCGATAATAATAACAAGGAGGCTAAAAACAAGGCCAAAGAAGTGGAAAAGGGAATGTTTCAATGTAAAGGATGTAAGAAAATTTTTAATTCTCACCAAGCTTTAGGGGGACATAGAGCGAGTCACAAGAAAGTTAAAGGGTGTTATGCTGCAAAACGCGATGACAAAATTAAAGATGACGACGACAACAACAACAACAATAACAACGATGATGATAATGACATTGATGAAGACTCGATGATCTCTCCTAGTGATTTAATTTTGCATCAAGAATCTAACGATTTTCAATCTCAATCTCCAACATCATCAACCTCATTTTCAAGAAAGAGATCGAGGGTTCACCAATGCTCAATTTGCCATCGAGTCTTTTCATCTGGACAAGCCTTGGGTGGACACAAAAGGTGTCACTGGCTAACATCGAGTTTACCAGAGACTACCTTTATACCCACTTTTCAAGAAATCCAATATCACAACCAAGAACAAGTACTATACAACAAACCTTTATTTATCAACTCTCATCAACCACTAGATCTAAATTTTCCAGAACAACTAGGCAATCCAACTGAAGTTGGTTTGAAACTACACAATAATCCATTTGAACACGAAGGCCCCAGAAGCCAACTCCAGCTATGGACAGACGATACTAATCAAAATCACAAGTGCAAAGATTCTTCGGGAAGGGAGGAAAATAGAAAGGTGAAAGAAGCAAAATTGAGTAACCTTAAAGATGTGAATTTGGATAAAGGCTCTTCTTCTTGGTTACAAGTAGGAATTGGTCCAACTCCTGATATTTTAGCAACCCTATAAGGGTAATATTGAAGTGATAGTCAAATATTATACCTTTCTTCCCAATTTATACGTCTAATAATGTGGGATGTTCCAATGTGTAAATATTTGCAATAATATTAATTAGTAGTCTATTCATTTTTCACTAGTTGCAAGTTGTAATTTGTCCAGTCCCTTAATATAGCAGCAACAACTCTTTGTACCTATGGTTCTGTCGAGTTAATTCACCTAATTAATCAGTAATGCTTACAAAATATATCAAATATATTGGATAATCAGATGCTTAAGAAAGTGTTAATGTCCTACTTCTTGTTTCCTTTTAAACAAGTTATAAAACAGATTTGCAATTTCCTACATGAAAATTAACTTACTTTTGTTCAAAAGTTACAATTAATTTTTTAAAAAATTTGCAATTACTAGTATGTCATAACATGATGAGTGTATTAAATCTCATTTCAAAAATAAAAGTTTTCCTAATATTTTAAAAGTTTGACATAAACTACTTAAATTTTTGTATCTTTCAATAAAGATTTTGACAACAAGAACCAAAGCACTATATTTTTCCAAAAATGCTAACATTTTGTTAAGTTAACATAATACAAATAAAAATAAAAATAACTTAAACCCATTCCACAAATAGATCTCGATAATGCAATCATATTCTACAAGGCTTGTTATGTTCACCCTTGCCACGTACAAATCCATTGATCAAAATAATCAGAAAGTTTGTGTTGGATGCTGCACTGACCTTGACGATTTTAATTAATGACCCCAATGTTATCACCGTCGCTTGATTCCTTGCAAGACACTGACCAATCAGAAAATCCTCCAAGTACTCAACAAAGGAGTCTAGGCCAATCAGAAAATCCTCCAAATGTTCAACAAAGGGCTCCAGGGCCAATCAAAAAACCTTCCAATTATTTAACAATGGGCTACATCGTGTTGTGGAGTAGAAATTCAAAGAATTGAAAATTTCCTAAAGTTGAAGCCCTACAAGATGCATTCATTGAGTAACCTTAAAGATTAGATAAAGATTAGATAAAGGCTCTTTGTTTTCTTGTTCCTAGAAACCTCTTCAGTTTGAAACTTAAAATCACTGACACAATACTTATTCATTGTCAATACTTGAGATTCAGGTCCAAGTGCTACTTCTTTCACTAATTGCAAATGTTGGACACTTGAGTATTCATCATAAACCTACGTGATTGTTATTTCAAGTAATATCATTTAGTATAACATGAATATATTATTAAATACTTAGTGATTGCACACTTACATAGTTCCTCAGCCATTTGGAAAATTTTGTATAGTTGGCTTCATTACCCCGTGTGTTTACGAACAAGCTGATCATTTTACATTCAAGTATTTCGTTAGTTAATGAACACTTATTAGTATGTAATTTGATAACATATTTTTAACACTTACTTGACATATGGTTGAATCTCTGGACAATTAAGCAAACAGCCGATTGCATTTCCATATCAGTGAAGCCTCGCTTTCCACGCTTTTTAGATCCTCGACCATTTTGATTAAAAAATTGATATCGCTGGAAATGAAGGATCAATAGTGCCTTCATCATTGCGATTGGGCATGTTTCTCCTACATGACACATCATCACCAAAGTAATAATAATAAAAATCACCAGTTTCTCTCCCAATATGACCTTAAACAACTAATCATTCGATCTTTCCCCTTTGCTTAATTGTTTGCTTGGAACTGACAATTTTTCTACATGTATATATGTATATATATGTTAATAAAAGACTTGGTGAATATATATAACTTAGTGAATATTTCAAATGGATACATCCATCTTGTTTGAACCGAACCTCCGAGGTGGGCCTCTTGTACAAGGTGAATTGGAAGATGCTCCATCACATCAAAGAAACCACATGAAAATATCTTCTCCAACTTAGTAGTAATAACAATAATATTTTCCTCCAGCCTGTCTAAACTACTCTCCAACAACTTTCCAGAACACAAATCTTTTTTAAAAAAGACTTATCTCTGTGATTGGTTTCCATATCCTTTCGGATAGATGGCTAAAAGCGATAGGAATTAAAGTTTCCATGAACACATGACAATCATGACTTTTCATACCTATTAATTTTCCTTCATTCATATGTGCCCGCTTTCCTAAATTCAAAGCATAGCCCTCCGACATCCTCAAATTTTTAACCCACTCACAAATTTCACGTTTTTCATCCAATGTGAATGAAAAGCTGGCTTTGGGCTTAACTATTTTATCATTTTGTAATTCCTGCAGCCATAAATCTTTTCTCCTACAATATTCCTTTATGTCCATTCTAGCTTTTGGATTGTCTTTTGTTTTACTTTTAACATTCATCATTGTGTTAAACAAATTGTCAAAATAATTTTTTCAATGTGCATCACATCAAGATTATGTCGTAGTAGATTGTCCTTCCAATATGACAACTCTCAAAATATGCTTTGTTTGGTCCAATCATGTTCAACACCATCTCCAAGTGAAGCTTCTGTAACTTTAGGTAATTGAGAAACTCTCTCCCAAATTTGATGCCTTGTGAGTAATGGAGGTGGGGGTCACTTTCAACCTTATTTTTCCTAATGCATTTTTCATCTTTCTAAACTCATGGTCCATTGGCAAGAACTGACGATGACAATGAAACCATGTATTTTTTCTGTCGTGCTTTAAAGTGAATGCCTTACTATTTTCCATGCAATACGGACATGCTAGCTTTCCAGCTGTCATCCAACCAGACAACATCCCGTATGCAGGAAAATCATTAATAGTCCGCATTAAAGAAGTACGCATAACGAAATTCTACTTAGTTGATATATAATAAGTCAAAAAGCCTTCAAACCACAATTGTTTGAGCTCATCTATCAATGGTTGTAGATAGACGCCAATCAAACTTTTTGAATTACGGGGACCTGGAATAACACAACCTAGAAAGATGTAGGGACTGGTCATGCACATTTCAGGAGGAAGATTATACGGAGTAAGAAAGACCGGCCATCATGAATAAGGTGAAGCAGCATTAGAGAATGGTGTGAAGCCATCTGCACACAACCCCAATCTAACATTTCTTGGTTCACTAGCAAAATCAGGATATACATTATCAAAATGCTTCCATGCTTCACCGTCAGATGGATGAGACAAGACACCCGGCGGCCTTCTATATTCACAATGTCACCTCATATGTGGGGTTGACCTCATTGATGCATACAACCTCTTTAACCTAGGAATAAGAGGTAGATAATGCATCATCTTAACTGGGACCATCTTTCCAGCCAGAGTCCTCTTATAACGAGCATGTCCACTAAACTTACAATTTTCTAATTCACTATCAGTCTTGTTAAACAACATGCAACCATTAACACAACAATGAATTCTATCATACGCCAATCCTAACTTGGAAACCAAACGCTTTGCCTGATAGAAGTTCTTAGGTATGTTAAACTCCGGATTAACTAGTTCACCCAAAAGATCAACCATTAAGTCCATAGCCGCATTAGGAACATTCCAATCTGATTTAATATTCATTAATCTAACCGCAATTGACAAGGTAGAATGCAGACTCCCTTGACATAGTGAACGACTAGACTCTTCTAATTGATCATAGAAGCGTCTTGCTTCTTCATTAGGAGCTTCATCAAAATATTGTTCGGGTTCCATCTCACCTTGAACCTCGAAAGCATCATTGATCATTTCATGAACCCTATCATGTTCAACCCTATCTTGGTCAACTCTAATTTGGCCATGTGGTGCAAGCATATTATATTCATCCACATGCATCGAATTATAAAACATACCATCCAATCCATCTCTTTCTCCATGATCAATCCATACAAAATATCTAGGCTTAAATCCATTACGGTACAAATGAACCATAATTGTATCTGGTTTAAAAATATTTAAGCACTTACATGCACTACAAGGACACCTAACCAATCCATTATTCTTGAAAATGTCAAGTGTCATTGTTGTTCAATAAATCTCTAACACCGTCAATAAACTCAGGTTTCAAACCAGCACCAGTTTCATAAAGCATATTATACATCCACAAACGATGACCCATCTACAAAAATATAGATATTCAATTATATTATAAATTAAATTTAATAATAATTTAACTACATTAATTAATTGTTAATATATATTTATAATAATTACTTAATAATTATATTTATTATTACTTATATATATATATATATATATATAGTTCATAAATACTACATTTCATGATCTACAAAGTGCAAGCTTAATTAATTCATAAATTTTAATAAAGTTTAAGATTTCAAATAATTGATTATATTAATTCTAATTAAGTTCAATTTATTATAAATTAAGTTCAAAGTTTCTAACTAATTAACTTCAAATTAAGTTCAAGTTCTAATCAATTAAGGTCACCAAGAATTAGTTATATCAAGTTCAAGTTTTAAATTCAAGTCCATATAAAAGTTGTTAGTTATATATAAAGTTCAAATCCAATAATTTGTTGTATTCAAGTTCTAAGATCAATTAGTTCAAGTTCTAATTAAATTCAATAGTTATATTCATGTTTCATGTTCAAGTTCAAGTTCAAATTTTAAATTCAAGTTCATATCTAATCTATAAAATTAGTTATATATAAACTTCTAATCCAACAATTAATTATAGATCAAGTTCTAATTCAAAAAAAAACCTATTCATGACATTCAAACATTCATCAATATATATTCATAACATTCAAACATTCATCATATAATACTCAAAACACTTCAATTAATAATCTAACTTCAAATTAACACTTTATACTAACTAACAATCAATCAAAATTCAAAAATCCTAAATTCAAAAATCTTCAATTGAAAACCTTAATAATAATCTTAATTCAAAATCTTGAAAACCCTAACAAAAATCCTAATTCATTCTCTAACTACAATGCCCAATTCAAAATATGCCTAATTTAAAAAAAAAACCTAAATTCAAAAATCTTCAATTCTCTATACCTAACTAACAATAATCAAATCAAATTAACAATTGATTAAACACAACCCAATAAACTAAAACAATAATATACTAACTAAAAATCAACTATAATCACAAGAATTGAAAAAAATCTAAAATTAGGAACTAACCTTAACAAAGAGGAGAGAGGCAGCGACGGGCGGCGGCAGCGATGGGTGGCGATTGGCAGGACAACGAGGGAAAGTGGGGCAGCGTCTGGCGGCGGCGACGGAATGTAGAGAGAAGGGAGAGAATAAGAGGGAAGAGAGAAGAAGAGAGAGAACAAAATGAAAATCTCGATCTGGTCAAAGATATTTTAAAAGAAGCAACGACAGCGTCTCTTTGTCCGTCGCTTTTTTTAAAATAGTTGACCGAAATTTTGACCAAAAAAGCGACAGACTAAGAGATGTTGTTCGTCGCTTTTCTTAAATGTTTGACCAGACATTTTGACCAAAAAGCGACGGACTTTGAGATGTTGTCCGTCGCTTCTTTAAAAAATTAATTAAATAATTTATATATATATATAGTTGGCGCAAAAATCCGCGAAAAAAAACGACAGACTAAGCGATGTCATCCGTCGATTTTTAAAAAAAATATATTTTTATTAAAAAGCTACGGACAGTGTGGCCAATGGCGTCGCTTTTTGGAGCGACGCCGTTCGTCGCTTTTATGTCCGTCATTTTTTAGCAGTTTTTTAGTAGTGTATGTTAATGAAAAGTTCTATTGTTCAAACTACTAATCCAAAGGAGGTGTATCTTCTAAATGGTGCAGTGGCTTAAGTTACTCATTTAGGATCTTGTGCTCTATCACTACTAGTGTGATTACCAATGTATTTCATATTCCCAAATTTAAGTACAATTTGTTGTCTGTGAGCAAAATAACCAAGGAGTTGCGCTGCTCAGTTACCTTCTTTTCACATTTTTGTGTTTTCTAGGAGGTTTACAGTGAGAAGGTGAAGGAAATTGGCAGGGAAGAAGGAGGATTGTACTTGCTGCTGAAACACTTAACAATAAAAGAAGAGAATCAGTCTTTATTTGTTGTAAAGGGTAAGCAGATGGAAATCAAGCAATCATGTCAGATGTTGAGCTTTGGCATAAGAGATAATATGGACATATATCTTCTAGTTACTTAGCAAGTTGTTTCCTATGAATAAAGATCAAATGTGTAGAGTGGCGAAATGTACAGTTTGTCCCTATGCAGAACAAACAAGATTACCATTTCCTTCTAGTAGTATCAAAAGTGTAAACAACTTTGAGTTGGTGCATTTAGCTTAATTGCCGTTAAATATGTATTTTTAGCTCAAATAAGCACTATTTATATATGTTCCTAAAGCCTTTAGCCACATTGGTTCTAATGGCGCTTAACTAATGTTGGTAAAGACTTTAGCACTCTTTATTAATGTCTATATTTATTGCCGCTAAAAAATTGTTTTTGTTGTAGTGAGAAACTCATTGCAATTGCCGGAAAGACTAGGCCTACTAACGACCCAAAATAGTACTCCCTCCATTTCACATTAATTGAATTGTTGAGACATTTTTGATTTTTCAAATTAACTTAATTGTTCAATTTTCAAGACAACTTTTAGAATGTTCTTCCAATTTTACCCTTCATTAGTTAGTATTAGAATTAGTTACTTAATTAATGTTTAGTTATTTTAATCATAAATTTGACACTAATTAATAAGGTTCAAAAAATAGAAAGTTATGCCTAATTAATGTCCTAATATTCTTTTGTTAAAGGGTGTGAAACAACTCAACAATTCAATTAATTTAAAATTGAGGGAGTAATACTTATGGATAAAATATACTGAAATGACAAATTTGGTTAAGTTCTGAAACATATTAATTCACCCTCAAAATTTTAAACATAATTATCAGTGTAATATACCGAGTACTATGTATATCAGGTTTGATAAAATAAATTTCTCGTTATAATAGATTAATTTTAGTTGAGCATTACATAACTTAATTAACCCTTGATCTCCTTTTAATAAGGCATATCATGAGTTGTTTAGTAGGATGTATAAAAATATTAGTGTTGAATATGATGTATTAGTAATATTGATAATAATAATAATAATAATAATAATAATAACAGTTATGTTGAAATTATTATCCAGAACCAATGTTTTAAAAGACTCTGTTGAGACTCACCTCTGGACTTGCCCTGGGGCGGGGCTCTAGCAAAACCCCTGAGACTCAAGTGTGAAGCTTAGTTCTATAAAACTTACGCCCCAAGGGCCCGACTGTACGCCCTAAGCACGCCCAACGCCCAACGCTCGAGGCTCGCCTAACAGATCTTGCACAAATTATGTATTAAAATCCCTCATAATTCTTGAATAAATGAATGAAAATTAATAATTTTTTAATCTATAGAGAGAAGAAGATTGAGAGTAACTCAAATTACAAGTTGTAGTATCGTATCTTTACTATTTCGTAACACTGTGAAGGTGATTATATATTACGTAACATTTCTTTTAAAAATACGTAGCATAATTTTATTTTTTCACTTATGATTGGTCTTCATGGTTTTGTCATATGTCTCAAAATTATCATATTTTATTTAGCTATTTGAAAGTAATTTTATTTATATTCATGATGGAGTGATGTTTTTATTATAATATCAGTAAGTTTTATTAATTATTTTCTTTTAGGGTGGTAAATTGTATAGTATGATAGATTTTTTTTTATAGAAATAATGATTCTTTTTATTATTAGAAAGTTAAGATGTTAGATTATTTATACTTGTATAATCATGTTAGAAGTTTTATTTTCTTTGAGTTTCTTTAATCATGTTTGTAATTATTTCAAACTATTGATGTATTTTTATAATTTTGGATTATTATATTATTATACTATATTGTAAATTAAAAAATTTAAGATCCATAGGACTTACGCCCCACGTCTCAAGGCTTACGCCTCACCCTATACTAAGTAAAACGCCTCGCCTCATGCCCCGCCTTTTAAAACACTGTCCAGAACCATAATCACCACTATATTTAATTACTATAATCAATTTTCACCATCATTAGGCACTAGCTACCATTTATAATCACCATCAATAATCATTACGAGTTGATGCATCTTATTATTTTGTAATTAACAAAACCAACCTTGAACAGACTAGTGAACAATTAGAACTTAGAAGGCCATAACATAAAACGTATACCGATATAGAAGAACATAACAATTAACATATTGAAAAATGATATTAAAGCCAAAAATTAATATTGCTAATATATGTGAATTGACATAAGAGGGCAATGAGTAGAACATATCTGAATAAGGAAATTTGAGAATGAAAAATATCAAAGAAAAGGAGTAAAGCATACTTACTTGACTACATTAGTAATGGCATCAAAATACATGAATCAACTCCAGTTCCTTAATTACACCAAACTTCTAAAGTTAATTACACCCAATTAGGAATGATGACATCAAAATTAAAATACCACCATGAAAATTACTACCTCTGTCCAACAATAGTTGTCCACCATTGACTTGACACACCCCTTAAGAAACAATACATAATAGGGGTAATATTACTATTTTATCCTTTGACTTTATTAAACTTAATGATTTGATAAATGTGTTAGATGATAAATAATATTTAATAGCAAGGGTAAGATAGACACAAAAGGTAAATTATCTCTTGATTTTCTAAACTAGACAAGTATTGTTGGACAACTATTTTTAGTTGGAGAACTTTCGCATATAGCCACTAGCTTAATTACGCTCCATAGCTATAGTTTGTTAATTACGATTCGTAGTTACATGTTATAGGGAAGAGAGTGGCGAGCGAGATTCGGAGAGGGAGGAGAGAGGCGAGCGAGAGAGAGCAGAGAGTGGGAGAGAGGTGAATTGTATATGTATATCGATTAGATAATTGTATATATGTAATTGGTATACATATGTATTTGTATATCTTGCGAGCGAGATTGGAAGAGGGAGGAGAGAGGCGAGTGAGATTGGGAGAGGGAGGAGAGACGCGAGCGAGAGAGGGCAATAACTGTATAATTCACATCTCATTTGTATAATCCATGGGTATGTTTGTATAATTCACGTGTTTTTTTATTATTGAGTAATATAAAGTCTGAAATTATACAAATATGATAAAACTCGAAATAACGAATTGATACAAACATAAACATATGAACTTTAAACAATTATACAAATTATATTATATAAATTACATTATACAAAATCCGAAAACTACATGTTTATACAAACTTTAAAAAGTTATACACAAAAAGATTGAATGTATATGGTGTTAAAATTGAAAAATCAAAGGAAATCATCGTCATATACAAAGACAAACCATCGTATACAAATCAAACGAAGAATTGGTAGTTGTGACTTATACAAATGTGGTGAATTATACAAACGTGGCTAATTATACAAACTCAAAGTCATCCCACGTAATTAATGGTTAATGTTAGTCGCGAGTGGTAATTATAGCAAACTATAGCTACGATGACTAATTAAGTAGTATAAGTTTGTTTAATCGTGTAGTTTTCCCTTTTAAGTATAGTGAACAACAATTATTGGATGGAGAGAATATATATAAAAGTCTTAGAATATTACAAGTATCTCTCACCGATACCATAAGTGTGAATATTTCTAAAGTTAAAAGGCAAATCAACTCCCAAAACATGGTAACAACTCCATTACTTTGGATAATATTCAACTTTTGATTTATAATATCAGCCAATTGCCAAGAGGTGCATTAGGATTTTTTTTTTAATTATTTTTTTATTTTATAGAATTCAAGTTCATAATGTGAGGCTACGATATGATAAAGCCAATTTTTTGTTAGCTAGAGTTATATTTCATTGTAGTTGGAGAGTATGTGAAATAGGAAAATCATTTCACTTGTTAAAAATAAAATAGGAAAATTATTTCACTTTTTAAAATAAAATTTATATATTTGGTATCACAACTTGCTCTGTTTAAAAATAAGTGATTTTTCATATTTTTATTTTGTTTCACATAATAAAAAAGATATTAATAATATTTTTTTAATTTCACTTTTATTAAATAAAGAGAATCATACATAACTAAGAAATTGCTAAAGATCTATTGATATTATACGTACTAATAAATTTGTTATTATGTTAGTAGTAAATTTGACCATAATTTGCGTGCTTAGTAAAACATATCACTTCGTTTTAAAATAATTTTTAAATTTTAATCAAGAAATAGAAATAAAAAGAAGAAGAAAAATTATGTCTGACCAAAGATGGTAAATTTACATATAGACGAGATTATGTTTGATATTGTTGTCATCATGTATTCCTAAGATACTTAGAACAAAACTTTGAAGAACTTTGTAAGAAACAACAACGTTTAAAGAGTATTTTCAAACTAGAAAATTAAAACTAGTAGAAAAGACAGAATCAGAAACAGATTAGAAACAATATAAAAATATTTTCTCAAAGAAAGAAAATCGAGTCCACTGAATGCACAGTGTCCCCTTAAGGAAATTATTCTCCTCAAGTACCCGAGGTTAATGGAATATATCCTCCCAAGATAGAACGATCTTACTCACCGATGTATTGGCGTAAGCGAACCACTCAACGGCGGTAAAGTATACTTAGAATACTAGATTTAGTAGTAGTAGAAGAAGTCCAGAAAAATTAGTCTTACTAAAATGAGAGGAAATCCCTCAATTTATAGAAAACAAAGGGTAGTGTGAAAAGGTTCTTGTTGTGCCTTACCGGAAAGGTCACAAACCTTTGGAAAATTCACAATCTTTCGGAAAGGTCACAACCTTTCATAAAAGTCACAACTTTTCATAAAAGTCACAACTCTTCATAAAAGTCGCAATTTTTCATAAAAGTCACAACTCTTCATAAAAGACGCAACTCTTCATTTTCCATTCACACCTTTTAAAATCCAACAATCCCCCGCATGAATGGGGAATGACTCCAAGACAAAGAAATGTACAAGTATGTGTACTTTACAAGCAAGAATTGCATCTGGATAAGTAGGTTTCCCCTTGGACTTTCCGTAGTGAACATATGTCGGATATACTCAGTCAATCGGTAGATGCGATATATTTGAACCGTCGAGCTTTGTGTATACCTAGACAACCATATGCACACAATTAACCCTTTACCGTTTATGGTTCTTACGGTTGTGTTCGTTTCAGCCAAAAACACCTCCTGATTTCATGAGTGTATAGAGAATAGTCTTTTGACAAAATTTCTCTTTGAAGCGGCTTACACTTCACACTCACATAGGTGATTTCTAACCGTGTCATCGCGTAGATACACTATTTGGTCAAATCTGCAAAACTTAACAAATCATTAAAAACTTTAAGCTTTATTAACTCATTAACAAGCCTTAATGTTTTAACATCGTTCCTGAACATTGTCTTTATCATGAGAATGGATTGAGTTGATTGACAATGTCGAACCGTCAGTCACAACTTTGTTTTTCTCCTTGAATCTAGCTCTTGGGATCTCCAGTCTGCTAGATAGAGTTACCGCCATGATGACTTGTCCTAAGCCGTAAACCCATTCCCTTTAGATGATCTTTCAACTTTCTCTCTAGTTAGGCCTTTTTGTAAGTGGATCCGACGCATTATCCTTTGACTTTACATAGTCAATTGTGATAATTCCACTAGAGAGTAGTTATTTTATAACGGTATTATGTCTATCTCTTATATGATGAAACTTTCCGTTATACATCATGCTCCATGCCCTACCTATTACATTTTGACTATCAAAGTGTATGCATACTGATGCCAAAGGTTTGGACAAAAAAGAATATCTATCAAGAAATTTCGGAGTCTTTCAACTTATTCACCGGCCTTATCTAGAGCACCTAGCTCAGAGATCATTGTAGAGCTAGCGATACATGTCTTTTTGGAACATTTCCAAGAGACTGCTCCTCCACCAAGAGTAAATACATATCCACTCGTTGATTTTACTTCATTTGATCTCGGTGATCCAATTTGCATCACTATATCCTTTCAATACTACTGAATATTATTATAATGCAAGACATAGTTTTGAGTATGTTTTAAATACCCCAAAACTCTTTTCATTGCCATTCCATGAGTTTGATTGGGATTACCCATGAACCGACTCAGTTTACTACTAGCACATACTATATTTGATCGCGTACACTTCTTGATATACATCATACTTCCCAATACTCTAGCACAATCCAATTGTGAGTCACTTTCGCCTTCACTCATTTGTAATGCAAAGCTCACATTTATTAGAGTCTTGACAATATTGAAATCCAAATATTTGAACTAGTCAAGTACCTTTTTGATGCAATGAGACCATGACAATGCTAAACATTATGGAGTTCTAAGGATTCTTATACCTAAGATCGCATCAGCAACTCCAAGATCTTTCATATCAAACTTGTTTTCTAGCATAAGTTTAGTAGCATTTATGTCATCAGTGTCTCTACTGATGATCAACATGTCATCAATATACAAATAAACAATGACCTTGTGATTTTAATGTAAACACATTTATCACTTCCATCATTCTTAAATCCATTTGCCAACATGGTTTGGTCAAATTTTTTATGTCATTGTTTGGGTGCTTGTTTTAGTCCATGAATTGACTTAACAATTTCGCACACTTTCTTTTCTTTACCAGGAACCACAAAACTCTCGGATTGTTCCACGTAACTTTCTTCTTCCAATTCTCCATTTAAGAGAGTTGTTTTCACATTCATTTGATGAATTTGAAGGTTATATACCGCAACTAATAATATTAACATCCGAATGAATGTAATTCTAGTAACTGATGAGTATATATCGACAAGATCAAGACCTTGTTTTTGTGTAAAACCTTTGACAAAAAGTCTTGCTTTATATTTGTCAACAGTTCCATCGACTTTCATTTTCCTTCTGAAGATTCACTTTGAACCCATAGGTTTATTTTCTGGAGGAAGATCAATTAACTTCCAATATGGTTGCTCAAGATTGCATCAATCTCACTATTGAAAACAATCTTTCCAAAAGGATGAGTCTACAGAAGACACAAGAAATGTTACAAAACCATATTCAAAGGAAGTAGATGTCCTTTGACATTTACTACGCCTCTAAATCTCTTTATTAAGTACATTCTTTTTTTTTCCTTTCCAAGGTCTTTTAGACCCTTCACTAGACTACTCAAGTCTAATTTTACAGTCCACAATCATAGGTCCTATTTTAATCCTTTTAGGAATAGGAACTTGGACTTTGGCTAGACACCCCCACACTTTGAAATATTCAAGTTGGATTTCCTTCCTTTCCATATCTCATATGGAATAGATTGTGTCCTGAACAAATAAAATTGCTTTCTTTCTAAAAAGACAACTTTTTGTTTCTCCCTTTTGCAGTAAGGATAGTTCCTCCACACAAGTTTTGGGGTAAACCTGAACTTATAAGTAATGGAGTGATCATTTTCTTCAAAGTTCGATTTTATTTTTTATTCTACAATTCCATTAGATTTAGGTGAATAGGACAGTAGTTTGATGGATAAATCCATTTTCCAAACATATTTCTGCAAAAGGAGATTTATATTCTCCCTCCCTATCACTTCTTATCTTTTCCCAACTGATTTTCAACTTTAATATCATATTGTCTAGATATTTCTATTGCTTCATCCTTACCATTCAGAAAATAGACATAGTCATTTCTAATGCAATTGTCAATGAAAGTTATGAGACACTTTTTCTCACCACGGGATGGTGTTGACTTCATATCACAAATGTCAGTGTAAATCAACTCTAACGGATTAGAATTCCTTTCAACAGATTTATAAGAATGCTAAGCATACTTAGATTCCACACAAATATGACATTTTTATTTATTGCACTCAAAGTTAGACAAAACTTCTAAGTTGATCAGTTTTCCTTACAAGGTTTTGTAATTGACATGCCTCAAGTGTTCATGTCACAAACAGTTTGAATCAAGCAAGTAAGAACAAATAAAAATATTGAGTTTGAAAAGCTCTTCTCGAGATAGCTTATTCTCACAAATATTTTGTTCCTATTTCTTACAATTTTGTGTAATACAAACATTGTTTAGAGTCATCACCTTGTCAAATGTACTTTTCGGAAGGACCTTTCCATAACTTTCAATTTGATTGTAATAGAACTACCCATGAACAAAGTTTCCTAGGGTCCAATAAAGGCAATATAGTCCAAATGCTTCTTTTACAAACATGACAAATGATTATTCACCAATATTCATGTCTATACAAATAGCTATATTTAATAGACATATATACTCATGAAAAATCACAACATTTTAAGTGACACTTTTTCATAAAAGAACTCAATCATTTTGAACAAGTATACATATAATTTGGTAGTTTCACACTAGTCATACCATATACTAGTAAAAGAGAAACTCAACGATCACAATATCAAATATACTCCAAGAATTTTGTGGGTCTAACATAATACAAAAGTATCATCGAATTTCATATCTTGTGCTCCAAATTTAAATTAGACACTAAGTCTAATTTTATCTTTGTCATAAGCATAGATCCCCCCACATTTTAAATATGATCTCAAAAATATTTTTCAAGTATTGAAAATAGTTTTTCCACATATTTTTTTCTCATGCTATCAAAGTGTCATTGGCAACATGAAACCACTTTTGAAAATATTATTCTACAAAAGAATTATAGTGCTTCAATTCTCTTTGACAATCTTTACACAATGTCAAAGTTCATTCCATAGAGGCACAAAATCACAAACTCTAAGTCACTGGTATTTTTCCTCTATCACAAATAGACATACCACTTAGTATTTAGAATAAAGACAAAAAAAAATTTACAATTTGTTTCTATATAACAGTGAAGTTTATAGAAAGTCAAAAGTACAACATTGACGTATTATGTGAAGTTTTCATATTCTTCAAACCAATTGCATAGTCTAATTTATCCAAAGTAGAAAACTACAAAAGTTTTTAGTCTACAAAAATCATACACAATCAAATTTCACATGAAGTACAAAACTACAAAAGTTTTTTTTTTTAGTCTCCAAACAGAATTAAACATATTCTTAGATTATCACATAGATGAGTTTTTCTTTTCAAATAACCTTCCAACTATTACATTTTGACATACTATTTTATCAAAAAAAATGTGCATCTCTTATTCTGCAGACTAAAGAATTTTAAAGGCAACACTTTTTGCCAAGGAAAATTCATTCAAAAATCATATGGTTTACAGATCTTTTTCCAAAGACATACATGATAAATATCAAAACTGTTAACTTTTAGAAACTATTTTCCTCCTTAGATAAATAATAAGAAGGTTACCTGGTGTAATCTTTAACCGAAATACCACCAATTCTTCTAGTACATTCTCACTTCGACCTTGCTAAACAAAGCACCGAATTCTGGAGAAGTAATGCATTAATCTTCTACTTCCATGATCTGTTTCTCTCAATCAGTAGAATACAATAAATACCAACAGTATAATAATTTCCTTAAGATTGTTGTTCATCTTGTATTCCTAAGATACTTAGAACAAAATTTTGAAGAACTTTGTAAGAAACAACAAAGTTTAAAGAGTATTTTCAACTAGAAAATTAAAACTAGTAGAGAAGATAGAATCAGAAACAGATTAGAAACAATATAAAACTATTTTTCTCAGAGAAAGAAAATCGAGTCCACTGAATGCACAGTGTCCCCTTAAGGAAATTATTCCCCTCAAGTACCCGAGGTTAATAGAATATATCCTCCCAGGATAAAACGATCTTACTCACCGGTGTATCTGTACCTAAAACCACGGTGTAAGCGAACCACTCAATGGCTGTAAAATACACTTAGAATACTAGATTTAGTAGTAGTAGAAGAAGTCCAGAAAAATTATTATTATTAATTTTACTAAAATGAGAGGAAATCCCTCAATTTATAGAAAACAAAGGGTAGTGTGAAAAGGTTTTTATTGTGCCTTACCGGAAAGGTCACAAACCTTTGGAAAAGTCACAATCTTTCGAAAAGGTCACAACCTTTCATAAAAGTCACAACTCTTCATAAAAATCGCAACTCTTCATTTTCCATTCACACCTTTTAAAACCCAACAGATATTCCAACAAGGGTTTCATTAGTCAGGTCTCTATTGCGATTAAGTGTGTTTCTAAATTGTGTTGCTTACTTATGTGTGAATTCTCATTCATTGAAGCACATAAGTATCAAAAAGGTTTGTCGTCAAATCATCTACTTGCCAATCTCAAAGAGATGCGTTATAGCGTTTGGCCTAGTCTTGTGGAGACTATGTGATCCTTGGAATAATGGTACGTTTTGATATAGTGTATTATTTTTCTACGATTTCATTTGTTTGGGTAACATCTAATAAATTTTTGTATATGTATATTTTTTTTATCTACTTTAATTTATTTAAGTGAATGTCAAGCACAAAATTTTCAACTTCAAAAGAGACCGTTAGTGGCAATAAATTTTTCTTTTAGCAGTAATATTTATTGTCGTAAAAATATTTAGTGATATTGAGTTAATGTTATTGCGTTTAAAGTAACTAAAACATTTACTGACATTTATATAGACTGATATGTTTTAAATATCCATATTTATTATTGTCTCTAAATATAATATAGCAACAAAAGTTATACAATTGCCATTAAATAATTACTGAAAAAGTCTTTATTTGTTCGTGGTGTGAACTTAACACTTGTCAAGAACCTCACGGTGCATATGAACGCATAAATTGTTTTAAATTGTTTTTCCTTGGATATATAAAACAATGAACAATTTTTGCGTTCTAATTGAAAACGATATGCTTTACTCCCTCTATCTCAAAATATGTATTACTTTAGCTCATTTGTTGGCTACGATGTATTCGAGAGAAGAAAGAGCTAGGCTAGAAGGAAATTGCTTGACCTTTGTGGTGGCCGGTGAAGCATGTATGTTTAAATTATTAAACAATGTAGTTGTTGTATTTCTTTAGTTGACATTTATTCAACATATCGTCCAGACTTCACTTTGTGAAATTTTACTCAGTATGTTATTGTATTCAACATCGGGTAATTAACGTGTGTTACAGTATGGCCTTTTGATGCAATGGAAGACAAAAATATTGTTTCATCGACTTCTACAATCATGGGATTTGTCTTCCAAGCGCTTGAATTATTTCAGCATATGGTAAACATGGAATTTAATCCCAATGAAGTGATAAATCTAGAAAAGCATTTGTTTTAGATACCAAAAATGATTTTATTTTCACTTAAAATAATATTGAAGATAGATAGGCCCCAAAGGGCCGTTTGGTAGCTGACTAGAGTTATGTAGATATTAGTATTGGAGGGATTAGTTATGAGTGATTTTATGTATTATTTTATGCATCCTTAGTTATGCATGAATTAGTTATACACATATTAGTTATTCCACTGTCTATCATTGCATAAAAAATAAAGGAAAAATTACGCGGATAAAAAAGCATATATTAGTTAATTAGCTAATATAGATATAGTTTGAATTAATTACGGCTCGATGCTTAATTTTAGTTGTAATTACATTGCATGTTCTCTTTTATACATATACAAATACAAATTATACATATATACGTGCGCGCATATATATATATATATATATATATATATATATATATATATATATATGTATGTATGTATGCTCGAGGAAATGGGCCCGTGACACTGGCCTAATATTATAAAAAATTGAAATTGTTAATATATTTTATTAAAACAACAAATATCAAGATAAATATGTATATTTATCAATTTATTTTTCAAATAAAAATGAATGGCCATTAATATTCTAACTAAAGTCTAAACTCTTAATTATTTAAGGAATATAGCAAGATGGAGATATTTTTCAACCTTATCATTGAAAAATTGAATTTATTATCCTTTTCATGTAATTTTATATGATATTATTTTTAAAAATAAAATCATCATATATGTTTTAATAATTTAAATTATTTTTTAAAAAAAATTATCATTTAACTTTAAAGATTTTATTTTATCAAATCTTGTACATTGAAACATATAGTAATGAAGTCGACTTAATAAATATTTCTTTCAATTTCGTTTTACTTGGTCCATATTGACTTGACATAAGTCATAAGAAAAATTTTATTAGAAATTTATTTATTATATATTAATTTTATTAATTATGCATTGAAAATTAAATTTGACTATTCGTATTTTATATAGTTACTTAATCATAAATATTAGAAAAAAATCATAAATTTCGCTTAATTTGCTAAAGATATAATTTGGTATAAGAACCAAAATTAAAATATATAATATTTATTTAATTTTAATTAATATAAATTATCATTTTTTTAAATGACCTAATTATATTAAATTTAAGGAATACTAAATTTAACCAGTGATAATAATCTGAGTTTTCAAATAGAAGGTATAATGAAGAAATTATTTACTTTTCACATGATTCAAATGAGAAATTAATTGAAAAGAGTTTAGCGCAATATATAATTTAATTGAAAAGAGTGTTTTTTTTTTTTTGAAATTGTTGATACGGTCCACATGACAAAGCAGAAATAACAATATTTTTCAAGCAAGCTGATATTACAAAATATTTTAAACCCTATAATACCCATAATATTTTTATTTAATGGCGAAGAACTGTCATGTTGAAATTGTTAATTATATTTCAAAATTTTGAATTAACTATTAGTATTTCATATAATTACTTGAAAATAATTAATTTTCTTAATTTGTCACAATAAGCAAGTGAAATAAAAAAATATTTTTAATATAAGAACTAATAACATGTATTACTTTATTTATTTATTCGTTTTTACTTATCTTATTTGCACACCAATTAAGAAAATAATAATTAATTTGACTATTTACCACACTATTTTTATTAATTGATGTTTAATACTCCCTTTGTCCCTAATTATTTGTTCACTTTCGAAATGACACACCTATTAAGAAAATAATTAATGATACCGTGAGTTTACCATTTTACCCATATTAATTATGAAGTAGATGAATTAAAAACTTAATATTTTCAAGAAGTTCAACATTTTTCAAAGTAATTAATTGAGAATATAATAGGTAAAAAAAAATTGTCCTTTCTTGATTTGTCAAAATGGACAAGTAATTAGGGACAACTAAAAAAGGAAAAATGGACAGATAATTAGGGACAGAGGGAGTAGTGTTAGATCTTGAAAAATAATTTGAGAAATAATAAGTAATTAATGCTAAAAGAAAAATGTGGATTAAAAAAATCATATTTCCTAATATGTGAAAATTAATAGATAAAAATAAAAACTTGTTATTAAATAACAGACAAATAAAATTAAATAAGGAGAATATTTATTTATGACAAGAAAAAAGCAATAAGTATTTAATTAATATTCACGAGGACCCACGTCTTCTAACATTAATGACAGACAAAAAAGTGGGACCCATCATATTCTTCAATGGCAGGCGTGGTTTGTAAATAAACAGAAAATGATGGACTTTTTAAAGAGCTTTTGCTAAGGTCCAAATAACGAAGCAAGAAGTACAACTTTTCCAAGCAAGTTTATTTTGCAATTTTGTTGTGAAAACTTTAATACCCTAACACTTTGATTTAATGCCAGAAAACTAACATGTTGAAACCAGTGCTTCTATATAATAATATAATAAGAAATATATATATATATATTTACACACAAAAAAATTTATGACAAATATACAAATACAATTAGGGAAATTTACCTAAATACACAACTTATTTTATTATTTTCTCTAAAATTCCCTATCATTTAAAAGAATATAAAAATCTCTAATTTACGCTATGTATTAGTCGGATACATCACTTTATGTGATGTATCGGGACGTACGCAATGTATTGGAACATTAATATATGTGATGTATCAGTCGGATATATCACTTTACGCAATGTATCAATCGAATACATTACTTACGCGATGTATCAGGACATTGAGTGATGTAACTGAAATCAAGGCGCGATGTATAAGGATGTTGAGGGATATATCTGAAATCAAGATGCGATGTATCATGGTGTTTTGGGATGTATCCGGATTCCACCAAATTTAAGGGATTTTTGTAATTTGGTAAAGAGTAGGGATATGATGTAATTATCTCTTAACACTATGAGATTTGTGTAAAATTTACATAAAATTAGCCTCTCTCGCTCACCTATCTCCTCTCTCTCCCAATCTCGCTCGCCAGATAAATAAATACATATGTATATCAGTTACATATATACAACTATCTGGCAGATATACAAATACAATTAGCCTCTCTCGCTTGCCTCTCTCCCAATCTCGCTCGTCTCTCTCCTCCATCTCTAAATCTTGTGTCACGACCCAGACCGTCGTGATTGGCACCCACACTAATCCTCCGGTGGGAGAACCATTACTACAACCCAGACTAAACAACTCAACCAAAAACTAAGGCATTTAAAGATACGGAAGCAGGTTTAAATGTCTAAGAAAAGGAAAATATAGAGTTCCCATAAACTCCAACAAAAGTCTAACAACCAAATGCGGAAATAATACCTAGAACCTGAAAATCAACGTACCAAAACTCTAACAAGGATCATAAGTCTAAAGGAAATGGGTACAACCCAATTAAACATAAGAAAATCTAAAGTACTAGTCTAAGTCTGAAGATGACATAAACAAAAGGAGAACAAATGGAAGCCCGGAGGAACTGGCTCACCCTTGAATTCGAGTAGATCATTGGTCTTCTAAACGAGGTATGTCAGTAGCCGTCTGAAGATGCCCTGTACTCAACAAAGAAAGAGCAAGTGCAGTATCAATACACAACCACAGTGTACTAGTAGAATCATGCGACTATCCCAATAGGCGAAACATATATAAGTCATTACACAATAATAATACACATGCATGCACCAAACACATACAATATCAATTATCACTTTATAAACAACGTGCAATTTCACAATCTTAAGATATACAATTATGCCAAGTCATTGGTTCTCTCACGGAACTCATACTCAAACTGTTAGTGTATCGGTATGTGGTACCCGATCCAAGTTAGTGTGCCGGATGTGATACACGATCCCATATATGCGCCGAAACGTGCCACCCGATCCAAGTTAGTGTGTTTGAAAGTAACACCCGATCCATTCAACAAGCCACAATCACAATCACAATGTACATTCTCATAATCATACAATCGAGTCATGATTCATGGCATACAATTATTCAATCATCCTCATTTACGATTAGTGTGATCAATAATGCAACATTCACAACATACATGAATTATAATGAAATAATTACAAATATATATCACACCAACATGAAATCACAACCATCACCTACCTCGAACAAAACTTGAATCCCCTAAGAAACTTGATTCTTCCCTTTTCGGATTCTTTCCGCTTGTTCTTGGTCTACAAATAATCAATATAACGTGAGGATCAATAACATGACCTAATTACCCGAATTATAACCAATAAGATCAACCCTAATCCAAACTCATGATCCCAATATACAAATTAGGGTTTTTCCACCATCCAAATTAAATAACTCCAAAACCTTTCCCCAACAATAATTACCCATGAATTTACATGCTACGGATCGAAAAATGAATTCGGGGAGTGAAAATCTTACCTTTAGCCTCAATAATGGTGAAAAACCATCAAGAACACACCTGGGATCGTCTCCTAGCTCTCAAGAACGAAACTTGCAGAAAATAACGATTTTGGGGTTTATTTTTGACTTAATTCGCGACTGGCCTGCTATGGCGGTCCCCATCCCGCCCTGGCGGCTTGCACAGAACCAATGAGTCGATTTAAGAGTTTCAAGCCCCCATTTCACAACCCACCTTCACCCCATGACACTCAGAAAATACCCTTTCACACTAAGATTAGTTTCAGGAGTTCTACTCGCCCAAATTCAATTACATAAAGTCGTACGGATTTCTTAACATCTTAGCTATCTACTCATGTGAACAAATTCATAATTAGATCTCCCACTTGTTGCCAGATTTCCCTAGACCTCACTTACTTCGAGTTCGTCCAAATCTGGACTAGGTTGGGAAATTTCAAGTTACTACCAAAAAGTTTTCCGGCACAAAAATTTTCCCTGTTGGCTTTTCTATAACGATGAGAACAGATCATTACATCTTGCTCGCCAGATATACAAATATATATGTATACCAGTTACATGTATACAATTATTTAACAGATATACATATACAATTCGACAGATATACATACACAATTCGCATCTCTCCACTCTCTCGTTCGCCTTTCTCTTCCCTCTCCCAATCTTGCTCGCCTCTCTTTTCCCTCTAGCATGTAGCTACGAATCGTAATTAACAAACTATAGTTATGGAGCATAATTAAGTTACTTTTGAGTGGCTATGTGTGAAAATTCCCCAAAAATAAATAAATTCCCTCATAACTATTTATTCCCATGTTGAATTCTTGGCCAATTATTATTATTATTTTCTTAGTCACGCTCTACTTGGTCGCAGGGGTCGTCCAAGAAACATTTACTTGGTCAATTTTGCATGTTACAAACCAAACGAGGCGGATATGATGAGCAAACAACAACTCTTAGACATAATGTCATCAACTTTTAACGACGATGTTGTACATTTACAGAAGAAAGGATTGGAGAGAAGTGGTTATAGTAACAAAACGTTTATTCCTGAGGGTGTCAGAAGGTTACCTGAAAAGTTATTGACGTTTGAAGAGTCAAAGAAGGAAACAGAAAAAGTCATGTTTGGAGCCATAGACGATTTATTGGCGAAAACAAAAGCGAAGGCTCGTGAAATTGTGATAGTTATAGTGAATATTGGCATATCATTCATGATAGTTAACCATTACAAGCTTGGATCGAATGTTCTCACTTACAATACTAGCGGCATGGGTTGCAGTGCTGGACTCATTTCTATAGACCTTGCAAACCAGCTTTTGCAGGTTAGTAAGACATTTATCACTCCATCCGTTCCATTTTATGTATATTCTTTTATTCTAATTTGTTATTTGTGAATTGAATTTCTAGTTTGTTTCAACTACTTACCGGGAGATTGAAAAACCACATAATTTACTTACCGCTTCCTTGAGAAATAGAAGAATATAACTAGAATGACTTGACAATTTTTTAATACTAAGTGGCAAAACTTGCGATGAAAAAAGAGCGGTAGCATTATAACAGTTCTTGCCTGTATATATGATCGTAGAGTCGGATTTAACAGCGAATAAATTTGCTTCAACTTGTAGCTAAAATAAGCACATTTTTACTCCCAATTTTCTCGATCGAAAGCTAAATGTGTCAAACCATCTAAGTTTTATTTTCTTTTTATCAAAGATAAGCTTAAGCCATCTAGGATAATTAAAATGGAGGAAGTAGTATCTTATCACTAACCACTCTCAGGATTCAGAACTAAGAAGGAATATTTTTTTTATTATGCATGTTATATGTATAATTTTTTGATACTGGATAACAGGAACATTAGGGAAAAAAACTCACACACCCTTTTTCTAACCAAATATAAATAAATAAAAATAATATATATATATATCCACTACTAAAATAATCAAACACGTCTCGGTTGACATGTGTGCTTCCCTGAAATAAAATTTGAGTTCAAGGATAATTTAGTCATTTAGATTTATTGCAATTGTTTGTAAATTAGGACTCTCAAAATATCACATGTGCCACATATATTATTTAAAAAGTACATTTAAAATATTATAAGAATAATTAACAACAAATTTATAAAATTAAAATAAATAAAATAATATACATCGGGCCCGAACTTGTCCGTACTTTTGTATCTAATATATATATATATATATATATATAATCTCTTTTAAATTGAAAATCAAAATTATCGAACTGCATCTGCATGCCCGCCCCTACTTTCTGTGTGTGTATATATATATGTATTTATATACTGAAAGTAGGGGCGGGCATGCAGATGAAGTTCGATAATTTTGATTTTTAATTTTAAAAAAGATTATATTGTTATCATACGTTTTAAAACTACAACAAGTAGTGAAATGTGGCATCTTAATTTTGTAATTCCTAACTAAGAAAATGTTGGAAAAATATGGAGTAGTATTATATACTCCCTCTGTCCCTAATTACTTATCCACTTTTAAATTGACACCTATTAAGAAAACAATGATTAACATAGTGAGTTTATCATTTTACCCTTATTAATTATGAAGTTGATGAATTAAAAACTTAAGACTTTCAAGAAGTTCTACCTTGTTCAGAGTAATTAATCGAGGGTATATAGGTAAAAAAAAACTGTCTTTTCTTGATTAGCTTTACAGGATCTGTGACCTGGAGGTAGTCCGCACAGTCATGGATCTAGCAAACTCAGCATCCTCAAGCTAGCGGTAGTCCGCCTGCGAAAGAATGGAAATACACAAGAATTTTGGCATAGTTTCTGTCACGACCCGAGTCTACACCCTGGACGTGGCCGACACTCAAGAACCATTGTTGGTCCCCAAGCGAACCCTCATCATGGCTAACTACAAGCGGAAGATTAACTTAAGCATTCAAAAGTTTAAAACTGAAATAAAAGTTCATAAAACTGAAAGATAAAACTTTAACTCAAATGAAATATTCTGAATATTAAAATAATATTCAACTCGCCATAAAATAGGCAACTTAAGTCTTTAAAACATTTAATAAAATAAATGATATAGACTTCTCAACTATACTAACTATCTATGAAGCCTCTAACTGATAAATATGGAAGTCGGGACAAGACCCACGACATCCTGACTAAACTGAAAAGTAAATAAAATCCTCCGAAAACAAGGAGGCTCACCATAGCTAACTCGAACTCTCGGATGTATCAACGAAGCTCCTGTTGATGATCATGAATACTTGTGTCTGCATCATGAGAAGATGCAGGCCAAATGGCTCAACACATGGAATGTACGAGCATGTAAGAGGATTTCTAAAGCATAAACATAAGCTTGAAACTTGATAAAACAGGAAACATACTTACCTCTTCTCAAACTTGCACAACTCAAGGAGTACTCAAGGATATTCAAAACTACTCAAATTACTCAACTCAGAAGTACTCAAGGATAAGATACTCAACTCAAAGATATGATATTTGACTTTGGGTACTCAACTCAACATGACTGAACTCATTTCAATATAAAGCAATTTAAAACAAGTGCAATATAAAGAAACAAACTGTTTAAAAACATGTTGTCAACTCTGTGTGTATGCAAGGATACAACATAACTCTGAAATGTATGTAAAAATACGAATAACTGTGTATATAAAAATACAATAACTTTTGTGGGAGTTTCTCTAACCGACAACCATCACTTAAGAGCTATAGTGATGATACAACACTTTACCTCGCGCTGCCAAGGACCATCCTATACCTTGCCATCGGTATAGGACCTTACTTAACTTAGTGGATCCACTAGCTTAACTTATGTGATCATCTAAAAAGTATGACCCGTTAAATCCCATGTTAGCTACATGGTTCTTATGGAGATTTGAGTTAATATGAACTCGCATCCCCAATTCGGTGCTCAATACTACTCCCAAAAATATACTTTAGCTCATATGTGTTTTAAACACCTCTTTATTTAGTTTGAGATAATTGCTCAAAGCTTAGCCCAAAGACTCTTTTGGAATCGATGTTCCCTTTATTGAAAACTAGCCCAAAGGCTCTCTTGAAATCATGTTCCCTTTTCTTGCTCAAATGTGTAAAAACATTTATAAACTCTTAGAGAATACTTAGTTCCCTTATAACGTTTGAGAAATGAATTCAACTTTTACTTTTTGCTTAACTTGAAACTTTCAGTCTTAAAACGGAGTTAAAACGTTTATACAAGACTTTACTCTTACTCTTTACTTAACTTCAAAGCTTGAGTCTTAAAACAAAGTTCAAACATTTGTAAAAGACTCCTTAAAAAATGGTTCATGCCGAATTAGGGACATGAATGACTCAATGCAAGGTTTTCAATAACCATAGATAGAACTCAATACTTGGAACTTAAGAACTTCAATGATACTACTCATTTAAAGAATGCTCAACCCAAAGGGTTCATGCGGAATTATAAGCATGAACTTCTTAACTCAAGAACTCAAAGATACTTCTCAAAAGGGTTTAGGAACTCAACACTTAAAGGCTTAAAACTTGAAAATACCACTTCTTTGAAAGAGGCTCAACTTACAAAGTTCATGCGGAATTATGGGCATGAAACAACTCGACTCGATGGTCTACATAACAACATGGACTCATGTATACGACTCTTCTCATTCTCCTACTTACTTTCTCAAAACTTAGTTCAAATCTATAGTTAATCTCAAAGGATTCACAATTGAACTCAAAGACGTACTTGAACTTTACTCTTAACTCTCTCTTGAATGTGATTTATGAATTCAAGAGTTTTGGTTCATGATATGAAGGATATCATGATGACAAAGTAGGTTCATGAATACATTCTCCTCATCCTCATACTCACTTGCTCGAGTCTTGAAACAAGTTACTAGTAATTGTAGAAGACTCATCAAAGACTCTAAGGGACCTTATCAAAGGTTTGAAAGAACTCTCAAACTTGACTCTCAACTCTACCTTGAATTTGATTTATGAATTCAAGGTTATGATCATGTTAGGAATGATTTTAGGTGTTTAGAAGTAGATTAGAGTAGTTTGAATCGAAAAGGAGTGAAGGTGCACTTTAAACGAACTCAAACGGGACAACCGACGACAAACTGGGTGGGGCAGGCGACCCTGGCGTTATGGGTGGCATGGGGCACCAGCCCCTAAACTTCAGAGGTGGGTTTGGGGCGCTCTGGCAGGCGCATCGCGCCAGGCCCCCAACCCAAAAAATTCAGCAAGTTTCTTTTCTCGTTTTCTCACCCTTTTTCGCCTAGAATCGAATGGTTTCTTCCCCAATCACTTAGAATTGATTACTTAACATAAGTACACTCTAATCTAATCAATACATCCCTTAAAACACTCACTTTGATCTCAAGAAATCATCCAAAACCCAACACAACAAGATTTAGAATGAACTTCAAGAACTCAAATCTTTCAACTTCAAGAATGAAACTTGCGCTGAAAATAACATGTTTGGCGTGTGGGTGAACAAACCCAACACTATGGAAGCTTACATACCTCTTAGGTATTAAACCCATGGCGAAAATCCGCAACAAGATGCAAAAATCTTGACAAACGCTTGATCCTCTTCTCTTTTCTCCGCTATTCTCTTCTTGAACTCTCAACTAAAACCCTAGGCTAATTTTAGGATTATAAAACTGAACCTAATAGGATTAGACCCTTAAAATATTACTAAAAATGAATTAAATTTGATTGGGTAAGGAAAAGACCAAAATACCCCTCTCTATTTTCGGCTAACTTTCCTTAACTGGACAGCCTATCTTCAAAAGGTCATATCTCACTCATACGAACTTGAAACTTAGCAAACTCAACGGCATTGGAAAGATAATTCAAATATTTTCACTAAGGTATCTGGTAGCACACCTAAATCATCCTAAGCTAGGAGTTATGGCCGTTTGAAGTAGACCCAAAACTCATACTTAAGCATAACTTGCAAAATTTCAGATTTAGCTATTTCCAATTTAATTCTTTTTTAAATTCAAGGTGTTACATAGTGACCTTAACACTAAATAAATTTTAAATTCCTTGGTAAAATCTCACTCACTACGAAGAACGGTTTGAGTCTTAGTTCAAAAAAATTTATGTGGTGTTACAGTTTCTCGGACTGCATGGTGATATTTTTACCTGAGCAAAGGGTCTGTCAGGAATCTAATACATACATCTTATTGAGCCCATGTGTTTGGCAGTTCTAACCGGGTATAAGGCGCTCTACTTTAAACTCTTTTTCAGGCTGAGAACCTCGACTGGCCAGACGAAGCCACTAAGGCAAAGCAAATAAGAGCAGTACTAGATCCGACTATACCTCGATCTTAGAACCAAGTCAATAATCCATACTAAAATTCCTTTATATTTAAATAAAGCTTAGATCCGTTCATGGTCTATATAGGAGAGAAGTTAATTATTCAACATAGATATGAAATCTTTAGCCGGACATAGTTCTAGCTAGGAGAGACAGCACTAAAAGAAAAGAAAAGAAAAGAAGAGAAAATACCTTTTAAGGACGGTTGTCACCAACACCCAAGTCTGTAGAAATGACCGATTTTATTTATATTTCGGATATCGAAACAGTACTCAGAGAGATGTCTTTACAAAAGATTTACAATGAAAAAAGAGAGAGTGATTATGATTTTTTCTGAAGCCCTTCTCTCAAAGAAAGTTAAGGCTTATATAGACAAAAAAAAAAAAATTAAAAAAACATAAGGAATCTATGTACAGTAAAGGGGTCCCACTATCTAGGTCCCTAAACAGTTTATCTACTGTTAAAGAACAGTGTTTCTACTGTTGAGTGGGCTCTGGCAACAGTGTATCTCTTGTTGAGTGGGCTCGTCTTCACATGGCTATGTTTCTTCATTTATGTTGATTTTCCATGTCTTTCATCCATGGCTTTCACTTGCTGCAGGAAATCTTCCGCATCTTGTAACTTGATAGTGGTTAGCATCTTGGTCGATTTTCGCTTGCTGCGATTCTCCGGCGGTATCAACACCTGTTTCGCTTCTCATTGAAGTATCAGATTTATCTATCTGAGTGATTGTTTGAAGTAAATTTTTTCTTACTTCTTCTAAATAGTCCTGAATCATTTTTTTGTTGTCTCCTTCTTGAAAGGAGATTCGCCTGGCGATATGTCGTACGGAGGTATCGTTAATGACTCTTTTTTGCGGGATTTGATTATATTCCCTAATCTTGTTTCATAAGCTTATCCCAAGAATTATTGTAATAAGTTCGGTAAAGACAAGGAATATCTTCCTTCGTGAATCCTATTTCAGGAGTCCATTTGTGAATCCATAAAATCGAGAATTCTATAAAAAAAATAGATCTGGTCTATTTTCTCCAACCAGCAGATATGATCTGCATGATATAATCTGTTTAAATTCGGTGATACTTTAGTCCATTCTTTATATAAATTTAGGAATGGTTCCGATAGAATTTAAACTGTCGAACCGTGGTATGACCACCAATTTATGAACCAATTAGGAATTGGCTATGCAAAAATCTTTGCGCACACTTTTATGAACCAAGTATGTTTATGCTTATCATTATTGTAACAAAGCACTTTATCAAATGCTTGGATATAATCCCAATAGGTAAAACTCATCCTGGTGTTGTTAAGGTTTATCTGCCTCACTTTCATGGTAGACATACCCTAATCTTCAACAGATATGATCTGTTTAAGAATGATTTTGGAAAATTTATAACTTTTCTCATGAGGGTTATGACCCATGCCTGAAAAGTGTTGAAACTCTGCACTCACTGAACTTATTAAGATTTCTTCGTAATACGATCGAGTTTTGTATGACTCACCCGGATAGTATAATCCATTGATCAAGTAGCTTTGAAATATCTTCCAAGGTTCATCTTTTCTCTGAAGGTCAGAGTTTTCTAAAAGAAATATCATTTCTTTTTTCTGCAATTTTTCATAAGATCTGATATCATCAGTATCCTCTTTTGTGATGGTTCTTTTGCTTTTGACCTTCCAGGTAGGCTTGCATATGAGCATATAATGGACTATCTTTTGGAATATCTTCTAAATTAACCATTTGTTTCGAACTGGATGAATACTCCTCATAGGTAGTCTTTTTGTTGATCAACGTTCTTTTTCCCAATTGTATAACTGGGGAATTTGATGAGGATCTGTATGACGATCCTTGTGATGAACTGTCTATGGCTCCGTATGACGGTCCTCTTCCTGGGGCTTATCTACCCCTTCCTCTTCCTTTAATATGAATCCATGGTTAATCCATCCTGCAAATATAACATTCTTTCGTCATTATTCAGAGAAATAATCTGTCAGATATCATCTGAGTAATATTCTACAAGAATATGAGAGAAATCTTCATTTCAAATACTATTAATAATTTTTGTAATGATAAGATCTTTCACATATCTGGGTAAAGATGTGAGAACCCTCAGTAAAGTAACGAGAGTTTCATTATCAAGAAAGGTCTGAAAAAACATGATTACTAAATGTATTCCCTGGATAAGAAATCCGATAATGAGTTATAAACTCCCTTTTTATATTGAATTTCAAAGCCAAAAGGAGCTAATTGTGCGTGCCACCTTGCAAATATTAATTTCGAAGCGTCATGCTTGAAATCTTTATTGAACATGAATTTAACCGATTGAGCGTCAGTCTTTATCAAAAACTTTTGGTTGTATAAATCGTCCTGAAATTTAAAACGCATTTAACAATAGTCAGCATTTCATGAGCCACCGTTGCATACTTCTTCTGAGCCTCATTCCATTTTCCAGAATGAAATCTACTCAGATATTCATTTTTATCATGGGGATTAATCTGTTGAAGAATCCCTCCATAACCAATATTAGACGCATCCGTCTCAATAATCTTTTGCCAAGCAGGGTTGGCGAGGGTTAAGCATGGTAGTGATTGCACTCGTGACTTGATTTCTTTGACCAAGTCAGTATGACTGCCATTCCAAGGAAACTTATAATCCTTCTTCAACCTGTCATATAATGAGGCCAAATCTCGAGAAAGATTTTTATAGAACGGGGAAATGTAGTTTAAACTTCCCAAAAATCTCTGCAATTGAGTCATGTCGGTAACAACATCAGGAAATTTTGAGGCAAAATCAATAGCTCTTTGAATAGGAGTGACCTTTACTTGACAAATTTGATGTCCTAGAAATCGAACATCTGTTTGAAATAAACTTTTTTTTGGTTTTGAAATAACCAAACCGTTTTGTATTACAATTTTCTTGAAAATATCAAGATGCTTGATATGCATTTCAAATGTTTTAGAAACACTAGAATGACATCTATATAGACAATAATAAAATCCATATAAGGGTTGAAAATATCATTCATAATTTTCTGAAATTCAGATGGAGCGTTTTTCAAACCAAAAGGCATGACATTCCATTCGTATTGTCCAAACGGGACATTGAAAGTTGTTCTATAAGAATGCTCTTTAAAGATTTGTATCTGCCAATAATCTGATTTTAAATCAAATTTTAAAAATATATTGGCATCATATAATCTTGATAGTTAATCTCTTTTATTTGGAATAGGATACCTAATCCATTTTAAAAACTTGTTCAACGGTTTATAATTAATAACCAATCTAGGGACTCCTCGTTCTCTTTTAACAGCGTTATTAACATAAAAGGTTGCGCATGACCAAGGAGACTTGGACGGTTTAATCAAACCCTTTTGTAAGAGATTATCAATCTCAGTTTTGTAAAATTCTACTAACTCAGCGTTCATTTGGCAGAGCCGAGATTTAGTAAGGATATCATCCTCAGAGAAACCTTCTTCGTATGGAAGAGTTACAATGTGCTTTTTTCGATTCCAAAAAGCACTGGGGTGATCCGCACATATATCAACGGCGATCCACTCGGAAATCAATTTGATTTTTTCCTGTACTTTAGCAGATTTCAAAGAGTCAAATATATTCATGCTGAACAATTCCATTTGTAAGGAATCCATATGATTTTGTTTCATATTAATTAAAGCATTAATATCCCTGGTTACCGGATCTGTAACAAAAGAATAGGTTATCTCATTATCTTTGTAAGTGGCGGAAAACCCTTTTGAGTCAATACCTGTGAAAGGATAAATCGCATTTATAAGGGGTACCAAGTATAATTGGAGGGTTTAATTGATTTTTAACCGAAAATAAAAAATGAGGGATGCAGACTTTATTTTGACAAATTTTTGCATTAGGCAATTTATATTTTATATCTAAAGCATGTCCTGATGCAGACTTTACTAAATGAGTAGTTTTTTGAAAATATTTTGTGGGCACTAAGCCTTCCTGAATACAACTAACATATGCACCGCTATCAATCATGGCAATGTTAGTAGTTGAAAAACTATTATCAATCAAAATAGTACATTTAACATACCATTTATAAGCAGTAACAATTTGCATCATTCCCAAAAACATATCTTGTTTGGGGTCAGGACTAACAGGTTCTTTTTCAACATTGTTCCCAGAAATGCCTTTATTTTTGGAAAACATGTATTCAGAATTATTTATCTCAATCTGAGTAATTTTATGATCCCAAATCAATTGATTTTGTTTTAGAGATTTAATCTCTTTTTTCAAATTCTCAACTTCAATTTTCAAATCGTCGAAGGAAGAATCTTTTTCGGAAAAAGTATTTATTTTTAAAAGACGATCATCAGCCTCTTTTAAAGAGTAAGGAGCTGAATATTCAAAATCACTTAAATCGTTCTTCTTGTTTTCAAAAGGTTTAGAAGAACTTGAACTTGCTTCGTTAGAAGTAGCTAAATCAATGATTTTCTCACGAACCTTACTATCAGTAATTTCTTTTAAAAGCTCAATCACATTATCAGAAGTGATTGTATTCATATTAAAATCTTGAAATTGCGATTGAAGTTTATGAATTTCATCATCTTCACAATTGCAATCATTATCCTGACAAGTAGTACAAGGATTAGCATCATTATTATCATTATCAGATAAATCAAGCAATGCAATATCAGAACCTGAATCAAATTCGTAATCGTCATCTGAACCAGAAGTGTATAACAAACCATACACCTTTTCATAGGTTTCTCCATCAAACTCCAAGGTTTTCAACTTATTCAGCTTGCAATTCGGCGCAATATGACCCAAGTAACCACACTTGTAGCATTTAATTTTTGCTAGATCCCTTCCTGATCTATCTTTTGTAAATCTTTTAGATTTACGAGAGCTCTTTCTAGCTTTGTGTTCCTCTTTAGATCTTCATCGAGATCTCCTTTTTTTATTGGAACCTTCGATTCTTGAGGACTTATAATACCTAAATTTTTGCCGCTTTTAGCAGTAGGATCGGGTAAATCGAACTGTGCACAAAAATCTCCCAATTGAGATTTTTCTCTAAGCTTATCCATCTTAAGTTGTCGAGCCATCTTCAATTCATTGCACAAATTCAAACCTTCTTGCGTGCAAGTTCCTATAATCTTCCCATAAGTTAAATCCTTATAAGGGATTTCAACATTATTGCCTCTGAGAGCCTTACGAACTCTTTCAGCAAATAAAGGGGGGAGCCGTCTATAAACTTAGCTTTCCAATACTCCATTTTATTTTTGGGTAATTCCATAACCCTACTAAGATAGGTGTCTTTATACCATCTGAAAAATCCTAAGGTCTGAAATCTTAGACCGTTAAGGAGGGTACGAACAGTCTCATGCTGGTTGGTAAATCTACCATTAAAATGCTCTAAAATGGTAAGAACCAAGGTATAGACAGTGTCTTCTCTATTTTTTACTAGAGTCATACCCAAATTATCAATACCTTCATCGGTAGCTACGGCATTGATAATGGAAGCTTTCTCTTCCATATTAAGGTAGTTATCCCACCAGCCTCGTGGCTGGCCAGTAAAACCTACCACAATCATCTTGCATATAGTCCTATCAGTGTTTTTAACACTTTTGCAAATGGTTGCATACATAAGCATTCTATGAACAAGAATCGTTAACTGTCTATCAGTCAGTCCATCAAGATTCCATTCATAAATTTCAGAATCATTGTAAGACGTATTAGTCTGATTCCAGTCACGCTCTTCAATTAAAACATATTGAGAAGTAGGACGAGGATAATAATAATAAGTATTCATACTTGGCTTGGTAGCATAACCACTATTTTTCTTGGGATAACCCCTGAGTTTATTAAACTCCGAAGAAACCTGATTTTTAAAATCATTGGTAAGCTCTATTTTATCAGCAAAATCTTGTGATAAATTGATAGGTTTAAATTTTAAACCAGAAAGCTTTTTATCAATAAGCTCCGTAAAATCCAAATCAGAAAACTTTTTATCAAGAAGTTCTTCCAATTCTTTTGCGAATCCAAATTTAAAATCTTGAATTTCAAAAGGCCTTTGAACATGAGTAGAAACGACCGTGGGTTTTCTTTTAAAAGTAGAAGCAATATCTGTAGTAAGAACAAAGTTAGCTCTAGCCATATCAGCCTTTATATCTTTTATCAAAATAGTTAAATTGTCGAGTTTTTTTATCAGGGGAGCTAATATGCTCGCCCAAAACTTTAACATAAAGACTCAAATAATTATTTTGAGTAATAAGTTTATTGATTTCAGCAATACTGATAGAAGCAATATCTTCTTCAATAAATTCTTGAAAAGCTGAGAAAGTGATATCAGTATTATTTGGTAAAACAAAAGATGACTGAGGAGGATGATAGCTTTTGTAAGATTACCACTCCCATCTTTATAAGTCCTTTCAATAACATTAATATAAAGAGGTAAATAAGTGGTTATTAACCAAGGGACAAAATACATAATTTGATTATGCAAAGCACAAGTTTCATAAAACTCTTGAGAAATACAATTAAGATCTTCTTTACTATAAGAATCAAAGAATCAAGTTTTAAAATTCTTTTTGAATATGTTTTCTTGCCAGGAAACCTAGGCTAAAATCAATTTGGTGTGAAAACATTAAGAATCGTTGAGGTCAAACTCCATTTCGGAGATTGAAGGAATATCCTTATCAGAAGCATCATCATTCACCTGAACTATATTAGTTCGTGGGTCGATCTTTACCCTTTCGACCACAGAATTTCCATCAGATCCAATAGTATGTAAAGAAGCCGCGCGATCTCGGGCCGGACCATAAATTGGTTCAATAGGGGAAATATGATGAATCGCAGGTAAAAGTCTACCATTAGACAAGGACTGTCTCTTAAAACTGTGACTCTCAGAAGAAATCAACTTGTTGTTAGAAAAGGACTGCATGCAATCCTTATACCAATATGCAGATAATTATACTGATTTTTATAAAAATTCACATCGCGCTTGTTTAGCAAATGAATAGTCTGTTCAGACGAATTTAAAGCTAAAGATTGCTCAGTAGTTTTAATCAATTGTTTAGTAGATAGTTTATCAAACCAACTATAATCATAGATAGTTTTTATCGGGACTTTAGGAATTGTCCACCTGTTTAACAAGTCAAGGTTCTGAGGTATATCTACCTCTTCAAGTCTAGTACTTTTAGTACTCGTTTCTCCCAAATCCATGAGGAAAAGATCATATCTATGTCAAATAGTTCCCCTCCATCTCATATATACCATGAAAATTCTAGGCTCTGATACCAATTTTACAGGATCTGTGACCTGGCGGTAGTTCGCCCAGTCATGGATCTAGCAAACTCAGCATCCTTAAGCTAGCGGTAGTCCGCCTGCGAAAGAATCGAAATACACAAGTATTTTGGCATAGTTTCTCGAACTGCATGGTGATATTTTTACCTGAGCAAAGGTTTGCTCAGTAATTAGGGACAACTAAAAAGAAAAAATTGACAAATAATTAGGGACAAAGGGAGTATCTCAAAAAGAATTATTTATCTCGAGAATATTATTTTTATGTCCTAAATTATTCACTCCTTAAATAGCCTTGATTGTCCATGATAGTGGTGATTGACTATGGTCTTTAATACCATCATAAATACTTTTTTGACAACTCTTTTTCTCTTTTGATAATCCCATGATAGAGGTCAACATGTTTTCATTTTGTGAGAACAGAGAGGCACAAAATTCTCTCTTGTAATTTCTCCGTCTATACTTTGTTATGTTAGGTTTTCTTTCTTAATTTTTGGCTCCTAGTTTATACTAGAAGAGCTTGTGGGGATACATCTATATCGGGTGAAATATCCTTAAGCTATGAGAATTTCCTACAAAAGTTTGTGGTGAAGTATAAGTTTTGATGAATTCAGTATAAGTGTTTGTGATGAAGGTATTCAACTTGTATCATGGGAGAGTTTGTTGCCCAAACAAGACCCAAGTGGAATGTAACATCTGTTGGTCAATTGCTTGTAAGAAAGATTCTTTAATGCGTATTCACCAACTCCTCAAGGAGAGGGTATTATATTATGTATTACTTTGAACTACAATGCTTTTGTAGCAGACTGTGGATTGCTGATTTATTTTGGTGTTGTATCTTTCAAACTAGACATCAATTTATTGTTTGATTGAAGAAAGTACACATCGATCCTTGTGGAGAATGATAGTTGTTGTTTATGTGACGAGTAGTTAAGAAACTTCGACATGTGATGTTACAATGCAACTCCACTGTCACAATACAATGAAAGAGCAAGAAGAAGAATACATACTATGTAGTCCTAGTAATTACTCTATTTTTAGTCAAACATGAACATGCAGCCATATATACAAGTTTCATAAACCTCAACAAGACAGTTTGGTTCTCACTTGGATCTTCAATAAGACTAAATCTAACAATTATCCAACCAGTTATCAGACCATCGTTTGAGCTTGGCATCGTGAAATGTCAAAAGAACTTGTGAAGAAGTTCTGGGAATATTCAAAACCTTCTTTGATGCCTCTTCTGATTTCAGAGCACAACCAGCCCAAACAATCCTAAATTTTTCCAATACACGTGCATTCTTCAGAAAAAACCTTATTAGTTCTATCTCGTTTTCTTCATCTTTGAAACCAATCAATTGAATCGACTTTAGATGAGAGTCCAAGCACACAATGCTTTCTTCGGGATCATGCATCTGCCAACAATTAAAAATGTTGTGTTTGAGATCTGAAACTTGCAAACCCAAGGTGACTTTTCAACTCCTCAGTCTCTAGTCTTGTGTTTAGGGGACTACAAATCTACATATACATAACAAGTAAAGAATTACCTTATATGTACATTGTAATTTTTTACCAAGGGGCTTCGGCTGAAAAACCTCATCCCCCCGCCCTTGATCTTCCCGTACCTTCCAATAGTCACACCATTCTTGATACATTAAATAATTCTCCATCCTAGAAGACAATTGAGATCGAGTCAGAAGAGAAACCAAACACTTATATTGAAACAACTATATATAAATCTGAATAAGCAGCAATCACTCAACAACATGCACAAGTAACTATTTCAATGCCAAACAGGATTCACTGATTCATTAAAAATCCAAGTGATTTGTTCTTATTGCAGTCTGATACTTACGATTCAAACCAAACCAAGCCATCCATCCAATCAACATGCATGTTATTCATCTCAGACTTTCATTACACGATCACTTCACTTCACAGTTTAAAGTTTCATACACCAAACATGATTAAATTCAATGGCATGAGTATATATGCAGGTGATGCTTTCCAACTTCCAAAGTGAATTTTATAAGTTATATGCAGGTGATGATCAACAGTCCCTCTCTCTCATTGTGGCATGGCATGTTTCGTCGAATCTTGGATATAGGTTTATAGTTTAGCATTAACTATTACAAAAAAAAATCTTTAGAAAGTTATAAAAGTTACAAGTTTCTTACCTCATCGCACCACAATTTTAAAACCTCTAGGTTAGGCGAATACTTGAGCAATCATATCATAACTTGCATACAATCTTCATCAACTCCCAATTTTAGTTTTAAGGACTTGAGCTTAATAAAACAGATGGGAGAGACGCAAGCCTGTTTGTACAAACCCTACAACACCAAAAGAACAAAACAAAAAATGAGAACTAAGAATCTATGTGCTTATTAATTCCAAAGAAAACAAAAACTTAATTTACCTTAAGGGAAGCCTTGCATAGTTTCAGAAGTGATATAGAAGGGACTTCCTTGATCATCTTATGCACAAGAATTACAGTTTTCTCATCACAATTTCTATCATAATCATTAAAATTGATGTTAACATATTCTATTGAAAAGAGATTGTTGATTACTATATCCTTTGGCATAGGAGATTTATTTGTAAAGAATTTTAGAGCAGGGCAAGAAATTTTGATTTCACAATTGTCATAATAGTTGCCCTCATCAAAAGTGAGATATAAAAGAGATTTCGAAGCAATATAAAGCAGGTTCATATGTTGTAAATTGCAATCACATAATTCCAATTTTTCAAGGAGTAGACATTCTGAGAAGAAGCAACTTGTCAAATGTCCATCTAATAACTCAACAATGCAAAGATGAAGCAATTTCAGCTGTGGAAATCCGCCCAAATGATCATTAGACAGTTTTAGTACATCCCCACACAAATTTAGTTTCAAAACCTGTAAAGATTCACAAGTTACAAGACAATGCGGTAACTCAAATGGCTCACAAGGCGAAAACCACAACACAAGTTGTTCAACATTTCTTTTTGTTGTTGCATCAATAAAACGCAAAATATCTGTGGTTTCAAACATATTGCTACATGAGAGGATAAAACGGACAAGGTTAATCGTTTTATGGGAAATTAAAAAGGTATCGATAAATTCTTTGAATTCCTCATAATCTGGATCTGAATCAGAGAAATTACTATCAAACCGGAAGTAGGGGATGGTAGTGCATATGTATTTCCATCTTTTCGACAATACAGTCATATGAATCACATCAAAAATACAGAGATTTGAAAGAATGTTGTGAAGTATATCAACGGGTAATGAGCTTATTCTATCAAATCCCATTACTGCAACATGTTTCCATTCTAAGCTAGAATAAACAAAAGTGTCTAGAGGCACATAGGGTTTTTCCTATTTATATAAAGGAAAAGGGCTCAAATATGCCTTTATTAAAATGATCATTAATATATAACAAAAGTATTTATTTGATCTTTTATTTAATTAAAATGGTCCTTAATCCATCTACTACTCTTATATATTCGATGCTAGCTAACCCCTATTATCCCGTCCTCACGACTTTAACTAAAACATATTAAGATCTAAATATATCTTTTTCATTTAATAAAAACAAAAAATTAATACATCAATTTAGGAGCCAAAATCATTTTCCCTTCTTTTCTCATCTAATTCCTCAAAAACCATTTATGCCGCCCCCACACCTACACCCACACCCACACAATCTTTTAATAATCCTTTCTTTCTTTTCTTTTAGGTAGAAAAGAAAAGAATTTTTTTGTGATAGCTATCTATTTAGTTTTGAATTTGTAACAAATATTTAGCTATAGTAGATTATGACTTCTTTGAATGGTATACCGTGCACAAAACATATCGAAAGAGAGGCTAAATCTTGAATGGTAAATTTTGTGGTAAATTTCAATAGAAATATGTGACAAATTATCAAGTAAAATATTAATAAGTCACTTTATAATGATTAATGTTGAAGAACTTTACCTCACTCCCTACCCCAATCTTCTGAAATGGGTGTTAAAATGTGACTTAGTTTGAAAAAAATATATACAAAGATCATTGTTTACCCTTTAAATTTAAATAGGTAGTTTTAAAACTTTTCATTACATTTCTACTTATGCACAAACTCTAAAAACTTATGAACAAAACAGTGATAAAATAAACAAATTTAGAAACATGTGATAGGAAAAATGGGGTAGTCCTTTTAGTATCCCCCCCCCCCCCCCCTCTTTTTTTTTTTATCCAATAGATATTTGTTATTCTATTTTGAATTTTTTAAATTGTAAAGTCATTTAATCTTTCTGTGTTGTGACAACACAAGTTGGTCAATACCAAGAGTTCACAAGGTAATGTTCTCACGTTTTTTTTTTTATGAATTTTAGATTTTCAAGAAGCTTATAAATATAATTTCTAGAATTTCTGCTCGATTAAAATTAAAATTAAAACTAAAACTAACATTAAAATTAATTATTTGTAGTCAATTTAAATTAAAAATCTAAATTTAAAAAAATAGAAATTTAAAACAGGTTTTAAAATTCATGTTATATAATTTATAGCCGTTTTTATAAATCATGTGATATAAGACACTAAAAAAAAACTGATTTTTTTAGATAATGCTTTAAAGTTTTTTTACCTTTTTAGATAATGCTTTAAATTCTGTTGCAACTTCCTAGCCGTTATTGTTCTCAATTTTTACTTTTATTTAGTTGTTAATTAATTAAAAATCATGTGAGCAACACTATATTGTTTACTTTTTCAAAGGTTCATTTGAAAAAATCAAGCAACACATTAACAATACATGCTTTGTATCTATATGTTGTTTCCTTCTTTGGTAGAATTTGCTTTATATTAGGGAGAATGAATTAAGACAATTATTTAATAAGGTTATATCATTTTAAATTCAAGACAATTATTTAAAAAGGTTATATCATTTTATTACAATGTAATTATATACTCAAATCTTTTGAATATAATGTTATATATTGTAAATTTATAATTCAAATAGGCAAGTATTAATAATTTTTGAAATGCTGACATCTTTCGGTACAATATATCTACTCAATGTGAACTCATCAATGATAAGCAATGAAGAATGGATTTATACAATATATCTACTCAATGTGAACTCATCAATGATAAGCAATGAAGAATGGAGTTATACAACGATGGAACGTAGCACATTGCAAACATTTACTTACCTTATTTTTTATTGAATTGATTCTTCAAGATAAGAAGGTAGAAAATCATTTTTGAAAAGTTATTTCTTTCATCTATTGATTTTAAAGTTCTCTGTTGGATTATATTAGGACTAGTTTATATAAAGGAAAAGGGCTCAATTATGCCTTTATTAAAATGATCCTTAATATATAACAAAAGTATTTATTTGATTAAAATGGTCCTTAATCCATCTACTACTCTTATATATTCGATGCTAGCTAACCCCTATTATCCCATCCTCGCGAGTTAACTAAAACATATTAAGATCTAAATATATCTTTTCATTTAATAAAAACAAAAAATTAATACATCAATTTAGGAACCAAAATAATTTTCCCTTCTTTTCTCATCTAATTCCTCAAAAACCATTTATGCCACCCCCACACCTACACCCACACCCACACAATCTTTTAATAATCCTTTCTTTCTTTTCTTTTAGGTAGAAAAGAAAAGGCTTCTTCATCTTTTTTCTGTACTCATATTAAAAGCTGATTAAACTTATATTTATACATTACAAAACATATTTTTGAGTAGGGCACAAATAGATTTTTTTTTCATTCTCATAACTCTAAACTCGAAATATATAACTAAAAATGAAGGATTCCTATCATTCCACCGTAACTCAAATTGAAAGGGTCTGTTGATACTTGTATTGTTGCAGAACTAGTATTACTACTATAATTTGAATAAAAGTTTCTTTTCCACTCTTTTTGAGAACATATTACACAATATCCTACCTAAAAAAAAATATTACACAATAGTATAAGTTTTCAATTCTGCAACTAAGATTTCCCAGGATTGAGAAGTAGCTCCACCTTTATGTAGTAACTTTTGAATTCTGTTTGATATGATCTTTTCATGTTTTTAAAATATTTTAAATTATAAACTAATATAACTTAGTATACTTTTTAAGTAATTTTTAACTATGTAAATTTTATTTTAAAATTTCATTCTAAATTCACATGGCAAAAATTAAAAAATTGACTCCCAAACGATGAAAAAAAACAACATATAAGATGTGTCCGAGACTCCGAGTGTTGTGCCTCGACACGGCTTAATCGGTAAATTTTACTATGATATGTTAAAATCAAAACATATTGCATGTCTACAATGAAACAACATTTATATGTGGTGTGATCTATTATATAACTACTTGATGGGGAGTGTTGACCATCAGAGCATGTATTGCACGTCTGACCTCAAAACGGACATTTTTTGGGGAGGGATACACAAATTACTTGCAAGTATATTTAAATAACCCGAAGTAGGTGTATTTCATTGATTGACTAATTGAAAATTGAAATCACTACATCAACTATTACAATAACTGTTCAATGGATTTATAAATAGAAAACATATAGCTGTTGTGGGAGGCATAGTAAAACTCTAATTGCTACAAGAGAAGCTTTGGATACAAGTTTCTTGTGCATAATCTGAATATTTTACATAGTTGAAAGTCCAGCCTTGTTCTTAAGCAACCCCATTTGGAACCTCAGTTACAGTCATCTTGCTAGTTATTCCAATTAACTTTCGAGTTTCCTCATCCATCTCCACGTTATCCTTTTTCATCCTCTCTGTAACTATCATTGGCATCTTACCAGCATTCACATAAGTTCGGAGAAGTGCATTATATATCTCTGTATTCACATACTTAGCGTGTCGAAGGGTAACTAGTAACTGTTCTGCCATCTGAATGTCGCCCTGCTCTTCAACTACATGAAACATCTCTTGAACCATCTTTGCATCCGGATCCCATTTTGAAACACTTGTAACAGTTTTTTTGAAAAATTCGACAACTTTATCCATTTCTTTTTGCTTCAAATAACCCCGTGTAAGAAGATTCCAAGTGGTGCAGCTAGGAGTTATGCCTTTCTCCGCCATTCTGTTGTGAAAATCGACAGCATTTTCCATCTCACTTCTGTTAATGTAAGCAGCAAGAATTAAATTTGCAATCCTAGTATCCTTGGTCACAGAACCAGCTTCCCATTCAGTGTACAGATTCATTGCTTCTCCAAATTCATCCAACTTCAGTAACGACGATATAATACAACTATATTCTGTATCATTCACTTTACGGAAGAGTGACTTCATCTCCTTCCATATTCGGAAAACTTCATCCTTGCTCTGTAGATTTGTATGCAAACTAATCAGAGAAGCATATGCAGTTCGACCCTTCCTGGAAATCCTTTTCTCCATTTCTCTCAAAGTTGACTTTGCCTTATCCTGAAGTGAGTTTTTAATGTAGATGTTGGTTAAGGTGCTAAATGTTATCCAGTCAGGGTCCAATTTTGCCTTCTTTAGCTCAAGGAACGCTTTCTCTGCAGCTTCAACATTATTCTGTGATGCAAAAACTGCCAACTCCAGATTGTATGTGACAATATCAGGAGAGGTATTTTTCTTCAATTCCTTAATCAGGCATGGAACCTTCTCTAGTTGCCCTTGGGATATGTATAAGGTAAGCATATGATTATAAGGAAGAGGGTACTTCAAGAACCCGCATTCGGACATTTTTTCCATCAAAGACTCAGCTTTAGCAGTGTCCTTATGCTGGACATAGGTGTGGAGAAGGGCAGTACAGGTGGTCTGGACCTTCAGTTTATCAGGCAGGTCTTCAAAAAACTTCTCTGCACTGTTCATACCACGAACTTTTGCAATCAAGTCCAAATGAACTGCATAGTCACCAGATAATAGTTCGATATCATCCTGTACCCTCATCCATTCACAAACCTGTAAACATAATCCCATCAACATTGCAGATTTCAATGCTATTAAAAATGGCATGTAGCCTTGCTTTTCAGAAAACTATCGCAAGGGCTATTTAGAAAACTATGAGACACTTACTCAAGAGCAAGGACAATAATTAATTTAATTTAAACAAAACAAAAACAAGCAGTAGAAAAAATAAAATGCATGTTTGTATTAAGCATTTACAACATGCATTCCGTTCTTAACTGGTCATATCAGTGGTCAGAGTTCTTATTAGCAATAATATAAGGAATATCAGCAAAGCTTGAAGACTCTAGCAATTCCTTCAGTAGGTGAGGAGACTCCGGAGCAATTGGGATTACTGTAAAAAGCAGTTACCTTCTCAATCATACAACACCATATCTTGGATTAGTAACTCCCTTGTTCAAAATCTAAGGTGGCACCGTGTACAATGACTATGTATTCAGCAATTAACCACATAGAATAATTCACTTGAGTATTCAACAAAAGAAGCAGATAATTTCCAGTTCTTACCCTATCCCGCCCATCCATCCTAAGCAAGTTTCATGGAAAAATGTAGAAGCTGGCATAGAAAACAATCAAAGGAAATGTATTCCAGTGCTGCAATACTCTACCACTATAAGCCTAAGAAATGAATGATTCAAAGTAAATCATGAAACAGTTAATGAGAAGAAAGAGAAACCTCAAGGGCATGTTTAAATCGCTTGTGTCTTCGCAACTCCCGGACAATGCGATTGAGCTCATACTTCCGGACAGGGTGCCCCTCTTCCTTCCACTTGCTTATAGCAATGACAGCACTACGTTTTGCATAGATCAAACTCAAAAGCCTCCTCCCTAGTGTGTCTCTACCACGAGTACTTGTGGCAGTACTAGTGCCACCTTCTAAACTAGTGGTAATGCTACTTCCACTTCCTGATCTTGTGGACTTCACTGTTGTCGAAGCTTCAGTTGATAGAGGGCGAACAGCAGCATAAGATCTCCGGATCAAACGGAGCAACATTTTTACTACAGACACACTTTGTATTGCCTGCTTTGACAAGAAGATCAGTTATGAGATTACCATAAAAAGAAAGATATCAAGACAAGCCACGTTTAGAACACATCGTTTTCAGATATTTGAGTCAACAATCTTTGTAACAGCATATTATACATCAAATGCACTTCACCACATTTTTCTTTTTTTTTACACGGGTCAACTTGCTTACACCTCGACTGTTACACCGGGTATTAGCTATTTCCCACCACCATCAACACACGTATCTAGTAACTTTGTCCACCAAAACTTAGGCATAGGCAGATGGGAAGAAATATATAAGTGAGGATAAGCATACGCTGACAGTCAACATGCCTTCCTGGCAACAATAGGGTTTAATTGGACATTCAATAATCTAAATTTCATCATAAACTGGAGGTTTAGCACGTGAATTCCTATTTTTCATACAGAGCAACCACTTCTAATCTCTTACCAATCTACCACATTCCATAAGTTCCCTCGTCTCAAACTCTGCTCTTAGGTACGTTTCCTCTCTTCATTTCTCTTGATTGTTTTTTAGTCTACCATTGTCAGGTTGGCAATTGGGAATCATCATTCTTATCACTTCATTCATCTAAGTTTGAGTGTCAATTACTTTCGGCTTGTTCTTTGGTTGTGCTGGAATTTGAACATGACACTTTGTAATTCTCCTCCAACTAAATGTACTTCACCAGTCTAAATCAACTTATCCTGAATAACAGTAGATGTACTTCCAGACCTTATATTGACCGATTTCAATTTAGATTTTCAAATACTAAATCCATGACCTTAACCACTCTTTCTCAATTCAGCTGCGCATTGCCCAACGATTTCCCAGCTTAAGCACAAAAAGCAAACTGTGTAGTATTTATTAAATTCTACACATTTCTCTTCCATAAAAGATACAAATTTCCACATTTTTCTGGTTTATTGCCATTGCCACATTTTAAGCACCAAATAAACTTTCATTTCTGCGCTAACTGAGCACCAATTAGAGTTATAGATGCACACATACATGCTATAAATTTGAACTGAATGAAAGAACTTAGGATTATCAACGTAATACAGTAATTGAAAAATGATAAACAAACAGAATTCAGAAGAAAACACACCTACTGTGCGAGTGATTTGCAACGTCAATTTACTCGCCGGCGAGAGAGTTAGGGTTTAGGGTTTAACACTTCAACCTCCGGTGTTTATTTCGGGTTTTCCACTTCGCCCATGAAAGAATAAGGTTTAAGAAAAATAAATTTAAATATCTAATCCTTTTTCTTTTTTTCTTTTTTTCTTTTTTTGATATTTTAGTCCTTTACCTTTGCTAAAGTGGATAAACTTTTAATCATTTGATATTTTTCGGTGAACATCATAAAATACATGTTTGACAAAAAGATTGATATTAAAAATAAAAAAATGTCATAAATTTAATATAATACTCGTATGTCAAATTTCAACATAACATACGTAAATATGATTTAAAAGAAAAGGAAAATGAATTCTACTTTAATTTAAAAATTAGAATATGAATAAAAATTATGCTAATGAATAAAATAAACACAACATAAAATAGATAATACAAAAAATTACATGGAACCACATAAAGTAAAGGTTGAAAATGAGAAAGAAATGAAATATAAATAATATAAAAACAAAAAATAAACTTTTAGAATAATAAAATTAAAATGAGAATTGAAATAAAAATAAAAATGTGGGCTTTGTTGTATAAGCAACGTACTTTTTATCTATAGATAAGGTACATCTTTGAGAAAAAAGAATTACAGTAATTCATATAGAAAAACATCTTAAAGATTTGAGTTCCTATATAGAGATTCTAGCTAATCATTTATTCACTAGGAATGTCAAATAAGTTCCATATGTACATAAAACCCATTGAATTCTTGTAGATGCAGGTGGCTTAAAGATATATATTTAGCTCATCTCTCTCCTCATGATTTCGTGAGGAGAACAGTTTATTCTTCTACCTCTTGGCTATATCACTATTACATTCACCAACAGTTAAGCATGAATCTTAAAAAGTCTATAGTGTTGGACATGACATTATATAAATGTTTGGAAACAGAAACAAAGGTAGTAGATCAATCTGTGTTTGGTTTCAAAATTAAGGTTGGGCTATATCAAGGATAGCATCAAAGTCCAATCAAATTGACCCCAAGTTAGTAATTGAAGTACATTTCCCTTGTCCCCCCCAACAACTATAGCTATCCAGGGCTTGAACTAAACCTTGTTTAACTTGTATTATTAACTTCGCTTATTGGTTTATATAAAGAGTTAGGGGTAAACATCAAGCACTGTAAATATAACAATTTTGCTGCTGCACTGTAAATATAACAATTTGGAGCGCATAACTCATCTTTCATTTCTTTCCTAAAAGTAGAGCAAGTTAAGAAAAAAAAAAAGTACCAAATGTAAAATTATCAAAAAAGAAAATGGAACTTATTAAAAAGCCTAAAATTATCCCAACAACTCCAGCGAGCTTTTCAGAATTGAAACAATAGTAAAATATGCCACTACTCTCCCAACTCTTCCCGTCATCATTTTAAGTTTCAGCAAATCTGATAATAAAAAAGAAATTGATAGGTTAGACATAATATCTAAGCAGAATCGTGCATGTATGTATCTGTCTTTCAATAAGAAGATATTATGTATGCCTACCCCAATTCAGAGAGTGTCAAGTGAGCCTTAGCATAGTCAGCGAAGAAGGCATCTTCATCCTGACATAAGCAAAGAGTTGTTCCAATCAGTCAACACAGCCAGCATTTTACAACTTAGATGAATAGTATTATACAATTAATATATATCCTAACCGCAGCATATTTCTCAACAAGGGGACGGAAAGCAGGATCACAGAGGAGAGCCTTGTCTGATGGCAACTGTAAGAGCCCTTCTTTTTCCCCACTCAAAAGCTCCCTGACAATAACAAATGTCTAGTAAACAAAATGGACTGATAACAGTCAAGTATTCCACAAAAGGAGAACTCAAAAAAGACTGTTTTAGATTCTTACGTAAAGTATGAGTTGTCAAAGATAAGGGGATTGGCGGTCCAAGGTCCCTCAAAACCAGAACGCTCCTTGTGGCACCTTCCCTGGAGAAAAATATCACTAAGAAATAAGCACGTAGGAATAGAACCTCGCAACAAATAGGATTAAACAGTAAAAGCAGGCAACAAACCAAGGTATGGGCACCAGAGAGTGCAACAATATCCTTATCAGAAAGACCCATTTGTTTCACAAACACGTCCCTCAAGTGGTCACAGCCTGCATTAGATTTACTTATGATTATCAAGACAGGCAAATTGCAAGAGATATTAAGTTCCTCAACACAATGTTTTGCAATCAGAATCTTCTCTATAAAGCTATCAGTCTATCACAAGACAAATTTTGCAAAGGAAGAACTTACCCTTGGTGGCATCAGGCAAGCGACCTTCAACAGGTGGTTCTGGCTTGTCCTGGCAAAGCAATGTTAAGTGTTAACATAAATTTAGATTTCACCAAACAAGAGGGATGAAAATGTTACACATTTTGAATATATAATACTACAAAGTTTCTATGCATAAAGTAGGAAAGGGAATATAAGAATCATCAAATTAGAATTCACTATGCAGGAGTTCTTTACACACAACCCTTTACAGTAATGCGAAGCATATGCATATCATAACGTCTTAGTTAACCAATACCAATAGGGAAGTATTTCACAAATAGTAGTGGAAGAGACTTTTGCCAAATGCATAAAATTTAGATAGAAGTTCCCAGAATCACAAGCCAGTATTTCCTTACAAACAGGGCCTCAAATTGGGAAGTAACTAGAATTGCTACAAAGCTGCATAGACAGTCTAACTAACCTCTCTGCCAGGGTGAAAGGGAACATCAGGACCTCCAGTAACTTCAACAGCAACAACACCAGCCAACTGCACCAAAAAGAAAATAACAAGTTAGTTCTGCACTTTGTTAAGCAAATATTAACCGTTAAAAAAAATACTAACAATCAACGCAAGGATACATACTTGGTGGAAATCAGCATGGGAGAGGGTGGGAAACTGCTCCCTAATGGGCTCCAAGAGTCTGAGAGCAATGTCAAGACCATTGTTTGCACCATGAGCTTGCTCAGCTTTGAACCTCATGGTACCAAAGGGACCACCAGTCTTGGAACACACATCATAGGTACCAGCTGAGTGCCATCTGAGACAACAGAAAATATCGTTATACACAACTCACAAAAATTACAACTCATTATCCATTTGATCAAATGTATTGTATTCACTGTCTAACTTATCAGCAAAAAAAAAAACAATTGAAGAGAACATACGCAAGACGGAGCATAATAGGAGCACAATTCTTCTCAGCAATGAGTGCTCTGAGTTTCCTTTTACATTTGTCAACAGCCTTGAGGTACTCCTCGCTCACGGTGGGATAGGACTTACCCATAGTAATTGATCTACAGAGCATTTAAGTACAATAAGTTTCACAATCAAGAAATTAACCAATCATATACTATAGTTAGGTCGAGAAGGCTTAAGTAGTTGTAGAAAAAAAAACACAAATATTATGTGTAAGCAGATCCATGCCATTCTTGAAGTTGAAAAAAAAAAAATCAGACTCTGGACAGATTATTTAAACTTTGCACTATACAAAAGAAAACAATTTTAATACCCTTTGCACTATTCAAAATGGTACAATTTTGCCAACTCTATGCAAAATTAGGTTACCAACTCTAGTAGTGATATGATAAAAGAAAACAATTTTAATTATACTTTAATCAGATTTATTACTTATTTCATCTCAGATTCAGTGTAATAGTTTTGAAAAGGAACTGTAAAATAAATTATAGTAGAAAAATTAATATTGATAATTAAACTTTATATTTCATAAAATTGGCATTGTATAAAAATTGTCAGTTCATCAACTAATTTCATATTCTCCCTAATAATTCTTATTTAAAATCTTTAAAATCAAAAGCACTTGTCCCCTAAACTTTAATAGGATAGCAAAATTATCCCATTTCAAAAATTGATTCATTTTCCCTTGTGTTGGAACAAACCATTAGAAAGAAAGGCGTTTTTCATGAATTTGGATTATTTTTTTAGCCAAAAATGTATTTTTAACCTATTTCGAATAGGCCAAGGTATTTTTCGCCCTTTGTCATTTTTATAGAAAAATATAATAAATAATAATGCAAAAAAAAATCAGAAAAGTGAATAATTATCATAGCCAAACATCTCCGGTCAATTTTTTTTAATTTTTTTTTATAACCGAGAAATCCGTCTGTGACCCACCCTTTACCTTTTGACCAATCACAGCCTTCTAAACTCGGTGAATAATGGGTCCGCCCTTCTACCCTTCTCCACCTAAATACTAGGCTTCGCTTTGCATGGTGTGAGGGATTGAACCTGATCTCCGGTCAATTTAAAATCGCAATGTGTACAGATTCATCGTAAAAACATTTATACAAATTTTTTAACAAATAATTATTAGTAACATATAGATTCATATCAAGATCACGGATCACCCTCTGTAAAGATCACATAGCACAGGCAAAAGAAGGCATTTCAGAAACAAAAATGCAATCGAAATAATCATTCTATAGACGCATTTCACAACATCATCAAAGCCATAAAAAGTGAATAAAATAGAGCTGCATTACAGATCGATCGATGAAAGAGATATGAACCTGAAGAGAGAGAAAGGCAAAGATGATAAACCCTAGAGAGAGAGAGTGTACGGCACGAACAGACCACAAGCAATGGAATGAAATGAAACAAAAACCCAAAATGGGGAAAATAAAAGGGAAAAGAAGGTTCTAGAAGGCGAATGTAGACCGTAGGATTAGAATGATCGTCTCTAATTGGTGGAAATTACATCAAGATCAAGGTTAAGTTATATTCAACCCCTTAAAGTTGTCTGCATAATGCACTTAGGGCCCGTTTGGCCATGCGATATGGTATCATGATATGGTATCATGATATGGAATCATGAGATGAAATTGAAGGTTTGTTTGGACATGCGATATGGAATTTTTGTGTTGTATATTTTCTCATAAACATAAAAATCTCGTAAATTGTAAAACTATTAAAATAGCCCCAATTGTTTATTCAATCTTATCAAATAAACAAAAATTATAAAATCGCATAATAAATTATTACAAAGTTATTTGTTCTTCACTTAAATAACTGTTTCATCTAACTTTAATTTAATTTAAAAAATTGAACATAAATTGTACTTGATATGCTCATATCTCTCAATTACTCTTACAAATAACTTATAAAGTAGAAAAAAACATACATTAGTGAGTAAATATTAACTTAGAAGTTAAATGCACTAAGATAAAAATTAACAAACATCACTAACTTCTAACTATTTACAAGAAAAATCAATAGTTAAATATTATTGAATAACGAAATTTTAAAAAGTTACCACAAGTTTGAGTCAAAAACACTTCTAATAAAATTTAATCAAAAAAATTATAACTAGTCCACTTGACTAAATATTAATAACTAATTGATCAAATTTTCCCAAGTCCTCAATCAATTGGACTTGATATCCTTCAGTCATGTGAACGAACATTTTGCAAATACTAAAATTAAGAAAGTGCGGCACCGCCAATAAAAATTGTCTTTTATCAATATTATGCTTAGTCATAAGATTAAGACGTTTTTTTATTATGAAAAATCAAAAAAGTATTACTCCCTTCGTTCTCATTTATATTCACCTAATGAATTTCTAATTTATCATTTATATTCACCAAATTTAAAGTAATAATAAATTTAATATTGGTGAGAATAATAAATTTTTAAAAGTAATGATGTGATTATAAATTTTATTTACATATGAAACAAATGGTTAGTAGATATAAATGTGGGGTTGTTTTAACAAAATATAAACTCATGGATCAATTATTGTATTAAAATATCTCAAATCATGATATGGAATCACCATGTGATTCCATATCATGGTTTTTGGAGAATATGGTATCACCTCTCATGATATGGAATCAGCGTAAAATCGCATGTCCAAACGCTGATTCCATCTCACGACACCATATCGTGATATGGTATCGCATGGCCAAACGCCTACTTAGACACTTCAACTAAGACTAATATCTAATGAACACTTTTATCTATCCAAAATTTGTTCGGAGTGATATAACTTTTATTTAGACCAACTTCTCTAATTTTGTTCCTCCGTAATATCTCTGATTTTTCCTAATAATAAAAATAAATTAACTTGCATTCTTAGTAGTTATGTAAACTTTTACTATTTTTCATTTATAATATATGGTTTCCATTCCATTAAAATGTTCAAGAACCAACCATATTATATCCATGCAGAACATAGTGAGAAGAGAAACTAAGGTGTTCCAATAGCAAACCCAATTTAGTTTAATTTTATAGTATAACTTACATGAATTTCATAGTGTAGGATATAAATTACATCTTATTCCTATTCTTTTCTATTTTATAAAAGTTTCTTAAAGTATCAGCCATCCGAATACATAATTTTCATCCGGATACACTAATTGTGATACATTATAAAACTTGTCTGTTGCGCTTAATATGGAATATTAACATAAAATTGATTTTATTTCCCATAAATCATGCAAATCTTATTGATATCAATCCATCCAATGTGCAACAACTTTACAAAATTCAAAATTCAGATTTTCATCTTTTCCAGCAATTCGAAATCGTAAAAGTTTCACATGAGGAATTGTCCTTCTTTGTGTTACAACCTGTCAATGTTAGCATTGATGGAACGATTGTTGTTTTTCAATTGTATAGAGGGGTACTCTTATTTGTTACACTTTTTTTACACATTTCTTTGCCCTTTCTTCTCTCAAGAATCCCAAAAATAACGTGCACTTTGTTCTCTCAAGAAAAATGAAGCAAAAAGCAGCTTTAATATGGAAGAGAAGAAAGATGATGGGACTGTGAGATGTTCACTCAAGATTGAAGTAATTGATGATACAACAATGATTGGTATTTATCAAGTTAGAAAAAGTTGCTCAATTGATTAAATATCAAGGGTTTTGATGGAAAAATAGCAAGAAAAAGAATGCAAATCAAATGGTTGCGATAAAAGCAAAAGTTAGGAACATGATGACTACTGAATAATCAAGAACTCATGGGGAGTGGAGGGGTATGGATATATACGAAGAAACAATGATTTTCCATGTGATTTTTCATACGGTGTTTGTGCCATTAATTCATTGACTTCTTATCCGACGAAGGAATTATCTTTTGTATTATCTCCTTATCCATCTCCGACCGTTCAACCACCTCCTCCACCATTCCCTATGCCCTCTCCACCATTGGTATATAGTTTTTTTTTAATGTATCAA